>QLOH01000201.1:0-1493065 GCA_026901365.1 Sesbania bispinosa | reverse complement strand
ATGATTTTTGGGATGTTACAACGATGGTGTTGAAGTAATCATCGTCGTATCATATTTCAATGATGGTTATAAGATGTCATCAAAATGTCTGGTTTTCAACGACGACTATGACAATGACGGGTCCAAAACCATCGTTAAAACCTCAGTTTGCATTGGTTGTTTGTTATCGGATGCATTAGATGGTTGTTATTTAATGGGTCATGGATGAATTAAATTTTTTATAATATATTTAATGGATCACAAATGGATTAATGGAGTTTTTCAATTCATCTATTGGAGTCCAAATCCATCCATTTGCCTCCCCTACCCGTGACCAATAAAAGTCATGTAATGATCTCAATACCTGAAATGAAATGATGAAATTATGGGTCAATCTAATGTGCACCCGGTTCACGTTAGCCAATTCTCCCAAATTTAATCAAATTAAATACCCACACCACTCGATGTATAATGTTTATTTATTTAAAAAAGGGTGCAAATTTAATCGGTTGTCGGTTTTTACATTTCCAAGTTGATGATGCCTAAGGTACTAATTTGAAAAAAAATTAGAAGCCTTGTTTGGACGAAAAACTCAATATAACAAGAATTTTGAGTAATACATCAAAACTATTACACCAATATATGTAATAAGTAGGTATATAAATTTATAATTATGAACTCGGGCCAAGAATAGCTTGTAAATACCATAACAACAAAATGTAAATTAACTTTGTTGCACCACCTGAGACTGAACATATCAAATTAAGAAACTAAAAAATGCTTAAGCCTCAAAGTCTAGATATTAAAGAAATAAATTTTACTGCACATAGCCAACAAACCATTCTCCAACTTTTTTAAAAAATAAAATGTTGTAGAAAATAGAAAGCCAAGCCAGTAATATCCAATAGCCATTCTCCGCGCAATACATGTTCGTTTATGTGAGAAGTAATTAGCCTCTCTGGTTTACACATGCCTGTCAGTTTTCTTTGCAAGAGAAATCTACAAAAAAACAAAATTTAAATGTCATGAGTATGTTAAATAAGCTATTTTTACAATGCTACTTAAATTATAATGCCAAATTATTAGAACCTTTCAAGCAAGGGGAGTAAGTGTCTTTGGGCAAAGATGGACCAATTTTTAACACGACATATATGTATATGATGTAGGAATATAGTCCTAGGAAAAAATATAATGCAATGATGTTCTCATGATGATTAGATTACACTATTTACTTGGATCTTCCTTCAACTTCTAATCTAAGTTTGGAGGAGGATCTTAGCAAATATTGCAACTAACCATCATGAAAACACTGACACGAGATTAAGAGTTTGAAAACCTAATTTTCAAACAAAAACCTAATACACGAAACAGTGTAAGAGAAACAAATTCACCTTATTAACTTAAAATTTCTATGAGAAGATATAAGAGTTCAATATTTTTATTAGTTTATGGAAAAGATTAACAAAAATGAGAAAAGAGAGGAAGAAGACAGAAGAGAGTGAAAGGTTATGAGAAAGAGAAGAGGGTTGAGAGCGAAGAACTCATATTCTGAGGAGAATTTACAATTTCTCTCATAAGAGGTGTGATTGTAAATTCTTTCCTTTGCTTGAAAAAATACTAGATATTATTTTATCAATTTTAAAATTCTTTGAATTTATTATCCAAACAATTTTTTTTATCATTAGTCATTTTATTTTTCCTTCTACAAATAGGTACTCTCTTAAAAGTCTTGATCCAAACACATAGTTAGGAATATGGTATTTGTGTATCTAAAAACAAAAAACAGATTAGGCTATCCATAAGTTAAGTTAGCTTGTTAAGAAGCGCCTTGACTTCTTTGCTTCTGTTCCTACTACTAGTACAAGCTTTGTGGATGGTCCACTAAGGTAGTATAATATTATCTTAGAAAGGTGATGAAAATTTTGAACAAATAACCAAGCTTATCAAAAGGAAACAAGTGTTGAACACATAATGGCAACAATATCGTGAAATAAACTCATAATAGAATCTGCTTTACCTTAAAACCATTCATATAATGAAATGATATAGGGAGTGAGATGGAGTTAATGACTACATAGGGGAAAAAACATTATCCTCCTAACAAGTATGTCCATGATTATATACAATTACCTAAGTAAACTAATTTGAACTCTTGAAAGTTTCTATTTATCCTTGGCCTTTAGTAGAGCACTGGATATATATAGTCATTATAAAAATATATGGCTAATTAAGCAATGATCAATCATATGCATTTTTTTTCTTTCATACTAAATTTTAAAGAGTAAACCCCATATTGGTCTTTGACTTTATTATCGTCATGCACTTTAATCCCTGAGATTTCAAATATATTTGTTAATCCCTGACATATATTTTCGTCATTTACTTTTATCCTAAATGGTAAACAACGTTAATTGAGTGTTGATATGTCAAGTTAAGTGGCACTGTGGATTCAAATTAGTACCTAAAATATTAAAAGTCATTCACATTAGTCCCTAAAACAGTCTTGCGTATGAGAAGACACGTTCTTAGAAAAATTATGGAGATTATAAAGTCCTTACTCTTATTAACATTATCAAACCAATATTTCTTAGATCTAAAAGTCCCCACTCTTGTTAACTAATTAGATGTAAAAGAAATATAGGTTGGATACAATTAACTGGAGTAATGACTTTCTTTTCTTCACAATGTTACTAAGAACTCGCCTTTCCATACACAAGACTATTTTAGGGACTAATGTGAATTATTCTTAATCTTATAGGGACTAATTTGAATTAATATGCGGTATCACTTAACATGACACATCAACACTCAGTTAACGTTGTCTACAAGTATTTGTACTAAAGTGAATTGCGGAGATAAATGTCATGGATTAATATGAGGATTTACTCAAATTTTAAAATAGCTTATATGGTAATTTTGAACAACATTGAATTTACATGTTGACAAGCATATTCTAGTGATCTAGTGCAAACATTACACGCTACACAAATAGAGAGAATGCAGGGCAGGTAATAGTAAACATACGTTTTTCATATGGAAAAAAAAGTATTTACCTTTCATCAGTTTGTTGAAGCTTTTTCATTCTTCATGATCATATGGATTGCTTTAGGATTGTCACTCTTAACCATTTCCCTTAGTATATCATCTTCAATCTTCTCTGCTTTCCACTGGGAAGGGTTCTCCGAAAAATCCTCACTGAAATCATGTTGGAAACCCACTCTTTCCAAGTGGTTTCTGCGGGTACTTATCTTCCTCCATTGAGCCTTTTGCCAAGAGTTGATACACATAAACCATCTTTTCCTGGCCAGGACGAAAAGCCCTTGCAATAGCCTGCTTTATCTTCGATGGATTCCACTCCGAGTCCAAAAATATCAACCGAGAAGCTGTAGTAAGACTAATACCTTCAGCACAAGCTGTAATTGAAGCAAGGAGTACCTTTGAAACTCCACATGGATCCTCAAAATTATCAATCACTTTCCCTCTTTCAAACAGGTCTTGTTCCCCATAAAGTAACAAAATTTCTCTACCCTTTTTCCAATTGAAGCACTCCTCAAACAATTGTACTAAAAGCTTCATAGGTGCAAGGTTTGCGACAAAAGATAAGAACCTTCTCCTCCTTGAAAACACGAATGATAAGGCTCAAAATAAATCTCACTTTTGACCCTACCCTGAAATCAGACTTGAACTTCTCTAGCTGGTTTAGTTCCTGTGAAGTGTAAAACTTATTCGAACTTGTTGCTGTTTTGATCAACCATGGATGTATTGATCCAAGGGTTACCATAAGCTCTCCCTCAAATGGGACACGCTTGACCCAACCATTTTCTTTTGTAGTTTCTGTAAAAGCTCATTCTGCACATCGGTTAGGTTCATAAGCAGAGTATAAATTTGCAACCAGGAAGCTTTTCAGAATTCCCACTCTCATAAACATCTATAAAACCACTTGTGATTTTCCTCAACATGTTCAAACCCTGCATCCTCACTTCATCATCCATGAGTCAATTTTGTTAGCAATGTCATCTAGGAAGAATTTCCTAGCACGTGTCTCAAGTAAATGTTTTGCTTTCTCTGGAATTTTATCATTTCCCTTCTTTTGTTTGTATCTAATTCTTTCAGCACTTCTTGAACAAACTTCGGCCTGCCAAGCAAAGTGTGTTGAAGTATTCACCAAAATATTCTGAAACAATGTGCCTGAAAGTAATATTCTCAGTTCTGTCTCTACTTTCATCAACTCTTTCCTCAACCTTGACTTGGTGCTTCTAGGATTGTGCCCTTCATCGAGTATCAGGATCCCAGTGCTTTCTCTCAAAGCTTTAGCCATATACTTCTTGTGTTCATACTTTGAACTTTCTCTTGTTAGTGATAAAATGAAGTATACCCCAATGACCAGAACACTGGGGTGTAGATGCCACTTTTTAATCTTTTCAAGGCAATCCAAAACATGCTTGACATCACCAGTGGGGTTTGGAACTCCAGGAATAGTCAATGGTGTTTCATCAAAATCTCTCAGGTTTTTACGATCGCGAATCAGATTACACTGGAATAGGAATCTCCCACTTGCTGAATTCCTTGTACCAAGTATACAGTGTAGTTTTTGGAGCAAGGATGAGAGGCCTTTTTATCTGGGAATAGCTTTAAGTAGCAACAAGAAAGGCAATAACAAGAAAGGTTTTTCCAGCTCCAGGAGTATGAGATATCACACAACCACCTCTTCTTTCACATTTTTCTTCCATAAGTGTTGGTTGTATTGACCCCTGCAATATTTTGCCAAATAAATTGAAAACCTTTCTTCTGATGGTCATGCATCATCTTACTGAGCTCAGGAATCAATGACCAAACATTGTCATTTTCTATAGATAAAGGCTCATAATGAGAAGCCTTCATTGTAAAAGCATGAGAATCATCATCTTCCTTATCCTTATCCTTTGGCTTGAGCTCGGGCTTGGAATCTCCATTGCATTGCTCCTCCCCTTGGTAACGCCTTCCTCGGCGTGGTTGTACCTACCAATAGAACCACGTTATCAAATTCTTATTGGGGCAGTAAACAAAATATCTAAAGAAATCAAGAGATTTTAGTCATAATTAGGAACTAAATTATAATTGTATATGGCTTTTAAACAGTGCTATAAAGAGAGAAACCAACATAGAGAGAGTTTTGAATTGACTTACAAAGGGTGCCATGGCATCTCTTATCTCTGTGATAACATCGCCACATTTAAGGCAATAGATTCCAATTTCTTCATCCAATCTTGTATCATGGTCACATGCTTTTTTAGAATCTACCTCAGTTGGAGCTAAAGCATTTGAATCCTGGTTTCATAAGTTAAATTGAATGAGCCTTAAAAATTATTAAAAAAGATGTAAAATACAAATAAAATAGATGGAGCAAATTAAAGACATAGGAAGCAATGGATACACCTCTATTTCTTCCATAAGAAATTTTCTATTATTGCATAATCCATTTCTCTCCATAACATATCTGTCTCTGACACTTCTTCTTCTTCTTCTTCTTCTTCCTCCTCCTCTATTTCTTTAGGTGTTTCCACTTCCTTATTTTGTTCAGAAGTGCTTACGACTTCCACTTCCTTATTTTGCTGCTCAGCAATTGATGGGGGTGGCTCTTCTATAGCTAGCCTGTTATCAATATCTTTCATATATGAATCTATCATTTCATTATATGCAGCTGTACTCAACTTGTTGCTTCTCCGAGGCAGCTCTTCATCATCATCATTATCATCATCACTTCTATCTTTTCTTAAGACGATGAATAATAATGTCTTCTCGTTACAACTCCTTCACTAGAGTTTCCCCCTCCCCACCTATTTTCAAAACCCACATCTTCCAAAAATGAATCCTTCTTCCTTTCACGCTTCCTGGTTCTGAAGCTACCACAGAGTCTTGAAAAATCATCAATCTCATTCTCTTTTGCACAACCCAAGGGGGGATTATCTTGCGCATAAGTCAACATTCGAATATCATTCCCTTTTTCCTACTCAGAGATATGTCATCACCTTGCTTTGCTGTCTTTGCTACCGTACTCCTTCTTTATTCTTTAGATTACTGAACATGTCAGCAGAAGAAGGAAGAGCAAGAACAACAACAGGTTTTTTATAGCGTTTTCGCTTATGCTCTTTCCGTTTCTGGAATGGCCAGGGTCGATTAATGTTATAAGCAGGAAGAGAAGAACAACAAATACTCTGTTTTGAGTTCAATCGTTGTGTTTCTCGTATAGAATGAATGGAAGGAGACTAACTTCTACCTTAGAATCATCAGCAACATTCTGTGTTAGACAGTTGTTTCTGCTCTGACTCTTCGGATGGCAATGTAAAAAGACCAACTTCCTCCTTGGAATCATCATAATCCTCAAAACCTAAGTAACGTTCAGGTTTTTTGCTCCCACGTTTGGAAATACCAACATCGTAACATGGTGACAATTCATGATCTTTTGATGAATCATGTGGATCGAGTGTTATTCTCATGGTTGCAGATACTTCAATACGAGAAACACAATATTTTAAAATGTGCTTCTTATCAGACGTTAAGTTCAGAACATTTATAAAGAACCAGGTCTTATTGATGGAGAGTCATCATTTCCCAATTTTTGATATACAATCTTGTTGTTCACAGACCTTGCATAGAATGAACCTGCTTTATAACAGATGTATCAGCTAACCATGAAATATCAAAGAAGAATTTTCCTTTGAGCAATTTAGTTTCTGATATTGCAGAACAATCTTCAGCTAAATTCCACCGATATGATTGATCTTCATTGCAATTACGTTCAAGTCTTTGGAGGACACATATTTGATCTATTCCAACCACTATAACATCCTTGCTAAGAGTTCTTTGGCTTACACCAAGTGAACCTTGAGTAGCATAGATGTTCACATAGTACTCACATGAGCAGCCAGATCCATGGGGTTTTCTCTTGATGGAATTATTTTGGCATCAAGCCACACCTACAAAAGAAATCACTTGATAAGACTTAATGTTCCGGAAAATACAATATTTAATTTACATTGGATCCACGTTGGAGTTTCATTTACAATGGATCTACGTTGTAGGATCAAAATTAGAGTGTGTTTGGTTTATCACAAAACCACGTTTTAAATTGGATGCAGACCAATGCTACTCCCAAGCATTAAACTGGATCCACACTTAGAACGTGGTTATTAGGATAAATCGAACACATGTTATTACTCTCAGTAGCGTAACAGTAATAGAGAACTAGAACTAAAAGTCCTAACTTACAGGATGAGTAAAACATTGATATGAATCATCATCATCATTGCACTCAAAGTTTGATAGCACGCATATGTCAACCCCAGGTTGGAGAAAAATATAATGAACACAAATTTCCACATAATAAGATAAGGGCTTCATTCATTTTACATAATAAACAGGCTAGTTTTGGGCATAGAAAGAGATATAATTAAATCATAGAAATATAGATATCTTTCAAATGCACCGGAAAAAATGAGTTACACTACCATAACCCTAACATATAAATAGACCCGTTTCTTTTCACAAATAAACACCTGAAAAAGTTCGTGATTTTGCTTTGTTTCAGTGTGTTTGGTATTGTTTGGGAATTCTCAGACAATGATTTGGCAAAAACTAATAAAACAGGAGATTTTTCAATAGTAAACCAAACATGCTCCGAGAATGTTTTCCTCCCATCTACAGAATTGATTGAAAGATGTGGGCAGACGAGAGAGAGATGAGAGAGTGAGAGAGAGAGCGCAAGAAAAATTATCTTTTTCCATACCAGTATTGTTTTGAAGGAAAAAGAATTGTTTTTGAAACCCAGTCCTCTTCATGGAGAACCCAGAGACCAAATTCTATCTATACAGCATTACCTGAAATGAAAGTTTTCAACTTTAGACCACAACAAGAGGTTGATCAATGGCATGCATATATATATGATAAGCATAACATGTTAGCATGAATTCAAACACCAAATGCAGAACTTACTCTAAAAGTCGAATCAAATATTTGCGGCCGATCGCACACACTAAACCCAAGTGAATCTTTTACCTGAAAAAGGTGTTTCTGGGGAGGAACTAAAAACTCAGAGTACAGCTATGAGAAAGACTGAGTGAGAGAGGACGGAAAACATGGGAGAAAGAAAACAATGATTTTTAAAACGTACTTGACCATGGGAATCGGTGCAATGTGGGGTTCAAAAGACCTTAAATTTCGTATGTGTTTATTCCTCCTCGGAGATGGAAATAGGCGTTTACTAAATGCCAACATACATCAGATACAATGAATAGCAATCTCAAAAATTCTACGGGCCAATTAAATGCAATACTCCACATTTACTATGTGAATACTATCATACCTTTCTAATAAATTATTTTAATAAATTTTTTAGTAGTAAGAATAAAATAATAAAAACTTTCAAATTTCTAACATATTAAATATTTTTATATTATATATTTTTATATTAATAAAAACTTTCAAATTTCTAATAAATGTTAATCTTAAATTTTGAAATTTATTAAGATTCAAAATCTTATCATATTTTTTTCTATTTTAAACTTTTTTAATACATAAATCTTTATTCTTATCTTTATGAATTTAAATTTTTTTATCATATATTATTAGTATTTAAAATTGAAAAAATTATTCAAATTTATTTTTTTTATTTTTTTTAATTTTAAATATATTAATTTATTATAAATTCAGTTTTTGTTAAATAAAAAATAAATTTATTCGTGTATTGCGCGGGATAATATACTAGTAGACACACACACACATACATATGAGACAGGACTAAAGACATGAGGTGTCAAATTTATAGACTTACACCTGTCAATAATTTTTTTATAGAATGTGAAAAATTTGTTGATCTCCAACCGATGAAACATGTGATATTATCTTCAAGATTATGTATATCAAATTTTCCCAAACTTTTTCAAGCCAACTAAGTCTCAATTTTAAAATTAAGAAAATTTGATCACTTTATCAATTGTGTTCTATCTAAAACCTCCAAAATTAGGCATTTAAATGTTTGCGACTCAAGTCTAGCATTAGATACAATTAGGGGTAGAAATACGTCAGACCGCTCATCGGGAGCCTTCAACCTAGCCTATTGGGTGAGATCCTCGCGGGTTTCCCCGAATCGATGGGACCAGACCTGCGAGGATGGGTTGGGATCCATAATTTCATACACGTTGTCTTTAAACCTGAACCTAAAGTCATCTCAACTTTGTCGGAGCGGGGACAAGGAGAGCAAACCCCCAAACCTGCTGTTGAGTTCAGAATAATTTAAATATTCAAATTAAATCAAATACTCATTACCCTTGGTTTTAATGATTATCAAATTTGTTGATCACATTATCTGAATAAGAAACAGATTCTGCTCAAAGGTATTTGTTCCGTGTGTTGCAGGAAAATACTATCATGAATATACTAAAACTGCGTATGCCAAACGATCTGAAGATAGCTTACACTGAACTGGCTAATCAAGCTTGAAGCAACCTTCTGAAAGAAGCATACTTTGAACCTGCTGATCTAGAGCAACCTGCTGGAAGTATGTGCGTACTAAAGTTAAACCTGCTGAACACATACTCTCTGAACTATCACTTGATGACGTGGCAATTCGAGCTCACTGAAATGAAGAACTATCTGAAAAGCTTGAACCTGCTGAAGACTCTCTCAAACCTCTGATGACATGTACCAATCTTTAAGCTGAGAAGTCTTACTAAATTTGTGCAACACAATATCTGTTAAAGTCAGAAGACTTTCTGTGCAAAAGACTAAAAGGTAGTGCCTCCAAACTTTGAGGGCAAATACAATTACTGCTAACTCCAGGTCATGGGTCGAGTAGTTTTCCTCATGTGGTCTAGGTTGTCTAGAAGCATAAGCCATTACCCTCCTTTCCTGCTTCAGCACACAGCCCAAACCCTTCCCTGAAGCATAACTGTATACCTCAAAGGATTTGGTCAAATCCTGCAATAGCAATACCAAGGTGATTGTCAGCCTCTCCTTGAATTTCATAAAACTCTTCTCACATTTCTCGTCCCACACAAAAGCATGACCCTTACGGGTCAACCGTGTGAGAGGTAAAGCCAGCTGGGAAAACCCCATAATGAATCTCCGGTAATAGCCGACTAAACCTAGAAAATTTCTCATCTTAGTGACTGATTTGGGCCTCTCCCAGTCAACCACAACCTTTATCTTACTAGGATCTACTAACACACCTTCCCGAAATATGACATGCCCTAGGAAATGAACTCTCTACATCCAGAACCCAGACTTCTCAGGGTTTGCAAAAAGTTTCTTCTCCCTCAACACTCCCAACACCACCCTTAGGTGTTGTTCATGTTCCGGCTAAGGTTTGGGAATAGATAAGGATGTCATTAATGAATGTAACGACAAACTTATCCAGGTAGGGCCTGAAAATCTGATACATATAGTCCATGAATACGACCAGAGCATTGGTTAAGCCAAAAGGCATCACCAAATACTCATAATGCCCATATCTAGTCTTGAATGCGGTTTTGAGGATATCCTAACTCTTAATCTTTATCTGATGGTACCCTGATCTCAAGTCTATCTTAGAAAACACTGTTATCCCTCTAAGTTGATCTAAAAGGTCATCTATCCTAGGCAAGGGATATTTGGTTTTAATTGTTACCTTATTCAACTGCCTATAATCAACACACAACCTCATGCTGCGATTCTTCTTTTTGACATGGAGCATTGGTGCTCCCAAAGGAGATACGTTAGGCCTAATGAAATGCTTCTCTATTAACTCCTCTAGTTGTTTCTTAAGCTCGCTCACCTCCAAGGGTGACGTTATATAGGGAGCCTTAGAAATAGGCCATGTGCCCAGCACAAGGTCTACTGAAAACTCAATCTCTCAGTCCGGATGTAACGTGGTTACCTCACTAGGGAAAACATCCTGGAACTCCCTAACCGTGGTTATGCTACTCAAGTTAGATTTTGACTCTACAGTTGAGGAAAGAAATAACATAAAACAAGAACTCCCATCAGTCAGGCATTCAGAAATTTGTGCATAACTAGAGAATAAACATGGTGGTCTCTCCCTCGGAGGAAGAGGAAGAGTTGGGAAAACAATTTTCTTATTTAAATAATGTAGCATAACTTGGTTAAGGGATAACCGGTTCATTCCCAAAATGACATCAATACCACTTAGTGGCAAGGAAATCAAATCGACCTCAAAGGCATTTCCCTGGACTATAATAGGATATTCAAGATATACCAGGGAAGTGAGGATTGCCTCTTGGGTCGGGGTAAGGACATTTAAGTGAAAGGTTAATGGAGTAGTGTGCAAGTTCAACCTTTCCACACAATCATAAGCAATGAAGCAATAGGTTACCCCAGAGTCATACAGTACAATTAAAGGGATTTCATTGAGAGTACACGTACCTCGCATCAGATTATCAGCCTGCCGATTCGTCACTGAGAGTGAGGACCCTCCCGATAGCTTGGGGCTTCGCCTGGTCCTTCTTCTTCTTTGGGTACTCCCACGACTGGTGGCCTGCCTCAAAGCAATAGTAACATTTCCTCTAGACTGCCAGGCACTCGCCCTTGTGACCCTTACCACACATGGGGCAAGTAGGACGCGCTGGAGTGGAGGGAAAGGCGATCTGCTTGCCCTTTCCCCCTTGAAATTGTGGTCGGGGATTCTTTGAGTTGGAATGCCGCAACAATCTTTCTAATCTAGGGCATAAGGCCCGCCTCTAGGTGAGAGCATTTCCATCCCTCATTAGGATTGGCTTGAAGTAAGGTGTGGTACTTAGAGAGTTCCTCAAACTTGGACACATATTGGCCCACCGTCATGTTGCCTTGCTTCAGCTGAAGAAACTCTAATTCCTTTTGCTTCCTTGCTAGTTCAGGGAAATACTTCTCCAGGAAGACAGTTTGGAAGATATCCTAAGTGAATGGAGCCCCTGGAGTAGTAATGGCTGCCCTCACACTCTTCCACCAGTTTTGTGCTTCGCCCTGCAACATATAGGTGGCGAACCAGATCTTCAAATCATTTGTGCATGCCATCACCTCAAAAATTTTGTTCATGGCATTAAGCCATGCATCCGTTGCGGTTGGATCGTAAGCCCCGATAAATGCTGGGGGATGATGTTTCCTGAATTCAGCTAGCCCTTGAAGGAAAGGGTCTGTCATCACCACTGGTGGAGGGGTACAAGTGGATTACCTTTTTAAGGCCTGGAGTTCAATGGCGTTGGAAGTCATTTGCTCCCCCGTGATCTGAATGAGCATTCGGAGGACAGATACCACCGGAACCTGAGGTTGATCCCATGGAGGAAAAGATGGATTAGCATGGGGACGACCTCTCCTTCCGCCATCCATATTCCTTTACACATTATTAGGAAATATCCACGTGATCAGTCTATCAATTTCATGATAATGCATACAAGAAAATAACTAACTTAAGGAGTGACAATATCCACAGTCCAATTGGATTGAACTGCTCTAATACCAAAACGTAACGTCCTATTTTCTAAATTCAGAAATAATGCTTATTGGGAGCACTATTTCCAAATTCGTGAAATTATTTCGCGCATTTCTAGTATCGTCATACACATACAATTAACCGCTTAAGTAATCACACACTTACATAAGCAACAATCACATAATACATGAGTAAACTCCATAACATTATCACAAATTCCACCTAGGGCTCAGTTACAACATAGTCAATAGGCAACAGGATATAGCCATACATGTGTCCTGAAAATAAAGAAACAACCCATAGGCCCCACATGTACTGCTCTATACTATCAAAATGAGTCAAATGTATGCCTATACAAAAGGATGCAAAATATATCTGTTTGTGGTGATAAAAGTTAATCCCGAAGAAAGTCACTTTTAATCACTTTGATTCCAAGATCAATCTGGGGACTAGAATCTGGTCCTCTTATGGGATTTTTTTTAAAGTAGGTTTACAGTGTTCAACAAATATTATATTTCAAATTGAGTTCAATTCAGTGTTTACTTTGGGAGAATCAAACTTGAGATACTAGAAATCACAACAAGGTGAAATAAAGATTGTAGAACTACAAGAATAAGAAAACAAGATGAAAGGAAGAAAGAAAGAAAGAAAGAAAACGACTACAAGAAACATAAATGCAAGATTAAAGCAAGGAAAATTAAACAAAAGAACAGAATGAAAATGTTTGCATCAAATAAAAGTGGGTGGAATCATATACTAGCACTCGTTGTAACCTTTTTAGTCGCTGACAGATTGGACGTTTAGGTGTTTCAGAGATTTAGTACAAATGATGTTGCAACCCTTATTACATAAAAAGTTCACCTATTTATAGGCTTTCATTCTAACGGCTAACTAATGTACATAAGACACATCAACAATCTTCATGTGTTGGCATCCACCATGAATGCCACGTCTTCTACTAACTAGAAATTGTCTTCTCTTTTTTTGAACTTTTACAAATGCTCCACTAAGATGTTGACATCTGTCTTGAACAATATGCCTTTCATCAACTGCTACTGACTACTGTGAAGTCTATTAATCAGTTTGAGCATTCAAACCTGACTCAAAGACTTAATATCCTTTAGTTTTAATGATTAACAAATAAGATTATATAAGAACATAATAAGAACAAATAAAATTATATAAACAGATTCTACTGAGAAAGGTATTGGTTTGTTGATTGTGTTTCAGGTTAGAATATTCATAAGAAGACTTGATGAACAAAATCAGGATCAGAAGAACAAATGTAGGATTTAATATAAAGGTTGTCTGGAGCGTAGAAGCTGTCTGAAGTAAGCAACTCGTCTGAAGCGTAGAAGCTGTCTGAAGTAAGCAACTCATCTGAAGTGTTGAAGTTGTGTGAAGTACGCAACCCGTCTGAAGTATTGAAGTCATCTGAAGTGCGCAACCCGTCTGAAGACGTGAAGACCGTCTGAAGACGTGAAGACTATCTGAGAAGTCTACAAACAGAATCAAGAATTGATCTCTTGAAGACGTTGCTAAAGTATAAAGCACACTCTACCAAAATGGAGTACACTTATTTCAGTATAAAAGCTAAACATGCTTTTATGCCTCGATCAAAGTCTTGAACAAATAAGGAAACTCTGTAATGACTGCTGCATCTGCAACAAAAGGCATTTCAGTATAAAATACCTCGACCAAATTCTTGCACAAATAAGGAAACTCTGCAATGACTTTCTCCAATGACCGTTGCACCTGCAACAAGCATTTTTGTGTGCGCAGACCTACTGCACTTGCACCTGCACCTTCTGGTTGTCCAGAACAGGATAGAAGACTAAGTAAAAGCAACAAGAAAGATGTTTGAATAAAATACATTTAATTCAACATCTTTATCTAAATCTCAGAAGAAGAATAATGAAGCAACAATACTTTGAACATCAGAAGAAATATTTTATAAGAAGAAGAAGAAGAAGAAGAATGAAGCATCCATGAGCACTTGTTGAAGCTAATAAAATTACAATATGATGAAAACAAGCATCAGAGTATATGTGAAGATTAGAGAGATCAATCATCTGAACGTATCAACACTCTGAATGCATGAAACAACTCTCAACATAGAAGCAAAGATTATATGATTAATTGTTTATATTATCTTATAGTCAAAGAAGAAACTGCAGTAACAACTTTTGGACTAAACACCTCATTCAAAGAAGTAAGAAGAAATGATGTCAGGAAGCAAATAAAAAGGGAGCATATACAAAATAAGCAAAAGGAAAAATCCAACGGATATCTCCTCATATACACTCCAAAGGAAATCAGAGAAAAGCTGAAGAGAGCAGAAGAAAATTAAGAGAGAATTAGCAGAGATATATCGAGAAAATCTCTCAAAAGAGCTCATCTATAGAAGTGTCAGAACAGGGTCTTCTGAACACTTATTTGCTTAAGAAGAAGCAACCGTTTGAGACACTATTACATAACGGCTATATGAGCCACATCATCAACATCTCAACGGTATTATCAAACATCTTCAAACGGCTATATTTCATCAGAACAAATAAATAGCCTCAAGATCAAATTTGGTTGGTGTTGTAAGTTGGTTTTGAAAAAACAATCAACCACGCCGCTGTTAAGTTGGTAAAAAAGATAACCAAGAAATGTTGTTAACTACTTGATGGTTCAACCAAGTTTGACACAGAAGTTCATCAGAAAAATGGCAGAAGATCAATTTAATATTTCTCTTAGTCAAATCAGTTGAGGGAGAATGTACGTCACACGGAAGACAGGATTATACACTTGTATCACTATCTTAACCTTGTACTTAGATTTATTCATTTTATCCTGAGTAGTACTCAGTTAACCTCTAGTACAGGAAAAGATTAAGTTTATGTTTCGTGGAAACTTAAACTTAGTTTAATTTGAAAACACTATATGTGTCTGAGAGCCTGGAGAGGCTTGGTGGAAGAAAGAATACTCGTGGTTGAGCCTGGAGAGCCTTTTCTGTAAAAGAATACTGCATGAGTTTCCTGGAGAGGCAGTTGAAAACAAATGAATACTTGTTGAGCCTGGAGAGGCTTGTCTGTAAAAGAATACTGCATGAGTTGCCTGGAGAGGTAGTTGAAAACAAATGAATACTTGTTGAGCCTGGAGAGGCTTGTCTGTAAAAGAATACTGCATGAGTTGCCTGGAGAGGTAGTTGAAAACAAATGAATACTTGTTGAGCCTGGAGAGGCTTGTCTGTAAAAGAATACTGCATGAGTTGCCTGGAGAGGCAGTTGAAAACAAATGAATACTTGTTGAGCATGGAGAGGCTTGTCTGTAAAAGAATATTGCATGAGTTGCCTAGAGAGGCAGTTGCAAACAAAAGAATACTTGTTGTTTAGCCTGAAGAGGCTGTGGTAAAAGAATACTTGTATCTGAGTTCGGATAGTGGAAAATCCAGTGGTTGTTTGCCTTTGGGAATGGATGTAGCTCACGGGTTTGTGAGTGAACCAGGATAAATTTTTTGCCTAAGTTTTCTTTCCCTTAATCTCTTTATTTACAGTTTTCATATTTATGTTGGGGATTGAAAAGTATTTTTCATAATAAACTTAACACAACTATTTCAATAAAATGATCTTTTATATGAACAAAACATGAAATATCTCTCATATCATTTGAAGCATTACAAAGAATGTACCTTGAAGAACTTCTGAAATAATTATCTGAAGTGAGTCTGGAAAGAGCTCAATTCAGAAATCAGAAACAGACTTCAGACAACCTCTAGTTATCTGAAGTATTTCAGAAACCGTTCTAAAAATACTCTTTGTAATAATCTTCAGAAGATACTTTGAGAAGCCTCTGTTTAAAACAATCTTAAGCTTTAGAAGAAACTCTATTTTTCTTATCTTCCGCACGTTTTAATTATCTCTGATCTTAAGACTTGTTTTGAACATTGTTCATCTTCATGATTTAAATTAAAGATTTCCAAAACCAATCAAAAAGCTTAAAACACTATTCAACCCCCCTTCTAGTGTTTCCTGTGGTTCTAACAATTGGTATCAGAGCTCACCTTCGGGTTGAGCATCTAACAAATGCAGAAAGAGTAGATCCTCAGTAGATGGAAATCTCACCAAGCTGAAGTAACTCTGAAGAATGATAATGAGAAAAGAAAATCATTTTCTTAAAACTCATTATTCATACAAGGCATCATTCAGAAGGATGAAACTGGAAAAGGAAAGTACATCTATCTCAAGATCATATACGGGTAACATCTTTCCTATCCTGGTCTTAATATAATTGTTGGTTGCTGCATGTTTTGTGTGTTATTGAAATTGTTAATGTATAAGTGTATTTGTGTGAAAATAAATGATTGCATGCTAACTGTCCTTTATGTATGTATTTAATTATGCATAAAAATTACCTGATGCATATTACTTGTTTTGTGTGCATATTATCTGCATCGTATGCGTGAATATATGTGTATATTTATTTTAGTAAATGAAGAGTCATGTATGTTTATCATGATTATTATTAAATGTGATATGGCGCAACATGGATCAATGTATCATCAACCGGTTTCTCATAATTGGCTTGATGCACAACTCTCAATATTTTCTTAGTGCATGTAACCGTTATACTTCATTGAACGAAGCAATGCTTGATTTCCTATTTAAGAATTGGAAGATCATCATGGGAACTACACTTCAATCAACTTATCCTCAAGAGCCAGAATTCTTCAAGCACCTTAATTTCTTAAGATCAATCGTACTCAATGGCCAACATGTCTGCATCATCAAATGACTCAAACCATCCCATGTTTGATGAGAGAATCATACCTTCTAAATTGGTCAACCTCTCTGACTTTGATGAGGCTGATTATAAAATCTCAGAGTACTTTGACGTCGTGGGGTGGACTCCCTTCTTCAGCAACATTTCCTCACCTTGGCATGGGGAAAGTGTGTTGGAGTTCTGGAACAACTCCACAAGGGTATCTAGACCTGGTAGGACTAGAATTAAGACGAAGGTGATGGGAAGATTATTGTTCGTGGACACCAAACTGATTGCTGAGGTGATTGGTGTGCCTGCTAGAGGAGAACAATATTTTCAGAAGTGGGAATCCCTGCACGGTGGAACTTTCGTATTTGATGAACATCTCTTTGGAGGAAGACGACTAGCCCCTTACAGACCTTCACAACTTCTGAGCGCTCCTAGAGCACTTCTTGCTGTGCTAAACTGTTGTATCCTTCCCCGAAGAAACAACAAGTTGGTGATCAATTTGATGGAAAGGTTTGTGCTGGGACATTTGCTGACAAAGAAGAAGATCAGTCTCCCTTGGGTGCTGCTGTTTCAGATGTCTTTTAGGAATGAGATAGATAATGAGAATTTCTACCCTCACAAGACCTTGATAATGAAAATTCTGAAGCACAAGGGCTTTCCAGTGGAAAGTCACTTTGACCAACCGCCTCCTAACTTCTTCACTCCGGCTGCATATGCGGAGTTAGACTGGACTCTTATTGAAAGAGAAGAAGCTCCTGAGAATCAAGTGGTTATTCCTCATCTTTTTGCTACACGCAATGAAGAAGGAACGAAACATACCCACATAAAGTCTCGAAAAAGGAAAAGGATGATGTTGGGTGCATATCATCTGAAGAAGGTGAATGGCAGAATTTCCATGCTTGCAAGAAGATTGAGAGCCGCTGAGAAGGAGCTTAAAAAGCTCAGAGCTGAAAAGAAGAATGTTGACGATTACTGAGAACCCATTTGATGATCAATGTTTCTCTTGTGTCTTTCCATTTCAATTAATTTTTTTTTGTTATCATTTCTTTATAATAGTAATATTTAGTCTTCTGCTCTGTTCCATCCTTGATACATTCTATGTGGTCTATGACTATTTATACTGTTTCTCTTGTAACTTTGTATGCTTAAATGAATCTTTAACTTAACACACTTCTTTAAATGGTACAACTAAAAGATAAAATCAATTAACTTAATAAGATAAGGACATAATTAAAATTTATATATTAAGACAAGTTCTTGCTGAAATATAATAAAATTGAAATTATTAACCTAAGATATTTGTTTTAATGATTAACTAATTCTATTAAGTAATATCATATGCTACTGAAAGGTATTTTTAGTTTGTGTATGTTTCAGAAAACAGGTTTTGAAGATAGGTTTAAAAAAAGACCATCTTCGGAAAAAGGCTGATTAAAGCAACATCATCTAAAAGAATGGCTAGTGTGATATCATCTCCATTGTCTGAACCTGTTCAGAGAGTTCATAAATAAACTTACTGAAATTGTGGTTCAGAAATGTTAAGATGGTTGACACCATGCAATAATCCTACCTCAATACTTGAGAAGATAATTTTGACTTAGTAACATCCCTATTCTCTGAACCTGTTCAGAAGGTTCTCTATGAACCTGCTGAAATTGTGGGTCAGGAATGTTAAGGTGATTAATACTCAAGCCATTAAAGTCTATCTCAATCCTTGAGGGATAGGTCAAGATGATTGTTCAAAGAATCTCTTGGAGCACATACTGGAACTTGTAGATATCAAGCAACCTCAGAAAAAGGAAAAGTCTCTAAAGAAAGGTGCAATGTCAGAAAAGCATTCTTCCATCCAGAGAATAATAAGGAAATCTAATGGTAACATCACTTCATCTTAAAACTTAAATATCTGTGAAAAATTTGTCCTCTAGTAAAGATTTTAATCAACAAATAAAATATTAAGAAAAGACTTAAAAGACTCAAAATGTTAAAAGTTTCTCAGATAATAATAATCATAAAATCTCTTTGCTTTGTCTGAAAAGTCTGTTTTAAAAGTTTTCCTTTTTCAAATGTTTTCTCACATCCTCTCCTCTATTTTCTATTTTCTATTCTGTTTCTAAAAAGGTATTTTGAAAAAGTATTTTCAATTTTTTTTATTTTTGTGATATGTCAAAAACGTTTTCCAAAACTTTCTCCATCAATGCTAATGACTCAGTTTCCTAATATATCAAAGGAATTTCCTTTGTATATATCAAGTGTTTTGAGAAAATTTGAACTTGTGTATTTCTGTTTTTATTTCAGTTTCTTTTGTTTATCAAAAGTTGTTTCATTTAACAGCTGGTATTTATTCCTTTATCTTTGGTATCTGAATAATAATAACAATTTGAGTAATAACGTCTCTACAAAATTAGAACAACTGATATCAAGATTCAGACAAAGTCTAAAAACTTTAATGTAAGATAAAAAGGGGGAGAAATATAAACAATAAAGAAATACAGCTAAGCAATAATGGTAAAAGTAAGTGAACTTAAAATAGGAAGAAAGATATGAAATTCAACATAGTGAACCTTTTTAATTAATGAAAAAAGGGGGAGAAATATACAACTAACAAAATGCTGGAAATACAACTAACAAAATGCTGGAAATACTGCATGTACTACTAAAAGTATATAAAAGGGGGAGAAATATAAAAGGAGGAGAAATATAAAAACTAACAAAATAATGTATGTAACAGGTAACTAGAAACTCAGAAGATAACAACTGTCATAACTGAAAGTATAACAATAAGAATAACTTATGATAACAATTGATATATGTAATAATAGTGTAATTATATAACAATTGGTATCTGAGATAAGTTAATAATATATGGTATTATTAGTTCTCAATGATTAACAAACAACTAATAATTGGAATCTAAAAGATTAACATCTAGTTTTTAAGAAGTACTAATAATTGGTATCTAAAAGATTAAACATCTAGTTTCTAAGAAGTTAACAATTGGAATCTAAAGATTAACATCTGGTTTCTAAAGGATAAGTTAAAAAAATGTATCTAATCTTTTTAGTATTTAGAATATTAACAATTGGCAACATTTAACAAAACTAAAGAATAAATGTTCTTCTCAGGGGGAGTATTATAGATAGGGGGAGCCCTCTATATACTTAACCATCTTTCCTTAAAACATTTTGTAAGTTATACATATCTTATTTGTCATCATTAAAAAGGGGGAGATTGTGAAGTCTATTAATCAGTTTGAGCATTCAAACCTGACTCAAAGACTTAATATCCTTTAGTTTTAATGATTAACAAATAAGATTATATAAGAACATAATAAGAACAAATAAGATTATATAAACAGATTCTACTGAGAAAGGTATTGGTTTGTTGATTGTGTTTCAGGTTGGAACATTCATAAGAAGATTTGATGAACAAAATCAGGATCAGAAGAACAAATGCATGATTTAATATAAAGGTTGTCTGAAGCGTAGAAGCTGTCTGAAGTAAGCAACTCGTCTGAAGCGTAGAAGCTTCCTGAAGTAAGCAACTCGTCTGAAGTGTTGAAGTTGTTTGAAGTACGCAACTCGTCTAAAGTATTGAAGCCTTCTGAAGTGTTGAAGTTGTCTGAAGTACGCAACCCGTCTGAAGTATTGAAGCCTTCTGAAGTGTTGAAGTCGTCAGAAGTGCACAACCTGTCTGAAGACGTGAAGACCGTCTGAAGACGTGAAGACTATCTGAAGAAGTCTACAAACAGAATCAAGAATTGATCTCTTGAAGACGTATCTAAAGTATAAAAGCACACTCTACCAAAATGGAGTACACTTATTTCAGTATAAAAGCTAAACATGCTTTTATGCCTCGATCAAAGTCTTGCACAAATAAGGAAACTCTGCAATGACTTTCTCTAATGATTGCTGCACCTGCAACAAAAGGCATTTCAGTATAAAAGCAAAACATACTTTTATTCCTCGACCAAAGTCTTGCACAAATAAGGAAACTCTGCAATGACTTTCTCCAATTACTGCTGCACCTGCAACAAAGGCATTTTTGTGTGCGCAGACCTACTGCACCTGCACCTGCACCTGCTGGTTGTCCAGAACGGGATAGAAGACTAAGTAAAAGCAACAAGAAAGATGTTTGAATAAAATACATTTAATTCAACATCTTTATCTAAATCTCAGAAGAAGAATGAAGCTACAATCATTTGAACATCAGAAGAAATATTTTATAAGAAGAAGAAGAAGAATGAAGCATCCATGAGCACTTGTTGAAGTTGATAAAATTACAATATGATAAAAGCAAGCATCAAAGTATATGTGAAGATTGGAGAGATCAATCATCTGAACGTATCAACACTCTGAATGCATGAAACAACTCTCAACATAGAAGCAAAGATTATATGATTAAATGTTTATATTATCATATAGTCAAAGAAGAAACTGCAGTAACAACTTTTGGACTAAACACCTCATTCAAAGAAGTAAGAAGAAATGGTGTCAGGAAGAAAATAAAAAGGGAGCATATACAAAATAAGCAAAAGGACAAATCCAACGGATATCTCCTCATATACATTCCAAAGGAAATCAGAGAAAAGCTGAAGAGAGCAGAAGAAAATTAAGAGAGAGAATTAGCAGAGATATATCGAGAAAATCTCTCAAAAGAGCTCATCTATAGAAGTGTCAGAACAGGGTCTTCTGAACACTTATTTGCTTAAGAAGACGCAACCGTTTGAGACACTATTACATAACGGCTATATGAGCCACATCATCAACATCTTAACGGTATTATCAAACATCTTCAAACGGCTATATTTCAACAGAACATATAAATAGCCTCAAGATCAAATTTGGTTGGTGTTGTAAGTTGGTTTTGAAGAAACAATCAACCAGGTCGCTGTTAAGTTGGTCAAAAAGACAACCAAGAAATGTTGTTAACTACTTCATGGTTCAACCAAGTTGGACATATAAGTTCATCAGACAAATGGCTGAAGATCAATTTCATATTTCTCTTAGTCAAATCAGTTGAGGGAGAATGTACCTCACATAGAAGAGAAGATTATACACTTGTATCACTGTCTTAACCTTGTACTTAGATTTATTCATTGTATCCTGAGTAGTACTCAGTTAACCTCTAGTACAGGAAAAGATTAAGTTTATGTTTCGTGGAAACTTAAACATTGTTTAATTTGTAAACACTTTATGTGTCTAAGATCCTGGAGAGGCTTGGTGGAAGAAAGAATACTCGTGGTTGAGCCTAGAGAGGCTTGTCTATAAAAGAATACTGCATGAGTTGCCTGGAGAGGCAGTTGAAAACAAATGAATACTTGTTGAGCCTGGAGAGGCTTGTCTGTAAAAGAATACTGCATGAGTTGCCTGGAGAGGCAGTTGAAAACAAATGAATACTTGTTGAGCTTGGAGAGGCTTGTCTGTAAAAGAATACTGCATGAGTTTCCTGGAGAGGCAGTTGAAAACAAATGAATACTTGTTGAGCCTGGAGAGGCTTGTCTGTAAAAGAATACTGCATGAGTTGCCTGGAAAGGCAGTTAAAAACAAAAGAATACTTGCGGTTTAGCCAGAAGAGGCTGTGGTAAAAGAATACTTGTATCTGAGTTCAGATAGTGGAAAATCCAGTGGTTGTTTGCCTCTGGGACTGGATGTAGCTCACGGGTTTGTGAGTGAACCAGAATAAATTTTGTGCCTAAGTTTTCTTTCCTTTAATCTCTTTATTTACAGTTTTCATATTTATGTTGGGGATTGAAAAGTATTTTTCATAATAAACTTAACACAACTATTTCAATAAAATGATCTTTCATATGAACAAAACATGAAATGTCTCTCATATCATTTGAAGCATTACAAAGAATGTACCTTGAAGAACTTCTGAAATAATTATCTGAAGTGAGTATGGAAAGAGCTCAGTTCAAAAATCAGAAACAGACTTCAGACAACCTCTAGTCATCTGAAGTATTTCAGATACCGTTCTGAAAATACTCTTTGTAATAATCTTCAGAAGATACTTTGAGAAGCCTCTATTTAAAACAATCTTAAGCTTTAAAAGAAACTCTATTTTTCTTATCTTCCGCACGTTTTAATTATCTCTGATCTTAAGATTGTTTTGAATATTGTTCATCTTCATGATTTAAATTAAAGATTTCCAAAACCAATCAAAAGCTTAAAACACTATTCAACCCCCCCTTCTAGTGTTTCTTGTGGTTCTAACAACTACTTTTCTAGCCTTCAACTTCCTCGAACACATTCTTCCTCTTCTTTAGAAATATCTTCTAAGTCTTTACATGTTTTGTTTTCGATCTCTCCATCTTATTGAATCGAATGCTGCTTTCGATTTGCCAAGATCTCTTTTTCTTCGATTTTATTACTTATTAGAATCAGATATATCTTCTAAATTTCTTCAAACTTAACTTTTTCTGTTTGCATTTGGCTTACTGAATAGCCCCTCTTTTTTCAAGGCATGACCTTGTTTCAACATTTGCCATGTGTCAGATTTTGCTTGGCTAAATCAAAGTTCACTTTTACCACCGTCCACCGTCCTCTTAGCCTCATTATGAAGGCTCTTTTAATTCGATAATTTAAGAAGCTCATTTATTAACCTTCCTCTCTTTTGCTCCTATAAATAGGAGCTTCATTTGGACGTCTCCTTCATCCCAACTTCATTCTCTTCTATTCTCTTCTTTGGCTAAAAAATGGAAAAGCTTTTTTATTTGGCTATTGCGTTCAACCCAATCTTAAATGATCTCATTTTGGAGAAGATTGACGAAGTAGCCAGAGCTACAGGCTTTTTCAATCCTTCTTTTTGAAAGTTTTACTTTGGGTCGAACGTAGTAGCCAATCGAAGATTCTTTTACATAGTAAATGAATCTATTTATTCCTTCCCCACACAAACTTCATTTCCACCCCATGCATCAGGGTCATTCAATTAAGCTAACATGATGCCTTTAACCTGGTGGCTCAATCAAAGCCTGTGGAGGAGGAGGAAGAAGAGGCCTGGAAGGCAGGAGTCAAGTATATCCTGCAGTTTAAGATAACTTGCTCCTTTATATTTATAATACATAGGATAGTTTCTTTTTCAATATGTACATTTTATTTGTATTCGAACTTTTATGTAATTAGAATTTGAAAAGAAAACTATACTCTTCTCTTCTATCTGCTCGAAACATTTTATTTTCAAATTTATACTGTAATTTTCCTTCGATTCCCATTAAGTCTTTTCTTATACTAAATTAACTTAACCAAAAGACTCTTAACCATTCGAGTTCATTAATGAATTTGAATTTCGAATTTCTTTTCTTCGAACTTGAGAATACTGACTACATTAAGACTTAGTTTATCTTTTAACCTTTCTCAAAAGAAACGTCTTCTAATGACCCAACAATATCATAATAGTGTCAAAAGAAAGTGGCCCTCACTAGGCCTCAACGGCAACTACTGGCCTTCATTACCCTGGAGAGATCCCTGCACATCTGAAGGTAGATTTCCACAGCGTGGGATGTGACTAACGTCCTAGTGAGGTTACAAAAACGTGCATATGTAAGGAAAAGCAAACAATGATATGCAACACATATAACCATTCAATTACTCATGAAATATACATAACAGTCATAAACACAATGTTAGTCCTAAAGTGTTTTACCCAACACAAAAGGGTTCTTCCCACTTTACATGAGGCTAGACTGAGCTCAGACTCACAGGAACCATCGTTCCTTAAGGTCCTAAGACCTTACCCAATTAATCCTGATAGATTCAAACATTATTGCTTAATTTTATCCTGAGTCCATGAGTCGAAGACAGAGTCTTAGAACATGAGTCCATGGACCAAAATCTTGATTATTAACATGAGGTCAAAAGACCCAAAATCATCCCATGAGGCCCTAAGACCCAAAGTATTTTCATGAGGTCCTAAGATCCAAAAATCTCTTCTTTCTCATGATTAGGGTTAGGAATGTAAATCATCATCTGTAAACACAATAAACATGAAGATAAACATGAGCGTATAGTCATTCAAAGCATATTTCCTAAAACCCTAACAATACCTAGGGCACATGTTATTAGCATCAAAACAACACAATGTTAACATGTCAATAGTAACCAATCAAACAACTATTCATCAACTACAAGAATGGGAAGAGAGAAGGGGGATCATCCAAAGAAGTGCTTCCTAACACGAGAGTGAGTGTGTGGTCACACTCACCTTGAGAGTGGATAAAAAGATGGAGAAGGAGGGATGTTGGGGAGGAGGAGAACCAAAGAGCACTTGATCTTGAGGAGTGTGGACCTTCCTTGATCTTCAATGGGACTTCCTCTCACTAGAACCTCTCTTTCTCTCTCAAAGTTGGTGGAAAAGGGGGGAGAAATTGAACGAGAAACGAGCCCTAATTAAAGCTTTTAAAGTTGTAAGTGGACTCAAATTTCCCTTCTCATTTTCTCTTGGGCGAGAATGGACAAGAAAATGACCCTTCTCTAGAATATTCTGGCTTGAGTGAGAACCATCTCGCTCAAGCTAAAAACATCCACAGAGCCCCCTAAAATTCCCTTGTGTCTCGCTTGAGCGAGACCATTCTCGCTCATGCGAGATATGCAGAATTCCAATTCCTCAAATTTGCTACATAATTCGCTCAATCCAGCCTA
Source organism: Sesbania bispinosa (assembly GCA_026901365.1). Lineage (NCBI taxonomy): Eukaryota > Viridiplantae > Streptophyta > Magnoliopsida > Fabales > Fabaceae > Sesbania > Sesbania bispinosa. Next base: position 1,467,256 of record QLOH01000201.1, on the reverse strand, counting down.
TTCTCTCTTGAGCAAGAACACTGGAAATCTGTTTTTCTTGCTTAAGACTCTTGTCCTTCTCTAACCAATCTCTGACCTCTTTCCTCATTACTAACAACAAAATTATTATCATATAACCTCTCATTAGTTATTATTATTAATTAATGAGATGTTACAAATCTACCCCCTTAAAACAATTTTGTCCCCAAAATTGGCTAAAGAAAAGAGTGACTCAAAACCTCTTACCTCAGCTGAATAACTCTGGAAACTGAGAACGAATATCCTACTCCTCCTCCCACGTTTCCTCCTCAGATGACTGACCCTCCCAAAGCATCTTCACTAACGGGATGGTCTTGCTCCTCAAGGTTTTGACACTTCGGTAAATAATTTGTGCAGGCCTTTTGGGAATCGTCAGATCCTCCCTCAATTGTACTGATTCTGAACTTATGATGTGGGTAGGGTCGTGAACGTATTTTCTAAGTTCTGACACATGGATTACATCATGAATGTTGGCTAAGTGGGGTGGTAGAGCTAGCATGAATGCAAGGGGACCAATCCTTTGCAAGATTTGGAAGCCAAAACTAATAATCTAGGTCGAAGCCAAACTCATTCTGGACCGAAGTCAAGATTGATTAGATTATGGTTTGGTGGCCCATGACCAAATTCGTTTTTCAACTATCAATATGAAACACTAACCAAGCCATTTCAATACAACACACGGAAGCTAAATCTAATGACAAGATAGGAGAAAACCCTAAGCATACAAGGCCTAATCATGTTTCTAAGGCATACACCCATACAATGACCCAATAAAATGACCATAATAGAGCATAAACCATCCAACAACCACATACAAGTCAATAAGAAAGAGAATGAGAGAATAGGGTTCATTGTGAAACATTCATCCAAGAATGGGTGAGAGTGTGTGAACTATACTCACCTCAAGAGAGCTCAAGGTGAGGAGGGGATGAGCTGAGGAATTATGGGAGAGGAAATCCTTGGCTTCCTCTACCTCCAAAGCTTGATTCTCTCTCTAAAACACCCTCTCTCTCTAGGGTAAAGGAATGGAAAAAAATGAGGGAAATGAGCCCTAATAGTGTTTTTATAGGGTTCTGCATGAGATCCCTCGCTCAAGATCGTTTGAGCGAGCCCTGAGCGGAATTTCCAACATTTCCTCTATGTTTCCCTCGCTCAGGCCTCGCTTGGGCTAGCCTGATCGAAAAAACCAGAATAATTTTCCCTGTTTCTGGTAATATTCTCGCTCGGGCGAGGGATTCCTCGCTCGAGCGAGAATAAGCATGGTTGGAGGTGCAAACGAGATTGGTATACCATCGCATTATATACCAAACTGAAGCCCCAAATCTTAGATTTCCAATGCAAGTGGAATCACCTCAATTGGACACCTAAAACTCTAGATATTATCAAATTAATGCACCAAGGTAATTAGGCTTAAAACCAAAAGTTAAGCGACAACCTTAATTGAAGCCTAACGGGGCACACTTAACATGAACCACGATGTAAGTCATCAATTCACTTCAATAATACTAAGGTTAAGGGTTCTAAGTGTCCATGAGACTATGCTCCTCTATTCCCTTGTTCCTATCCATAAAATCACCTTTGTACCTTGGTTCCTTGAGTCTACGACTCTCCTCTTTATTCCCGTCAATTCGTTTAAGCTTAGTTTCTTCTTTATCAATCTAACACCCTAGTTCCAATGTCTCTACCTCCTTCCTCAATTGTTCACCATGCTAGCCTGTCCACCACCAGGTGGGACTCCTCCTAAGTTAACTCTACAGTCTTGCTGGACTTGATACTTGGTTTTTCCCTTCTTAATTCACTTAAAACTCACAACTCTTAACTAATCCCTTAACCCTTGTCTTATTTTCCCCTCAAACCCCTATTTCCTCATTTTACTTCTAACTTCCTTCTTGTGTTTGGATTCAGAGCCTAAGATTTCCGTTATATTCTGTAGGTCATGATTTTTGGGATGTTACAACGATGGTTGTTGAAGTAATCATCGTCGTATCATATATTCAATGATGGTTATAAGATGTCATCAAAATGTCTGGTTTTCAACGACGACTATGACAATGACGGGTCCAAAACCATCGTTAAAACCTCAGTTTGCATTGGTGTTTGTTATCGGATGCATTAGATGGTTGTTATTTAATGGGTCATGGATGAATTAAATTTTTTATAATATATTTTTAATGGATCACAAATGGATTAATGGAGTTTTTCAATTCATCTATTGGAGTCCAAATCCATCCATTTGCCTCCCCTACCCGTGACCAATAAAAGTCATGTAATGATCTCAATACCTGAAATGAAATGATGAAATTATGGGTCAATCTAATGTGCACCCGGTTCACGTTAGCCAATTCTCCCAAATTTAATCAAATTAAATACCCACACCACTCGATGTATAATGTTTATTTATTTAAAAAAGGGTGCAAATTTAATCGGTTGTCGGTTTTTACATTTCCAAGTTGATGATGCCTAAGGTACTAATTTGAAAGAAAAATTAGAAGCCTTGTTTGGACGAAAAACTCAATATAACAAGAATTTGTGAGTAATACATCAAAACTATTACACCAATATATGTAATAAGTAGGTATATAAATTTATAATTATGAACTCGGGCCAAGAATAGCTTGTAAATACCATAACAACAAATGTAAATTAACTTTTGTTGCACCACCTGAGACTGAACATATCAAATTAAGAAACTAAAAAAATGCTTAAGCCTCAAAAGTCTAGATATTAAAGAAATAAATTTTACTGCACATAGCCAACAACACCATTCTCCAAACTTTTTTTAAAAAATAAAATGTTGTAAGAAAATAGAAAGCCAAGCCAGTAATATCCAAATAAGCCATTCTCCGCGCAATACATGTTCGTTTATGTGAGAAGTAATTAGCCTCTCTCGGTTACACATGCCTGTCAGTTTTCTTTGCAAGAGAAATCTACAAAAAAAAACAAAATTTAAATGTCATGAGTATGTTAAAATAAGCTATTTTTACAATGCTAACTTAAATTAATAATGCAAATTATTAGAACCTTTCAAGCAAGGGGAGTAAGTGTCTTTGGGCAAAGATGGACCAATTTTTAACAACGACATATATGTATATGATGTAGGAATATAGTCCTAGGAAAAAAAATATAATGCAATGATGTTCTCATGATGATTAGATTACAATATTTACTTGGATCTTCCTTCAACTTCTAATCTAAGTTAGAGGAGGATCTTAGCAAATATTGCAACTAACCATCATGAAAACACTGACACGAGATTAAGAGTTTGAAAACCTAATTTTCAAAACAAAAACCTAATACACGAAACAGTGTAAGAGAAACAAATTCACCTTATTAACTTAAAATTTCTATGAGAAGATATAAGAGTTCAATATTTTTTATTAGTTTATGGAAAAGGATTAACAAAAATGAGAAAAGAGAGGAAGAAGACAGAAGAGAGTGAAAAGGTTATGAGAAAGAGAAGAGGTTGAGAGCGAAGAACTCATATTCTGAGGAGAATTTTACAATTTCTCTCATAAGAGGTGTGGTTGTAAATTCTTTCCTTTTGCTTGAAAAAATACTAGATATTATTTTATCAATTTTAAAATTCTTTGAATTTATTATCCAAACAATTTTTTTTATCATTAGTCATTTTATTTTTCCTTCTACAAATAGGTACTCTCTTAAAAGTCTTGATCCAAACACATAGTTAGGAATATGGTATTTGTGTATCTAAAAACAAAAAACAGATTGGGCTATCCATAAGTTAAGCTAGCTTGTTAAGAAGCGCCTTGACTTCTTTGCTTCTGTTCCTACTACTAGTACAAGCTTTGTGGATGGTCCACTAAGGTAGTATAATATTATCTTAGAAAAGGTGATGAAAATTTTGAACAAATAACCAAGCTTATCAAAAGGAAACAAGTTTGAACACATAATTGGCAACAATATCGTGAAATAAACTCATAATAGAATCTGCTTTACCTTAAAACCATTCATATAATGAAATGATATAGGGAGTGAGATGGAGTTAATGACTACATAGGGGAAAAAACATTATCCTCCTAACAAGTATGTCCATGATTATATACAATTACCTTAAGTAAACTAATTTGAACTCTTGAAAGTTTCTATTTATCCTTGGCCTTTAGTAGAGCACTGGATATATATAGTCATTATAAAAATATATGGCTAATTAAGCAATGATCTATCATATGCATTTTTTTCTTTCATACTAAATTTTAAAGAGTAAACCCCATATTGGTCTTTGACTTTATTATCGTCATGCACTTTAATCCCTGAGATTTCAAATATATTTGTTAATCCCTGACATATATTTTCGTCATTTACTTTATCCTAAATGGTAAACAACGTTAATTGAGTGTTGATATGTCAAGTTAAGTGGCACTGTGGATTCAAATTAGTACCTAAAATATTAAAAGTCATTCACATTAGTCCCTAAAACAGTCTTGCGTATGAGAAGACACGTTCTTAGAAAAATTATGGAGATTATAAAGTCCTTACTCTTATTAACATTATCAAACCAATATTTGTTTAGATCTAAAAGTCCCCACTCTTGTTAACTAATTAGATGTAAAATAAATATAGGTTGGATACAATTAACTGGAGTAATGACTTTCTTTTCTTCACAATGTTACTAAGAACTCGCCTTTCCATACACAAGACTATTTTAGGGACTAATGTGAATTATTCTTAATCTTATAGGGACTAATTTGAATTAATATGCGGTATCACTTAACATGACACATCAACACTCAGTTAACGTTGTCTACAAGTATTTGTACTAAAGTGAATTGCGGAGATAAATGTCATGGATTAATATGAGGATTTACTCAAATTTTAAAATAGCTTATATGGTAATTTTGAACAACATTGAATTTACATGTTGACAAGCATATTCTAGTGATCTAGTGCAAACATTACACGCTACACAAATAGAGAGAATGCAGGGCAGGTAATAGTAAACATACGTTTTCATATGGAAAAAAAAGTATTTACCTTTCATCAGTTTGTTGAAGCTTTTTCATTCTTCATGATCATATGGATTGCTTTAGGATTGTCATTCTCAACCATTTCCCTTAGTATATCATCTTCAATCTTCTCTGCTTTCCACTGGGAAGGGTTCTCCGAAAAATCCTCACTAAAAATCATGTTGGAAACCCACTCTTTCCAAGTGGTTCTGCGGTACTTATCTTCCTCCATTGAGCCTTTTGCCAAGAGTTGATACACATAAACCATCTTTTCCTGGCCAGGACGAAAAGCCCTTGCAATAGCCTGCTTTATCTTCGATGGATTCCACTCCGAGTCCAAAAATATCAACCGAGAAGCTGCAGTAAGACTAATACCTTCAGCACAAGCTGTAATTGAAGCAAGGAGTACCTTTGAAACTCCACATGGATCCTCAAAATTATCAATCACTTTCCCTCTTTCAAACAGGTCTTGTTCCCCATAAAGTAACAAAATTTCTCTACCCTTTTTCCAATTGAAGCACTCCTCAAACAATTGTACTAAAAGCTTCATAGGTGCAAGGTTGGGGCAAAAGATAAGAACCTTCTCCTCCTTGACAACACGAATGATAAGGCTCAAAATAAATCTCACTTTTGACCCTACCCTAAAATCAGACTTGAACTTCTCTAGCTGGTTTAGTTCCTGTGAAGTGTAAAACTTATTCGAACTTGTTGCTGTTTTGATCAACCATGGATGTATTGATCCAAGGATTACCATAAGCTCTCCCTCCAAATGGGACACGCTTGACCCAACCATTTTCTTTTGTAGTTTCTGTAAAAGCTCATTCTGCACATCAGTTAGGTTCATAAGCAGAGTATAAATTTGCAAACCAGGAAGATTTTCAGAATTCCCACTCTCATAAACATCTATAAAACCACTTGTGATTTTCCTCAACATGTTCAAACCCTGCATCCTCACTTCATCATCACATGAGTCAATTTTGTTAGCAATGTCATCTAGGAAGAATTTCCTAGCACGTGTCTCAAGTAAATGTTTTGCTTTCTCTGGAATTTTATCATTTCCCTTCTTTTGTTTTGTATCTAATTCTTTCAGCACTTCTTGAACAAACTTCGGCCTTGCCAAGCAAAGTGTGTTGAAGTATTCACCAAAATTATTCTGAAACAATGTGCCTGAAAGTAATATTCTCAGTTCTGTCTCTACTTTCATCAACTCTTTCCTCAACCTTGACTTGGTGCTTCTAGGATTATGCCCTTCATCGAGTATCAGGATCCCATTGCTTTCTCTCAAAGCTTTAGCCATATACTTCTTGTGTTCATACTTTGAATTTTCTCTTGTTAGTGATAAAAATGAAGTATACCCCATGACCAGAACACTGGGGTGTAGATGCCACTTTTTAATCTTTTCAAGGCAATCCAAAACATGCTTGACATCACCAGTGGGGTTTGGAACTCCAGGAATAGTCAATGGTGTTTCATCAAAATCTCTCAGGTTTTTACGATCGCGAATCAGATACACTGGAATAGGAATCTCCCACTTGCTGAATTCCTTGTACCAAGTATACAGTGTAGTTTTTGGAGCAAGGATGAGAGGCTTTTTATCTGGGAATAACTTTAAGTAGCAAACAAGAAAGTCAATAACAAGAAAGGTTTTTCCAGCTCTAGGAGTATGAGATATCACACAACCACCTCTTCTTTCAGATTTTTCTTCCATAAGTGTTGGTTGTATTGACCCTGCAATATTTTGCCAAATAAATTGAAAACCTTTCTTCTGATGGTCATGCATCATCTTACTGAGCTCAGGAATCAATGACCAAACATTGTCATTTTCTATAGATAAAGGCTCATAATGAGAAGCCTTCATTGTAAAAGCATGAGAATCATCATCTTCCTTATCCTTATCCTTTGGCTTGAGCTCGGGCTTGGAATCTCCATTGCATTGCTCCTCCCCTTGGTAACGCCTTCCTCGGTGTGGTTGTACCTACCAATATGAACCACGTTATCAAATTCTTATTGGGGCAGTAAACAAAATATCTAAAGAAATCAAGAGATTTTAGTCATAATTAGGAACTAAATTTACAATTGTATATGGCTTTTAAACAGTGCTATAAAGAGAGAAACCAACATAGAGAGAGTTTTGAATTTGACTTACAAAGGGTGCCATGACATCTCTTATCTCTGTGATAACATCGCCACATTTAAGGCAATAGATTCCAATTTCTTCATCCAATCTTGTATCATGGTCACATGTTTTTTTAGAATCTACCTCAGTTGGAGCTAAAGCATTTGAATCCTGGTTTCATAAGTTAAATTGAATGAGCCTTAAAAAATATTAAAAAAGATGTAAAATACAAATAAAATAGATGGAGCAAATTAAAGACATAGGAAGCAATGGATACACCTCTATTTCTTCCATAAGAAAATTTTCTATTATTGCATAATCCATTTCTCTCCATAACATATCTGTCTCTGACACTTCTTCTTCTTCTTCTTCTTCTTCCTCCTCCTCTATTTCTTGAGGTTTTTCCACTTCCTTATTTTGTTCAGAAGTGCTTACGACTTCCACTTCCTTATTTTGCTGCTCAGCAATTGATGGGGGTGGCTCTTCTATAGCTAGCCTATTATCAATATCTTTCATATATGAATCTATCATTTCATTATATGCAGCTGTACTCAACTTGTTGCTTCTCCGAGGCAGCTCTTCATCATCATCATTATCATCATCACTTCTATGTTTTCTTAAAGACGATGAATAATAATGTCTTCTCGTTACAACTCCTTCACTAGAGTTTCCCCCTCCCCACCTATTTTCAAAACCCACATCTTCCAAAAACGAATCCTTCTTCCTTTCACGCTTCCTGGTTCTGAAGCTACCACAGAGTCTTGAAAAATCATCAATCTCATTCTCTTTTGCACAACCAAAGGGAGGATTATCTTGCGCATAAGTCAACATTCGAATATCATTCCCTTTTTCCTTACTCAGAGATATGTCATCACCTTGCTTTGCTGTCTTTGCTACCGTACTCCTTCTTTTATTCTTTAGATTACTGAACATGTTAGCAGAAGAAGGAAGAGCAAGAACAACAACAGGTTTTTTATAGCGTTTTCGCTTATGCTCTTTCCGTTTCTGGAATGGCCAGGGTCGATTATTGTTATAAGCAGGAAGAGCAAGAACAACAATACTCTGTTTTGAGTTCAACTCGTTGTGTTTCTCGTATAGAATGGATGGAAGGAGACTAACTTCTACCTCAGAATCATCAGCAACATTCTGTGTTAGACAGTGTTTCTGCTCTGACTCTTCGGATGGCAATGTAAAAAGACCAACTTCCTCCTTGGAATCATCATAATCCTCAAAACCTAAGTAACGTTCAGGTTTTTTGCTCCCACGTTTGGAAATACCAACATCGTAACATGGTGACAATTCATGATCTTTTGATGAATCATGTGGATCGAGTGTTATTCTCATGGTTGCAGATACTTCAATACGAGAAACACAATATTTTAAAATGTGCTTCTTATCAGACGTTAAGTTCAGAACATTTATAAAAGAACCAGGTCTTATTGATGGAGAGTCATCATTTCCCAATTTTTGATATACAATCTTGTTGTTCACAGACCTTGCATAGAATGAAACCTGCTTTATAACAGATGTATCAGCTAACCATGAAATATCAAAGAAGAATTTTCCTTTGAGCAATTTAGTTTCTGATATTGCAGAACAATCTTCAGCTAAATTCCACCGATATGATTGATCTTCATTGCAATTACGTTCAAGTCTTTGGAGGACACATATTTGATCTATTCCAACCACTATAACATCCTTGCTAAGAGTTCTTTGGCTTACACCAAGTGAACCTTGAGTAGCATAGATGTTCACATAGTACTCACATGAGCAGCCAGATCCATGGGGTTTTCTCTTGATGGAATTTATTTTGGCATCAAGCCACACCTACAAAAGAAATCACTTGATAAGACTTAATGTTCCGGAAAATACAATATTTAATTTACATTGGATCCACGTTGCAGTTTCATTTACAATGGATCTACGTTGTAGGATCAACATCAGAGTGTGTTTGGTTTATCACAAAACCACGTTTTATAATTGGATGCAGACCAATGCTACTCCCAAGCATTAAACTGGATCCACACTTAGAACGTGGTTATTAGGATAAATCGAACACATGTTATTACTCTCAGTAGCGTAACAGTAATAGAGAACTAGAACTAAAAGTCATAACTTACAGGATGAGTAAAACATTGATCTGAATCATCATCATCATTGCACTCAAAGTTTGATAGCACGCATATGTCAACCCCAGGTTGGAGAAAACAGTGGCAATCAGATAAAGTGGCTTTCCTTGACTTTATTCGAATGTCTGATGAGGGTCTTTTCTCCATTTCCATACGGGTATCATCTAAAAATTGTAATATCATTGTTCCTGACTCAAATTTTATGAACTCCACAGGTTGCCATGAGTCGAGCACAAATGCCTCGAAAGCTGTTTAAAAAGAAAGATGAACATGAACATATATATATATATAACCATGGCAAAAAGTTATAGCCAAATGGTAGCCACAAAATTAGTATGTCATGTAAATAAATTAGAATTAGTCTCTAACAATCTCCTGAACATCATAAAATCAATGCTTCAAAGATTAAAGGCTTACCAAAATCATCGAATAGATGCTTCTGTTGATACAAATGCTTCTTTTCCTGCACCATTGAATTTAATTTCTAGCAGCTAACAGATTTAATTTCCAGGTCTTGTCTCTCTTGTGCTCTGCAATACCCAGTAGGTGATTAGGCAAAAAATATAATGAACACAAATTTCCACATAATAAGATAAGGGCTTCATTCATTTTACGTAATAAACAGGCTAGTTTTGGGCATAGAAAGAGATATAATTAAATCATAGAAATATAGATATCTTTCAAATGCACCGGAAAAAATGAGTTACACTACCATAACCCTAACATATAAATAGACCCGTTTCTTTTCACAAATAAACACCTGAAAAAGTTCGTGATTTTGCTTTGTTTCAGTGTGTTTGGTATTGTTTTGGGAATTCTCAGACAATGATTTGGCAAAAACTAATAAAACAGGAGATTTTTCAATAGTAAACCAAACATGCTCCGAGAATGTTTTCCTCCCATTCTACAGAATTGATTGAAAGATGTGGGCAGACGAGAGAGAGAGAGAGAGTGAGAGAGAGAGCGCAAGAAAAATTATCTTTTTCCATACCAGTATTGTTTTGAAGGAAAAAGAATTGTGTTTGAAACCCAGTCCTCTTCATGGAGAACCCAGAGACCAAATTCTATCTATACAGCATTACCTGAAATGAAAAGTTTTCAACTTTAGACCACAACAAGAGGTTGATCAATGGCATGCATATATATATGATAAGCATAACATGTTAGCATGAATTCAAACACCAAATGCAGAACTTACTCTAAAAGTCGAATCAAATATTTGCGGCCGATCGCACACACTAAACCCAAGTGAATCTTTTACCTGAAAAAGGTGTTTCTGGGGGGGAACTAAAAACTCAGAGTACAGCTATGAGAAAGACTGAGTGAGAGAGGACGGAAAACATGGGAGAAAGAAAACAATGATTTTTAAAACGTACTTGACCATGGGAATCGGTGCAATGTGGGGTTCAAAAGACCTTAAATTTCGTATGTGTTTATTCCTCCTCGGAGATGGAAATAGGCGTTTACTAAATGCCAACATACATCAGATACAATGAATAGCAATCTCAAAAATTCTACGGGAAAATTAAATGCAATACTCCACATTTACTATGTGAATACTATCATACCTTTCTAATAAATTATTTTAAAAAATTTTTTAGTAGTAAGAATAAAATAATAAAAGACTTTCAAATTTCTAACATATTAAATATTTTATATTAATAAAAACTTTCAAATTTCTAATAAATGTTAATCTTAAATTTTGAAATTTATTAAGATTCAAAATCTTATCATATTTTTTTCTATTTTAAACTTTTTTAATACATAAATCTTTATTCTTATCTTTATGAATTTAAATTTTTTTATCATATATTATTAGTATTTAAAATTGAAAAAATTGTTCAAATTTATTTTTTTATTTTTTTTATTTTAAATATATTAATTTATTATAAATTCAGTTTTTGTTAAATAAAAATAAATTTATTCGTGTATTACGCGGGATAATATACTAGTAGACACACAAACACATACATATGAGACAGGACTAAAGACATCAGGTGTCAAATTTATAGACTTACACCTGTCAATAATTTTTTTATAGAATGTGAAAAATTTGTTGATCTCCAACCGATGAAACATGTTATATTATCTTCAAGATTATGTATATCAAATTTTCCCAAACTTTTTCAAGCCAACTAAGTCTCAATTTTAAAATTAAGAAAATTTGATCACTTTATCAATTGTGTTCTATCTAAAACCTCCAAAATTAGGCATTTAAAATGTTTGCGACTCAAGTCTAGCATTAGATACAATTAGGGGTAGAAATACGTCAGACCGCTCATCGGGAGCCTTCAACCTAGCCTATTGGGTGAGATCCTCGCGGGTTTCCCTGAATCAATGGGACCAGACCTGCGAGGATGGGTTGGGATCCATAATTTCATACACGTTGTCTTTAAACCTGAACCTAAATTCATCTCAACTTTGTCAGAGCGGGGACAAGGAGAGCAAACCCCCAAAACCGCTGTTGAGTCTCAGAATAATTTAAATATTCAAATTAAATCAAATACTCATTACCCTTGGTTTTAATGATTATCAAATTTGTTGATCACATTATCTGAATAAGAAACAGATTCTGCTCAAAGGTATTTGTTCCGTGTGTTGCAGGAAAATACTATCATGAATATACTAAAACTGCGTATGCCAAACGATCTGAAGATAGCTTACACCGAACTGGCTGAATCAAGCTTGAAGCAACCTTCTGAAAGAAGCATACTTTGAACCTGCTGATCTAGAGCAACCTGCTGGAAGTATGTGCGTACTAAAGTTAAACCTGCTGAACACATACTCTCTGAACTATCACTTGATGACGTGGCAATTCGAGCTCACTGAAATGAAGAACTATCTGAAAAGCTTGAACCTGCTGAAGACTCTCTCAAACCTCTGATGAAATGTACCAATCTTTAAGCTGAGAAGTCTTACTAAATTTGTGCAACACAATATCTGTTAAAGTCAGAAGACTTTCTGTGCAAAAGACTAAAAGGTAGTGCCTCCAAACTTTGAGGGCAAATACAATTACTGCTAACTCCAGGTCATGGGTCGAGTAGTTTTCCTCATGGGGTCTAGGTTGTCTAGAAGCATAAGCCATTACCCTCCTTTCCTGCTTCAGCACACAGCCCAAACCCTTCCCTGAAGCATAACTGTATACCTCAAAGGATTTGGTCAAATCCTGCAATAGCAATACCAAGGTGATTGTCAGCCTCTCCTTGAATTTCATAAAACTCTTCTCACATTTCTCGTCCCACACAAAAGCATGACCCTTACGGGTCAACCGTGTGAGAGGTAAAGCCAGCTGGGAAAACCCCATAATGAATCTCCGGTAATAGCCGACTAAACCTAAAAAATTTCTCATCTTAGTGACTGATTTGGGCCTCTCCCAGTCAACCACAACCTTTATCTTACTAGGATCTACTGACACACCTTCCCGAAATATGACATGCCCTAGGAAATGAACTCTCTACATCCAGAACCCAGACTTCTCAGGGTTTGCAAAAAGTTTCTTCTCCCTCAACACTCCCAACACCACCCTTAGGTGTTGTTCATGTTCCGGCTAAGGTTTGGGAATAGATAAGGATGTCATTAATGAATGTAACGACAAACTTATCCAGGTAGGGCCTGAAAATCTGATACATATAGTCCATGAATACGACCAGAGCATTGGTTAAGCCAAAAGGCATCACCAAATACTCATAATGCCCATATCTAGTCTTGAAGGCGGTTTTGAGGATATCCTAACTCTTAATCTTTATCTGATGGTACCCTGATCTCAAGTCTATCTTAAAAAACAATGTTGTCCCTCTAAGTTGATCTAAAAGGTCATCTATCCTAGGCAAGGGATATTTGGTTTTAATTGTTACCTTATTCAACTGCCTATAATCAACACACAACCTCATGCTGCCATTCTTCTTTTTGACATGGAGCATTGGTGCTCCCAAAGGAGATACGTTAGGCCTAATGAAATGCTTCTCTATTAACTCCTCTAGTTGTTTCTTAAGCTCGCTCACCTCCAAGGGTAACGTTATATAGGGAGCCTTAGAAATAGGCCATGTGCCCAACACAAGGTCTATTGAAAACTCAATCTCTCAGTCCGGGGGTAACGTGGTTACCTCACTAGGGAAAACATCCTGGAACTCCCTAACCGTGGTTATGCTACTCAAGTTAGATTTTGACTCTACAGTTGAGGAAAGAAATAACATAAAACAAGAACACCCATCAGTCAGGCATTCAGAAATTTGTGCATAACTAGAGAATAAACATGGTGGTCTCTCCCTCGGAGGAAGAGGAAGAGTTGGGAAAACAATTTTCTTATTTAAATAATGTAGCATAACTTGGTTAAGGGATAACCGGTTCATTCCCAAAATGACATCAATACCACTTAGTGGCAAGGAAATCAAATCGACCTCAAAGGCATTTCCCTGGACTATAATAGGATATTCAAGATATACCAGGGATGTGGGGATATCCTCTTGGGTCGGGGTAAGGACATTTAAGTGAAAGGTTAATGGAGTAGTGTGCAAGTTCAACCTTTCCACATAATCATAAGCAATGAAGCAATAGGTTACCCCAGAGTCATACAGTACAATTAAAGGGATTTCATTGAGAGTACACATACCTCGCATCAGATTATCAGCCTTGGCTGCCGATTTGTCACTGAGAGTGAGGACCCTCCCGATAGCTTGGGGCTTCGCCTGGTCCTTCTTCTTCTTTGGGCACTCCCACGACTGGTGGCCTACCTCAAAGCAATAGTAACATTTCCTCTGGAGTGCGAGGCACTCGCCCTTGTGACCCTTACCACACATGGGGCAAGTAGGACGCGCTGGAGTGGAGGGAAAGGCGATCTGCTTGCCCTTTCCCCGTTGAAATTGTGGTCGGGGATTCTTTGAGTTGGAATGCCGCAACAATCTTTCTAATCTAGGGCATAAGGCCCGCCTTTAGGTGAGAGCATTTCCATCCCTCATTAGGATTGGCTTGAAGTAAGGTGTGGTACTTAGAGAGTTCCTCAAACTTGGACACATATTGGCCAACCGTCATGTTGCCTTGCTTCACCTGAAGAAACTCTAATTCCTTTTGCTTCCTTGCTAGTTCAGGGAAATACTTCTCCAGGAAGACAGTTTGGAAGATATCCTAAGTGAATGGAGCCCCTGGAGAAGTAATAGCTGCCCTCACACTCTTCCACCAGTTTTGTGCTTCGCCCTGCAACATATAGGTGGCGAACCAGATCTTCAAATCATTTGTGCATGCCATCACCTCAAAAATTTTGTTCATGGCATTAAGCCATGCATCCGTTGCGGTTGGATCGTAAGCCCCGGTAAATGCTGGGGGATGATGTTTCCTGAATTCAGCTAGCCCTTGAAGGAAAGGGTCCGTCATCACCACTGGTGGAGGGGTACAAGTGGATTACCTTTTTAAGGCCTGCAGTTCAATGGCGTTGGAAGTCATTTGCTCCCCCGTGATCTGAATGAGCATTCGGAGGACAGCTACCACCGGATCCTGAGGTTGATCCCATATAGGAGAAGATGGATTAGCATGGGGACGACCTCTCCTTCCGCCATCCATAGTCCTTTACACATCATTAGGAAATATCCACGTGATCAGTCTATCAATTTCATGATAATGCATACAAGAAAATAACTAACTTAAGGAGTGACAATATCCACAATCCAATTGGATTGAACTGCTCTAATCCCAAAACGTAACGTCCTATTTTCTAAATTCAGAAATAATGCTTATTGGGAGCACTATTTCCAAATTCGTGAAATTATTTCGCGCATTTCTAGTATCGTCATACACATACAATTAACC
Organism: Sesbania bispinosa; assembly: GCA_026901365.1. Taxonomy (NCBI): domain Eukaryota; kingdom Viridiplantae; phylum Streptophyta; class Magnoliopsida; order Fabales; family Fabaceae; genus Sesbania; species Sesbania bispinosa. The sequence continues at coordinate 1,452,230 of QLOH01000201.1, read as the reverse complement.
GCTTAAGTAATCACACACTTACATAAGCAACAATCACATAATACATGAGTAAACTCCATAACATTATCACAAATTCCACCTAGGGCTCAGTTACAACATAGTCAATAGGCAACAGGATATAGCCATACATGTGTCCTGAAAATAAAGAAACAATCCATAGGCCCCACATGTACTGCTCTATACTATGAAAATGAGTCAAATGTATGCCTATACAAAAGGATGCAAAATATATCTGTTTGTGGTGATAAAAGTTAATCCCGAAGAAAGTCACTTTTAATCACTTTGATTCCAAGATCAATCTGGGGACTAGAATCTGGTCCTCTTATGGGATTTTTTTTAAAGTAGGTTTACAGTGTTCAACAAATATTATATTTCAAATTGAGTTCAATTCAGTGTTTACTTTGGGAGAATCAAACTTGAGATACTAGAAATCACAACAAGGTGAAATAAAGATTGTAGAACTACAAGAATAAGAAAACAAGATGAAAGGAAGAAAGAAAGAAAGAAAGAAAATGACTACAAGAAACATAAATGCAAGATTAAAGCAAGGAAAATTAAACAAAAGAATAGAATGAAAATGTTTGCATCAAATAAAAGTGGGTGGAATCATATACTAGCACTCGTTGTAACCTTTTTAGTCGCTGACAGATTGGACGTTTAGGTGTTTCAGAGATTTAGTACAAATGATGTTGCAACCCTTATTACATAAAAAGTTCACCTATTTATAGGCTTTCATTCTAACGGCTAACTAATGTACATAAGACACATCAACAATCTTCATGTGTTGGCAGCCAAAATGAATGCCACGTCTTCTACTAACTAGAAATTGTCTTCTCTTTTTTTGAACTTTTACAAATGCTCCACTAAGATGTTGACATCTGTCTTGAACAATATGCCTTTCATCAACTGCTATTGACTACTGTGAAGTCTATTAATCAGTTTGAGCATTCAAACCTGACTCAAAGACTTAATATCCTTTAGTTTTAATGATTAACAAATAAGATTATATAAGAACATAATAAGAACAAATAAAATTATATAAACAGATTCTACTGAGAAAGGTATTGGTTTGTTGATTGTGTTTCAGGTTAGAATATTCATAAGAAGACTTGATGAACAAAATCAGGATCAGAAGAACAAATGCAGGATTTAATATAAAGGTTGTCTGGAGCGTAGAAGCTGTCTGAAGTAAGCAACTTGTCTGAAGCGTAGAAGCTATCTGAAGTAAGCAACTCGTCTGAAGTGTTGAAGTTGTGTGAAGTACGCAACCCGTCTGAAGTATTGAAGTCATCTGAAGTGCGCAACCCGTCTGAAGACGTGAAGACCGTCTGAAGATGTGAAGACTATCTGAGAAGTCTACAAACAGAATCAAGAATTGATCTCTTGAAGACGTTGCTAAAGTATAAAGCACACTCTACCGAAATGGAGTACACTTATTTCAGTATAAAAGCTAAACATGCTTTTATGCCTCGATCAAAGTCTTGAACAAATAAGGAAACTCTGTAATGACTTTCTCTAATGACTGCTGCATGTGCAACAAAAGGCATTTCAGTATAAAATCTAAACATACTTTTATACCTCGACCAAATTCTTGCACAAATAAGGAAACTCTGCAATGACTTTCTCCAATGACCGTTGCACCTGCAACAAAAGGCATTTTTGTGTGCGCAGACCTACTGCACTTGCACCTGCACCTTCTGGTTGTCCAGAACAGGATAGAAGACTAAGTAAAAGCAACAAGAAAGATGTTTGAATAAAATACATTTAATTCAACATCTTTATCTAAATCTCAGAAGAAGAATAATAAAGCAACAATCATCTGAACATCAGAAGAAATATTTATAAGAAGAAGAAGAAGAATGAAGCATCCATGAGCACTTGTTGAAGCTAATAAAATTACAATATGATGAAAGCAAGCATCAGAGTATATGTGAAGATTAGAGAGATCAATCATCTGAACGTATCAACACTCTGAATGCATGAAACAGCTCTCAACATAGAAGCAAAGATTATATGATTAATTGTTTATATTATCTTATAGTCAAAGAAGAAACTGCAGTAACAGCTTTTGGACTAAACACCTCATTCAAAGAAGTAAGAAGAAATGGTGTCAGGAAGCAAATAAAAAGGGAGCATATACAAAATAAGAAAAAGGACAAATCCAACGGATATCTCCTCATATACATTCCAAAGGAAATCAGAGAAAAGCTGAAGAGAGCAGAAGAAAATTAAGAGAGAGAATTAGCAGAGATATATCGAGAAAATCTCTCAAAAGAGCTCATCTGTAGAAGTGTCAGAACAGGGTCTTCTGAACACTTATTTGATTAAGAAGACGCAACCGTTTGAGACACTATTACATAACGGCTATATGAGCCACATCATCAACATCTTAACGGTATTATCAAACATCTTCAAACGGCTATATTTCATCAGAACATATAAATAGCCTAAAGATCAAATTTGGTTGGTGTTGTAAGTTGGTTTTGAAGAAACAATCAACCAGGTCGCTGTTAAGTTGGTCAAAAAGACAACCAAGAAATGTTGTTAACTACTTCATGGTTCAACCAAGTTGGACATATAAGTTCATCAGACAAATGGCTGAAGATCAATTTCATATTTCTCTCAGTCAAATCAGTTGAGGGAGAATGTACCTCACATAGAAGACAGGATTATACACTTGTATCACTGTCTTAACCTTGTACTTAGATTTATTCATTGTATCCTGAGTAGTACTCAGTTAACCTCTAGTACAGGAAAAGATTAAGTTTATATTTCGAGGAAACTTAAACATAGTTTAATTTGTAAACACTTTATGTGTCTAAGATCCTGGAGAGGCTTGGTGGAAGAAAGAATACTCGTGGTTGAGCCTAGAGAGGCTTGTCTATAAAAGAATATTGCATGAGTTGCCTGGAGAGGCAGTTGAAAACAAATGAATACTTGTTGAGCCTGGAGAGGCTTGTCTGTAAAAGAATACTGCATGAGTTGCCTGGAGAGGCAGTTGAAAACAAATGAATACTTGTTGAGTTTGGAGAGGCTTGTCTGTAAAAGAATACTGCATGAGTTTCCTGGAGAGGCAGTTGAAAACAAATGAATACTTGTTGAGCCTGGAGAGGCTTGTCTGTAAAAGAATACTGCATGAGTTGCCTGGAAAGGCAGTTAAAAACAAAAGAATACTTCCGGTTTAGCCAGAAGAGGCTGTGGTAAAAGAATACTTGTATCTGAGTTCAGATAGTGGAAAATCCAGTGGTTGTTTGCCTCTGGGACTGGATGTAGCTCACGGGTTTGTGAGTGAACCAGAATAAATTTTGTGCCTAAGTTTTCTTTCCCTTAATCTCTTTATTTACAGTTTTCATATTTATGTTGGGGATTGAAAAGTATTTTTCATAATAAACTTAACACAACTATTTCAATAAAATGATCTTTCATATGAACAAAACATGAAATGTTTCTCATATCATTTGAAGCATTATAAAGAATGTACCTTGAAGAACTTCTGAAATAATTATCTGAAGTGAGTATGGAAAGAGCTCAGTTCAAAAATCAGAAACAGACTTCAGACAACCTCTAGTCATCTGAAGTATTTCAGATACCGTTCTGAAAATACTCTTTGTAATAATCTTCAGAGGATACTTTGAGAAGCCTTTGTTTAAAACAATCTTAAGCTTTAAAAGAAACTCTATTTTTCTTATCTTCCGCACGTTTTAATTATCTCTGATCTTAAGATTTGTTTTGAATATTGTTCATCTTCATGATTTAAATTAAAGATTTCCAAAACCAATCAAAAAGCTTAAAACACTATTCAACCCCCCCTTCTAGTGTTTCTTGTGGTTCTAACAACTACTTTTCTAGCCTTCAACTTCCTCGAACACATTCTTCCTCTTCTTTAGAAATATCTTCTAAGTCTTTACATGTTTTGTTTTCGATATCTCTATCTTATTGAATCGAATGCTGCTTTCGATTTGCCAAGATCTCTTTTCTTCGATTTTATTACTTATTAGAATCAGATATATCTTCTAAATTTCTTCAAACTTAACTTTTTCTGTTTGCATTTGGCTTACTGAATAGCCCCTTTTTTTCAAGGCATGACCTTGTTTCAGCATTTTCCATGTGTCAGATTTTGCTTGGCTGAATCAAAGTTCACTTTTACCACCGTCCACCGTCCTCTTAGCCTCATTATGAAGGCTCTTTTAATTCGATAATTTAAGAAGCTCATTTATTAACCTTCCTCTCTTTTGCTCCTATAAATAGGAGCTTCATTTGGACGTCTCCTTCATCCCTCTTCATTCTCTTCTATTCTCTTCTTTGGCTAAAAAATGGAAAAGCTTTTTTATTTGGCTATTGCGTTCAACCCAATCTTAAATGATCTCATTTTGGAGAAGATTGACGAAGTAGCCAGAGCTACAGGCTTTTTCAATCCTTCTTTTGAAAGTTTTACTTTGGGTCGAACGTAGTAGCCAATCGAAGATTCTTTTACATAGTAAATGAATCTATTTATTCCTTCCCCACACAAACTTCATTTCCACCCCATTCATCATGGTCATTCAATTAAGCTAACATGATGCCTTTAACCTGGTGGCTCAATCAAAGCCTGTGGAGGAGGAGGAAGAAGAGGCCTGGAAGGCAGGAGTCAAGTATATCCTGCAGTTTAGGATAACTTGATCCTTTATATTTATAATATATAGGATAGTTTCTTTTTCAATATGTACATTTTATTTGTATTCGAACTTTTATGTAATTAGAATTTGAAAAGAAAACTATACTCTTCTCTTCTATCTGCTCGAAACATTTTATTTTCAAATTTATACTGTAATTTTCCTTCGATTCCCATTAAGTCTTTTCTTATACTAAATTAACTTAACCAAAAGACTCTTAACCATTCGAGTTCATTAATGAATTTGAATTTCGAATTTCTTTTCTTCGAACTTGAGAATACTGACTACATTAAGACTTAGTTTATCTTTTAACCTTTCTCAAAGAAACGTCTTCTAATGACCCAACAATATCATAATAGTGTCAAAAGAAAGTGGCCCTCACTAGGCCTCAACGGCAACTACTGGCCTTCATTACCCTGGAGAGATCCCTGCACATCTGAAGGTAGATTCCCACAGCGTGGGATGTGACTAACGTCCTAATGAGGTTACAAAAAAGTGCATATGTAAGGAAAAGCAAACAATGATATGCAACACATATAACCATTCAATTACTCATGAAATATACATAACAGTCATAAACACAATGTTAGTCCTGAAGTGTTTTACCCAACACAAAAGGGTTCTTCCCACTTTACATGAGGCTAGACTGAGCTCAGACTCACAGGAACCATCGTTGCTGAAGCTCCTAAGACCTTACCCAATTAATCCTGATAGATTCAAACATTATTGCTTAATTTTATCCTGAGTCCAAGATCCGAAGACAGAGTCTTAGAACATGAGTCCATGGACCAAAATCTTGATTATTAACATGAGGTCAAAAGACCCAAAATCATCCCATGAGGCCCTAAGACCCAAAGTATTTTCATGAGGTCCTAAGATCCAAAAATCTCTTCTTTCTCATGATTAGGGTTAGGAATGTAAATCATCATCTGTAAACACAATAAACATGAAGATAAACATGAGCGTATAGTCATTCAAAGCATATTTCCTAAAACCCTAACAATACCTAGGGCACATGTTATTAGCATCAAAACAACACAATGTTAACATGTCAATAGTAACCAATCAAACAACTATTCATCAACTACAAGAATGGGAAGAGAGAAGGGGGATCATCCAAAGAAGTGCTTCCTAACACGAGAGTGAGTGTGTGGTCACACTCACCTTGAGAGTGGATAAAAAGATGGAGAAGGAGGGATGTTGGGGAGGAGGAGAACCAAAGAGCACTTGATCTTGAGGAGTGTGGACCTTCCTTGATCTTCAATGGGACTTCCTCTCACTAGAACCTCTCTTTCTCTCCTAAAGTTGGTGGTAAAGGGGGGAGAAATTGCTGCATAATTCCAATTCCTCAAATTTGCGGCATAATTCGCTCAATCCAGCCTATTCTCTCTTGAGCAAGAACACTGAAAATCTGTTTTTCTTGCTTAAGACTCTTGTCCTTCTCTAACCAATCTCTGACCTCTTTCCTCATTACTAACAACAAAATTATTATCATATAACCTCTCATTAGTTATTATTATTAATTAATGAGATGTACAATTCTACCCCCTTAAAACAATTTTGTCCACAAAATTGGCTAAAGAAAAGAGTGACTCAAAACCTCTTACCTCAGCTGAATAACTCTGGAAACTGAGAACGAAGATCCTACTCCTCCTCCCACGTTTCCTCCTCAGATGACTGACCCTCCCAAAGCATCTTCACTAACGGGATGGTCTTGCTCCTCAAGGTTTTGACACTTCGGTAAATAATTTGTGCGGGCCTTTTGGGAATCGTCAGATCCTCCCTCAATTGTACTGATTCTGAACTTATGATGTGGGTAGGGTCGGGAACGTATTTTCTAAGTTCTGAGACATGGATTACATCATGAATGTTGGCTAAGTGGGGTGGTAGAGCTAGCATGAATGCAAGGGGACCAATCCTTTGCAAGATTTGGAAGCCAAAACTAATAATCTAGGTCGAACCCAAACTCATTCTGGACCGAAGTCAAGCTTGATTAGATTATGGTTTGGTGGCCCATGACCAAATTCGTTTTTCAACTATCAATATGAAACACTAACCAAGCCATTTCAATACAACACACGGAAGCTAAATCTAATGACAAGATAGGAGAAAACCCTGAGCATACAAGGCCTAATCATGTTTCTAAGGCATACACCCATACAATGACCCAATAAAATGACCATAATAGAGCATAAACCATCAAACAACCACATACAAGTCAATAAGAAAGAGAATGAGAGAATAGGGTTCATTGTGGAACATTCATCCAAGAATGGGTGAGAGTGTGTGAACTATAATCACATTAAGAGAGCTCAAGGTGAGGAGGGGATGAGCTGAGGAATGATGGGAGAGGAAATCCTTGGCTTCCTCTAGCTCCAAAGCTTGATTCTCTCTCTAAAACACCCTCTCTCTCTAGGGTAAAGGAATGGAAAAAAATGAGGGAAATGAGCCCTAATAGTGTTTTTATAGGGTTCTGCATGAGATCCCTCGCTCAAGATCGTTTGAGCGAGCCCTGAGCGGAATTTCCAACATTTCCTCTATGTTTCCCTCGTTCAGGCCTCGCTTGGGCTAGCCTGATCGAAAAAACCAGAATAATTTTACCTGTTTCTGGTAATATTCTCGCTCGGGCGAGGGATTCCTCGCTCGAGCGAGAATAAGCATGGTTGGAGGTGCAAACGAGATTGGTATACCATCGCATTATATACCAAACTGAAGCCCCAAATCTTAGATTTCCAATGCAAGTGGAATCACCTCAATTGGACACCTAAAACTCTAGATATTATCAAATTAATGCACCAAGGTAATTAGGCTTAAAACCAAAAGTTAAGCGACAACCTTAATTGAAGCCTAACGGGGCACACTTAACATGAACCACGATGTAAGTCATCAATTCACTTCAATAATACTAAGGTTAAGGGTTCTAAGTGTCCATGAGACTATGCTCCTCTATTCCCTTGTTCCTATCCATAAAATCACCTTTGTACCTTGGTTCCTTGAGTCTACGACTCTCCTCTTTATTCCCGTCAATTCGTTTAAGCTTAGTTTCTTCTTTATCAATCTAACACCCTAGTTCCAATGTCTCTACCTCCTTCCTCAATTGTTCACCATGCTAGCCTGTCCACCACCAGGTGGGACTCCGCCTAAGTTAACTCTACAGTCTTGCTGGACTTGATACTTGGTTTTTCCCTTCTTAATTCACTTAAAACTCACAACTCTTAACTAATCCCTTAACCCTTGTCTTATTTTCCCCTCAAACCCCTATGTCCTCATTTTACTTCTAACTTCCTTCTTGTGTTTGGATTCAGAGCCTAAGATTTCCGTTATATTCTGTAGGTCATGATTTTTGGGATGTTACAACGATGGTTGTTGAAGTAATCATCGTCGTATCATATATTCAATGATGGTTATAAGATGTCATCAAAATGTCTGGTTTTCAACGACGACTATGACAATGACGGGTCCAAAACCATCGTTAAAACCTCAGTTTGCATTGGTGTTTGTTATCGGATGCATTAGATGGTTGTTATTTAATGGGTCATGGATGAATTAAATTTTTTATAATATATTTTTAATGGATCACAAATGGATTAATGGAGTTTTTCAATTCATCTATTGGAGTCCAAATCCATCCATTTGCCTCCCCTACCCGTGACCAATAAAAGTCATGTAATGATCTCAATACCTGAAATGAAATGATGAAATTATGGGTCAATCTAATGTGCACCCGGTTCACGTTAGCCAATTCTCCCAAATTTAATCAAATTAAATACACACACCACTCGATGTATAATGTTTATTTAATTAATAAAGGGTGCAAATTTAATCGGTTGTCGGTTTTTACATTTCCAAGTTGATGATGCTTAAGGTACTAATTTGAAAGAAAAATTAGAAGCCTTGTTTGGACGAAAAACTCAATATAACAAGAATATGTGAGTAATACATCAAAACTATTACACCAATATATGTAATAAGTAGGTATCTAAATTTATAATTATGAACTCGGGCCAAGAATAGCTTGTAAATACCATAACAACAAATGTAAATTAACTTTTGTTGCACCACCTGAGACTGAACATATCAAATTAAGAAACTAAAAAAATGCTTAAGCCTCAAAAGTCTAGATATTAAAGAAATAAATTTTACTGCACATAGCCAACAACACCATTCTCCAAACTTTTTTTAAAAAATAAAATGTTGTAAGAAAATAGAAAGCCAAGCCAGTAATATCCAAATAAGCCATTCTCCGCGCAATACATGTTCGTTTATGTGAGAAGTAATTAGCCTCTCTCGGTTACACATGCCTGTCAGTTTTCTTTGCAAGAGAAATCTACAAAAAAAAAATTTAAATGTCATGAGTATGTTAAAATAAGCTATTTTTACAATGCTAACTTAAATTAATAATGCAAATTATTAGAACCTTTCAACCAAGGGGAGTAAGTGTCTTTGGGCAAAGATGGACCAATTTTTAACAACGACATATATGTATATGATGTAGGAATATAGTCCTAGGAAAAAAAATATAATGCAATGATGTTCTCATGATGATTAGGTTACAATATTTACTTGGATCTTCCTTCAACTTCTAATCTAAGTTGGAGGAGGATCTTAGCAAATATTGCAACTAACCATCATGAAAACACTGACACGAGATTAAGAGTTTGAAAACCTAATTTTCAAAACAAAAACCTAATACACGAAACAGTGTAAGAGAAACAAATTCACCTTATTAACTTAAAATTTCTATGAGAAGATATAAGAGTTCAATATTTTTTATTAGTTTATGGAAAAGGATTAACAAAAATGAGAAAAGAGATGAAGAAGACAGAAGAGAGTGAAAAGGTTATGAGAAAGAGAAGAGGTTGAGAGCGAAGAACTCATATTCTGAGGAGAATTTTACAATTTCTCTCATAAGAGGTGTGATGTTAAATTCTTTCCTTTTGCTTGAAAAAATACTAGATATTTTTTTATCAATTTTAAAATTCTTTGAATTTATTATCCAAACAATTTTTTTTATCATTAGTCATTTTATTTTTCCTTCTACAAATAGGTACTCTCTTAAAAGTCTTGATCCAAACACATAGTTAGGAATATGGTATTTGTGTATCTAAAAACAAAAAACAGATTGGGCTATCCATAAGTTAAGCTAGCTTGTTAAGAAGCGCCTTGACTTTTTTGCTTCTGTTCCTACTACTAGTACAAGCTTTGTGGATGGTCCACTAAGGTAGTATAATATTATCTTAGAAAAGGTGATGAAAATTTTGAACAAATAACCAAGCTTATCAAAAGGAAACAAGTTTGAACTCATAATTGGCAACAATATCGTGAAATAAACCCATAATAGAATCTGCTTTACCTTAAAACCATTCATATAATGAAATGATATAGGGAGTGAGATGGACTTAATGACTACATAGGGGAAAAAACATTATCCTCCTAACAAGTATGTCCATGATTATATACAATTACCTTAAGTAAACTAATTTGAACTCTTGAAAGTTTCTATTTATCCTTGGTCTTTATTAGAGCACTGGATATATATAGTCATTATAAAAATATATGGCTAATTAAGCAATGATCTATCATATGCATTTTTTTCTTTCATACTAAATTTTAAAGAGTAAACCCCATATTGGTCTTTGACTTTATTATCGTCATGCACTTTAATCCCTGACATATATTTTCGTCATTTACTTTATCCTAAATGGTAAACAACGTTAATTGAGTGTTGATATGTCAAGTTAAGTGGCACTGTGGATTCAAATTAGTTCCTAAAATATTAAAAGTCATTCACATTAGTCCCTAAAACAGTCTTGCGTATGAGAAGACACGTTCTTAGAAAAATTATGGAGATTATAAAGTCCTTACTCTTATTAACATTATCAAACCAATATTTCTTTAGATCTAAAAGTCCCCACTCTTGTTAACTAATTAGATGTAAAAGAAATATAGGTTGGATACAATTAACTGGAGTAATGACTTTCTTTTCTTCACAATGTTACTAAGAACTCGCCTTTCCATACACAAGAGTATTTTAGGGACTAATGTGAATTATTCTTAATCTTATTGGGACTAATTTGAATTAATATGCGGTATCACATAACATGACACATCAACACTCAGTTAACGTTGTCTACAAGTATTTGTACTAAAGTGAATTGCGGAGATAAATGTCATGGATTAATAGATCAAAATTTACTCAAAATATGAGGACTAATATGAGGATTTACTCAAAATTTAAAATAGCTTATATGGTAATTTTGAACAACATTGAATTTACATGTTGACAAGCATATTCTAGTGATCTAGTGCAAACATTACACGCTACACAAATAGAGAGAATGCATGGCAGGTACTAGTAAACATACGTTTTCATATGGAAAAAAAAGTATTTACCTTTCATCAGTTTGTTGAAGCTTTTTCATTCTTCATGATCATATGGATTGCTTTAGGATTGTCATTCTCAACCATTTCCCTTAGTATATCATCTTCAATCTTCTCTGCTTTCCACTGGGAAGGGTTCTCCGAAAAATCCTCACTAAAAATCATGTTGGAAACCCACTCTTTCCAAGTGGTTCTGCGGTACTTATCTTCCTCCATTGAGCCTTTTGCCAAGAGTTGATACACATAAACCATCTTTTCCTGGCCAGGACGAAAAGCCCTTGCAATAGCCTGCTTTATCTTCGATGGATTCCACTCCGAGTCCAAAAATATCAACCGAGAAGCTTCAGTAAGACTAATACCTTCAGCACAAGCTGTAATTGAAGCAAGGAGTACCTTTGAAACTCCACATGGATCCTCAAATTATCAATCACTTTCCCTCTTTCAAACAAGTCTTGTTCCCCATAAAGTAACAAAATTTCTCTACCCTTTTTCCAATTGAATCACTCCTCAAACAATTGTACTAAAAGCTTCATAGGTGCAAGGTTGCGGCAAAAGATAAGAACCTTCTCCTCCTTGACAACACGAATGATAAGGCTCAAAATAAATCTCACTTTTTACCCTACCCTGAAATCAGACTTGAACTTCTCTAGCTGGTTTAGTTCCTGTGAAGTGTAAAACTTATTTGAACTTGTTGCAGTTTTGATCAACCATGGATGTATTGATCCAAGGGTTACCATAAGCTCTCCCTCCAAATGGGACACGCTTGACCCAACCATTTTCTTTTGAAGTTTCTGTAAAAGCTCATTCTGCACATAGTTAGGTTCATAAGCAGAGTATAAATTTGCAAACCAGGAAGCTTTTCAGAATTCCCACTCTCATAAACATCTATAAAACCACTTGTGATTTTCCTCAACATGTTCAAAACCCTGCATCCTCACTTCATCATCACATGAGTCAAATTTGTTAGCAATGTCATCTAGGAAGAATTTCCTAGCACGTGTCTCAAGTAAATGTTTTGCTTTCTCTGGAATTTTATCATTTCCCTTCTTTTGTTTTGTATCTAATTCTTTCAGCACTTCTTGAACAAACTTCGGCCTTGCCAAGCAAAGTGTGTTGAAGTATTCACCAAAATTATTCTGAAACAATGTGCCTGAAAGTAATATTCTCAGTTTTGTCTCTACTTTCATCAACTCTTTCCTCAACCTTGACTTGGTACTTCTAGGATTGTGCCCTTCATCGAGTATCAGGATCCTAGTGCTTTCTCTCAAAGCTTTAGCCATATACTTCTTGTGTTCATACTTTGAATTTTCTCTTGTTAGTGATAAAAATGAAGTATACCCCATGACCAGAACACTGGGGTGTAGATGCCACTTTTTAATCTTTTCAAGGCAATCCAAAACATGTTTGACATCACCAGTGGGGTTTGGAACTCCAGGAATAGTCAATGGTGTTTCATCAAAATCTCTCAGGTTTTTACGATCGCGAATCAGATACACTGGAATAGGAATCTCCCACTTGCTGAATTCCTTGTACCAAGTATACAGTGTAGTTTTTGGATCAAGGATGAGAGGCTTTTTATCTGGGAGTATGAGATATCACACAACCACCTCTTCTTTCAGATTTTTCTTCCATAAGTGTTGGTTGTATTGACCCTGCAATATTTTGCCAAATAAATTGAAAACCTTTCTTCTGATGGTCATGCATCATCTTACTGAGCTCAGGAATCAATGACCAAACATTGTCATTTTCTATAGATAAAGGCTCATAATGAGAAGCCTTCATTGTAAAAGCATGAGAATCATCATCTTCCTTATCCTTATCCTTTGGCTTGAGCTCGGGCTTGGAATCTCCATTGCATTGCTCCTCCCCTTGGTAACGCCTTCCTCGGTGTGGTTGTACCTACCAATATGAACCACGTTATCAAATTCTTATTGGGGCAGTAAACAAAATATCTAAAGAAATCAAGAGATTTTAGTCATAATTAGGAACTAAATTTACAATTGTATATGGCTTTTAAACAGTGCTATAAAGAGAGAAACCAACATAGAGAGAGTTCTGAATTTGACTTACAAAGGGTTCCATGACATCTCTTATCTCTGTGATAACATCGCCACATTTAAGGCAATAGATTCCAATTTCTTCATCCAATCTTGTATCATGGTCACATGCTTTTTTAGAATCTACCTCAGTTGGAGCTAAAGCATTTGAATCCTGGTTTCATAAGTTAAATTGAATGAGCCTTCAAAAATATTAAAAAAGATGTAAAAAACAAATAAAATAGATGGAGCAAATTAAAGACATTGGAAGCAATGGATACACCTCTATTTCTTCCATAAGAAAATTTTCTATTATTGCATAATCCATTTCTCTCCATAACATATTTGTCTCTAACACTTCTTCTTCTACTTCTTCTTCTTCCTCCTCCTCTATTTCTTGAGGTGTTTCCACTTCCTTATTTTGTTCAGAAGTGCTTACGACTTCCACTTCCTTATTTTGCTGCTCAGCAATTGATGGGGGTGGCTCTTCTATAGCTAGCATGTTATCAATATCTTTCATATATGAATCTATCATTTCATTATATGCAGCTGTACTCAACTTGTTGCTTCTCCGAGGCAACTCTTCATCATCATCATTATCATCATCACTTCTAACTTTTCTTAAAGACGATGAATAATAATGTCTTCTCGTTACAACTCCTTCACTAGAGTTTCCCCCTCCCCACCTATTTTCAAAACCCACATCTTCCAAAAACGAATCCTTCCTCCTTTCACGTTTCCTGGTTCTGAAGCTACCACAGAGTCTTGAAAAATCATCAATCTCATTCTCTTTTGCACAACCAAAGGAGGATTATCTTGCGCATAAGTCAACATTCGAATATCATTCCCTAGTTGCTTACTCAGAGATATGTCATCACCTTGCTTTGCTGTCTTTGCTACCGTACTCCTTTTATTCTTTAGATTACTGAACATGTCAGCAGAAGAAGGAAGAGCAAGAACAACAACAGGTTTTTTATAGCGTTTTCGCTTATGCTCTTTCCGTTTCTGGAATGGCTAGGGTCGATTAATGTTATAAGCAGGAAGAGCAAGAACAACAATACTTTGTTTTGAGTTCAACTCGTTGTGTTTCTCGTATAGAATGGATGGAAGGAGACTAACTTCTACCTCAGAATCATCAGCAACATTTTGTGTTAGACAGTGTTTCTGCTCTGACTCTTCGGATGGCAATGTAAAAAGACCAACTTCCTCCTTGGAATCATCATAATCCTCAAAACCTAAGTAACATTCAGGTTTTTGCTCCCACGTTTGGAACTACCAACATCGTAACATGGTGACAATTCATGATTTTTTGATGAATCATGTGGATCGAGTTTTATTCTCATGGTTGCAGATACTTCAATACGAGAAACACAATATTTTAAAATGTGCTTCTTATCAGACGTTAAGTTCAGAACATTTATAAAAGAACCAGGTCTTATTGATGGAGAGTCATCATTTCCCAATTTTTGATATACAATCTTGTTGTTCACAGACCTTGCATAGAATGAAACCTGCTTTATAACAGATGTATCAGCTAACCATGAAATATCAAAGAAGAATTTTCCTTTGAGCAATTTAGTTTTTGATATTGCAGAACAATCTTCAGCTAAATTCCACCGATATGATTGATCTTCATTGCAATTACGTTCAAGTCTTTGGAGGACACATATTTGATCTATTCCAACCACTATAACATCCTTGCTAAGAGTTCTTTGGCTTACACCAAGTGAACCTTGAGTAGCATAGATTTTCACATAGTACTCACATGAGCAGCCAGATCCATGGGGTTTTCCCTTAATGGAATTTATTTTGGCATCAAGCCACACCTACAAAAGAAATCACTTGATAAGACTTAATGATCCGGAAAATACAATATTTAATTTACATTGGATCCACGTTGCAGTTTCATTTACAATGGATCTACGTTGTAGGATCAACATTAGAGTGTGTTTGGTTTATCACAAAACCACGTTTTAAAATTGGATGCAGACCAATGCTACTCCCAAGCATTAAACTGGATCCACACTTAGAACGTGTTTATTAGGATAAATCGAACACACGTTATTACTCTCAGTAGCGTAACAGTAATAGAGAACTAGAACTAAAAGTCCTAACTTACAGGCTTACCAAAATCATCGAATAGATGCTTCTGTTGATACAAATGCTTCTTTTCCTGCACCATTGAATTTAATTTCTAGCAACTTACAGATTTAATTTCCAGGTCTTGTCTCTCTTGTGCTCTGCAATACCCAGTAGGTGATTAGGCAAAAAATATAATGAACACAAATTTCCACATAATAAGATAAGGGCTTCATTCATTTTACATAATAAACAAGCTATTTTTCGGCATAGAAAGAGATATAATTAAATCATAGAAATATAGATATCTTTCAAATGCACCGGAAAAAATGAGCTACACTACCATAACCCTAACATATAAATAGACCCGTTTCTTTTCACAAATAAACACCTGAAAAAGTTCGTGATTTTGCTTTGTTTCAGTGTGTTTGGTATTGTTTTGGGAATTCTCAGACAATGATTTGGCAAAAACTAATAAAACAGGAGATTTTTCAATAATAAACCAAACATGCTCCGAGAATGTTTTCCTCCCATTCTACAGAATTGATTGAAAGATGTGGGCAGACGAGAGAGAGAGAGTGAGAGAGAGAGCGCAAGAAAAATTATCTTTTTCCATACCAGTATTGTTTTGAAGGAAAAAGAATTGTTTTTGAAACCCAGTCCTCTTCATGGAGAACCCAGAGACCAAATTCTATCTATACAGCATTACCTGAAATGAAAAGTTTTCAACTTTAGACCACAACAAGAGGTTGATCAATGGCATGCATATATATATATGATAAGCATAACATGTTAGCATGAATTCAAACACCAAATGCAGAACTTACTCTAAAAGTCGAATCAAATATTTGCGGCCGATCGCACACACTAAACCCAAGTGAATCTTTTACCTGAAAAAGGTGTTTCTGGGGGGGAACTAAAAACTCAGAGTACAACTATGAGAAAGACTGAGTGAGAGAGGATGGAAAACATGGGAGAAAGAAAACAATGATTTTTAAAACGTACTTGACCATGGGAATCGGTGCAATGTGGGGTTCAAAAGACCTTAAATTTCATATGTGTTTATTCCTCCTCGGAGATGGAAATAGGCGTTTACTAAATGCCAACATACATCAGATACAATGAATAGCAATCTCAAAAATTCTACGGGCCAATTAAATGCAATACTCCACATTTACTATGTGAATACTATCATACCTTTCTAATAAATTATTTTAATAAATTTTTTAGTAGTAAGAAAAAAATAATAAAAAACTTTCAAATTTCTAACATATTAAATAATTTTATATTATATATTTTATATTAGTAAAAAACTTTCAAATTTCTAATAGATGTTAATCTTAAATTTTGAAATTTATTAAGATTCAAAATCTTATCATACATGTTGTCTTTAAACCTGAACCTAAATTCATCTAAACTTTGTCGGAGTGGGGACAAGGAGAGCAAACCCCCAAACCTTTTGTTGAGTCTCAGAATAATTTAAGTATTCAAATTAAATCAAATACTCATTACCCTTGGTTTTAATGATTATCAAATTTGTTGATCACATTATCTGAATAAGAAACAGATTCTGCTCAAAGGTATTTGTTCCATGTGTTGCAGGAAAATACTATCATGAATATACTAAAACTGCGTATGCCAAACGATCTGAAGATAGCTTACACTGAACTGGCTGAATCAAGCTTGAAGCAACCTTCTGAAAGAAGCATACTTTGAACCTGCTGATCTAGGGCAACCTGCTGGAAGTATGTGCGTACTATAGTTAAACCTGCTGAACACGTACTCTCTGAACTATCACTTGATGACGTGGCAATTCGAGCTCACTGAAATGAAGAACTATTTGAAAAGCTTGAACCTGCTGAAGACTCTCTCAAACCTCTAATGACATGTACCAATCTTTAAGCTGAGAAGTCTTACTAAATTTTTGCAACACAATATCTGTTAAAGTCAGAAGACTTTTTGTGCAAAAGACTAAAAGATAGTGCCTCCAAACTTTGAGGGCAAATACAACTACTGCTAACTCTAGGTCATGGGTCGTGTAGTTTTCCTCATGGGGTCTAGGTTGTCTAGAAGCATAAGCCATTACCCTCCTTTCCTGCTTCAGCACACAACCCAAACCCTTCCCTAAAGCATAACTGTATACCTCAAAGGATTTGGTCAAATCCTGCAATAGCAATACCAAGGTGATTGTCAGCCTCTCCTTGAATTCCATAAAAATCTTCTCACATTTCTCATCCCACACAAAAGCATGACCCTTACGGGTCAACCGTGTGAGAGGTAAAGCCAGCTGGGAAAACCCCTTAATGAATCTCCGGTAATAGTCGACTAAACCTAGAAAATTTCTCATCTTAGTGACTGATTTGGGCCTCTCCCAGTCAACCACAACCTTTATCTTACTAGGATCTACTGACACACCTTCCCGAAATATGACATGCCCTAGGAAATGAACTCTCTACATCCAGAACCCAGACTTCTCAGGGTTCGCAAAAAGTTTCTTCTCCCTCAACACTCCTAACACCACCCTTAGGTGTTGTTCATGTTCCGGCTAAGGTTTGGGAATAGATAAGGATGTCATTAATGAATGCAACGACAAACTTATCCAGGTAGGGCCTGAAAATCTTATACATATAGTCCATGAATACGACCAGAGCATTGGTTAAGCCAAAAGGCATCACCAAATACTCATAATGCCCATATCTAGTCTTGAAGGCGGTTTTGAGGATATCCTAACTCTTAATCTTTATCTGATGGTACCCTGATCTCAGGTCTATCTTAGAAAACATTGTCGTCCCTTTAAGTTGATCTAAAAGGTCATCTATCCTAGGCAAGGGATATTTGGTTTTAATTGTTACCTTATTCAACTGCCTATAATCAACACACAACCTCATGCTGCCATTCTTCTTTTTGACATGGAGCACTGGTGCTCCCAAAGGAGATACGTTAGGCCTAATGAAATGCTTCTCTATTAACTCCTCTAGTTGTTTCTTAAGCTCGCTCACCTCCAAGGGTGACATTATATAGGGATCCTTAGAAATAGGCCATGTGCCCAGCACAAGGTCTATTGAAAACTCAATCTCTCGTTCCGGAGGTAACGTGATTACCTCACTAGGGAAAACATCCTGGAACTCCCTAACCGTGGTTATGCTACTCAAGTTAGATTTTGACTCTACAGTAGAGGAAAGAAATAACATAAAACAAGAACTCCCATCAGCCAGGCATTCAGAAATTTGTGCATAACTAGAGAATAAACATGGTGGTCTCTCCCTCGGAGGAAGAGGAAGAGTTGGGAAAACAATTTTCTTATTGAAATAATGTAGCATAACTTGGTTAAGGGATAACCGGTTCATTCCCAAAATGACATCAATACCACTTAGTGGCAAGCAAATCAAATCGACCTCAAAGGCATTTCCCTGGATTATAATAGGACATTCAAGATATACCAGGGAAGTGGGAATTGCCTTTTGGGTCGGGGTAAGGACATTTAAGTGAAAGGTTAATGGAGTAGTGTGCAAGTTCAACCTTTCCACACAGTCATAAGCAATGAAGGAATGGGTTACCCCAGAGTCATACAGTACAATTAAAGGGATTTCATTGAGAGTACAGGTACCTCGCATCAGATTATAAGCCTTGGCTGCCGATTCGTCACTGAGAGTGAGGACCCTCCCGATAGCTTGGGGCTTCGCCTGGTCCTTCTTATTCTTTGGGCACTCCCACGACTGGTGGCCTGCCTCAAAGCAATAGTAACATTTCCTCTGGACTGCCATGCACTCGCCCTTGTGACCCTTACCACACATGGGGCAAGTAGGACGAGCTGGAGTGGAGGGAAAGGCGATCTGCTTGCCCTTTCCCCCTTGAAATTGTGGTCGGGGATTCTTTGAGTTGGAATGCCGCAACAATCTTTCTAATCTAGGGCATAAGGCCCGCCTCTAGGTGAGAGCATTTCCATCCCTCATTAGGATTGGCTTGGAGTAAGGTGTGGTACTTAGAGAGTTCCTTAAACTTTGACACATATTGGCCCACCGTCATGTTGCCTTGCTTCAGCTGAAGAAACTCTAATTCCTTTTACTTCCTTGCTAGTTCAGGGAAATACTTCTCCAGGAAGACAGTTTGGAAGATATCCTAAGTGAATGGAGCCCCTGAAGGAAAGGTTCCGTCATCACCACTGGTGGAGGGGTACAAGTGGATTACCTTTTTAAGGCCTGGAGTTCAATGGCGTTGGAAGTCATTTGCTCCCCCGTGATCTGAATGAGCATTCGGAGGGCAGCTACCACCGGATCCTGAGGTTGATCCCATGGAGGAGAAAATGGATTAGCATGGGGACGACCTCTCCTTCCGCCATCCATAGTCCTTTACACATCATTAGGAAATATCCATGTGATCAGTCTATCAATTTCATAATAATGCATACAAGAAAATAACTAACTTAAGGAGTGACAATATCCACAGTCCAATTGGATTGAACTGCTCAAATACCAAAACGTAACGTCCTAATTTCTAAATTCAGAAATAATGCTTATTGGGAGCACTATTTCCAATTTCTTGAAATTACTTCGCGCATTTCTAGTATCGTCATACACATACAATTAACCGCTTAAGTAATCACACACTTACATAAGCAACAATCACATAATACCTGAGTAAACTCCATAACATTATCACAAATTCCACCTAGGGCTCAGTTACAACATAGTCAATAGGCAACAGGATATAGCCATACATGTGTCCTGAATATAAAGAAACAACCCATAGGCCCCACATGTACTGCTCTATACTATCAAAATGAGTCAAATGTATGCCTATACAAAAGGATGCAAAATATATTTGTTTGTGGTGATAAAAGTTAATCCCGAAGAAAGTCACTTTTAATCACTTTGATTCCAAGATCAATCTGGGGACTAGAATCTGGTTCTCTTATGGGATTTTTTTTAAAGTAGGTTTACAGTGTTCAAAAAATATTATATTTCAAATTGAATTCAATTCAGTGTTTACTTTGGGAGAATCAAACTTGAGATACTAGAAATCACAACAAGGTGAAATAAAGATTGTAGAACTACAAGAATAAGAAAACAAGATGAAAGGAAGAAAGAAAGAAAGGAAGAAAACGACTACAAGAAACATAAACGAAAGATTAAAGCAAGGAAAATTAAACAAAAGAACAGAATGAAAATGTTTGCATCAAATAAAAGTGGGTGGAATCATATACTAGCATTCATTGTAACCTTTTTAGTCGCTGACAGATTGGACGTTTAGGTGTTTCAGAGATTGAGTACAAATGATGTTGCAACCCTTATTACATAAAAAGTTCACCTATTTATAGGCTTTCATTCTAACGGCTAACTAATGTACATAAGACACATCAACAATCTCCATGTGTTGGCAGCCAACATGAATGCCACGTCTTCTACTAACTAGAAATTGTCTTCTCTTTTTTTGAACTTTTACAAATGCTCCACTAAGATGTTGACATCTGTCTTGAACAATATGCCTTTCATCAACTGCTACTGACTACTGTGAAGTCTATTAATCAGTTTGAGCATTCAAACCTGACTCAAAGACTTAATATCCTTTAGTTTTAATGATTAACAAATAAGATTATATAAGAACATAATAAGAACAAATAAAATTATATAAACAGATTCTACTGAGAAAGGTATTGGTTTGTTGATTGTGTTTCAGGTTAGAATATTCATAAGAAGACTTGATGAACAAAATCAGGATCAGAAGAACAAATGCAGGATTTAATATAAAGGTTGTCTGAAGCGTAGAAGCTGTCTGAAGTAAGCAACTCGTCTGAAGCGTAGAAGCTGTCTGAAGTAAGCAACTCGTCTGAAGTGTTGAAGTTGTGTGAAGTACGCAACTCGTCTGAAGTATTGAAGCCTTCTGAAGTGTTGAAGTTGTCTGAAGTACGTAACCCGTCTGAAGTATTGAAGTCATCTGAAGTGCGCAACCCGTCTGAAGACGTGAAGACTATCCGAAGAAGTCTACAAATAGAATCAAGAATTGATCTCTTGAAGACGTTGCTAAAGTATAAAGCACACTCTACCAAAATGGAGTACACTTATTTCAGTATAAAAGCTAAACATGCTTTTATGCCTCGATCAAAGTCTTGAACAAATAAGGAAACTCTATAATCACTTTCTCTAATGACTGTTGCATCTGCAACAAAAGGCATTTCAGTATAAAAGCTAAACATACTTTTATACCTCGACCAAAGTCTTGCACAAATAAGGAAACTCTGCAATGACTTTCTCCAATGACCGTTGCACCTGCAACAAAAGGCATTTTTGTGTGCGTAGACCTACTGCACTTGCACCTGCACCTTCTGGTTGTCCAGAACAGGATAGAAGACTAAGTAAAAGAAACAAGAAAGATGTTTGAATAAAATACATTTAATTCAACATCTTTATCTAAATCTCAGAAGAAGAATAATGAATCAACAATCATCTGAACATCAGAAGAAATATTTTATATTAAGAAGAAGAAGAAGAAGAAGAAGAAGAAGAAGAAGAAGAAGAATGAAGCATCCATGAGCACTTGCTGAAGCTGATAAAATTACAATATGATGAAAGCAAGCATCAGAGTATATGTGAAGATTGGAGAGATCAATCATCTGAACGTATCAACACTCTGAATGCATGAAACAGCTCTCAACATAGAAGCAAAGATTATATGATTAATTGTTTATATTATCTTATAGTCAAAGAAGAAACTACAGTAACTGCTTTTGGACTAAACACCTCATTCAAAGAAGTAAGAAGAAATGATGTCAGGAAGCAAATAAAAAGGGAACATATCCAAAATAAGCAAAAGGACAAATCCAACGGATATCTCCTCATATACACTCCAAAGGAAATCAGAGAAAAGCTGAAGAGAGCAGAAGAAAATTAAGAGAGAATTAGCAGAGATATATTGAGAAAATCTCTCAAAAGAGCTCATCTATAGAAATGTCAGAACAGGGTCTTCTGAACACTTATTTGCTTAAGAAGAAGCAACCGTTTGAGACACTATTACATAACGGCTATATGAGCCACATAATCAACATCTCAACGGTATTATCAAACATCTTCAAACGGCTATATTTCATCAGAACATATAAATAGCCTCAAGATCAAATTTGGTTGGTGTTGTAAGTTGGTTTTGAAGAAACAATCAACCATGCCGCTGTTAAGTTGGTGAAAAAGATAACCAAGAAATGTTGTTAACTACTTGCTGGTTCAACCAAGTTGGACACAGAAGTTCATCAGAAAAATTGCTGAAGATAAATTTTATATTTCTCTTAGTCAAATCTGTTGAGGGAGAATGTACGTCACATGGAAGACAGGATTATACACTTGTATCACTGTCTTAACCTTGTACTTAGATTTATTCATTGTATCCTGAGTAGTACTCAGTTAACCTCTAGTACAGGAAAAGATAAAGTTTATGTTTCGTGGAAACTTAAACTTAGTTTAATTTGAAAACACTATATGTGTCTGAGAGCCTGGAAAGGCTTGGTGGAAGAAAGAATACTCGTGGTTGAGCCTAGAGAGCCTTGTCTGTAAAACAATACTGCATGAGTTTCCTGGAGAGGCAGTTGAAAACCAATGAATACTTGTTGAGCCTAGAGAGGCTTGTCTGTAAAAGAATACTGCATGAGTTGCCTGGAGAGGTAGTTGAAAACAAATGAATACTTGTTGAGCCTGGAGAGGATTGTCTGTAAAAGAATACTGCATGAGTTGCCTGGTGAGGCAGTTGAAAACAAATGAATACTTGTTGAGCCTGGAGAGGCTTGTCTATAAAAGAATATTGCATGAGTTGCCTTGGGAGGCAGTTGAAAACAAAAGAATACTTGTTGTTTAGCCTGAAGTGGCTGTGGTAAAAGAATACTTGTATCTAAGTTCAGATAGTGGAAAATCCAGTGGTTGTTTGCCTCTGGGACTGGATGTAGCTCACGGGTTTGTGAGTGAACCAGGATAAATTTTGTGCCTAAGTTTTCTTTCCCTTAATCTCTTTATTTACAGTTTTCATATTTATGTTGGGGATTGAAAAGTATTTTTCATAATAAACTTAACACAACTATTTCAATAAAATGATCTTTCATATGAACAAAACATGAAATATCTCTCATATCATTTGAAGCATTACAAAGAATGTACCTTGAAGAACTTCTGAAATAATTATCTGAAGTGAGTCTGGAAAGAGCTCAATTCAGAAATCAGAAACAGACTTCAGACAACCTCTAGTTATCTGAAGTATTTCAGAAACCGTTCTGAAAATACTCTTTGTAATAATCTTCAGAAGATACTTTGAGAAGCCTCTGTTTAAAACAATCTTAAGCTTTAGAAGAAACTCTATTTTTCTTATCTTCCGCACGTTTTAATTATCTTTAATCTTAAGACTTGTTTTGAACATTGTTCATCTTCATGATTTAAATTAAAGATTTCCAAAACCAATCAAAAAGCTTAAAACACTATTCAACCCCCCCTTCTAGTGTTTCCTGTGGTTCTAACAATTGGTATCAGAGCTCACCTTCGGGTTGAGCATCTAACAAATGCAGAAAGAGTAGATCCTCAATAGATGGAAATCTCACCAAGCTGAAGTAACTCTGAAGAATGATAATGAGAAAAGAAAATCATTTTCTTAAAACTCATTATTCATACAAGGCGTCATTCAGAAGGATGAAACTGGAAAAGGAAAGTACATCTATCTCAAGATCATATACGGGTAACATCTTTCCTATCCTGGTCTTAATATAATTGTTGGTTGCTGCATGTTTTGTGTGTTATTGAAATTGTTAATGTATAAGTGTATTTGTGTGAAAATAAATGATTGCATGCTAACTGTCCTTTATGTATGTATTTTATTATGCATAAAAATTACCTGATGCATATTACTTGTTTTGTGAGCATATTATCTGCATCGTATGCGTTAATATATGTGTATATTTATTTTAGTAAATGAAGAGTCATGTATGTTTATCATGATTATTATTAAATGTGATATGGCGCAACGTGGATCAATGTATCATCAACCGGTTTCTCATAATTAGCTTGATGCACAACTCTCAATATTTGCTTAGTGCATGTAACCGTTATACTTCATTGAACAAAGCAATGTTTGATTTCCTATTTAAGAATTGGAAGATCATCATGGGAACTACACTTCAATCAACTTATCCTCAAGAGCCAGAATTCTTCAAGCACCTTAATTTCTTAAGATCAATCGTACTCAATGGCCAACATGTCTGCATCATCAAATGACTCAAACCATCCCATGTTTGATGAGAGAATCATACCTTCTAAATTGGTCAACCTCTCTGACTTTGATGAGGCTGATTATAAAATCTCAGAGTACTTTGACGTCGTGATGTGGACTCCCTTCTTCAGCAACATTTCCTCACCGTGGCATGGGGAAAGCGTGTTGGAGTTCTGGAACAACTCCACAAGGGTATCTAGACCTGGTAGGACTAGAATTGAGACAAAGGTGATGGGAAAATTATTGTTCGTGGACACCAAACTGATTGCTGAGGTGATTGGTGTGCCTGCTAGAGGAGAACAATATTTTCATAAGTGGGAATCCCTGCATGGTGGAACTTTCGTATTTGATGAACATCTCTTTGGAGGAAGACGACTAGCCCCTTACAGACCTTCACAACTTCTGAGCGCTCCTAGATCACTTCTTGTTGTGCTAAACTGTTGTATCCTTCCCCGAAGAAACAACAAGTTGGTGATCAATTTGATGGAAAGGTTTGTGCTGGGACATTTGCTGACAAAGAAGAAGATCAGTCTCCCTTGGGTGCTACTGTTTCAGATGTCTTTTAGGAATGAGATAGATAATGAGAATTTCTACCCTCACAACACCTTGATAATGAAAATTCTGATGCACAAGGGCTTTCTAGTGGAAAGTCACTTTGACCAACCGCCTCCTAACTTCTTCACTCCGGTTGTATATGCTGAGTTAGACCGGACTCTTATTGAAAGAGAAGAAGCTCCTGAGAATCAAGTGGTTATTCCTCATCTTTTTGCTACACGCAATGAAGAAGGAACGGAAAATACCCACATAAAGTCTCAAAAAAGGAAAAGGATGATGTTGGGTGCATATCATCTGAAGAAGGTGAATGTCAGAATTTCCAGGCTTCCAAGAAGATTGAGAGCCGCTAAGAAGGAGCTTAAAAAGCTCAGAGCTGAAAAGAAGAATGTTGACGATAACTGAGAACCCATTTGATGATCAATGTTTCTCTTGTGTCTTTCCATTTCTCTTAATTTTTTTTTTTGTTATCATTTCTTTATAAAAGTAATATTTAGTCTTCTGCTCTGTTCCATCCTTGATACATTTTATGTGGTCTATGACTATTTATACTGTTTCTCTTGTAACTTTGTATGCTTAAATGAATCTTTAACTTAACACACTTCTTTAAATGGTACAACTAAAAGATAAAATCAATTAACTTAATAAGATAAGGACAAAATTAAAATTTATATATTAAGACAAGTTCTTGCTGAAATATAATAAAATTGAAATTATTAACCTAAGATATTTGTTTTAATGATTAACTAACTCTATTAAGTAATATAAGATGCTACTGAAAGGTATTTTTAGTTTGTGTATGTTTCAGAAAATAGGTTTTGAAGATAGGTTTAAAAAAAGACCATCTTCGGAAAAGGCTGATTAAATCAACATCATCTAAAAGAATGGCTAGTGTGATATCATCTTCATTGTCTGAACCTGTTCAGAGAGTTCATAAATAAACTTACTGAAATTGTGGGTCAGAAATGTTAAGATGGTTGACACCATGTAATAATCCTACCTCAATACTTGATAAGATAATTTTGACTTAGTAACATCCCTATTCTCTGAACCTGTTCAGAAGGCTCTATATGAACCTGTTGAAATTGTGGAACAGGAATGTTAAGGTGATTAATACTCAAGCCATTAAAGTCTATCTCAATCCTTGATGGATAGGTCAAGATGATTGTTCAAAGAATCTCTTGGAGCACATACTGGAACTTGTAGATATCAAGCAACCTCAGAAAAAGGAAAAGTCTCTAAAGAAAGGTGCAATGTCAGAAAAGCATTCTTCCATCCAGAGAATAATAAGGAAATCTAATGGTAACATCACTTCATCTTAAAACTTAAATATCTGTGAAAAATTTGTCCTCTAGTAAAGATTTTAATCAACAAATAAAATTTTAAGAAAAGACTTAAAAGACTCAAAATGTTAAAAGTTTCTCAAATAATAATAATCATAAAATCTCTTTGCTTTGTCTGAAAAGTCTGTTTTAAAAGTTTTCCTTTTTCAAATGTTTTCTCACATCCTCTCCTCTATTTTCTATTTTCTATTCTGTTTCTAAAAAGGTATTTTGAAAAAGTATTTTCAATTTTTTTTATTTTTGTGATATGTCAAAAACGTTTTCCAAAACTTTCTCCATCAATGCTAATGACTCAGTTTCCTAATATATCAAAGGAATTTCCTTTGTATATATCAAGTGTTTTGAGAAAATTTGAACTTGTGTATTTCTGTTTTTATTTCAGTTTCTTTTGTTTATCAAAAGTTGTTTCATTTAACAGCTGGTATTTATTCCTTTATCCTTGGTATCTGAATAATAATAACAATTTGAGTAATAACGTCTCTACAAAATTAGAACAACTGATATCAAGATTCAGACAAAGTATAAAACTTTAATGTAAGATAAAAGGGGGGAGAAATATAAACAGTACAGAAATACAGCTAAGCAATAATGGTAAAAGTAAGTGAACTTAAAATAGGAAGAAAGATATGAAATTCAACATAGTGAACCTTTTTAATTAATGAAAAAAGGGGGAGAAATATACAACTAACAAAATGCTGGAAATACTGTATGTACTACTAAAAGTATATAAAAGGGGGAGAAATATAAAAGGAGGAGAAATATAAAAACTAACAAAATAATGTATGTAACAGGTAACTAGAAACTGAGAAGATAACAACTGTCATAACTGAAAGTATAACAATAAGAATAACTTATGATAACAATTGATATATGTAATAATAGTGTAATTATATAACAATTGGTATCTGAGATAAGTTAATAATATATGGTATTATTAGTTCTCAATGATTAACAAACAACTAATAATTGGTATCTAAAAGATTAACATCTAGTTTTTAAGAAGAACTAATAATTGGTATCTAAAAGATTAAACATCTAGTTTCTAAGAAGTTAACAATTGGAATCTAAAGATTAACATCAGGTTTCTAAAGGATAAGTTAAAAAAATGTATCTAATCTTGTTAGTATTTAGAATATTAACAATTGGCAACATTTAACAAAACTAAAGAATAAATGTTCTTCTCAGGGGGAGTATTATAGATAGGGGGAGCCCTCTATATACTTAACCATCTTTCCTTAAAACATTTTGTAAGTTATACATATCTTATTTGTCATCATTAAAAAGGGGGAGATTGTGAAGTCTATTAATCAGTTTGAGCATTCAAACCTTACTCAGACTTAATATCCTTTAGTTTTAATGATTAACAAATAAGATTATATAAGAACATAATAAGAACAAATAAGATTATATAAACAGATTCTACTGAGAAAGGTATTGGTTTGTTGATTGTGTTTCAGGTTGGAGCATTCATAAGAAGATTTGATGAACAAAATCAGGATCAGAAGAACAAATGCATGATTTAATATAAAGGTTGTCTGAAGCGTAGAAGCTGTCTGAAGTAAGCAACTCGTCTGAAGCGTAGAAGCTGTCTGAAGTAAGCAACTCGTCTGAAGTGTTGAAGTTGTCTAAAGTACGCAACTTGTCTAAAGTATTGAAGCCTTATGAAGTGTTGAAGTTGTCTGAAGTACGCAACCCGTCTGAAGTATTGAAGCCTTCTGAAGTGTTGAAGTCGTCTGAAGTGCACAACCTGTCTGAAGACGTGAAGACTATCTGAAGAAGTCTACAAACAGAATCAAGAATTGATCTCTTGAAGACGTTGCTAAAGTATAAAGCACACTCTACCAAAATGGAGTACACTTATTTCAGTATAAAAGTTAAACATGCTTTTATGCCTCGATCAAAGTCTTGCACAAATAAGGAAACTCTGCAATGACTTTCTCTAATGATTGTTGCACCTGCAACAAAAGGCATTTCAGTATAAAAGTTAAACAAACTTTTATTCCTCGACCAAAGTCTTGCACAAATAAGGAAACTCTGCAATGACTTTCTCCAATTACTGCTGCACCTGCAACAAAGGCATTTTTGTGTGCGCAGACCTACTGCACCTGCACCTGCACCTGCTGGTTGTCCAGAACGGGATAGAAGACTAAGTAAAAGCAACAAGAAAGATGTTTGAATAAAATACATTTAATTCAAAATCTTTATCTAAATCTCAGAAGAAGAATGAAGCTACAATCATTTGAACATCAGAAGAAATATTTTATAAGAAGAAGAAGAATGAAGCATCCATGAGCACTTGTTGAAGCTGATAAAATTACAATATGATAAAAGCAAGCATCAAAGTATATGTGAAGATTGGAGAGATCAATCATCTGAACGTATCAACACTCTGAATGCATGAAACAACTCTCAACATAGAAGCAAAGATTATATGATTATATGTTTATATTATCATATAGTCAAAGAAGAAACTGCAGTAACAACTTTTGGACTAAACACCTCATTCAAAGAAGTAAGAAGAAATGGTGTCAGGAAGCAAATAAAAAGGGAGCATATACAAAATAAGCAAAAGGATAAATCCAACGGATATCTCCTCATATACATTCCAAAGGAAATCAGAGAAAAGCTGAAGAGAGCAGAAGAAAATTAAGAGAGAGAATTAGCAGAGATATATCGAGAAAATCTCTCAAAAGAGCTCATCTATAGAAGTGTCAGAACAGGGTCTTCTGAACACTTATTTGCTTAAGAAGACGCAACCGTTTGAGACACTATTACATAACGGCTATATGAGCCACATCATCAACATCTTAACGGTATTATCAAACATCTTCAAACGGCTATATTTCATCAGGACATATTAATAGCCTCAAGATCAAATTTGGTTGGTGTTGTAAGTTGGTTTTGAAGAAACAATCAACCAGGTCGCTGTTAAGTAGGTCAAAAAGACAACCAAGAAATGTTGTTAACTACTTCATGGTTCAACCAAGTTGGACACATAAGTTCATCAGAAAAATGGCTGAAGATCAATTTCATATTTCTCTTAGTCAAATCAGTTGAGGGAGAATGTACCTCACATAGAAGACAGGATTATACACTTGTATCACTGTCTTAACCTTGTACTTAGATTTATTCATTGTACCTTGAAGAACTTCTGAAATAATTATCTGAAGTGAGTCTGGAAAGAGCTCAGTTCAAAAATCAGAAACAGACTTCAGACAACCTCTAGTCATCTGAAGTATTTCAGAAACCGTTCTGAAAATACTCTTTGTAATAATCTTCAGAAGATACTTTGAGAAGCCTCTGTTTAAAACAATCTTAAGCTTTAAAAGAAACTCTATTTTTCTTATCTTCCGCACGTTTTAATTATCTCTGATCTTAAGACTTGTTTTGAATATTGTTCATCTTCATGATTTAAATTAAAGATTTCCAAAACCAATCAAAAAGCTTAAAACACTATTCAACCCCCCCCTTCTAGTGTTTCTTGTGGTTCTAACAACTACTTTTCTAGCCTTCAACTTCCTCGAACACATTCTTCCTCTTCTTTAGAAATATCTTCTAAGTCTTTACATGTTTTGTTTTCGATCTCTCCATCTTATTGAATCGAATGCTGCTTTCAATTTGCCAAGATCTCTTTTCTTCGATTTCATTACTTATTAGAATCAGATATATCTTCTAAATTTCTTCAAACTTAACTTTTTCTGTTTGCATTTGGCTTACTGAATAGCCCCTTTTTTTTCAAGGCTTGACCTTGTTTCAGCATTTGCCATGTGTCAGATTTTGCTTGGCTGAATCAAAGTACACTTTTACCACCGTCCACCGTCCTCTTAGCCTCATTATGAAGGCTCTTTTAATTCGATAATTTAAGAAGCTCATTTATTAACCTTCCTCTCTTTTGCACCTATAAATAGCAGCTTCATTTGGACGTCTCCTTCATCCCTCTTCATTCTCTTCTATTCTCTTCTTTGGCTAAAAATGGAAAAGCTTTTTTATTTGGCTATTGCGTTCAACCCAATCTTAAATGATCTCATTTTGGAGAAGATTGACGAAGTAGCCAGAGCTACAGGCTTTTTCAATCCTTCTTTTGAAAGTTTTACTTTGGGTCGAACGTAGTAGCCAATCGAAGATTCTTTTACATAGTAAATGAATCTATTTATTCCTTCCCCACACAAACTTCATTTCCACCCCATGCATCAGGGTCATTCAATTAAGCTAACATGATGCCTTTAACCTGGTGGCTCAATCAAAGCCTGTGGAGGAGGAGGAAGAAGAGGCCTGGAAGGCAGGAGTCAAGTATATCCTGCAGTTTAGGATAACTTGCTCCTTTATATTTATAATACATAGGATAGTTTCTTTTTCAATATGTACATTTTATTTGTATTCGAACTTTTATGTAATTAGAATTTGAAAAGAAAACTATACTCTTCTCTTCTATTTGCTCGAAACATTTTATTTTCAAATTTATACTGTAATTTTCCTTCGATTCCCATTAAGTCTTTTCTTATACTAAATTAACTTAACCAAAAGACTCTTAACCATTCGAGTTCATTAATGAATTTGAATTGCGAATTTCTTTTCTTCGAACTCGAGAATACTGACTACATTAAGACTTAGTTTATCTTTTAACCTTTCTCAAAAGAAACGTCTTCTAATGACCCAACAAATCAAAATTGAACGTTTTGACTTTGAAAAAGACTTAAGACTTAGTAAATTCGAAAGACTCAAAATTCGAATACCAACAATATCATAATAGTGTCAAAAGAAAGTGGCCCTCACTAGGCCTCAACGGCAACTACTGGCCTTCATTACCCTGGAGAGATCCCTGCACATCTGAAGGTAGATTCCCACAGCGTGGGACGTGACTAACGTCCTAGTGAGGTTACAAAAACGTGCATATGTAAGGAAAAGCAAACAATGATATGCAACACATATAACCATTCAATTACTCATGAAATATACATAACAGTCATAAACACAATGTTAGTCCTGAAGTGTTTTACCCAACACAAAAGGGTTCTTCCCACTTTACATGAGGCTAGACTGAGCTCACACTCACAGGAACCATCGTTCCTGAAGGCCCTAAGACCTTACCCAATTAATCCTGATAGATTCAAACATGATTGCTTAATTTTATCCTGAGTCCATGAGCCGAAGACAGAGTCTTAGAACATGAGTCCATGGACCAAAATCTTGATTATTAACATGAGGTCAAAAGACCCAAAATCATCCCATTAGGCCCTAAGACCCAAAGTATTTTCATGAGGTCCTAAGATCCAAAAATCTCTTCTTTCTCATGATTAGGGTTAGGAATGTAAATCATCATCTGTAAACACAATAAACATGAAGATAAACATGAGCGTATAGTCATTCAAAGCCTATTTCCAAAAACCCTAACAATACCTAGGGCACATGTTATTAGCATCAAAACAACACAATGTTAATATGTCAATAGTAACCAATCAAACAACTATTCATCAACTACAAGAATAGGAAGAGAGAAGGGGGATCATCCAAAGAAGTGCTTCCTAACATGAGAGTGAGTGTGTGGTCACACTCACCTTGAGAGTGGATAAAAAGATGGAGAAGGAGGGATGTTGGGGAGGAGGAGAACCAAAGAGCACTTGATCTTGAGGAGTGTGGACCTTCCTTGATCTTCAATGGGACTTCCTCTCACTAGAACCTCTCTTTCTCTCTCAAAGTTGGTGGAAAAGGGGGGAGAAATTGAACGAGAAACGAGCCCTAATTAAAGCTTTTAAAGTTGTAAGTGGACTCAAATTTCCCTTCTCATTTTCGCTTGGGCGAGAATGGACAAGAAAATGACCCCTCTCTAGAATATTCTGGCTTGAGTGAGAACCATCTCGCTCAAGCTAAAAACATCCACAGAGCCCCCTAAAATTCCCTTGTGTCTCGCTTGAGCGAGACCATTCTCGCTCAAGCGAGATATGCAGAATTCCAATTCCTCAAATTTGCTGCATAATTCGCTCAATCCAGCCTATTCTCTCTTGAGCAAGAACACTGAAAATCTGTTTTTCTTGCTTAAGACTTTTGTCCTTCTCTAACCAATCTCTGACCTCTTTCCTCATTACTAACAACAAAATTATTATCATATAACCTCTCATTAGTTATTATTATTAATTAATGAGATGTTACAATTCTACCCCCTTAAAACAATTTTGTCCCCAAAATTGGCTAAAGAAAAGAGTGACTCAAAACCTCTTACCTCAGCTCAATAACTCTGGAAACTGAGAACGAAGATCCTACTCCTCCTCCCACGTTTCCTCCTCAGATGACTGACCCTCCCAAAGCATCTTCACTAACGGGATGGTCTTGCTCCTCAAGGTTTTGACACTTCGGTAAATAATTTGTGCAGGCCTTTTGGGAATCGTCAGATCCTCCCTCAATTGTACTGATTCTGAACTTATGATGTGGGTAGGGTCGTGAACGTATTTTCTAAGTTCTGACACATGGATTACATCATGAATGTTGGCTAAGTGGGGTGGTAGAGCTAGTATGAATGCAAGGGGACCAATCCTTTGCAAGATTTGGAAGCCAAAACTAATAATCTAGGTCGAAGCCAAACTCATTCTGGACCGAAGTCAAGCTTGATTAGATTATGGTTTGGTGGCCCATGACCAAATTCGTTTTTCAACTATCAATATGAAACACTAACCAAGCCATTTCAATACAACACACGGAAGCTAAATCTAATGACAAGATAGGAGAAAACCCTAAGCATACAAGGCCTAATCATGTTTCTAAGGCATACACCCATACAATGACCCAATAAAATGACCATGATAGAGCATAAACCATCAAACAACCACATACAAGTCAATAAGAAAGAGAATGAGAGAATAGGGTTCATTGTGGAACATTCATCCAAGATTGGGTGAGAGTGTGTGAACTATACTCACCTCAAGAGAGCTCAAGGTGAGGAGGGGATGAGCTGAGGAATGATGGGAGAGGAAATCCTTGGCTTCCTCTAGCTCCAAAGCTTGATTCTCTCTCTAAAACACCCTCTCTCTCTAGGGTAAAGGAATTGAAAAAAATGAGGGAAATGAGCCCTAATAATGTTTTATAGGGTTCTGCATGAGATCCCTCGCTCAGGATTGTTTGAGCGAGCCCTGAGCGGAATTTCCAACATTTCCTCTATGTTTCCCTCGCTCAGGCCTCGCTTGGGCTAGCCTGATCGAGAAAACCAGAATAATTTTCCCTGTTTCTGGTAATATTCTCACTCGGGCGAGGGATTCCTCGCTCGAGCGAGAATAAGCATGGTTGGAGGTGCAAACGAGATTGGAATACCATCGCATTATATACCAAACTGAAGCCCCAAATCTTAGATTTCCAATGCAAGTGGAATCACCTCAATTGGACACCTAAAACTCTAGATATTATCAAATTAATGCACCAAGGTAATTAGGCTTAAATCCAAAAGTTAAGCGACAACCTTAATTGAAGCCTAACGGGGCACACTTAACATGAACCATGATGTAAGTCATCAATTCACTTCAATAATACTAAGGTTAAGGGTTCTAAGTGTCCATGAGACTATGCTCCTCTATTCCCTTGTTCCTATCCATAAAATCACCTTTGTACCTTGGTTCCTTGAGTCTACGACTCTCCTCTTTATTCCCGTCAATTCGTTTAAGCTTAGTTTCTTCTTTCTCAATCTAACACCCTAGTTCCAATGTCTCTACCTCCTTCCTCAATTGTTCACCATGCTAGCCTGTCCACCACCAGGTGGGACTCCGCCTAAGTTAACTCTACAGTCTTGTTGGACTTGATACTTGGTTTTTCCCTTCTTAATTCACTTAAAACTCACAACTCTTAACTAATCCCTTAACCCTTGTCTTATTTTCCCCTCAAACCCCTATGTCCTCATTTACTTCTAACTTCCTTCTTGTGTTGGGATTCAGAGCCTAAGATTTACGTTATATTTTGTAGGTCACGATTTTTGGGATGTTACAATGATGGTTGTTGAAGTAATCATCGTCGTATCATATATTCAATGATGGTTATAAGATGTCATCAAAATGTCTGGTTTTCAACGACGACTATGACAATGACGGGTCCAAAACCATCGTTAAAACCTCAGTTTGCATTGGTGTTTGTTATCAGATGCATTAGATGGTTGTTATTTAATGGGTCATGGATGAATTAAATTTTTTATAATATATTTTTAATGGAACACAAATGGATTAATGGAGTTTTTCAATTCATCTATTGGAGTCCAAATCCATCCATTTGCCTCCCCTACCCGTGACCAATAAAAGTCATGTAATGCTCTCAATACCTGAAATGAAATGATGAAATTATGTGTCATTCTAATGTGCACCCGGTTCACGTTAGCCAATTCTCCCAAATTTAATCAAATTAAATACACACACCACTCGATGTATAATGTTTATTTATTTAATAAAGGGTGCAAATTTAATCGGTTTTCGGTTTTTACATTTCTAAGTTGATGATGCCTAAGGTACTAATTTGAAAGAAAAATTAGAAGCCTTGTTTGGACGAAAAACTCAATATAACAAGAATTTGTGAGTAATACATCAAAACTATTACACCAATATATGTAATAAGTAGGTATCTAAATTTATAATTATGAACTCGGGCCAAGAATAGCTTGTAAATACCATAACAACAAATGTAAATTAACTTTTGTTGCACCACCTGAGACTGAACATATCAAATTAAGAAACTAAAAAAATGCTTAAGCCTCAAAAGTCTAGATATTAAAGAAATAAATTTTACTGCACATAGCCAACAACACCATTCTCCAAACTTTTTTTAAAAATAAAATGTTGTAAGAAAATAGAAAGCCAAGCCAGTAATATCCAAATAAGCCATTCTTCGTGCAATACATGTTCGTTTATGTGAGAAGTAATTAGCCTCTCTCGGTTACACATGCCTGTCAGTTTTCTTTGCAAGAGAAATCTACAAAAAAAAAACAAAATTTAAATGTCATGAGTATGTTAAAATAAGCTATTTTTACAATGCTAACTTAAATTAATAATGCAAATTATTAGAACCTTTCAAGCAAGGGGAGTAAGTGTCTTTGGGCAAAGATGGACCAATTTTTAACAATGACATATATCTATATGATGTAGGAATATAGTCCTAGGCAAAAAAATATAATGCAATGATGTTCTCATGATGATTAGGTTACAATATTTACTTGGATCTTCCTTCAACTTCTAATCTAAGTTGGAGGAGGATCTTAGCAAATATTGCAACTAACCATCATGAAAACACTAACACGAGATTAAGAGTTTGAAAACCTAATTTTCAAAACAAAAACCTAATACACGAAACAGTGTAAGAGAAACAAATTCACCTTATTAACTTAAAATTTCTATGAGAAGATATAAGAGTTCAATATTTTTTATTAGTATATGGAAAAGGATTAACAAAAATGAGAAAAGAGATGAAGAAGACAGAAGAGAGTGAAAAGGTTATGAGAAAGAGAAGAGGTTGAGAGCGAAGAACTCATATTCTGAAGAGAATTTTACAATTTCTCTCATAAGAGGTGTGATTGTAAATTCTTTCCTTTTACTTGAAAAAATACTAGATATTTTTTAATCAATTTTAAAATTCTTTGAATTTGTTATCCAAACAATTTTTTTTATCATTAGTCATTTTATTTTTCCTTCTACAAATAGGTACTCTCTTAAAAGTCTTGATCCAAACACATAGTTAGGAATATGGTATTTGTGTATCTAAAAACAAAAAATAGATTGGGCTATCCATAAGTTAAGCTAGCTTGTTAAGAAGCGCCTTGACTTCTTTGCTTCAGTTCCTACTACTAGTACAAGCTTTGTGGATGGTCCACTAAGGTAGTATAATATTATCTTAGAAAAGGTGATGAAAATTTTGAACAAATAACCAAGCTTATCAAAAGGAAACAAGTTTGATCTCATAATTGGCTACAATATCGTGAAATAAACCCATAATAGAATCTGTTTTACCTTAAAACCATTCATATAATGAAATGATAGAGGGAGTGAGATGGAGTTAATGACTACATAGGGGAAAAAACATTATCCTCCTAACAAGTATGCCAATGATTATATACAATTACCTTAAGTAAACTAATTTGAACTCTTAAAAGTTTCTATTTATCCTTGGTCTTTAATAGAGCACTGGATATATATAGTCATTATAAAAATATATGGCTAATTAAGCAATGATCTATCATATGCATTTTTTTCTTTCATACTAAATTTTAAAGAGTAAACCCCGTATTGGTCTTTGACTTTATTATCGTCATGCACTTTAATCCCTGAGATTTCAAATATATTTGTTAATCCCTGACATATATTTTCGTCATTTACTTTATCCTAAATGGTAAACAACGTTAATTGAGTGTTGATATGTCAAGTTAAGTGGCACTGTGGATTCAAATTAGTACCTAAAATATTAAAAGTAATTCACATTAGTCCCTAAAACAGTCTTGCGTATGAGAAGACACGTTCTTAGAAACATTATGGAGATTATAAAGTCCTTACTCTTATTAACATTATCAAACCAATATTTCTTTAGATCTAAAAGTCCCCACTCTTGTTAACTAATTAGATGTAAAAGAAATATAGGTTGGATACAATTAACTGGAGTAATGACTTTCTTTTCTTCACAATGTTACTAAGAACTCGCCTTTCCATACACAAGACCATTTTAGGGACTAATGTGAATTATTCTTAATCTTATAGGGACTAATTTGAATTAACATGCGGTATCACTTAACATGACACATCAACACTCAGTTAACGTTGTCTACAAGTATTTGTACTAAAGTGAATTGCGGAGATAAATGTCATGGATTAATAGATCATACGTTTTGAAATCTTAAAGAGTAAAGTGTGTGACGCTAATAGAGCTAAAGACTAATATGAGGATTTACTCAAATTTTAAAATAGCTTATATGGTAATTTTGAACAACATTGAATTTACATGTTGACAAGCATATTCTAGTGATCTAGTGTCAACATTACACGCTACACAAATAGAGAGAATGCAGGGCAGGTAATAGTAAACATACGTTTTCGTATGGAAAAAAAGTATTTACTTTTCATCAGTTTGTTGAAGCTTTTTCATTCTTCATAATCATATGGATTGCTTTAGGATTGTCATTCTCAACCATTTCCCTTAGTATATCATCTTCAATCTTCTCTGCTTTCCACTGGGAATGGTTCTCCGAAAAATCCTCACTGAAAATCATGTTGGAAACCCACTCTTTCCAAGTGGTTCTGCGGTACTTAGCTTCCTCCATTGAGCCTTTTGCCAAGAGTTGATACACATAAACCATCCTTTCCTGGCCAGGACGAAAGCCCTTGCAATAGCTTGCTTTATCTTCGATGGATTCCACTCCGAGTCCAAAAATATCAACCGAGAAGCTGCAGTAAGACTAATACCTTCAGCACAAGCTGTAATTGAAGCAAGGAGTACCTTTGAAACTCCACATGGATCCTCAAAATTATCAATCACTTTCCCTCTTTCAAACAGGTCTTGTTCCCCATAAAGTAACAAAATTTCTCTATCATTTTTCCATTTGAAGCACTCCTCAAACAATTGTACTAAAAGCTTCATAGGTGCAAGGTTGCGGCAAAAGATAAGAACCTTCTCCTCCTTGACAACACGAATGATAAGGCTCAAAATAAATCTCACTTTTGACCCTACCCTGAAATCAGACTTGAACTTCTCTAGCTGGTTTAGTTTCTGTGAAGTGTAAAACTTATTCGAACTTGTTGTTGTTTTGATCAACCATTGATGTATTGATCCAAGGGTTACCATAAGCTCTCCCTCCAAATGGAACACGCTTGACCCAACCATTTTCTTTTGTAGTTTCTGTAAAAGCTCATTCTGCACATCAGTTAGGTTCATAAGCAGAGTATAAATTTGCAAACCAGGAAGCTTTTCAGAATTCCCACTCTCATAACCATCTATAAAACCACTTGTGATTTTCCTCAACATGTTCAAACCCTGCATCCTCAGTTCATCATCACATGAGTCAATTTTGTTAGCAATGTCATCTAGGAAGAATTTCTTAGCACGTGTCTCAAGTAAATGTTTTGCTTTCTCTGGAATTTTATCATTTCCCTTCTTTTGTTTTGTATCTAATTCTTTCAGCACTTCTTGAACAAACTTCGGCCTTGCCAAGCAAAGTGTGTTGAAGTATTCACCAAAATTATTCTGAAACAATGTGCCTGAAAGTAATATTCTTAGTTCTGTCTCTACTTTCATCAACTCTTTCCTTAACCTTGACTTGGTGCTTCTAGGATTGTGCCCTTCATCGAGTATCAGGATCCCAGTGCTTTGTCTCAAAGCTTTAGCCATATACTTCTTGTTTTCATACTTTGAATTCTCTCTTGTTAGTGATAAAAATGAAGTAGACTCCATGACTAGAACACTGGGGTGTAGATGCCACTTTTTAATCTTTTCAAGGCAATCCAAAACATGCTTGACATCACCAGTGGGGTTTGGAACTCCAGGAATAGTCAATGGTGTTTCATCAAAATCTCTCAGGTTTTTACGATCGCGAATCAGATACACTGGAATAGGAATCTCCCACTTGCTGAATTCCTTGTACCAAGTATATAGTGTAGTTTTTGGAGCAAGGATGAGAGGCTTTTTATCTGGGAATAGGTTTAAGTAGCAAACAAGAAAGGCAATAACAAGAAAGGTTTTTCCAGCTCCAGGAGTATGAGATATCACACAACCACCTCTTCTTTCACATTTTTCTTCCATGAGTGTTGGTTGTATTGACCCTGCAATATTTTGCCAAATAAATTGAAAACCTTTCTTCTGATGGTCATGCATCTTCTTACTGAGCTCAGGAATCAATGACCAAACATTGTCATTTTCTATAGATAAAGGCTCATAATGAGAAGCCTTCATTGTAAAAGCATGAGAATCATCATCTTCCTTATCCTTATCCTTTGGCTTGAGCTCGGGCTTGGAATATCCATTGCATTGCTCCTCCCCTTGGTAACGCCTTCCTCGGCGTGGTTGTACCTACCAATATGAACCACGTTATCAAATTCTTATTGGGGTAGTAAACAAAATATCTAAAGAAATCAAGAGATTTTAGTCATAATTAGGAACTAAATTTACAATTGTATATGGCTTTTAAACAGTGCTATAAAGAGAGAAACCAACATAGAGAGAGTTTTGAATTTGACTTACAAAGGGTGCCATGACATCTCTTATCTCTGTGATCACATCGCCACATTTAAGTCAATAGATTCCAATTTCTTCATCCAATCTTGTATCATGGTCACATGCTTTTTTAGAATCTACCTCAGTTGGAGCTAAAGCATTTGAATCCTGGTTTCATAAGTTAAATAGAATGAGCCTTAAAAAATATTAAAAAAAGATGTAAAATAAAAATAAAATAGATGGAGCAAATTAAAGACATGGGAAGCAATGGATACACCTCTGTTTCTTCCATAAGAAAATTTTCTATTATTACATCATCCATTTCTCTCCATAACATATCCGTCTCTGACACTTCTTCTTCTTTTTCCTCCTCCTCCTCCTCCTCCTCCTCTATTTCTTGAGGTGTTTCCACTTCCTTATTTTGTTCAGAAGTGCTTACGACTTCCACTTCCTTATTTTGCTGCTCAACAATTGATGGGGGTGGCTCTTCTATAGCTAGCCTGTTATCAATATCTTTCATATATGAATCTATCATTCCATTATATGCAGTTGTACTCAACTTGTTGCTTCTCCGAGGCAGCTCTTCATCATCACCGTTATCATCATCACTTCTATCTATTCTTAAAGATGATGAATAATAATGTCTTCTCGTTACAACTCCTTCACTAGAGTTTCCCCCTCCCCACCTATTTTCAAAACCCACATCTTCCAAAAACGAATCCTTCCTCCTCTCACGCTTCCTGGTTCTGAAGCTACCACACAGTCTTGAAAAATCATCAATCTCATTCTCTTTTGCACAACCAAAGGGAGGATTAGCTTGCGCATAAGTCAACATTCGAATATCATTCCCTTTTTGCTTACTCAGAGATATGTCATCACCTGGCCTTGCTCTCTTTGCTACCATACTCCTTCTTTTATTCTTTAGATTACTGAACATGTCAGCAGAAGAAGGAAGAGCAAGAACAACAACAGGTTTTTTATAGCGTTTTCGCTTATGCTCTTTCCATTTCTGGAATGGCCAGGGTCGATTAATGTTATAAGCAGGAAGAGCAAGAACAACAATACTCTGTTTTGAGTTCAACTCGCTGTGTTTCTCGTATAGAATGGATGGAAGGAGACTAACTTCTACCTCAGAATCATCAACAACATTCTGTGTTAGACAGTGTTTCTGCTCTGACTCTTCGGATGGCAATGTAAAAAGACCAACTTCCTCCTTGGAATCATCATAATCCTCAAAACCTAAGTAACGTTCAGGTTTTTTGCTCCCACATTTGGAACTACCAACATCGTAACATGCTGACAATTCATGATCTTTTGATGAATCATGTGGATCGAGTGTTATTCTCATGGTTGCAGATACTTCAATACGAGAAACACAATAATTTAAAATGTTCTTATTATCAGACGTTAAGTTCAGAACATTTATAAAAGAACCAGGTCTTATTGATGGAGAGTCATTATTTCCCAATTTTTTATATATAATCTTGTTGTTCACAGATCTTGCATAGAATGAAACCTGCTTTATAACAGATGTATCAGCTAACCATGAAATATCAAAGAAGAATTTTCCTTTGAGCAATTTAGTTTCTGATATTGCAGAACAATCTTCAGCTAAATTCCACCGATATGATTGATCTTCATTGCAATTACGTTCAAGTATTTGGAGGACACATATTTGATCTATTCCAACCACTATAACATCCTTGCTAAGAGTTCTTTGGCTTACACCAAGTGAATCTTGAGTGGAATAGATGTTCACATAGTACTCACATGAGCAGCCAGATCCATGGGGTTTTCTCTTGATGGAATTTATTTTGGCATCAAGCCACACCTACATAAGAAATCACTTGATAAGACTTAATGTTACGGAAACTACAATATTTAATTTACATTGGATCCACGTTGCAATTTCATTTACAATGGATCTACGTTGTAGGATCAACATTAGAGTGTGTTTGGTTTACCACAAAACCACGTTTTAAAATTGGATGCAGACCAATGCTACTCCCAAGCTTTAAACTGGATCCACACTTAAAACGTGGTTATTAGGATAAATCGAACACACGTTATTACTCTCAGTATCGTAACAGTAATAGAGAACTAGAACTAAAAGTCCCAACTTACAGGATGAGTAAAACAGTGATCTGAATCATCATCATCATTGCACTCAAAGTTTGATAGCACGCATATGTCAACCCCAGGTTGGAGAAAATAGTGGCAATCAGATAAAGTGGCTTTCCTTGACTTTATTCGAATGTCTGATGAGGGTCTTTTCTCCATTTCCATACGGGTATCATCTAAAAATTGTAATATCATTTTTCCTTACTCAAATTTTATGAACTCCACAGGTTGCCATGAGTCGAGCACAAATGCCTCGAAAGCTGTTTAAAAAGAAAGATGAACATGAACATATATATATAACCATGGCAAAAAGTTGTAGCCAAATGGTAGCCACAAATTAGTATGTCATGTAAATAAATTAGAATTAGTCTCTAACAATCTCCTAAACATCATAAAATCAATGCTTCAAAGATTAAAGGCTTACCAAATCATCGAATAGATGCTTCTGTTGATACAAATGCTTCTTTTCCTGCACCATTGAATTTAATTTCTAGCAGCTAACAGATTTAATTTCCAGGTCTTGTCTCTCTTGTGCTCTGCAATACCCAGTAGGTGATTAGGCAAAAAATATAATGAACACAAATTTCCACATAATAAGATAAGGGCTTCATTCATTTTACATAATAAACAGGCTAGTTTTGGGCATAGAAAGAGATATAATCAAATCATAGAAATATAGATATCTTTCAAATGCACCGGAAAAAATGAGTTACACTACCATAACCCTAACATATAAATAGACCCGTTTCTTTTCACAAATATACACCTGAAAAAGTTCGTGATTTTGCTTTGTTTCAGTGTGTTTGGTATTTTTTTGGGAATTCTCAGACAATGATTTGGCAAAAACTAATAAAACAGGAGATTTTTCAATAGTAAACCAAACATGCTCCGAGAATGTTTTCCTTCCATTCTACAGAATTGATTGAAAGATGTGGGCAGACGAGAGAGAGAGAGTGAGAGAGAGAGCGCAAGAAAAATTATCTTTTTCCATACCAGTATTGTTTTGAAGGAAAAAGAATTGTTTTTGAAACCCAGTCCTCTTCATGGAGAACCCAGAGACCAAATTCTATCTATACAGCATTACCTGAAATGAAAAGTTTTCAACTTTAGACCACAACAAGAGGTTGATCAATGGCATGCATATATATATGATAAGCATAACATGTTAGCATGAATTCAAACACCAAATGCAGACCTTACTCTAAAAGTCGAATCAAATATTTGCGGCCGATCGCACACACTAAACCCAAGTGAATCTTTTACCTGAAGAAGGTGTTTCTGGGGGGGAACTAAAAACTCAGAGTACAACTATGAGAAAGACTGAGTGAGAGAGGACGGAAAACATGGGAAAAAGAAAACAATGATTTTTAAAACGTACTTGACCATGGGAATCGGTGCAATGTGGGGTTCAAAAGACCTTAAATTTCGTATGTGTTTATTCCTCCTCGGAGATGGAAATAGGCGTTTACTAAATGCCAACATACATCAGATACAATGAATAGCAATCTCAAAAATTCTACGGGCCAATTAAATCCAATACTCCACATTTACTATGTGAATACTATCGTACCTTTCTAATAAATTATTTTAATAAATTTTTTAGTAGTAAGAATAAAATAATAAAAAACTTTCAAATTTCTAACATATTAAATATTTTTATATTATATATTTTTATATTAATAAAAAACTTTCAAATTTCTAATAAATGTTAATCTTAAATTTTGAAATTTATTAAGATTCAAAATCTTATCATATTTTTTCTATTTCAAACTTTTTTAATACATAAATCTTTATTCTTATCTTTATGAATTTAAATTTTTTTATCATATATTATTAGTATTTAAAATTGAAAAAATTGTTCAAATTTATTTATTTTTTTTTAATTTTAAATATATTAATTTATTATAAATTCAAATTTTGTTAAATAAAAATAAAATAGTTCGTGTATTACGCGGGATAATAATACGCTAGGCCTAATGAAATTCTTCTCCATTAACTCCTCTAGTTGTTTCTTAAGCTCGGTCACCTCGAAGGGTGACATTATATAGGGAGCCTTAGAAATAGGCCATGTTCCCAGCACAAGGTCTATTGAAAACTCAATCACTCGGTCTGGAGGTAACGTGGTTACCTCACTAGGGAAAACATCCTACAACTCCCTAACCATGGTTATGCTACTCAAGTTAGATTTTGACTCTACAGTTGAGGAAAGAAATAACATAAAACAAGAACTCCCATCAGCCAGGCATTCAGAAATTTTTGCATAACTAGAGAATAAACATGGTGGTCTCTCCCTCGGAGGAAGAGGAAGAGTTGGGAAAACAATTTTCTTATTGAAATAATGTAGCATAACTTGGTTAAGGGATAACCAGTTCATTCCCAAAATGACATCAATACCACTTAATGGCAAGCAAATCAAATCGACCTCAAAGGCATTTCCCTTGATTATAATAGGACAATCAAGATATACCAGGGAAGTGGGGATTGCCTCTTGGGCCGGGGTAAGGACAGTTAAGTGAAAGGGTAATGGAGTAGTGTGCAAATTCAACCTTTCCACACAATCATAAGCAATGAAGGAATGGTTTACCTCAGATTCATACAGTACAATTAAAGGGATTTCATTGAGAGTACACGTACCTCACATCAGATTATCAGCCTTGGCTGCCGATTCGTCACTGAGGGTGAGGACCCTCCCGATAGCTTGGGGCTTGGCATGGTCCTTCTTCTTCTTTGGGCACTCCCACGACTGGTGGCCTACCTCAAAGCAATAGTAACATTTCCTCTGGACTGCCAGGCACTCACCCTTGTGACCCTTACCACACATGGGGCAAGTAGGAGGCGCTGGAGTGGAGGGAAAGGCGATCTGCCTTCCCTTTCCCCCTTGAAATTGTGGTCGGGGATTCTCTTAGTTGGAATTCCACAACAATCTTTCTAATCTCGGGCGTAAGGCCCGCCTCTAGGTGAGAATATTTCCATCCCTCATTAGGATTGGCTTGGAGTAAGGTGTTGTACTTGGAGAGCTCCTCAAATTTGGACACATATTGGCCCACCGTCATGTTGCCTTGCTTCAGTTGAAGAAACTCTAATTCCTTTTGCTTCCATGCTAGTTCAGGGAAATACTTCTCCAGGAAGACAGTTTGGAACATATCCCAAGTGAATGGAGCCCCTG
Organism: Sesbania bispinosa; assembly: GCA_026901365.1. Classification (NCBI taxonomy): domain Eukaryota; kingdom Viridiplantae; phylum Streptophyta; class Magnoliopsida; order Fabales; family Fabaceae; genus Sesbania; species Sesbania bispinosa. Next base: position 1,407,514 of record QLOH01000201.1, on the reverse strand, counting down.
GAGTAGTAATGGTTGCCTTCACGCTCTTCCACCAGTTTTGTGCTTCGCCCTGCAACATATAGGTGGCGAACCAGATCTTCAGATCATTCGTGCATGCCATCACCTCAAAAATTTTGTTCATGGCATTAAGCCATGCATCCGTTGCGGTTGGATCGTAAGCCCCGGTAAATGTTGGCGGATGATGTTTCCTGAATTCAACTAGCCCCTGAAGGAAAGGGTCCGTCATCACCACTGGTGGAGGGGTACAAGTGGATTACCTTTGTAAGGCCTGGAGTACAATGGCGTTGGAAGTCGTTTGCTCCCCCGTGATCTGAATGAGCATTCGGAGGGCAGCTACCACCGGATCCTGAGGTTGATCCCATGGAGGAGAAGATGGATTAGCATGGGGTTGACCTCTCCTGCCGCCATCCATAGTCCTTTACACATCATTAGGAAATATCCAGGTGAATAGTCTATCAATTTCATAATAATGCATACAAGAAAATAACTAACTTAAGGAGTGACAATATCCACAGTCCAATTGGATTGAACTGCTTTAATACCAAAATGTAACGTCCTAATTTCTAAATTCAGAAATAATGCTTATTGGGAGCACTACTTCCAAATTCGTGAAATTATTTCGCGCATTTATATTATCGTCATACACATACAATTAACCGCTTAAGTAATCACACACTTACATAAGCAACAATCACATAATACATGAGTAAACTCCATAACATTATCATAAATTCCACCTAGGGCTCAGTTACAACATAGTCAATAGGCAACAGGATATAGCCATACATGTGTCCTGAATATAAAGAAACAACCCATAGGCCCCACATGTACTGCTCTATCCTATCAAAATGAGTCAAGTGTATGCCTATACAAAAGGATGCAAAATATATCTGTTTGTGGTGATAAAAGTTAATCCCGAAGAAAGTCGCTTTTAATCACTTTGATTCCAAGATCAATCTGGGGACTAGTGTGACACCCTTAGTTATACCGCTAAGAGTATCACATTACGAACGTAACCGATGACTCTCATTTTTTTAAATATACTTAGAAAATACGGGAATTTTTTTTTTTTTTAAAGAGTTTTTAATAAGAAACTTAGTCATCAACAACTAATCGCATTCTAATTCCATTTTAAGTATTCATGAAAACGTCCTTTTCTTAAGTCTGAAATTCATTTTCTAAAAATATCTAGACGATTCAATCATTCCGCATACATACACAACATACACGCAGATATAAAGGGGATCATGGGAAGGAAACATCATAACATATATACAGAACCATAGTGTCAAAGTAATCCCGGAGTAAACAATACCACCATACAAAACAAGAGTTCTAGTAGTAGACTATAATAAATAAGACCTCAGCCAAAACGAAACAAAACAAAAGGCCACTAAATCAGAGCTGCTACTAACTAGACTCGTGACTACCCCCAGTTACGCTATGCTACTCGTCATCATCCGTCTCAGCAGGAATCCATCCACAACTCCTCCCTCCAGTACCCCCGAGGTTGATCATCCCAAAGTCTTCTGAGGGGTCGTCACTGGAAGAATCCTCTTCCAGCTCCTCATCCTCAGAGTCATCCTTCAGGTCTTCCTCTGGGTCCTCCTCCTCAGATGTAGTGTCATCGATCACGATCATGTCTGGCTCACTCGGACGGAACGGCCAAATGCGTCAGAATATACGGGCTGTGGAGGTGACACCTCTGGACCGGGAGAGTAACGAGGGGAATCTGGCTCGCCCATGGTCGCCATCTGTGAGGACTATGACGATGCTGATGGAGAGGGGCGATGACGACGGTTGAGAAAAGTAGTGTAGAGACGGAGTCTGGGTGGAGTCTCAAACTCAAGGATCACCGGCACTGTGAAATCTATCTCCGGTACCAGGGGAAGGCTGGGATGAGAAATGGTGACGCGTACCTCCCCCGTGAAAACACATCGCCTAGGGACGTCGGTAATCCGCCACTGGCCTCGTGGCTCCCACCTCAACGTGATCCTCATAGTGGACATCCTGAATCTCTCCAATACCAACTGTCGACGTGGCGAAGAAGTACGACGACAGGAAATAACAGAAGCAGAAAAGGAAGGGTGAGAACATCACATGAACTCATATCAAGTAGAATATAGTAACTAGAGCGTCAATAAAATATTCATAAGCATCCACATAATCTCAATCACAAATATGCAGCTGATGCTATCATGCTATATATATCTAATGCATGAGGGCCCGGGAAAACAACACCAAAAGCAGAGCACACAGCAACTGCTCGACCATATATGCGCAATATATCATGAGTATAGTCTGTACTAGTGAGTAGTACGAAGAGCATTGCTCAATCTCCGGCCAAGACGATTTTCCGACTTCCAGACAGACTCACTGATTATGAAAACTTGAGAGCGACAGGATAGTCAAGCCTGTACCCCATTTGCACGACAGTAGGGAGCGAGCCTACGCCACTTATGCCATTCCGGGACCTTACTCATCCTCAGGGCTGGTCTCCTGGACCGCTGGTGTTCTTTGCAAAACCCAGTGCACTCGTCCCATCCAGTTTCACATTGTACTAGAGTGGTATTGCCATATAGGTCGTAAGGCTTTCGAACCTTAATCCTTATCGATGCATATGATGTATGTCACACCGTAAACACTTACAACAGTACATCCTTACAGACGAGCTAATCGAGCTCTTTCTACGTTGCCACTTTACCGTGGTGCAACCTTGTAGATTCAATGTTTTTTTCTTAAGGATACTAGATCACACTCTCTTGCCCAGCTTCTCAAGTTTTATGCAAAGAGAAAGTGTTGGTTATAATCTTTTAAGATAGTTATGCTAGCTTTATTGATGATCATATTCACTTAAGTCCTACAATTTTACTAAGACTTATGAATGTGTTTTATGAAAGGCATTATTAATCCTATTCTTATTTTGTAAGGAAAATTAAGGTTAGGTTTAACCTTTAATTATGACTAGTTCCCATTAATTGAATTTCAATTAATCTTGACTTTCTTTAATTAAGTTTTAATCCTTACTTAAGATCCTAATTAATTTATAATTATCCCTTAATCTCTTTCTTAATCTGGGGTTAGGATTTTTAATTACGTTTGATCAAGGTTAATCATAATTAATTAGTCTTTAACCATCATTAGGGATTAATTACTTTAATTAATGCTCATATTAGGATTAATTATATTTAGGCTTAATTGATCTTTAATTAAATTAGATTAATCAACTTAAGTAATTAAATTAATTAAATTCGTTAATCAATTCTAAGTTTAATCTTAACAACTTAGATTAATTATTTTTAATTATCTTTTAAATTGAGCTTTTACTTTCTTTTTAAATACTTTTAGACTTAAAATAAAAAGCCTAGAAGTTATTGGGCCCATGAGAGCTCATTTTTACTCTTAATAAATTAAAAACATGACTTTTAAATGGACTTTCATTTTAATTAATTTAGAAATCCGAAAATAATAATTTAATTTAGAAAACTTAACTTATTTGCATTTTAGCCCTTTTTTGTTACAATTTTATCTTTTAGTCCTTTTGAGCCAATTTAGCCCAAAAACATGTTTTAAACATCCTTTTGATCTTTTTAGGATCAAAAGGGACATTCTTGATGAGTTTCATCAAGAACACTCATGAACATCAAGAACAACCTTGAATGTTCATCCACAACTTCAAACTTTTCCAGCATTTCCAGCCACCATACAATCATTTCAAAACCACAAAGATCACACCAAATCATGCCAAAATCACCAATGCACACATTCAAGTTCAACTTCATTTTTAAGCTAAAAATAGCACTTTCTCAAGCATCAACCAACAAGACAATTTTGTCATTCCATCCAATCACATGCATGTTCATCAAATCATCATTTAAACACATTTCCAACATCAACTAAAATTTTAGAAACATGCAGTCACACAAACACATTAATAGGCAAGTTTTTCTTTTTCAATAAAATTTCAAATAAACAGCCACTGTTCAGATCGCATATCTCCCAGCCTAAACATCATATAGACGATCCGACCGATCAAAATGAAGATTCAAGTGTTATAAACCATCCACTAAAATTTCAGCCCGATCCAACGGTGAACGAATTCGTAGTCTCCATTTTATGGTCGCTGCTCTATGTAAAAACAGGAAAAATTTCTTTCCAACAAGTTTCACAATTTGCATGCATCATCAATCACACTCCAAACATATTTCAAGCATCAAACAACACATGCAAACATAAATCTCAACCCAGCTCAAAGGATCCAACAATAAATCACCAAAAGAACTCCAAAGACATGATTTTTCAAGTAAAAGTAAGGCTAAAAGCAAGGATTTAAGGGTAAAATCCTTGACTCTAGTTACAAAGCCTACTAGAGTTCAAGTTCTCCCCCCCTTTACCTCAATCTTCAAGAGAAAAAGTGCAGAATTCTTGCTCCAAAAATAGCCAAAGACAGCCCCTCAAAGGTCCTCCTTCAAGTCTCCAACAAGGATCTAAAGGCTGGAAAGCTAGTGTTTCTAAGCTTAGGCTCAAAAATGGAACCTAAGCTTGGTGGTGTTTATGGAGGGATTGAAGTTTTTGAGGGAGAAAAGGGGGAGGAAGCCTCGGCCAAGGAAGAGAGAAGATGAGAGAAAAATGAAGGTTCTCCTTGCTTGCATGCAACAAATGAATGAAAAAAGGAGAAAAATGCTTTTATATGACATAACTCACATTTTCAAGCTATTGGTGGAATGGAAGAGATGAGAAGACAAGTGTCTCCCATGCATCAAGGCTGGTTGCACGGTCTTTAAGGAGAGAAAGGAAGGCTTGTGCAATTTTTCTGGCCCGGATCAAGAGTATTCGGGCCCGGGTCAAGGGACAGGAGGGGCAAAAAGGTCATTTTTTTCAGGAAAATCCCAAAAATTCCCAGAAAATTCCTAAAAATAGGAAATTCAATTCTAAACCCAAAAATATGAATTTTAATCACTCAAAATCCAATAAAACACTCAAAACGGCAAAAACGGCAAAAATGGCAAAAACGGTAAAACGCGGGCGTTACAACTAGAATCTGGTCCTCTTATAGGATTTTTTTTAAAGTAGGTTTACAGTGTTCAACAAATATTATATTTCAAATTGAGTTCAATTCAGTGTTTATTTTGGGAGAATCAAACTTGAGATACTAGAAATCACAACAAGGTGAAATAAATATTGTAGAACTACAAGGATATGAAAACAAGATGAAAGGAAGAAAGAAAGAAAGAAAACGACTACAAGAAACATAAATGCAAGATTAAAGCGAGGAAAATTAAACAAAAGAACAAACTGAAAATGTTTGCATCAAATAAAAGTGGGTGGAATCATATACTAGCACTCCTTGTAACCTTTTTAGTCGCTGACAGATTAGATGTTTAGGTGTTTCAGAGATTTAGTACAAATTATGTTGCAACCCTTATTACATAAACAGTTCACCTATTTATAGGCTTTCATTCTAACGGCTAACTAATGTACATAAGACACATCAGCAATCTTCATGTGTTGGCAGCCTACATGAATGCCATGTCTTCTACTAACTAGAAATTGTCTTCTCTTTTTTTGAACTTTTACAAATGCTCCACTAAGATGTTGACATCTATCTTGAACAATATGCCTTTCATCAACTACTACTGACTACTTTTCTAGCCTTCAACTTCCTCGAACACATTCTTCTTCTTCTTTAGAAATATCTTCTAAGTTTTCACATGTTTTGTTTTCGATCTCTCCATCTTATTGAATCGAATGCTGCTTTCGATTTGCCAAGATCTCTTTTCTTCAATTTCATTACTTATCAGAATCGGATATATCTTCTAAATTTCTTCAAACTTAACTTTTTCTGTTTGCATTTAGCTTACTGAATAGCCCGTTTTTTTCAAGGCTTAACCTTGTTTCAGCATGTGCCATGTGTCAGATTTTGCTTGGCTGAATCAAAGTTCACTTTTACCACCATCCACCGTCCTCTTAGTCTCATAATGAAGGCTCTTTTAATTCGATAAATTAAGAATTTATTAACCTACCTCTCTTTTGCTCCTATAAATAGGAGCTTCATTTGGACGTCTCCTTCATCCCTCTTCGTTCTCTTCTATTCTCTTCTTTGGATAAAAAATGGAAAAGCTTTTTTATTTGGCTATTGCATTCAACCCAATCTTAAATGATCTCATTTTGGACAAGGTTGACGAAGTAGCCAAAGCTATAGGATTTTTCAATCCTTCTTTTTGAAAGTCTAATTTGGGTCGAATGTAGTAGCCAATCGAAGATTCTTTTACATAGTAAATGAATCTATTTATTCCTTCCCCACGCAAACTTCATTTCCACCCCATGCATCAGGGTCATTCAATTAAGCTAACATGATGCCTTTAACCTGGTGGCTCAATCAAAGCCTGTGGAGGAGGAGGAAGAAGAGGCCTGGAAGGCAGGAGTCAAGTACATCCTGCAGTTTAGGATAACTTGCTCCTTAATATTTAGAATACATAGGATAGTTTCTTTTTCAATATGTACATTTTATTTGTATTCGAACTTTTATGTAATTCGAATTTGAAAAGAAAACTATACTCTTCTCTTCTATCTGCTCGAAACATTTTATTTTCGAATTTATAGTGTAATTTTCCTTCGATTCCCATTAAGTCTTTTCCTATACTGAATTAACTTAACCAAAAGACTCTTAACCGTTCGAGTTCATTAATGAATTCGAATTTCGAATTTCTTTTCTTCGAACTCAAGAATACTGACTTCTTTAAGACTTAGTTTATCTTTTAACCTTTCTCAAAAGAAATGTCTTCTAATGATCCAACAAATCAAAATTGAACGTTTTGACTTTGCAAAAGACTTAAGACTTAGTAAATTCGAAAGACTCAAAATTCAAATACCAACAATATCATAATAGTGTCAAAAGAAAGTGGCCCTCACTAGGCCTCAACGGCAATTACTGGCCTTCATTACCCTGGAGAGATCCCTGCACATCTGAAGGTAGATTCCCACAACGTGGGATGTGACTAACGTCCCAGTGAGGTTACAAAAATATGCATATGTAAGGAAAAGCAAACAATGATATGCAACACATATAACCATTCAATTACTCATGAAATATACATAACAGTCATAAACACAATGTTAGTCCTGAAGTGTTTTACCCAACACAAAAGGGTTCTTCCCACTTTACATGAGGCTAGACTGAGCTCAGACTCACAGGAACCATTGTTCCTGAAGGCCCTAAGACCTTACCCAATTAATCCTGATAGATTCAAACATGATTGCTTAATTTTATCTTGAGTCCATGAGCCAAAGATAGAGTCTTAGAACATGAGTCCATGGACCAAAATCTTGATTATTAACATGAGGTCAAAAGACTCAAAATCATCCCATGAGGCCCTAAGACTCAAAGTATTTTCATGAGGTCCTAAGATCCAAAAATCTCTTCTTTCTCATGATTAGGGTTAGGTATGTAAATCATCATCCGTAAACACAATAAACATGAAGATAAACATGAGCGTATAGTCATTCAAAGCATATTTCCTAAAACCCTAACAATACCTAGGGCACATTTTATTAGCATCAAAACAACACAATGTTAATATGTCAATAGTAACCAATCAAACAACTATTCATCAACTACAAGAATGGGAAGAGAGAAGGGGGATCATCCAAAGAAGTGCTTCCTAACATGAGAGTGAGTGTGTGGTCACACTCACCTTGAGAGTGGATAAAAAGATGGAGAAGGAGGGATGTTGGGGATGAGGAGAACCAAAGAGCACTTGATCTTGAGGAGTGTGGACCTTCTTTGATCTTCAATGGGACTTCCTCTCACTAGAACCTTTCTTTCTCTCTCAAAGTTGGTGGAAAAAGGGGGAGAAATTGAATGAGAAACTAGCCCTAATTAAAGCTTTTAAAGTTGTAAGTGGACTCAAAATTCCCTTCTCATTTTCGCTTGGGCGAGAATGGACAAGAAAATGACCCCTCTCTGGAATATTCTGGCTTGAGCAAGAACCATCTCCCTCAAGCGAAAAACATCCACAGAGCCCCCTAAAATTCACTTGTGTCTCGCTTGAGCGAGACCATTCTCGCTCAAGTGAGATATGCAGAATTCCAATTCCTCAAATTTGCTGCATAATTCGCTCAATCGAGCCTATTCTCACTTGAGCAAGAACACTGAAAATCTATTTTTCTTGCTTAAGACTCTTGTCCTTCTCTTACCAACCTCTGACCTCTTTCCTCATTACTAACAACAAAATTATTAGAACCTTACAAGCAAGGGGAGTAAGTGTCTTTGGGCAAAAATGGACCAATTTTTAACAACGACATATATCTATATGATGTAGGAATAAAGTCCTAGGCAAAAAAATATAACGCAATGATGTTCTCATGATGATTAGGTAACAATATTTACTTGGATCTTCCTTCAACTTCTAATCTAAGATGGTGGAGGATCTTAGAAAATATTGCAACTAACCATCATGAAAACACTGACACGAGATTAACATAGATGGATCAAATTAAAGACATGGGAAGCAATGGATACACCTCTGATTCTTCCATAAGAAAATTTTCTATTACTGCATCATCCATTTCTCTCCATAACATATCCGTCTCTGACACTTCTTCTTCTTCTTCCTCCTCCTCCTCCTCCTCTATTTCTTGAGGTGTTTCCACTTCCTTATTTTGTTCAGAAGTGCTTACGACTTCCACTTCCTTATTTTGCTACTCAGCAATGGATGGGGGTGGCTCTTCTATAGCTAGCCTGGTATCAATATCTTTCATATATGAATCTATCATTTCATTATATGCAGTTGTACTCAACTTGTTGCTTCTCCGAGGCAGCTCTTCATCATCATCATTATCATCATCACTTCTATCTTTTCTTAAAGACGATGAATAATAATGTCTTCTCGTTACAACTCCTTCACTAGAGTTTCCCCCTCCCCACCTATTTTCAAAACCCACATCTTCCAAAAACGAATCCTTCCTCCTCTCACGCTTCTTGGTTTTGAAGCTACCACACAGTCTTGAAAAATCATCAATCCCATTCTCTTTTGCACAACCAAAGGGAGGATTATCTTGCGCATAAGTCAACATTCGAATACCATTCCCTTTTTGCTTACTCAGAGATATGTCATCACCTTGCTTTGCTCTCTTTGCTACCGTACGCCTTCTTTTATTCTTTAGATTACTGAACATGTCAACAGAAGAAGGAAGAGCAAGAACAACAACAGGTTTTTTATAGCGTTTTCGCTTATGCTCTTTCCGTTTCTGGAATGGCCAGGGTCGATTAATGTTATAAGAAGGAAGAGCAAGAACAACAATACTATGTTTTGAGTTCAACTCGTTGTGTTTCTCATATAGAATGGATGAAAGGAGAATAACTTCTACCTCAGAATCATCAACAACATTCTGTGTTATACAGTGTTTCTGCTCTGACTCTTCGTATGGCAATGTAAAAAGACCAACTTCCTCCTCGGAATCATCATCATCCTCAAAACCTAAGTAACGTTCAGGTTTTTTGCTCTCACGTTTGGAACTACCAACATCATAACATGGTGACAATTCATGATCTTTTGATGAATCATGTGGATCGAGTGTTATTCTCATGGTTGCAGATACTTCAATACGAGAAGCACAATATTTTAAAATGTGCTTCTTATTAGACGTTAAGTTCAGAACATTTATAAAAAAACCAGGTCTTATTGATGGAGAGTCATCATTTCCCAATTTTTTATATACAATCTTGTTGTTCACAGATCATGCATAGAATGAAACCTGCTTTATAACAGATGTATCAGCTAACCATGAAATATCAATGAAGGATTTTCCTTTGAGCAATTTAGTTTCTGATATTGTAGAACAATCTTCAGCTAAATTCCACCGATATGATTGATCTTTATTGCAATTACGTTCAAGTCTTTGGAGGACACATATTTGATCTATTCCAACCACTATGACATCCTTGTTAAGAGTTCTTTGGCGTACACCAAGTGAACCTTGAGTGGCATAGATGTTCACATAGTACTCACATGAGCAACCTGATCCATGGGGTTTTCTCTTGATGTAATTTATTTTGGCATCAAGCCACACCTACAAAAGAAATCACTTGATAAGACTTAATGTTCCGGAAACTACAATATTTAATTTACATTTGATCCCTGTTGCAGTTTCATTTACAATTGATCTACATTGTAGGATCAACATTAGAGTGTGTTTGGTTTATCACAAAATCTCGTTTTAAAATTGGATGCAGACCAATGCTACTCTCAAGCATTAAACTGGATCCATACTTAGAACGTGGTTATTAGGATAAATCGAACATACGCTATTACTCTCAGTAGCGTAACAGTAATAGAGAGCTAGAACTAAAAGTCCCAACTTACAAGATGAGTAAAACATTGATCCGAATCATCATCATCATTGCACTCAAAGTTTGATAGCACGCATATGTCAACCCCAGGTTGGAGAAAACAATAGCAATCAGATAAAGTTGCTTTCCTTGACTTTATTCGAATGTCTGATGAGGGTCTTTTATCCATTTCCATACGGGTATCATCTAAAAATTGTAATATCATTTTTCCTGACTCAAATTTTATGAACTCCACAGGTTGCCATGAGTCGAGCACAAATGCCTCGAAAGCTGTTTAGAAAGAAAGATGAACATGAAATACATATATATATATATATAACCATGGCAAAATGTTGTAGCCAAATGGTAGCCACAAATTAGTATGTCATGTAAATAAATTAGAATTATTCTCTAACAATCTCCTGAACATCATAAAATCAATGCTTCAAAGATTAAAGGCTTATCAAAATCATCGAATAGATGCTTCTGTTGATACAAATGCTCCTTTTCCTGCACCATTGAATTTAATTTCTAGCAGCTAACAGATTTAATTTCCAGGTCTTATCTCTCTTGTGCTCTGCAATACCCAGTAGGTGATTAGGCAAAAAATATAATGAACACAAATTTCTACATAATAAGATAAGGGCTTCATTCATTTTACGTAATAAACATGCAAAATCTGGGCATAGAAATAGATATAATTAAATCATAGAAATATAGATATCTTTCAAATGCACTGGCAAAAATGTGTTACACTACCATAACCCTAACATATAAATAGACCCATTTCTTTTCACAAATAAACACCTGAAAAAGTTCGTGATTTTGCTTTGTTTCAGTGTTTTTGGTATTGTTTTGGGAATTCTCAGACAATGATTTGGCAAAAACTAATAAAACATGAGCTTTTTCAATAGTAAACCAAACATGCTCCGAGAATGTTTTCCTCCCATCCTACAGAATTGATTAAAAGATGAGGGCAGATGAGAGAGGGAGAGGGAGAGAGAGAGCAAGAGAGAGAGAGCGCAAGAAAAATTATCTTTTTCCATACCAGTATTGTTTTGAACGGAAAAGAATTGTTTTTGAAACCCAGTCCTCTTCATGGAGAACCCAGAGACCAAATTCTATTTATACAGCATTACCTGAAATGAAAAGTTTTCAACTGTAGACCACAACAAGAGGTTGATCAATGGCATGCATATATATATATATGATAAGCATAACATGTTAGCATGAATTCAAACACCAAATGCAGAACTTACTCTAAAAGACGAATCAAATATTTGCGGCCGATCGCACACACTAAACCCAAGTGAATCTTTTACCTGAAGAAGGTGTTTCTGGGGGGAACTAAAAACTCAGAGTACAACTATGAGAAAAACTGAGTGAGAGAGGACGAAAAACATGGGAGAAAGAAAACAATGATTTTCAAAACGTACTTGACCATGGGAATCGGTGCAATGTGGGGTTCAAAAGACCTTAAATTTCGTATGTGTTTATTCCTCCTCGGAGATGGAAATAGGCGTTTACTAAATGCCAACATACATAAGATACAATGAATAGCAATCTCAAAAATTCTACGGGCCAATTAAATGCAATACTCCACATTTACTATGTGAATACTATCATACCTTTCTAATAAATTATTTTAATAAATTTTTTAGTAGTAAGAATAAAATAATAAAAAACTTTCAAATTTCTAACATATTAAATATTTTTATATTATATATTTTTATATTAATAAAAAAACTTTCAAATTTCTAATAAATGTTAATCTTAAATTTTGAAATTTATTAAGATTCAAAATCTTATCATATTTTTTCTATTTCAAACTTTTTTAATACATAAATCTTTATTCTTATCTTTATGAATTTAAATTTTTTATCATATATTATTAGTATTTAAAATTGAAAATATTGTTCTAATTTATTTTTTTATTTTTTAATTTTAAATATATTAATTTATTATAAATTCAATTTTTGTTAAATAAAAAATAAATTTATTCGTATATTACGCGGGATAATATACTAGTAGACACACACACATACATATGAGACAGGACTAAAGACATCAGCTGTCAAATTTATAGACTTACACCTGTCAATAATTTTTTTTATAGAATGTGAAAAATTTGTTGATCTCCAACCGATGAAACATATGATATTATCTTCAAGATTATGTATATCCAATTTTCCCAAACTTTTTCGAGCCAACTAAGTCTCAATTTTAAAATTAAGAAAATTTGATCACTCTGTCAATTGTGTTCTATCTAAAACCTCCAAAATTAGGCATTTAAAATGTTTGCAACTCAAGTCTAGCATTAGATACAATTAGGAGTAGAAATACGTCAGACCGCTCGTCGGGAGCCTTCAACCTAGCCTATTGGGTGAGATCCTCGCGGGTTTCCCCAAATTGATGGGACCAGACCTGCAAGGATGGGTTGGGATCCATAATTTCATACCCGTTATCTTTAAACCTGAACCTAAATTCGTCTCAACTTTTTCGGAGCGTGGACAAGGAGAGCAAACCCCCCAACCTGCTGTTAAGTCTTAGAATAATTTAAGTATTCAAATTAAATCAAAGACTCATTACCCTTGGTTTTAATGATTATCAAATTTGTTGATCACATTATCTGAATAAGAAACAGATTCTGCTCAAAGGTATTTGTTCTATATGTTGTAGGAAAGTACTATCATGAATATACTAAAACTACGTGTGCCAAACGATCTGAAGATAGCTTACACTGAACTGGATGAATCAAGCTTGAAGCAACCTTCTGAAAAAAGCTTACTTTGAACCTGTTGGAAGTATGTGCGTACTAAAGTTGAACCTGCTGAACACATACTCTCTGAACTATCACTTGATGACGTGGCAATTCGAGCTCACTGAAATGAAGAACTATCTGAAAAGCTTGAACCTACTGAAGACTCTCTCAAACCTCTGATGACGTGTACCAATCTTTAAGCTGAGAAGTCTTACTAAATTTGTTCAACACAATATCTGTTAAAGTTAAAAGACTTTCTGTGCAAAAGACTAAAAGGTCTCTAAACGTCTTTTGGCATCATCTACAGAAGAAAGTCTTTGTAGAGGTCTTTCTTCATCTTATGGAACATCGTACACTGAAAGGGAACCTCTAAACCTGTTGTGTGTCAGAGCAGTGCTATCTCTGCACACCTACTCTACTCAAGACAAAGACTTTCACAAGTTCATCTCACAACGTCTACTTTCTCAACGGCTATTTTTCCAACGCTATATATAGCTCAATGAAATGTTGAGTCTCAGAATTAAATTAAGTATTGAATTTAGATTTAAGACTCATTATCCTTGGTTTTAATGATTAACAAATTAGATTTTTAGAAACAGGTTCTACTAAAAAAGGGATTGTCTTTTGTGTTTCAGGAAATATGAATAAGCAACTCTCAGAAGACAATCAACCTGTTGAACTGAAGAAATAGAAGAACAACTGCTCTAGAAGAACTGAAGAGGATTAACAACCAAAAGAAGAACTTAGAGCAAATGAAGAATTAATTTCTGATTGAGCAAGCTACTAAAGAAGAAGAAGAAGAAGAAGAACTGGGCAAAACTGAAATGATGATAAACTTAATGCTCACAAAGAACGACGAAGAAGAACAGTGCAGCAACCATCTGAAGAAAAGAGAAGAAACCTGTCGAAGAAGGAAGACATTTGAAAGAAGAAAATGGTTGAGGAGAAAAGATATATCCGCGCAAGACAAAATGAAGAAAGAAGTTTGCTAAAAAGGAAGCAACTTACTGAAGAAGAACGCCAAACTAAAGAAATGATCCTGTTGAAGAAAGCAATAAGCTGAAGAAGGAAGACATACTACGTGAAGAACAAAGCTGAAGCCATCCAAGAAGAAAAGCTAAATTATGATGGAATCAATCAACTTTCTGAAAGTATGTGCACAATAAAGTTGAACCTACTAAACACATACTCACTAATGACGTGGCATTTCAAACCCTCTGAAGAAGAAGAAGAAGCCAGAAACGTCATGCAACTCTCTGAAGACTTGTGAGTCAATCTGATTGATATATTAAAAGACTCAAGTCTCAGAAAAGATTAATGGTGAAGCTGAAATGGTGCAAAGAAAAACAAAAGCCTTCGGTCACAACTTCATTTCCCGTCATAAAAAAGGAAGCCTACAGAAAAGTGAATAGAGGTCAGAGTAGGTGTATTGTTGAGATGTATTGTTGATACATCAAATTAAGAGCCTATCTGTTGTGTGTCAGAACCAATTCATCTACACACCTAATCTGCTTAAATTCAGAAACTACCGAAGGAGAAGTTATTTCACAACGGCTCTAAGAGAATCAATCATTCCTTCTCAACGGTAACTAAACAATCTTCAAGGGCTATATTTTATCAGAACATATAAATAGCCTCAATGAAGGATTAAGAAGATTGGCGGCATTAATGGAAATATTGCCCAACTTAGGGATAACGCCCAAGAGAGAATTGGCAGAAGCTTATGAGAAATATTATCCAGCCAACTCTCCGAAGATGAAGAAGCAGTTGTCTGTTTATCAGATACAGAGTAGAATTAGAGCTTAGAATTTATACACTTGTATCTCTGTATATCCTTGTACTTAGAATTCATTTGGTGTATCCTGAGTAGTACTCAGTAACCTCTTTGTACAAGATGAGCATTGGTTTAAGTTTCTAGGAAACTTAAACTTTATGTTATAAACAATTTTATGTGTCTGAGAGCCTGGAGAGGCTTGGTGGAATAAAGAATACTCGGTTGAGCCTGGAGAGGCTTGTCTGTAAAAGAATACTGCATGAGTTTCCAGGAGAGGCAATTGAAAACAAAGAATACTTGTTCAGCCTGGAGAGGCTGGGTTTACAAACAATACTGCATGAGTTGCCTGGAGAGGCAGTTGAAAACAAAGAATACTTGTTGGGCCGGGAGAAGCCAGGTGTGCAAATAATACTCGGTTGTAATCTTGCGGGATTATTGGAAAATCCAGTAGTGGTTTGCCCTGGGACTGGATGTAGCTCATTGGGATGGTGGGTGAACCAGGATAAATTGTTTGTGCCTTTTTCTCTCTACCCTTAACTATTTAATTTCCGCTACTATACATGTTATACCTGTTTAATTAACAATGGAGGGTTATGAAAAGTTGTTTTATTAATCTGCACAGAAAAACAATCTTTTCTTTAAGGGAAAATTATTTCAAAAAGGTTTTCAGACAACCTTCCGAGTTGCATTAGCAAGTTGCTGAACATCCCAGTTTTGGAAGGTTAATCAAATATTTTCAAATTGGTTTTGCTTTTTTTAGAAAGGTTTTCCAAAAATCTGTAAAGATTATTAAAACACTATTCAACCCCCCATCTAGTGTTTCCTGTGGCCCTAACATGAAAGGCCTTGAAGAATGTGGAGAGCATAGAGAGAGGGAACAATGTAAAAGAAAAGAAAGAGAGCGAGCAATATAGAAAAACCTCACAGAAAGGTGAATCGCTCCAGAAAAGAGAATCGAAAAAGCATGAGAATTAGAGAAGCTCTCTAGAAAAGAAGAGAAGAAAAGTCTTAACAAAAAGAGTGAATCGACCACTTTAATAAGGAATACTTTCAAGCCTAAACACTCTGTAGTATCACATTTCCTTGTACTTAGATTTACTCTGTGTATCCTGAGTTTTACTCAGTTATCCCTTTGTACAAGAAGAACCAGAGTTTAAGTTTCTCAGAAACTTAAACTTACTATATAAATTGTAAACACTGTAAAGTGTCTGAAAGCCTGGAGAGGCTTGGAGGAATAAAGAATACTCGTTTGGGCCTGGAGAGGCCAGGTGTGCAAAGAATACTCGTTTGGGCCTGTAGAGGCCAGGTGTGCAAACAATACTCGTTGGGCCTGGAGAGGCCAGGTGTGCAAACAATACTCGGTGAGCCTGGAGAGGCTAGGTGTGCAAATAATACTCGTTGTAATCTTGCGGGATTAGTGAAAATTCAGTGGTGTGTTTGCCTTGGGACTGGACGTAGCTCACTGAGTTAGTGGGTGAACCAGGATAAATCTCTGTGTCAAGTTCTCCCTACCCTTAACTCTTTACTTTCCGTTGTTATCTGTTTATTTCTAACTAAAGAGGGTTCTGAAAAGTGAGTTTATAATTTGCGCAGCAAAAACAATTTTACTTATTACGCAATTCATTTTAAAAGGCAATTATACTGGACCTGCTGAAGTGTTTCAACAAGTCTCCGAAAACTCATTTTTCAGCAAGTTGCTTGAACGTTGAAAATATCTTTGTTTTGAAAGGTTTTCCGAAAATCTGTAAAGATTATAAAAATACTATTCAACCCCTCTTCTAGTGTTTCCTGTGTTCTTAACTGTTGGTATCAGAGCTCAACCTCGGGTTGAGCATCTAACAAATGCTGAGGAAGAAGATCCAGATGGAAACCTCAACAAGCTTTGATGTCTACATTTCAGACGGCAACATAAAAAAATGGATGGAAGGAACTCTCAGTACAAAGAAAGATTCATGTCTCAAGAGCCTTCGTCCTAAGCTGCTGAAGCAAACTATATCATTAATGAAGCAATGTTGAGTCTCAGCAGATAGACATCTTCTAAAATCCTCAAGTATCTCTCCTGGTAACATTGTTTAATATTTCAGCATTAATTCATGGTTTCATAAAAAAATAACTACTTTTGTATGATATATTATATGCATGTACTTTTTAGCATAAAAAAATTAATACGAATCATTTTTAGGCATAATTATTATATTATTTTTGCCTAAAATAATACTTTATTAATCGGAAAACTGAAAAGTCATAATTTCAAAAGTTTTTTTTTTAACTGTAAGCATTGATGACATGGATATCTAAAAGAGATGGCTTTTCAACCGTCTGCTACACGACGCACGTTCTCCCAAGTCGGCTCTGCAAGTGCCATCATTAAAGGCTATCTGAGCCTATTTATACACGACGTGGGAAGCAGTTCAAACCTCACCGTTCTTCTGAATCCCTCTGCAATCTCTCATCTGTCACTCTCAAGCCCTTAACACTTCTCAACTCTCCAAAAGACTCCTCTCTCATTCGCTTTTCAATGGCATCCTCTGCTACCATCTTCCAAACACAAGTTGTGGACTTTAAGAGCCTGACTGAGGAAGGCTACAATCTTGTTGACCTTTTTGAAAGTGTTGGATGGCTACCCTTCTTCGAGGCCATTGATTGCAAATGGCATGAAGCCAGTGTTCAGGAGTTCTGGAACACTGTGAAGGTGGTGGAGGAAAACAAAAGAACTTTCCTGAGGGCCCAGGTGCAGGGTCAAGAAATTATTGTCAACAATGCCATACTGGAGGAAGTGCTGGGAGTCAAGGCTGAAGGTGCCTTGTTCTCTGACACCTGGGAAGCTCATCATGGTGGTTCTGGAAGGATCGAGAAGCTGATCTATGGTGAGAATGGGATGAAGGATATTCCCAAAGTTCTCTTTGAAATCCTGAAGTGCTATTTGATTCCTAGCGTGGGAGATAACCACATCTCCAAGATGGAGAGGTTCTGTGTTATCAACCTTTTGGAGAGGAAGAAAATTAATCTTCCTTGGATCATTCTGTTCGGCATGATGAGAAGGGAAAGGGACTTTGCTGAAATCCTCCCCCACAACACCATAATCATGAAGCTTCTCCAGTATCACAATGTTAACATTGAACACCTCTATGACCACAAGCGTCCTAGCCTCTTCAAGGTTAATGGTCAAAATACAGTGTTGAATGATGCTTTTGAAAGAAGACCAACCTTGGAGCCGATTGAAGTCAAGAGGTTGAAGATGGAAAACACCCTCCTTCGCAAGGAATTGGAGAGGACAAAGACGACATTCCTGACGCTGCGAGAGGATACGGGAATTGAAGAAGAAGATGAGCTCAGTGAAAGCCAGTCTTTCAATTAATCCTTGTCAAAAAATGATTACAATGTCTTCTCTTTTTATAAATATTTTGAAAAATTTTAAGATAATATACAAAAAAATTTCTGAAGGCATCACTATTTTGTGCATCATTAACTGCTTTGATATATCTTGTGCAAAAATTAATTCCTACTCTCTGACATTTATTTATCTGAAAGAACTTACTTTAGAATCTTTTCATATTTCTAAAAGCATCTCTGATTGTCGTGTGCTCATTGCACTGAAAGTCTTCTTAGAAAATATCACCCTAATCTGAATTGCATTACTTTACATGCTTCTGAACGCTGCTATACTTCACCCACCCTTTTGAATAATGAAAAAAGGGGGAGTAATATCACTAACAAATCTTTGAAGATAAGTGTTTCAGAAAAAAGGAACTTATTGATTCAGAAAAAGCATCATCGATTCAGAGGGAGCACTTTATTCTGTTCAAATATCTGAAATAGGGGGAGAGTATTTACTTAACTTAAAACTCTGAAATTCTCCTTATGATATTTGTCAGTGATATACAAATTTGTCATCATTAAAAAGGGGGAGAATGTTGAGTCTTGGAATAATTTAAGTATTCAAATTAAATCAAAGACTCATTACCCTTGGTTTTAATGATTATCAAATTTGTTGATCACATTATCTGAATAAGAAACAGATTCTGCTCAAAGGTATTTGTTCTATGTGTTGCAGGAAAATACTATCATGAATATACTAAAACTGCGTGTGCGAAATGATCTGAAGATAGCTTACACTGAACTGGCTGAATCAAGCTTGAAGCAACCTTCTGAAAGAAGCATACTTTGAACTTGTTGATCTAGAGCAACCTGCTGGAAGTATGTGTGTACTAAAGTTGAACCTGCTGAACACATACTCTTTGAACAATCACTTGATGACGTGGCAATTCGAGCTCACTGAAATGAAGAACTATCTGAAAAGCTTGAATCTGCTGAAGACTCTCTCAAACCTCTGATGACGTGTACCAATCTTTAAGCTGAGAAGTCTTACTATATTTGTGCAACACAATATCTGTTAAAGTCAGAAAACTTTTTGCGCAAAAGACTAAAAGGTCTCTAAACGTCTTCTGGCATCTTCTACAAAAGGAAGTCTTTACAGAGGTTTTTCCGCATCTTATGGAACATCGTACACGGAAAGGGAACCTCTGAACCTGCTGTGTTTCAGAGCAGTGCTATCTCAGCACACCTACTCTACTCAAGACAAAGACTTTGACAAGTTCATCTCACAACGTCTATTTTCCCAATGGCTATTTTTCCAACGCTATATATAGCTCAATGAAAGGCCTTGAAGAATGTGGAGAGCATAGAGAGAGGGAACAATGTAAAAGAAAAGAAAGAGAGCGAGCAATATAGAAAAACCTCACAGAAAGGTGAATCGCTCCAGAAAAGAGAATCGAAAAAGCATGAGAATTAGAGAAGCTCTCTAGAAAAGAAGAGAAGAAAAGTCTTAACAAAAAGAGTGAATCGACCACTTTAATAAGGAATACTTTCAAGCCTAAACACTCTGTAGTATCACATTTCCTTGTACTTAGATTTACTCTGTGTATCCTGAGTTTTACTCAGTTATCCCTTTGTACAAGAAGAACCAGAGTTTAAGTTTCTCAGAAACTTAAACTTACTATATAAATTGTAAACACTGTAAAGTGTCTGAAAGCCTGGAGAGGCTTGGAGGAATAAAGAATACTCGTTTGGGCCTGGAGAGGCCAGGTGTGCAAAGAATACTCGTTTGGGCCTGTAGAGGCCAGGTGTGCAAACAATACTCGTTGGGCCTGGAGAGGCCAGGTGTGCAAACAATACTCGGTGAGCCTGGAGAGGCTAGGTGTGCAAATAATACTCGTTGTAATCTTGTGGGATTAGTGAAAATTCAGTGGTGTGTTTGCCTTGGGACTGGACGTAGCTCACTGAGTTAGTGGGTGAACCAGGATAAATCTCTGTGTCAAGTTCTCCCTACCCTTAACTCTTTACTTTCTGTTGTTATCTGTTTATTTCTAACTAAAGAGGGTTCTGAAAAGTGAGTTTATAATTTGCGCAGCAAAAACAATTTTACTTATTACGCAATTCATTTTAAAAGGCAATTATACTGGACCTGCTGAAGTGTTTCAGCAAGTCTCCGAAAACTCATTTTTCAGCAAATTGCTTGAACGTTGAAAATATCTTTGTTTTGAAAGGTTTTCCGAAAATCTGTAAAGATTATAAAAATACTATTCAACCCCTCTTCTAGTGTTTCCTGTGTTCTTAACACCTAACCCTTTCCATGCTTAATCAGTGGTGACTCTTGTATTATTATCTGTAATTAGGTCTCTCTTTCATGATAAATATGCTTACCTTAGACCATATTTACATGTTATCAATAGTATTTCACATCATGTTAAAGGTATGTTTGATATCTTAAATAAGTTACGAATTGGCTTATTTGATTAAAATAAAAGTGTTCAATTAATAAGTTTGTGGCACAAGTTAACTAATTTATAGATTTTTTTCTTCCATATATTTTATTTTTAATATTTTAATTTAGTTTTTTTATCTTCTATTTTCTCACTAATTTTAATGTTTAATAATTTTTATAGATAAAATATTATATATTAAAATTAAAATAAATATTTTAATAAGTAAAATAAATAATATATTATAAAAATAATTCTAAAAATATAATAAAAAAAGTAGTTTTCTATATTATACTTTGATTTTAATTATTACAATATTTATTTTAATTTTTAATAAAATACTTTATCTTTAGAAAAGTAATAAGAATTTAAAAATGATATAAAAATTCAAAACTGTAATTACTTAAAAATATATTTTTGTCTACAAAATTATATAATGTTTTTTATATTATTTCACATTTTTCAATTTTATAAACAC
Organism: Sesbania bispinosa; assembly: GCA_026901365.1. NCBI lineage: Eukaryota > Viridiplantae > Streptophyta > Magnoliopsida > Fabales > Fabaceae > Sesbania > Sesbania bispinosa. The sequence continues at coordinate 1,386,409 of QLOH01000201.1, read as the reverse complement.
CTAATTTTACCAAATACATTTTATCTGATAAGTTAATATATAAACTTTTAATTTTCAGGTAGTAACTTATTAACTAGAAACTAATAACATTTTAGTTAATTTTGCTAAACAAAAGCTAAATTATTTTTTATTATATATATGTTAAGTCATTATTACAATTTTAAGCATTGAATTTTAGGACCAGCAGCAATTGAAGAGAGCTGGACTAAATTTGAGATATAATTTATCAATTCCTTAAAATATTTAAAGTAAATATTTATTGATATATATAATAAATTTTTGTTATATAATTTTGTATATTTGTTTTATCAAACTAATAAGAAATATTAAAAAGTTCCATACTAGTAATAGATAAACACTATAGTTTTTCTTTTTATCATTTTTAGATATATAATAAAAATATATTAATATAAAAAACTATAAATGTGGTTATGTGGCTCTCTGACTCAGAGTTAGGGAAGTGTCCCGATGATTAGAGTAATAATAAGGATTGAGTAAACTAGCACTTAGGTCCTTGACTTTGTGGGTGTCGTGCAATTAGGTCCCTGACTTTTCTAAATTGATCCCGTAGTCCCTGACTTTAACCTCTGTCGTGCACTTTAATCCAAACGTTAAGTTTCTGTTAAATCCTCGCTGAGGTGTCACTCAATAAGGACTAAAGTGCAAGATTTTTGACAATGTCAGGGACCAAACTGCATGGTGGTCCCTTATCTTCTTCTTCCCTCTTCTCTGCAGAATTCTCATTCTTCTTCTTCGCTTTTCTCTTCCTTTGCTTCAATCTCGGAGTTTCATAATTGTGTGGTTTTAACCTCACGCAAATCTACAAATATTTTGAGTTTTTGATTATGATGAAAATTTATTGAATAAACAAACTAGTATCAAAAGTTTGAACTTTTTTAAGACATACTATCTTACGCTAAGGCATGGAAAGCAAAAGGTTCCTCAACACTAAATCTGGCTTCAATTTCTCATATGGTAATCTTCCATGCACATAAGCATGAAACTCATCATTGTCAAACTCATAATCAAGGGTCTGATAAGAAATTAAGATAAAAATTGATAGTGAATCAGTGTTTCAGAAGAAAATATGATGAAGACAAGACTGAGGGCAATTCCAAATCTTTATATCTTCAATCATGCCATAGTTGTCCCATATTCAATATACAAATCCAAGCACATCTTTGGCACTTCACTTTCTTCAATATGCAAGCGTTCCAACATATACTCTGTAAACAAGATTCGTTAATTACAGTACTTTTGTCACATATGAAATAATCTAAACATTAGAGTATCATATGTTCTTGCGACATGCCAAATTGAGACCTATGCTTAATGGGTAAAGTGTCATCCATATCTATATCAAACATTTTGAACCAGAAATTAATATCACTTCCCTCTTTCCTCATATAATTGAAGTAAAACAACAGGTTTACAGTGTGATTGAAAGGAAATGAGAGAAAAGAAGAGGGAAGAAAAGGTTTAATTGCATTCTCTCCCTTGTTTAATACTAGTTACATTAATTAAACTCTTTCCATATGAAAATTTTAGGAGGAAACAGAAATGGGAGAGACCAACAAAGAAAAAAGAGACCTTTGGAAGATTCAGAAGAAATGGGAGAGAAGGAGACGAAGAGAAACGCGGGAGAAGAAAGAGCTTTTTGGAAGAAAGAGAAACTGAAAGTGTAAAAAATAGCGAAGAAGAAGAGAAAAGCGAAGAAGAAGAATGAGAATTCTGCAGAGAAGAGGGAAAAAGAAGATAAGGGACCACCATGCAGTTTGGTCCCTGACATTGTCAAAAATCTTGCACTTTAGTCCTTATTGAATGACACCTCAACAAGGATTTAACAGAAACTTAACGTTTGGACTAAAGTGCATGACGGAGGTTAAAGTCAGGGACTACGGGATCAATTTAGCAAGGTCAGGGAACTAATTGCACGACGTCCACAAAGTCAAGGACCTAAGTGCTAGTTTACTCAATAAGGATAGGATGACATGAGTCCTCTCGTCCTCCTTTTTTAATTGTTGGTTTACTTGTGGCTCATGGAACCAAATCATTTATCCCCTTTTTTTTTCTTAAATATGTTTTTGGTCCTCTAAAATACACACGTTTTCATTTTCAACTCCCTAATTTTTTTATCTTTTAGTCTCCCTAAAATCTTTTCTTTTCAAAATAGTCTCCACTGTTAGAATAGTTAACAGAGTGTTGATGTGATTGTTAACAGGGGGGCTAAAATGAAATAGAGAGAATTTTAGAGAGACTAAATTGAAAACAAGTTAGTATAGATCTTAATGGCCACGCCAGCATTCTGCTAACTATTTTGACCGCGAAGACTATTTTGAAGAGAAAAAATTTTAGGGGGACTAAAAGATAAATAAGAATTTTAGGGGGACGAAAATGAAAACCCGAGTATTTTAGAAGGACCAAAAACATATTTAAACCTTATTTTTTTTCTATTCCTCTAATTATAAATTAGCATTAAAAAAAATTAATAATTCAAAGACGACATTACTATATTAAAAAAGGTGAAATGTTTTTAATATTATATCATTCACTTGTATATATTAAATTTAATTTTTTATTTTTAAATCTTATGAAATCATACTATATTCTCTATCTTACACAATCGTATATCTTCCACATATTGTAATATATGTTATAAACTTCCATATTAAATAAATATTATATTAACATAATTACCATTTTAAATAATTTTTCATTAGGATACAATTAATTTTTAATTAATATTTAAAAGAGTTCCATTACTATATTATAAGTGTAGAAAAATTACACTAATATTTAAAAGAGTTTAATTACTATAACATTTAATAAGTTTAATAATATATGAGGTGTCATACTCATTAAATAATATGGTAATACACAATGTAAAACTTTTTATACAAATATTGTATAGTTATTAAATTCAATTTAAAAAATTTTCACTAATAAATATTAGATAAAATGGAATAAAATGAAACATCAATAAATTGATAGAAATATATTAATTATAAAAAACTATTCATGTATCCTCCACCCAATAATTTAAGTTTTTTGGATATGCGGAAGAATCTATACATTGTATTGTCCACGCTTCAAAATTTAAATTTTTTATATTTAATTTAATTTGTTAACGTTTATCAAAAGTATTTCTTCAATGCACAAGATACTTATCAATTATTTCATTAAGAAAACAAGAAAAAACAATAAAAAGAGAAGATCGTTGAGTTAGTTGGGAGTTCTCAAAGCCAGCATTTTACAATTTCAAATTAGCTTGTTAGTAGGGTTTTACGATGAAATGAAATGACACTCAAATATAACAAACAAGCAAAATCTAGCTTAGACCATACTCAACTCAACCATGGATTTGTTGCTTTTATAAACATATATAGCATCACGTGCACATGGTCACGAGGGTACCTATAATGATCGAGTGGCATATGACAAATGCGTTAAGCAACATCCTCTGCATTTGTCTCGTTCGTTCAAATTCCTGAGTCAGGTATGTGTTGAGATATGATATGAAACGCATGCACATGTTTATAATACAAGTAATCTCATTTAATTTACAATTTTTCAGTTAGTTTAATTCAATTCAATTCCCCTTTTAATTTCTCGATGAATCCACAGCGTAAGGAATGGGGAATGAGAGATTGATATATTTGCACGTAAACAACCTTCACTGAATCTAAAATATCCCAACTGCCTCTCTATCGGTTCTAATCTTGATTCGTGGCAACAATCATAGCACAAACTTAAGCTTTAATTTAATTATATCTTATATATGAAGCCGGTGGTGCATGCATGCATGGCAATGATAGGGGCACGTAAGACCAACTTAATTAATTAATTAGAAAAATCCTATCCGCAACGAATGGGTAATATTAAAAGGAATTGGAATGAACACAATGTTGCAAACCATCTTGAATCTTGATATTAATTTCTTCAGCGATCAGAAACTTTACGTGACCTATCCATGACTTTTCGTTCACCATCGTCGCCACGTATTTAATTGTGAGGCCAAATGAACCCCATTTATTTTCAATTCGATGGCTTTGTCAAATCATGACCAGATTGAATTAAGCCGAAATAAGATGCATGATATGTTGAGAGCCATTAAAAGATAAATCAAATGTTGTGATGGATTATTTATCCCAAACGGAAAGTACAAATATTTTTATATTTATATTCAACACATTCTCTCATGTGCTAGTTATTTGGGGTTTAAAGCGTAAAATTATGCAAAAATTTACTTTATTTTATGTTGACATTACACTTGATTTTTTAAAAATGACTTTAAAATATTTTACCCCTTAAATATATTATGATTTTTTTTTTAGTCTTTCATTTTATTTTTTTTTTGCATTTTTACTTCCTATACTTAATAAAAGTAATATATTTTTAGTCAACTTCTAAAATGTTTTTCAGAAATAAAAACAAATAATTTTTATATTTTGAAGGACTAAATATGAAAAATATTTAAATATAGACTAATTAATAAAATTAAACACGATATTTTCATAGATCCAAAACTTATTCAACCCTAAAATATTAGAATTATAAGGATATTGGATTTTGAATCGCATTATCAATTAAAATTTGATAATTTATCGTAAATTTTTTTGTTTAACCATAGGTATTATTTACGGGCACAATTTTATTCGAGCTGAGAACATCCACAACTCTCCCAGCGGAAATTTTGTCCGTACACAAGACTCGAACCCGAGACCTTATTTAAAGGGAATCAAGCATATGTACCATTTGAACCAACCTCATTGGCATACTGTATCGTAAATTAACTATTCAAACAAATCAAATTATTAAGTTTGTTTAAACAATTTGCTAGTTATGTAGATTTAAAACACTTTCCTTTAGTGTGCGTTTGAATGGAGAATTTTAGAATTCTTAAGATTATGAAATCAATTATGAGTGATAATTAAAAAAAGTAGTTGATATGAGAATAATTATAAATGACAATTTATAATAAATTAAATGTAACAAATAAATATTGAAATTATCTCTCAATTTATATCAATTAAATATCTCCATTTTATCATAAAAATTTCTCCTTTTGTCATTTAAAACTCTCTGTTTTACTATATATTCTCACACATGAAATATAGTAATTTAAAATTATTCTATCCAAAGAAATTGTTAATTATTAATGACATGCATTTGCCGAATTCATGTCAAATTTAATATGTTTTTATTCAAGGGCAGTGGCGGAGCATATAAGTAACGGGGGCAGTCATGGCCCCCCAAAAAAAATTAATTACTATATATATAAAGTTTAATTTTGGCCCTCCCAAAAAAAATTATATCACAATATATTGTGTATAATAATAATAATAAAATTAATTTTAAAAATTAAACTCATTATATATTGTATCTTTCATCATCTATAATTCTAAGTCCAAGCTCAGTTATCAATTAAAAAGTAAATTACTGACCTTAAAACCTAAAAAGGATCTTCAATTATCAACTAAAAATTAAATTATCTGCTATAAAATTGAAATTTGAATAGTCGCTTCTTCACTTTTGCTCTTTTGTACGGAGAAAGAAAGCTCTTCATTCTAAGACGTGAATTTTGCTTTTATTTTCATCATTTACAAGATTATTTCGGTATGTATTTTCAGAAATTTCTCTTTTTTTCCCCACTTTTATCTTGCTCTTGAATTCTTGGTACTAATATTGTTCTCACTTTTTTTTTATTTTGATCGGGAAATTGTGTGCTCATTTGTATGTTTGATTGGCGATTGTGACATTTGTGAGATTGTATATATAATATATTATCGATTTAATACTCAAATTGTTTGCCAAAAGCAACAGTAGATAAGGTAGAGATATTTATTTATCCATTATTTTGTTTAATAGTCAAATTGTTTCCAAAATACAACAGTAGTGTATGTATTAGATACAAATATAAGTTTTTGTTTTATGTGAATCAAGTAAATCGATTACAAAACCAACAGTAGGTAAAGTTGTAGTTGTAGGGAAAGATTGTAGTAAGTAGTAAATAATAAAATTTTAATTCCTAACATTTTAATAATTAGTAAGTAGTAAATCTTTTTATTTTTTAGGAGAAGATTGTAGTTTCTTATTTATTAAATTTAATCTCTTTAAAACTTGAAATTTTTAATATTAAAATTCTTTTGTTGGATCAAATACTTTTTAAAATTTTTAGGAGAAGATTGTAGTTTCTTATTTATCAAATACTTTTTTTAGTCAATTTTTTAATATTCTATTTAATATTATTTAAAAAGTATGATTAATTTTATTTTAAAATAAATATTTGGATTATTGTAGTAAGTAGTAAATAGTAAATCTTTAATTCCTAAAATTTTAATAATTAATAAGTAGTAAATCTTTTTACTTTTCAGAAGAAGATTGTAGTTTCATATTTATTAAAATTAATCTCATTAAAACTTGAAATTGTTAATATTAAAATTCTGGATAAAATACTTTTTAAAATTTTTAGGAGAAGATTGTAGTTTTTTATTTATCAAATACTTTTTTTAGTCATATATTTTTAGAGATTCTGGTTAATATTATTAAAAAAGTGAGATTAATTTTATTTTAAAATAAATATTTGGATTATTGGAAGATATAATTTATATAAAAGATTCATAAAAATTTTATCTTTTATGATAAGGGAATAAATTTTATTCAAATACAAATAATTAATAAATTTATAATAATGTTTTCTTTCCTATAAACTTACAATTTTAGTTTCTCTTAAAATATTTGACTTTAAATTTTGAGTATATCATATTAATATCTTAGCCCCAAAAAATTTAGTCAAACTCCGCTACTATTGAAGGGTAAAATAACTCACCTTTGTTACAATTTTAATACCAAATTAATGACTAGTTGAATTGAGATGAGAGAGAAAAATGGAGAAATGAAAAAAAGCTAATTAATTATCTATATTTAAAAATTATAGAACCATTTCCCCTTTCTTATTCTAAATTGCATATTGAATAATTTCTCAAGAACTGTAGAACACTGATTCAGTTAGTGGGTTTTTTTATATAATTTTTTATTGTATTATCTTTTGGATAATTAATGTATGATATATATTGACGGATAATACAAATAAAACAGCATATATAATATAAGTAATTCAATCTTAATATATTTTTTTATGGGTATGTATTAGATTTTGGACTTGAATCTTAACCCCAAAAGCTAGTTTGTAGGGTGAGGACTGTCCAATATTATACATTTTTATTTGGCCTTATCTCTAGGTAATATGAGACTCTAACATTATGTCTAAGGTGGACAATGGTCTATGTGGTACAAAATGCAAAAATATATATAGTAATTTAAAATTCTAATCATCAAATTCAACACTTATTTTATTAATGAATGATATTAAACTGATTTCCAGTTACTTAATTGAAATATTGATTGAAAAGAATAAAATTCCAAATTGATAGTACTGTGTAATGTAGAAGTTTCTTTCTTTCAATTTTAGTTTGATAAATCATCAATGAAACTAGCATAAAATATATTGTAAATTCATATTTTTTCTTAAATTAAACTTAAATAATCATATAATTATCATTTGATAAAAAATAAAATTAATCATTTATCTTTAATAATCAATAACATGTAAGAGTCAGATTAGATGGATCAAATTTTATTTAGTCCACCATAAAATTGTCTTTTTTATTCCGTCTATCTTTTTTGGCAATCAATATTGTATAAGTAGTTTTCAGGAAGGAGATTTATTGGTAATCCACTTAATTAAAGTAAAGAGAAGTATATTTTGGAACAATTAAGAATCTCTCTCCAAGTTTTGTAATAATTCCACGGTAAACTTTGGTGTTCAAATTTGTTAGACATAGCGACGTATATACGTATCCCACTAAAAAAAATTACTTATACAAATTAAATTAGCGTTAAATATTTTTTTCATTGATTTTGTTGTTCTAATTTTTAAAATCATATGATTGTAGTCTTCTTCATTGTAGTATATATTTCATTAAATGATAACATAACAACAACGTTTATTATAGAATTTTTTTTTATGAATTGTATTTTGAATTTTCTTATAAATTTTAAAATTCAAAGAAAATTTTACTTAAATTTTAGATTTTTTAACAAATTTTCTATGAATATTCCAACAGCGTAGCAGGGAAATCTCACAACTTTTTTTTACATAAAAAATGAGTGTTTTTGTTATAGAAATATACTGGAAATATTTTTTCTAAAGAAAATGTTACAAGAATTTTTCAGTTAATTTTTATCTAAAAAAGTCGTTATGGAGTTATTACAAATGTAATTTAATAATGTATAATTAATAAGGATTGGAGGAGTAAAAATATATAATTTTAATAAATGAAAAGATTAAAATTAACAAAAAATAATATAAATGAGGAATTTAAATCAAATTTAACTGTATAAAAGACTTAAAATACATTTAAGTCTACAAATTAATATTGTCCTGTCCATATGTTGTACGTATATATGTGCGCACAAATTGCTTTCCTTTTGCTATACAAGTAGATTTTTTTTTAGTGTAAAAAAACAATGAATTTTAAATCTACGATCTCTTGTAAAATTACCCAAACCTCCGACAACGTCGACCATAGTAGGTAACACAAGTAGATATTAATATGCCGGAGAAATTAAAGTTATTTTACACTATCAATGATAAAAGGTCCTTTCTCTCATAGTGTCATTAGGACACAAATTAGTGTCTCCACATGTTACCAAAAAAAAATGTGATCCTTTTCAAATTGAATTTCTTCTGAAAAAATGTTCAGTTTCTTCTTCTCCTGCGCCGGCGTTAAGACACTCTGTGAAAATTGTCTTGCGTGGCATGTGAGACTGGTGACAGCAATCTAGAAATACCTCGAAGTCATTCCACGTGGCAGAATTTGACAAGAGCCGTGCTCACTCATATACTCACAGGAGACAACAACTCACCTGTCTTCAAATCTCTAACAAAAGTGGGTCCCACCTAAAAGCCCCATCTCACATATCAGATTGATTCTATCCAAATTTGGAAGAAAGGAAGTTCCTAGATTATCACTAAACTCTCTCAACGATACCTTTTATTTCTTTTCAGATTAATTGTAATTGTAACAACCAAGCACTTCAAGTAATAGCCAGTCAAAAACACTGAACTGAACTGAAGTAAAAGATAATACATGCTTTTACTACTCACATGGATTGCACCATCGTTCAAACTTTCTACGCTTTATCTGTTTAAGCTTTATCTCAACGTACACTGCATTTTTTTTTTCCTTAAAAGTTAAACGGTCATTTGGAACTTATCCAAGGTTGTTGTTCGTAATCGTAACAGCTTTTTAGTCTGTATTTGGTTTACGTTAAAAATTTGATTTTAGAATCAATATAAAAAATAATTACTGATTTATATTTTATAAAATATATTAAATGAAAGTAATTTAAAACTAATTTTATGAAATTAATTATAAATTATACGTAATTGGTAATCAAATGGACCAATAAATGGTTGATTCTAATGATACATAATTGATTTAGTCATACCATGATGTGAATGTTCCTGACTCAAACATGTCTCCCGTGGAGGAGGATACCTTTGGTTAAACAAAAAAAATAGGTAATATTCAAATACATACTTAATCGCTAACTCCTTTTTCATCAAACAAAATTACAACATTGTCCATCCATCTCTCAATCTCATATCATTATTTATGGTCATTCTTAATTTTTAGTGCCTTTTAATTTCTTGATTATTGTTATTTTAACCGCTTTGCTAAATTCAATAGTTATTTACATCTCACTTTTAAGTAATTACTTTAATTAGTTATCCTTTTACTTATAATAATAGGTTAATAGGAGCTTCTCTTGATATGCCCCATGGACAAAGCTACCCCGTGACTTTGAGAAGTCTTTGCTTTTGCCCGTAACTTGTCTCCAATAACTTGAGAGACAATCCATTTATTTATTCACAATATTCTACGATCTGTTTCCCATAGAACTTTGTTTTTTTTTTGCCTTCTCAGCAACACTCCAATACAATGCATTTATGTTTACGGTTTTTTTTAATATTTTAACGATGTTGGGATGAAATGGAAATGAATGAATTAGGTAAATTACTAAATTTTATATTCCCTTCTCAGCACAGCTATTCCTGGTCATAATAATCATTATCTTCAATTTCATGTCTTGGTTGAAATTAAAGTTGTAAGAAAGCTCTTTTGGTTATGATTTGACATGCATGGTTTGATTTGGTCACTTCGGCTGTTTCGAAATTATACCATTTCTAGAAATGAGTCATATAAATTTGATTTGCATGTTGAATTAATCAAAGCTAGATTTTAATATTGATCAATGTGTAGCTAAAGTTCATAGAGCTTCTGTTTTGTTTTTTTAATTGGTCTGTTATAACCCTTTAATAAATAATAATTATCATGAATTAAACAGTTTTACTAGCTAGTTTTGATTCGGTTTTTGTTTTGACTCTCTAGTATGTGAAAATGAGTTAATATCTCTTATACTTTGATTAATGAATTTTTTCTTATAAAAAGTGGAATAAAATGGAATGAAGTGAAATATAATTAAATAAAATAAAATAAATATAATATCATTTAAATAGTTTATAATGTTAAAATTTTAAGAGTTTAATATATATACATTGTCAGTGTAAAAAAATTTTACACAGATATCCAAAAATGTTACATTATTTATTGAATTTAATAACACAAAAAAGATCACATCAATAAATGATCTGACAGCACACTATTGAATGTACGTGTAAAAAATGTTTATTGTATATTAATTAAATCCAAATTTTAATTCTATAATTCTAGGGATAAATCATTAAAAATTATAATTTTATTATAGTAGAGTCGTTCACTCAATCACTCTTATAATTCTTTGCAAAATTAAATAAAAAATAATAGTATTAGATAAGATATTTCATTTCATTTTTTCCAATTATAAAAAACTGGCAGCAAGATAATTGTGGACATTTCATTATATTATCCTCTACTCTGTATCTTCTCAACCATCCAAACTTTAGAAGGAGAATAATGGTTTGTCAATTACTCAATTATTAGGATTGAACTTGCCGGCTCAGTTATATAATTATTTTATAAGATAAATGAGACTGAATATAATATATTAGGTTTGGATGTGCTAATTAATTAAATTAAGTAAATAAACTAAAAATCGAATTATTCAATTATATGTATACCAAAAAAAAAAGCCAATTTATTTAGGTTACTTACGTCGCAAACAGATAATGTATAACATCTTAAAAATCCAAAAACATGACATTTGTAATTAACTTCTAACTTTCTCAAGGAAAAAAAAAGGAAACGAGGTAACATTTTATTTGCGGCAGAAAATGAAAAGATCAAAATGTGGATAAGATACATATATAATGTTTATCACGAGAGGTGTACCAGACCAGTAGGTCATGCCACTTGACCCGGCTATCCACCTTTGCTTTAAATTCCAGATAGGCTTTGCATTATTTTATACATATTATCTAATCTAAGTATACATGCAATATATATACATGGGAAACCTGCCACGTGTCATGCAATGGAATAGCCTAATCCAATTGCGAATGAAAAAAAAAAAAATCTCATTATATGTGTTAGGAGGTTGCAGGGTCTTTGTAGCCGGGAAGACAAGTAGGAGTTGCAAATCTAATTGTCCATATCGGATCCATATCTAAACTTGCAATATTCCAAATTTTCAAAGAGCATAGATAATGAGATGACACTGACACTAACCCTTGTTGCAAAACATGGACAATATGGGTAAGGTAAGGGGTATACAGAAGTTCCCTTAGGAAAAAACTTTTAAATTAAAGAAAGATATTCAATATATATCACTGCACCCTTCTATTGAATTGTTTTACTTCTAAATGATAAATAAGGAATTTTAGGGTGGGCATTTTAAATTTGGGTTTATGATCGACAAATCCTCTTTTTTTTTTTAATTTAAAAAATCTAAGTTAATTTTATCATTTACATTAATCATATTTTCTAATATTGAATTTAAATTTAATCTGATCAGTGATTAATTTGGTGAGGACATTAATTTACAGTTTTTTAGTATTCAACCGTGACTGAATTGTGATCGAAATGATAATAATTAAACATATATTGTTGACATTATATAATATTTTTAAATAATAAAATAATACAAAATAATAAAAAAGAAGATATATGAAATTGTAAATTAATATATAAATGATTGATAGAATAATAGACATAGGGCTGTAAATGAATTGAGCTATTCGTGAATTATTTGAGCTCGGGTCGTTAAATGCTCGATCTAGCTCATTTGTTTAATTAAACAAACAAGCCCAAACTTAAGATTGTGCTCGATTATTTAAATAAGTCAAGCTCAAGCCTTAGAAGCTTGACATTAAGAGCTCGTGAATAGCTCGCTTATTATATATATAATAATTAAATAATATAAATATTTAAAGTAAAGTAACATTAATAAAAAATATAAAAAGAAAAATACAATTAAGAATAAGTATTAAAATATTTATTATATTAGTTACGAAGTTATGTATTTAATTTTAAAAAATATAATATTTTAGAATTCTTAACTATATATATGATACATGAAGAATATATTTTGATTTTGATATAATCATTTAATAGTAAAATATTTATTAAAATACTAAATTCAAAAATTTTAAAAATGATTTAATGAAAATTTTCATAAAAGCAAAAATAATGAAATTAAAAATGAGCTAAACAAGCCAAACCCAAGCTTTATTTTTTTAACAAGCCAAGCTCAAGCTTTAAGTTTGGCTCGTTTAAATAAATGAGTCAAGCTTGAGCCACTCATTTTTATCACAAGCCAAGCCTGAGCTTCAAGTACTCGGCTTGGCTCGGCTCATTTACAGCCCTACATATATGTGTAATTCTTAAATGTGTTTTGGTTTATCTTAAACTTAAAAAAAATGAAAGTTTTGAAAAATGACCGATTCAAACCGATTTTCTAACACTGGATTTGGATTGCTTCCCATTGATTCTGAAATCTACTGGAGTTTTAGGGCTGAACGAACACTACACGAAAATCGTGTGTTTAGCGATGGTTTTTGGCCGTCTCTAGCTACCAAAAAGTTGTCGCTACATCTGCTATAGTGACGGTCGAGCGACGGCTCACCGACCGTCGCTAAAATGCTCGCTGTTAATGTAGTATCGACGGCGATTTACAACCGACGCTGTGTAGCGACGACCAGGCCGTCGTAAAAGGCCGACACTAACGTCATGGCTGTCACAATGTAGCGACGATTTTGGTCGTCGCTAGTCGACACAAGTTAGCGACGGCCTAAGCCGTCAGAAGACTTAGCGACGGCCAGGCCATCACTAAGCTTATAATGTTTAGTGTCGAATGTATTAGCGACGGGCTTGTCGTGTCATCAGATTTTGTATTTTTTTTAATAATAATTTTGTTAATTACGATTGTAAAATGATATAAAAATCATGGTGAGAATTAAATAATATTAGTACACATTAGTATTAATCTAAGTACACATTAGTATTAATCTAATTATACATCATTTTCATCTTCTTGATCTTCATTGATCATCCTCTTCATCTTCATTGTCATCCCACCCATCTTCATCCTCATTTGATGAGATGTCTTCATTCTCAGATTCATCATCTTCAACCATTGTCTCAGGGATAGGCTGAATAATTGGTTCATACGATTCTTAGCTAAGCCTGGCAATTGTTCAATGTCTACAACTGGTAAAACAGTTGGAGTGCCATCAGCCTGATAAGGCACTTCTTCCTCAACCCCATCAACTTCAACATGACCCCTTCGTCGCTTGATAATAGTTTTTTAGAATGTTATTGGATTTTGGAGCTACATCAACTAGCATTTGCATGAAATAATCCAAAAACTTTTTAGTAGCATGCCAGTTAGTTCTAGCTGCTAATAATCTCACAACTATTGAAAACATAGATTCATTTGCTCCATCATAGATTGGTTGATTTGCAAATAGTAACATATCATAAAATCATTGGGCATCTGAGTTAGGTAGCTCATGCTCATTATCATCTACTTCATCATGTATAGGTCTAAATGTGTCATACACCATTTGAGTCACTAAGGCAAACTGAGGTTCATAACTCATATATTCAACACTATTATTATCATCATCCCCCAACTCAACATTATTAGACCCTTCTTCTCCATGTTCAATCCATACCCAATAGTTTGGTTTAAATCCAGACTTCATTAAATGAGCTCTAACTAAAGGTGGTCTCAAAATCTTCTCACAATTACAATTCACACATGGACACCTAATCCCTCCTTCAAACATAAACGAAGGTTGTTCCATATCCTTGTTAACAAATTTTGAAACCCCATCGATAAACTCATAATTCAATCTCCTAAAGAATCAATCCTATTATACATCCATCTACGATCCATTTGTCTACAATTCAACAATTATATAATTTCAACATAACAGTTTCACACATCACAACACAAACACATGCACAATTTTATATTATCAGCACACAACCAGCACCCTTCATAGGGTCTCGCCTATTGAGCTCAGCTCTCCACTAACAAACAATAAACAACACAAACACGTGCCCAATTCTATATTATCCGCACACAACCAGCACCCTTTATAGGGTCTCACCTATATTGAGCTTAGCTCTCCACTAACAAGCAATTCAAAAATGCAAATTATAACAGTTTCATCACACATATGAGTGAACACAGTACCAGTTCGATGTCCACGATGGAGCTTGACAGCCGGCAATTTCCTCCCATGGTGGTTGGCCGCTGTCCACCTCCCCGTTAAAGGGGGGTTGTTTCACAAAAATAATTGGTGAGATTGAAGAGTTTAGGGAGAGGTTGAAGGAGAAAGACAGCTTGAGGGACAGTGATGGAGAGCTTGAGAGACGGTTGGAGGGAAGGGGGAGAAAGGCGCGACGAAGGAGAAGAAAGAAAGGAAGAAGAAAAGAGAAAGAAGAAAGGGGAGCCGGTGGTGCATAAGTTTCAGACATAGTGACGACTTTTGTGACGGCCTGGTCGTCGCTACATTTATTCTTAACTAGCGACAGCCAGACGAACGCTAATGGCAATAATCCATCGTTACAATTAAATTTTTAACTACAACCTGCATTTAATTTTTCAAAATAGCAACGGCCTTAGCGTCAGCTAGCCGTCGCAAATATCCATGATGGTCGTCATTAATGACTATTTTCACCTTAGTGATGACCAGGTCATCACTATGTTATTCACAGACCGTCGCTATAGTTTTTTGGGTAATAAAAAAATAATTTTTTTATTATAAAACACCGTAGAGATGAGCTAGCAACGGCCAGGCCGTCGCTAGTTGTGACGACTTATGGCCGTCGTAACCTGTCGCGTCTAAATGTGCGCATTCTTGTAGTGGAACCAGTCACCAAATTGGTTCTCACTTGACCTCATTGGATTGACTAGTCCAGTCTGGCTTTTAACTCTATGCTTAATAGAATATAGATTTATCATATACTACTTTTTCAAGGATCTATCATAAAATTACTGTTTCGGACTGGATTATAATAATAATAATCCATGTTGAGGTCACACAATTAATGAGCCACGTGGAAAGACCAAACACCTGGCAGACATCGAGCCTTTCACCAAAAAGAAGAAATACTTCCTCCTTGCCTTACAATCTACTCATCCGACATATGCCAAGACATGAATAGTTTCATTGGAAGTATGAAAAAGGAAAACGAAGTAGCATGCTTGAAGTTATCTTGTATTCTTGTGATTGTCCAGTAATGTATTAGAGGATCCCAAGTAAAGAATTTGGTCCCCAAGCCAGCGTGAATATATACGCATTACGGGGTAAGCAAGAGTGGGGGACTTTGCACTACAAGAAAATCATTGATTAGCGACGACCATAAGCTGTCTCTAATCACACGAAAATCGTCGCTATACGTGCTTTAACGATGGCTAACAGGCCGTCGCTACAGGCCCCATCATTAATACAATAGCGACGACTATTTGTCAGCCGTCGCTAATTAGCGATGTAATGACCGTCGCTAACATGACGGGCGTCACAACGTTTTGACGGCCTTAGCCATCGTAATTTAGTGACAGACATAATGTAGAGACGATCTTGCTCGTCGCTAAACTTATAGCTTTTAGCATTGGTTTGTTAGTGACAGCCTGACCGTCGCTAATCATAATTTTTTTAAAAGAAATTATTATTTAGTTACTTACGATTATAAAATTTAATTAAAAATCATGGTAAAAATTAAATAATATTGTACATGTTAGTGTTAATCCAAGTACACATTAATATTAACTTCACAATAAAGTACACAATATTAATATTAATCTAATCATACATCATTTTTATCTTCTTGATCTTCATCATCATCTTCATCTTCATTGTCATCCCACTCATCTTCATCATCATTTTCGTCTTCTTGATCTTCATCATCATCCTCAGATTCATCATCTTCAACTATAGTCTCGGGCTGAATAACTTGTTTATATCGATTCCCAACTAAGCCTGACAACTGTTCAATGTCTACAACTGGTAAAACAGTTGAAGTGTACTCAGCCTGATAAGGAACTTCTTCCTCAACCCCATCAACCTCAACATGACCCCTTGGTTTTGTTGTGATTGCTACAATCCAACCTCGTAAGTCCACATAATTTTGGATAAGGGGTATAATATACCTGTCTTGCTTTTTATGCAAGAATAAATGGATCATACCGATTATACCTTCCACTCTTCCTTATTTCTACGATATTGTATTGTGATTGAACCCGCATGCCACTGTTTGTGGTTGGATCAAACCATTCACAATAGAAAATAGGAATCAAGTTAGGCAAACCAAGATACTCTAATTCATATATATGGTGGATGATACCATAAAAGTCATCTTCACCGTCATCGGTAAGTCCTTTTACATGCACTCCACAATTTGTGGTCTTTTTACCCTCACACCAATCCTTTGTCTGAAATCTATAGCCATTTATAAGGTATGTGTTCCATGACTTTGCTTTAGAGTTTGATCCCTAAGCTAATAATTTAACTTCATTGTTGGTCACTCCATTTCGCTCATCACGAACCTAATGATAAGAACCATTTAATATTAATTGAATTTAGTTTACTCAGTAACAAATAGAAAAAAAGTAGATGATCAAACTTACATAGTTCCTAAACCATGTTGGAAAGTCTGAATGTATTCGAGCAGAAGAATCTCGATCATCGATCGAGTGAAATTGTAAGAATAAGCTGAAATGGAACAAATAGTTAATAAATTATTCATTTGTAAACCATAAAACCTAAAGATAATAAAAACACGATCACTTACTCAAGGTATGATTTAACTTCATTGCAATTGATCACTATATGTACATGAGCTGATTTCCATTCATCGTCATTTAACCAGTGCACACTGGACATTCCTACAGGGCGTCCTGACTTGTTCAATATTAACAATGTAGAATTGCCGCATTGAAGTCCAGTTTGAGGCTCATTCCTCAATGTAGTGTTTGACAACAAACATGAGTTCTGAAAATAATGCGAACAAAAATACGTGGTTTCCCTGTGTAAGTGGAATGAGCATATTGAGCCCTCCACCCTAGCCAAATTACCCACGGACCGTTTTTCATCTCCCATCATTCTAAAATAAAAACATACATTGTTATTTGAATTTGATTACAAATAAATTAAAATAAACAATATAGTCTTATTAACAAACCTTTCAAATGGATACATCCACCGAATTGAACTGGACCCCCAAGTCATGCTTCCATAGGAAGATGAGAATCTCGGTGGAAATATCCTTTCCAATTTGCAAAGAATGATTGGTATGTTTTGTTCCAATTTAGTCACATCATCCATCCTCAAAGTATTACAACATATATCTTTGAATAATCGACTTAATTCAGCAAGTTGTTTCCACACACAATCTGACAAGGATCGAAATGCAATTGGGAGCAAACACTCCATGAATACATGACAATCATGACTTTTCATCCCATGCATTGTACCCCTATTGATATATGCGCATGTTGCAAGATTAGAGGCATAACCATCCAGAAATTTCAATTCAGAAATCAATTTACAAACCAGTTTTGCATCCTTAGGTTCTAAAGAGTAGTTTGCTTTTGGTTTTCCCATCTTTCCATTACCCAGGTCAACCAACTCCAAGTCACCCCGCGCACAGAACACAGACACATTCATCCTTGCCTTTACATTGTCCTTAGTTTTACCCGTAACATTCATCACATTGTTAAAGACATTATCAAAGAAAATTTTCTCTATATGCATGACATCAAGATTATGCCTTAACAAGTTGTCCTTCTAATATGGAAGATCCCAAAATATATTGCGTTTAACCCAATTATGAAGTTGTCCATACCCTGGCAGTTTGGAAGAAATACCATCTGTCACCTTTGGAAAATCTTGCACAAATGACCAAATATCATAACCCATCAACACTAAAGGTGGTCCATCATGCTCAACCTGGTTTATCCTAAACCCTCTTTTACTCCTTCTGAAGGGGTGATCACTTTGCAAGAATCTAATATGACAATCAAACCATGAGTTTTTTCCACCATGCTGTAACGTGAAAGCTTTTGTGTCTTCCATACAATAAGGACATGCTAATTTACCCTTTGTTTGCCAACCAGATAACATTCCATACGTCGGAAAATCATTGATAGTCCACATCAAACATGCACGCATGGGAAAGTTTTGTTTCGTGGAAATTTCATAAGTCAGAACACCATACCTCCACAACTATTGCAGATCATCTATTAAAGGCTGTAGAAACACGTCTATGTTTGCCTTGGGATTAGTTGGACCGAGTATTAGACAAGTCAAAAACATATATGGCTTAGTCATGCATAATTCAGGAGGGAGATTATAAGGTGTTAGAATAACAGGCCAATAGGAACATGGTGAGGTCGAAGTTTGAATGTAGGGTGTAAACCCATCAGCACATAACCCCAACCTTACATTTCTTGGCTTATTTGCAAAATTAGGATACACATTATCAAAGTGTTTCCATGCTTCCCCGTTCGATGGATGACGCAATAAACCAAAATCATTCTTATTCTCATGATGCCATCGCATTTGTGCACCAAACTCTAATGAAGCATACAATTGCTGCAACCTTGGAATAATTGGCAAATAAAACATCCTCTTCACCGGAACATCTTTATATCTCCCCTTCCCAACCTTACGAGGAACAAACCTCGGAGTGTGACACCCTTCTACCCCAACTCTTATATAATCAACGAAGCGGAAGACTTAGGAAAACAAAGAATTACATTTGGTAGAAAGGTTCACATTTCAACTCAATTAAAACCTCAATTCTTTCAAAGTCAACTTATTCAAAATAGAAGTTGGAGTCAAAAGGTTTTCAAAGTAAATAAAATATTGCTATCTCAAAAGTTAACAGTAAAACATCATTCTTAACCTTATAAAGCACTTAAAACCGTTTAGACAAATCTCTCCAAAATAGAAATATAAAATAAAACTCCTAATACTAAGCCCTGATGTCACATGTATCAAAACGACACCCATCAACTCAATACTCGGCACCTGAGGTGCCATCGTCATCACTTGTAAATAATAACCACAGATAGAAACGGTGAGGAAAAGAATATCACTCATACATACACATAGGAGACTACTCTATCCTCACCCTCATGTAAACAACATCATCATATAACTTATTCTATTATCAAATGTAAAACATAATAATCATCATCATATACACCAACAACATCATCAATATCACCACAATCATCATAATCCCCATTATCATCAAAATCATCATTATCATCATTATCATCATATCATCATACTCATCATTATCATCATACTCATCACAATCATCAATATCATCATTTTCATCATATTCATCATAATCATCATATCATCATACTCATCATTATCATCAATATCATCATACTCATCACAATCATCAATATCATCATTTTCATCATATTCATCATAATCATCATATCATCATCACCATCATGCACCTCCCCGAGTTGTACTTCACCCACTTTAGGCTTGTACACCTCAGGTACCATATTCAATTTCATCATAATCAGTGTTCACCTCCCTAAGTTATACTCAGGTACAATCATCAACATTATCATAGTCATTACTCACCTCCCTGAGTTATACTCAGGTACCATAATCAATAACATAATCAATACTCACCTCCCTGAGTTACACTCAGGTACCATAATCACCATCACAATCAATACTCACCTCCCTGAGTTACACTCAGGTACCATAATCACCAAAAAAATCAATACTCACCTCCTTGAGTTACACTCAGGTACCATAATCACCAACAAAATCAATACTCACCTCCTTGAGTTACACTCAGGTACCATAATCACCAACACAATCAATACTCACCTCCCTGAGTTACACTCAGGTACCATAATCACCAACATAATCAATACTCACCTTCTTGAGTTACACTCAGGTACCATAATCACCTCCCCGAGTTAGACTCAGGTACAACATTCGCCTCCCCAAGTTAGACTCAGGTACAACATACACCTCCCTAAGCTACACTTCACCCCTCACTGGGCTTGTGTATCTCAAGTACAATCACCTCCCTGAGTTACACCCCACCCCTCACTGGGCTTGTGTATCTTAAGTACAATCACCTCCCTGAGTTACACCCCACCCCTCATTGGGCTTGTGTATCTCAGGTACAACATCATATATACTCAAGCATCATTTACAGCATAAGGTTAATTAAATCATCATCACCATTATCACCTCCCCGAGTTATACTCAGGTACACTATTCACCTCCCTGAGTTATACTCAGGTACCACACCAACATCATCATCATCCATCATTATAATTAGCACCATTCATCGTCATCATGCATCATCATACATATTCACCAATCATCATTAATCACATTGCATATTATGCACACCAAAACATCATCAATCACAAGGCATATTCACCAATCATTATGCACACCCAATCATCATCAATCACATTGCATATTCACCGATCATTATGCACACCAAATCATCATCAACATCATTAATCATCAACACCAATATCATAATAAAGAATTATCAAACAACATCAATCATCATCAAGCACTTAGGATCTCAAAATCCACTCTGGTAATCGATTACCAGCCTCTAGTAATCGATTACCTGCAAACAAGGTCTCTGGTAATCGATTACAACCACCTTGTAATCGATTACCTGCAACCAAACACTCTGGTAATCGATTACCAAACTTCTGTAATCGATTACCAACACACCAACTCTCTGGTAATCGATTACAGCCTCTCTGTAATCGATTACCTGTGAGCAAACAGCCCTCCTGGATGCCCAGAACCCTCTGGTAATCGATTACCCGCGACGCAGATCACAGTTCTCACGATTTTTATCATCTCTAAACCTCTCTTTTCAATTCCTAATCAATCATCTTTGTTAAATAATCATTCTTATGTGTTTATAACATCAAAACTCAGTAAAACAACAATCTTTACACAGATTATACAACCAATCCATCAAAATCCCAAATCCTCAAATCCCTAATTTCCCCTTTTTCATTATTCTCAATATCCTCTTTAATTTCACCCAATAAATCATTAATATTCATCCAATCAATCATAAAGCAACAGTTTTAATCATTCATTCTTAGTTATAACATATACCAATACGAATTTCTAGTCTTAAATCACTACCCAAGCACCCCTACATGCATATACAAACAACACCCTCTTCCCCACCGTACCTTAAACGAAGATCGATTAACCGCAAGGAAGTCCCTTTCTTGGTTCTTGATGCTCACTTTGCAGCAATCCCCTCTTAATACTCGGTTTCTCCCCTCCTTAGCGTTTCGCTCTCTGACGATTATACGAATAAGGATTAGGGTGAACAAATAACCCCTCCTTACTAGAATGCCTAATTGGGCTTGGGCCCACTCTCAACCCCCTTATCTTCTTTTTAAAATGAAGTAGCTTTATTAATAAAACTACTAATAATGTTAACACTATTATTTATTCCTCTTATTTAATTAATTAATATTATTAAAAATAATAATACTATTATTTCTTCCTTTTCTTTTATTTATAAAATTTGGGATGTTACACGGAGCATTACAAAACTTGCATTCAGTTAACTTAGAATCATCCTTGTAATACAACATGCAACCATTTCTAGAACAATCAATTTTTTCCGCCTTCAACCCTAACTTATACACCAATTTGGTCGCCTGATAATAGTTCTTTGGAATGGTGTTGGGTGTTGGAGCTACATCAAGTAGCATTTGGATGAAATAATTCAAACACTTTTCAGTAACATGCCAATCACTCCTAGCTGCTAATAACCTCACAGCTATTGATAACCTAGAATCATTTGCTCCATCATAGATTGGCTGGTTTGCAGATATTAACATATCATAAAACCGTTGGGCATCTGGGTTAGGTGGCTCATGGTAATTATCATTTGTTTCATCAGGTATAGGCCTAAATGCATCATACACCATTCGAGTCATTGAGACAAACTGAGGTTCATAACTCATACCTTCACCACTATTATCATCATCTCTCAACTCAACATTATTAGACCCTACTTCTCCATGGTCAATCCATACCTTATAGTTTGGTTTACATCCAGACTTCAACAAAAAAAGTCCAACTAAAGAAGGTTTCGGAATACTCTCACAATTACATTTCACACATGGACACCTAATCCCTCCATCATAAACAAACGAAGGTTGTTCCATAGCCTTGTTAACAAATCTCGAAACCCCTTCAATAAACTTATTATTCAATCTCCTAGAAGAATCAACGTTGTCATACATCCATCTACGATCCATTTGTCTACAATTCAAAAATTATATAATTTCAGCATAAAAGTTTCACATATCACAACACAAACACATGCACAATTCTATATTATCAGCACACAACCAGAACCCTTCATAGGGTCTCACCTATTGAGCTCAGCTCTCAACTAACAAACAATTCATACAATACAAACACATGCACAAATATATATTACCAGCACACAACCAGCACCCTTCATAGGGTCTCACCTATTGAGCTCAGCTCTCCACTAACAAACAATTCATACAATACAGAGACAAATTACAACAGTTACATCACACATAGGAGTTAACACAATAGCCGTTCGATGCCCACAACGGAGATTCACTGTCGGCAACGTCTACCCACGGTGGTTGGCCGCCGTCCACCGCCTCTTACCAAAAACAGTGGTTGTTTCACAAAAATAATCGGTACGATTGAAGGGTTTAGTGAGAGGGAGAGGTTGAAGGAGAAAGAGAGCTTGAGGGACAGTGATGGAGACGTGGAGGGAAGTTTTCCAGTATGGCCGTGGCAGAGGATCAGAAGAGAAGAAAAGAAGGGAAGAAGAAATTAAAGAGAAAGAAGAAAGAAGGGACGGTCGCGTATAAGTCTCAAATTTAGCGACGGCTAGGCTGTCACTAAATTTAATTGACGTAGAGACGACTCAGCCGTCGCTAAGGCAATAAAAGTCGTTGCTACCGTTGAATTCCCACGAAATTTTTTCACATTTGTGACGACTGTAGTGACGGCACTGCCGTCGCTAGTCTGTATTTTCAATTAGCGAAGTCTTCTTCATTGCTAATGTGAAACTCAACTGTCGCTAACGAAAACTTTCAGTTAGCGACAACTTATCCGTCGCTCATTTTTTAAAGATAGAGACGGCCTAGCCATCGCTAATGTTTTATATTTTTGTAAAAAAATTGCAAAAGAAAAAAAAAAACATTTCATGACGGCATAGCGACGGTGTGGCCGTCGCGAAAAATCCTTCGCTAAAAAAGAAATTTCTTGTAGTGTTGGATCAATAAAAAAAACTCCATAACAAGGCAACTAAGCTTCACCAGTCTACGAACCTTTCATCTTAATATCTATTTTCCATTTTCATACCGAAACGTTTGGCAACTCCACTAGGGAAGCACATTTGCAAAAGGAAGATGATCAAAGAAAACACACAAAAATATCTCGAATGATTATCCATTGTTCTAGAAAAACTTTCCAAAAGACACACTCAAGCAACAGAGAGCAGCCATTATAGGGAAGCCAAGAGCTAAGTTTGAAAAACTTCAAGCGCGGGCACAACACAGATTAGGGAAGTGCCTACCTTGCAACCTCACGCATCATGAAGATAACGAAGAAGATGTGTTGGAGAAGGGTTTCAATTTTCCTATTGGCTAGAAAAAGGAGGTCAACACTTAACCTTTGATGAAAAAACACAAAAAAGAGAATAAATGAACGCCGAAGGATGAACCTTTTGAGGAAGTGAAGAAACGATATTTAAAAATGTAGTAAAGGGAGAACACAAAATGTTGGAGAGAGCCTCTTTGAACCATTTACAAGACGACGCAAAAGGCCTGAGCATCAACATTAAGCCCGATAAAAAACATAACATATTTTGAGATATGGGACAAACGAAAAAAGGTGTGAGCTAGCGTCCTGAGATAATCCTCGAAGAAGCAACAAAATGATTTGACCTTACCGCTATAAAAAGAGAGAGAGAAGTGAAAAGCGTGATAAAGAAGGTGCTTAGATCTGGCAAGACGCTCTAATGAAGCAACATGACCAAGCATGGTGAAGCGTACATATTTGATAGAACGAACTGCAAGGTGAAGTTTTTGAGGGTTATAAAACGCTTGGTGATCACAAACGCAACGTGCAGACAAGGTGAGTTGGACAATAAATGAGATACACATGCAGATTTGGAATACTTCATTCAGCTAAGGTTGACAACAACTATCCAGGTTGGAAAATTTAACTCAAAATTATGGCGAATGCATTCCCAGTACCTATATACGATATAGAATCTTTTCATATGTTAAATATTACTACTTGCTGAGTTAGTTAATACGTGAAAGCACAGACACACCATTATAAAACATATATCACATGAATCCTTGAGTGCATAGAATGATGTCCTAATATGGAAAGAATCAAAATAAGAATTTTAAATGACAAGAACACTCAATTCCTAATAGCAAATAAGCTTATGTCATACTAAGTTTACGTTTTGACTTGGATGAACTTGTTAAACATCATATACATTCTTTGAAAAAAAGCACGCTCAATGCTTTGAATTCACAAACAAGAAAAATAAGATGGCTAAGAAGAATGGATAACATATCTGAAAGATAAATATGAAAAACTTGAACAGTTACACCCACGAGAAACACAAATAGAAGTTGAGTGTCTGGGACCTTGGGGGTCTGGTGGTGGAGACTCCTTAAGGAGACACCCAAACCTCCTCCACCCATTGAGAAAAGAGCGTAAAAAGTTCACTCGAGATACAGATAAAAAACGCTGAGTGTAAAAAGTTCACTTAGCAAAAGCCTTAGCGTAAAGAGTTCACTCAGAAGAGAATCCTGAGAGTAAAGAGTTCTTTCGGAAAAGAATCTTGAGCGTAAAGAGTTCACTCAGAAGAACAACCTAGATGTAAAGAGTTCACCCAGAAGAAGAATGCTAAGCGTAGTAAGTTCACCCAAAAAAAAGTGCCCTCAAAAGAAATGCTAAGTGTAAAATCTTGATTGGCAAAAATGATCAAAAGAAATATGAGTATAAATAGCCTACTCAAAGAAGAGAATAATGGAAAAAGAGAGAATTATTGAGTCTCACGACTTTACAATCTTAAAACACTCCATAACTAATTTTGATGATAACAAACTAGGTGCATATTTAATTCAAATTACTAAATCTGCACTTCAAACTTTTCAGATGATAGCCTTGGGATTTTTCAGACGACTGGAGTCATCTGAAGTTGGTCACTCATCTGAAGATGTAAAGTAATCTAAAGAGTTCAAACCATCTAAAGTCAAAGCCATCTGAGGAGAAATAAAATTTTATACTCTGCAAAGTCGAGTTTTGTCCCGCCTCATACGCAAAGTACTTTTGATAAAGATGGGAAGACAGTAGACAATTTTCTGGGTTTTATTCAAAAGTGAAGCACAAAAGTAGAAGTCTGCTCTATAACTCTACCTAGCTCAGAATTGTGTTGCCTACCTCATGCCCGGTTGTCAAAAGTGTCTCATAATGGCTTCCAACGCATTAAATACAAAGAACTTACGCAAAATTTTCAAGAGCCCAAACGCTGCCAAAATACTCTATGATTCATACTCTGATTCTTTGTACAAATCTTTCAAATCCTGTATTAGATTACAGTTACCTTGTACATCTTAACAATTAGAACTCTTCTGAAGTTCAAGGTTCATTCTTTCATTCAAACACTTGTTGTTTTTGAGCCTGAAGAGGCTAAGAAGAAAAGAATACTTGTAACTGGTTATTGAGCCTAAAGAGGCTTGGGAGAAAACAATACTTGTAATCTTGGAAAGATTAATGGAAAATATAGAAGCTGGTTTTGCTCTGGGACTGGACGTAGCTCACAGTGGAAGTGAGTGAACCAGGATAAATACTTAAGTTAATTCTCTGATCCTTATGCTTCATATAACTGCTTTTACGCTAACCAACGCGAATTAGATTAGTATTTATGAAACATATGCAGATTTTGTAAAAATTATGTATCCAAAAAACCTCTTATTTGAATCTTCAGATATGAGAGTAGTTTTCAGATAGCTTCTGAAAAACCTTTCTGAAGTTCTGTTGAAAAACTGTTTTGTGAAAATTCCATCTTAAAACGAAAAGTTTTTATAAACAAAATTCAATCCCCTTCTTTTGTTTACTTATGTTTCTACAAGAATAAGATAAAAAATAAAGAATCTAAAATGCTTACACAAAGAACACCTGAGCATGAAATCTAAAACCTTACACACAAGAAACCTCATTAAGCAAAAGAAACTGCATATGAGAGTTAAAAAGAAAACATCATGTTTAGGCCACTTTGGGTGTTTTCAATTCCTTTTCTTGATTAACAATTGTGACAGTTCCGATTCATAGAGAGATAACTCAGTCTTCTCTCGATCAATTTTAGCTTGCAAAACTTTCACATTTTTTTGGAAGCGTCTCTGTTTCTGCATTTTGGTTTCTGATAGCTTGTATGCATTTGCTATTTTCCATATCTTTTTATGTGTTTCATTGTTCCACGTTTTTACTTAGTTGGCATTTTTTCTCTTTTTTCTGTTTGTAGTTGATTGGTAGAGGTTCAAGAACATGATTGTTCAAAGTCCCAAGCACCAAGACTTAGAAAATAGTAATTATAAAATCACAAAAGAAAAACTTCACCTAGAGAACCAAAAGCAAGCTTCAGGAGTAGCCAAATGCTTGCGAAGCAAAGAACATATTCAATTGATCAATTGCTATTTACTAATAACCAAAAAGCATGATTAAATATTTTATTTCATGAAAAAATATGCTTATTTAGTTATGCAGTGTGCTTATTCCTTACATCTACTATGTAATAAGAAACAAGTATACATTGTGTTTTCACATTTCAACAATGCATCATTATGCATGTTAACAATGATAGATAGAGAAAGATATAAATATACAAAAGTCTTGGCAATAGGCATGGACGTATAGACGTATCAGGAAACTGGTGTTAAGTACCCTTTTGTGTTTAAGCTTGTACTAGCTCACACAATGACTATAAGCATACCCACATTAAAAGCCAGAAACAAGAAGCATCAACTAAAATGACTTGAATTGAAAGAAAGATATACTAATAGTAATATAAGAAGGACAATGCTTACTATCTTAGAGTTCTAGAGGTGAACATCCCCGTGTCAAAATTAATGTTTCTATATGCAATAACCCTAAAAGTATAGAGGTTCATGATATTCTTTTGTTTCAATGTCTTGAAAAGATGAGTTTCACTTTGTAACCTTTCAAGGTCTGCAGCTCCAAAACCCTAGATCCATGGTTTCACTTACCGTGATGGTAGCACAGTGGCAAAAATTGGATAATGGTAAGGGTTCCTTAATGCGCGATTGACAGAGATATGGTTTTTAGTTTTCACAAAAAAAGCTTACACGTCTTTCTTTTATATTATTCTTTTACAAGCTAGAATTTTAATTTAATTTTAATTTATTGTAATTTTTTATTGATTGTACCTAAATATGATGTGTTAAGCTGGTGCCAACCCCAAAATTACTCCACTCAAAAACTCATCCAGATACAAGTTGAGCTCATAACAATACAAATTCCAAGTTAGGGGTGAAGTGCCCTTAGGATAGTGGGGCATGGCCTGCTACAATTTTTTTTTTTGAAAATTGTGTGTGTATTTATAATATGTGTGTATTTATATTACTGTGTAAATTTATATATTATATTTTTATTAGATAAAATTGTACAGTAGAGGCTTAATTAGAATGAGACATAGACTATATATTTAGTTAAATTTATTGATAAATCAATTAAAAGCTGATAAGTTAACTTATTGAATTATAAGTGTTTGATTTAAGTGAATTATTAATATAAAATTATATAGAAAATATTTACATAAATTTTATTATATAAATTCTATTTTTCTTTTCTAGACAAAAGTATAATATTAGGTAATTATAATTTTATTTTTTTTCATAAATTTTAAATTCTTATTAATGTTTAGTGATAAAATATTTTATGAAAAATTAAAGTAAATAGAGAAATAATTCAAATAAATTATAAAAAATAATGATAACTAAAATAATTCACAAAAAATTTAAGTTACATATAATATAATATAATATATATATATATCTATATATATATACACTAGTATGTTTGCCCGTGCAATGCACGATTATTCATTCTGAATAGAACTTAATACAAATAAAATTTAATATTTTAAATTATTTTATATGAATATAATTATGGTAGAAAGTTTATTTTATAGTAATTACATCAAAATTTACTTTTCATTTAAATAAATTCATAAAACAATTAGAAGAAAATATGGTTGTCCTATTTGTAAATCTCACTTTATTTAAATAGACTATATAAATATTTATAGCATAAACATATGTAAAATAAATAAATTTATAAATTAAACAGAAAAAGATGTTACGTATACTTAACCAAAAAGTACAATCTAAGATAACCAAATAGACAACTCTTTAAATCATAAAATTGAAGAATGTAAAGATCAAATAACATGTGTGTTAGTTCGTGCAATGCATGTGGTCGTTAATTTTAAAAAAATATAAAAAAAATTATAAAAATTTTATCTTCAAATTTTGTTATTATAATAATAATATAACATAATTATGTAGAAAGGTTAATTTATTAATTTATAATTCACAGTAATTACACTCCTTCATTATTTTTTATTTGTTATTTATTAGCTATGTTAAATAAATTTGTGAAACAATTAGAAAAAAAAAAGTAAGATTGTCTTGTAATAAGATTGATACGGCTCAATATACACGTTCCAAATCAAGAATAACAATTATGACATGTAATATTAAAATAAACATAAGTAACTCAAAAAATGAAGGATAAATACCAAATTAAAAAAAAAAACATACTCACCCTCATAAAAATTAAACCATAAACATTACTAAACATTTGCAAAAGACGACAACTCTCAGAGAGAATCAGGAGGTGGGGTTTTTATTTGTGTATAGCTGCACACTATTGCCATAATATGAAATGAGAAATCAAATCAATGTGGATTTTGGGATTATGAGAAAGTGAAAAATCAAATCAATCTTTTCATTAATTATATAGATCCTACATAAAATATTTTATTATTAAATATTAACTTGGCCCCCTAAATATTTTATATATCATGTAATATTATCACCTCTTTATAATTCTTTCACTGTTTATATTTACATTCTTTCAAACAAAATTAAGTTTTAACTTTTTCTTATTTCCTTTTTATATTATCTATCTATCTATTAATTATTTTTCTTTATTTAGAGATGATAAGATGACATTAAAAATTAAAGATTAGATTTGGTGAGAAAAACATGGGTCTATATAGAGATTGTGAGAGATAAATTTTAGATATTTACTGATTTTTACATATTCTATCTGATTCATTAAAGTAGAAATCGGTCGAGAATATGAAGTGAGAAATTAAAGGAATGAAAGAAAGAAAATTTTCCAAAGATTGTGATAGACAATTACAAATTTATTAGATCTTATATTTGATTAAGGGAAATAGAAATCGGTGGAGAATCATGTGAATGAGAATCGTAGAAGATTTTTTTTAGAAAAAAATGTGTTTCTCATTTCTCTAAAGGAGCAATATAAACAGGAAATGAGGTGTATTACAATTGCCATGAAAATCTATGTTTTAGGAAATAAATGATGACGTGGATTAATGACGGGGAGAGCATGGAGAGTGGGCGACTCACTCTCCAGAGTAAGATCTCAAAAATATACTATAGAGAGTTGATATAAACTATTAGTGTTTATATTAATTCACTATATATTTGATTTAGTTTTTTATTTTTATTATATTATAATTATATCATAACAAAATTATATTTAGAGTGAAGTAATTAATTGGAAAAAATTATAATATTGACCCATAACCTTACATCTTCGCCCATGTTCCAACTTCCAAGTACTCTCAACTTGAGGGAAACAAAGACCTAAGTTTTAAGGTTGAAAGATGATAAAGCTTATTAAGATCATTCATATTTCTTGCAACTTTAATTATCAAATTTTACAACGACATTGGATATTGGAGAAAAATCAGGTTTCACATTTGATAGGTTATAGTCACCATTCACTTTCTCTAAACTTTGATGTAAAAAGAGAAACAATTATAATTACATATTTTTTCCTTGTAAATCTCGATCTTGGATTCTTAAAACAGTACCAAGGATCCGCTAGCTGAGTTTGTTTGATTTCCCACTTTGAAGCCCACTCGCCGTTGATTCACGTTACCATAGGGGTCACGTTCGGTTTCTTAAACCCGGGGTGAAGTTCAATTTGAGAAATAACCGAAATTATTTTTGACTTAAATAAAGAAATTAATAACCGACGCTATTAATGAAACAAACCTAAGCAGAAAGAGACACATAGAGGGAGGCACAATAACAATCACTTTAAAGTTCAGTAAGGAAAAAAAAAAAAAAAACGGAAAAAGAGAAAAGACTGTTCAAAAGCGTGCAGACAAGGGAGAAGGATTTTGCAGTACAAAAGGAAAAGGCAGCAGAGCCATCGAGAGCATTAACTTACGGACGACGATGGGGTGGATCTGGGTCAACGCCGTTTGACCCATATAAACGACAACAACAGGGCCGTTTTCGTAATTTAACTACTCCCACTTCCTATGTTTTTTAATGTTCCACTGTACCCTTGCTCTTGTTGTTGTGTGTTGGGGTGGGGGATTCTCATTCATTACCCTCTCATATATAACTCCTCCCTCTGCTTTTACCCTTCTTTATCTCACACAAACAAACTTAACTTGAAGAGGATATTATTATTATTATGAGAACCAGGAGAGGCCTCTCTTATCCTCCCCTTCCAACCATGTCTTCACAAACAACCAAACCCTCCCGGAAACGCCAGAAAAAATCGGCGGAAAAAACCGCCGGAGATTCCGATTTGTTTGAGTCTTTGCCCGACGACCTTGTCCTCTCTATCCTCTCTAAGCTTAGTTCCACCGCAAGTTCCCCCTCCGATTTCATCAATGTTCTCATTACGTATGTACCCAACGCAACAGCAATTATCTGTTAAATTTTTGTTTTTGAGGTAACTGATTTTGTGAAATTAACTGAACAGGTGCAAGAGACTAAACGCCTTAGGTCTTCACTCTTTTGTGTTGTCAAAAGCATCTCATAAAACATTCTCAGTGAAAGCTAAAAACTGGTGCGACTCTTCTCACAGATTTCTCAAACTCTGTGCCGATGCCGGAAACATTGAAGCGTGTTACACTCTCGGCATGGTTAGTATTAGTAACACTATCAAAAGCACAAAAAAACTTCGTTTATTTACATGCACAAGGAAAATAATGAGTTTTGGTTTACTCTGCAGATTCGGTTCTATTGCTTGCAAAACAGAGGAAGCGGCGCGTCGCTTATGGCGAAAGCTGCGATGAACTCTCACGCGCCGGCTCTTTACTCGCTTGCGGTTATTCAGTTCAACGGCAGCGGGGGAACGAAAAATGACAAGGACCTTAGAGCTGGAGTGGCTCTATGCGCACGCGCTGCGTTCCTTGGCCACATCGACGCGCTGCGTGAGCTTGGGCATTGTTTGCAAGACGGTTACGGTGTTAAGCAGAACGTGACGGAGGGGCGGCGGTTTCTTGTTCAAGCAAACGCGAGAGAACTTGCTGCCGTTTTGTCCTCCGTTAACAACAAACGGCCATGGATGACGTGGAGCCTCCACCAGGTTCCGCAGCAGAACCCGAGGCTTCAGGGTATCGCCGGGTCGGGTTGTCCGTTACTCAGCGATTTCGGTTGCAACGTGCCGGCACCGGAGGCTCACCCGGCGAGCCGGTTCATGACGGAGTGGTTTGCTATTCGGGGCGGGTCACCCGGTTCGGGAATGAGGCTGTGTTCACATTCGGGTTGTGGCCGACCCGAGACGAGGAAGCACGAGTTTCGAAGGTGCTCGGTTTGTGGTGCGGTGAATTACTGCTCACGCGCGTGCCAAGCGCTTGATTGGAAGTTCCGCCACAAAGCGGAGTGCGCCCCCGTTGAAAGGTGGCTTGATGAGGACGGTGAACATGCCGTCGGTGAGGATGACGGCGGCGTTAACGGTGATGTGGTTGTTGTGGTTGATAGTTAGACGATTTTGCCAAAGGTTAACGGCGACGGTAACGGAAGCTTGTCTCTGGAAAGTTTCAACTGGTATGAATCTATTTTTTGGCATGGGGTTCGAAAATATGAAAAAAAAGGAAAAAAAATACTCATCTCATTTATTACTGTGGCGTTACAAAGTGCAAACTCCAACGGCAGAGTGTGGCTTCCTCTGTACTGTTGCTTTTACTTTTGTATAGAAGCTTAAATTAAATTCTCCCGAAAAGCAAAAAATGAAGGGGATGCTTTTTGTTTTTTTTTTTTCCTTCCTTTATTTATTTACATCCTATTAAGTTCTATAGAGCAACTGTTATTATCCTTATTTGTTAATTCCCGTAGATTAAGATATGAACTTTTTTAAGTTGTTAATTGTCGCATCAATTTGGTTGCTTTTACATTCTAGTTTAATTAAAATTTAATTTAATTTAAATCACCCCTCATATTGGTTTGATAATTTTTTTGGGTAGCCTTATTCATTGGTTTGATAATGAGTTTAATTACCCTATACCAAATTTTACACAATCATCCAATAATATTTTACCATATTATTTTTACACAATCATCCAATAATATTTTACCATATTAATTAGTGAATATGACACCTATATCTCAACATATTATTAGATGAATGTATAAAATTATTTTACAT
The DNA here is from genome assembly GCA_026901365.1 of Sesbania bispinosa. NCBI lineage: Eukaryota > Viridiplantae > Streptophyta > Magnoliopsida > Fabales > Fabaceae > Sesbania > Sesbania bispinosa. The sequence continues at coordinate 1,353,108 of QLOH01000201.1, read as the reverse complement.
TGACAGTGTATAATTATTAAATAGTCAGAGATAGTCAGAGAAGAGTTAACTCATAGTACGAGAACAAGTAAGAGTTAATTTTTTTCCTGCTGAGTTCTAACATTTGAAACAAAAACGTTACAAGACATTTGAAAATTGGCAAATGCTAATATTTAATGTTATTAATACATTAGATGTTATATTTTTAGTAAATGGTTTTGTTTCTCGATTTATTTTTACCGAATGTCACGAGCTACTTGTTTGTATAAAAATCTTTTGAAAATTATATAGTTTGAGATATAAAGTAAATAAAAGATATGTGAATGTAACTTGATTGAAAATTCGGATATAGGTATTAATTTGACTTTTGCTGTGTCTCTGCATCTAATTCGGCACCATTTAGAAACAAATTAAGATGAAGGATTGCGCGTAAGATTAATGGGTGTTAGAATAGAGGTCAAAGTTGAGCTCTACAATCTCACCTCCCTTTAGACTAAAAGTGATAATGATAACTGCTTTTAAAAAATGGGTTAATGCTTGATGGCGCCGATTCTTTGGGGGATATAATTATTTTCCACTCAGTAGTTACAAGAGTGATCAAATCTTTTTTGTTTAGGGGAGATTTAGGTGATATTCTTATTTATTTGCTTACAGAAAAGAATGTCCATAATAAAATGGTAAAGTAAGCGTGAGGGAATATTGATAATATTATTTGGAATTATTTTCTTGGAATCTTAGAATCCTCACTTATGTACCTATGAACTGTATTCTTGTTTTAACTTAATTTGGATTTGTTAGAGATAATTTTTTTATCCTTTGCTGGCCTTTTTAACTTATTTTATTCCAGATAAGAAAAATCCGAGTCACCATACTTGTCGATAATTTCAAACAAAAGAAAAGCTTTACAAAAAGTAGTAATTCTTATCAAACAAAAACGAGATTTTGGATGGTGCAAAGTCTTTGAATTTGTTGTCCTTAAAGATGATTTATTTATTAAAAGGTCCTACTAACCAATCATCTAAGACTAATGATTTATTTAATTGAAAATCACGATATTTAACATATTAATAATATTATAGATGTTATAGTTAACCAATGTTGACACCAATTAGCATTTTCCTTGGAAAAAACAATTGTTTTACACTAGGAGTGTGTATACTAAGACATTTTATCAGTGTTAGTAAGTAGTACTAAGTTTTTTTATATATCTACTAGTTTTTCTAAAAGTGATTTGAAGTAGTTTTTTTAAAATACTTTTTCTAGTTAGTACTTGAATTTTATCTATCAATAACCTTCACTCACTATTATCTCACTATTATGATCATTTTAATGATGTTCATATATGTTAGTACCAATAAAATAAGTTAGTTTATCAACTTTCAATTTTAGCCTTTTAATTTTCAATTAGTTTTGTCAAATAGACTCTATATATTTTGCCTTCATTTCATATAGTTGGGAGTTGGGACTAATAAACGCACTGGGAGTGTTGTTGCATCCTCCAAAACCCTGATTCAACCTGCATTAATTTTGTCCAGCTTTTATGTGGGCAAAGAGATAAGATATACTATCCTCTTGGTGAATGGTGTCTGACCAAGGAGGGATGAGAAAACATGAGAATAAGAAAAGAAAATACGGGAGAAAGATATGCAATTTTTACAAGTAGTGGTGGGGCTAGCTACGTACGGTTTTTCTTTTTTCATGTACAATGTTTGTAAGTATAGCCAATTAAAAAATGAAAATATATTAAAATAATAATAATAATAATTAATAATAATATAATAATAATATAATAATAATAAGATTTTAAAATTATATTAATATTGATACTATTCCCATTTCAAATAGTGTTTGGGGCGCAACTGAGAAAAAGAAAAGAAGTTGTTCGATTTGTGGACAAATAAAGATTGTCATGTCAAATGGAGGAAAAATTAATTTAAAGATGAAGTGAGGATGTGGTGGGAGCGCACTTATTCTTTCAGCGAGGCTCATTATTAATATTCAGATGCATTTAAGCGCTACAGATATTGGTGGGTGGTCCAAGCCCAATCTTATTAGGCCCACTATTTGGAATTCAAATTGTCCATTATATTTCCATTTACTTCCTTTTCTTCTTTTTTCAAATCTCTTGTAAGAGAGAGACATGGACTTGATGTAGGAGATTTGAATATAGATTCCCAATTAAGGGCAAAATATGCATATACTTGCCTTTTGGAAATTGGCATTTTCAGGTTCAACTTTTACTTCATTCTAATTAGTCCCTAATTTTTAACATTGTTATAATAGGTCTATATGTTAACTTGTAGTTAATTCACTAAATAGTGAACAAGTCTTGATCTTTTATTCTTATCAAATCTAAGTAATTAATATGCAGTTTTTATTTTCAAATTATACTATTATTTAACTTTTTAATTTATTGACCTAAATAAGAAATATACACACAACTTGAAATTATCCTAGGTTTTCTCTCATTTGATTTCTAATTTTTAAAAATAAAAATGAAATAAAGTATAATTTAAAAAAATATGAATTAATGCTTTAGATTTAATAAGGATGGAAAAAATTAGGATTTAAGAACTAATTGAGACAAAATTAAAGTTAAAGGTGCAATTTGTAAATGACATAAAATTAAGGTGATTCCATACATTTTCCTTAGATTAACGTGTAGGTAAAACAATGCAATAGGATGAAATCCGTGATAATCTTTTAGTTCTTAATATTCTTTATAACACTAAGTGACAAATATAGACAAGTAATAAAATAAAATAATTATTTCCTTTGAAAAATATGGTCATGTAATAGTAGTTAAGAAAAGGCTACTCGTAGTTAAGTTAGGAAGCAGAATAGACATTTTCATAACTTTAAACCATGTAGTCTCTGTTATGCCAACCAAGTTATTCCCTAAACTCCTTTTTAATTTAACATGCATAAATAGACATATGAATAGTTGTTGAGCCAATAAAATAAACTGAGAATAAAAGAAAAGAAATGATAGGTACAACACCATACATATTTTGTGACAAGAAACAAAAATTGCTTAATTAGCTAGGATTGTCGAGCTGTGGTGACAACCTCACTCGTTACGTGCTAACTAACCACTATTTGATTGCTAATCTTGATAGTTTATGGGAGGGACACAAATGGAGTTCTTTTATGCCTTTGAATTGGAATGTTTTCCTTTCTTTTCAGCATCTTCAATCCTTTTCTATCTTTGTTCTCCCTTTTATTTTCTGCTTCTTGCTTTGGCACCTATACATACATATAAAGTTATTGTGATGTTGGTTGTCAGCATCTTACGACCTTTTTTTGTTGGGCTTTGGGGTTGATCCACAGTATAAATTAAATATAGCAACAAGCACTAAAGTAGATCTGTTAGAGCTAGATCTACTACCAGAGTAGCACAACGATCAGAAGATATGTAAAGAGTAGAAAAAGTGACACCAAATATTTACGTGGAAAACCCTCTAATACCGAGGGAAAAACCACGGGACAAACTCCGAAAAATATTCCACTATATTTTAGGATAATTACAATATCCTTCCCACACTCTCCCACACAAGAGATACAAATATAGTGTTTCCCAGTGAGACCCACTCCTATTCAAATACTACAATTTGTAGTATCAAGGAGTACTAGAGATGATACCTAAAAATATACCCGGTGTATTTTTTCCACACACTCACTTTTGGGATTTATTCACACTCTATTTCTCTCTCTCTCTCTCTCACTTGTATTGCTACTTCTCAGCTTGGTTGAGTTCGTTGCCCCTCACTGACTTGTGAGACCTCTATTTATAGAGATGCATTACCGTGTAATGGCTCTTTGCACTGTTTGTTTTGCGGCTACTATTCAAATTGCTGCTAGCACGTTTATTTGCTTACCGTCCAATTTGATAGCCTTTGTGTGCTTCTCATGTAACAACTCCAACCACTCCACATGGTTGATGCATCAACTTTGTCCTTTAGCAAATGGTTTGTAATCCATGGCTGGATACACTACAATTCTCCCCTCCAGCCATTGGGGAAAAATTAATCTTGGAGATTTCATATGTGATTCATGCCGATCAATTCGGCACAAAGTTGAAGCTTTTCACGAGCTACAACTTTCGTCATCATATCAGCAGGATTCTTGTCAGTGTAAATCTTTTCCAGTTTGAACTGTTGTTCTTCAACTGCTTGACGTAACAATGGTATCTCACATCAATGTGCTTAGTACGAGAGTGGTACATTGCATTCTTGCTTAAATCCAATGCACTTTGACTATCACAATGGATAATGGACCATTCTTGCTTTATTCCTAATTGCTCAAGGAATCTCATCAACCAAAGCATTTCTTTTCCTGCTTCGGTCATAGCAACATATTCTGCTTCGGTAGTCGATAGAGCAACACACTTCTGCAATTTAGACTGCCATGAGATAGCTCCCCCTGCAAAAGTAAAAACGTATCCAGAGGGTAGATTTCCTGCCATCTAGATCACCTGCCATATCTGCATCTGTATATCCTTCCAGAATAGTTTCTGGTCCTCCAAAGCACAAGCACATTCTAGAGGTACCTTTCAAGTATCTCAAGATCCACTTTACTGCTTACCAATGATCTTTTCCAGGATTGGAAAGAAACCTGCTAACAACTCCAACCGCATGAGCAATATCCGGCCTAGTGCAAACCATTGCATACATCAAACTCCCGACTGCTGAGGAGTACGGTATAGTGGCCATAGCTTCCTTTTCTTCCTGACTAGTAGGACAAGTCCTCCTGCTGAGTTTGAAGTGATTGGCCAACGGTGTGCTAACTGGCTTAGCATCCTTCATGTTGAATCTTTCTAGAATCCGATTCACATACCGTTCTTGTGACAACCAAAACCTCTTAGCTTTTCGATCTCGAAAAATTTGCATGCCCAAAATTTGTTTTGCAGGGCCTAGATTTTTCATATCAAAGGATTTTGACAACTCCTTTTTTAAATCATCAATCATCTTCATATCTTGTCCCACTATCAGCATATCATCTACATATGCAGAAGAATGATGAATTTGTTACCTGGAAATGTTTTGACATATACACAATGATCTGCATCAGTCTTGGTATATCCATGACTCATCATAAATGAGTCAAATTTCTTGTACCATTGTCTTAGAGCTTGCTTCAGTCCATACAAGCTCTTTTTCAATCTGCAACCATGTGCTCCTTTCCAGCCTTCTCAAATCCTTCTAGTTGTACCATGTAGATTTCTTCCTCCAAATCTCCATGGAGAAATGCAGTCTTCACATCTAGTTGTTCAAGCTCTAGATCCAAGCTAGCCACCAATCCGAGTATAACTCGAATAGAACTCATTTTCACAACCGGAGAGAAGATTTCATCAAAATCTATACCTCGCTTTTGTCCAAAGCCTTTTACGACCAAGCGAGCTTTATACTTGACCAGCTTATTACCATCTTTCTTAAGCTTGAACACCCACTTATTCTTCAAGGCTCTCCTGCCTTCAGGAAGTTTCACAAGCTCATAAGTATCATTCTTCTGCAAGGAATCTATCTCTTCTTGCATGGCTTTCATCCAATGGACTTTATCCTTATGAGTTTGAACTTCTTCAAACTTTCTGGCTCCCCTTCATCAGTAAGGAGGATGTACTCAGAACTGAGGTACCTGTTGGATGGACGACGCTCTCTTTCTGATCGTCTGAGTTGTGGTACAGAGGTCTGCTCCCCCTGCTCAACACCTTCTCTATCTCCAACATTATTTTCGGCTGCTTCTTCATCCACCCCATATTCATTAAACCCTCACCCTTCTGTGGCATTTTCTCTAGGAGGAGGCACTGGTGTAAGATCAACATATCCACTAGATTCTTTGGTTTTCTCTGGAGTCGTAGAATCCGACATAGTCTCTTGCTCATGGAACACTAGGTCTTTACTTCTAACAATCTTCTTCTTTTCCGGATCCCATAACTTGTAGCCAAATTCCTCATTTCCATAGCCCAGAAAAATACAAGGAATGGCTCCATCATCAAGTTTTTGTCTCTGTTCTTTACTTACGTGAGCAAAAGCTTTGCATCCAAACACCTTCAAATGAGAGTAAGTAATATCATGTCCGGACCATACTCTCTCAGGGATGTCAAAGCCTAAAGGAACAGACGAAGATCTATTAATCAGGTAGCATGCAGTTTGAACAGCTTCGCCCCAGAATGGCTTAGGCAGTTTAGCCATTCTCAGCATACATCTAACTTTCTCCATAATGGTTCTGTTAATTCTTTCGGCCACACCATTATGTTGTGGGGTGCCAGGAACCTTCTTCTCATGTCTGATGCCAAGTTCAGAACAATAATTCTTAAATTCATGGGAAGTATACTCACCCCCATTGTCACTGCGAAGACACTTCAAAAGTTTTCCCGTTTCTCTCTGCACCATGGCATGAAACTTTTTGAAGTATTGAAAAACCTGGTCCTTCGTTCTAAGGAAATACACCCACACCTTTCGTGAAGCATCATCAATAAATGTCACAAAATATCTGCTACCACCAAGAGTCTCCACCTCCATGGGACCGCATACATCAGAGTAAACCATATCTAGAATATTCTCTTTCAGTTTTGAAGTTTTACTGAAAGACACTCTATGATGCTTGCCAAATAGACAATAGTCACAAGGATTCAATTTTGTACCTTTGGCAAATGGAATAAAGGACTTCTTTGCCAAAATCTGCAATCCCTTTTCACTTATATGAGCCAACCTTTATGCCACAAATTGGGCGAAGCATCATCCCTCGACTGCATTCAACCCATCTTTGATCAGCTTGACTTGAGTTTTATATAGCGTCGAATACACTGTGCCTATAGCAACCAACAAAGATCCTTTGGTAAGCTTCCAGTTGCCATTACCAAAGTTGTTTGTAATAACCAGCTAGATCCAAAGCATGCACAGAAATTAAATTCAGACACAGATCTGGTACATGTCACACGTCCTTCAGTGTTAGTGTGCAACCGGTATTGGTTTGAATGCACACATCGCCAAACTCCCACAATGTTTGCATTGTTGCTATTTCCCATCTTTACTTTGCCAAAGTCTCTCCTGCTTTGTACGTAGTAAAGAGTTCCTTGTTAGAAGTAGCATGGTAAGATGCTGCCGAGTCAACGACCCATTCAACACATGAATCTGCAACATGACACTCTTCTTCTTCAACGGAGAGCAACACCACTTCCCCATCAATTACAGGAGTTGTGGTATTTTCATCTGCACCTGGTCTTTGATTCCTCCGATTCTTCCAAGCTTTACAATTCCTTTGAAATGTCCTTCTTCACCGTAGTGATAACACTTAAATTTCCTTCTAGACTGAGATTGTGACCTGTTTTTGGATTTATTGTATCGTCCTCTACTCTTGCTTCTCCCCCTGTTCTCCGTGACAAGGGCTTGAGAACTGCTTTCTCCAAACTCAATCCTTCTTATTTCTTCATTGAACATACTATCTTTGACTTGAGACAAAGTCAGTTCTCCGTTTGGAGCAGAGTTGCTTAACGACACCACCAAAGTTTCCCAGCTTTCCAACAAAGAACTCAAAAGTAACAAAGCTTGCAATTCTTCTTCCAAAACCAGCTTCATGGAAACCAATTGGTTTACCAACTTTTGGAAGTCATTCAATGTTCTGCAACTGATCTTCCATCTCGGTATTTTAAATTTACCAACTTTCTAATAACGAAAGTTTTCTTCTGTGCAGTCTTTCTTTGATACATCTTTTCGATATTTCTCCACAGAGTCTGGGCATTTGTTGTCTCTGTTGTCACATGGTGGTATACACTAAGATCCACCCACTGCCTGATTAGACTAATAGTCTTCCGGTGTGACTTTTTCCAATCTTTTGCTGTCACGTTGTCCGACTTTGCATCCCCTTTTTCCACAGGATCATACATATCCTTGTAGAAAAGAATATCCTCCATTTTTGACTTCCAAATGGAGTAGTTTGTGGAATTGAGCTTGATCATGGTACCCATATTCTCCTCCATTTTATTTATACAACACAAAACCCAGAGCTCAACTTGAGCTCTGATACCACTTGTTGGGCTCTGGGGTTGATCCACAGTATAAATTAATATAACAACAAGCACTAAAGTAGATCTGTTAGAGCTAGATCTACTACCAGAGTAACACAACGATCAGAAGATATGTAAAAGGGGTAGAAAAAGTGAACCAAATATTTACGTGGGAAACCCTCTAATACCGAGGGAAAAACCACGGGACAACTAACTCCGAAAAATATTCCACTATATTTTAGGATAATTACAATATCCTTTCCACACTCTCCCACACAAGAGATACAAATATAGTGTTTCCCAATGAGACCCACTCCTATTCAAATACTACAATTTGTAGTATCAAGGAGTACTAGAGATGATACCCAAAATATACCCGGTGTATTTTCCCACACACTCACTTTTGGGATTTACTCACACTCTATTTTTCTCTCTCTCACTTGTATTGCTACTTCTCAGCTTGATTGAGTTCGTTGCCCCTCACTGACTTGTGAGACCTCTATTTATAAAGATGCATTACCGTGTAATGCCTCTTTGCACTGTTTATTTTGCGGCTACTATTCAAATTGCTGCTAGCATGTTTATTTGCTTACCGTCCAATTTGATAGCCTTTGTGTGCTTCTCATGTAACAACTCCAACCACTCCACATGGTTGATGCATCAACTTTGTCCTTTGGCAAATGGTTTGTAATCCATGGCTGGATACACTACACTTTTGTGTATGCTTATTTGAGGGTTAGAATCCGATGGAGACAAATGTAAAAGGATAATATACCACTAGCTTATTTGGCAAAGCAACAAATCCTCCCAAGTTTATATGATACAATATCACATGGTATATTCTACAATTGACAATTATATAAATTAAGAACATTATAAGCTTATGTCAGGGGCAAAGGCTAAAGGTAGTGGTGGGTATCCAGATCATACCGTCTCAGCCTATAACTATTTACATTAATCCACGGGTTAAATAAACTAATTTGTATATACCACAATTAAACAAGTTCACTTGGTAGCCCATGAGATAAATGGGTTGATGCGCACATTGACCCTCTTTATTTTTTGTTTTTTGAAAAATTAATATTTACTTGTATTTATTCTTTTACTAATTAAAAGATTGTTTAAAAACATTTTTTTAATTTTTTAGGCTTAAATATGTTTTTGGTCCCTACAAAATTCCAGAATTTTGGTGTTTAGTCCCTAATTAATTTTTCACCTAAGTTTAGTCCTCACTTAATTTTTTGTCTTCAACTTTCGTCCCTGTCGTTATCTATCATCCGTTAAGTGATGAGTTGGCAAGTTATGTGCCCAGTCAGCCTATCCGACGTGTCCAATTAAGATGACATGGCTGCCACATCAGTTATTACTATTTTTTAATTATAATTGTTCAATAACTTAATAAATTTAATTTGTAACAAATAAATTGAATTAAATCAAATGAAATCTCTCTCTATCTTCCATCTGAACCCTAAGAACGAAACTTGGAAGAAGTTCGTGGGAGGCAGCAGCGAAAGGGAGAACGAGACGAAGACGAAGGAAGACGAAGAACCGGACCAAGCTTCACGAAGAAGAACAGAGACGAGATGAGGTCGTCTGCGTCGGCACCAGAGAAAAGGGCTATGGGTTCGAACTCTGCTTCTTCTTCAACATTTGCTTTCCCGAAGAGAAGAATCTGTGGTTGTGGGGGCAATGTGGTTTTGATCAAGTCGAAAACCACGAACAACCCAGGCCGTATGTTCTGGAGATGTCCCTATTGGACTTGCAGCTACTTTAAAGTGGGCTGATGAAGATGGTTTGATGAACAACTTGACTTGCAGGCTTTAGATGGTGCAGAAATCGTAGGAGATTAAAAAAACTTAAGGTCTTGAAGCTAAGAAGAAGCTTGATGCAGAAAAGAGAAGGCGAAAATGTTATGGGTGTTGCTGTTGGGTCATGGGTTTTGACATTGATAGTTTGTGTTGTGTGTGTAGGAAAATGCCCGTGATACTCTGTTTGGAGTTCCCTCCTATCCTATCTGTAATTCATTTTGAGTCGTGATGTGATGTGATATGGTGAACTTTTGGTTTTATTGTTTTGGTTTTTGTAATTCAGATGCTATGATCTATGGATTTAAATGTGAAGACTGTTTGTTTGGTGAAGTGTTTACCATTGCTAATTTGGTTAGATTACCCTCATTTGGTATTAAGTTGTTTAATTGAAATCTGATTTGTTAAATCTGTAATGGAAAATTACTTAAGCATTTAACACTGAAATATAACATAAGCATTGTTGATTAAAACATGATTTCATGGTCCACAAAAAACACAATTAAAAGTGGTGAGTTGCATATGCACCTTAACCCACATACTGTTGGGTATTACAAGCCAAAATGAACCCACATGTTGTTGGATATGACAAGTCAAAATGAAATAAGGATAGTGACTAATGACATATTTCCCACAAGGTCCAAAAAAAAGCACCCAATCCAAAATATTCCCTACTTTAGCCATGTGATAAACAGCTCAAGTTGCAGGAGCTTTTGGGACAGAGTCCCCTTTTTCTTGAGATTCACGTGCTACAAGCATCTATAGCTTGACCACCATCATTTGGAACCGGACTTGGCTGAGCTTCATTGAGTTGTTCAGCTGTCTCATGAAGTGCATTAACACACTGTTGAACAGATTTGTCCGAAGAGTTGATCCAGCAGTGTGGCCTAAGGTATGAAGTAAGATACCAATGTCAGCAGCTGCATTTTGCATCCCTCCTTGATTAGAACCTTGACTTGCTGCATGTTGAAGCCTACTTAGAGCAGCTGCAGCAGTCTGAAAACCTTGAACAATGGGTGATGGTTCAACTGATCCAATTTGATCCTCACTTATTCCAGCCTTCTTGAATGCATCAGTAAATTTTTCCTACCAACCAATAAACCAACCACATTTACTCAATATGTTTGTCACATTTCATCAATTACCAATAAACCAACCACGTTTACTCAATTACCTTTGAACCCATGGCTTCACCCCAAGCTAGCATCATCCCATATAGTGAGTGAACAAGGTTTTGATCTGGATTTTCTGCAGCCTGAGAAGTGTTCTGCTGCTCACCTTGTGCACTTGATTCAATTCCTTTTCCCTATGCCAACAACAACAATTAAAGCATGTCAAGGTATGCAAATCTGAATTTAAAGGCTAGGTAGACAAATATTTACCTTTTTCTTAGCCTGTGTTGTTTTGTTTGACACCCTTTACCTTTGCTACCTCTTGATGCTCTTGAAGTCTGTGAACCTGCAGCAGTGGTGGCTATTGATCTTGGCCTCCCCTGCAATATAACATAAATTTAGACCCCTTTTACAATAACATATATGTGATTGTTAGGTTCATATGTTTTGATCTTACCCTTTTTCTAGGTGCAACTGCAGGTGCCTCATCAGTTTGTGGTGGTTGAGCAGCAGCTTGAGAAGACTGTGTAGGAGGAGGCTCATTAACATCATTTTCTGTAGGAGGAGGGACCTCTACAGCTGGATTTTTGCAGGTCCTATTGTTATGTCCATATTGATGACACCTACCACATCTATTTGTGGCATAGGTCCTCCTTAACTTAGTTGGATTGGGTTCTTCATCCACTTCTCTCCTTCTTAATTTTTTGGGTCTTCCAGGACCACGTTTGTATGCAGGTGGGAGAATGGTCTCATCATTGGTCTTTGGCCACTTGTTTTGTCCATTTATAGGGGATATAACTTGGTTGTAACAGAGTTCATATGTTTCCCTACTATAGTACTTATGGACATAACCCTCAGGGTCCTCCCCCTTGTATGTGATTGCAGCTACTGCATGTCTGCAGGGGATACCCACAAGCTCCCAGAAATTACAAGAACATGTATGTTTGTTCAGATCAACAATAAACTTATCAATAAACATACTATGGGTTACTTCAAATTTCAATTGCCCACCCAAGTAGCAAACCAGTTGCCACTCATTTCAATCTCTTGTCCAGCCTTTTTCTAGGTTTTGGCATAATATTACCCCTATACTTATCTAACTTACCCTTTAAAGCAGCAAATCTACCCATTAGATAAGTTCTTATCCACTCAAACATAGTAATGATAGGTTTATCTCTAGCTAGAAGAATAGTACTATTAAAGGCTTCACTAAGGTTGTTCATCAAGACATCACACCGTGGGTAATAGCTGAATGCATGCTTGCACCAACTCTGAGGTGGAATTGCTTTGAGCCAGTCATAAGCTTGCTTGTTCAATGCTTTCAGTTGATCCATCTTTTCCTCCCAAGCTTCAACATATGTTGCCTTCGCAGCTCCCATCATGAGATCCCTCATCAGTGTGCCTCCTCCAAACTTCTTCTTGAAGTTGTTGTACAGATGCCTCAAACAAAACCTATGCTCCACACCTTGGAGTAGGTCCTCAAAGGTAGGTATCAGTCCCTGCAAAACAGCACACAATTGGTTATTGTTACTTACAACTTACTAATTAAAGTCAATTCAAATAAGAATAAATTTGTTATCACCTTTTGTTGATCTGATATAAACACCCATCTATTTGTAATAACATCACCAATGTCCTCAAGTAATAATGTCAAGAACCATCTCCAGCTATCTTTTGTTTCAGTCTCTACTACAGCAAAGGCTAATGGGAAATATTGGTCATTAGGGTCTCTCCCAACTGCAATTAGCAATTGCCCTCCATACTTTGTCTTGAGATGACAACCATCTACCCCAATGAAAGGTCTGCAAGCTGCCTTAAATCCCCTTTTGCAACCATCCAAGCACATGTAATATCTCCCGAATCTAGGTGGTAGGTTCTGAGCTGGTCTCTCATCTTCATTAGGTCTCTCTAATTGTGCAGGTCTGATGACATCCAATTTGCATGTATTTCCAGCACATGCCCTCCTTAGTTCAGCACTGTAAGACCATAACAGTGTGTATTGTTTGCTGGAATCTCCCTCTACAATGGTTTTTGCAATCTGTCTAGCTTTAAATGCTCGTGAAATGGTTATTCCAGTTGAGTATGTGTCCTGATGTCATCCACCACCTCTTTCAATGTCACCTTATTGTTAGACCTCATTTTGTTCACTATCACCTTTGCCACCCAACCAGCCTTTGCATTATTGTTACCAAACACCCGTCCACATGTATGTCTTGCCACCAGTGTCTTCAACCTATAAGTTGTAGTCCTACCTACCCTACTAACAAATATAGTAAAGGGACAATTTTTAGAACAAGCCACTCGAACTCTCACTGCATCATTCTTAACATATCTAATTTGTCTTCCATTCAGGACTGAATGCTCTAGAACACATCTTTAAATTGTTTGAGACTACAAACTCCATTCCAAGCTTGAACCTAAACTCCTTGCACATATCTTCCTCCCTAAATTTAGGATACCTAGGCCTCTCACCTCCATCAACATCAGAATCATCCCCACTCTCCAATTCATCACTTATATACTCTTCCTCCATGTCATGAATCCTCTCCACATTTTCTGGCAAAAATATTTCAGTGTTTGCATCATTGGGTACACCATCATGTTCTAGAGGATCTTCATCAACTGGTGCACCTCATGAATTGGTGCACCTGACTATCAGCTTCTTGACTTGGGGGAGTTACATCACTTGGTGCAGCCTCATGAACTGGATGCTTCATTGTCTTCAGCCTTTTCTTCTTAATTCTTCTGGTACTACACTCAGGTTGGTCATCATCCTTTTCACCAGTCATCTCATCTTCTATATCACTGAAGCCATCATCTAATCCTAAATCCCTGTCCTCCTCACTGTCATCAAAGTAAATATTTTCCATAGAGTCCTCACTGCTATCACTTGCATCCCCATCTGAATCATTCCCACCAGTATCACCCTGCACCATATCCTCATCAACAGGTTCTTTCCCCTTGTTTGGTGGCTCCTTCCTAACATAATTCCCCACAACATGACCTGTTGCATTGCACAATCCCTGACCACTGACTCCACCAGCCTCATTATGGTATGTCAACTCTTTAGTCACTTTTGTAGCCTCAACTACACTCACAGAATGTTCAACATACAAATGAACTTCACATTTCTTTTTTTCAGCATAACCAGACACTTCAAATGCATCTTCATCATCCTAACTTCTTTCCATTGTGTCCGGCCTCTTGAACCCTTTGATTCCCACCACAGTTTCACATGGGTTTTGTACCCCAAGTCTTTCAGTAGTCCAAGTGCCTCAAAGTATGACCAGGTGTCCAAGTCCAAGTTGTGAAAAGCATGCACCTCACCTTCCTCATAGTGCATTTTGGTGTCCTCACAAACTTCCCCATATGATGGAAAACTAGTGTGAAGTACCCCATCCCTGTTTCACATGCGACAAAAATTAAAAAAATGGTCTGAACTGTAACTCACACTCCCACATGTGTAACCCCACATATCTGACCCCACATGCTTCGAATGGAATCTATTGTATAAAATATGCCAAACAATACAATTCACACAGTAGCATTCATTGACATGTAGACAAAATAATCCACATAAAAAACCCTAAACCCAACCTCTGGTCCCCACAGAAAAGTGCATCAAATAAACTGAGAACAGTTAATACCTTGTCACGAGAAAATGAAGATAGTCACGCTCTCAGCAAGCAACGAACGAGCGCCCCTTCAGCAACTTCTCAATCAACCGTCTAAACCAACACCGAACGCTAACACTCACTCAAGCTTACAATCTCACTTCTACAAAGACTCTTCCTCAGCGGCGTTCGAAACACTCTCTAAGGACGAGGATATGGAACCCTAGGGTTCTTAAGGGCCTGCTTCCTCGAATTTTAATTCAATTTATTTGTTACAAATTAAATTTAAGTTTTTGAACAATTATAATTAAAAAATAGTAATAACTGATGTGGCAGCCACGTCATCTTCATTGGACACGTCAGATAGGCTGACTGGGCACATAACTTGCCAACTCATCACTTAACGGATGATAGATAACGGCACGAAAGTTGAAGACAGAAAATTAAGTGAGGACTAAACTTAGGTGAAAAATTAATTAGGGACTAAACACAAAATTCTGGAATTTTGTAGGGACCAAAAACATATTTAAGCCTAATTTTTATATATGTAAATGGGTTGATCACAAACCCGCAAATCATAATAAGTTAAATGGGTCAATTCATATAAACCTACATTAAAATGGGTTATCTCTGTGTGTGTGCACTTATTGTTAATGTACTTCCACTTATCTTTTAGAAGAAGTATATTAGCAAGTTACAACATCGGGGTACATAACAAATTTAAAATTATTTCTTATATACACAAATGAAAAAGTTGTGTAACATTATTTATTTAACGATAATTAGTAAAAGGTAGAAAATCAATAGCCATTCTCCACTTATATAAAGTATTTTTTTGCTATTTGGTCCCCAATGATAACATTATTTGCATATCAGATATTCAGTAAAGCAACCAATCAATGAACATTCATAAATAACAATACTCTCTCTCTGTACACACACACATGGGGTTGCTAATGTATCATTCTCTTTTTAAAGGGAGTACATTAGCACCCTGCACCTTTTTATTTGGACAAAAAACTATTTTCCTCTTCCTTAAAACAACTTACACTAATGGGCATTCATGTAATTTAACAATTCATTTAAAAAAAAACTTTTCTCAAATTTTCCCTCTTATACTACCATCGACGACGTTCCCTTTTCCCGCAATTGTTACCTTTATCTAATACAACATAGCTACAAATAGATTCTTATTCAAACAAAATTAATCCTAATATTCTCTATTTCCAAATCACGTTATTGTTTTCATTCTATATGCTACATCGTGTCACGGGAATGAGAAGACAAATGAAAGTAAGTTTTAATCTTTTATATCCTGAGATAAAAGGTTCCTGATTGTTAAAATTAAAATAAGGACAAGTTTTGTTTCTATAAACAAAGAGTAGAAATCAAAGAAAAAAAGTAAATTTGATGAAGTCTCACGTTAAATATTATATATATATATATATATATATATATATTACATTCACCAATAGGAGAATATGTTCAATACATGAGTCTTTGACTTGGTTATAACGAATCTAGTGTGGGAATCATTACATGGGTCTTGTAAGAGTAAAAGGAGTCATAAATTTGGTTTAGCCACTCAGTTCTTGAACCTCAACAATGAGTATAGTTGCGCGATTTCTGAACCACTGCCACACCCCACAACTGTGCAACCCTGATCACTAGCGGTGGCCTTGGGTGGATGAGGGTTACTCAGGGACCGGGAGCATGTAATGCAAACATAAAATAAGGATGGACGCAGTACACCGGGAACACTGATTTCTGAACACCTCGACAACTCTTCGCTAACGGTGGCCTTGGTGGATGGGGGTGACTTGGGGATCGGGAGCGTGCGACAGAAACACGAAATAGGGACAAATGCGATGAAAATGCAGTAGGGAACACTGGTTTCTGAAAACCCCATGGCAACAACATCCCTCCATGCAGTGGCCTTGGGTGGATGAAAGTGACTCAGGGACTAGGAACGCGGGACGCAAACATGAATAGGGACCGACGCTGTGCAGTAAGGACACTGGTTTCTGAATGAACGAGGCGCTATCTTTGTTAAGTGGAACTTTGATTTCTAAATGGCACAATCAGTTAACACTTGTTTCTGAATGAACGAGGCACTATCTTTGTTAAGTCCCTTGATGGATGACTTGAAATTGTTTTGGGAGGAAGGTGTGGATGTGGTTGACAGATATCACCATGAAAATTTCAAAATGTGTGCCTTGTTATTTTCTACCATAAATGACTTTCCAGCTTATGGGAACTTGTTTGGATATAATGTTAAGGAGCATAAAGCATGCCCTATATGTGAAGAAGGCACATGCTACCATCAATTGTCTCATGGAAAGAATATAGTTTACCTTGGGCATCAAAGATTTCTCATATGTAATCACCCATACCGTAGATAAAAAAAGCTTATAACGGATTCTAGGAGAATGAAATTGCTCTAAATTCATTAACTAGAGAGCAAGTTTATCAATTAGGTGAAGGACATTAATGTTTGCTTTGGAAGAAACGAAAAGCAAGATACTAAGAAAAGCATATGGAATAAGAGGTTGATTTTCTTTGATCTTCCGTACTGGCTTAGCCTTGATGTCAGACAAAATATTGATGTGATGCCCGTAGAAAAAAATGTGTGTGGCAGTGTTATCGGAACACTCCTTAACATATCGGGCAAGACAGAGGATGGTATGAATGCTCGACTTGATTTACTTGCGATGGGTATATAAGAGTAATTAGCTCCCAGTAGGTAAGCGGACATACTTGCCCCCATCATGTCACACTTTGTCAAAAAGAGAGAAGAAGTTTTTGTGAGTGTCTACGTGGCGTGAAAGGTCCACAAGGTTATTCTTCTAATGTCAGAAGTCTTGTCTCAATGAAAGACCTCAAATTAGTTGGATTAAAATCTCAAGATTGTCATGTCTTGATGCAACAATTTCTACTAGTGGCTATTGGTGATATTTTGCCTAAAAATATTAGATATACCATAACTAGGTTATGCTTCTTCTTTAATGCTATATGTAGAAAAGTCATTGATCTCCAGAGAATAGATGAGTTGGAAAATTATGCAACTATTATCTTGTGCCAATTGAAGATGTATTTTCCTCCTTCAATTTTTGACATAATGGTTCACCTAGTTTTTCATCTTGTGAGGAAGATTAGGTTGTTTGGTCCTATTTATTTACAGTGGATATGTAGAAACACAGGGAACACTAGAAGGGGGGTTGGATAGTGTTTCTTAAATAACTTATGAAAGCTTTTCGCAAACAGCTTTTATAATGAAATTTCAGACAGGTTAAAGGGGCTGTCTGAAGTTTCTTAAGACAGGTTCTGAAAATATGTTTTTAAAACGTTTCTTGCTTTTATAAATTATCAGAACAGTTTTTCAACACCCTTTGATTAGAATAAACGAATTGACAAGAGATAAGGGTAAAAGAAAACTTAGCCACAGAATTTATCCTGGTTCTCTCACTACCACTGTGAGCTACGTCCAGTCCCAATGCCAACGAGCACTTGGATTTTCTCTTAATCTCAACCAGATTACAAGTATTCTTTTACAGTCAAGCCTCTTCAGGCTCTACAACCAAGTATTCTTTTTCAGTCAAGCCTCTCCAGGCTCTTACAAACAAGTATTCTTTAGACAACAAGCCTCTCCAGGCTCTTACAAACAAGTATTCTTTAGACAACAAGCCTCTCCAGGCTCAAAAATAGTTTTACAGAGAAAAGATTGTTTAAGCTCTAAAACTAAACCAGTTTTAAGCTTAAACTTTTACAATGTACAAATAACTGAGGTATACTCAGAATATATGAAATGATGTACAAAGAATTTTTATCAGAGTATGTTTTACAGAGTAAAACTAGCAGCGTTTTATTTCTCTTGAAATGTAATCTCTTGTTCTTCTTGTCGTTGTTGTTGTTGTTGTGAATGATCTTCAGATGAAGGGTATTTATACCCAGTCTTCAATCCGTTGAAAATTCACCGTTTAGAGATAGCATTTAATGCTTTTTAATCCGTTGTGAGACATGCTCCTGAGCATTCTGTGCGTTCTGAAACTTTTCTGACAACGTCCAAGGTTGCTGCTGACAAAAGCTGCCACAGTTGTTGCTGCAAAAACTGCGCTGCAAAGATTTCCCAAATGGTGTATGAAATTCAAACAACCCAGGAAAGGTCTCTGTGTCTTTGCCAAAATAAGCCTTGAAAAGTTACGTGCAGCAGAGAGAGATTTGACTCTTCAGAACTTCAGACAAGTCTTCTCACAACTTCAGCAAGATGTGCCATGTCATAAAATAAAACTTCAGACGGCTTCAACACTTCAGACGGGTTGAACCTTCAGACGGCTTCAACACTACAGACAGGTTGAACCTTCAGACGGCTTCAACACTTCAGACAGGTTGAACCTTCAGACAGTATTTATTAAGATTAAAGTGGCTTGCTGAAATCATAGATAAAACATTAAAACATATGTATCCATGATAATTCTTTTAACCAAATTTGTTAAACATTAAAATTTAGGGATTGAGCTGTCTTAAATCATCATAATCTTCCTTATGATATTTTTGAGACTCAACATTCTCCCCCTTTTTAATGATGACAAATTTGCTTAAAATAATAAATCTGAAAGGAGTTTTAAATTATCATAAGTGTAATATAAGTATAACTCCCTTTCAGATAAATACTTCTCAGGTCTAACAATTTTGATATTTCTCAAATGCTCCCCCTGAGACCTGTAACCACTTCAGATTCAAATTTGTTAGATTTTAATACTCCCCCTTTTGTCATCAATCAAAAGGGAACTTCAGAGCAATAATCACAAATCAAGATCAAGAATAACGATCAGATCAAACAATTAAACAAAGCAATCAGAGCTTATAAAAACATATGATACCAACAACTGATTGTATTAAAGAAATGTTCAGACAAACAAAAAAAATATAGAATCTGAAAATTAACAAAACTGAAATAACATCAGTCTGGCTAAATATCATAGACTATCCATTATTCTTCTTCAGCAAGGCTGCTATCAGTAAAGCAAAAATCTTCTTTAGCCTTGTCAATCTGAGAGATAACAGTAGCCTTCAGTTCTTCTTGCCCAGTTCTGATCCGCAACTGTTCTTGGAGAATCTGATCCTGTTTAGCAACCAGATCAACATTCTTCTTCTCTAACCTCTTGACTTGCAGTTTCAGTCTTCTGTTCTCTTCTTCAGGATCCTTCTCAACCTCATATAGCACAATCTTGATGCTCTCATGATAGATCTGAAAACCCTGAACCCTTGTGGCAGGTGATAGTCTTCAGGATGGCTGACAAGAAAGTGGAACTTATGAATTGGAATCATGACAGGCCAATCCTCTGTGAAAGAAGCCATAGGGAATCCGCCTCTAACATACTGATAATTTACAAGAGTAGAGGCACCAGGATATGTCATGGAGTCTTCATCCTGTCCTGAAGTACCAGAAGAAGATCCAGCACCTTCTCTGATATTCCAGTAGGATGACCACATCCAATCCCTGGAAGAATGATCTAAGCCTCCACCTTGTTTCTTGATCATTGCAGGGAACTTCTTATTCCAGGCAGCTTCAGACAAGAACTTATACATCTGCAGATAGTTAGGATAAGTCTTGAGCTCCTTAAACTTATCTTCAGGGCCTTCCTCCAGGGGATACCTGGGAATGATTCTATCAGGTTGCACTAAGATCTTTGTGGATGGCCTGATGGAGAATGCCCTTGGGGGCCCATACCCTCTCATGCCTACTAGCTTCAGATAGTCCCTTTCAAACAGCTCAGCCTCTGTTGATAGTTGCCTAGCAAAGCTCCAATCCTCATTGGACAGCTTCACAGAGTCAGCAGAAAAAGGGTTAAGAGGAGCCCACTTATGAGCAGGGCCTTTACCCTTTCTGAGCTTCTCCAGCTGACCATAGTATGCCTCACCTGAACTTCCTTGGTACTTTGCTCTAACTTCAGCTGCAGTCTGCTTGATAAGACCTTGATGCAGAGAGATAGGGGGCTCATCTCTGAAGTACTGAAGCTCTTCAAATAGATTAGGGAATTTGGGAACCCTGACCCTTTCAGTAAACAGGCCTTCATACCTGATGTGTGGAACTTCAGAGGCTAACTTAAAATGCCAATCAGTAAGGGGCCAAGCATAGGGGTCAAAAGTAGGTTCTGTGAAAAATCCCTACTCAGAATAGATTGTTTAAGCTCTAAAACTAAACCAGTTTGAAGCTTAAACTGTTACAATGTACAAATAACTGAGGTATACTCAGAATATATGAAATTATGTACAAAGAATTTTTATCAGAGTATGTTTTATAGAGTAAAACTAGCAGCGTTTTGTTTCTCTTGAAATGTAATCTCTTGTTCTTCTTGTCATTGTTGTTGTTGTTGTGAATGATCTTCAGATGAAGGGTATTTATACCCAGTCTTCAATCTGTTGAAAATTTACCATTTAGAGATAGCATTTAATGCTTTTTAATCCGTTGTGAGACATGCTCATGAGCATTCTGTGCATTCTGAAACTTTTCTGACAACGTCCAAGGTTGCTGCTGGCAAAAGCTGCCATGGCTGTTGCTGCAAAAACTGCACTGCAGAGATTTCCCAAATGGTGTATGAAATTCAAACAACCCAGGAAAGGTCTCTTGTCTTTGCCAAAATAAGCCTTGAAAAGTTACGTGCAGCAGAGAGAGATTTGACTCTTCAGAACTTCAGACAAGTCTTCTCACAACTTCAGCAAGATGTGCCACGTCATAAAATACGACTTCAGACGGCTTCAACACTTCAGACGGGTTGAATCTTCAGACGGCTTCAACACTTCAGACGAGTTGAACCTTCAGACGACTTCAACACTTCAGACAGGTTGAACCTTCAGACAGTCTTTATTAAGATTAAAGTGGCTTGCTGAAATCATAGATAAAACATTAAAAACATATGTATCCATGATAATTCTTTTAACCAAATTTGTTAAACATTAAAACTTAGGGATTGAGCTGTCTTAAATCATCATAATCTTCCTTATGATTTTTGAGACTCAACAGGATATATGCAGTTGAGCGATACATGAAAATCTTAAAAGGGTATGTAAAGAATCTACACCGTCGTGATGCATCTATTGTTGAATAATACATTACAGAAGAAGCTATAGAGTTTTGTTCAAAATATATGGTAGAAGTGAAAGTTATAGGGCATCCTAAGTCTCGTCATGAGGGTAGGTGTGCAGGTAAGGGTACACAAGGTGTAACTGTTAAGAGAAAGCATCGAGCGAAAGTTCTTCAAGCCCATTTGTATAATTGAATAACACTGATGAGGTTCAACCTTACTTATGTATTACGAAAGCCCCATTAAGATAACAACCCTCATATGAACCAAAGTGGTTGGTGAATGAGCATAACAAGAATTTCTTAACCTGGTTTAGAAATCAAGTTGTGAATGACGATACCATTTCTGATACATTAAATAGCTAGGACATGATCTAACATTGATGTTATATGTTGGAGTGGATATGATATCAATAAATTTTCCTTCTATACATAGTCCCAGGATAACAAAAGTACTGTGCAAAATAGTGGGGTCATGGTAGTTGCTGAGTCCATGTACTTCTCTATCTCCAAAGATAAAAACCCTATTATAGCATCCCAATCTTATTTTGGAGTTGTTGAAGAGATTTGAGAGGTTGACTACACTAAATTTAAAGTGACTATTTTCAAATGTAGTTTGGGTTGACAGTATAGTGGTGTACAATCTAATGAATTAGGATTTACATTTGTGGTTCTTCACAAAGTAGCTTATAAGGATGACCATTTCATCATGGCTTACCAAGCAAAACAAGTGTTTTGTCAATGATCCTTCTAACAGAAGATGGTCAGTGGTTCTCCAAGGAAGAGACATGCCTATCAATGATGAGATAGAAGATTCAACTCTTGAAGTTTCCAAGACTTCTTCGTTCTCATCAAGAATACCTACTTTAAATGAGGAAAATAAAGTGGACAAAGTACATGCCACTTGGGATGATCATCATGAAGGGATTTGGGAGAACATTCCTACATGACTACAAAAGTCTTCTATTTATCTTATTTTACACCTAACATTTGAAATGTTTTTATTTATATTGTTTTCTGATGTTTATTTAAATATTTTATTGTTGACCTTTATTTTATTTTCTTAACAGGCACATGGATGATCCACCTAGCAATCCTCTTTCACAAAGTCAGTTAGATACCTAGTCTATGAAAAAGAAGGGTAGGTGTGGACCAGGTTAAAAGAATTAACCTTTCATTGCAATGTTGATCAAATGATAACAATTGAGTTTGATCAATCAACCAGAAATCATTTAGAGCCAAACAAGAAGGCGTTTAAGAGTTATGTGGGCCTTTTTGGACGTAGTAAGGCCAGTATTCTGAAGAATGATTGGGAGGATGTAGAGATGAGCGTGAAGAATCAGATTTAGGAAAGTAACACGGTATATAACCATCTTTCTTTGTTTTTAACCATTGTTTTTCTCCATATTATTACCATAGACAAACTCTTCTTTTTGTCATGTAATGTAGCTTACCTATGACGTTCCTAATAATGAGTTTTTGAGGAGGAAATGGATTTCCTTTGTTGGGGAATGCCGGAAGGTCTTTAAGACCCAGCTGACTAGTAGATACATATATGGGTCCTTAAAGGACAAGTCTCCTTGGGGGAGTATCAGTTCCTCGATAAAGAGACGTGGCTGAGATTTATTGAGAGTCGATTAGACCTTACCTTTCTGGTTAGTTGGACTTGTAGTTGTTTATTTGGTATTTTAATTTTTTCTATTCTGATTGAAATGATTATTTATTTATAGGTGAAAAAAAAAAAGGCTCAACAACTTCAAGTAAAGAATGTCTACCCCCACAGATTGTCTCGTGGGGGATGTGCTGCTTGAAGAAAGAATGATGCAGGAGAAATTGAAAGAACATCAACAAGCATGTGAATCAAACCCATCTCTGGTTCATTATCCCCCATCTCCACCATCACACCATGAGAAATGGAAGAGGGCGTGACTCAAAAAGTCTGGGGAATATACAATTGAGGAGGCTCGGTGTGTTGCTAAGAAGTTTGTTAGTATATAATTCAAAAATGTTTGTAATGGTAACAAGCTTACACGTTCTGAATATATTTGTGACTAATATGTCATTGTAGGATTCTCTAGTTTTCATTGTAAAAACATGTATAGGCTAGTTAGATGTAATCTTGGTTTTGTATGTGATTTTCATTGTAATGCAAAAATTTCTATCTTTCATTTCTGTTAGTTATGGATGTTGGGATTTAGTTTTCTGTTAGTTAGTTAGTTAATTATCTTTGAGTTAATTCCAGAGTTGATTCTAGAAGCATTGTATGTAAGTTCCTCATCTGTAAATCAGATTTGCTCACAATGATAGAATACAATCACTACTTTACTGCTCTCTCCTTTCTCTTGATTCTATTATCTTTCTCTTTCATTATTCTTTATCAAAGCATTTCTAAGATACCTTTAATTTCAATACAATGAGAACATGTAAACTTTGTAATGTGACTTTTACTCTAATACAAATATATGAAAATTTATTGATATTGTTTCTACTGTCTACTGTCTCAACTAGTCTCATAGTATCCTAGTCTAATCTCATCAACGATAATGAGCCTAGTAAAGATGCAAATTGTATACAATCAAGTTTAGTTAACCTATTGCATCTTTATCTCAATTTCTTTTCAAGAAAAATAATTTTTTTCTAAAAAAATCCTTTTTTACTCTACTCTATTGCCTCATGCTTGCATGTTTGTTGTTTTCTTCGTTGTTTTTCTCTTTGTTTTCGAGATCATCATATAGTATAAGAATCATGCCATATAACAAAGCCTAGTTTTGATAAGTATTCAACAATTATGCTAAATAGGTAGAGGAATCATGTCATATAACAAAGAAACCTTCAGGTCTGTTGGTAAAAACAGTGTAACTCACAAGTAGGTAAAAGAATTCTCTATATTTTATTGAATACTAATATGTTTAAATACATATTTGGTAACAGAAGGAAATTTTGAAAACAATAACTAACTTTCCTAAACATTAGGTACTAACATAGACTGCTAATAAATAACAAAAGTATAAAATAGTAGTCCTAAAAACTTGGTTAAACAGGAAGCAAAAAAAAAATGATACACAACTGTTGATACACACATTCAACAAAAAGAATGAGAATTAAGGGAGCTAGATACTGTACAAGAAATCAAAAGAATAATAATACTAGAGGAATGAAATGCAAACCATATCAACACTATCACATTAGGTTGAGTAACAAAACAATCTTATGTGATAAACCAAACTTTTAACCAAGATTCTCAACATGTCATTTTTTTTTACGAAATTCAATTTTGATTATAGTGCAACAAAGTAGTTATCATAAAGAAATTCATGTCAATTTACTTTGTTGTTTACGAGTGTTAAGTGACAGTTTACCATTTTGATTTTTCATGAGTCTATAATTTTCTATGACATGCGCCATGCTTATACAAGATGATATTATGTAAAATGATTATCCAACACCCATATTAACCTTGCATTCGTCTTATTAACAATATAAGAAAGTGATAACAAACAATTGTCCCATCTTAGCGGATAATTTGTTGTTCTGTTAAATCTTTTACAATTTGATTTAAGATATTTATTTGCGAAGAAAAAAACACATCATGCAGAAGAAACTCTTGGCTAAATTTAATGTTTAATAGAAACTTAACATAATAAAGTAGCAATAACATGATAATTCTAAAAACAATTACACAACACCAACAGATAAATACTCCTAAGTTAAACAACACCTAAATATTCCCAAAACTAAAAATATAGCATCCTAAAATTTCCCAAAACTAAAAAATTAGCAACATTGTAAATTAAAGCAACAACACAGCACCATTGTCCAGAAAACTAAAAGTAGAAGCACCAATTACTTAAATCCTCACAAGATTCCTCCTTTGTTCTTTAGTCCTTTTCATGTTTGCAAATGTCTTTGAAATGATCTCGTCCTTTCTTTTGTTAAATGGCTTGAGAACCAAATCCAAAGCAATCTTCATTCTAGAGGCTTTTGTAACCTGTAATGATGCAACCAAGTTAAAGTGATTTGAGTTAAATTTTCAAGTACTATAATCAAATAAAGTATTAATTGAGCACGTATAAGAATCAATACAGATATCTTGTAATAACTTCTTCAATCACACTCCTTTATCCACATCACCACCCACACTCCACAATCATTCATATCAAGCACAATAATTGAATCACATTTAATTAACATATTATTTGAGCAACATCATAAAATTAAAACACTAATAAGAATATAAGAAATTGTGCAATGACATACGATCCGGGTAGCTGTTCTCCAACACCTTCAGCTTCCTTAATTATAAACTCAGAAATTAGGGTTTAGGGGGTTAAATAAAACTCATAAAAAGAGTTGTGTTGAAACATTTCCTCCATGAACAGTGGTTAATATAATGTCATATATATAATGTCATAAATATTTAAATTAACATGGAATGCATTAATGTTTACCAATTTCTTTATGTTCCTCCTCCTCAATTCGCTTAATGTTGTATTTGGTTTGGAGTCCAACATAATTAACAATTTTTCCTTGAGGTCAACCACAAGCAAGTACTAGTGTAGATGTCCCTCGTTAATGGGTACAAAAATTTAAAGAGGTAGAAGTTAAAGTAATTGCAAGAGTCAATTATAAATTGATAAACATTATTTAGTATACATACCTTTGACAGAAGTTCTATTTTACCCCATGAAGTCATATTGGTAATATCCCATTACAACTTTTGGACTTCTTGACCAGTCCATACATATTGCTGGAAAATAAGTAGAAACAACAAAGTTAAATAAAAGACAAATCGTGTAATCATGTAAACATGTGAATAGGTTTTACCGAGAATGTTGTGGGTAAGAACCAACATGAAGGATAATCACTTTCTTCATAGGTTTGCATGCAAGCAACTAATGTAAGGATCTGCATAGAGAGATTAATATTTGTTTGTTAAGACATGATTATAAGCAATCAAATTTGAAGTTAAAAAACATGCAATAAATTCTTACTTCTTGGTCAACCATTCCCTTGGTTATAAGAGACTTCAAATATTGTCTTTCTCCATTAGCAAAACGCCCTTTGACTATAACTTCCTTTCTGCAAAGATAGCCAATCAACAATCAAACACTAATGAACTAAATGTCTATCTTTTTACCATGAACAAATGTGTTAAAGGAACAACCCATTGTTGTTATCGTCTTTGTTAGAGCCAAATAAGTACAATGCAGCCGCTGTTTCAATTTCATCAAAATAATGTCTTTGAGAGGTCTAAATAAGATTAGAATCCACTTGAAAAGTTTATGTGAATTTTTTTAAGTCATAAGTCATACTCATCTAAATATAAAATCCAAATACTTAATTTTAATCAAAACTGGAAAATATAAAGCATATGCATTACGTAAATAGATAGATAACTACTCACCTCTGGAATGATCACCCCATATGTTCTTCCATCAACTTAAGAGGTATGGGGTGGATTATAGTTCATATAACCTACAGCAATGGTGTTTCCTTCTTTCATTGGTGAGGACAGATTCCTTATGATACCAACATCAACAAGGGCTTTTTGTTTTTCCTTCATTTCAAGTGCAGCTTTATATGCCATTTCGATAGAGGAGACCATTTTTACCATGATAGATTCAGTTTCAACTTGCTACGTTACAGAGGAATTACGAACAGTAGGAAAGGCGGTTAACATAACTGGATTTTATGGACTGTACACTCCATCGTTGTTAGCAATTACTTGCCTCAGATTGGTCACAACCTTCATAATCTGTTGAACTTATGTTTTAAGGCCACTGACTTCCTCCAACACAACCTATCAACCAAAAAGGCAGAGTTTAAGACAACATATACAAGGCAAATACTAAAAAGAGAGGATGCTACTTCTTAAACCTTGTCACGTGATCGGGCATCTACAGGAGGATTTGGCGTCACACTTGGATTGCTTTTCTGGACAGCTGCAATACAACAAATCCATACATTAGAAGGTAGTAAACTAATGTATTTATAACAAAAAAAATTTGTGGTTCTAAGTAATATACAAAATATACAATCGGACAATCAACTGAGTAGTTACCTTGATGATGATATCTCTATTAGCTCAGGTTGACATTGTCATTTTTTTCTTCCTTGGGTTGCTGAAGGTCTCAAATGCGAAATATCCCTTCGACCAGATTGTACACACACAAATTGGTTTTCCTCTTCCAATTCCTGACATCGTATTCTAGTGAGAAGGTAACAAATGAAGTGAGGAAGGTATTTGAATGATAGAGGAAATACTTTGGATATTTCACATAAGGTTGGGGCATTATATACCATACCCAATCCACTATGCTTGAAAACTCGGGCATCATTAACCAGATAGGGTGATATGGTAATACTCGGCGTTGAGGAAATTAAGTTAATGGGTAAAAATGTGTGTATGCGTTGAAGGCTTAGTGGTTTCTGTGAAGTCTATTAATCAGTTTGAGCATTCAAACCTGACTCAAAGACTTAATATCCTTTAGTTTTAATGATTAACAAATAAGATTATATAAGAACATAATAAGAACAAATAATTATATAAACAGATTCTACTGAGAAAGGTATTGGTTTGTTGATTGTGTTTCAGGTTGGAATATTCATAAGAAGACTTGATGAACAAAATAAGAATCAGAAGATCAGGATCAGAAGAACAAATGCAGGATTTAATATAAAGGTTATCTGAAGTGTTGAAGCTGTCTGAAGTAAGCAACTCTTCTGAAGCGTTGAAGCTGTCTGAAGTAAGAAACTAGTCTGAAGTGTTGAAGCTGTCTGAAGTAAGCAACTCGTCTGAAGCGTTGAAGCTGTCTGAAGTAAGCAACTCGTCTGAAGTGTTGAAGTTGTCTGAAGAATGCAACCCGTCTGAAGTGTTGAAGCTGTCTGAAGTGCGCAACCCGTCTGAAGACAAGAAGATCGTCTGAAGACGTGAAGACTATCTGAAGAAGTCTACAAACAGAATCAAGAATTGATCTCTTGAAGACGTCACTAAAGTGTAAAGCACACTCTACCAAAGAGACTACACTTATTTCAGTATAAAAGCTAAACATGCTTTTATGCCTCGATCAAAGTCTTGCATAAATAAGGAAACTCTGCAATGACTTTCTCTAATGACCGTTGCACCTGCAACAAAAGGCATTTCAGTATAAAAGCTAAACATACTTTTATACCTCGACCAAAGTCTTTCACAAATAAGGAAACTCGGCAAAGACTTTCGGCAACGCATGCTGCACCTGCAACATAAGGGATCTGCGTGCGCAGACCTACTGCACCTGCGACTGCTGCCATACAGAGGTGATCAGAAGACTGAGAAAAGCAACCAGAAAGATGTTTGAATAAAATACAATTGATTCAACATCTTTATTCATCTACATCTCAGAAGAAGAAGAAGTTGCAAAGAAGAACAGAATAGCAATCAGCTGAAGTAGAAGAAAAGCTGGAATTAATATGATATAATATTCAAGCTGAAGAATTGAGAAAAGCTTGAATTAATATGATGAGCACAAGTTGAAGTAAATCACGATGTGATAAATACAAGCATCTGAGTATATGTTAATTGTCTGAACTTATAAACTCCGAATGCATGGAACATACTTCAATTAAGAAGAATTAGTGCAGAAGTCAAAACTGTGATTCAACGGCTATAATATCATATATCTTTGATCAAAAAGGAAACTGCAACAACAACTGGAGAACTAGACACCTCACTCAAAGAAGAAAGAAGAAATGGTGTCAGGAGCAAACAGAAAAGGAGTATATACAAAATGAGCAAAAACAAATCCAACGGATACCTCCTCATATACACTCCTAAGAAAACAGAAGAAATCAGAAGTCAGCTGAGGAACGCAGAAGACAATTGAAGAAAGCAAAAGGAAATCAAGAGAGAACATGCAAAATAATATCAAGAAAATCTCTCTAAAGAGCTCATCTACAGAAGTGTCAGAACAGGACTGTCTGAACACTTATGTGCTTAAGAAGAAGCAACTGTTTGAGACATTACTACACAACGGCTATATGAGCCACATCATCAATTATCTCAACGGTATTATGAATCATCTTCAAACGGCTATATTCCAATAGAACATATAAATAGCCTCAAGATTGAATTTGAAGATGTTGGAAAAAGAATCAACCATGCTACCGACCTATTGGTCAGTAAGTCAAAGATTGTTGTATGGAAGAACAACCAACCAAGTTTGCCAAAATGACAATGAACCAATAATGGTTTGAAGCCACGAATGTACCTTGGTTATTCCAATGATACGGGTGAGAATGTAGCCCATGGAAACCAATGGTTGAAGAACAAGGCTGGAGCTTAAAATCAGTATCTACCTAGCCAACTCTCAGAGGATGTTATTCCTCATATCAGAGACAGGGATTGTACTTAAACTTATATACTTGTATCATTGTCTTACCCTTGTAATTAGAATTCATTCATTGTATCCTGAATAGTACTCAGTTAACCTCTAGTACAGGAAAAGATTAAGTTTATGTTTCGTGGAACTTAAACTTAGTTTAATTTGTAAACACTCTATGTGTCTGAGAGCCTGAAGAGGCTTGGTGGAAGAAAGAATACTCTACACTTGGATAAGTGTCTGAGAGCCTGGAGAGGCTTGGTGGAAGAAAGAATACTCTATACTTGGATAAGTGTCTGAGAGCCTGGAGAGGCTTGGTGGAAGAAAGAATACTCGGTGTTGAGCCTGGAGAGGCTTGTCTGTAAAAGAATACTCGTTGTTGAGCCTGGAGAGGCTTGTCTGTAAAAGAATACTGCAAGAGTTTCCTGGAGAGGCAGTTGAAAACAAAGAATACTTGTTGAGCCCGGAGAGGCTTGTCTGTAAAAGAATACTGCAATGAGTTGCCTGGAGAGGCAGTTGAAAACAAAGTAATACTTGTGTTGGCCTGAAGAGGCTGTGAATAATACTTGTATCTGTGGATTCAGATAGTGGAAAATCCAGTGGTGGTTTGCCCTGGGACTGGATGTAGCTCACGGGTTTAGTGGGTGAACCAGGATAAATTCTTGTCTAAGTTTTCTTTCCCTTAATCTCTTTATTTACAAGTTTTCATATTTATGTTGGGGATTGAAAAGTATTTTTCATAATAAACTTAACACAACTATTTCAATAAAATGATCTTTCATATGAACAAAACATGAAATGTCTCTCATATCATTTGAAGCATTACAAAGAATGTACCTTGAAGAACTTCTGAAGTAATTATCTGAAGTGAGTCTGGAAAGAGCTCAGTTCAGAAATCAGAAACAGACTTCAGACAACCTCTAGTCATCTGAAGTATTTCAAAAACCATTCTGAAGATACTCTTTGTAATAATCTTCAGAAGATACTTTGAGAAGCCTCTGTTTAAAAAATCTTAAGCTTTAGAAGAAACTATATTTTTCTTATCTTCCGCACGTTTTAATTATCTCTGATCTTAAGACTTGTTTTGAACATTGTTCATCTTCATGATTTAAATTAAAGATTTCCAAAACCAATCAAAAAGCTTAAAACACTATTCAACCCCCCTTCTAGTGTTTCATGTGGTTCTAACAGTTTCGAATAAAAAAAGAGAACTTTGTGGATAAGAACGTGGGTCTCTGAATGATAGAATGAAAAACGAAAACTAAGTGGTTAAAAACGTGATCTCTGAAAGAAAAAAGAGCAGCAATGGTGCAATATGCACACCGGTGTAGTATTATTGAAATTTGTTTATTACAATATTTAAAAAGTATAAATTAACATTTCATTCTATTCTTATAAATATTAAAAAGTAATTATCAACCTAACGAATTACATTTGTAAATAATTATTTAATAAAATAATGGTTAATAATTTTCCTATGAAATATTAAAATATTATTATAAAGAAAAAATATAAATATTTAAATTTAAATAGTATTTATATGTAAAGAATTAATTTCAATTTTAAAGATATAACAATATTTTGAATCTATTAATTACGCATTATATGCAAAGTCACTGTATTTATGGTTGACCCAATATCTAAACTTTTAATTATTATATTTTAAAAAACTTTAAATATTTAAAAATTAAGAGGAAATACAAACTTTTATGATAATAAAAAAATTTCAATTTATTATTTATTTGTATTTTAAAATTTAGAACAAAATAGAAAAGTCATGCGGACAGTGACGCATTGGATAAGGAAAATTTTCAATTTTTGTAATTATAATAAACTTTTTACATTACTTTAAAAAAAAATTATTTTGGATTAATGTGGAACCTCCATTGATCTAAGAGGGAATGTAGAAGTTTTGTTAGGCTTCATATTTAATATGTAAAAGATAATAGATAACATATGATTTTAAAATATGAATAATAAAATATGAAAAAAATCGTGATTAGGATTAGGAGTCTTATCTAAAGTGATGTGAAACAGTCGGGACTTTGATTAGGTTAGGAGCCTTAAGATTAGTCTCACGTATGTAAAGCATTAAGATAGATCACTAGATATAAAGCATTTGACCAATTCATTACATTTCATCCAAATGATTTTTTTTTTAAATTTTAATAAGGAAAAATAATGGTTACTGCAACTTCTTTTACGAAATTTTTAATGATAAAAAACATTGAAAAATGACTTAAAATTAATGGAAATGAAAAAAAAGGAAAAGGTGTAGGTCACCAAATTAAATGAATCAATTTGTTCTAAGACCTCAGGTTGATTTTAAAATATAATAAAACCATATTTGGTGAATTTTCTTCGAAAAGTTGATTTATTATGAATTATTTAGTGGAAAAATACTGGGAAATTAATTAAAATTAGAGGAAAATCCAAAAATTAGGGAAAAATCAATTTAGTGCATCTTTTATTGTGGTTCATCCAGGAAAAATTTGTCAATATGGGTGGAGTCCTTTGTCATTGGTATCTCGATATGGTTATTATGGTTTAATATACCATGTGTGAAGGATGTGATCACCATGCCTATAGGTCTGCAAATGGAGCAAGATTATGTCCATATATTAAGGGAAAAAAGTACTATGCCAAAACTAAGTTTGGTGAATTTTCTCCAAAAAAATAGATTTATTGTGAATTATTTAGTGAAAAACACTGGGAAATTAATTAAAGTTAGAGGAAAATCCAAAAATTAGGGAAAAATCAATTTAGTGCATTTTTTATTGTTGTTCATGCAGGGTAAACTTGTCAATGTGAGTGGAGTCCTTTGTCATTGGCATCTCGATATGATTATTAAGGTTAAATATACCATGTGCGAAGGATGTGATCCCAAGCCTGTAGGTCTCCAAATGGAGAAACAGAGTATACATCCCTCATTTTTGTCCCTAAAAGATTTGGTGTCGGTCATATTAGTCCTTGAAAGAATGAAATTACCTTTTCGTCCCTAAAAGATGAAAAGTTATTCAATTTAGCCCCTCAAAGATAAAAAGTCGTTCACTTTAGTCCTTGAAAGATTTTTTAAAATGTCAATTTAATGCCTGAAAATGACTAAATTGAATGACTTTTTCATCTTTCAAGGACGAAAATGTAATTTCCATCTTTCAGGGACTAATGTGACCGACCTCGAATCTTTCAGGGACCAAATTGAGGGTTTACTCGAAGAAACATTATGCCCACATATTAGGGGATGAATGTACTATGCCAAAACCAAGTTTGGTGAATTTTCTTAAAAAAAAAGGATTTACTATGAATTATTTAGTGAAAAAACGCTGGGAAATTAATTAAAATTAGAGGTAAATCCAAAAAATTAGGGAAAAATCATTTTAGTGTAAATAATGGCTTGGTTAGCCAAAGTTTACATTCTTGTGGTTATTCAAAAGCTCTGATATTATCGACATTGTTGGAAGATCAATATCTCAATGAAGGTTCATACTCGTTTTCTTTAAGTGTTCCACAAACAAAACTAATAAGTTGACATGAAAACCATATCTGTAGCTCACCAATTGAATCAAATTTTTTCCCATACCTCTGGTTCACTTTAAAATGTACCAAAACCAAGTTTGGTGAATTTTCTCGAAAAAGTTGATTTAGTGAATTATTTAGTAGAAAATCACTTGGAAATTAATTAAAATTAGAGGAAAATCCAAACAATTAGAAAAAAATCAATTTAGTGCATCTTTTATTGTGGTTCATCCCGGGTAAACTTGTCAAGGTGGGTGGAGTCCTTTGTCATCAGTATCTCGATATGATTATTATAGTTGAATTACCATGTGTGAAGGATGTGATCACCATGCATGTAGGTCTCCAAATGGAGCAAGATTATGCCCACATGTTAGGGGAAGAATGTACTATGCCAAAACTAAGTTTGGTTAATTTTATCCAAAAAATGGATTTATTGTGAATTATTTAGTTGAAAAACACTGGGAAATTAATTAAAATTAGAGGAAAATCCAAAATTAGGAAAATTCCATCTTAATGCAAATAATCGCTTGGTTGGACAATGATTATATTCTCGTTATTATTCAAAAGCTCTGACATTATTGACTTTGTTGGGAGACAGATATCTCAATGAAGGTTCATATTCCACAAACAAAATTGATAAGTGGACATGATCACCATATCTGTAGCTCACCAATTGAATCAAAATTTTCCCCATACCTCTAGTTCACTTTAAAATGTACCGAAACCAAGTTCGGTGAGTTTTCTCCAAAAGTTTATTTATTATGAATTATTTAGTGGAAAAACATTGGGAATTAATTAAAATTAGAGGAAAATTCAAAAAATTAAGGAAAAATCAATTTAGTACATCTTTTATTGTGGTTTATCCAGGGTAATCTTGTCAAGGTGGGTGGAGTTCTTTGTTATTGGTATCTTAATATGGTTATAAGGGTTGAATATACCATGTGCAAATGATGTGATCACCATGCATGTAGGTCTCCACCGTGACGAGGTAAGATATCGGCTCCTTGGCTTATGGGTCCATAAACATTTGTAAAGTTTTGTTGTTGGGTACACACACACACACACACACACACTTCCACTTGAAGAATCCAATGGAATTATCTAAATTAAGGAAACAATTAAAACAACAAACAATTGATAGATTAACTCCTTGATTGGTTGTTGCATAAACAAGGTTTAAATTTTGGTGTTAGGGCAACATAGTCACCCTTTGGGGATAGTCTGCAGCTACTCCAATTATAGAACCCAATGGATTCATTGTCTTAATGGAGATAACAGAAAATTCAATAAGGCTCAAATCACAAAAAAAAAGTAACCAAAGCAATTCACAAACAACGTGTACAGTAGCCACAACTAAATTCAAATTTTTGCCCATAATAAAGTATTTACAAGATCCCATCATGATGGGTAAGATATTAGCTCCTTCACTCATTGTTTCATAAACAGGTATTGAGTTTTGTTGTTGGGGAAACACAGCTTTCCTTTGGGGATTGTCAACATTAGCATCACTTAAAGAACCCATGGGTTCAATTTTCTAAACAAAAAAAAAATAATGACACATAGGACTGAGAAAATTAGATTCACTAAATTATATTATAACCTTGCACTCACAGGCTACTTCACCGAATTATGTGCTAACCGATTTACATTTTTGTCCTTTATTTTGAAAGAACCAGTACCTTTCCCTTTACATTATGTATTATAGAAAAAACCGTAATCTAAGTGCAAGCATTCTTTAAAGAAACAAATAAAAAAGAAAACAGATCTAAAACTTCTTATTACATTATCTTTACTCATTCTTGACTGATTTTTAGATCCAATTTGTTGGTCATCA
Organism: Sesbania bispinosa; assembly: GCA_026901365.1. NCBI lineage: Eukaryota > Viridiplantae > Streptophyta > Magnoliopsida > Fabales > Fabaceae > Sesbania > Sesbania bispinosa. Next base: position 1,317,802 of record QLOH01000201.1, on the reverse strand, counting down.
CATTGATCAATAGGATTTCCTTCTTTATCCTGCAATTGAATGACAAAAGTATGTTAAACAATTAGAACACTTTAGAAAATACTACAAACAGAAAGAGGTTAGTGTTTATAAAAAATTACATTTTCTTCTCCTATTGTGAAACCATCACCATTTGAATGTGAAGATTCACCATCCATAGGAACTTGATCATCCGTGCAAAGGAGCCAAGGAAATTTCTTAGCTATGTGTCCAGTTCTAATACAATTTGAACATCTCCTCTTCCTTCCGTACTTTTTCTTGGATGGAGTACCTTTTGTCTTCACCAAAATATATCACCCACATCCTTAAAAGATGACCTAACTGTGCTGTTTGAATCCCCTTGATTCTTATACTTATTAAGCAGCTTAAAAATCATTTAAAATATCATTGGAACATGCATTCTTCTCTCTAGCAATAACGCACAATCTATTACAAGCAGCAACCAAGGTTTTAAATATCGGACCGAAACATAAATATTGGCCGCAACAATCGGTATTGGAGGTGAACGATACCAATACAGAACGAAATATTGGTGTGAAAAAACATCGCAAGAAACGACCGCAACGGAACGGTGTTGCGGTTGCAACAGACGTACAAAAACCGTTTCAACAACCGTAATATGTTTTTTATGTATAACCCGATTTCAAACTCAATTTTTTCAAAAAAAATAATGAGAAAGTACAAAAAAATGAAACCTTTTTCAGAGAATCTCTGGAACTAGCTCAATAATTTCTACTTTTGAGAGATTCAAGCAGGAAAATTGTACAAGATCAAAGCTTTTTTTTTAAATCAAAGACACACTTAGTATTGTAACAACACAAACAAAATCACAGACTAAACAAACTTACATTTTGAACAAAAAAAATCAAGAACATCTCTGGATTGGTAAGCAAACTGCGAGGCGAGCATCTCCAGAGTCCAAATCATCCTCCATCCTCCATTAAGAAAGCAGAGAAGACACCCAACCATCCATTGACATTTTGATCTCTAATCAGGTGCCAATACCATACCCCTTAAAGGCTTAAAACTCATATCGGTGAGAGTGGTGACTGGTGAGACAGAAAGAATCCGGAAAGGAGAGAAGAAGCGGCAAGTAGCATGAGGAGAGGAGGGTAAACAGATGGGAGAAAAATGGCTTCTTTTTCTGTAAAAGCGTGAATGAGTGAGTGGGTGAAAATTGGAGAGAAGAAAAATGGGTGTAGTGTGAGGGGCGGAAGGCGTTCACCAAGTGAGGAGTGAGTGAAAAGATGGGAAAGAAAAGAAATGGGGGAGGGGTTACAGAGGCAGAGTGACCGTGTGGACTCTGTGGAGTGAGTTTTGTTGTTGGTGGAAGGGAGAATGGGAAAGGGACCGTGTGGTGGAGTGAGAGGATGGGAGAAAAAATAATAGTGGGAGGGTGAGTTGGCGTGAATTTAATGAGGGAAAGGGGAGGTGGGTGTGTGTTGTGCGTGAGTTATTGGTGGGAATTGTTGGTAGGGGAGATTAGGAAAGGAACCGTGGAGTGAAAAAATGGGAGAAGAAAAATTAATGGTGCGAGGGGGTGAGTTGGCATGAAATTAATGAGGGGGAAGGGTGGGTGGTCGTCAATTGTTGCTGGAGATTGAGGAGGGATTTAATTAATATGGTGGGAAATTAATTAATTGAATGGGAATTGGGTGGGTAATTAATTGATTGTGTGAGAAATTGTGAAATTAATTAATTGAATGGGAATTGAGTGGGTAATTATTGATTGAGTGAGAATTGTGGGAGATAATCAGGTGACAACTAACTTTCTTATGTTAAGGACTTGAGACAACTAACTTTATGTATGATTATGAGCATTGTTAAAGTATATGAGTAGCTATTAATTTATTTATGTGTTGTGGAGACACCCATACAGGTATGGATTATATTCAATATATTATCAACTACTAATTTATTCATAATTTAATACTTTAATTATGTTTTTTACTATAAATATCTCATAATAATGAAAAAATAACAATTATAAGCTATTATAGATTATATATATTATAGAGAATTTTATCATAATTTTGTGCAATGTTGTACACATTTCACACCACCAACAACCGCAATCTTAATCGCAACCGTTGCAACGGCCATAACCGTGAAAACCTTAACGCGACCGCTACAGTAACCGCGACCGATATTTAAAACCTTGGCAGCAGCTGCAGCCCCAAATGGGCCTCAGACATGACATCTGAATCAAAATCTTCCAATTGACTTGCGAAAATATATCACTCTTCAAAGTTTTTGTCCACCGTTTGCAGATCAAACTGCTAGGAATGGAGTCTATGTGCTCATTTTTCATGGCACATATAATATGAGCACATGGAATACCACGAGATTCAAATAGTTTGCATTCACATAAAAAAATTACAGTTCACAGTATCATAATCAACAACAAATTCAGTTCCAAGATCACAATTTTGTTCATCGTCAATATTAATTTCTCACACGTTCAATAACATTCAAGGCACCAACAACTTCAATTTCAGATTTTACTTCCTTAAAAGTCTCTTGGGTGAAAATTTTTGAAGCATCACACTCAATCTTGTAAAGAAAGTGGTTAGCACAAGTTCTGACCAAAAACACTTAAAATCTGCCATGAGCTTGTTGTTTCTATATTCCCTCACCACTTGCTCAAATTTATGCATAAAGTCAATAATGCTACATTTGTTATTAGCATATGACTTGACAAGAGAGTTAATGGCTTCACATTGTTAGGTAGTCCTTATACAACCAAAGAACTTGTCACACAAGTATGCACTAGCCCACATATACTTGTTCTCATAGGTTTTAGAACCCCTCGTTTTCTACAAGCCCGTGTTTCAAAACCATTTGCTGCAAAAAATTTCAAATTTTTCCTAGGTAAAATTAGAATACATTGCAGTCTTGAAAATCCATAAGAATGTGGAATTCTTCACATTCTCACATGCATTTCTTATGTAAGTGCCAGCACAGAGTCTATGGGTCGCATTGGAAAACTTGCTTGACGCCTCTCTCATAGCCCCATCACGCATCTGTCACAAACTTTAGGATGTTTATTCCACATAGCATCTCGAAAAAGGATTCTAACAGCCATTTAAAGTATCAATTGTTTATCACTCACCAAGGCACAACCAAAGATAACAGTCTGTGAATGATGATTGCAACTAGAGAAAGTCACTAGAGGTTTGTGTTGACTTGTTTTTTTCTAAGTAGTATCAAATGCTAGAATATCACCAAAGCAATGAAAATCACTTCTACTAACTTCATCTTCCCAAAACAAATTCTTCAATTTACCATCACTTGTAAATGAATATGATGAATGCACCAATCCATTATTATCCGCCTTTCCTTGTAAATAACCTAATGCAAGCAATGCATCCCCATCTTTGATCTTCTCACGGTTTTTCTCACTAAATAATTGTACATACCCTTTTGGTAAACCCTAAAGCACTATACCACCTTTCTAAGCCAACATATATCCCATAATGTGATAAGTATTTATATTTTGGTGGACATAAATCATGATTATGAGTCTCCACAAAGGACAAGACTGTCCATTTTGATCTCTTGTAATCAAAGTGTACTCTAAGCTTAGCTTGATACCTAGTACGAGTGATTGGCCTATGAGGTCTCTTTCTATCCAACCTTATAAAGTTTTTTTATTTCTCACACCCTCTATGTTGCAAACCAATTGACGCATTATAGAATTGCCTTTCACATCACGTTTTATATCATCTTTTCTTGCAACAAAGCCATGACACCTAGCATATGAATCATAAAATTTACATGCATGCTCTTCACTGCAAAACCCCATACCTTGGATGTCATCCGCAGTTAGGTTTATTATCCTTTTATACATTCATATGTTAAATCTTCGTCCACGGCCTCATTCTCATTACCCATATCATTGCTATCTTCACTATGACTTTCATCAGACTATCATTGCCTCTATCATTATAATTGTCGTTCATATCTCTGTCATCATCTAAATTAACAAATGATTCATCACCAATTTTTCCATCTGTAACAAATACAATTGCATATTAATCTATTTTTCCATATTTTTAAAATGATATTTTAAAATAACATAAAATCTTGAAATTTGGAACCATAAAGACTACTTGCAAACAAACATATCTCAACTTCACTTTTCAAAATTAATAACAAAGTATTCCCATAGTGAGGAAGGCAATATACATAGCCATGCAATATAAACCTGTACTAAATGATAGGGATAATAAAATTTAAAAAGAAAAAAATGATCACCAACTAGCAAACAATAAACCAAACTAGGGAGAGGACAAATTAAATAATTGCCTTAACCATGCATTCCATCACCTACCCTGTTGGCCACTTTATCTTCAACCATACTCATAACTACAGATTTCTCATTTGGAACAACAACCATAATGCAGTAAACTAGGGAGAGGACAAATTAAATAATCAATTTTTTAACAGCCACAATGCCCGCACAAAAAACTAGTATCAAAGTCCTTTTGCATTACCGGAGCATAGATATACTCCCCCAATGCACTGTTAATCAGCTGGCACACAGTGTCCAGTACTAGATGACTAGAAATATATACACTTACCAAGAACCCTGAACATCCTAATTTATATGCTTGAATATCTCTATAATAATGTAATTTATCCACACCATTTATCCAAACCTAAATGCTAGAAAATCCTAGAGATCTACTCGAAATTATACTACATAAAAACAACTTTATAAAAAGATGTTTACTACTTTTTTTACATGCCATACCATTCCCTATCATATCAAGTGCTGAGAAGATGTTCATAACACAGTCAAAATGCAAGCAAGGTAACTGAAATTTGAAAGAGATGATATAGACAACGCTAAAGAGGCATATTATTGTCTGAAAAAAAATGAAAAAGTTGAAGAGAAACAATGGAATGATGCAATGCCAAATAATCGATAAATAGAATATGAACGAAATACTAGATAATTTCATTTTAGTGAGTTAGTGACACTATAAATATTTTATGATTCAGCTCCAATCCCAAATATATGGCCCAATTAACCATTTGGTTAACTCTCAAATTTTAATATTTTTCATGCATGGTGAGATCTAATTCAATGTTTACACTCAATAACAGGAGCTCGTAAAGAACAAATCATATATGACAATACAAACATATAGTATCTAAACCCACTAACAAAATACCAGTGATATGAAGACATTATATATAGCTACTCTTTTGTCCAAATGTTCATTGCGCCCCTTTATGTCAAATAAACCCATCTAATTGTAGCCATAAAATAACATGCATTAAAAGAGTGTTGTGATAAGATGAAAATATTGTACTTTATTGTATGTTGTCCAAATTAACAAAAGTGAGAGGTGTAGAAAAAAAAGGATTAAAATCTAAACAATTGATGGATAATGGTCAATATAAAATAACAACCAAATACAGACTCAAAATTCAAAAACATAAATAAATAAATAATAAATAAAAGAATTACACCAACCTTTGCATTGAGAGAAATAGGAGCACAACGACTCAGTTGCTTTTGTAGAGTCAAATTGCGTGCTTCAGTATTTTCTATGTACCTTCAAAAAACCAAAATAACCATATAACCAATGTCCATTATGATTTTCAACATTATGTATTTCTCCTTTACAGAGTATATAAAGTACTTAAGAATTTAAAGGAAAGATGAGTTTTAAGATACAACCATATGAATGTAGGGAATATGGGTTTAAAGGAAATTTGTGCAGCTTGAGTTTGGAATAATGGCGCTTATATTAAGCAGCAAATTTCATTTGGAATAATATGTTCAAACCATTCCTTATATAGTTTTTTCTATTATAAGAAATTTCAAATTGTGTTGCATATTTAAATAAAAGTATAATTACATGAATGAATTTTAATTACATTTGGAAGACAATATATGTAATCTTATATAATTTTCTTTATCATTTACAGTAAACAATTTACTCCTTTTTTAATCAGCAAAATTTCATTAATGGGAGGAGTGGGGGTGATCAAACCCAAAATAACTAAAAACCAAAAAATAAATTATAATGACAAACCTCCCCAATAAACTTTTCCCCCAATATAAAGATACCCTATACCCCCTCAAATACAAAGAAATGGTTACAAGACCATCAGACTACATGAAAAGTGAAAGCAAACCGACCGAGCTACATGAAATCAAAATAAAGACTAATGTCCTGTATATAACACATCAAATAACAAACTGAATCTCCTGTGAACACAATTGACTAAAAAAACTAGTAGCCATCATGTAGCACCCATAGAGCAATAGGAAATATTAAAGCAACATGAAAACAACACGTTGAATCAAACTAAAACAGTAGAGCATCAAGTTAAAATCGACACTTGCAACATAAACTACAGATAGTAACCAACACTGGTACAAAATACTACCAACCAGCTATCAGACATAACTCCATTCAAAATCATCCAAACCTACAACATAGTTACACGATACAAAAAAAACCAACACAACTATAAAAACTTCACCACACCAGAACAAACATCGTTCAACGAAATTCAAAGACAAGTGCTTTTTTTTTCTAAGAAAAAAGAATTTATTAAAAGAAAGTACAAATGATACTCCAACCCATATACAAATACAATAGACCAAAAGCTAGCTGGGACAAGAAGATAAAATGTTAAAACAGATCCCAACATCTAAAATAATTGCCTACTATAATGACACCAATGTAAATGAAAAGCACACCTAATAACTTAAACCAAAACGTAAATTGCCTACACCACAAATTGATAGCCTAAGCATTCCAGCTGAGACACATGGAGCCAAAGTCGAGGCTTATATACTAAAATGGTGAAAAAAGCTAAAACTCTAACATGAAGATAATGCTAAATGTAACTACCAATAGGTGAAGATTGTATCAGCATCCAACAAGAAAACTCCCACACATAGTAGCACAACAACATCACCCAACCGCTAACACCCAGCAACAACAAAAAAAAAAGTACCCAAAATACACAACCAACAACAGGTAGCAAAACTGAAAAACCAACAAATCATTCTCAAAGCTATAAACAGAGCCATCAAAATAAAACATTGAAAAGAACATACCTCAGGTGCTAAAAGCCAAGAAGAGAAGGAATAATAAAATGGAATTCAACTTACTCTCATATGCTATATTAGTTCCCTTTACCAAATTTATGAAATAGATATGTTTTTCCAAAAATGCTACTGTTCCATTTACTTTCTATAATCACCAGCAAAACCAATCCACTGTGGTTGCTTATGCCTCATGCCATTACTATCCCCATCAATGTTATTGAAATATATGAAATGACAACAAGATAAGAATATTTGTGAAAGTTTCACATGACCCAATCAATATTAAGAACCTTGTTAAAGCCACAGGAAACACTAGAAGGGGGGTTAATAATGTTTTAAGCTTTTTGATTGATTTTGGAAATCTTTAATTTAAATCATGAAGATGAACGATGTTCAAAACAAGTCTTAAGATCAGAGATAATTAAGCGTGCGGAAGATAAGAAAAATGAGTTTCTTCTAAAGCTTAAGATTGTTTTAAACAGAGGCTTCTCAAAGTATCTTCTAAAGATTATTACAAAGAGTATATTCAGAACGGTTTCTGAAATACTTCAGATGACTAGAGGTTGTCTGAAGTCTGTTTCTGATTTCTGAACTGAGCTCTTTCCAGACTAACTTCACATAATTATTTCAGAAGTTCTTCAAGGTACATTCTTTGTAATGCTTCAAATGATATGAGAGACATTTCATGTTTTGTTCATATGAAAGATCATTTTATTGAAATAGTTGGGTTAAGTTTATTATCAAAAATATTTTTCAATCCCCAACATAAATATGAAAACTGTAAATGAAGAGATTAAGGGAAAGAGAACTGAGGCACAAAATTTATCCTGGTTCACCCACAAACCCGTGAGCTACATCCAGTCCCAGAGGCAAACCACCATTGGATTTTCCACTATCTGAATCCACAGATACAAGTATTATTCACAGCCTCTTCAGGCCAACACAAGTATTACTTTGTTTTCAACTGCCTCTCCAAGCAACTCATTGCAGTATTCTTTTACAGACAAGCCTCTCCAGGCTCAACAAGTATTCTTTGTTTTCAACTGCCTCTCCAGGCAACTCATTGCAGTATTCTTTTACAGACAAGCCTCTCCAGGCTCAACAAGTATTCTTTGTTTTCAACTGCCTCTCCAGGCAACTCTTGCAGTATTCTTTTATAGGCAAGCCTCTCCAGGCTCAACACCAAGTATTCTTTTACAGACAAGCCTCTCCAGGCTCAACAAGTATTCTTTCTTACCAAGCCTCTCCAGGCTCTAAACCAAGTATTCTTTGTCAACCGAGCCTCTCCAGGCTCAACAAGTATTCTTTCTTCCACCAAGCCTCTCCAAGCTCTCAGACACTTAACCAAGTGTAGAGTATTCTTTCTTCCACCAAGCCTCTCCAGGCTCTCAAACACATAAAGTGTTTACAAATTGAACTAAGTTTAAGTTTCCACGAAACATAAACTTAATCTTTTCCTGTACTAGAGGTTAACTGAGTACTACTCAGGATACAATGAATGAATTCTAAGTACAAGGTTAAGACTGTAACGCCTGCGTTTTACCGTTTTTGCCATTTTTGCCGTTTTTGCTGTTTTGAGTGTTTTATTGGATTTTGAGTGATTAAAATTATTTTTAATCATCAAAATTCATATTTTTGGATTTAGAATTTAATTTCCTATTTTTAGGAATTTTTTTGGAATTTTTGGGTTTTTCTGTGAAAAATGACCTTTTTGCCCCTCCTGTCCCTTGACCCGGGCCTGAATACTCTTGATCCGGGCCAGAAAAATTGCACAAGCCTTCCTTTCTCTCCTTAAAGACCGTGCAACCAGCCTTGATGCATGGGAGACACTTGTCTTCCATCTCTTCCATTCCACCAATAGCTTGAAAAGGTGAGTATGTCATATAAAAAGCATTTTTCTCCCTTTTTCATTCATTTGTTGCATGCAAGCAAGGAGAACTTTCATTTTCTCTCATCTTCTCTCTTCCTTGGCCGCGACTTCCTCTCCCTTTTCTCTAAAAAACTTCAATCCCTCCATAAACACCACCAAGCTTAGTTTCCATTTTTGAGCCTAAGTTTAGAAACACTAGCTTTCTAGCCTTTAGATCCTTGTTGGAGACTTGAAGGAGTGATCTTGGGGCTGTTTTGGGACCAGAATTCTGCACTCATTTTCTTAGAAATTTGAGGTAAAGGGGGGGAGAACTTGAACTCTAGTAGGATTGGTAACTAGAGTCAAGGATTTGCCCTTAAAATCCTTGTTTTTACTCTTGTTCTCCTTGAAAAAAATCACTTTTTGAGCTTTTCTTTGAGCAAATGTTTTGGATTCTTGGAGCTGGGTTGTTTACATGTTTTTAAGTTTATTTTGATGCTTGGAATGTGCTTGGATTGTGATTGTTGGTGCATGCAAGCCAAGAAACAATTTTGGAAAAATTTTCCCTTTTTTCCTCTAATAGCTCTCGGCCTTGAGGGATTTTGGGGCTGCATGTGTTTCAAAAATTTTTGGTGCTTGGAATGTGTTTGTATGATGAATCCATGAACATGCATGAAGTTGGTTGAAGGTATACAATTGTTTTGGATGATTGATCTTTGAAAAATAGTGTTTATGAGCTTGAAAATGGAGTTATGAACTTTAATGTGTATGTGGATGATTTTGAGTGGATTAGTATGATATTTGGCATTTAGATTGTTTGTTGATGAATGTGTGAAGTTTTGGTGAAGATTGGATGTTGTGAAAAATTTGAAGTTTTGATGAACATTCAAGTTGTTCTTGATATTCATGAGTTGTTCTTGATGAAACTCATCAAGAATACCTTTTTGATCTTAAAAAGGTCAAGGGTATGTTGAAAACATGTTTATGGGTTTTGGTGGTCTAAAAGGACTAAAGTGCAATTAAGAATAAGTCTTTAAAAATAAATAAAACAAATTCGGATTTCCAATTCCAACCAAGTAAAAGTCAATTAAAGGTCAATATTTTAGGTTGTCATGACTAAAATAAGTTCCTAAGAGTTATAAAACCTTTAGGCTTTTAATTTAAGTTTAAAACCTTTAAGAAAAGGAGTTAAAGACTCATTAAAAGTCAATCAAGATTAGATTATGAAATTAAAAGTTAGATTGGAGTTGGACTTCAACTCTAATCCAAGTTATTGAAAATTAAAAATTAGAAATTAATTAGTAGACTTAGCTAATCTAATTACCTAAGTTAAATTAACATAATCTACTTAAGTTAATTAAGTAACGAATGATTAATTAAGGTTAAAGTTAACCTTAATAAAAGTATTAAATAATTAATAAGTAATGATGATTAAGAATTAACTAACTATGATTAACCTTAATCAATGTAATTAAAAGCTTAGTCCAAAATTAAGGAAGAGATTAAGGGATAATTAGAAATTAATTAGGATCTTAAGTAAGGATTAAGACTTAATTAAAGAAGGATAAGATTAATTGAAATTCGATTAATGAAGACTAGTTATGATTAAAGGTTAAGCCTAATCTTAATTAGTCATACAAATAGAATTAGGATTAGTAATGCCTTTCACAAGACATATCCATAAGCCTTAGTAAATTGTAGGACTTAAGTGAATATGATTATCAATAAAGCTAGCACAAGCTACCTTAAAAGATTATAACCAACACTTTCTCTCTACATAAAACTTGAGAAGCTTGGTAAGAGAGTGTGATTTGGTTTTCCTTAAAAAAGACCTTGAATCTACAAGGTTTCACCACGGTAAAGTGGTGACGTAAAAAGATTCAATGGGCTTGTCTGTAAGGATGTAATATTGTAAGTGTTTGTGGTGTGACATACATCATGCATCAATAATGATTAAGGTTCAAAGCCTTTACGACCTATATGGCAATACCACTCTAGTACAGTGTGAAATTGTATGGACAGGTGCACTGGGTTTTGCAAAGAACACCAGCGGTCCGGTAAAGGAGACCAGCCCTGAGGATAAGTCGGGTCCCGAAATGGCACAGTGACGTAGACTCGCCCCCCTACTGTCGTGTAAGCGGGGGTACAGGCTTGGACTATCCTGTCGCTCTCAAGTTTTCATAATCAGTGAGGTTTGTCTGGAAGTCGGAAAATCGTCTTGGCCAGAGATGAGCAATGCTCCTCGTACTATGTGCTAGTACAGACTATATACTCCTGAATATTGTACATATATATGGTCGAGCAGTTGCTATGTGCTCTGCTTTTGGTCGATGTTTCCCCCGGGCCCTCATGCATTAGTCATATGCATCATGATAACATAAACTGCATTCTTGTGATTGAGATTGTGTGATGTTCTATGAGTGCTCTAGCTACTGTATTCTACTTGATATGAGTTCATGTGATGTTCTCACCCTTCCCTTTTCTGCTTCTGTTATTTCCTGTCGTCGTACTTCTTCGCCCACGTCGACAGTTGGTATTGGAGAGCTTCAGGATGTCCACTATGAGGATCACGTTGAGGTGGGAGCCACGGGGCCAGTGGCGAATTACAGACGTCCCTAAGCGATGTATTTTCACGGGGGAGGTGCGCGTTACCATTTCTCATCCCAGCCTTCCCCTGGTACCCGGAGATAGATTTCACAGTGCCGGTGATCTTGAGTTTGAGACTCCACCGAGACTCCGTCGCTACACTACTTTTCTCAATCGTCGTCATCGCCCCCTCTCCATCGACATCGTCACAGTCCTCACGGATGGCGACCATGGGCGAGCCAGATTCCCCTCGTTACTCCTCCCGGCCCAGAGGTGTCACCTCCACAGCCCGTATATCCTGACGCATTTGGCCAGTCCCGTCCGAGTGAGCCAAACATGATCGTGATTGATGACACTACATCTGAGGAGGAGGACCAGAGGAAGACCCGAGGATGACTCTGAGGATGAGGAGCCAGAAGAGGAATTCTTCCAGTGACGACCCCTCAGAAGACTTTGGGATGATCAACCTCGGGGGGTACTGGAGGGAGGAGTTGCGGGTGGATCTCCTGCTGAGACGGATGACGACGAGTAGGAGAGCGTAACTGGGGTAGTACGAGTCTAGTTAGTAGCAGCTCTGATTTAGTGGCCTCTTGTTTTGTTTCGTTTTGGTTGAGGTCTTATTTTATTATAGTCTACTACTAGAACTCTTGTTTTGTATGGTGGTATTGTTTACTCCGGGATTACTTTGACACTATGGTTCTATATATATGTTATGATGTTCTTTCCCATGATCCCCTTATATCTGCGTGTATGTTGTGTATGTATGCGGAATGATTGAATCGTCTAGATGTTTTAGGAAATGAATTTCAGACTTAGAAAAGGACATTTTCATGAAATACTTAAAATGGAAATAGAATGCCGATTAGTTGATGATGATATAAACTCTTATTCCAAAAAAAAAAATATTTCGTATTTTCAAAGTTTAAAACAGTAAATTCGACGGTTACGTTTTGCAATGTGATATTCTTAGCGGTATAAACTAAGGGTGTCACATTGAAGTGTTATCAGAGCTGTTCTTTCCTTTTTGCCTCGGGTATGGTCTGCAATACCCTTCTCTCTGTGTTACTCTGTGTTTGATTGTTTGTTTGTGTTGATGTTGCATTTTGTGAATTGGTTGCTCTCATCTTACTATCTTAGTAATATGAGGATCTGTGTGTAGTGTTGCTTATTCTTGCTTGAATGGTTCTGCATGAAACGGAAGAAGTTGACTTGTTCTGAGAATGCAGGATTCCATGGCAGAAAGAGGCAACCCTGAGATGGGCGATCTCCTGGGAAGGAGACAAGGTAGCATAGAATCACACCTCATAAAAGAATTAACTTAACACCCTAATTAGAATTAAGGTAGTATGAATGAACCAAGTAATCAAGCTTCTAAAACGAGTTTGCCAAGACCTCTAGGTCCTGAGATGGTACATTAGTGTAGCCAATAGTTGATTTGACTCGTGGATTGAGGTGCTGAGTGAGACATCAAAGGTCAGGATAGGATGACCACTAAGGATAAGTTCCCATTCCTTTAGATGAGTAACCTAAGGGATCAATAATGAATTCAAGGCCGTAAATTCAAGGTTAAGATGATTGATCATTGAGGTTTAATTATTAAGGTTTTGAAATTTGGGGATTTGTACTAATAGCTCTTGAGGATTCAGTTATTGAAAATATATATATTTTGGCAAAGCAAGTTAGAAGTAATTGATGACTTGGGATATACTCAGGACGAATAATGATGGAGTTTAGGATAAGAATGAGAAACTATGAATTGAGAGTTGATCTTAGTAATTAAGGTATATTTGGATACCCTGTTGATGAACTTGAAGTCTAAAAGGGTTTGACTGTGGAATGAGTGTCATGATTGAAGTTTGATAGATACACTAGAGTATGATCACTATCTCTAACGAATTGATAAAATAAGGATTTATAGAAACAAGTGGAGAAACTCGATTTAGACAAAGGATATCAAAGTATTGAGGCCAATAGCACAAGATATAGTTCTTAAGGAATTTTAGTCGTATGGTAGGGTATGACTAAGCAAATGATCTGTTAGCATCAAGATTAAGCAGGAAATTGAAGAAAGAGATCATGTGATGGAGAATTATATGCACGAGTAAGCACTACAAGAGCTACAATGGTATGAGCTAAGTAAGGACAACACTTCCATGAGGTTAGTAGAAATAATAAATATGTCAAATAATGAGCGATTATCGTATGTGTTGATTTTGATGACTAAGAGTATACTTGATTGATGCTCCTATAGATTGAATAAGGTATGTGAATGGAATCTCATAAACGATTAAGATTGGAATTGGTAAGAATTATGACACGTTGGTTTAGTATGGTTATACCAATTTACAGGATTAGTTTGTACATTAATCTTAATGGACTTAGACTCTCAAGGAAAGGTATATAAATTAGTAAATATCTAGGCAGGATTTTAAAGATTGGATTGGAATAGTACTAGATAAGTAGGTGACGTTTCGCGTAAGGATGCCCTAGGGTGTAACGCCCGCGTTTTACCGTTTTTGCCGTTTTTGCTGTTTTGAGTGTTTTATTGGATTTTGAGTGATTAAAATTATTTTTAATCATCAAAATTCATATTTTTGGATTCAGAATTTAATTTCCTATTTTTAGGAATTTTTTTGGAATTTTTGGGTTTTTTGTGAAAAATGACCTTTTTGCCCCTCCTGTCCCTTGAACCGGGCCCGAATACTCTTGATCCGGGCCAGAAAAATTGCACAAGCCTTCCTTTCTCTCCTTAAAGACCGTGCAACCAGCCTTGATGCATGGGAGACACTTGTCTTCCCATCTCTTCCATTCCACCAATAGCTTGAAAAGGTGAATATGCCATATAAAAAGCTTTTCTCTCCTTTTTTTATTCATTTTGTTGCATGCAAACAAGGAGAACTTCATTTTCTCTCATCTTCTTCTTCCTTGGCCGTGGCACTCTCACCCTTTCTCTCCCAAAATCTTCATTCTCTCCATAAACACCAACCAAGTTTAGGTTCCATTTTTGAACCTAAGCTTAAAAATACTTACTTTCTAGCCTTAAAACACTTGTTGGAGACCAAAAGGAGGACCTTTGAGGGGCTGTCTTTGGCTGTTCTTGGAGCTGTTTTCTGCACTTTTTCTTGGAGAAATTCTTAGGTAAAGGGGGGGAGAACTTGAACTCTAGTAGGCTTTGTAACTAGAGTCAAGGATTTACCCTTGAATCCTTGCTTTTCTAACCTTGTTTTTACTTGAAAAATCATCTTTTTGGAACTTCTTTTGAATGTATACTTTCGGATCTGTTGAGCTGGGTTGTGATTGATGTTTGCATGTTTGTTTTGATGCTTGAAATGTGTTTAATTGATGGATTTGGATGCATGCAAGCCAAGATAAATTTTTGCAAAATTTCTCCCTTTTTCCTTGATGCTCTCGGCCAAGAGAGTAAAAATATGGGGCTGCATGTATTCTAAAATTGTTTTGATGATTTTAATGTGTTTAGATGATGATTTGATGAACATGCATGTGGTTGGATGGATTTACACAATTGTTTGATGATTGATATTGTGAAAGATTGGTGTTTTGAGCTTGAAATTGGAGACTATGAACTCAAAATGCATGTGGATGATCTTGGGTGACTTTTTTTGTGATATTTGGCATTTAGATTGTTTATTGATGAATGTGTGAAGTTTTGGTAAAGATTGGATGTTGTGAAAAATTTGAAGTTTTGGATGAACATTCAAGGGTGTTCTTGATGTTCATGAGTGTTCTTGATGAAACTCATCAAGAATGTCCTTTTGATCCTAAAAAGATCAAAAGGATGTTTAAAACATGTTTTTGGGCTAAATTGGCCCAAAAGGACTAAAGAATAAATTTGTAACAAAAAGGACTAAATTGCAAATAAGATAAGTTTTTAAATTAAGTAATTAAATTCTGATTTTTATTTTAACTAAAATAAAAATCTATGTAAAAGTCACATTTTTATTTATTATGAATAAAAATGGGCTCTCATGGGTCCAATAACCTTTAGGCTTTTGTTTAGTCCCAAAGCCTTCAAAAAGAAAGTCAAAACTCAATTTAAAAGACAACTAAAAATAATTCATGGGCTTAGGCTTAGATTAGGGTTGAACTTCAACACTAATCTAAGTTGTGAAAATTAAACTTAGGATTAATTAGTAGACTTAACTAATTTAATCACCTAAGTTGATTAGCCTAAATTACTTAAGTTAATTAATAATTAATTAAGTCTAAAGATAATTAATATTAATATAAGTGTTAATTAAGTAATTAAACTCTAACGACGGTTAAAAACTAATTAATTATAATTTAACCTTAACCAAGCATAATTAAAAACCTTAATCCAAGATTATAGAAGAGATTAAGGGATAATTAGGAATTAATTAGGATCTTAAGTAAGGATTAAGATTTAGTTAAAGAAGGATAAGATTAATTGAAACGCGGTTAATGAAGACTGGTTATGATTAAGGTTAAGCCTAATCTTAATTAGTCATACAAATAAAATTAGGAATTGTAATACCTTTCATAAGACATATCCATAAGCCTTAGTAAATTGTAGGACTTAAATGAATATGATTATCAATAAAGATAGCACAAGCTACCTTAAAAGAATATAACCAACACTTTCTCTCTACATAAAACTTGAGAAGCTTGGCAAGAGAGCGTGATTTGGTTTTCCTTAAAAGAAAGACCTTGAATCTACGAGGTTGCACCACAGTAAAGTGGTGACGTAACAAGATTCAATGGGCTTGTCTGTGAGGACGTAATATTGTAAGTGTTTGCGGTGTGACATACATCATGTGCATCAATAATGATTAAGGTTCAAAAGCCTTACGACCTATATGGCAATACCACTCTAGTACAGTGTGAAACTGGATGGGACGGGTGCACTGGGTTTTGCAAAGAACACCAGCGGTCCAGTAAAGGAGACCAGCCCTGAGGATGAGTCAGGTCCCGGAATGGCATAAGTGGCGTAGGCTCGCCCCCTACTGTCGTGCAAACGGGGTACAGGCTTGACTATCCTGTCGCTCTCAAGTTTTCATAATCAGTGAGTCTGTCTGGAAGTCGGAAAATCGTCTTGGCCGGAGATTGAGCAATGCTCTTCGTACTAATCGCTAGTACATACTATACTCATGATATATTGCGCATATATGGTCGAGCAGTTGCTGTGTGCTCTGCTTTTGGTGTTGTTTTCCCGGGCCCTCATGCATTATATATATAGCATGGTAGCATCAACTGCATACTTGTGATTGAGATTATGTGGATGTTTGTGAATATTTTATTGATGCTCTAGTTACTATGTTCTACTTGTTATGAGTTCATATGATGTTCTCACCCTTTCTTCTCTGCTTCTATTCTCTGTCGTCGCGTTCTTTCGCCATCGTCAGTCGGGTTTGGGGAGCTTCAAGATGTCGACCATGAGGGTAACGCTGAGATGGGGGCCACGAGGACAGTGGCGGGTCACGGACATTCCTAGACGCTGTATATTCACAGGGGAAGTACACGTCACGATCTCTCACCCTAGCCTTTCCCTTGTGTCAGAGGTCGTCATCACTGTGCCTGTGATTCTGGAGTTCGAGACACCACCAGGACTTCGTCGTCACACCACTTTCCTAAACCGTCGTCATCGTCCCGTTCCATCTACTTCTTCCCAGTCCTCCCGGATGGCCACTATGGGAGAGCCGGATTCCCCTCGCTACACTCTTGGACCAGAGGCGTCATCCCCACCGACCATGCGTTTCAGTGCATTCGGTCGTCCTTCCGCCAGTGAGCCTGATCTGGTCGTCATTGATGATACTGCATCCGAGGAGGAGGATCCAGAGGAGGATCCTGAAGAGGACCCTGAGGAGGACCCCGAGGACGAGGAGCTGAGGGAGGATTCTTCTGACGGTATTCCTTCAGAGGAATTCAGGATGATTACCCTCCCGGATGCCGGGAGGAGGAGTTGTAGGGTTGCCCCTGCTAAGTCGGATGACGATGAGTAGAGGGGTGTGTGTCTGGGGTAGTCATGAGTCTAGCAGTAGTAGCTCTGATTAGTGACCTCTTATTTTGGTTGTATTGATAGAGGTTTTATTTATTTTACTGCCAGAACTCTCATTTTGTATGATGGTGTGGTATCTCGGGGATCACTTGACACTGTGGTTATGTACCTGTATGTTTTTCACGTTTCTTCCCTAGTCTCCACTTTATATTTGCGTGTGTGTTGTGTATATATGCGGAATGATTGAATCGACTAGATGTTTTCCGAAAACGTATTTCAGAATTAAGGAAGGGATGCTTTCACAAATATCTAAAATGGAATTAGAATGAGATTAGTTGTTGATGACTAAGTTTCTTATTAAAAACTCTTTCCAAAAAAAAAAAATATTCCCGTATTTTCTAAGCATATATTTAAAAACGAGAGTCATCGGTTACGTTCGTAATGTGATACTCTTAGCGGTATAACTAAGGGTGTCGCATAGGGGACAAATACAATCCGTGGGAGTAGGATAACCATAAGGAATGATAATAATAATATTCCCAAAGATAGGTTTAAAGATAGATTGCCTCTATCTATATACCGAGACTATAGGTAATCTTATAATCTGCTTTGGACTTTACCACGGATGCTACAGGTGTCTAGTGATTCCATCTGGATTGGTTATCATTGGTGTTCCTTTCCCTCCTTGGTGAACCTAGTTTTCTAGCCTTATTTAAGCCAACTTATCCTCATTCTTTTGTGCAATGTTCTCTCCTATTTCTAGGATCCAATTGGGAGTATGGCATTCTTTGGAATAATTTTGATGGATAGGAAGTTGTATGCTAAGCTATCTAAGTGTGAGTTTTGGTTAAAGGAAGTGAATTTCCTAGGTCATGTGATCTATAGTGGACGAGTTAGCATAGACCCAGCTAAGGTAGAAACTGTGTTACAGTGGGAAGCACCTGGGACTTTAACGGAAGTGAGAAGCTTCTTGGGGTTAGCTGGTTACTACCGTAAGTTTATTGAAAATTTTTCAAGGATAGCAACTTCGTTGAACCATTTGATTAGGAAAGACCAACCTTTTGTGTGGAGCCAGTAGTAGTGTGAAGATAGTTTTCAGGAATTGAAGAAAAGGTTAACTTCTGCGCCTGCGTTAGTTTTACCTGACCCACAAGAGAGTTTTGAAGTATACTGTGATGCTTCAAAACAAGTGTATTAGGTTGTGTGTTAATGTAAAAAGGAAAGGTAGTGGCTTATGCCTCTAGGCAATTGCGAACACACGAAGTGAACTACCCTACGCATGATCTAGAGTTGGCAGCCATAGTTTTTGCTCTAAAGATTTGAAGGCACCATCTGTATGGCGCTAGGTTTGAAGTCTTTAATGACCATAAGAGCTTGAAGTATCTATTTGATCAGAAGGAATTGAATATGAGGCAGAGACGATGGATGGAGTTTTTAAAGGATTATGATTTTAGTCTGCAATACCACCCTAGGAAAGCTAATGTAGTGGCTGATGCGTTGAGAAGGAAATCTTTGCACATGTCAGCAATGATGGTTAAGGAGTTAGAGCTGATAGAAAAGTTTAGAGACCTAAACCTAGATGTTGAATTTGGTCCTAAGAGTGTAAGATTGGGAACCTTGAAGATTTCAAGTGATTTCTTGGAGCAAGTTCGCGTAGCACAGGAAGTGGATCAATCTTTACAAGTTTTGAAGGATCTAGTCCCTAAGAAAGGAGAATCTGAGTTTTGTAAGGGAACTGATGGGATTATTAGATTCAAAAATAGGATATGTATACCTGATGATAAGTGAATAAGGAAACTGATCTTAGAAGAGGCTCATAAGAGTGGATTGAGTATTCACCCTGGAACAACTAAGATATATCAAGATCTGAAGATGATGTTTTGGTGGTCTGGAATGAAAAAGGAAGTAGCTGAGTATGTAGCTTCTTGTTTGGTTTGTCAGAAAGCTAAGATTGAACATCAAAGACCATCAGGAGAGTTACAGCCTTTAGATGTCCCTGAGTGGAAATGGGATAGCATATCTATGGATTTTGTGGTAGGTTTACCTAGAACTTCTGCAGGTTTTGATGCTATATGGGTAATTGTTGATAGGTTAACAAAATCTGCTCATTTCTTGCCCATTAACATTAAGTTTTCTCTAGAAAATTTAACTTATGAAGTATTACCTGTGCGAATCGGAGACCGAAGGACTAAGCAGCTGAGAGGAAAAGAGATTCCGTTGGTAAAGGTTATTTGGAGTGCAACTGATGAAGGGAATGCAACCTGGGAGTTGGAAGAGTAATTGAAGAAGTCTTATCCTCATTTATTCCAAGAAGGTACGCACAATTTCGAGGACGAAATTTCTTTTTAGAAGGGGAGAGTTGTAACGCCCGCGTTTTACCATTTTTGCCGTTTTTGCTGTTTTGAGTGTTTTATTAGATTTTGAGTGATTAAAATTATTTTTAATCATCAAAATTCATTTTTTTGGATTTAGAATTTAATTTCCTATTTTTAGGAATTTTTTTGGAATTTTTGGGTTTTTCTGTGAAAAATGACCTTTTTGCCCCTCCTGTCCCTTGACCCTGGCCCGAATACTCTTGATCCGGGCCAGAAAAATTGCACAAGCCTTCCTTTCTCTTCTTAAAGACCGTGCAACCAGCCTTGATGCATGGGAGACACTTGTCTTCCCATCTCTTCCATTCCACCAATAGCTTGAAAAGGTGAGTATGTTATATAAAAAGCATTTTTCTCCTTTTTCATTCATTTGTTGCATGCAAGCAAGGAGAACTTTCATTTTCTCTCATCTTCTCTCTTCCTTGGCCGTGACTTCCTCTCCCTTTTCTCTCTCAAAAACTTCAATCCCTCCATAAACACCACCAAGCTTAGGTTCCATTTTTGAGCCTAAGCTTAGAAACACTAGCTTTCTAGCCTTTAGATCCTTGTTGGAGACTTGAAGGTCTGCGCATCTTTCTGAGATGTAGATGAATAAAGATGTTGAATCATTTTGTATTTTATTCAAGCATCTTTCTGGTTGCTTTTTCTCAGTCTTCTGATCACCTCTGTATGGCAGGAGTCGCAGGTGCAGTAGGTCTGCGCACGCAGATCCCTTATGTTGCAGGTGCAGCATGCGTTGCCGAAAGTCTTTGCCGAGTTTCCTTATTTGTGAAAGACTTTGGTCGAGGTATAAAAGTATGTTTAGCTTTTATACTGAAATGCCTTTTGTTGCAGGTGCAGCAGTCATTAGAGAAAGTCATTGCAGAGTTTCCTTATTTGTGCAAGACTTTGATCGAGGCATAAAAGCATGTTTAGATTTTATACTGAAATAAGTGTAGTCTCTTTGGTAGAGTGTGCTTTACACTTTATCAACGTCTTCAAGAGATCAATTCTTGATTCTGTTTGTAGACTTCTTCAGATAGCCTTCACGTCTTCAGATGGTCTTCACGTCTTCAGACGGTTTTCTTGTCTTCAGACGGTCTTCTTGTCTTCAGACGGGTTGCGCACTTTAGACAGCTTCAACACTTCAGACGGGTTGCATTCTTCATACAGCTTCAACACTTCAGACGAGTTGCTTACTTCAGACAGGTTGCGTTCTTCAGAATACTTCAGACAGTCTTTGAATTCTGCATTTGTTCTTCTGATCCTTATCTTCTGATTCTGATAGAATCTTCTTATGAATATTTTAACCTGAAACACAATCAACAAGCCAATACCTTTCTTAGTAGAATCTGTTTATATAATCTTATTTGTTCTTATTATGTTCTTATATAATCTTATTTGTTCTTATTATGTTCTTATATAATCTTATTTGTTAATCATTAAAACTAAAGGATATTAAGTCTTTGAGTCAGGTTTGAATGCTCAAACTGATTAATAGACTTCACAATCTCCCCCTTTTTAATGATGACAAATAAGATATGTATAACTTACAAAATGTTTTAATGAAAGATGGTTAAGTATATAGAAGATTCTCCCTATCTATAATACTCCCCCTGAGAAGAACATTTATTCTTTAGTTTGTTAAATGTTGCCACTTGTTAACTTCTTAGTAATCAGATGTTAATCTTTTTAGATACCAATTATTATTGTTTGTTATTCATTGAAAACTAATATTACCACATATTGTTAACTTATCACAGATACCGATTATTATATAATTACACTATTATTACATATTTCAATTGTTATCATAAGTTATTTTTACTGTTATACTTTCAGTTATGACATTTGTTATTTTCTGACTTTCTAGTTACCTGTTACATACACCATTTGGTTATTTGTATATTTCTCCCCCTATTTTTATATTTCTCCCCTTTTATATACAATATTAACATCATTTTGTGAGTTTTATATTTCTCCCCCTTTTGTCATTAATTAAAAAGGTTCACTATGTTGAATTTCATACCTTTCTTCCTATTTTAAGTTCACTTACTTTTACCATTATTGCTTAGTTGTATTTCTTTACTGTTTATATTTCTCCCCCTTTTTATCTTACATTAAAGTTTTTAGACATTGTCTGAATCTTGATATCAGTTGTTTTGATTTTGCAGGGACGTTATTACTCAAATTGTTATTATTATTATTCAGATACCAAAGATTAAGGAATAAATACCAACTGTTAATAAATGAAACAAGAGAAACTGAAATACATTTTAAATAAATACCAACTATTAAATGAAACAACTTTTGATAAACAAAAGAAACTGAAATAAAAACAGAAATACACAAGTTTAAATTTTCTTAAAACATTTGATAAAGGAATTTTTAAAAGAAAACAAGTTACATTCCAAAAATAGAATGCATTTTTCATTGCTGACGCCGGAGATTCCTTCGAAGGCCTGAGGCATAGCCTTATCAGACTTCATCTCTTTTAAAGCTATCACCACTCCTTCTGCTGCAAAAGCTTCAGGAGTTGCCTCAGAGCCCTAGACTTCATCCCAACCGTGCTTTGCTGCACGCATTCTCCTTCTAACTGCTGGGACAGTGGAGGTGCATCATGTAAGACTGTGTTTTGACCAGCAGCCACCACCTTAAATCCAAGAACCACTTTGTCAGTAGTTCTCTTTATAAGATTGGCTATTCTGGGATCTCCCAGTGGTCTTCCAGTCCACCTGTGATGCAGCAAGATCACCATGGTCCAAGTATAGAGAAACGGGTTTTCAGATGAACCCTTTCCCTTACTCTTCATTCCATACATCATCCAAGATGACTTGATCTTTGCCTCAACATGTTCCAGAAATCCTTCGGCTACTTTCCTTTGCTTCTTCATCATCCTTCTAGGAGCCACTTACTCAGAACCTTAGACAAAGCTATAGAAGAGCTTTGAAGATTTGAGTTTGTGTGAAGAGCTCTTGTGAATTTATAGGACTTTGAAGCAGGGGTAAAATAGAGAAGTAAGGAGAATGAATCCATTGGATTGTTGTCCACACGATGTATATGGGCTCAGGTAGCTTTTCATGATGACAGTTTCATACCTTGAAAGTATCAAAACGTGCATCATTGATTGGTCATAGATGAAGCCCTATAGGAAACTGAGTCATTAGCATGGATAAAGTAAGTTTAGGAAAATGTTTTTGGAAAGCAATTAAGAAGAGACATAAAAACATATTTGAAGATATTTTTGAAAGTACTTTTTCGAAACACCTTTTTAGAAACAAAAAAGAAAGAAAAAAAAATAGAATAGAACATGTGAGAAAACATTTAAGAAGAAAATTTTTAAAAACAGATTTTTATGGTATCAGAGCAAAGGATTTTATGATTATTATTATCTGAGAAGCTTTTAATATGTTGAGTCTTTTAAGTTTTTAATCATTAATTAAAATTTTATTTGTTGATTAAAAATCTTTTACTAGAGAATAATTTTTCACAGATATTTAAGTTTTAAGGTGAAGTGATGTTACCAAAGGTTACCATTAAATTTCCTCATTATTCTCTGGATGGAAGAAAGCTTTTCTGTCATTGCACGTTTCTCTAAAAACTTTTCTTTTCCTTGGGTTGCTTGATATCTGCAAAATCCAGTATGTGCTTCAAGAGATTCTTTTGAACAATCATCTTGACCTGTCCCTCAAGAATTGAAATAGACTTTAATGACTTGAGTTTCCATTACTTTAACATTCCTGACCCACAATTTCCGGAGGTTCACCGAGAGCCTTCTGAACAGGTTCAGAAAATAGAGATGTTACTAAGTCAAAATTATCTTTTCAAGCGTAGAGGTAGGCTCAGTGCTTTGTGTATCAACCATCTTAATATTTCTGACCCACAATTTCAGTAAGTTCATTGTGAACTGTCTGAACAGGTTCAGACAATGGAGATGATATCACACTTAGACATTCTTTTAGATGATGTTGCCTTGATTCATCTTTTTACACATGGCATTTCCTCCGGTTGATCTTCTTTGAGCTTATTTTCAAAAACCTGTTTTTCTGAAACATAAATTAAAGATGTTTTTCAGTAGTATCTGATATTTCTTAATCATATTAGTTAATCATTAAAACAAATGTCTTAGATTAATTATTTTAATTTTATCAAATTTCAGCAAGTTAAATTATTAGAAGATTTTTTATAGTAGATGAATCTTAATTTTGTCTTTATCTTATTAGGTTAATTGATTTTATCAAGTAGTTGTACCAAGAAAAAGTTGTGTTGAGTTAAAGATTCATTCAAGCATTCAAAGATAAAAGACACACTGTTTAAACATACACAGACAAGAAGAGACATGATAGTCACATAAAAGATATTTATAATATTTAATAAGTAAAATAAGAACACATATAGTAAAAGGATAAGACACTTAAAATGGAATCAATGGTCATCAGATGGATTCTCAGCGGCATTGTCCGTCTCTTTCTCAGCTTTGAGCTCTTGCAGCTCTTTCTCAGTCACTCTCAGCCTCTTTGCAAGCCGATTCACCTTGTCGTTCACCCTCTTCAGATTGTATGCACCCAACACCATCCTTTTCTTTTATGAGCACTCAGATGAGTAAAAAACCTTTTTTCTTTGTTGTGTGGAGCAACCAAGGGAGGAATAATCACCTGATTCTCTGGAGCTCCTTCTCTCTCAATTAGAGTCCGGTCTAACCGATCATACATTCCCGGAGTAAAGAAGTGAGGAGTTGGTTGGTCAAAGTGACTTTCAACTGGAAAGCCCTTGTGCATCAGAATTTTCATTATCAGGGTGTTGTGAGGATAGAGATTTTCATTGCTCATATCTTGTCTGAAAATCATCTGATACATCAGCACCCAGGGAAGACTGATTTTCTTCTTTGTCAGCAAGTGTCCCAATACGAACCTTTCCAGCTGATTTACATCTAACCTATTGCGTCCTTTTGGAAGGATACTGCAGTTTAGCACAGCAAGAAGTGCTCTGGGAATCTTCAAAAGTTGAGAGGGTCTATAGGGTGCCAGACGTCTTCCTCCAAAAAGAACTTCATCAAAGATGAAAGTTCCACTATGCAAGGATTCCCACCTCTGAAAGTACTATTCTCCTCTAGCAGGCACACCAATCACCTCAGCAATTAATTTGTAGTCCACACAAATTGGTCTTCCCATTACCTCTATTTTAATCCCAGACCAATCATCATTTGACACACTGTTGGAGTTGTTCCAGAACTCCAAAACACTTTCCTCATGCCATGGTGAGGAGATGTTGTTGAAGAAGGGAGTCCACCCCACAACGTCAAAGTACTCTGAGATATTATACCCAGCCTCATCAAAATCAGAGAGTTTTACCATTTTAGAGGATATGATTCTCTCATCAAACACGGGATGGTTTGAGTCATTTGATGATGCAGACATGTTGGCCATTGAGTACGATTGAACTGTTGAACTTTCTGAGATTAGGTGCTTTGAGGAAGCTTTGACTTTTTTTTTTAAGAAAATGATTGAATGAAGTGTAATTTTCCATGATGATCATCCAATCTCCTTTAAGTAGGCAGTGATCATTGCTTCATTCAATGAGGAGTGACGGTTAAATGCACCAAGCAGTTATTGAGAGTTGTGCATCGTGCCAATTATGAGAAATCGTTTGATGATCCATTATCCCACAAAGTGTCGTTTCATATTAAATAATAAACATACATGACTCTTCATTTACACACATATTCACGCATGCAAGGCAGATAATTTATTTTCACACAAATACACTTATGTATTAACAATTTCAATAAAACAAAACATTCAGCAGATAAGTAACTAGATTTGAACAAAGATAGGAAGGATGTTACCCGTTTGTGATCTAGAGATAGATACACTTTCCTTTTCAATTATATCCTTCTGAAAGATGCCTTGCATGAATAATGAGTTTTAAGAAAAATGATTTTCTTTTCTCATTATCATTCTTCAGAGTTGCTTAAGCTTGGTGAGATTTCCATCTTCTGAGGATCTACTCCTTCTGCATTTGTTAGATGCTCAACCCGAAGGTGAGCTCTGATACCAATTGTTAGAGCCACAGGAAACACTAGAAGGGGGGTTCAATAGTGTTTTAAGCTTTTTGATTGATTTTGGAAATCTTTAATTTAAATCATGAAGATGAACAATGTTCAAAACAAGTCTTAAGATCAGAAATAATTAAAGCGTGCGGAAGATAAGAAAAATAGAGTTTCTTCTAAAGCTTAAGATTGTTTTAAACAGAGGCTTCTCAAAGTATCTTCTGCAGATTATTACAAAGAGTATTTTCAGAACGGTTTCTGAAATACTTCAGATGACTAGAGGTTGTCTGAAGTCTGTTTCTGATTTCTGAATTGAGCTCTTTCCAGACTCACTTCAGATAATTATTTCAGAGGTTCTTCAAGGTACATTCTTTGTAATGCTTCAAATGATATGAGAGACATTTCATGTTTTGTTCATATGAAAGATCATTTTATTGAAATAGTTGTGTTAAGTTTATTATGAAAAATACTTTTCAATGCCCAACATAAATATGAAAACTGTAAATAAAGAGATTAAGGGAAAGAGAACTGAGGCACAAAATTTATCCTGGTTCACCCACAAACCCGTGAGCTACATCCAGTCCCAGAGACAAACCACCACTGGATTCTCCACTATCTGAATCCACAGATACAAGTATTATTCACAGCCTCTTCAAGCCAACACAAGTATTACTTTGTTTTCAACTGCCTCTCCAGGCAACTCATTGCAGTATTCTTTTACAGACAAGCCTCTCCAGGCCCAACAAGTATTCTTTGTTTTCAACTGCCTCTCCAGGCAATTCATTGCAGTATTCTTTTATAGACAAGCCTCTCCAGGCTCAACAAGTATTCTTTGTTTTCAACTGCCTCTCCAGGAAACTCTTGCAGTATTCTTTTACAGGCAAGCCTCTCCAGGCTCAACACCGAGTATTCTTTTACAGACAAGCCTCTCCAGGCTCAACAAGTATTCTTTCTTACCAAGCCTCTCCAGGCTCTAAACCAAGTATTCTTTGTCAATCGAGCCTCTCCAGGATCAACAAGTATTCTTTCTTCCACCAAGCTCTCAGAAACTTAACACGGTGTAGAGTATTCTTTCTTCCACCAAGCCTCTCCAGGCTCTTAGACACATAAAGTGTTTAGAAATTAAACTAAGTTTAAGTTTCCACGAAACATAAACTTAATCTTTTCCTGTACTAGAGGTTAACTGAGTACTACTCAGGATACAATGAATGAATTCTAAGTACAAGGTTAAGACAGTGATACAAGTGTATAAGTTTGGATACAATCCTGTCTTCTAATATGAGGAATAACATCCTCTGAGAGTTGGCTAGGTAGATACTGATTTTAAGCTCCAGCCTTGTTCGTCAACCATTGGTTTCCATGGGCTACATTCTCACCCGTATCATTGGAATAACCAAGGTACATTCGTGGCTTCAAACCATTATTGGTTCATTGTCATTTTGGCCAACTTGGTTGGTTGTTCTTCCGAACAACAATCTTTGACTTACTGACCAATAGGTCGGCAGCATGGTTGATTCTTTTTCCAACATCTTCAAATTCAATCTTGAGGCTAT
This sequence comes from Sesbania bispinosa, assembly GCA_026901365.1. Lineage (NCBI taxonomy): Eukaryota > Viridiplantae > Streptophyta > Magnoliopsida > Fabales > Fabaceae > Sesbania > Sesbania bispinosa. Next base: position 1,290,344 of record QLOH01000201.1, on the reverse strand, counting down.
TTATATGTTCTGTTGGAATATAGCCGTTTGAAGATGATTCATAATACCGTTGAGATAATTGATGATGTGGCTCATATAGTCGTTGTGCAGTAATGTCTCAAACAGTTGCTTCTTCTTAAGCACATAAGTGTTCAGACAGTCTTGTTCTGACACTTCTGTAGATGAGCTCTTTAGAGAGATTTTCTTGATATTATTTTGCATGTTCTCTCTCTTGATTTCCTTTTGCTTTCTTCAGCTATCTTCTGCGTTCCTCAGCTGACTTCTGATTTCTTCTGTTTTTCTTAGGAGTGTATATGAGGAGGTATCCGTTGGATTTGTTCTTTTGCTCATTTTGTATATACTCCTTTTCTGTTTGCTCCTGACACCATTTCTTCTTTCTTCTTTGAGTGAGGTGTCTAGTTCTCCAGTTGTTGTTGCAGTTTCCTTTTTTATCAAAGATACATGATATTATAGCCGTTGAATCATAGTTTTGACTTCTGCACTAATTTCTTCTTAATCGAAGTCTGTTCCATGCATTTGGAGTTTATAAGTTCAGACAATTAACATATACTCAGATGCTTGTATTTATCACATCGTGATTTACTTCAACTTGTGTTCATCATATTAATTCAAGCTTTTCTCAATTCTTCAGCTTGAATGTTATTCTGTTCTTCTTTTCAACATCTTCTTCTTCTGAGATGTAGATGAATAAAGATGTTGAATCAATTGTATTTTATTCAAGCATCTTTCTGGTTGCTTTTTCTCAGTCTTCTGATCACCTCTGTATGGCAGCAGTCACAGGTGCAGTAGGTCTGCACACACAGATCCCTTATGTTGCAGGTGCAGCATGCGTTGCCGAAAGTCTTTGTCGAGTTTCCTTATTTGTGAAAGACTTTGGTCGAGGTATAAAAGTATGTTTAGCTTTTATACTGAAATGCCTTTTGTTGCAGGTGCAGCAGTCATTAGAGAAAGTCATTGCAGAGTTTCCTTATTTGTGCAAGACTTTGATCGAGGCATAAAAGCATGTTTAGCTTTTATACTGAAATAAGTGTAGTCTCTTTGGTAGAGTGTGCTTTACACTTTAGCAACGTCTTCAAGAGATCAATTCTTGATTCTGTTTGTAGACTTCTTCGGATAGTCTTCACATCTTCAGATGGTTTTCACGTCTTCAGACGGTCTTCTTGTCTTCAGACGGGTTGCGCACTTCAGACAGCTTCAGCACTTCAGACGGGTTGCGTTCTTCAGACAGCTTCAACACTTCAGACGAGTTGCGTTCTTCAGACAGGTTGTGTTCTTCAGACAGGTTGCGTTCTTCAGAATACTTCAGACAGTCTTTGAATTCTGCATTTGTTCTTCTGATCCTTATCTTCTGATTCTGATAGAATCTTCTTATGAATATTTTAACCTGAAACACAATCAACAAGCCAATACCTTTCTCGGTAGAATCTGTTTATATAATCTTATTTGTTCTTATTATGTTCTTATATAATCTTATTTGTTCTTATTATGTTCTTATATAATCTTATTTGTTAATCATTAAAACTAAAGGATATTAAGTCTTTGAGTCAGGTTTGAATGCTCAAACTGATTAATAGACTTCACAAACCTTATCTATAATATTATAAAGGGGTTGTTTTTTGGGTATTATTCATTGGGTTTTTTTTTTGTCAAAAAGCTTTGGGGATGTGACTTTGTAGGTTGATGGGTTTAGGGTGATAGAGTAGGTATAAAGCTTTTTTTTTTTGGTCAAAGGGCTTTGAGAATGGGACTCTTTTTATTGTATTATAGGTTGATGGGTTTAGGGTGATAGAGTAGGATTGCATATAAAAATAGTTCATTTATTTTATAAGTTTACTTTTTTAAGTTAGTTTAATATATTAAAATAAAATAAGTCAGATCCATTGACAGCAGGTGTCAAACTTTAAGAGTTGCACCTCTTAATAACTTTTTGTAAAATGAGAATTTGACCAATTCAACTGTTGAATTGAAAGTTCTTACAAGGTAGATTAAGCTTATAAAATTTCATAAAAATCGAATTGTTACTTCATCGAACTAATTTATTTTAATGTATAATATGTTTTTAAAATATAAGTAAAAGTCTACTATTAGATAACATATCTACGAATATTCAAATTTATCTGAAATTTAATATACATGATCTTGAAAGTAATATAATGTGATTTAACGGTTGTATTGGTCAAATTCTCATTTTACAAAAAATTATTAAGAAGTGTAACTCTTAAAGTTTAACACGTGGTGTCAATGGATCCTGACTCAAATAAAATATACAATATATATACACATATATATTATTTTAAATTTTATAATAGAATACAATTTCTTTTTTCAAATGTAATTTTTATTTGTAATATAATAATTTAATTTTTTTATTTATAAATATAAAAAAACTTATAATCACCTACCAAATAAAATATAGGGTACTATTTAAGTAAACATTAATAAAAAAAACTTGAATAAAAAAATTAATTACTATTATAATGTAATTTTTTAGTTATAAAAATTAACATCTAATAATTAAATTTTCAATAAACTATATGATACTATTTATCTAAATATTACTTAAAAACTTGAATTAAAAATTAATGATTATAGTAATTTAAATTTTTTATTTATATATATAAAAAGACATAATAAACATGTGAGTAAATTCTACAATATTATTTATCTAAAGATTAATATATTTATCTATATTATTACATTTTGGTAATTTTTTTTTCTACTATTCATTCAAGATCTATTTTTTTGTCCGGTTTTTGGGGTCATGTGGGTAATTTTTTCCTACAGTTCATTCAAGGTCTATTTTTTTTTTTTCAGTTTTGTGAGGTCATTGAGTTGCAGCTTTTGGATCATTGGGCCATACAATTGATAGCTTAAGTTATTCAATGTCTTTTTTGGATCTCTTTTCTTAAGTATAATAATGATTTTTGAGTCATTCAATTGATAGCTTAATTGATTGTAATTAGCCTACTTCTTATGCACTTTTAAGAGTAAAAAGGCTATGAAATTTCATTTCATTCACGAACATTTCCATGAACAATATTTGTAGTGCGCATGTGTTATTGATTATAATTGGGATTTTGATTTAATTTACAAAATTTAATATGACTTTTTTTTCTAGAGTGTCAGGATTTTCAATTGGTTTGTTATTGTCTTATATTTATTTGTTGTATATGGATTTTTATTCATAATTTATTTTCATATATAATATATAATATACATATATATTTGGACGTATTTATTACGTCTTCTTTATTTAAAGGAATAATTTATTATAATATTAATATATACTTATTCATTTGATCATGTATAGTCCAATAGTTTTTCATGTTTATTAAAAAATGTTATATATTTATTTATGTTTTTCAAATCTATATTATTACTACTGCATGTTAAATTTATTATGTTTTTGTTTATCTATTTAAAAAGGGAAATGTGAATTACATGTTTTCTTTTTATATTGTAAATGTTATAATATAATTCTTAATTATTTTAAATTCCTATATTTTTTAAATATTAATTAATATTTTAATCAATTCTCTTTATTACTTTTTAGTTTATTTTTTATTATTTATTAATTAAAACAATATTTTTATGTATTGGATTATTTCAAAATATTATTTTGATGTGATTATTTTTTATTGTTTTTTAAAAAATATTTTAATGTGTTGGGTTCAACTAAAATAGTATTTTGCTGTGATAAAAAAGAAGAGAGATACTGAAAGAAAAATAAGGTGTGAAAAAATGTATAATGAAAGAATGTGAAAATATTATTCCTCTTTTTTAAGAGTATTAAACTTTGACAGTCCTATTTTGTGGGTGTAAGAAGTGTAAGGAAAAGAGGAATGTAAATAAAAAATGAAGAAAAATAAGGTGAAAGATGTAACGTAAAAATGCCTTTACTTTTTTTTAAGAGTACTGAAACTTTGAAGGTCTATTTTTGGGGTGTGAGAGATGTATGGAAGAGGGAGCTATAAAAAATGAAAAGGGAAAAGATGAAAGATATGTTGAGTTCTTTTAAAATAGTGTTTTGATAATTGGTATGATTGTTTTTTATTATTCATTGAAAAATATATATATTTTAAGAGTTTAATATATATACACTATCAGTGTAAAGAAATTTTTCACGAAAATCCAATGATGTGCTGCCAAATTATTTATTGAATTTAATAACACATGAGGCGTCACGTTCATTAAATGATATGGTGACACACCATTGAATGTCTGCGTAAAATTTCTTTACACAGACAATGTATATTAATTAAATCCTTAATGTGTTGGGTTCATTTAAAATTGTATTTTAATGTGATAGAAAAGGAAGAGAGATTGGAAGAAACATAAGGTGTGAAATAAATTGCATAATAAAGAAACGTGAAAATATCATTCATCTTATAAAATCCGATCTACATTATAAGAGCTTTCAATTCTGTGGTTGGATTGATTAAATTCACATTTTAAAAAAGTTATTAAGTAGTGTAACTGTAAAAATTTGACACATGGTGTCAATGCTCATGTCTCAATCAAATATCACGTGTTTTGTATGAACATAGTTTTTGAAATAATTATTTTAAATTTTATCAACACTCAATATTAGTTATGTAAAATAGTTACTTAAAATTTGTGAACATGATAAATCATTAGTGTAAGAGATAAAAAAAAAAGACTCTTAAATATGACAAAATATAAATATAATAGAGTTTGCTGAGTGAATTTTTTCATTAGATGATGGTGATTTAGACACTTATGGTGATGGTGAGACTAATATTGAATTATCGAAGGATTTACTGATGGATTCTATAGGTAATACAATTGGAGATATAGTTTCATTTGCATACCCTAACTTGCTTTCAATTTTTGGAAACATTGTATTTTTTTTAGGATAAAGCAATTCTTGCTCCTACATTAGATGTTCATTTAGTTAATGAATATGTCATGACATTATTTCCTAGAGAAGAGATGGTGTATTTGAGTCCTAACACTATATAGAAGGTAGATGAGGGGATTGGTATTGAAGATGATTGATTAACAATTGAGTTCTTAAATGATATTAGGTGTTTTGCACTTCCTTATCATAAGTTTGTGTTAAAGAATGAGTGTCTGTCATGCTAATTAATCAGTAATGAAGATATAACTGGTAGACTTTGCAATGGAACCAGATTAATAAAAGTGAATGTCAGATATTGTCACATGTTGGTGTATATTTACCAAAATTAATTTTGTTGCATGGTCAATTATATGTTGTTGTATCTAAGGTTAAGTCTCAGCAAAGACTTATGATTCTTATATGTGATGACAAATTTAAATGTTGTAATGTGACAAAATATATGATGTACAAGGAAGCATTTCTAAAGAATATAAATGAAACAAAATTTATAATAGTTTCCATTTTTAATTATTAATATTTGCTATTTAATTTTCTAAATCCATTTTTTTTTAATTTTTTATATTCTTTATATACTAAGAAGTATAGAATTAAATATTAAAAAAAAATAAATTATTATTATTTTTTAATTACATATATTTAATAAATTATGTATACTATATCATTCAATATTTATAATCTATTAAAATAATAATATCCGTGCATCGCACGAGTTGGACACTAGTATCTTTCAAAATGGTGCCACAACATCACTTGGGTAACAATAAAGAGCAAGTAGATGTGCAAAAGGAAAAGGAACCCAACATGAGGAACCAGAATTTCACCCCAGCTCAATACCAGAATTTCAGCGAAGTCTTTCATATCTTGAAAAAGCATGCATGTATACTCTACGAGAATTTCATCCTAGCTTAATACCATTTTTGTATATCTTATCTTTGTTACATATATTGAATGGTTTTAAATTAATACTTCACCTTCAAAATCATTTTGAACACAAAACAAAATGATATTTGAAAAATTCATTATCCATATGCTTCCTTATATCTTCCATGTGAAAACTAATTGTTCTTTGAAAAAGTTACCCGCTAGCTTAGAAGATTGAGTTTCTGTGTGAGTTACGACACCGTTAATCTAAATGACCAATAAGCACAGAACTAGGAGGAAGTAAAAAGACATATACCTGAACACAACTCATTAATCTAAAAGAATACATATTGAGGTCTCTAACCTCAAATATTAGTTGACAATATGCCATTTTAAAGATGAAACTTGATACAACTATATATACATGTCAGTGCTAAAATGTTATTCTTGATACAACCATATAACCATGAAAAATAACTAAAATTTCATTCTTCTAATTTTCTGTTTCTCATTAAGCTGAGCTGACATAGCCAAGACCACACTGAATTGATAGTTAAAACTAAAATCACGTTATAACCCCCTAATTTTATTCTTCTAATTTTTTGTTTCTCAATACACCTATATATATCACGCACCATCAATTTGGTTCAATCCATTCAGTTTAAAAAAATTGAAAACTGAACTTCATGGTAAAGATATGATAATTGAAGTTGATCACACTAACCTTTTACATGGATTAACCTATACCATAAAAAAAAAAAAAAAAACAGATCAATAAAGTTTCCCTTGTTGCAGAATTTGGGCTATTTATGAGGAAAAATAACAAAGATTAAATACTTCTCTCGAATCCCTAATTCCCAATAAAAATCTATCGAAACAAAAATTTCCAAAAACCAAAAAGTTTCATTATTTAATTAAAAATTTGAAATAAAAAAAGATCGAGTAACATTCAGATCACCAAAATAGGAGCTCAATTTAACTCAACACGGGTGCACATGAGCACCGAGAAATTTTCGGTGTGCTTACAAATTCGATCGATACGAAAGTGGAACCGAAACAAGAAACTATTGGAAGAAACTATTCTTGCACATTTGAGATTATATTCCATATGATTCAAAAACTATTGGAAGAAACTATTCTTGCACATTTGCATCAAGAATATCTTGTTTATTTCACACAAGTTTATAGGCTCAATCTACTCATAGAAATGAACTAAAACTCAACTCACTAATCTCAGTACTCAGTAGAAAGTAGAGCTCAAATTATTAATTGTTTTGACAGAGATTTTAAAGCATTACAAGACCAAACCAAATTGAGTAAATAACATTACCAAAACAAGCATATGATACAACACCACCTTTTGCTAACTTATTCTAGAGGGCAGAACCTTGTTGATAAACATCATAAGAATAGCAATTTGTTTGTTGTAGATTTTGTTACTTCCATTTATTTAGGTTCTGTTATTTTTATTACTAAATTATAGATAATTTCGAAAAGACCATACTCATAAATGTGTCTGTTTCCCCTATTTTAAGTAAAACCTTATTTTTGCTCAATTAGATGCTTAACACAACAGGTTTTCTTTGCATGCAAAGAAATCGTGATTCAATTTTAAACTTTGAGGTCTGCTCCTTCTGAAATAGATTCACTACTTGTTGGTTAAATCCTTTGAAGAAGAATGGCTTCAAGAAGGGATTCTACTTGTTGGTCAAATTATTACGGACTTCAAAAGGTAATCAATTAGTCAAAATACCGATCAAGAATGCAAAAGTAGTAAAGAAAAGAAGTGAATAATAGTCCCAAAACCCCATTTTATTTTCTGGGTTGGTGAGATCTTTATTCATCCCAAAACTCTATTCTCCATCTATTGGCAATTTTCTTAAGAATCAATTACTTGAGAGTTGAGACAACCCTACTTACCATGAATCCCAAGAAAGTTGGAGTACCCAAGAAAAAAGAAATCTGAATCTAGAATGTAGACAACAAAGGAAATAAATATACATGAAATAAAAACCCTGGAGATTGCTTCAACAAAGGATAAAATCCCCAGAGGGGGGCCAAAATAGTAGACTTTTTTCTTATATATCAAATATGAGTAAAATTTTAAATTAATTATCAAATGAGAATGTGAAAGATAAGAAAACACAATTAAGAGGTTCACATTCAACAATGGCAAAAATAGTTTTATCTCATAACTACATTGGGAAACAAAAGCTATGCCACAATTGTTTTGCCCTTCGCCTTCATTCACAAAGCTATACCGCAACCATTTTGTCATTCATGCTTTTGCCCTCCGCCTTTAATCACAAAGCTATACCGCAACTATTCAGCCGCTTTGTATTTGCTACCCATTGAGCAACGGACTTCAATTGCAAAGACACAAAAGAGGTATAAACTTTGTTCCAAATAAAACAAATTACTGCTGAATGGGAGGTTAGAAAATTTTCACATAACTTAAAAACTCAAATTTTAAAAGTTAAAAGACTATCCTGCAATTTTAAAAAATATTAAGACTATTTAAGAAAAATATGTATTTATTGACTAAGCAAGAAAAGTATCAAAAGTTCAAAACCCTCTCTCCCTCAAGAGTACATTATTATTTTTTTTTTTCCTTTCTTGATTTCTCTCCATTACAAAGGAAGTGTAATTTTTTCTCTTCCAAATCACTGCTCACGTGTTTATTTAACACTCATTATAAACTGAAACAAACACCGTAATAATTCAAACTGAAGGACAAAACAAGAAAGGAGGGTTCTTGACATAAAAATTATCCCCCGAGACCCATTAACCACAAGAACTGATTACAGAGTCCCCCGACAACGGAATCTTTTAGCCATCAACTTTTATGTGTCCATTAATAAAGAAATCAAACTAAAGAGCCTACTGTACTATCATTACCCAACAAATATTGTGCTTATCAAGTCGACACCACCATTTCTTTTAATAAAAAAGAGAGAGCAAACTTCATACCCATTTACCGCACCATTTACATAATCACTATTTTCTACATACTTGGATTAGTTACACGATCTTACTCACTTCAAATATGTCTAGCCACAACCATATGGCCTAGAAAGTCTCAAACACAGAAAGCTAGCAAATTATTATGTAAAAAGTAAAGCTCAACTTAATCAGAATTAGACGATTCTGATTTCTGTTCTTCAGAGGCCGCTTCATCACCTTTCAAATTCGCTTCACCCTGTTTAAATGCCTTAGCTATCTCATCAATGGGAATCAAAGGTAAATACCCAACGAAACTGTAACCCTTATCAGTCATGGCCTTAATTACATGGTTGTACTTTTCAGAGCAGTGAGCAACAGTGGGAACTGCCATCTCTGCCACTGCGTGGAATGGTGGAAAGTGGTTGAGGCCAGTCCATAACTTCACTGAATTAATAAGCAGAAAATGCTTTGACTCTGTAGCAACATAATCTACAGCTGCTCGTGGCCCTCCAGATTGAGCCTCACTTACAACTTTCCCCGCCTCATTTGTTGCTTTCTGAATCAAAGCTTTGGCTTTGTCCGCAAGCTGCTTAGCAAAAGGAGGAGCATGCTCATCAAACTTATGAATAGCTTCATCCACCTGCCCAAATCATATGCTATTAGTTTAGCCACAAATCGCTTAAGAGTGTGTTTACACTGGAGTTTTAAACATGGATTTGGGTCGATACTTCCACTTTTAAAACATAATTTTGAAATGCGGTGGCCCTTAATTAAGAGGCTACATCTAACAAAAAATTCAATTCAAGCGTGGCTAGCCAATGAATCAAGGAAAACCTTCCCAGCTTAATCTGTTTATTCATTTGGCCAACCTGAAGAATTTATTGATTTCAAATCAAGATATTGCTATTCACTAAAATACTAGCATGAAGTTTTTTTATGTTTTGTAAGCAAATAATTGCCCAGAAATACAATACATTTTTATCTGTAAATAGCGAGCGACCAATCCTTCGCTATTTAAGAAAAAGATCTTGATCTCTGTCGAAAAAATAGAAAAAAGCATGGACATAAAAAGTAATTCAAAATCACAAGTTGAGTATGAATCATTAACAAGCTTTTCCCAATTTTACCATGTCCCTATAAATCAGATCCATGGGAGAAATCAGAAAGGTTTACAAATCAATACAAATAAAGCATCGATTTTTATCTAAATAAATGTAAGTCAAAACGATCGAAAGGCAGAGGGGGAGAGAAACACCTTGTTGTCAACAAAAACGAGGACATCATCTGGAACGCCCTTCAATTTGTTGTAGACAGGACCAAGAACGGTGGTCACAGTGCCCTCCACCATTCCAACAGCGGATCTCAAAGGTCCGGAGTTCTTCTTTGCGTACTCATACAGATTTGACACAAACACATAAGTTTGAATAGCAGCAATCCTCACAAACCCCAGATGCTTTAGTTCTTTGTTCTTGCTCTCAGCCTTGACCTCTATCTGCAGACATAAACAACAATCACAGGTTGCTTCAGTTAAATAATTACAATCTCAACTCCATAAAAGAAGAAGAATAAAACAAAAGAAAAGGGACGATTATGAAAAGCCAAAAATATGTAAACAACCTCGTTGGTGGCCATTGCTTTGTCTGTGTTGGAACTTGCTCGTTACTAGAATCGATTGGAAGAAGTGGAGAGTTCAATTATGTTTTAGAAAGAGATGAAAGAGGAACAATTAAACGCCAATAACTTAAACTTCGAAGGCACACAGAATGAACAGAAACCACGGTTGGGGGTTGGATTGTGATTAACTTTGGGGGGTCACAGCAGAGGAGGGCTTATATTATCATCTCAATCTCATCCCACGGCACAATATGAATCCAAAACACACATCTCCTTCTTCCTCAAGGGAGGTGGGGTCCACGGTCAGACCGACTCCTAGGGATCTTTCTAGGCCAAACTAGCTATTTCCAGAAGCCACGTGGCAATTTCTCTGAATTTGAGAACCTTCTTCGGAGTAGAGCGAATGGGATGCCACGCCATACGTATTGATTTTGGACCCATGTTTATTATGTCAGGATTCACAAACAAATGGTCGGAGTCAAAATCATATTAGTAATCAAGCATTAAAGTTAATTTAGTTAACTTAAAAAAAGAATCCATGTAGCCACAGGATTGCAATTGATAGTAAGAAAATTAAAACCAAATGTTTATAGAACCAAGTATCTATAAAACTAGAATAAAATTGGATTACATTACATTTATACAACATGAACATAAATAGAAGAAAAATCCAAATATGTACTCGTATTTCCCTTTTCTATTTCTCACCAAACAGTGTAAGGAAATTATGTATAGACTAAACGTGATTGTTTCACAATTTCTAAGGTGAAATAAGATTACGGGCAGAGTGATGTTACAAATTATAAAATATCAGTACTCAAATTGGAATTTTCTTTTCTTGGTGCTTCAAATTGCTTTTTTTGCTATTATGGCAGTCAATTTTAAGTTCTCATGTCTCACGGGTTCTTCCTTCCAATCATACCTTGCTAATCATGGGTTATTCCTTCCAATCAATTTTAAGATTCGAATGAATTTTCAGTTACGGATAATTAGTAATTCCGTTCTGTGGCAAATAGTGGGCCCGGATATTGAAGTGGAAGATGAGATCAGATCACTACAACGACTCCATGAACCTAAAGCGGTGGGAGTGGGACCACTTTGATTAACTAAATTTTATGTAAAAAGCCATGAAGAGTAACTACATTACTTGGGTGAGCCAATTACATAAAAGTCGGCCAGGAAAGCAGACCATATATTTTTCTACATACGCATTTACTTTGTATGCTATATGACAGTGTTTAAGATGTGTAGAAGTCAGATTTGTTATTATTATTATCCACAAATACTGAGGTATCCAAAATTCAGGTTCACGGAGCCTGAGATCTCTGGCGCTTCATATTTTGATGGATAGGCTCCTTGACCTGCAAAGGAAAGAAGGAAAAGAGTAGAAAAATGATCTCACAATGCATAACATGCCAAATTACATAGGCTACTTTCCATATTGAAGAAAATGTAATGTCACTCTAAGGAATAAGGAAGCCATGGTATACCGCGCTTGTTTTCCTTGGTCGCTTGTCTTGGGAGGACCTACTGCAGATAAGAGTATCAGCTTCGTCACCTTGATTTGCAATTTTATTTCCATTTGCTGTGCTGTTTTCTTTTCCTGGTGCATAACTCTCTCTTGAAGCAACTGGCTGTGATTCCAGAATAAATTATATCATCAGTCACATGCAATTGCAAACATTCAACAAGAGGGGACCAACGCTATAGATCACAGAAACTAGAAACTAAATCAATATAACTTGCCTCAACCCTGCTTGTTGGGGTGCTCCCGGGCTCTTTTGCCTTTGATATTTGCTGTCCACTCCTGGAATCAGTATAATTTGTATCAGACGCTACTTTCATTCGTGTTAAATCAGATCCAATGGAGTGGAGAACACCACATGTGGACACGTTCTGGTTGTTTCCTGATCACCGAGAAAGCATATGGTAGTTGTAAGTTGACTAAGCATCAATATCGAAAAGCTGCAGAGTTAGTAGGGTGCGAAATATTAACGGCCTTAATCCATTACCATTTATACGGAAACCAGTTTGTTTGGACTTGCTATTTGGTTCACAGTGATCAACATCCTATAAAATTTTGAAAGTGAAATAGGTAAACTTAGATGAATGTATATGGTGATATGAACCCGAAATGCTCCGCAGTTATTACCATAGCTTCAGCAGCACCTAGAGCTTTTTGGACCTCAATGAATTTTCTCTCAGTCAAGTCAGAATGGATCACACGTTTCCCTGACATACCGAAGATATTAAAAATAACCCCGAAAAAGAAGAAAGAAAAAAGAAAAACAGAAGGATCATTCTCTGATAGTTAATTTGATACCTAGTCTTTTGCTGCCTTTAGGTTCAACAAACCCATCCCGAGTCATTTTATCGATTATCTTTCGTGCTGCTGTCTGGTTTACTTCTCCCTCAAGAAAGCTTTGAAGCTTTGTGACTGACACATATGTCATTGGAAGAGCATGATAGAGAGCCTGAGATGTTTATACCTAAGTTAGGATATACAACCAAATAACTCCTATTGTAAGGCAATAATTTAAGAGATCCATGATCATATATCATCTCGTGTACGGACTACAGAGTCCATTCTCTTACTCTTCATATGATGCAGGGTGTCAATTGAGTAATAAATAAAATTTCTTTGAATATGATATTAAATATTCGCATCTTGCACCACTTATTGACTTATTTCGTTCATTCTCTGGCCCTAGTTCGAATACTAGTATACTTTACTTTGTTCCAAGAAATATCACTTTTATACTTGAGCAGTTGAGCATTAGTTTTGACTTATATTTAGAAATATAAAAGAAAAAGGAGGAAGAATTAAAACTCACTTTCATGTATAAGCGATCTTCAACCTGGAAAGCCCTGCCAACTACTTGAGGCATTTGACCCTCAATTTCTTCTTTCACGGTGGTGAACTCGAATTCAGTTTTCTGGCAGTGCAATTCCATCAGAAATAAACAAAAAAAGAAAGGAAGGAAGGAAGGAAGACTAATAGAATTCAAAGAAAGGGTTTAGATCAATTGAGAGAGAAATCAACCTTGTTCTTATTAATGGCATAGGTGTCGTTCCCTGTTTTTGACAGCACACTTTCCTTGACAAGCTTGTCCATGATCTCTGAAAAACCAATCAAAATCAAGCAAAAGAACAACAGAGTTTGCAAAGGGGTGAAACCGGGAACATGATGATTAACCTTTATACCTTCAATTAGAACCTGCAAATAAAAACAATTCAACTGAAATTATATTTGACATAAGATAAGGAGAATAGGAACTACAATTGCAGTTTAGATCATAACCTATAAAAGGCCAACCAAAAGCATAATCTGAACAGCAGTGTTTTAATGATCAGGGGAAAAAGTACGTACCACTGAGATGTCTGGAAAATTTGATAGAACGTCAGTGAGCTCAATAGTATCAAGGTGACAACAGTTGATCCATTCCTTGACCCGGCCTAGTTGTTGCTCATCTTCCACTGGATCCTGTGTATTGTCTGAACACAGTAAAGATAATCAAATATTCTGAGTTACAACCGTGAATTCTAGTAATTGAAATAACAACTATAATATATAGAACTAAAACAAATGTCTAGAGCCGAAACAGAGAATACCGAAAAATATCATCCACGTCCACCCATACCAATATCTAGCAAGAAAGCAAAAAGAGTAAAAGACCTAATTTACCTTCATCAATCATGCCATTATCTTCCTGTGCTGGCTGTTTCTCTGTCATTGTTTACTTGTTAAAATAAAACGAGGAGAAAATGAATTAAACAGCGCAGCAGTAAGAATGGTTAACCTAATTACCTATGGGAGCAACTATATATTGATCTCCTGGAGAATGATCAACCTGAGGATTGTAAAATATCAAATATAAGTAACACAGTTTAGGATTACTTCAATGGTTTTTGGCAGTTAGTTTCAATCACAAAAGTCTTAACAGAAAAGGCTTTTTCAAGGTCATCATTTACCTCACTGTCAGTGTCATCATATTCATCCTTTTGCATGGAATCATCACCAGTGCTCATATCATCTTGGATTCCCTCATTATCATCCTCACAAGGGTCGAGCACACTCTTCACCTATAAAATGGAAAAAGAAATCATTGGTAAAAACATTGGAAATAGATTAAAAACTTTGCTGTGAACACGATATCTTTCCATTACCTTCAGAGCTAACGCAAAATGCTTGCTGTTTACATTCCCGACCTCCATTTTCAATGGATTTTTCGCCCACGATTGATGAGCTTCTTCTTCTGTGCAGCCCCTGAAGAAAGGAGGCTCATAATCGGCTGGCTGCAGGAAAAGACAAGTATATTGTGAAATCGCCCTGTATAATAAATCAGCGCTGTGGCATAACGGGAAAGTTCAAAATGATCACCACTTGCATAACAAAGCATATGGTCATTTTGTATCAATGTCATTAAACATTCCCAATTAAACAAAAACCTAGTCGTAAAATGCATTTCAAGTCTGGAGTCTAGACAATTCAGCAATCCACGAAAAGGCTAAAGAAGTTCATAAACAATTTATAAGGAACTGAGATTTGCTGTTCCATGTTAAAGAACATACCGTCACATCATCATAGTAAAGAAGCTTCATCAAAATGGTACGCTGACAAAACAATAGAAATCAGTTTTTGAAATGAATGTAGGAACTGTGAAGAGTGAAAAATGTGGTGATATCAAGTGAAGCATTTGAATTCATTCACCTCTTCTGGCATTTTCTCCAGAGTTCTCATCAACTGAACTAGAGTTCGGATCATTTTACAAGCAGAACTCCTGAAGAATATATCACGCACAATATTAGATTAATTAGCAAGATTAGCGAGATATATTTATGGAATATATCACGCACATTTCAGATTTAAATTATATTTTCTTTTATGACTGACAACAACCTCATCTGCTGGGGAGTAATATCCGTGGTCGAGTTATGCTTGAAGGTTCCCCCTTGCTTTTTGTTTCCAGTGCGGTTAATATTCATGGAAACCTCTTGCTTGTCAGAATCTGAATAGCTAAAGGAAACTGCAGAACAAAATTAGTTATATTCATGAATACTCCATAAGTGTCTCAAATTAAATTTAACTGGAATCCACATTTTGCCACTAGCATATAGCAGTCATTCTAAAAGTAATAACTAGGTGGCATTCTCTGCTTGTTAAAACTATAACCTACATGCGGCATTCGATCAACTACAGTTTCCAAATTCCATCGTATTCTACCGATCAAAATTGCAATCAGATATGTCAAAGCCTTACATGCATATTCCTCAATCATCGGTCCATCTAGTGCTTCGCACACACAGAATAGAAGCGTTTTCAGGTATTTCTTCTGTAAGGCATCGTACACACCTGCAAAGGAAGTAGAGTACTAACAGATCAAACACGCATTGCAAGAAAGTCAAAATCTCATCCTAGAAGTTCAGCCAGATAATAGCATAAACGTGCCTTTCTCCATCCAATCAATCAGTCTGCGGGACTCAGCATCCACTGGCATAAGTTTTTTTATCTTCATCTCTAACAATTCAAACATAGTTTTAGTTGAAACTCAACAAAATATGTAAGAAGATTCAGTGAAAAAAAAAATAGAAAAGCAAGTGGACGTAGCACTAAAGACTAGTTTTACTTACCTAACGCGGGAACAGACTTATCATTGAAGTACTTTTCAGGAAACAGTCCTCTGATATAACTGATATTGAATATGGCGATTCGGAGCAGGTTCCTCGTCTGGAATATGAAATTTCGTATTAGATAATGAAATTTCAAATTTCAGAATCTGGATTATATTCATGGTAATAAGGCCTCTCAGATTGAAGAAACAGGTGGATGAACATTTCTCCATGTAAAACAAACAAAACTTCATATAGCCGAGATCACATAATCTCAAAAATATTCAAAATAATTATGTACTCAAATTAAAAGAACAAGCAATTTCGCTTTTAGATCTCGTCTGAGCCTAATGATGATAAAGGAAGCTAAATAGTAAGTTTCTACCAAAGATGAATCAAAATAATTTTACTGAACAAAAAATCTTCGGCGACTGCTCCTATCGGCAAATGAACATCTCTAAAACTAAACACTGAAGAAATCTAAACTCTACTGAAAGCAATAAATGATCAACATCAACTAGAAATGAAGCTGTGGAAGAACAAAGAGAAAATTCAAACTAAAAATAATTTTCAGATCCGAATGATTTCAGGAAAATCAGATTAAAATGTGCAATATATGAAAAGTAAATGAAGCTGAACGGTAGTTGAGCACCAGAAGAAGTGAATCCTGCTCAGTGATTTCAGCTTCCTTGACTTTCTGTGCAACGACCTGAATGAACGAAATAGAAAATTAAGAAGCCGTGGCAGAGAGAGGAAGAAGATGAAGAGGAACGAATAGAAGATTCGATGAGCCTTCTGGTCTCACCATGGTAGTTGAATTCGAGAGACAAACTCAAAAGCGAAAAAGAGTGCAGAGAACTCTGCGTTCACTTGGTTATAAAATTTTGAATCAGCAGAATGTGGCGGGAGGGAGTGAAAGCCAAAGAGTGATATTTATAGGCCGAATATGATGTGGCTAGAGGCCAAGATGCACCACCACGCAAGTTGGCACTGCCGTTAGGGTGCTGAAAGTTCGTTCAGGTGCTGTTATTTTGAATGGTTCTGTTGAATCTGATGATTGTCAGTTCAGTTGGTCACGATAGTTTGGTGAGTGAATTGGCGCCAAAAGGAAATAGAGAAATTGTGGCCTCTACTCTCATTTTTGTTAGGCCTCAAATTTCATTCAGACTGTAGCTTCTTTCATTCCGTGTCAATGCACTAGCTGTATAAGCATCGTTTCATTCAATTCAACTCCAATTTCCCTTATTTTATTTTATTTTTTTTTTAAAAAAAAATCTTTCAAGCTTTGCAATACTAATGTAATTAGTCTCAGTTCTCCAATCCTTTAATGGCCTTGAAGACAAGCCAATAATTCCATTTGCTTATAAAACGTTCACATTTATAAAATGTGAAAGGATAATAATGTCTTACAGTTATAGCAGACACTTGTTGAGTAGACCAGAATACGTTCTTGATTCTTCACTTACAATTATGTCCCTAATGATCAAAATAGAACTCCACCCTTCGTCCAGCCACCATTTTGCCACGGGTCTCCATACAAACATGCACATGTATTAACACATATAAATTATAATCATATATATTGAATCTAATAAAATACCCACCTGAATTACTTGATGATCATTATGCCAAGTTTATCTGCAATAAAAGCACAATGCTCTCGGTCTCTGCAATTGCAGTACATGGTTGTGTGGGTTAACAACCGTTGTCATCGGACTTTGCAGTGTTGTGATGGTGAATAGAGAGGTGAGGATTGTGATGGAGAAGTATCATGGATTCTCATGAGGGTTTCTGTGGAGGAGACAGCGGTATTTTATTGATAAAGAAAAATATTAAAAGAATGTTCTATTCTTTATTTCACCCTTTTCAGCGGATCAAAGTCCAGTAGACCACATTTTTTACATGTCCAGTTCTCCATTTCTAAAATACACAACAAAAAAGAAGAAAAAAAAAAAACTCATGTCTCATTTTGACCTATTTGTCAAAAGCTACCTCAAATGGTCAAATTTGTTGACATAGCTCCATCGGAGAATCGGAATTCGTTAAGTAAAATCATTACAGATTCGTCCACGATTGGTGGCTGATTATTATTATTATTACAGATTCTAAAAGGACACAAGGAGAACCCATTAGCTTAAGAGTACTGTAGATATATAAAAACTAAATAATAATTGGGGAAATTTTATTACCAGGACATAACCAACCAAGCATCCGCGCTAGTAATAATTGTAATAAAGGGTTTCTACTCTCGACACATGCTTACACTCATTCCCCATCTTTTTTTTTTTTGGTTCAATGCATATCATTACAACTTCCACAACAAAGAGAATGCTATTGTTAATGTCATGATCTAAGAATGTTATAACATACAAAAGTGCTCTCCTTAAATCAATATTGTATATCCCATAATTCATTCTGATAAGAAATCTCTTCTATTTGTATTTAGAGGATGCGAAGCTGCAGCAATTTTCTCCCGGAGGTTGAACTTCTTTGCAATTAGTGGCCGGACATCATCAACTCCAACCAAGCTCTCCAAGAAAGGAAGTAATAAAAGCAATTCTTGATCTGACCGATCATCAAACCAACTCTCAATTGGTATTCCATTATCCACTTGGAATCCAAATGCCTGAGAACAAAAAAAATATATTAACAGGAGAAATTATTAGCATTACCATAGTAATTTTCCCTGCCTACATTCATACATTTTCCAATAAATAAAAGCCAAATAAAAAACTCGTACAAGTCATAACCTATTTTTTTTCCATGTTAATAGATATATACTACTTATAAGTAACAAAAAAAAATATGTAAATAAAAAAGAGTAAACAGTTCAGGCTTTTAAACTAGATTTCACAACAAAGGCCAAACAATAATTAGGAGGGTTACCATATGCAACTTAAAGGGATAGCATAGAACAATTGTCAGCCATAATGAGTTGCAATAATGATCTCAAAAGCCAATAGAACGTATAATCATACCTGTGGGGAGTTGTCAATTATCATAACACGTGCTAAATCACGACCAAGCACTGTTAAATCTTTAAGGTAATTACCCTCCACATAAACACAGGATTCACGGTATACACGATGGCGAAATATCTTCCGCTTTGGATCAAGCACATTTAGAAGTTGTTCAGCATAAATACTTTGACTAGCTGTAAATATAATAATCTCAAAAAGACTAGAAACTCTCTCGAGGAAGTCTTTGAGGTGAGGACGGCAGCGTACATAGACAATGTGCTCCTCACAATTAAAATTAACAGGAAAAGTGAAGTCCACATCTTCACAAGGTTCTAAGGAAGAATGCACCAGAGTTTCTGCAGAGTCAAAAACAACATACAAAGTATAAAATGAGCAGCTCAACCACAAGCTTTGCCTAATAGTTATTTGTGTAACAACAGAATGCATTTAGCTAATATAATAATTAAACAACTATTAACAACAGGAGCTCCTTTCAGGGAGGAAGAACACAAGCAGTTTTCACTAAAAAAATTAAAAAGCACGTTTCTACCTCCAACAAGCATTTTCACACAGTTGGATAACATCAACATACAAGACCACTTTAATGAAGGAAATCACAGTCATAAGAAAGGTTGTTTTCATGATTAGAACCCACAACCACCAAGTAACAAGGCAGCAACCTTAAGATTGCACGAATGTTCACCCCCACATAACAACTTTAATGAGTTCTTGAAACTATAGGTGCTGATACATTATGACATTAAATTGAAGTATCTAATTAGCAAAATAGTGGTAAGGCCAGGGTGAGAGCACAGATAACATATTAAGAAAAGGACAATAAGTGAAATTAGAAAAAATAAATAATGCATAGCAGTAGATAAAATAAGACCCAAAAAAGCGGTGAAAAGGACATAGAATGCACAAAGACAAAACTGATATGAACAGGACATGAGCATCAGCTCTATTGTAGCAGAAAAAGCATCCACGTATCAAAATGCACAAGAATATTTTTGTGTGTTCCTTATAAGTCAGGCATGTAACTTAAAATTGACATTATTTTCTTACCATCCAAGTCCAGGACTAGAGTAGTAGGAGGGCAACTCCGCGTCTGCTTAGGTAGCAACAATCGTCTAAAAGTTGGAACCACAGTTGACAACTCTGGTAAGGTCTTTATAAATAAGTAAGGGTCAAAGTCATCAAAATCCTCCAATTCATCATCCTCTTGGCATATATCAGAAGATATAGAATCCTGACCACGCTCATCAACACATTCCAGCTTTGAGTTTTTCATGGAAAGATATATGGCAGAAACTTCCAAGGAAATACCATTTCTATCAAAATCAGAGTTGCAACCATTCACATCGTTTGTGCTTAAAGCAAGCATCTGATCATCACATCTCCGAGTATTGGAGTAGTTGGATGAATGGTTTATGTCTACTTCCATCATAGAGTCAGATTCTTGACTAACATGAGCATCTACCGCCTCCTCCCGTGGTAACTCTATTTCTTGATCTGGAGAAATTCTGTTTTGATCCTCATTCTGAAAAATTTTGATAAAATCAACTAGAGAGAAACAAAGAAAAAAGATTAAAAATTAACAATTAACAAAGAAAAAATTTAAAATATCACATTGAAATTGAAATTAGTAATATTACAAGGACAACCAGTAAAGTCAAGAATTGTTAAAAACAATGTGATGTCATTTACCTCTGTCAACAACTTTTCCTCCAGAACCTTTGGATAAGTGAAATGCAGGAGAAAATATAGTTCCAGACTCCAGATGTACAGCTTGCTTGTTACAACCCTGACGCAGCATTTCAAAACATTTAGATAAAAATGTACAGAAGAGTATCCAGTGTTTTAGAGCTAAACTAATCCCTTCAAATTGACAATTCTATTTTCAGAAACCATTTATATTTAACATGCTCAGTGTATGTGAGAACCTTCTTAAATCACATTTGAGAGATAGAGAGACAGTTAATTTGCCAGATGAGGTTGAGTGCTTATGTTGAAGTCTACAAGATTCATAAAACAGTTTAAAGCAAAAGAGAAACCTATGTAGTAGCACGTATGCACACCCACACATGCACAGAGAAACAGCAGGACTAACACAAGTAGAAAGACGGTTTACTTAAATTACCATAAAATCTACTGAAGCACCATCAGCTGCATCATTTTCCAAATAAGGATTGGAAGTCCCGTTGTCCACAAAGTCATAACTATTATTCAAATCCGTTGACGGTGTTATCTCTCCAGCTTTATTCTTAAGAATGCTAACTGCAATTATGCCAAGATGACAAGTAAAATCAGTTGATCAGACATTACTTTTTATTGCTGAAAGACACATTGTTTTGGACATAATATATGCATACCAGAAACTTCCAAAATAATAAAAAAAAGTTATGGTCATATGAAAGAGCAACCTTGTTATGAGTCAGACTGTCAGGCATGGTAGAAATTAGAATGCAAAAAAAAAAAAAAAGATATAGTGACATAAGCAAAACACTAATTGGCAAAAAACAGAGCTGATTATTACTAGTAACTTACAAGATTTATTCTTTCTAGCAGATGATGTAATTAAGTTGGTGACTTTCTTTTCATCCACTTGTCCATTTTCAGAGGGCTTCCTCTGTGCTCTTGAAACCCTAGGACTGCCACACTCTTGACTAGCATTTCGCCTGGAGGCTTTTTTCTTAGTTTGCATGTCCACTTTGAGAGGAATGTTCGACAACCTGGCAGACTTTTATGGGAGTACTCAAAGCAGCAAATAAAGTTCCAGAGCAACTACCCTAATAGTATGCATTCAGGAACACATTATCAAGGATCCTTGTCAATTGGAGACAAAATAATAATAACTAAGCTAGCCTTTTAGTTTTAGAGGAATGTCCAAAACTCAACATTAAAAGGAATGATCACTCACAACTAGAATCACCTTACTAAGCAATACATTTTGCATGATGTTATAAACCAGGATGAATTTTCATAATGTTTTGAAATTGCTAAATTTTAACTTCTAAGTTTAAATCCCAGCCGGTTTAATAGCATGAGACCATAATTCATACCATTAATATCATAAAGAATTAAACCAGGAAAAAAAGAAAAAGAAAAAGAAAGAACAACCATGGTCAAACACAAAATTTGTTTCAAAGCAACCATATCTATTTCCAAGAGTTATTCACACATCATCACATTAGCTCGATCATTAACGAATTAGTCACTCCATCCTCACAAAAATATCAAATCAACAGAACTCTTCACCAGAGTACCTCAAAATTAACAAGCGGAAACTGAGAGAATCCAAATCAACTATCCAGCATCACACAGACAAACACAGTATCCAAAATTTGAGCACCAAACAGAACAATGAACAGCTAAAACCCAATGTTCACACTGAAATCACATAAAAACCCTAAAAACACAGCATGCTAAAAAAGAGAACATGAATAAGACACGAACATAAGCTAAACGAACAGAGTACAGCTCAAATCATAGATACCTGATATGGAAATCAAAAGCGATAAGCTCTCACAGCAAGTATCGCATTCAAACTGGCTTTTCTTTGAACCAGAAAAAACAGATCAAAAGAGCAAAACAACAGGTCAATTACTATAGAATCAGCACAGAGGAAAAATGCTAAAGGAACAGACTAAAACCCTAGATTTGTTTACTAGAGGAAGGGGAAGCTATATTCTTTCCTTTCCGTGAAAATTTTGGATGTTTTCCCTCCAATGAGAAAGTGAGAGGGAAAACAATGGAGGATGGAAAGTTATTTTTATCGGAAACAAAGGGTTGAGTCG
The DNA here is from genome assembly GCA_026901365.1 of Sesbania bispinosa. Taxonomy (NCBI): domain Eukaryota; kingdom Viridiplantae; phylum Streptophyta; class Magnoliopsida; order Fabales; family Fabaceae; genus Sesbania; species Sesbania bispinosa. The sequence continues at coordinate 1,267,677 of QLOH01000201.1, read as the reverse complement.
ATAAATAATACTAGTAAAGTAGTAATGTAGACGGAAAATGTTTATTATTGTCCACCGAAATTTGGAATGCCCCTTCTTACACGTTTGAAGCGTACACGCGAGGTTGTTTGTAGAGAGTGCTACACGCTCATGTGGATGGGCACGTGTCTTAGTCACCATGATATTTTGGCCGTTGCGGGGAGTGAGATTCACGGGTCATAAGAACTCTCCTCAGTCCTCACTTGTGTGATTTCAAATTTCAAAACCAGAATCAATTTCTTCTCTTACCATCGAACTTTCCATAATTTACTTTTTAATGCTCTCCACTTTCCTGAATTTTCTGATGAGGGCCTTAATTAATGGGTATTGTGAAAGTGGGCTCAAAAGCAATTAGAAATTTAGACAAACATTCAGCCATAGGATTATTTTATGTTTTTTTATTCTGTTTTTAGTAGAAGAGTTTATAGAAAAATGAAGGTCTCCTCATTTTAAAAAGGCAAGTTATGAAATTACACACATTCAGCTAACATGGTTACTTATAAAGGAGACTTAGATTTGAGTTTAAATTATATATTATATAAATATTATATAATATAATTATAATAAAAGAAAGATTATTAAATGAATCATTTAGAACCTGAAAAGTCTTGATAACATCAACCTTATAACTGAGTATAAGAATGTAAAAAAATGGAAAGTTTTGATTAAAGAAGAATTTTATTACACTTTTATATTTATGATATAATAAATAATTTATTTTTTTAATATAAAATTTTCACCTTTTTACATTTTTATCCTCATCCCTAAAAATTAATGTTATCAAAATTCTCAATCAAAATTCTTACACACATGCGATGTTTAAGTTATGTTTGTTAAATTTAACACAAGGATGTCAATATATTTTATTAATATTGTCTTGACTTAATTATACTTTTTATCCTTCTACTTTTGTATTTATGTGATTTTGGTCTTCACATTTTTTATTGTATGATTTTGATTCCAAAATTTTCTAGACGTGACAATCAAGTCTCTCCATTAATCTTTCATTCATTTTTAAATAAAATATGCTAATTGTGAAATATACAGAAGTCTCCTCAAGCTTACACCATTAAGTATTTTTTTTTACACAAGTCTCTCCAAACTCACAATAGCTCTACAACTACTTAACCAACACTAATCCTCACCGATTAGCTTGGGAAATATACAACATCTTATCAAATAATATGATTTTTTATAAACAACTCACAAATCACTCAAAGAGTGGTTACATTTTGCAATACATAGCTAATAACTCACTCCTATGGATTTAGAAATGGTAGTACAAATTTTTGAAGTGATCTAAGAGATAGTGGTTTTAAAAGATAGAAAAGGTAATTTTCAACACTTGGACACTTGGTCTCTATTCTCTTATTTCTCTCTATTACTTGTCGCGCACTCAAGGATTAGGGATGGCAGTTGGACCCAGACCCAGTAGATACCCGCAAAGATTACCCATCAAATGAGTTTGGGTCTTGGTCCGGGTAATTACCTGCATTTTTAATAGGTGCGGGTACGGAAATTATGGTACCCTACTCTACTCATACTCATACTTATATAATATATATGATTAATTTAATTTATACATGTATGATTAATTTAATTTATATATAAGTTTATATTATTAATTATTTTCCCAAAAAAATTGATATTGATATATATTATGGTCACCAAAAATATTAATATATAATACTAATTTAATTAATTTAAATGTTATAATTTTATATCCCTAAATACTAAAATAGCAAAACTTGAACTAATTTCTATTTCCCTTCCACTGTTCTCATCTCTAATCCACTTCCACATACCAGAGTTGTTTTATAGTTAAACTTGGATGATATTTAGATTATTTTTCACTTGTGCTATAGTTATTTTTAATTAATTTTCATTTTCTAATTAATTTATTAGTTTTATGGTTAATAAAAATGAGAATAATGGGTACAAGTACGAGTACGAGCATTTAAGTACTCATCGGGTAAGGGTACGGGTATTAGAATCACTACTCACGCAGGTATGGTCTGGGTACCAGTATTTTTTTTAACACGCGAGTCTAAGGATGGGCACTATAGTACCCTACTCAGGTTGTACTCATTGCCAAGTATTTGAACAACTTCAATTCAAACTAGTCTTTTTTTTGTCGTTTGAGAGTGGTCAAAAGCCCATCCTCACTATGGTTGACTTGTCACTTTCATGGTAGTATCATATTCTCTTTCTTTATTTAATGAACTTTGATTGATTTTGTCTTTTATGCAAAACTTATGAATTCTTAGACAAAATTACCTTTTAAAGACTTCTTTGAACATCCTTTGACTTGAAATGCTTCAAGGATTAAAGCTTCAGGAGTTTGTGGATTGGTGTCATATTCTAAAGAATGTTTGCAAAATTTGATGCTTCTAAAGAAGGTTAATGAGTGTAGTTTCTTCGTGCTTCTAAAGCATTAATCATGCTTCTAGTCACTTGAGAATATACTTCTAGAGTAATTATAGTAGTTATCCTTGTTCAATTGTTCACAACCTTCCTTCTAGTCATCAACTCTTGCTTCTAATGATTTATGTTAATATTCTAAAGCTTCCATCACCTTTTAAAGCTTGATTTGATTCAGGTTAGAGTGTAGTAGATCTTTAACAATTATTCTTGACCATTTTAAAGCCGGGAAGTTCCTTATTATATTGATTTCTTCATTCTTGAAGAGTTTCTCCATGTAAGGCATACTTGGGAACATGTGGCTTAACTAAAAGAAGCTTTTGAACAATGAATTATGCTTCTGAACTACTTCTAATCATGTAGAGAGTATTTCTATTCTTTATCAAAGCATTCTCGAGGAAAACTTTAGTAATACTTTTTCATTTAGAAGACTTCAAATTTGATTATGAAAGTTTATTGTCATTAAAATTTTTTGTAAGAGGGTCCTGGACTCAACAAATTATGCATTGATTACTTACTTTTTTATTAATGTTAGTTATGTTTTGAATGAAATTTAGATAATCCTAATGCATATTGATTTGTTAGGCCTCTTATTCACATGATACTAAATATTGGGGAAAGAATTGAAAGGTAAACCTTAATAATAGAAAATCTAAAATTGAACCTGAGACTCTACGTCACTAGTGCTTATTTAATCCCTTAAGTACTCATTGAATTATCAAAGAACTTTATAAGTATAATGTGATTTAATAACCAATCAAATACGTTATTGTGATTCTGAAAGGAACATAATCATCCTAGGATAATTCACCTTCAGAAGAAAACAAACTTAATAAGAATTGTCATCTTTACAAATTCGTTTATGCTCACTCTGTTGAACCCAGATCCTAGAAGCTCTTGAAGTTGATCATATTAATCATATTAATTGGCTCTCTTTATTATCTCTGTAACATCCCAAGGATTAAAACCAATTTATAAAGAAAAATTAGTAGGGCAAAAGGTGTTAAGAAAAGGATTAAGAAAGGGTGAGAAAATTTGTGAAAGAAAAGCCTAAAAGTGAGAAATCAAGATTCTAAGTCCTAATGTTCTCACTCAAGCGAGAAGGGCTCACTTGAGCGAAAATAACAATAAAAATGGGGAATTTTGGAATCTGGTATTCTCGCTTGAGCAAGGAGGCTCTCGCTTAAGCAAGAAATAGGGGTCAACAAGGGGCTCTCTGGAAGATTTTCGCTTGAGCGAGAAGGGCCTTGCTCAAGAGAGAATGATCCAGAGAGTGGGTACTCTCTAGAGGATTTTCGCTTGAGCGAGAAGGGCCTCGCTCAAGTGAGAATCATCCAGAGAGGGAGTGCTCTCTGGAGTATTATCGCTCAAGCGAGGAGCCTCTTGCTTGAGCGAGAACGCAGATCCTGAACACTTTTGGTGTTCTCGCTCAAGCGAGAAATTCTCGCTTTAGCGAGAACGTGCGAGCCAGTTTTCTTTAAAAGCATTTATTAGGGCTCAGCCCTCATTTCTACTACTTCCCTTCATTCCTAGAGAGAAAAACACAGAAAGAAAGAGAGAAGAAGAAGAGGAGATGTTTCCCCCTCCTTCGAGGTCATCAAGCAAGCTTGGATTCACCCCCTTTCTATCTCTCCATCACCTCTATTCTCCATACTCTTGAGGTGAGTGTAGTCACCCACCCACTTTCATCTTGTTTGCTTTATTGTATGTCCCTTATTCTTCTCCTCATTGTTTTTCGACCTTATTTGTGTATGTTATTGATTGGTTCTATAGCAAGTGAATGTTTCTTGAATGGTATGTGCCGATGCCCATAAACCCCAGTTTATGCTTAGTGTCTTAAGTTGTAAATCTCTATGGGATAGTTATTTGTGCATACCATGCCATTCATGCTCATTGATGGATATATTTATAATACCTCCAAGCATTTCATGGGCCAATGGCCAAAAAAGAATATGTCACAAAGTCTTCGGAATATCACAGGGTCGTTGGACCATCACAGGCCTTTGGGCAATTAAGTATACGAAGAACAAGGTAACAACATCGACCTCTCGGCCAAGAGGGAGATGGGGGTCCTCAACCTAAAATAATCACATGCATTGTTCATTGATCCCTAATAAAACTTAATCATAGGTGGCTCTGGACGATGGTCCTTGGTCACACGGTTGAGTGCTCAATCACAATCGCAGATAGTGAAAAGACCTTGGGTGTTGGGTAAAAACACATCACGACCATGTTTTGATTGATTTCATGTATTTGTACTCATGATGGAATTATGTATTATATTTTCCTGATGCATCTCATGTGTGTGATTCCCTACACTGAATGTTTTTATCATAATCACTAGGACGCTAGTCTCACCCCACGATGTGGGACATATATTCATATGTGCAGGGTCCTCGTCCAAATGCTTAATCGGGAGGCAGAAGCTGTTTGTTGGGTCTCATGGTGGCCCAACCTTTTTGATTGATGTCTTTTTGTATAGGCATATGATCATTTATTTTGATGGGTTAGAACAATGCATGTAGGGCCTTATGGAAGCCTTTTATGTTCCAAGACATATGTATAGTTGTATCCCATTATGCCTATTTATTGAATATATATATTTGAGCCTTTGTTGGCAACAGTTATGTATTTGATTTGAAGTATTGACTTTATGCTTAAGTAACTGTTGGATTACCTAGGTATTGTTGTGTGTATGTTGGTATCATTAATGCGCAAAATATTTTCACGAATTTGGAAATAGTTCTTCCAACCAGCATCATTTTCGAATTAAGAAATTAGGACGTTACAATCTCCGTATGATCTTTTTATTTAACTATTTCCTTTAAAATTAAATTGATTTATTATGAACCCAAATTCCAACAAAGTGAAAAGATCCAGGTACATTTACTATCCTTTTCATAATAGACAATTGTAAATTTGAAAATGCTATGCTAGATTTAGGTGCTTATATTACTGTTATGTCTATGTCTATCTTTAAATCTCTTGCCCTTGGACTTTTGCAGAGTACAGGTGTTGTCATCCAACTAGCTAATGTGAGTAATGCATACCCTGTTGGATTTATTGCGAATGTCCTTGTTAAAGTTAATGATTTGATTTTCCCTGTAGATTTCTACATTGTGGATGCGAAAAGAGAGTCTAAATCTAACAAGGCTCCCATTATTCTAGGCAAACCATTCCTTACGACTATTAGAACAAAGACTGATATCCATGCAAGCACTATTTCCATGGAGGTTGGAGATGATGTTGTCAAATTTAATATCTTTTATGCTATGAAGCATTCCATGAAGGAGCATTTTATTTTCAATATTGAGTTACTAGATGATTATGTTGATGATACCTATTCTGAGTTATTCAGTGAAGATTTCCCTTATTTTACCAATTTTGGTGATGCTTACATCTGTCACATTTAGGTTGAATATATTACGCCCATTTTGTGTTGAGATAGATGCTTACTTACAGGAGGGTTTTATGATGCAAGTAGTATATATTATAATGGTGGTGTATTTGTGGATTCAACTAAGTTAGAATGTAATGATTTATTGAATCAAATGTTGTTGAGTTACAGGTTGAAAATACAATTTCATCCACCAAGATGTTAAGATAGACTATCTCACACTTAGAAGTTTTAATGATGATAACCCTTCAAGAACATAAAAATTTAAGGATAATTTTGAGAACCATTGTTATCTAATCAGTTTGCTTGAGTACGTAGAGAACAAAACTAAATAAGTAACATGGTCAAATTGAGAAGTAAATCCAAGGTTAAGAAGCACACTTCATCAAGCTCAAGATGCATCAAGCTAAAGGATCTTCTCACAACAAAAATCCCAAGATGAAATCACTGTAAAAAAGGATCATAGAAGATCTGAACAAAGCTCAGAAGCAAATTACACTGAGAAGCAATCCAAGAAGCAAACCAAAAAGCAAGCCAGGTGGGCCAACCCGCCTGGCCCACCCTTATAAGGCGGGATGGGATAAGCACCCCCAGCCCACCAGCACAATCAACCCCGCCCCGCCCAACCCGCCAACCCGGCAGGTCAGAGACGGGTCAATGCGGGTTGGCCTGCCGGGTTCCTTTTTTAAAAAAAAAAAAGATGTCAGGTTGGTATAACGTGTAAGTGAGTTTGCAGCTAGGGTTCATTACTTTATTTGAAACATTGAAAGTATCATGCCTCCCCCCCATACTCACATAGCCGTAGCACACTGAGCACAACCAAGCGCCCAAGCGGAGCCAAAGGTCCCTGCCTCCCCTGTTGCTTGTGTCACCACCGCTACACCGGTCACTGCATCTCCGGCGCGGCGAATCTTTCTCTGCAGCAGCGACCTCTGTTCATCGCTTCTCCCTGCCTCCCCACACAGCCGCAGCGCGGCCAAGCCAAAGGCTCGTATCTCCCCCTGTTGCTTGTGTCGTCGCCGCTACACCGATCGCCGCATCTTCGGTGCGACGAATCTTTCACTACAGTAGCCATTCCTATTCGTTGCTCATCCCTGCCTCCCTACACAGTCGCAATACATCGAAGCAAACGGTCCTTGTCGTATCTGAATCTGTTCTTCTGAAGTCTGAACGCAGCCAAGCACGGCGGGTATCGGTGCAGCCAGTAGCAGTGCAGCCAGCCACGTACCAGGTATCACTCGATCTGTTTTTTTCTACAATGAAATTGAACATTTAAGCATCACTTGATCTGTTAATGTGTGGTATATAAATGACAAAATATATAAAATATGTATTTACTTCACTTGACCTGTGAATGTAATGGTATTTAAATGCTTCATTATTTGGATAAATATCAAATATGTATGTACTTTGTGAAATATGTATATGGTTAATTATTCTTGTAAAGCTTGGACAAACATGTACTATTTTAGTGCATATAATTTTAGTTCTAAATAAGAATTTTAAAGCTTGATAATTGATAAGTTATAATTTGTGCACATGTGGGTTGTTAATTTATTTAGTTAATTTCAAACAGGAATTCAATTTGTTTGGAATGGATTCATCTAGTACTAGACCACCTCCCATTGATGAAATTGAGAAACAAATTAACATTTCTATTGAAGGAGAATCTGAAACTGTTGAAACTTCTAAGAAAAAGGTTAAATTATTAACTTCTGATTAATGGGAATTTTTCACTAAAATTGGAGTGGTAATGATGGGAAGGAAAAGGGCAAAGTGCAATGCTTGTAATCAAGAGTATGTAATTAGTGGTAAGAAGTATAGGACCTCGCATTTAAATCGTCATATTGAAAAATGTAAAGAAATCAAGTTTGAAGATATTGGTCAAATGATGATAGGCATGCAAGAAAACTTGAAGTCTATAAAGATAGATCAAATGGTATCTTGTGATTTGTGTGCTAATTTAATCATTAAGCATGATTTACCCTTCAGTTTTGTTGAGTATGATGAGCTTTGGGATTGGCTTAAGTATTTGAATCCTGATGTTGTTCCTATTTCTAGAAATACTGCCAAGAGTGATGTTGTGAAAATTTTCAATAGAGAGAAGACAAAGCTTAGAGAAGAGGTGAGTTTGATTCCTGATAGGATATGTTTAACTTTTGATTTGTGGACATCTTGGAAAAATGAAGGTTTCATAACCTTGACTGGTCATTCTGTTGACACAAATTGGAGGTTACAAAGCAAAATACTTAACTTTTGTCACATGCCCCCCTCACAGTGGTTTTGAATTATATGAGAAAGTGAATGATTTCTTGGTTGAATGGGGAATAGAGAAGAAGGTTTTTTCCATCACTTTAGATAATGAATCCGCTAATGATGTTATGGTACAAACCTTGAAAAGTCATCTTGCATTGCAAAAATGGTTGTTGTGTGATGGAGAGTTTTTTCATGTACATTGTTTAGCGCATATTTCAAATCTAATTGTTCAAGAGGAGTTGAAAGTTAATAATGATGCTTTACACAAAATTAGGGAGATCATTAAACATGTGAGAGCTTCATAGAGTAGAATGATAAAATTCAAGACATGCATGAAAAAGGTTGGTATTATTGATGCTTCAAGTGGTGTGTGTCTTGATGTTCCTACAAGATGGAATTCTACTTACTTGACGCTTAAAAGTGCAGTTAAATATCAACTTGTATTTGCTAATCTACATTTGGTAGATGAAACTTATATATTTGGTCCTTCAATGGGTGAGTGGAAAAGAGCAAAAAAAAAATGTGTAGATTCTTGGAGCCATTTTATGATATTACCACCATGATGTCCGACACAACCTATCCTACTTCCAACTTGCATTTTTTGCAAGTTTGGAAAATTTAATGTCTTCTGATGGAAATTTTGAATGATGAAGATGAAGTTTTAAAACACATGGGTGAAAGAATGATGGGGAAATTTGACAAATACTGGGATGATTATAGTGTCATTCTTGCATTTGGTGTTGTTCTTGACCCTCGTATTAAGTTGGAAACATTGTGTTTTTGCTATGAAAAGATTTATCCATCTAATTGGGAAATAAAACTGGAGCATATAAAGACAAAGTTGTACATGCTTTCTCACAATATTCTAGTGCAAGTTCCACCTCTACTTCTGATGTTGTTACTCCAACGACTAGTCAATCCTTAGTTTCTGGTGTGACATCAAGGAAGTCGTCCTTCAGTTTCAATGCAATCTTATTTGATGTAAGTTAACTTATGTTTTTAAATAATGGTTCAAATTCATGCATGTTTGCATTTTGTGACTTATTAACTTGCTTTATTTTTTATTTGATTCAATTGTTATTTGTCATCGTATTATTAGGAATTGCAAGTGTGCAAGCATCAAGCTGCCACTATGATTGGAAGGTCTCAACTAGATGTTTATTTGGAAGAGCCTTCATTGGCATTGAATTTGATGGATGAATTTGACATAATACAATGGTGGATGAATAATAGACATCGGTTTTCAAATCTATCATTAATGGCTCATGACTTGTTATCTAGTCCCATCACCACTATTGCTTCTGAATTTGCCTTTAGGATTGGCTCCCGTGTTCTTAATAAGTATAGGAGTCGTCTTTTGTCAACAAATATAGAAGCATTAATTTGTATACGCAATTGGTTGTGTGGTTTTAGATATGGTAATATATTTAAATTGAATGCATTTATTTATTATTCTTTAATAACCATTTCTTACTTTAATTTTTTTTTCTACAAATTTGATGTAGATGGAGATGAAGAGGATTGTGACAAAGGTACATCGGATGCACGACCACCACGACCAACAACTACTTCCAATGTAACATCTAATGCTATTGAAATTGAAGATGATTGATCATTGATTTATGTTATTTGTGGATGGATGAACTTCAATTTTAATTTTGGAATTTGGAGGACTGATTTGTGGATTTATATTATGTTGTTGTGAACTTCTCATCTTTAGTCCTTTCATAGATTGATTTGTGGATTTATATTATGTTGTGTTCAAGTGAAGTGATGTGTGATGAATTAATTTTTAATTGTTTTTATTATTTAGTTAATTTTTTTGAAAGCGTCAAAATATTAAATTTTAGTGGAATAATGAAATGTGTAATGGGTTCAAATCCCAAATAGAAAATGTGCATAAAAATAGGATAAATATAATCTAGCAGCAATTAAATAAGATAATCCACCACCACCAAAATCATATTTAGATGCAATTTTTTTAAAAAATAATATGGGCGGGCCAGCCCGCAACCCGCCTATCTTGCCATAAAATGGGGTGGACAGGAAATTCCAGCCCACATCCCTCTGGCAGGTTGGCCCGCCCTGCCCCATTTTGAGCGGGGCGGGGCGGGCTCGCCCACTTTGCTACCCCTAAATGCTTATATTAAACTATAATTAAAATTAATTTTATTCAATAAAAATATTATAATATATAAATATATAGGTTATGAAAAAAAAGGAGAGAAGTTAAAACGTACGCTATCAACTAAGTGCATGTTTAGAAAACCGTTGCAAACTTACGTTCTCAAATTTCAATGTAATTTTTATCATCCCAATGCATTAAATTTCAAAAGAGAAAATTGTTGCTTTTATAAAAACATACATCTGGATGAACGCAAACGGAAATCCAAACATGCACTAATTATCTTATATAAATGCAATATTATAATATACATATAATTAGATAGGATATTAACCAGTTATATATGTACATATGACGGAAATTAAACTTATTTGGGGTTGGTTTTCTCTTTCTTGTACGCAGAAATATCATAGCGGCGGCGTTGCGTGAGCGACTCTATCTAGTATTGTTAAAATAATAATGATATATATACAAAAAGAAAAAACAGGAAGTGGGGCTTTTCTTTAGAGAAATATATCAATGAGACAACGAGAGAGACTTATCATAGAGAGAATGAAGGGCTTGCCCACACGAAGTCTTATAGGTGAGGAATCTCATCAAGGTCACGCTCTAGGTGAATGTAATTCACACACTCACTGATAGCCGGATAGGTGTAGGATCTAGAATTGAGCAAAAACCACCGATTAGAATTGAAAAACAAGCATTAAAAGGCGCAAAATAGGTGCAGGGCAGCAGCTATTTTGGGCGAGAAAATGAAAGAAAATGAGAGAAAATGAAAGAAAAAGTGGAGAGGAAGAAATGGGAAGGACGCCACTGAAGCAAGAGTCCACTTGCAGTAGATAAGTCCAATGCCAGACGCCACTAATTCAGGAGAATTAGATAAGTCTCAGTATGGTTTGAGCAACAACCACCAAGCCTCACTCAACTCACAAAGGGAGGAGAAAATTGGGCATAATGCCTTTACTTCAAAATTCAATGTGTGAAATACAAGAGGAGAAGACTCCTTTATATAGGAGTTGAGGGGGAAGGGGCGGATTTTTAGGAGAATAAAATGGGAGAAAAATAAAAGATGAGTGAAAACACTCCTAAGTGGGTTTTTAACCCAAGACCGCAAAGGTTTATGGCTAAGCTAAGTCTTAAGCCATTAAACCTCTAAAATGCGCCCCACTCATGTAAAAAAATTACAAGATGAAAGAAATTCTATCCTAGGTGGGAATAGAACCCATGACTCCCTAAGCCTTATAGTAAGGCAACCTACTAACCAATAAACCCATACAATTAGAACCCAACTAGGATGAAATAAAAGGAAAATACAAAAATAAAAAGAAAATACAAGAGAGTCCTAATTAAGGGTGGTCCATAGGACAAGGGTCCTATCCAGGGTCAAGGTGTCCTTCTGTAGGGTAGTGACCCTTATTTGTAGGACACTAATTTCTCCAACTTTTCCTTGCTTGAAGCTGAGGCTTGCAGTTGGTGCATATCCTCCAGTGTAGGTCTTGCAGGTCCAAGCTTCTAGCAGAGTGCCATCATTCCCTCCCCCTTGAAAAGGATTTGACCTCAAATCTGAAAATTCAGAAAGGAGCCGTAAAAATAATGAACTGGGTAGAAGAAGGAGTTGGATCACAAAATATAGGAAGTAAGAAGATGCTTCCCTTCGCTTTTGGAGAGTAGAGTCAGAGATCCACAAGTTGAACATCTTCCTTGAGCCTAGACAATAAGAAGAAGAGCCATAAGTATTATTCCAAAGCAAGCAAAGTGAAGGCTCATAACAAAAATACTTAGGGATCATAAAGATTAGCAAAAGAAAAACATAGGAGATGAACAAGAGGTATTTGAGATAAGGGTTAGAAAACTCCCTCAATGAAGATTGAACCATCTTGTCCATGTACTCTGCGGATTTAGATCCTGGATCAAAGACTAATCTTTTGAAGCCCTCCTTTGCAAGTAATACAAGTAAATGGTCATGGAGAAAGCTTAGGAAATAAATTCCACTCGAGTACAAAAAGTGTTTCAATGTGCGATATCCATCAAAGTATTCTATACTATGTTCCCAAATAAATGCACATGTGAAACTATGTGGCATGAATGTCTTAATATTTTTCAATAACATCCCAACATTTTTATTGAACATAACACATGCATCTTGAGTATGATTGTCAAAATCATAGTGCATATGTTCATGCCATGAAGTATTCATGCAAGTTTGTTCAAGAGCCATATCCATACTAAAGCACTCACTCAAGTAAGATGACACCTTTTGCATATTATCATATGTGTTCATGAAAGGTGAAATACCAAAAGAACCACAGTGAGTATGCATATCAAGAAGCATATCATCATTTGAATTAGATGTCAAACAAGTTTTCCTACATGTGATAGCTTCATCCAAAATTTTATCCTTTTTACTAACTAGTTCAAGAGCATAATACACATCTTTGTATGAAATAATTATTTTTGGTCCAAAATGTGTATTCATTCTATAAACACAAACCAAAGGCACATGCATATTCAATCCAACTTTGTTTTCAATCTTATCATGCAATCTAAAGGAATTGAGTAAGCATGCATCTTTAGTAAGTTTCATGGTACTCTCATACATAGTTGGCTTTTCTAAACATGCAATAGGTTTCAAAGCATCATCAATATTGTTCATTTCTTTTAAACATGTAATGCTTTGAGGCATATAATTGTGCATAGAAAAAGGCATTTCATGCATAAAGAAAGTTAGTTTAGGAAACTCCCTTTCAATAGCTTGAGTTGTCTTCTTTGCAACACTAGAAGTATTTTCCCTCAACCTATTCATGCTTTCACTAGAAGAGTTAGCATTTAAATGATCACAAGAAAAACATACTTTCTCTTCTTTCACTCTTAATTTATTTTCCTTGCTTTCTCTTTCAAGTTTCTCTTCTTTCTCTTTTTCTAATTGTTCTCTTTTCTCTTGTTCTATTAACCTCTTAAGTTGGATTTGATCTTCCCTAATTTCACTAGAGGTCATAGGCATTAAGGTGAATTTAACCCCTTGGTGGCGGAACCTATAGGTGTTGGAATACCCATCATGCTTCACCCTTCTCTCATATTGCCATGGTCTTCCTAAAAGGATGTGAGAGGCTTCTAAGGGTATGACATCAAAGGTTATTTCATCTTGGTAATCCCCAATTTTGAACCTTAAGCTCACTTGCCTATCCACCTTAAATTCTTCCTCATCACTCACCCATTGAAGTGTATAAGGTTCTGGATGTGGGGTAGTAGGTAAGTTTAGCTTGTTAACTAACCTAAGGCTAACTAAGTTGCTACTACTTCCTCCATCTATGATCACTAAACATACCTTATCTTCAATTTGGCACCTAGTGTGGAATAGGTTCTCTCTTTGGCTCTCTTCTTCACCCAAAGGTGTTTCTAAGGCTTTCCTAAACAACATGGTTGCCCTTTCCCCTTGCCTCCTTCCTTCCATTCTCCTAATTGATTTTATGTTAAAACTTTTAAAGGACCTCACCACTCACTAAGTGTTTACACTCAAAGGAATGTTAACACTCGTGTATGTCACTCTTTTTGGGCTTTTTCTATAATGAAAACTCTCTTGCCTCTTCTACTTGGTTGGAGGTTGATTAGAAGTTGCAAAGACCAACGTGAGTCTAAGTCTTAACCCTTACCCAAATAGAAGCGCACTAACAAAGAAAATACCTACAGGAAGAAGATTGGAAAAATCCTAAGACAAAACAAAAGAATTGATATGACAAACAAGAAAAGCTGGCACTCAAACAAGCTTATACACAAGAGCAGACAACAAACAAGACAAGACGGAAGAAATTGCAAAGAGAATTGTTTTTGGTGATTTTTGAAAAAGAGTTGCCAAAATTGTCGTTTTAGAAAAACAGCAAATACAACTCAATTACGGTATACAGGGAAAAGAAAAAGAAAATTACAGTAAAACTGTCACTGTATTGTTGGGATAACTCTTTGTTTTTGTTTTTCTATTTTTCTGAATTTTTTTGAATTTTTGACTCTTTTTGGGTGTCTTTTGACTTTTCTTCCTTGTTGTTGACTTTTGCACCCTTTTTTTGCTTTTTACACCTCTTTTCTATTTTTGGCACGTACGTACTTTTTGTATTTTTCTTGCCTTTTCTTTCTTTTTTTTTTTGTCTTTTTCCCCAACAGAAAATTACAGAAATTTGTACACAATGAAAAGAAAATTAACTGTACCTACTGTAATATTTTTGGAATTTTCTGACAGTAAACTGGTCCAAGTGGCCCAGAAAAGCAAAAATAATGAATAAACTGATTTCTAAAAACTGTAAAAACGTAATGGCAACTTGATTTCAAAAATGGCCAAAAAATTGCTTAGCACTTCCTTGTTGATTATACAAAACCGGTATGGTCACAGAAACGCGCTTGGTTCAATTTTAAGATTGGAATTAAAATTTGAAGGAAAATCAACAATTAGAATTTGTTGATCTTCTTCCAATACTATGAACCAAAAAAGATCCTATAGGTGAGCGTTTTGCACAATCAACAGGGAAAGTCCAAGGTAGAGATAGCAGCCAATCCAAATTTGCAATCAGAATGCCAATCAAACAGACATAACAAGAGTAGGAAATTGAACAACACAATAGCCCAAAAATGCACAAAAATGGCAAAAATAATAAGGAAAAAATTGCGCAAAAATAAATGGCAAGAAATTAAAGGGGGAAACTGAAATTAAAAGGATGGGGAGGACAGAAATGTAAATGGCATAAAGTAGAAGGGGATGGCAGAAAGTAAAAGGATGGGGAGAGCAGAAATGTAAAAGGGGAAGCGGAAATTAAAAGGATGGGGAGGACTGAAAGTAAATGACTGAAAGTAAAGGGGGAAGCGGAAATTAAAAGGATAGGGAGAGCAGAAATGTAAATGGCAGAATGTAAAGGGGAGAGCAAAAATTAAAAGGATGGGGAGAAGCAGAAATTAAATGGCGGAAAATTAAAAGCGGAAAGTAAAGAGATGAATATGGGGGGATGAACAATTAATGGTGAAGGGGAGAAATGTAGGTGAACGATCTTTGGAAAAATGAAGACAACAATGCCTCCTCTTACCACACTTCACCACAAACAAGCAGTTATATTAAGCAATTTGCAAGAATTACTCAAGAACAAGTATGAGCAATTAAAGAGGCATTTAAACAAACACCTAGGGGGTTGGAATTAGCGGCCCAAAACAGCCCCCAAACTAGCAAGAAATCAACCAATTCAAACAAGACAGACAAGTGCTGATAGCAGCAGAAAGGCACCTCGGGCCCGGGAAACAGTCCAAGTCCAAATTACAACTGAAAAGAGGGATGGAATTACACTAAATGAGTGAAAATTCTGCACAAAATAGGTGCAGTTTTGCGCGCCAAACAGCCCCAATTTTGCTCCAAATTTGCTCAAATTCAACCAGCTCTGATGACCAATTGATAGCCGGATAGATGTAGGATCTAAAATTGAGCAAAAACCACCGATTAGAATTGAAAAACAAGCATTAAAAGGCGCAAAATAGGTGCAGGGCAGCAACTATTTTGGGTGAGAAAATGAAAGAAAATGAGAGAAAATGAAAGAAAAAGTGGAGAGGAAGAAATGGGAAGGACGCCACTGAAGCAAAAGTCCACTTGCAGCAGATAAGTCCAATGCCAGACGCCACTAATTCAGGAGAATTAGATAAGTCTCAGTATGGTTTGAGCAACAACCACCAAGCCTCACTCAACTCACAAAGGGAGGAGAAAATTGGGCATAATGCCTTTACTTCAAAATTCAATGTGTGAAATACAAGAGGAGAAAGATTCCTTTATATAGGAGTGGAGGGGGAAGGGGGCGGATTTTTAGGAGAATAAAATGGGAGAAAAATAAAAGATGAGTGAAAACACTCCTAAGTGGGTTTTGAACCCAAGACCCCAAAGGTTTATGGCTAAGCTAAGTCTTAAGCCATTAAACCTCTAAAATGCGCCTCACTCATGTAAAAAAATTACAAGATGAAAGAAATTCTATCCTAGGTGGGAATAGAACCCATGACTCCCTAAGCCTTATAGTAAGACAACCTACTAACCAATAAACCCATACAATTAGAACCCAACTAGGATGAAATAAAAGGAAAATACAAAAATAAAAAGAAAATACAAGAGAGTCCTAATTAAGGGTGGTCCATAGGACAAGGGTCTTATCCAGGGTCAAGGTGTCCTTCTGTAGGGTAGTGACCCTTATTTTGTAGGGTAGTGACCTTTATTTGTAGGACACTAATTTCTCCAACTTTTCCTTGCTTGAAGCTGAGGCTTGCAGTTGGTGCATATCCTCCAGTGTAGGTCTTGCAGGTCCAAGCTTCTAGCAGAGTGCCATCACTCACTAACATCTTGTTTGTGAACCCTTTTATGGTCCCTCTTCTTTAATCCCGTTTTTTTGTTGCGATTGTGAATGATTTTACTTGTTTTATGAATCATGATTGCCCTATTTGTTATGTTTGTGAATATGAAATTGTGTTGGTTTTGGGATCCTTAGGGTTTAGTTTTTGGGATTGAAAGAGGGGATTATTGATTAATGTTACATGAAAGCATGACCTTAAGGTATGAAAGAGGATTTTCAATTATCCGCTAAACTTCATGAAAGGTTTTACTTATGATCCTGAAGATTTACACATGATTTTCATTGTTAACATATATTCATGATATCAAACACTTAAAAGGATAAAGAATAAGGATTTTTTATGTTTGAGCTTCGACTTCATGGGTCCTTCACCAAAGAGGAAAAATGAAGAGTGAAAGATAAAATTGACTTATGATTGTTTATTAATAAGACCACATGTGTTAAATGACAAGGTCTATATGACCGCAAGGGAGATGTTCCTTGCTCGGATTCTGAGTTCAAGTCTAGCTGAGAGGATAAGTGAAAAGACTCTTGATGTTGGCTAAAGCATTGAGAACTGACTTATGCATTGGTGACAAACATATGATGTGATGGCTTGTATATACGTTGTGCAGCTGCATTATAGTTTGTGTGTTTACCCTACACTGTTTGCATGATTACACTCATTGGAACGTTAGTCTCATCATGTAACATCCCGAAAATCAGGATCTAGAGAATACAACAGAAGTCTTAGGCTGTGAATCCCTTTGAAAGAAGGAAGTTAGAAGTAAAGATGAGGACTTAGGGATTTGAGGTGAAAATAAGACAAGAGTTAGGGAATCGATTAAGAGTTAGGAGTTGTAAGGGAATTGAGAAGGGAGAAATCAAGTATTAAGCCAAACTTGATTGTAGAGTTAACTTACGAGGAGTCATACCTGGTGGTGGAAAGGATGGCATGGTGAAAAGGTGAGTAAGGAAGTAGAGAGATTGGAACTAGGAAATTATATTGAGACAGAAGGAACTAAACTTTAACGAATTGGCGGGAAGGAAGAGGAGAGGTGTAGACTCAAAGAGCCGAGGTATAAAGGTGATTTTATGGAAAAGAACAAGGGAATAGAGGAGCATAGTCTCATGGGCAATTAAAACACTTGACCTTAGCCTTAATAAGGTGAATTGATGATTTACATCATGGTTCACGTGAAATGTGCCCCGTTGGGCTTCAACCAAGGTTGTTGCTCAATTTTGAGTTTTAAGCCTAATGACCTTTGTGAACTAATTTGCAAATATCTAGAGTTGAAGATGTCCAATTGAGGTGATCCCACTTGGATTCGAAAGCTAAGATTCGGGGCTTCAGTTTGATATGTTATACGATAGTATTCCAATCTCATTTGCACTTTGAAACAGACTCATTTTAGCTCAAGCGAGAATCTGCTCGCTTGAGCGAAAATATCAGCAGAAACAGGATTCAAAATGCTGTCAATTTTGCTTGAGCGAGAATCCTCTCGCTCAAGCAAAAATTTGGCAGAATGTAACTTTTTTAATTTTGCTCAAGCGAAATTATTTCGCTTGAGCGAGAATACGCGAGACCAGTTTTTAAAAACAGAGATCTAGGGCTTTCAGCCCTCATTTTCCTCTCATTTCTCTCATTTTAGAGAGAGGAACGAGATAGAAAGGGTAGATTGAAGGAGGAATCATGGATTGGAGCCACCCACACCGTTCAAGGAGCTTGGATCTTCATCCTCATCCTTCCATTCCTCTCTATTTCCTCCATTAGAGGTGAGTGTGGTTCACCCACTCACTTTCATTTTTGAATGAATTCTTTTGTATGCTCCCTATTCTCACTTCCCTTGCTTACATTGATGAATGTGGTTGATTAGAGTTGAATCTAGGGTTGTTGGTTCGATTGATTTGGTTGTATGTCTCTATGGTTCAAACCCTAGGTTAGAGGATTTGGGGATTTTGTGAAATTGTGGATTGTTGATGTTGAAACCATGGAAATATTGTACATTCATGCACATGAAATTATTTTCAACTCTCATGTTACCATTCATTCATGTTTTGAAAGGAAATTGATTTGGGTCTTTTAGACCTCATGTTAAACTTAATGACTTTTGAATCCTTGGACTTCATGTTTAAAAAGAGTTATTTGGGTCCTTGGATTTCATGTTTAAAATGATTTTGAGTCTTATGACCTCATGTTAATAATCAAGACTTTGGTCCCTGGACTCATGTTCCCAAGACTTTGTCTTTGGTCCTTGGATTCAAGTTAAATAATCAGATTTTGGTCCCTAGACTCATGTTCCTAAGACTCTGTCTTCGGTCCTTGGACTCATGTTAAAAGAAGAAAAATCATGTTTGAATCTATCGGGATTAATTGGGTAAGGTCTTAGTGTAGATGCATATACTTGTAGATATATTATATGCAGGTTTTGATGATGCCAATGGAAAGAAAATGAGTTCACTAAATTGACAAAAGGAATTGGCAAAAGAAAGAGCTAGACAACAAAGTCATTACAAGATCAAGAAGCAAGGTTAATACAAGATCAAAGACAAGAAGTTGTATTAGATAAGTATTAGTTTAGTTAAATAAAATGTCAAAAGAATTCTAGAATTTGCAAGTTACTTGGCCTTAAATATAAAATTTAAGGGAAATATGAGACTCAAAATTGAAATCTTTTGAACTGGTAATCGATTACCAGAATGGTGTAATCGATTACCAGTGTGCAGAAAGTTCAAATTTTGAATTCCAGGCATAACGGTTCACAATTTTGAACTGTGTAATCGATTACCATATTCATGTAATCGATTACCAGAGTCATTTTTCTAAAAATCTTGAAGAGACATGACTTCTACTCAAAGGTTACAATGTTTTATCATCATCCTTATATATATATATATGTCTCATTCTCGAAAATTGACAAGATTACTCATGTGAAATCATAAAAGATTAAAATCATTTTAAGAATCATCTTGTGCCAAACACTTGCAAATTATTAAGGATTCTTATAGGAACTTCAAGTTGTATTATCTACTCTAAAAGAGAGTTTATCTTGTACAAACAATTGCTCTTATACTGTGTGGTTAAAGAGAGGGCGCCTCTCGTGGATTGTGGGTGAAACTCAACACAAGGGAAGGGGTTCCAAGGTGTGTGAGTGTTCATCTCTTGTAAAGGGTTTTTTACAAGAATAGTGGAAATCTCAAGTGGGTGACTTGAGGACTGGACGTAGGCAAAGGGTTGGCCGAACCAGTATAAATCGAGTTTGCATTTCTTCTTCCCTTAACTTTTTACTTATTGATTGTGATTGCAAATTTATTATACATTAAGAGATTAGGAGTTTTACATTCATATTTCATTATAAAAGAAGAGTTTTAATTATAGTAAAAGATAAAAGAAGTAAGTAAACGAAAAAGAGAGAATTTGGATTAACTTAATTCACCCCGTCTTAAGTTATTTGAGGCCGCTTGTCTAACAAGTGGTATCAGAGCTTGTATCTTGTATAAGGATTAGAAGCATCAAGATCAATTATGGCCTCATCCAATTCCCTTTTTGGTGAAGGAAACTCATTTAATAGACCCCCTGTATTTAATGGAGAAGGGTTTCACTATTAGAAATCTAGAATGCAAATTTTCATAGAATCAATAGATCTTAACATTTGGGATGCTGTAGAAAATGGTCCTTTTATTCCTTCGATACAAGTAGGAAATGAAGTCAAAATTGCACCTAAAGATCAATGGAATAAAGATGACCAAAGAAAAGTCCAATACAATTTAAAAGCCAAAAACATAATTACATCCGCATTAGGCATAGATGAATACTTTAGAGTTTCAAATTGCAAAAGTGCAAAAGAAATGTGGGATACATTAGAAGTAACTCATGAGGGAACAAGTGATGTTAAAAGATCTAGAATAAACACCCTCACACATGAATATGAATTATTTAGGATGAATCAAAATGAGAGCATACAACATGCAAAAGAGATTTACTCATATTATTAATCATCTTGCATCTTTAGGAAAAAATTTTCAAAATGAGGATCTCATTAACAAAGTCTTAAGATGTTTGAGTAGGCAATGGCAACCAAAGGTGACAGCAATTGCAGAATCAAAGGATCTTACAACAATGTCTCTTGCTTCACTGTTTGGGAAACTTCAAGAACACGAATTGAAACTATTGAGACTCAACCAAAATGAAGAAAATGACAAAGATAAGAAAAGCATTGCACTTAAAGCATCATCACTTATCTATGAAGAATATGACAGCGAAGACATCATTGAGGAAGAAGATTTAGATGATGATGAAGAATTTGATCTCTTTGTAAAAAGGTTCAACAAATTCCTAAGGAATAGAAGAAATCAAAAGAGATCTACATTCAACACAAAGATGAAAGGAGAAGATTCCTCCTCAACCCCAAAGTGCTTCGAATGCGATCAACTAGGACACTTAAGACTAGAATGTCCAATCTACAAGAAGAGAATGGAAAAATCAAACAAGAAGACATTCAAAGATAAGAAAGCAAAGAAAGCCTACATCACATGGGATGATAATGACATAAGCTCCAGTGATTCAGAAAATGAAATCGTAAACTTGGGACTTATGGCCAGAGACTACGAAAGTGAAGAAGAGGTAACATCTTCTAATGATAACATATGTATCTCATTTGATGAATTACAAGATGCTTTCAATGAGTTACATAAAGAATCATATAGACTAGCAAAACTAGTATCATCCTACAAGAAAACCACTGCAAAACTAGAGAAAGAAATTTCAAAATTAAATGAAGAACTAGATAGTTTTAAAAATGAATTTAAAATAGTAAATTATAAAAATGAGAATTTATGTTCTATCATTAATTTAGAAAGTAACAAAGAAACTCATCCATGCATATCATGCCAAAAACACAAAGAAGAAATTAATAAGTTAAATAATACACTTGCAAAATTCACTTTTGGTAAAAATAATTTAGATGTTATTTTAGGAAGTCAAAGGTGTGTGTTTGACAAAGTAGGATTAGGATATGATCCTTCAAAGCAACAAAAGCTTTACAAAAATTTCTTTGTCTCATATAACATGTCTACCAGTCCATTTATTAAATGTAACTATTGTGGTAGAAAGGGACATAGTGCATATACTTGTAATATAAGAAAGAATGGTGTTCAAAATGGACATATGATTTGTGTTCCAAAAAGCACCCTCCCCAAAACTATCATTCAAGGACCCAAGATGATATGGGTACCAAAAGTTAAAGAATTGTGTTGTAGGTGTGCTTGATGGCAGGGCACTCTCAATGGTAACTTAATAGTGGATGCTCCAAGCACATGAAGGGAGATACTTCAAAGCTTATCGACTTTACTCCCAAAAACAATGGACATGCCATTTATGGAGACAACAACAAAGAAATCATCATGGATCTTTCAAGAGAGTAGAAAACTTTAAAGAGATCATCCTCTTGACAACATCATTAGAGAATTTTTAAAAGGGGTAACAACTAGACTCTCTCCTAAACATATATATGGTTTTGTTTATAAAATTGAAATAAAAAAATATTGATGAAGCCTTAAAAGATGAACAATCGATTATTTCTATGCAAGAAGTGTTAAATCAATTTGAAAGAAATCATGTATGAAAACTAGTTGATAGACCAAGTGATCATTAAATTGAACAAAATGGGTATTTGAAAATAAATTAGAAGAGAGTTAGGAATCTTAGATTTCTCTAAATTAAACTCCTAAAATTTTTTAGATATGGAAAAATTTTGCACATGTAATCAATAACAAAGGTATTCATATCAATTACAAAGATATGAAATTTTTTACTTGGCTAATACAATGTTTGGCTAATACTTTATTACTTGTGGATATATCATGTTTGATGCTCTTAGATTATTTTTGATGATGCCAAAGGGGGAGAGAAAGGGAAAGGAAAGAAAAAGGGGGGGGGAAAGAACTTTATGCTATGAAATTTTAAAAAAAAGCATTGTATGCTATGAAATTTTAAAATGTTTATTTGGGAAAAGGAAAGGAAATGATTATGAAATTTTATACTATCCCCAAATATTTCTAGAAAGAAAAGAAAAGTTTTTGTCCCCAAATATTGTTAATATTGTTTGTCCCCAAAATATAGCATTGTTTCTAAAAAGACAAATACTAAGGGGGAGACTAAAGGGGAAATGATCAATATATGTATACTTGAAATTATTTTCTTTCTTCCCTTAAAGATGGTTGTCATCATCAAAAAGGGGGAGATTGTAGATGCATATACTTGTAGATATATTATATGCAGGTTTTGATGATGCCAATGGAAAGAAAATGAGTTCACTAAATTGACAAAAGGAATTGGCAAAAGAAAGAGCTAGACAACAAAGTCATTACAAGATCAAGAAGCAAGGTTAATACAAGATCAAAGACAAGAAGTTGTATTAGATAAGTATTAGTTTAGTTAGATAAAATGTCAAAAGAATTCTAGAATTTGCAAGTTATTTGGCCTTAAATATAAAATTTAAGGGAAATGTTTTTTATAAGGTAAAATCAGTTCAAAAGGAAATTTTTTGAACTGGTAATCGATTACCACATTGGTGTAATCGATTACCAGAAGTTATGAGACTCAAAATTGAAATCTTTTGAACTGGTAATCGATTACCAGAATGGTGTAATCGATTACCAGTGTGCAGCAAGTTCAAATTTTGAATTCCAGGCATAACGGTTCGCAATTTTGAACTGTGTAATCGATTACCATATTCATGTAATCGATTACCAGAGTCATTTTTCTAAAAATCTTGAAGAGACATGACTTCTACTCAAAGGTTACAATGTTTTATCATCATCCTTATATATATATATATGTCTCATTCTCGAAAATTGACAAGATTACTCATGTGAAATCATAAAAGATTAAAATCATTTTTAAGAATCATCTTGTGCCAAACACTTGCAAATTATTAAGGATTCTTATAGGAACTTCAAGTTGTATTATCTACTCTAAAAGAGAGTTTATCTTGTACAAACAATTGTTCTTATATTGTGTGGTTAAAGAGAGGGTGCCTCTCGTGGATTGTGGGTGAAACTCAACACAAGGGAAGCGGTTCCAAGGTGTGTGAGTGTTCATCTCTTGTAAAGGGTTTTTTACAAGAATAGTGGAAATCTCAAGTGGGTGACCTGAGGACTGGACGTAGGCAAAGGGTTAGCCGAACCAGTATAAATCGAGTTTGCATTTCTTCTTCCCTTAACTTTTTACTTATTGGTTGTGATTGTAAATTTATTATACATTAAGAGATTAGGAGTTTTGCATTCATATTTCATTATAAAAGAAGAGTTTTAATTATAGTAAAAGATAAAAGAAGTAAGTAAACGAAAAAGAGAGAATTTGGATTAACTTAATTCACCCCCCCTCTTAAGTTATTTGAGGCCGCTTGTCTAACACTTAGGGCCTTCAGGAATGACGGTTCCTGTTAGTCTGAGCACAGTCTAGCCTCATGTAAAGTGGAAAGACCCCTTGGGTGTTGGGTAAAACACTTCATGACTAACCTTGCATATATGATTGTCATGGTGATGACGAACATTGCTTGTATGATTTGTAGTTGGGAATATTTTTATGAACTGATCAAGTTATGTTATACTTGCCGAATATTATGTGTTTGTCTCCCCACACTGCACACACTGTTATCGCACTCACTGGGACGTAGTCTCATCCCACGCTGTGGGAATTATATTCAGTTGAGCAGGTTGCTGTCCAGAGGCTTGGCGGAATAGTTGAGGACTTATTTGAGCGGGAGGTTGTGGCCTTGTAATTGTAAATGAAATTCGGGACTTGTAGGGATGTGCATAGGCCATGATTTTTTGGGGAAGGGATATTATGATGTCTGAAAAACTACATTGTACTATTATATATTTGTATTGGTTGTATTTTCTGGGTTTCAAGTTGAGATGGAATTTTTGGAAATATCCAGTTTATAGGGGAGACTATGTCGGATTCCCGATAGGAATGTTATAAACCATAACATCACAGAGTATAATTTAGTTTCATAAATTGTAAATGAGGATTTGTGTCCTGATTGTAATGGTGTATGAATTTTGTGGAAGCTTAAGCAAATGTTGGATTGCCTAAGCAATTGTGTGGTTTGCGTGACAATATCGATAATGGCACGAAATAATTTTAGAAATTTGAGAATGGTATCTCCAACGGACATTATTCTTGAATTAATAAATTAGGACGTTACACATCACACGTTTTGTATTTTTTTTAAATATGCAGGACACATAATATGACTCAAATGTTGGAACCTTTTAATTATTTGTTTAAATTGGATTTAGCTAATTATTTTGCCATAGTTTCCGTTGTTTAATTATAAAAGAACTCCAAGAGTTTATCTATGTTATTATTTGAGTGATGGTTTATGTAAAACATTGGATTTACATAAGCGAATAAATTGATGTTTTTCTAGTTATTGGTTATGTTTGTTAATGATATGGCTAATATTAAGAAATAATTTTCAATATTAGGAAATAGTGCTTCCAATGGACATTATTTTTAATAGATAAATTATGACGTTATATTATGGTTTCTGAACATTTCAATCCATTGGACTATACGGTAAAAGTATGTCTAGGATAGAAATTTTTGTGACTTGCTATAATCTTATAATACTTCGTATACAATATAGGATTGATCAACCCCATATCTAAAGCAATGTCATTTGTAGATCGAGCTTAGTGAACTTAAGACCTGATTAAGAGAATTGATAAAATAATAATAATCATAACTGTTTGAATTTGGACATTTAAGATTAAGATTTATTTTATTTGTTTAAATTAAGTAATACAACTAACAATATATATGTGTGTGCATGTGTCTGTATGTTTGGCCTTGAATTTCTTGGGTTGGAATTTATTTAAACTAGTATATTAACTCGCGTAATATGTGGGTTAATGTATATTTTTACTTAATTAAAATTAAGTTTATAATAAATTAATATTTTTAAAATTATAAAAATAAAAATAGAATAACTTTGGATAGTTTTTTAATTTTAAATTCTAATAGTATATTATCTTTTACTATTAAAATCTAATTTATATTATTATTTGATAATAAGGTACAATAAAATATTAAAATCATAAAGATAAGAATAAAGATTTATATATTAAAAAAGGTTGAATTAGAAAATAATAAGATAAGATTTTGAATCTTAATGAATTTCAAAATTTAAGATTAGCATTTATTATCATTTAAAAATTCAAATAGGAATAGAAAGAAAATTAGTATTAATGATTGAGAGGGAGAATCTCACTCTCACAAGTGTGAGTGAAATTCACCATCCAATAAAAAAATGAGAGAGAATGTTAAAAATCATTGAGAGAGAGTGAGGTGAGTGAGTATCTCACTCTCCAAGGTGAACTCTCAAAATTATAATATAGAGAGTTGATTTGGATCTAAATAATATGCATAATTTGAAATTGAAATTGAGGATTAGAATTTAATAGGTTAAGTGATATGAAAAATATATATCTTCTTGATTTGAGTTTTAAGATTAGGATTTGATTATGAATTTTTGTTAGCATTTAGTTAGATTTGAATTTAATGATCCACATAATTTGGATTTAGATTAGTTTAGATTTGATTTGTAGTTACAAGATGAGATAAAAGAATGGGAAGTATTTGGTTGATAGTGAATTTAACTTTTTGGAGATTAAGATTAGTTTATGTTGAATGTAAATTAGGTTATGTAAAAAAAGTTATTTAATTTCGAATTTAGATTATAAGATAAGGACTTATTTAGATTTGAATTAGGATGTTTTTAAGTATAGAATTTGTTTTATATATATATATATATCAATGTTTTAAAAACCAGACTGGTAATTGAATTGGTGAAGGCACTGGTTCACGGTTCAATGGTTCAACCGTGGTCGAACCAGTTTTAATTAAATATATTTTTTAATATTATATAAAATTTTCATTAATAAAATAACACAAAATTATAATAAATTAAGATATATAAAGTTGTAAATCAATATAAATAACCTTATTATAAGGTTTATAAGACAAAAAAATTAATAGTAATTAGTAAAATAATAGATATCTATGTATAATTCTTAAATATATGTATTTATTTATTTTAAAAATATTTTATATTAAATAAAAAATCAAAAAAATAAAAAAATTGATTTTTTTTAAAAGGACTGGTTAAACCAGTTTTCTAACACAAATTTTTCACCGGTTCGACCGGTTCTGAGATCCTCCGATTTTCTAGGTTGAGTGGACCGGTCACCAGGCCGGTTCGCAGTCGGACCGGTTGAATCGGCTGGTCTGGTCCGGTTTTCATATCATTGATATATATATATATATATAAATTGTTAGGATTTATTTAGATTTAAATTGGAGGACT
The DNA here is from genome assembly GCA_026901365.1 of Sesbania bispinosa. Taxonomy (NCBI): domain Eukaryota; kingdom Viridiplantae; phylum Streptophyta; class Magnoliopsida; order Fabales; family Fabaceae; genus Sesbania; species Sesbania bispinosa. The sequence goes on along the minus strand of QLOH01000201.1, from coordinate 1,240,743 downwards.
TTGGGATTAGACTATCTTATGAGTTTGATTTTTTGGGGAAGCTGGAAAATTATGGAGTATAACTAAGATTTTGATAAAGGTAGTGATAATAGCAACTAATGAACTATTTTATAGCATTAAGGGATTGAGATAAAATACGATGTCATAAGATAAATAATAATATTTGTAAAATAAGATATGTTTTGTTCGAAATAGATAGAGTCATGAAGGAAAGAGGACATATAGCTAAGATGAAATTAGATATGATTTTGTGTGGTGATATATTAAAAATAATTTTTTTATGATTGTATAAATTTTATTTTAAGATAAACGCCATTTTATTTTTTTATGAATCATGTTACTTGTTGCGACTGGTTTTATTTGTTAATAGTAGACTCTTTGTGACTCGAATTGATATATATACATATGTTATTGTAATAGTGCTTTCATAAGAAAATTATATCTAGTATTTCCTATATATTTTTAGGGTTTGTTTAGAGGGAAAAAGGGTATTATAGGATGAAATAAGGAAAAGAATTATTAAGAGAGATCTTAGCGTTTTAAAAAATATAGCTTATCTCGTAAAACCTTAAAATAAAGAAAGATTATTTGGAAATTTAAGAAAGAATCCTAGTATTATTCATATTAATATGCACACATGATTTATAATCACTAATGTGATGAAGTAAAAATAATGACAAAATGAAACTAGGAAATTAAGGAAACTCTACAAAATTTATATAATTAAATATTGGAAAATTACAATTAAATTCTCTATATTATTCTTATTTATTCTGGTTCTACATTACCACTCTCTTTATGGAGAAACCTTCCTTTTGCATATTGCTTCTACAAACACTCAAAAATAATTTTTATATTAGAAGTGTTTCTATACAATTCTATATTGTGTAGTTTATCCACTCCTTGAGTGTTGAGAGAGAGCCCACTATGAAAAACCAACTTTATCAAAGAAGGTAGTTGCATTCCAAGCTAATTAGAAGAGTTAGTGTTGGTTGTGAAGCTTGAAAAGTCTTATAAGAAAGAAAACTTATTGTGAGAAGCCTGAAGATACTTATAAGAAAGAATGCTTACTATGAGGCGCCTAAAGAGGCTTAGGAAATAATACTTGTTTTAAGCTTGAGGAGGCTGTGGGAAAAGAATACCTTGTAATCAAATTTGATTAGTGGGTAGGTACTGGACGTAGGCCAAGAATGATTAAAGGTGAACCAGTATAAAAATTATTGTGCAATATCTCTTACCCTTACTCTTTTTATTTTTCTGCACTTATATTGATTGATTTGTTAGTTATTATTCATAACTTGAATTTTGGTAACCTGAAAATCAGATTTTGAGAAACCTGATTTTAAACCGATACTTTTATATAAATCACATCCATATAGGTATAAATAATGATATCAAAAGTTTTATTAAAATTAAATATTGTTTGGTGCTTTAGAAGCACATTTCTTGAAATCTATTCATAGACTTACATTGAAACTTGGACATAAAAAACAGATTTGTGAAAACTTGTTTTTAAATGGGTATTTCCACATAAATCACATCTATATCAGTTAAAATACTGATCTGGAAAGTTTTATTAAATTATGAAACTATTTGGTGCTTCAGAAGCACATTTCTTGAAATATGTTTATAGTTAACATTGAAACTCGAGGTGCAAAATATCAAATCTTTACAGACTTAGATTTAAACTGATATCATCATATATTTTGATTGTTTATTAGTTGAATATCCTATATGGAAAGTTTCATCAAGTTTCAAATCTATTTGATACTTCTGAAGCATCATTTATCATATTTCACACTTGTAACTTGGTTTAAAAATATCATATTGGTATAAAATTGCTTTTGAAAAGTTTTTCTTATATAATATGATTAGTTATTGGTTAAATAAGTATTTTGGAAAGTTTTGTTGAAATATATACTCGTTTAACCTTTAAGAAGCATATTTTAAAGTGTCTATTTTACTGTTTTGCTTCCGTATAACTGTAGAAACATAATATCATTCTTCTTAACCTTATTTAAGTTGTTTATGCATTTAATACACTATTTGGAAGAATAAACTCCAGTGATATTATTTCTTGTGAAATTGATTGCATTTAAATATATAGTTTGAATCAACTTAGTTGACATATTACACTAACTACTATCTCCTAGAAGTAACTGTAGAAACCACATGAAACACTAGAAGGGGGGGTTGAATAGTGTTTCGAAGATTTAGAATTATTTTTGAAAACCTTTTCCTAAAAACGTTTAATTTTAGCCTTCACAAGTTACAGTTGGAAACTCATTAAGCAAGGTATGAAATTTTCAAAGATATGCGGAAGCATATGAGAATGAGTTTTACAAAAACTTGCTCACCACAGTAAAATGTGTAAGCATTCTTCAGAAGGTTTACTAGATGTTTTCAGAAGGTTATTAAAAACAAGTTTTGTACGTTAAATAAATTCAGATTATATAACTTGTTGTTTGAAAGGGTTTAGCTCTGTTATCTAATGGATTCAGTTATTTATTTGAAACTGAATTATTAGAGACATCGCTAATCCATTTCAGAAGGTTTATTTAGAAGCAATTTTTAAGGACTTGTATACAACAAATTTTGACAGATAATCAGAAAACATATTAATTCAAAAATGTTTTGCATTTGAAAATAATTTAAGTTAGACAGTGATTGTGAGAACACATTTTCCAAAGACTTACTGAATACAATGGACTAAGTGAAATTTCTAACATTCAGTTGATTTATTTATTTGTTGAAAACCAGGTTGTTAGAGAACTTTCTGAACCACTTTAGAAAGTTCAGTAAATTCCTTTTGAAAACGATTTGTTTGATTTATTAAGTTTTCGTGTATTGAAACTGAATTAACTTTTCAAGCCCTTCCCCAGGTTAGTAATAAACAAATAAACTACTGAAAGTAAGGAGTTAAGGGTAGAGAGAATTTACACAATAGGTTTATACTGGTTCACTCACCATCAGTGAGCTACATCCAGTCCTAAGGCAAACCACCTCTGGATTTCCACTATCTGAACACAGATACAAGTATTCTTTGTTTTCAACTGCCTCTTCAGGCAACTTAATGAGTATTCTTTGCTTATCAACTGCCTCTCTAAGCAACTCAATGAGTATTCTTTTGCAGGCAACCTCTCCAGGCGCAATGAGTACACAAGGCCTCTCCAGGCACACAAGTATTCTTTGCTTTTCAACTGCCTCTCTAGGCAACTCATGCAGTATTCTTTTGCATGCAGCCTCTCCAGGCGCAATGAGTACACAAGGCCTCTCCAGGCACACAAGTATTCTTTGCTTTTCAACTGCCTCTCTAGGAAACTCATGCAATATTCTTTTGCATGCAGCCTCTCCAGGCGCAATGAGTACATAAGGCCTCTCCAGGCACACAAGTATTCTTTGCTTTTCAACTGCCTCTCCAGGCAACTTGATAGTCGGATAGGTGTAGGATCTAGAATTGAGCAAAACCATCCGATTAGAATCAAAATTAAGCAATTAATTGCGAAATATAGGTGCTGGAACAGCAGCTATATTCACGCAAGAAAGTGAAGGAAAATGAGAGAAAATGAAAGAAAAAGTGGAGAGGAAGAAATGGGAAGGACGCCACTGAAGCAAGAGTCCACTTGCAGCAGATAAGTCCAATGCCAGACGCCACTAATTCAGGAGAATTAGATAAGTCTCAGTATGGTTTGAGCAACAACCACCAAGCCTCACTCAACTCACAAAGGGAGGAGAAAATTTGGCATAATGCCTTTACTTCAAAATTCAATTGTGAAATACAAGAGGAGAAAACTCCTTTATATAGGAGTTGAAGGGGGGAGGGGCGGCCACTACATGGAATAAAAGGGAAAAAATAAAAGATGGGTGCAAACCCATCCTAAGTGGGATTTGAACCCAAGCTCCTAAAGGTTTATGGCTAAGCTAAGCCTTAAGCCAATAAACCTCCTAATTAGCGCCCCTTTTACATAGGAAAATAAAAGATGAGTAAATTTCCTATCCTAGGTGGGATTAGAACCCATGACTTCCTAAACCACATAGTAAGGCAACCTACTAACCAATAAAACTATACATGTAGCGCCCCTAATTAAGGAAAATGACAAACATGTCCTAATTACATCATAAATCCTAATTATATTGATTCCTAATTAAGTTGAGCCTTGCATGTTGACTTTGGCTTCTTGGTCAATGGTCAAGGGTTGACCAAGGGTTGACCCTCATGAAGGAAGACTCATGCTTGGTTCAGCTCCAAACATTTCAAGCAGCTCCAATGTTGACCCTAGCCATCAGCTGTCAGTTTAGAGGTCCACTGACTGGTTGTCATCATCCCCTCCCCCTTGAAAAGCATTTGTCCTCAAATCTGAAAAATGAGAAGAATATAAGTGGTAGAAGAGGAATAAAAGAATAGATGACAAAGAGGAGAAGGTGGCGGCTTCCCTTTAGGATTAGTGAATCCTTGCTAGGTTTTCAACAATGGACATCCTTGCGCACCTAGTTAACATAGAAAAGAAGACTCATTATTCCCAAGTATGTATCCTCTAATGCTCATAACAATAGTACTTGGGAATCATGTAGGGAGTTTTGGTGAAAGAAAGAGTGGTGGAAGAAAGAAGGGAAGTGGAAGAAGAAGAAGAAATAGGAGAAAAGGTTAGAGGAAACTCCCTTGTAGTGTTGCTACGCCCTCCTTCCTTAATCAGCAACTCCCTTTCTTGATCTCCTTCAAAACAATTAAGATCAGCAGTTTTGAATTGATGAAGTAATAACATGACTTCTCTTTTATTTTTTTGTCTCTCTTTGGTTTTCACCTTTTCTATCATTACTCTTGATGTTTCTTCTTTCTTTTTCTTTCTATCCTCATCTTCTATCTTAAGTCTCTTAATTTTCTCAAGTTCTATCTCTCTCTTCATGTGAGCTTGATCCTCACATATTTCTTGGATTGACATTGGCATCAAAGTAATTTTAGCTCCATCATGTTTAAAAGATATTTGATTAGAGTATCCATCATGGATGGCTCTCTTATCAAACCACCAAGGCCTACCCAACAAGATATGTGTGGCATCCATAGGTACAACGTCACAAAGAACATTATCATCATAATCACCTATGGAAATAAAGATGAGAGTTTGCTTATTTACTTCCCTTTCCCCATCATCACATATCCAAGATAACTTGTATGGTCTGGGGTGGGGAGTGGTAGATAAACCAAGTTTTTCCACCATTCTTGCACTTGCAATGTTAGTGCAACTTCCACTATCAATAATTAGGGAGCAAGTCCGTCCCTCTACCATGCATCTAGTGTGGAAGACAGTTTGCCTTTGTTCATCTTCTCTTATTATTTGATTTCCTAGGGACCTTCTCACCATGCAAAGTTTACCCTCAGTCCTATATACTTCTTTCTTAATTTCATTCTCTTCTTCACTAGTTTCTTTTTCCTCATCCTCACTTTGTTCATTCTCACTTGCACTAGTGTACTCTCCATTCTCTTTAACCAACATTGCCCTCCTATTTGGGCATTGGGAAGCTATGTGTCCCTTGCCATCACACTTGAAACATTTGATGTTTCTTGTGGAGGTAGAGGGCTCTTCCTTTTTAGTAGAAGGAGTGGGGTTAGAAGTAACCCTAGGGACCTTAGGTTCCTCCTTCTCTTGGCTCTTTCCCTTATCTTCTTTTAGGGTTTTCTTGTTCCTAGTTGTAAAACTAGTGTTTCCTCTTTTATAGCTACCCTTTCTTTTTAGTTGAGTTTCAATTTTAATGGCTTGGTGTACCAAGTCCTCCATTTCTACATAAGGATGCAATTCCACTATGTCCCTTATGTCGAAATTAAGTCCATTGATAAACCTAGCCATAGTTGCTTCACTATCCTCAACTATGTTGGCCCTAATTAAAGCAAGTTCCATTTCCTTAAAGTACTCATCTACACTCTTAGATCCTTGCTTAAGAGTTTGGAGTTTGATGTGCAACTCCCTAGTGTAATGTTGAGGTATGAACCTCTTTCTCATGATGGACTTCATTTCCTCCCAAGAGGAAACCAAAGGAGCATTGCACCTTCTTCTTTCAGCCTGAAGCTGATGCCACCAAACTAAGGCGTAGTTCTTGAATTCTAGAGAGGCAATTTTAACCTTTTCCTCTTCCCTATACCTATGGCAACTAAAAATTTGTTCAATTTTAAGTTCCCATTCTAGGTATTGTTCTACATCATTTCTACCATTAAAGGTTGGGACTTCTATTTTTACCCCTCTAAAACCTTGTTCCCTTCTAGGCTCTTCTTCTCTCCCATGCTCTCTCCTATGCCTCCTAGGATTTTCTTCATAATACTCCTCTCTTTCTCTCCTAGGGATTTCCTCATAGTAGTCTTCTCTAAGCCTTCTAGGTTCCTCACGCCTCCTAGGCCTTCTATGCTCTCTTTCCCTTTCCCTTCTCCTATAGGTATGGCTAGAGTGTCTCTCTCCCTCACTACTCTCAGCATGGTACCTATCTTCACTCCTAACCACACTATACCTATCCTCACTTCCTCCTTCTCGAGAAGAATGCCTTCTCTCTCTCCTATTCCCACTTAGTTCTTTCCTAAGTTCACTCATCTCATGCCTCATCATTCTGGCCATGTCTTGAATTGCATGTTGCAACTCGGCCCTATACCTCAAAGTTCTAGGTGAAGGAGGTGGTGAGTTCCTACTACCCATTGTTAAAATTTTTTATTTTCAAGAATTTGGACCTTTCCACTCACTAAGTGTTTACACTCGATGGAATGTTAATACTCGTGTATGTCACTCTTTTTAGGCTTTTTCTATAATGAAAACTCTCTTGCCTCTTCTACTCGGTTGGAGGTTGATTAGAAGTTGCAAAGACCAACTTGAGACTATGTCTTAACCCTTACCCAAATAGAAGCGCACTAACAAAGAAATACCTACAGGAAGAAGATTGGAAAAATCCTAAGACAAAACAAAAGAATTGATATGACAAACAAGAAAAGCTGGCACTCAAACAAGCTTATACACAAGAGCAGACAACAAACAAGACAAGACGGAAGAAATTGCAAAGAGAATTGTTTTTGGTGATTTTTGAAAAAGTGTTGCCAAAATTGTCGTTTTAGAAAAACAGCAAATACAACTCAATTACGGTATACAGGGAAAAGAAAAAGAAAATTACAGTAAAACTGTCACTGTATTGTTGGGATAACTCTTTGTTTTTGTTTTTCTATTTTTCTGATTTTTTTTGAATTTTTGACTCTTTTCGGGTGTCTTTTGACTTTTCTTCCTTGTTGTTGACTTTTGCACCCTTTTTTGCTTTTTACACCTCTTTTTCTATTTTTGGCACGTACGTACTTTTTGTATTTTTCTTGCCTTTTCTTTCTTTTTTTGTCTTTTTCCCCAACAGAAAATTACAGAAATTTGTACACAATGAAAGAAAATTAACTGTACCTACTATAATATTTTTGGAATTTTCTGACAGTAAACTGGTCCAAGTGGCCCAGAAAAGCAAAAATAATGAATAAACTGATTTCTAAAAACTGTAAAAACGTAATGGCAACTTGATTTCAAAAATGGCCAAAAAAATTGCTTAACACTTCCTTGTTGATTATACAAAACCGGTATGGTCACAGAAACGCGCTTGGTTCAATTTTAAGATTGGAATTAAAATTTGAAGGAAAATCAACAATTAGAATTTGTTGATCTTCTTCCAATACTATGAACCAAAAAGATCCTATAGGTGAGCGTTTTGCACAATCAAACAGGGAAAGTCCAAGGTAGAGATAGCAGTCAATCCAAATTTGCAATCAGAATGCCAATCAAACAGACATAACAAGAGTAGGAAATTGAACAACACAAGAGCCCAAAAATGCGCAAAAATGGCAAAAATAAAGAGGAAAGATTGCGCAAAATTAAATGGCAAGAAATTAAAGGGGGAAACTGAAATTAAAAGGATGGGGAGGACGAAAATGTAAATGGCAGAAAGTAAAAGGATGGGGAGAGCAGAAATGTAAAGGGGGGAAGCGGAAATTAAAAGGATGGGGAGGACTGAAAGTAAATGACTGAAAGTAAAGGGGGAAGCGGAAATTAAAAGGATGGGGAGAGCAGAAATGTAAATGGCAGAATGTAAAGGGGAAGCAGAAATTAAAAGGATGGGGAGAAGCGGAAATTAAATGGCAGAAAAATAAAGGCGGAAAGTAAAGAGATGAATATGGGGGATGAACAATTAATGGTGAAGGGGAGAAATGTAGGTGAACGATCTTTGGAAAAATGAAGACAACAATGCCTCCTCTTACCACACTTCACCACAAACAAGCAGTTATATCAAGCAATTTGCAAGAATTACTCAAGAACAAGTATGAGCAATTAAAGAGGCATTTAAACAAACACCTAGGGGGTGGGAATTAGCGGCCCAAAACAACCCCAAAACTAGCAAGAAATCAACCAATTCAATCAAGACAGACAAGTGCTGATAGCAGCAGAAAGGCACCTCGGGCCTGGGAAACAGTCCAAGTCCAAATTACAATTGAAAAGAGGGATGGAATTACACTAATTGAATGAAAATTCTGCACTAAATAGGTGCAGTACCCGCGGCCTTGTAGCTCCAATTTTGCTCAAATTCAACAAGCTCTGATGACCAATTGATAGCCGGATAGGTGTAGGATCTAGTATTGAGCAAAACCATCCGATTAGAATCAAAATTAAGCAATTAATTGCGAAATATAGGTGCTGGAACAGCAGCTATATTCACGCAAGAAAGTGAAGGAAAATGAGAGAAAATGAAAGAAAAAGTGGAGAGGAAGAAATCGGAAGGACGCCACTGAAGCAAGAGTCCACTTGCAGCAGATAAGTCCAATGCCAGACGCCACTAATTCAGGAGAATTAGATAAGTCTCAGTATGGTTTGAGCAACAACCACCAAGCCTCACTCAACTCACAAAGGGAGGAGAAAATTTGGCATAATGCCTTTACTTCAAAATTCAATTGTGAAATACAAGAGGAGAAGACTCCTTTATATAGGAGTTGAAGGGGGGGAGGGGCGGCCACTACATGGAATAAAAGGGAAAAAATAAAATATGGGTGCAAACCCATCCTAAGTGGGATTTGAACCCAAGCTCCTAAAGGTTTATGGCTAAGCTAAGCCTTAAGCCAATAAACCTCCTAATTAGCGCCCCTTTTACATAGGAAAATAAAAGATGAGTAAATTTCCTATCCTAGGTGGGATTAGAACCCATGACTTCCTAAACCACATAGTAAGGCAACCTACTAACCAATAAAACTATACATGTAGTGCCCCTAATTAAGGAAAATGACAAACATGTCCTAATTACATCATAAATCCTAATTATATTGATTCCTAATTAAGTTGAGCCTTGCATGTTGACTTTGGCTTCTTGGTCAATGGTCAAGGGTTGACCAAGGGTTGACCCTCATGAAGGAAGACTCATGCTTGGTTCAGCTCCAAACATTTCAAGCAGCTCCAATGTTGACCCTAGCCATCAACTGTCAGTTTAGAGGTCCACTGACTGGTTGTCATCACAACTCATGCAATATTCTTTTGCATGCAGCCTCTCCAGGCGCTACCCAAGTATTCTTTTCTATCAAGCCTCTCCAGGCTCTACCCAAGTATTTTTTTCTATCAAGCCTCTCCAGGCTTTACACAAGTATTCTTTCTTCCCCCAAGCCTCTTCAGGCTCTCAGACACATATTGTGTTTACAATGGGTTTAAGTTTCAGGGGAATTTAAACTTCAATTTTCTTGTACATAGGGATTACTGAGTACAACTCAGAATACAAAAATAAAGCTTCTAAGTACAAGGAATAACAGAGATACAAGTGTATAATTCTAAGCTCTAATTCATCTCTGTAGGATCATAAGATTGGCTGGATATGATCTGTGTTGAGCATGGCCAATCTCTTCTGTGGTCTTGATAAATGCCATGATGAAGGATAGAATTTAGGAATGCATGGCTGTCTCTTTTGTTTTTGGTTGACACTTTAGAGATGCATCTTTGTAAGCTCCGCCAATTACTTCAAAGTCTTGCTTCAGGCTATTTATATGTTCTGATAAAATATAGCCGTTGAAGATTATTTATATTACCGTTGAGAAGAAATGATTTGACTCATATAGCCGTTGTGAGATATCTTCTCATCCGGTTGCTTCTTTCCTAAGCAGATTAGGTGTGCAGATGACTTGGTTCTGACACACTGCAGTTAAGTTCTTTTTCTTGAGAGATTTCCATTGTCTTCAACAAGTTGATTTCTCTCTCTTCTTCTTTCTTCTTCTTTTTTCTCTTTCTTCTTCTTTTTTTCTCTCTTTTCTTTGTGAGTGTGAGGAGGTAGGATATAAAGATCCGTTAGACTTTCTCCTTTTTGCCCGTTGTAAGTTAGCTTCATAACGTTTGTGAAATAGGGCATAGTAGGTGTGTAAATATATATATCTGTTCTAACACCTAGCTATTTTACTCACATATATTCTTTTGAAATTGAAGTTGCTCATTCAGCAAGTTGGCTTATGAGTATTTCCTGAGAGGGTAGTTTAATCTTCAGCAGGTTGGCTTGCTTCTCTCTTTCCTTCTTCAAAGTACAAAGCTTTTGGCTGGATAGATGATGATGATTTTAGCCGTTGAGCTTCTCTTTCATCCTTGATAATTTCTGCTTTTCTTCTTGCAAGGATTCAGACTTCTGATTGCGTATTGCAGTGGAGGTACAGAAGTAGGTGTATAGCAGTGCTGACCTATCTTTGACGCTTTTTGCTTTTCTGCCTTTTTCTCCTTTTTCTTTCTCCAATAGAGCTTCTTGAAATAAGGAAAATAGCTTTTGCTACTATTTCCTTTCTGGATGAAGGCATAAGACAGTTAGACAATTTTCTAGTTGTTAATCAAATGGTCTTTGCCTTTGTTGAGACTTCTCGACGTTTGAGATTTGTCCACGTAGTCAGAGAGTTGAGAGTCTTCATATCTTCAGAATGTTATATGACATGACTGGCTTCTTCTTCTTCAGATACTTTGAAATGCCACGTCATTTCAGAGAGTTGATTTACTCCAGCACTTTTCTTCTTCAGATTGCTTCTTCTAGATTTGATATTGTTGCTTCGTTGTTCTTCCTTATTCTTGATGGTCTTCCATGAACTTGATTCTGACTCTCATTTGTTGATTCAACATGTTGACTTTGTCTTCCTTGATGTCTTCCAAATAGTTTGACTTTTTTAGATAGTTGTTGTGATGTTCTTCTTCTTAGTGCTTGTTGTTTCTTTCTTCTTCCTTTCAAATTCTGTATTGCTCTTCTTGTAGCTGGTTGGTTATCTTCAGAGAGTTCCTCCAATACTCTTTTTGCTTTGTTCTTCTTTAGCAGATTTCTTCTTTCAACAAGTTGCTTCATCTTTCTTCGGATTTTCTCTTCCTGTCCTTTGCCTGCTTCCTTGGCTATCTTCGTCTTCTTGTCTTCAGACGGATGCTTCATCCTCTTACCTGAAACACAATGCACAAAACAATACCTTTCTCAGTAGAACCTATCTTTATATGATCTAATTTGTTAATCATTAAAACCTAAGGATAATGAGTCTTAAATCTAATTTAAATACTTAAATTAATTCTGAGACTCAACAGTAACTTCTAATAGATAAGGTATTCCTTGAACAAAGATCATAAAGTTCCTTAAAAGACTTGCAGATTGGACCTAAAGTTTTCAAGCGTCAGAATTCAACCCCCTTCATGTGACTCTCTGAACCACTTCAGTTTATTCCCTTCCACTATAAGTATTTTGCAAATTGGTTAATTTTATTATAATTTTGTGCAGTTTTGACAATTGCCAAAAAGAATGGAAGTATGTTATAAATGTGCATGTCGCGACTGGGAGGCAAGCCAAAAATCAGAAAAAATTGGCGTTTCAATGGAGTCACCACCAAAATATATTTTAAAGGAATATTTTAGAAAAAAACCCTTTAAAAATAAAAAATGGTCTGCGAAATCATAGTTAGATTCAAGAGTCTATTATACATATGTTTGGATTGATGTTTTCCATGGTTAAACATACGTTCTGGGAAGTAGACGTGAGTTTGAAAAATATACATCTTGTTTGGCTCTCACATGAAACGCAAGTATGGGTTCTGAAACTTGAGTTTGCAAAATGCGGGTTTTTGTAGCTTCTGCGTATGAAACTTGAGTTTACTCAATATTCACTTTCTTAAACTCACGTTTGTAGCAAAGTATCCAAACGTGAAATCAAGTTTACTCATACTCAAGTTTATCATAAATCACATTCACTAAATCCACGTTCATTCAAACTCAAATTTGCAAACGCTAATCCAAAAGCACACTATATGTATTGAAGTGGTTCTTATTTTATATCCTTGGAAAGATAAGAAGTTCTACATGTATTGGGACCTTATGACCTTTCTCCCTTATTTGAAATGATTCATATTTTATATCCTTGGAAAGATAAGAAGAAGTTCTACTACTTTGTATGAAATGATACAATCCAAAATATGATTATTTTTGGGGTAAAAAATGGGCTACAAGTTCCCAACGTGATCCAACTCGTACAACAAGACCTTTTATGTAGTAATTGGATCTTAATTTGGGTTATAGGAGTCCTTTTGAACTCAAACCAAATTCATTGGAAAGATAATATATATGGCTTCAATATAATTAGATCACAAGATCATATTTTTCCATTTACATGGTCTGAAACATGGTTCAAGATGAGTATGAAAATGATTAGGAGACTTGGTAATAAGTGGGGTGTGTCATGTTATGGATTTTTGTGTATATTTGTTAGATAATTGTGAAAAACTCTAAATGACTTGATTTCTAAGGTGGAAAGGTGATCCAAAGTCATAGGATGATCCACTTTTTCCGTTTCTATAAATAGGGTCATTTGTGAGGGAAGTAGGCGTCTTGAATTTGAGAACTCTTAAGTGTTCCTTTCTTTCTTTGTGTGTTAGTTTCAAGTCTTCATGGAAGGCTAAGTTAGTATTCAATTCAAGGATTCAAATTTATTTTCATCTTGGTTACGAGGTTTGATCTTCATTTACATGCATATTAAATTATATCTACTTTGCCTTTCTACTCGTTTCAATTTCGTATTTCTTTGATCAAAGCTTGATTGGTTACCATGTTTTGGTTGTGAAACTTGTCTTTGGAGTTTGTTTGTACTCTTGATTGGTTAGTCATCATGCAACAATTGAAGAGCATAAAGTAAGTAATTAAATTGAAGGTTTTCATTTAGTTATTTACTTCAATTGGGTTTTGACGATAAGATTGATTTGGATCTAACAAAAGATTGGATGGTTATATGATCTTGTTAATCTTAATCAATTGGATTTTGCAAGTTATTTCAGTATAGAATTCAAGGATCATTGTAGAGGTTCCATATGATCCTAAGTTGATAGATTAAGGGTCAGTTTGTTTATTCTTAAAAAAAGCACTTTTTAAATTGCTTAAAAAATTGATTTTTATTTTAAAGATTCTTGTATAATCAGAAGTAAATTTTTGTTTGGTTACAATCATGAAAAACACTTTGTTTGCAAAAATAAATGTCTCCGCATTTTTTTAAAAAAAATTCTCTCTTCTATCGTAACTGCTTTTTTTCCAAAAGCAACTCTAAGTTGCTTCTTAAAAAAAACAAAAAACTGATTTGATGAGCATAATTTTACATACATTTTGCATCTTTAATCTGAGCTATATTGGACTGTATTCATGATTAAATCCATTGTTTTAATTGGAATTTACCGAATTGGGCTTAAATGGGCTTTAATTGAAATGGTTGTTTAATTTTTTATTTTAAGCCTATTGACCTACCTGTCTTGTTTTGATGATATCAAATTTTTGTTTGGTTGCAAACATAAGAAACACTTTGTTTGAGAAAATAAATGTCTCTGCATTTTTAAAAACTTTTTTCTCTCTTCTACCGTAGCTGCTTTTTTCAGAAGCAACTTCTTAAAAAAAACAGAAAACTGATTTGATGAGCATAATTTTACATACATTTTGCATTTCGAATTTTATTTTTTTGTTCTTGAATTCTAAAAGACAACCAAACAAAACCCCCCTTGCTTGCTGTTGAATCAACAATTCTTGTGAATGATTTTCAGATTTGCTATTGAATTCATTGAGAGACGACTTTGGTTAAATTTCCATTAACTACATTTTCTGAATATTAATATTTGGTTGAGTACGACCTTGATCATGATTATTTTCTGATTTTGTTTCTTGAAAAAAGTTCGGACAAACATCTTAAAAATTCTTATTGATTTTTTTTTAAAAGTGATTTTTTTAAGAAATAATTTTAAACAAACGGGCTCTTAATCCCTTGAATATATGTTAATCAATGATTAACCATGAAAATAACCTCTGAATTTCCTAGATTGATCTTATCTTGAATTGACTCAACTTTTACTATTATTTTGATATTTGTTTTCTCCAGTTTATTCCAATAAACCAAAACCACCAAGAAGAATTAAATTGAGTGGATATTCAAGTTTGACCCGGTTTATACCCTTCCAATACAAGTAGTTCATAAATTGGTTAATTATAATTATAATTATAATTTTGTACAGATTCATTGAAATTATAATTACTTATAAACTAATTTAACATTTTCAATATACAATAAAAAGAATTGGTTTAGTATGCATATTTTTAAGTTAAATTAATGTATGTTTAATTTGATATTGAAAAGTGACTAAATTCAAATTTACATCTCTCAACGCAACTATATATGTCGTAATATTCCAAAACTAAATATACTCTTAAAAGAATAATAAAAGTTGGCACACACACATCCTATACTCAATCAATCAATTATAATAAATAATTGAGAAACTCTCAATCCATGCAAAATAATGGAAATTAAGCTAGTATACTTTTAACCTATTAAGTGTAAACCCTGAAAAACATGTTATTTAGACATTGTTGTCCATTATTCATAAAGTTATTACTATTATAAATTTGTTAATTACTCACAATCTCTTAAAATTTTAAAATATAATAAGACATTATTTTTATTTGTATAAATAAATTAACACAGTTATGTTTTTTTGGGTCGGAAACATAGTTCAACAAGACCTAACAAAAGAAGTGTCTAATTTAAAACGGGTCAATACATGTAATCCAAAACACTTTTTGTCAAGATTTCTTTTTTGGTCAACTGTCAAGATATATGCGGAAAGGCACTGTCAATGACGAAACAGAGTTATTAGGAGTGTCTTTGGTAACACCAATAAGTTAGCTACTAACTTATTTGACTAGCTTATAAGCTAGTTTGACTAACATAAAAATGTTTGGTAAGGTACATCAAAGTAACTTATTTTAGGAGCTTTTAACTTATAAGCTACAAGCTAGTTCACCTAGCTTGTAGCTTGTAGCTTATTTAATTTTCTTCCATCACTACCCCTTATATTTTAATACATTTACCTTATTATTCTTAATTTTTTTTACCTATTATTATATATTTTCAATTTTAATGACAAAAACCTTTCAATTTCTTTTTACCTATTATTACATATATAATAAGTAATTTAAAAAATTACTAATTAATTAAATTGTTATTTTCTTTTCACTATTTTATGAAATTATTTTTATATTATACTATTTATTTTATTAATTTCATTATTTATTTTAATTTTTAATTAAATATTTTATCACTAAAAAGTTTAATAAGAATTTAATTATTTTTTAAAAAATATAAAATTATAATTGCATAATAATATATATTTTTTCTATAAAACACAAATATAATTTATATAATAAAATTTATGTAGTTATGCCCTTTTATGTCATTTTACATTTACTAACTAGCTTATCAGCTAGTTTTACCAAACACTTCTAATTCAATAAGCTAGCTTATCAGTTCGGAGCTTATAAGCTAGGAACTTATCAGATAGAAGCTAGCTTATCAGCTACCAGCTATCTTATTAGCTAGTTTTGCCAAACACACTCTAGGAGAAATAGAGCATGGCTGTTAATTATTTGGAAATAAGAATAATGAAGATTTAATTTATAAAATTAATCTCAGTCATTTAATTTAATCCTTTTAATCTAATGACTATGATTTAACTTTGTCATCTCTCACAATAAAATCGACTCTCACTTAATATGCTCCCTCTCTCATTTTATATATATATATATATATATATATATATATATATATAATTCATTGCAGTATCAACAAGAAACAAGTACAACTGAAAAATCAACATACGCTTTCCGACTAAATCTGAGAATCTAACAAAAGGAAGCCTAGATACATTTTAAAACGTTGAGCGGCTGTCAAGATATATTTAAAACGTTAAGTTTTGTAATAGTCTCTACAATGGGTGATCATATTACGTTCGGGCTGCCGTTAGTCACGATTTTATTTTTGTCGACACGACATACTTTTTTTTTGGGTCGAAACACGACATACTTTTTGTCCATCGCTACTTTCAGATATTAGAAAAATATTCTTGTAACCGATTCCTAATATTAGACTTACATGTCCGAGGTACATGAATTTAAGGCCCAGCTGATTGGCCTTTTAGCCTGTGTTCACAGTAGAAAGAGTTCCCCATTTTCTATTCATTGACCTAGATAAATAGTACTAGTAAAAAATTTCTGACATGTTTTTCAAACATAATTATATTATTAAATGAAAATAATGTGAGTTCTAAAAAAATCCTAACCGTGTATTTGGATTGAGAATTTTTGAATTTTTAAAATTGTGAAATCAATTATGAGTAATGATTAAAAAAAGAGTTAAGTATGGAATGAATATAAATGATAATGTAAAAAGTTTAAGATGTTAAATTAATTTAATTAATGTGATTCATGTAATTTAATAGTCTGACTTTAATAAAAAGTGGGCTCAATGTCATGGTTGTTGACCCAGTATGGAAAATGAAGTCAGAAGGGGTTATTTAAAAAATCCCTCTCCTCTTTTTTTAAAAGTGATAAGTGCAGTTATCAAAGGGGTTAACTAAATCACAAACATCCTAACCATCAAAGAGTCAGGAAAGTGAAGGAATAGGGGAGAGAAAATTGGTCATCAATTTTTACAAGGAATTCAAAGAAGAGTAACTATGGATCAAAGTAAGTATTTTATCATTCTCGTTGTTGTATGAGTACGTGAGAATCATGAAATTCATGATGTTATGTAATTTCTATAATGTGAACCTTAGGGAACTATCATAATAAAATTTACATGTGGTATTAGAGCACCAAATTGTGAATTTTGTGATACTCTCATGAATAATTAAATGTTATTTTCCCCAATTTTAGATAAACCATAATTTAGAAATCAAGGAATTATAGCCCTGTATAGCGACGTTTTCTCGGAATTGTTTTACTGTTACGTTTGAATATGCATTATTGTTTGATCTCTTAAAGTTTATGTATGATGAAAACTCATAAAATGTATTTTTCTTCATATCTGCGTAAGCATTAAGAATTAAAAGGCATATTCTATTTGAATACAGTCAAATCACGATTTCCAATACAAATATATATATATATATATAAAGGAGGGTTCAACTTACACCAGTGTAAGTTACACCAAATATTACACCGTTGATAACTACAAATCGAATGTGTTTTTTAGTAATCCACCCGTTGAATTATGTTTATTCATCATCATGATTATATGTGTCAAATTTCGTAAAATTTTGACACCAATAACTTGATAATAATTATGGTTGGGTTTTTCATATATTTCAAATGTATATATAACGTTAATCTTGAGACATCACAATGATATATCAAATAATTTTGGATTAATGTAAAATTTTATATGTATGATCTATATGATAGTAACTTTCAATCCAACGGTGGATTACTTAATACAATGATCCATTAAAAAATTATTCAGCAGTGTAACACTTTGTGTAACTTACACTGGTGTAAGTTGAACCCTCTTCTCTCTCTCTCTATATATATATATATTGGAAAAGGAACTTTCACAATTTAGCATTTCACATATGCACATGTAAGGGTGTAATTGGGTCGGGTTGGGTGAGTTTTGGTGTCTGAACCAATTAAACATTGTCGGTTTGGGTTGGTTCGGGTTCTTTAATTTTCACCATGTAACCCGAACCGAACCAACCCAACAAATAATAGGTTGGTTTGGGTCGGGTTATCGGGTTAAGAATATAATATAATATTTAAAAAAACTAAAATCATGAAAAAATTAAAAAAACTGAATCCGAGAAGCCATTCTGAATACTCAACAATGCACAACCTGGAACCCAAAAAAATCACACAACTTCAAAAAAACACAAAACTTCAACTTCAATACTTAGGGTTTTGATTAATTTGAAGCAAGCTAAAGAGAGGTGGCGGCCGCAGAGGCACTGCCATGGTAAGCCCGGCGTCCAGCAGTGGATGGCTCACACAGCAACGCAATACATGCAAAACGGATCTCGCGGTGGTGGGAAATCTGATCTTGTTCGACGACAGTAGTGGGAAAGCTGATCTGGTTCGCGGTGGTGGGAAATCTAATCTTGTTCGACGACGGTGGTGGGAAAGCCGATTTTGTTCGACGACGGTGGTTGCCTTGGTGATGGTGAGCGACAAGCCGATCTGGTTCGACGACAGTGGTTTGGAAAGTTAATCTGAACGCGAACGGTGGATCTTGCGGTGGTGGGAAAGTTGGTCTGGTTCGACGGCGGTGGTGGCAAATATGATTTGGTTCGACGCGGACAAATGGTACAGGCATAAAAGTGGTGTAGGAACACAGGGAAACACTAGAAGGGGGGTTGAATAGTGTTTCTAAATATTTTAGAAAGCTTTTCGCAAACAGGTGTTAAAAACACGATTTCAGACAGGCTCTTAAAGGGTTGTCTGAAGTTTTCAGACGACTTGTAAAAACTGATTTTAAAAGATGTTTTGTGCCTTTATAAAATATCAGATTAATAACTCTAACCCCTTGATTAGTATAAAAAGAATTGACAAGAGATAAGGGTAAGAAAACTTAGCCAAGGAATTTATCCTGGTTCACTCACTACCACTGTGAGCTACGTCCAGTCCCAATGCCAACTAGCAATTGGATTTTCTCTTAATCTTTCAAGATTACAAGTATTCTTTTACAGTCAAGCCTCTTCAGGCTCTACAACCAAGTATTCTTTTACAGACAAGCCTCTCCAGGCTCAAACCAACAAGTATTCTTTTTCAGTCAAGCCTCTTCAGGCTCTACAATCAAGTATTCTTTTACAGACAAGCCTCTCCAGGCTCAAACCAACAAGTATTCTTTTTCAGACAAGCCTCTCCAGGCTCAACAAACAAATACAGAGAAGATAAAATGCTTAAGCTTACAAACTATATCAGTCTTGAAGCTTAAACAATTACAAATGTACAGAAAAACTGAGGTATGCTCAGGATATTACAATATGTGTACAAAGATAAATATTATCAGAGTTGTTGCAGCGAAAAACTTGCAGAGATTTTAGTTCTTTTTCACAAAATTCTTCTCTCTTGATGGTCTTCAAAGGAGGGGGTATTTATACCCAATCTTCAATCTGTTGAAATACCACCGTTTAGAGATAACATTAAATGCTATTTAATCCGTTGTGAGACATGCTTCTGAGAGCTCTGATATTTCTGACACGGTACAAGGTTGCTCCTGCCATAAAGCTGCTACAAATGTTGCTGAAGAGGCTGCGTTGCAGAGATTTCCTCAATGGTGTATGAAATTCAAAAACACCAGGAAAGGTCTCTGTGTTCCTTGCTATAAGCGTGTTTGAAAAGTACGTGCAGCAGAGGTTCAGAAAAGTCTTCACAAACTTCAGCAAAGGGTGCCACGTCATTAATGAGACTTCAGACGACACTGATACTTCAGACGGGTTGAGCTACTTCAGACAGCTTCAACTCTTCAGATGAGTTTTGCTTCTTCAGACAGCTTCAACACTTAGTCTTTTTATGTAGGCTCATAGTGACTCTTGCTGAAATCATAGATAAAACATTAAAGCACATATGTATCTATGATAAATAATTTAAGTCAAATTTGTTAACCATTAAAACTTGGGAATCTAGTTGTCTTAAAACATCATAAACAAACTTATGATATTTTTGAGACTCAACATTCTCCCCCTTTTTAATGATGACAAATTTGGTTAAAATATACAAATCTGTAATTAGTTTTTGAGAATAAGAAAGCTCCCCCTGAGATAGAAATATCCTTTAACAGGTTCTGTTTAAGGTATATTTTACTCATTTGCTCAAATTTCTCAGAAAACATATGTACTCCCCTTGAGTCCTGTAACCACTTCAGATTTGGTTAGTTTTAATACTCCCCCTTTTGTCATCAATCAAATGGGAATATCAGAGTAAAACAGTAACAGAGCAATATATTCAGATAAAACATATATATCAGAGCACAAATAATCAACTCAAATATGAGATGAGCCACTGATTGTATTTAATGAATGTTCAGATAAAGAAATAGACAATCAGACACTTGTCATAAACATGAAAATAAGGAAAGACAATGGCTAAATTAATAGTTTAATCCTTCTTCTTCAGCAAGGCCTCAGTCAGAAAGGAAATCAAGTCTTCCTTGGCCTTGTCTATTGCTGCTTCCACTGAGGTTTTCAATTCTTGCTGACCAGATCTGATAAGCTGCTGTTCTTGAAGAATCTGCTCTTGTTTAGCAATTAGATGCTTAGTCTTCTTCTCTTGATCAGCATACTTCTTTTCAAGTTTCTTAACTTTGGTCTTCAGCTTCAGATTTTCCTCAGACAAGTCTTGCTCAGATTCATACAAAATCAATTGGATGTAGGGGCAAACAAATCTAAGCACTCCAAAGCCTGGCTTCAATCTGTATTCAGATGGCTTGAACACAGGGCAAAAGAAGGTGCCAATGGGGTTCAGTATTACCCAGTCTTCATTAAAAGAGTCAGCAGGTGGGGGAAAGTGATCTCTCAGATAGTGATATTGGACATTGGTTGACTTTCCAAGTCCAACTTCAGAATCAACATCAGGACCAGTTGATCCCGAAGAAGATCCAACATCTTCTCTAATCTTCCAGTAAGAGGACCACATCCAATCTTGAAGTAGTTGATCCAGGCCTCCTCCTTGGTTTCTGATGAACTCTGGTAAAGATTCCCACTCTGATTGACTCATCATTTCAGACAGAGGTGCAGATACAGAATAAACTTTAGCTCCTTTGAATTTCTCACCCTGACCTTCCTTTAAGGGATACCTAGGAACCATTCTATCAGGTTTCACCAAGATTTTAGTGGTTGGCCTGATTGAACAAGTTCTAGGAGGCCTGTAGCCTCTCATCCCAACTCCCTTGTGCAGATCCCTCTGAAACAGCTCAGACTCAGTGTTCAGCTGCCTCACAAAACTCCATTCATCACTATTCAGCCTGAGGGAATCATCTGAGAATGGATTGATGGGAGCCCAAGTATGTGCAGGAGGGACAACACCCTTCCTGATCTTTTCTAATCCTCCTGAAAGAGCACTGTATTGGTTTCTAACTTCAGCAATAGTTTTTCTGATTAAGCCATGATGCAAGGATACAGCAGGTGCTGGTCTGAAATACTGTAGCTCTTCAGACAGGTTGCCAAACTTAGGCAATGAACAGGGATCAGAAGGAAGGAGAGACAACTGTAGAGCTTCAGCAAGGACTTGCTCTTCTTCAGCAGAGAGCTCTTCTTGCAGAGAAGGTGGAGGGGATGATGGTGGTGAAGGTGTAGGTGGTGGTGGTAATGAAGGTAAAGGTGGTGATGATGGTTGAGCTTGAGGAGGTGAAGGTTCAGAAGGTTGGATTGGTTGAGGTGATGATGGATCAGATGGTTGATTTTCTGATGGGGATGGTAATGTAGGTTTAGAGAGTTGATTCTCTGAAGGTTGTGGTGAGGTAGGTTCAGAGGGTTTGTTTTCTGTTGGTTCAGAGGGTTCAGAGGGTAGGTTTTCTGTTTGTGTAGGTGGTGAAGGTTGTGATGGAGGTGGAGATGGTTGTTTTTCTGGTGATTGGGGTTTTGGTGAAGGTTGAGGTGATTGTTTAGGTTTTTCTGGTGAGGAGGGAGGTGATGGTGTAACATTGTCAAATCTGACTTTGATTCTCTTGTAAGGAGGCTTGGTTACCTCAGATACCTTTGCTTTTGCTTCCTTCTCTTCTTTCTCTCTTTGTGCTTGCTTTTCTTCCCTTCTCCTCTTAAAGTACTCATGTGCCTTGACATAATTTTGGTATTTCCCAGCCATATCCTCTGCTTCCAGTTGAGAAGCAATACTTCTAGTCACCCTAGGTTCAAGTGCAGTCTGAAGTAGCTTGCTTTTGGTCCTCCTTCTCTGAGGTGCACTTGACCTCTTCCTTTTCTTTGCTCCCTCAGCTATGGTTGCTTGCCTATCATCTTCAGCATAGGCCAATTGTGAAGCAATAGCAAGAGCTCTATCAGTCTTCTCTTGCTCTGTTTCTTCTCCAGCTCCTCCTGCTCCAAAGCAGTAGCCAATGCTGCCACCTGAATGAGTTCAGGATCAGATGGGCAAGCAGCCAATGGCTCAGCTACAACAGCATCAACCACATCTGCCTCTTGAGCCTATCCTTCCATTTCAGAAGTAGGCTCTGGAGTCTGTACAGGTTCAGACAACTGACCCACAATTTCAGATGGCCTTTTTGGAGCCTTCTGAACAGGTTCAGACACCTGATTCTGCACAGATGCAAATGCTACCTTAGCAACACTCCTCACATGTAGCTTCTTCAATTTTGCTTGAGGAGAGGGTTTTGATGGCTTGAACTCATGTCTCCTTATATCTCCCACGAGTTCATTCTCCAGTATCTGCATTGTTGTGTTCCTCCTTTCTGCCTTCTCTAAGAGGATGCTCTCCTTCATGGATGGTGAAGGAGGTCTTGGAGTCAGCTTTATTCCCATGCTCTTTAGGTTTGATTCACCAAACACAGGCTGTGAAAGGTGATCAAATAGCCTATCAATGGGAACCTTGAAGTGCAGCAAGATCTTGGTGATGATGGTATTGTGTGGGAAGCTCCCAGCAGAGTCTCTGAGACGCTTCTGCATGTGGTACATTATGATGTTGGGGAGGTTCACCTTCTTCTTCTGCAGTAGGTGAATCAGACAAAATCTCTCCAACTCAGAAACATGGTTTCTGCTTCCACTCTTAGGGATTACAGAGCACCCTAAGATGGACATGCAAAACCCTAGCCTTGTCTGACATATGCTTTGCATCCAAGCTTACTGGTTCAGAGGTGCCATACAGAAACTCTGTGAACTGCTTCTGTCCACCATTTCTTGCTTCCCTAGCCATGAGTGAATACAGCTCCTTCAGTCCTGACCTCACAGATGTGAGCAAGGATATCTTCATCAACAAAGACAGGGACACCACGTACTGTGGCCTTGATGCTAGTGTAGATACCCTGAGGATTGGGTATTCCTCTGGCAGTAGCCCAGAAATCCAGCACACTCTGCTCATGCCACTGTGTCAAGTTGTGGTTGAAATACAGAGTCCACCCAGCTGCATCGAACTCAGCAAATAAGTCCATTCCCAGAGATTGAAGATCCTCTAGGACTACACCCTTAGTCTTCACAATGTTGCTTCTAGTAGATTTCTTAGGTGCCATTGAAGAGTTTTCTGAAGAACTTGAGAGAAAAAAAATTGCTTGTAGAAGAAGGATCTCAAGAGGTGAATACAGAATAGTGAACGGTAAAGTTCTCTGACCCACTAGCTTCTGTATTTATAGACCCATGAAGTAATGATGGCATGTACTGGCTGCGCAGACATAGGAAAACGTGCGAAGTGGAAGAGACAAAATAAATGGAATTAAACTGTCTCAGAAAGCCACGTCATTTGTTTACTTCAGACAAGTGACAGATTTCAGACACCCATATAGATTTCAGACAACCCAAAATTTCAGACAAGTCACTTGTTTCAGACAAGCTGAAATTTCAGACACATCATTTTCAACAGATCATATCACACACAATCAAAATGCATGTATGTTCAGATTATTTCTAATGAACTTAAATCTATCTTCAGTCAGAGGTTTTATGAATATATCAGCCCATTGATGCTCTGTATCAATAACTGAATATCAAAAACACCTTTCTGAACATAGTCTCTAATGAAATGATGTTTTATTTCTATATGTTTAGCCCTAGAATGTTGAATGGGATTTTTAGACAAATTAATAGCACTTGTATTATCACACAAAACAGGTATAGCAGATATAATAATGTTAAAATCTTCTAACTGATACTTCACCCATAACAGTTGTGAGCAACAACTGGCTGCTGAGATGTATTCTGCTTCAGCTGTTGATAAGGCAATTGTGCTTTGCCTTTTGCTTGACCAGCTAATCATATTTTCTCCAAAGAAATGACATCCACCACTAGTGCTTTTTCTTTCAATTCTGTCTCCAGCAAAATCAGCATCACAGTAACCTATTAACCTGCAATCCTTACTTTTCTTATAGCACAGACCAAGATTAGTAGTACCTTTAAGATATCTGAAAATTCTTTTTACAGCTTTGTAGTGAGTAATCCTTGGATCAGATTGAAATCTAGCACACAGACATACACTGAACATTATGTCAGGTCTGCTTGCTGTTAGATATAATAATGATCCAATCATTCCTCTATACAAAGTTTGATTCACTGGTTCTTCCTTCTCATCTTTATTTAAAGATGCAGAGGGATGCATTGGAGTTGACATGGGTTTGCAATCATGTAAGTTAAACTTCTTAAGCATTTCCTTTGTATATTTTTCTTGATGGATCCATATACAGTCAGAATCTTGCTTAATCTTGAAGTCCTAAGAAAAATTTTAGTTCACCCATTAAACTCATTTCAAACTCTGATTGCATTAACTCTGAAAACTCCTTGCATAATGAAGAGTCAGTTGAACCAAAGATAATGTCATCAACATATATCTGAACAAGTATAAGATCTTTGTTAGACTGTTTTCTAAAAAGAGTTGTATCCACTTTTCCTCTTTCAAAACCATTTGAGATAAGAAAACTGCTCAATCTGTCATACCAAGCTCTTGGGGCTTGTTTCAGACCATAGAGAGCCTTTTTGAGTTTGAAAACATGTTCAGGAAAAGCAATATCTTCAAAACCAGGGGGTTGTCTAACAAAGACTTCTTCTTCAATGAGACCATTGAGGAAGGCACTTTTAACATCCATTTGATATAGCTTGATGCCTATTATTTACAAGCATAAGATAAAAGAATTCTAATTGCTTCTAACCTGGCCACTGGGGCAAAGGTTTCAGTGAAGTCAATACCTTCTTGTTGGTTGTATCCTTGAGCAACTAATCTTGCCTTGTTTCTGACTTACCTTGCCTTCTTCAGACAGCTTGTTTCTGAACACCCATTTGGTTCCAATAATAGTTTTCCCATGGGGTTTAGGAACAAGGGTCCAGACATCACTCCTAGCAAACTGATTCAGCTCTTCTTGCATGGCTAGGATCCACCCTTCATCATGCAGAGCTTCATCAATGTTCTTTGGCTCTATTTCAGACAGGAGAGCAAGAGAATTCAGATTCTTGAATTTTGATCTTGTCTTAACTCCTTCTGAAGTGCTGCCAATGATTTGCTCTTTAGGATGATGTGATTTGTATCTCCAATCAGGTTTCTGAGGAGGTATCAAATCTAGTTTGTTCTGTCTGAGACTCAACATTTGTCTGAAGAGGTTTAGTAACAGTAGGTACTTCAGACTAGCTGCTCATCCTTCAAGCTGCTGTGGTCATTCAGCTCCATTCCTGCAAAATCATCCTCTAGATCTGATAGTTCCCTATCAGTCTCTTTGTTATCATTGAATTTAACATGAATAGTTTCTTCAACAGTTAAAGTTCTAGAGTTATACACTCTATAGGCTTTAGATGTTTCAGAATATCCAATGAAAAATCCTTTATCAGACTTTGCATCAAATTTTCCAAGATCATCCTTGGTGTTGAGTATAAAACATTCACAGCCAAATGTGTGGAAATATGATATGTTGGGTTTTCTTCCTTTCCACAATTCATAGGAAGTCTTTTTCAGAATTGGTCTTACCAATATTCTGTTTTGAAGGTAACATGCTGTGCTAACAGCTTCTGCCCAGAAGGATCTTGGTAAGCTGCATGAGTTGAGCATGGTCCTTGCCATCTCTTGCAAACTTCTGTTCTTTCTCTCAACAACCCATTCTGTTGAGGTGTTCTAGCCACAGAGAAATTGTGTGAGATCCCATTCTCATCACAGAACATTTGAAAGTTTGCATTCTCAAACTCTCCACCATGATCACTTCTGATAACAGAAATACAGAATCCTTTCTCATTTTGTACCTTCTTGCAGAATATTGTGAAATTCCTAAAAGTCTCATCCTTGCTTCTTAGGAATAACACCCATGTAAATCTAGAATAGTCATCAACAATGACCAAACCATATTTCTTACCACTAAGACTTTCTGTTCTAATAGGACCAAACAAGTCAATGTGTAAAAGTTCTAGTGGTCTGCTAGTTGAAACAACATCCTTACTCTTAAAAGAGTGTCTTGTTTGTTTCCCTTTCAGACAGCTTTCACATAAAATGTCAGATTTGTATGAAAGCTTGGGCAATCCTTTAACAAGATTGTGTTTTGCTAACCTTGAGATTAATCTCAAGCTGGCATGCCCAAGTCTTTGATGCCAAATCTGTTTTTCATCTTCAACAGAAATGAAACATTTTACATTTTGACTTGCTAGATCCTCTAGATCAATTTTGTACACATTGCTGTGTCTTTTAGCAGTAAAGAGGGTTTGATCAGAGGAGTCTTTGACTATGCATCCTTCCTTAGTAAAGGATACCACATAACCACTGTCACATAATTGACTTATGCTCAGTAAATTATGCTGAAGTCCCTCCACTAGGAGTACATTTTTAATAAGGGATGAAGGAGATATACCTACAGTCCCTATTCCAGTGATCTTCCCTTGCTGATTTCCACCAAAGGTGACCACTCCACCAGCTCTAGGTCTAAGGTTTTGGGAACAAAGACCTTTCTCCTGTCATGTGTCGCGAGCACCCACTGTCCAGGTACCATTTGTGGGGTCTCCTTTGTCCTGTTAAACACATCTGCAACAAGAATAATTAAGTTTTTAGGTACCCATATTCTTTTGGGTCCTTTCTTGTTAGCTTTGGGCCTTGTTTTTCTCTTGTGTTTGCACTGAGCCACATTGTGTCCAGGCTTACCACAGTGAGAACACCCAGTAACCTTCTTTTTGCCTTTAGAAAAATTTAAGACAGTAGGAGGTTCAGACATGTTATGATCACAAAAGCCTAGTCCACTTTTGTCAAGGGAATGCCTTTGATTTCCAAGCATTATATTCAGATTTTTAGTTCCTTTGACAAATTTGGCCAGATCTTTTGTCAGTTCCACAACCTGCTTCTGAAGTTTCTTATTCTCTTCAGACACAGCTTGTGAACTGTAGTTTTCAGTCTCAAGAATCTTTTCCTTGAGCATAATATGTTCTATCTCAAGTGCCTCATATTTGTTACACATTTCTGTGTGGGCTTTGGATAGATTCTTATACTCTTGGAAAAGTTCCTTGGAACTTTCCACCAGATCATCATACATTTCTTGTAGAGTAAGAGGAAATACCTCAGCTTCAGAGCTGTCTGAAGATGGTAGACTAGCCATGAGACACAGATTTGCCTCTTCTGAAGTGTCTTCCTCTTCTTCTGAGGTTGATTCATCAAGGTCTTCCCATGTTGCCATAAGACCTTTCTTCTTTTTGAAAAACTTCTTCTTCTTGAAGTTGTTTTTCTTCAGTCTTGGGCAATCAACCTTCATATGCCCTGGTTGCTTACATTCAAAGCAAATAATTTTATCAGTGTTAGACTCTTTACCTGTCTTACCTGATTTGGATGATGAAGGTTGGTTCTTTCTGATCTTTCCTCTGTTCTGCAACATTCTCTTGATCTTTCTGCTTAAAAGAGCAAGATCATTGTCATCTTCTGAGCTATCTTCAGAATCTTCATCTGCTTCTGAAGTTTCCTCAGCTTGCATAGCCTTCATGCTGCCATGCCTAGACTGTTTGGCCTTGGAGTTTAGAGCTAGAGACTTCTTCTTGTTGTCATCTTCTCCAAGCTCAAGCTCATGGACTTTGAGAGATCCCAACAATTCTTTCATTCATCAGAGAGTTCAAATATCTTGCCTCTTGAATGGCAGTGACTTTGGGTCTCCAGGACTTAGGTAGACTTCTTAGAATCTTCCTGTTGTTGTCTCCAGATTCATAGGTTCTTCCTAAGGACCTGAGTCCATTGGTTATGGTCTGAAACCTCCCAAACATTTGGTCAATGGTTTCAGTTTCTTCCATCTTAAACATCTCATACTGATGTATAAGCATGCTGATTTTGGATTGCTTGACAGTTTCAGTCCCTTCATGGGCTGCTGCAAGAGTATCCCAAATCTCCTTGGCAGAAGTGCATCCATGGACCTTCTCATATTCTGATTTATTCAAGGAACATATCAGATAGAGTTTGGCTTTAGCGTTCATCTGGACTCTAGTCTTCTGCTCCAAGGTCCATTCAGTCTTAGGTATAGGCACACCATTTTGCATAGGCACATAGTCTCCATCAGTAACCACATCCCAAACATCAATGTTGTTGCTCTCAATGAACAACTTCATACGATCTCTCCAGTAGTGGTAATCCACTCCATTGAATGTTGGGGGTCTTGTGATAGAGGCTCCTTCTGTGATGTATTGCCTATTGCTGTTAGAAGCTTCCATTTGGATCTTTCAGTCCTCAAACACTTGTTAGGTGCTTCAACCCTGAGTAGAGCTCTGGTACCAACTGTAGGAACACATGGAAACACTAGAAGGGGGGGTTGAATAGTGTTTCTAAATATTTTAGAAAGTTTTTCGCAAACAGGTGTTAAAAACACGATTTCAGACAGGCTCTTAAAGGGCTGTCTGAAGTTTTCAGACGACTTGTAAAAACTGATTTTAAAAGATGTTTTGTGCCTTTATAAAATATCAGATTAATTACTCTAACCCCTTGATTAGTATAAAAAGAATTGACAAGAGATAAGGGTAAGAAAACTTAGCCAAGGAATTTATCCTGGTTCACTCACTACCACTGTGAGCTACGTCCAGTCCCAATGCCAACTAGCAATTGGATTTTCTCTTAATCTTTCAAGATTACAAGTATTCTTTTACAGTCAAGCCTCTTCAGGCTCTACAACCAAGTATTCTTTTACAGACAAGCCTCTCCAGGCTCAAACCAACAAGTATTCTTTTTCAGTCAAGCCTCTTCAGGCTCTACAATCAAGTATTCTTTTACAGACAAGCCTCTCCAGGCTCAAACCAACAAGTATTCTTTTTCAGACAAGCCTCTCCAGGCTCAATAAACAAATACAGAGAAGATAAAATGCTTAAGCTTACAAACTATATCAGTCTTGAAGCTTAAAAAATTACAAATGTACAGAAAAACTGAGGTATGCTCAGGATATTACAATATGTGTACAAAGGTAAATATTATCAGAGTTGTTGCAGCGAAAAACTTGCAGAGATTTTAGTTCTTTTTCACAAAATTCTTCTCTCTTGATGGTCTTCAAAGGAGGGGGTATTTATACCCAATCTTCAATCCGTTGAAATACCACCGTTTAGAGATAGCATTAAATGCTATTTAATCCGTTGTGAGACATGCTTCTGAGAGCTCTGATATTTCTGACACGGTACAAGGTTGCTCCTGCCATAAAGCTGCTACAAATGTTGCTGTAGAGGCTGCGTTGCAGAGATTTCCTCAATGGTGTATGAAATTCAAAAACACCAGGAAAGGTCTCTGTGTTCCTTGCTATAAACGTGTTTGAAAAGGTACGTGCAGCAGAGGTTCAGAAAAGTCTTCACAAACTTCAGCAAAGGGTGCCACGTCATTAATGAGACTTCAGACGACACTGATACTTCAGACGGGTTGAGCTACTTCAGACAGCTTCAACTCTTCAGACGAGTTTTGCTTCTTCAGACAGCTTCAACACTTAGTCTTTTTATGTAGGCTCATAGTGACTCTTGCTGAAATCATAGATAAAACATTAAAGCATATATGTATCTATAAGAAATAATTTAAGTCAAATTTGTTAACCATTAAAAATTGGGAATCTAGTTGTCTTAAAACATCATAAACAACCTTATGATATTTTTGAGACTCAACAAGTGGCTCACGGTGAAGTGATGGCGGACAACAGTACCGATCTAAGGGCGGACAGCGGTGAAACGATGATGGCTAGAGGTGGACGATCTAATGTTGAAACTGAAGGAGAGCATGGAATGATGAAACTGAAAGTGGAGGAAGAGAGGAAAGGAAACTGATGAATGAAACTAAAGGAAGAAGGAGACGCTACTGCTGTTTTTAAGCTTTGGAGTTATGTCTCGGTTTGGGTCGGGTTACTCGGTTCCAAAATCTTGTAAACCGATACCCGAACCAAATATGATCGGTTACACCTCTAGCACAGGAGCCTTTAGAATTAAAAAGCATTCCATGTTTTGTTTTTGAAAGCTGTACAGTATAAAATCGAAAATCGAGTATATTTGATATTTGAAAAGCAATGTACGTATATGTAATGTGCTCAAAGCCTTAAGATTTGAAAAGAATATTTTATTTAAAAGGAGTTCACGTTTTTCAATGTAAATTATATATATATATATTTAACTATTTACAATTGTGGGGTTTTCTGGAAACTGTTCATCGGGCCAAAGTCAAAGAAAAAAGAAGCCCAAATATAGGAAATTTTTGGCCCCTTTTCATTTCCATTTCGGCCTCACTTTCAAGTGGCCCAAGAGCAAGAAAGGGTGTCTTCTTTTTCTCTCTCTGATGCGCAACCCTTAGCACAGAAGTAGCCTTCCCCTTTTCTTAGTAGCTCACTCGATTAAAATGTAGGGTTTTTTTTTTTTTTTTTTCATTTTTTAGCTGTTCAGCACACACAGACGCGGTAATGCTTCAGAAAAACAAAAAGGGGAAGAAAGATACATAAGGAAGAGAAGGAAGAAGGAGGGGAAGAGGGGGGAGGAAGGGAAGAAGCCTCACAACGGCAGCAAGACCAAACCGGTGCGGTGGTGCACACAACGACAGATAGAGGGCGATTTGTGCGGCGGCGGATTTCATAGTTAAGATGAAGATGATGGCCATGCACGACGGTGGCCACACGACCTGAATCAGAGGATGCACGAAGGGAATGGGGCTGGGTTCAGTGGTGTTTGCGCCATGGACGAGGTGTGTACCGGCCTAAACGAGCAGCTCTGTGGGTTTGCGTGCTTTTCTTTTTGTTTTTTATGGCTCTGTTTCAATGTCTTTGATCTCTCTCCTTGCTTTTCTTTTTTGTTCTGATGTTTAGTAACTTGAAGGTGGAGGGTTTGGGGGAAAAGATTTGTGAATTGTGGCTAATGGGCTGATGGTGATTGTATTCTCATGCTGTTATTTATTTTGTTTTTTTACTGAATTGCTTAACTGACTTTGGGTGAGACAACTCTCATTTTTTTCATGAATTCAAGTCCTTTAAATATGCCACACGGGAATGCAGTATAAATACCAAGAATGAGAATTAACTATATCATGAAGATTGACATTCATATCACACATTCCATTCCTACCCTCTCTTTCTCTTGGCTCTCTTTCTGAAATTTTCATTCTTCTTCAATTTGTTGGTTTTCTTGAAGTAATAATTATTATTATGTTACCTTTATTGTTTTCAAAATCGAAAGAGAAGGAAAATTTGAGAATGTTTTTGGTGCTTTGTGAGTAGGCAAATGACAGAGTTGAGGAACTGCTGCAGCTTGGATGCCATTGGTTTTGAGCATTGGAAGTCGTAGCCTCCATTGCTAGAATAAGACAATCAGAAACATTTTGCAACATCGTGAAAAGATACTCACCCTTTCAGTGAAGAGCAAGTTTTGGGGTTTTAGACAGTTAGCTGTGAATATTGGCCTAGCAAGAGAAGAGACAGAGAAAGCATGGAAGGAGCAATGAAAGGGAGGCTCGGAAAAAGGAATTGGTGTTGATATTCTTATTGAATAGAAGGGAAAGTTAAGAAGTGAGTATATGATGGGTTATAGGAATGGGAATTTCTATTTACGAAAATAGCAGTAGAAAAGGACAAAATATTCCAGTAGGAATAAATTATTTTTCTAAAAATAAACTTCATTTTAGCTTTCTTTGGTAAGAAAACTATACTATGTGGCTCTGATATTTTCAAGCCCCTGCTAACCAGTATACTATATGCACAAAAATGACCTTATGTGCTCTCTTTGTTATGGTGAATAGAACTTGAATCCTTGTGGGTTGTGGTTCAGGAACTCCCATAAGGAAGTTTCTTATGTGGAAATAAAAAGCATTCTTTTGTGCTCTCTCTATTCTTCCAAAGATTAATTGAACCAGTGCAATTGTACTAAGGTTTGCTCCATTTCAAGCTTCAAGTTACATTTTCATCTTTTTTTTTTCCTTTTAGGTTGGAAGCTAAAAAATGCATTCCACTGTTTATGGAGAAAATCTTCATGTATTTTCTTTGGTTGAAATTTTTGACTTGGTTAGTTTATCCCTCTTGACTAAGAAAGATTTTTAGGTAAGCTACTGATAATTCTTGAATTTTTGGCTTTTCTGATTCTCTATTTGGTTTTTAAAGGATAATTGATTTCCATTAAATTGTCCTTAATGCTATGATAAATATATTTCAATGTTTAAATTTTATGTAGATATGCTTTAGGGAATTAGTATCACATTACAAAGAGTCACTTTGGCATTTTTTTTATTCTTCATAAAATTCGTTTAGAAGTTTTAGCAAAAGTATATACTAACTGTCATTCAAATTTGATCCCTGGATTCTTAATTTCTCATTTTAAATTTGGACTTTTGTAGACTGACCAACGCGAAGCCTGTTTAAAAGCAATAAAACTGGTTGTTTATATAATTTCTCTTCGTGGATCTTCCATTACTAAAGCATTTTGGTTTATACCTTCAAAGTTTAACTGATGGAGATTTTCGGGTGTGCTTCTCTGTCCTTAAGCATTAAGGAGCTCTCTCTTCTGTGAAATCACTATACGACTGAAGTTCCTTAAATCTGAGTCCATTATTAGTTATATCATTGTTTTTTGTGTTGGTTGCTTGGATTAGTGGTTATATTTCTATGTTATGAGTTTTGTTTAATTTATTTATTTTAGGTAATTTGATGGAAGTTGAAATTTGCTTTGATAGAAATTTGGTTGATTTGTTCGTTGACCTTGCTTTTTAAAATGAGGTGTTGTTTTTTCTATTCTCCCTACTAATCTAGATGAAGGTAATTGGAGATGTTGAAAAAACAATTGAGTGTCCTAATTATTTTGTTATGCAATTGATGCTAGGGGAAGTTAAGGATTGATAATAAAGGAAAATATAGTGTTAGCTAGATCAAGACTTCAGATGGAAATGATCTTTGTTTTACATTAAAATGTCCTCTTTTACATTATGAAGCAGGCTTGAATTTTTTATTTACTTTATTGTTGCAGGTTGAGATGAAAGAGTCACCAAGTCCAACCTATTGATGAAAGTAAGGATAAAATAGATGGAACTATGACAGGGGCTACCAAATTATAAAAGTAAAGTTCATAAGGGGAAAAGAAAAGTAGTCCAAGGAAGGTTAAATTTCAGAGAGCAAAAGTTTTGGGAGAGAAATCAAATTTTATAGATGGTGGCCATAGGAAAAGATTTTTTGTTGCTAGAAAAGATTTAAAAGAGATAGCCATCGTCCTTGTGCACGATTATTCTAGAGAAGGTTGTTTTAAGACACCAAGATATGATGTACAAGATCAAGAAAGATGCACAAAGGTTACTTAATAAGGTAATTGAGAAGCTCTACATGTAGATTTGTAAGGGGAATTCTGTGTTTGAAACTTATCTTTTTTGGAAATTCATACCTATTATGGTTGATTTTATCTTTTGGGAATTCATGTCTATTTTGAATAAATCCATACCTATTATGATTGGTTTAATATTTTTCAATATATTTTATTATATTTATTTCAAAGGATGTAGAAGGAAACAACTAAAATCACTTTAATCATTTTTTCTGAGCAACATAATAACTTTTGGTGGAAAAGTGGTTTTCAAATTTCGAGTTATAGTGATGTTGAGGAGGTATCAATGTGAGTGTCATGTATCTTGTGATTGGCGTATTTCTGGTATATTATTCTACCTATTTCAACTATTCAAAACCAACATTTGTTGCTAGAATTATTTCCTAATCCAGAGGGCTACTGGGTTGAAGAAAAACCCACCTTTTATTGCATATATAGTTGGTTTGGATATTTGCCCATCGATTAATTTTGAAGTTTAAATTTTCCATTAAATAAATACTTCCTATTATCACGGCATGAAGGGACATATTCCAGAATCAGGCAATCAGGGCTTATAATAGAATAAGTTTATCATCTAGAGCAATTTAAATTTTAAATGAAATCTAATCTAACTATTTACATTGATGGTATTTTCGGACAACTGTTCATTGGACCTTCGTCCAAAAAAAAAGGATCAGCTAATGGTAAATTGAATGCTTGCATTTTCTTTCTACTTATGGACTATTTTCTCATGGGTTGTTTAGCTTTAGCATAGCCTTCTTTTGCACTAAGTGTCTAAGTCTATTATTAGACAAGTAGACTTAGATTCTTTTCTGTATCACACTCGAGAAAGATGGATAGGGCATTGTGGTGTGACCTACTTTCTTTTTATTTGGTGGATGCTTCCCCAAGCAGGAGGTGTCCTAACAGTGCAATTTGCATAGTTGATCAGAGCTTCGATTGTCCACGTGTAAGGTACCTACACAATTTTAGATTTGGCTATTGCCGTATAAATCCCCGAGTTCATGGATTTTGTTTGCATAAAAGATTTTCTGATTTGTTTTCTTAATACTATCATTTCAATATAGCATTCTGCTATTTCATGCTTTTTAGATGTCAAAAACAAAAATATTATAGATATTGTAGACTATAAATAAGAAGCTGACAACCTAGGTTCGAGCTGAACTCGTGTTTTTGTTTAGGTTTTCTTTTGTAGAATTAGGATTAGGCTATGTAGATTTAGTGGTGCAAGTATAGAATTAGGATGGTACACTATGGGTTAGCTACTGTCATTTGCTCGACTTTCAGACGTAGGGAGTTTGCTTTGTTGCACTTTTCCAATTAGTTTTTGGGTTCCCAATGATATATGTGGCGTTACAGTGCGTGGGGACAGTGAATGGAATTGGTTTTTCAACCCGCGTGTGCTGTATCTACATCATCTAAGAAGCATCTATGCATCTATAAAACATAAGGTAATAGCTGATTTTTTTTGTAAATGATCTCCTGGCGATTTTTTTAGAATTTCCTTTTTTTCCCAGTATATAGCTCATGATTGTGTTAGCATGTAATACTTTGAAATAGCTTATCCTCTATGATGCTAAATTACATCTTCGTCTTTTTTCTTTTGTAGATTTAGTAGGATTAGGGCTTCTGTACATTTGGCAGATTAGATTTGTTTCATTTCATCATTAACTCTCAGAAAAGGCTATAATATCTTGGTTTCATCACTAATTTTGTAGTTAAGAGACATGATCAGCTACTAATTTTTTTTTTAAAATTATATTTGTAATGTTCCTGAAGTGGAGTTTATTATCTATTTTAAGTAAAATTGGTATTTTGTTTTACATTCGACTGCTAGAACTATGGAGTTGTTAAACAATGTTTTGCAAGTATTGTACTTATAAAGAGAACATATTGTATTATAATTTAAATTTCTGCATACAAATTTAATTTTTCTTATACTTTATTCCAAATTTTAAGTAGTATATTATACTTATAACTATGTATTATGTTCTCAGCTCAATCCTTTATCATTTACTTTGTTTTAAATCAAATTAGGCTCTCTTTATATTTTTCTACATACATACTAAATTTATAGAACAAATAATAAATAAAATTAAAACACGTAATTATTTTGTTATTTGTTTAATCATTAATTAAATCCTTCCATTTCACTCGTTTTCAAATTGTCTGCATTTTTTGCTTAATGATACAATATTATATTACATGAAAGAAATAGATTTATCACTTAATTTTCCATTGCTTATATATTTTATTCGTTTACTATTAATAAAACCAACACATGTCAATAAATTTTGACAACTTTTGTTTAAATTAGAAAATGTTTTTTTTTTTTTTTTTACATTTGCTCACCCAATCTATTGTCACAAATATCATATATTTTAGTACAGAACCTTACTAATTATTTTTAATTTCTTAATTTTTATCCCTATTTATGTTCACATTTACGTTTTCATTTTTACTGTTTATTGCTTCTAAAATTCTTACAATAACATATGAACTTAGCAACTATATCTAATTATTAACCAAATATATTCGATTGGTCTTTTACACTTAACATCATCGTTGTTCTAAATAAATTAAAAACAACCATTTCAATTGCTTTTTTAAATTTGAAATACTCAAATTGAAGTATAACCCGTGGCAATGCACGGGCATAATCCTAGTGTATATATATATGTGTGTGTGTGTGTGTGTGAAAGTAATTTTTTCCTGCTTTTCTGCTGTTATTATTCTTGTACATAAACGAAACTTTGAGAAATGTTTGGCAATGTAATTATTTTCTCCTGTTTGAGTGTTTAAAGAATATTCTCTGAAATGAGAAAATTGAAAGGCAATTTAATTTTCTATTTACTTCCTGTATATGTTTTAACATGAAATGTATTAACAGGAAAATACTTAAAAAACCCTATGTTCAAGAGAGTTACAACACTGCCTCCAGCCAAGTTGAGCAGCACCGCCTCCATTGGGGGTGCTCTCCCTCCATGGGAGGGCTCATCTCCTTTCATGGGAGGTTTTTCTATCCATTTTCGGCGGGTTTTTTTTCTGTCTTTTTCTCTAGTTAGAGTTTTTCTCTTTTATTTTTTCCTCCATATCCATTGCCACCTCCATTTTGATTGACAACCACTACCACCTCCCTCTCCACCTCTTATTCTCCTCCTATTTCACAAGGGCTAACTCCATCGTCATCCCTCTTGCTTTGTCTGTTTTAGTGAGGATGAAATTGTCCACTTGAAATACCCATTGGCTTTCCCATTTGCACAACAGTATTGTCGGTAGAGCCAGTTGGCCAGAAAAAAGGAAGAAGCCGAAGAAAGTGAAAACGGAGAAAAAAAAAATTAGAAATTCGCTTAATATGAGCAGTTTGGTTTGATGATACAAGCTGACTATGAAAGTGGAGTTTTTTTTATTCTTTTAATTTTCTATTTTGGTTGTATGACTGTATGTATCTTGAGCGAGCATGCTTAGTTTTGTACTGTGCATTTGTTGTGGCATTCTAGAATCGCTTTATGGGTTTATTATCCCATTTGATGTAAGTGTCGTTAGGTTGCCCTCGGGCTTAATCTAATCATATTCCTTCGACCAAAAAGAAAAATAGAAAAATAATTTATTCCATATCATGCTTTCGTTTTGAGAATTCAGATTTATATTTATATATATATATATATATATAAATTATGTACAAAATTATAGAATTATTTATATATACATATAAATGGAATGTATTTGTTTTATTTCATTTGTTTGGACTGTACAGTAATTTATATTTATTTGTAATAAAATTGATTGGAAATGTCAATATTATTTCATTATTAGATTGACAATTAGTGAACGCTTATATTGTAATGATAAATATTTTATTTATCCTGCTTGAGAAAAACTATGAAATACTATATGTTTAATTTGGAATTAGATGTAAAGTGGATTTGTTAATCACCAAAGTTATCAAATCCTTTAATTTGTTTAATTCCAAATTGTGATAATTGTACTTTATTGCAATCCAATGACTTTGATGCTATATTAAGGATACAATATTTATTGGTTTAGGATTGGTTGTTGCTCATTATTTTATAAAGAATATTTGTGTCACCCAAAAGTGGTCCATTGGTTATAATTAATGACATTAAAGAGACCTATTGACATACATAGTAAATGTGTTTGTATATCCAAAGATAGCATGCATGTAGACTTTAGTATGATTGATTGTCTATTAAAGTATGTTTACTTTAGCATCATTATTTAGTTAAAATTGTTAATTTAAGTATTACCCAAAGGTGAACTGAAATGCATGACTATAGTTGTTTTCTTTGAATCCATTATTTTTTTCAAAGCATCAATGCACGAGCTTGTATATTGTTTGCAACTTCCATGAATTTATTTACTTTTGGCAATGATGTGGTCAAATTTAATGGGCTAAACTATGTTGATTGGTCTGAACGGATTCAATTTCAACCGGGTGCATTTGTTTGACTTGGATCTAGCAATAATTATGGATGAAATGCCCCCAGCTATTACTGAGACTAGTACAAATGATGACAACTCTCTTTATGAGGCTTGACAAAGGTCTAACAGGCTGTCACTGAACATGATGCACATGACCATGACTTAAAATGTAAAGTCATCTATGCCGAAGACAGGAAATGCAAGGGAATTCATGAAGATAATTAAGGAGTACTCATAATCAGACATAACTGAGAAGTCTATTGTGGGAACTCTTATGAGTGAGTTGACGACTGTAACATCCCAATAATTAAAACCAATTTCATAAAGAATGATATTAGGTTAATTAACTCAGAGGGAAAGATTAAGAAAAGAGAAGAAAGTATAGTTGGAGAGCCTACGAATGAGAAAAACTAAGAATTCAAGTCTCGGTATTCTCGCTCAAGCGAGAATGGGCTCGCTTGAGCGAGATTATCAGTAAAAATGGGAAAATGAGTTTCTGTCAAACTCGCTTGAGAGAGACGATTCTCGCTCAAGCGAGAAATAAGGAAGATTTAGGGGCTCTCTGGATGTTTTTCGCTTGAACGAGAAGGAGCTCGCCCAAGCGAGAATCTTCCAGAGAGGGGATACTCTCTGGAGTATTCTCACTCAAGCAAGAAGCCTCTCGCTTGAGCCAGAATGTGAAGAAGGGTTTTTCCCAACCCTCTCGCTCGCTTGAGCCAGAATGCACATGCAGGTTTAAAGCTATTAATTAGGGCACATAATTAATTCATTTCTTTTCTTCCCTTCACCTTCTTAGAGAGATAGAGGGTGATTCCTAGATAGAGAATTTGCCTTGGAAGCTTAAGAGAGGGCCCTCATCCCTCAAGTTCATCATCAAGCTCTTGGATTCACCCATTTTAACATTCATTTTCCTTGCTTTTCTCTGCTTCTAAGGTGAGTGTGATCACCCACTGACTCTCATGATGGAATGTGCTCCTATAAATGTTCCCCCTTCTTATCCCCCATGCTTTATGCATGATTTAGGTTGTTAGATGTAGATTGATTGGTGGTTAGATTGGAGTATGCCTTGTAATGCTTGTGGTATTTTTCCCTAGATTGTATGTTAGGGTTTTAGGGAATGGTTCTCATGATGTTAATGCTTTTGCTTTAGGAAATTGTATGCTCATGTTAACTCTCATGCTCATGTGATTATTGGTAATTATTCATGTTCCTAACCCTAATCATGTTAAAAAGGCATATTGGGTCTTAGGACCTCATGTAAATGATTTGGGTCTTTAGACCTCATGTTAAATAATCAGATTTTGGTCCCTCGACTTCATGTTTCAAGACAATGTCTTTGGTCCTTGGGTTTCATGTTTAAATAGGAAAATTATGTATGAATCTATCATATTTAAGGGTAAGGTTTTTATGGCCTTCAGGAATGACGGTTCCTGTTAGTGTGAGCTCAGTCTAGCCTCATGTAAAGTGGAAAGACCCCTAGGGTGTTGGGTAAACACTTCAGGACTAACATTGCATTGTTTTTATCATGTATGTTCTATGAATTGATTGAGTAGAAGTATAAATTGTTGCATATCATTTGCTTGCTCCTCCCACACTCCATGTTTTATCACTCTCACTGGGACGTTAGTCTCACCCCACTCCGAGGAAATTACCTTCAAATGTGCAGGGTCCTCGTTCAGAGCAATGATGGAGGGTAGGAGCTGTTTTGGGCCTTGTGATGGCCCACTTTTGGGATGATAGTAGTTTATTTTGTATAGGCATAGGTTACATTATTTTGATGGCATAGAATTGTACATGTGGGGCCTCAGGGATTTATTTTATATTCCAGGACATATGTATGGTTATATCCTATTATGCCTATTGATTGGATATTGTACATTGAGCCATTGATGACAACTCTGATGATAATATTTGATGTATTAGAGATTCTTGCTTAAGTAAGTGTTGGATTACCTAAACCTTATTGTATTGTGTTGTATGCCGATACTATTAATACGCGAAATAATTTCACGAATTTGGAAATAGTGCTCCCAACAGGCATAATTTTCGAATTAAGAAATTAGGACGTTACATTATGGTATCAGAGCAGTTCAATCCAATTGGACTGTGGAATTGAGTTGTTCCTAAAGTTAGTTGTCGTCTTTATGCATTATTATGAAATTAAGAGACTTATCACCTCGATGTTTTATTAATGATGTGTAGAGGACTATGGTTGGCGGCAGGAAAGGTCATCCCCAGGTCAACCTACCCTCTCTTTCACGGGATCAATCTCAAGATCCGGTGGCGGCGGCTCTTCGGATGCTCACTCAGATCATGGGGGAGCAAACGACTTCCAACGCTGCCATGTTACAGGCTGTGCATAGGCAATCAACTGGTACTCCATCGTCATTGTGATGGCGGACCCCTTCGTCCAAGGTCTAGCAGAGTTCAGAAAACACCATCCTCCAGCTTTTACTAGAGCTTATAATCCGGCAGCGGCAGATGCATGGCTCAACGCAATGAACAAGATCTTTGAAGTGATGGTGTGCACCGACGAGTTCAAGGTGAGGTTCGCCGCTTACATGCTGCAGGGTGAGGCCGAGAATTGGTGGAAGGGAGCTAGGGCTGGTCTAGCTTCCTCAGGAGCCCCACTCACTTGGGAGATGTTCCAAGTGGCATTCCTGGAGAAGTATTTTCCTGACACGACAAGGAAGCAGAAGGAGCTGGAGTTTCTTCAACTGAGGCAGGGCAACATGATTGTAGGCTAATATGTGGCCAAGTTTCAAGAGCTCGCCAAGTATCACACCTTCCTCCAAGCCAATCCTAATGAGGGTTGGAAGTGTTCACATCTGGAGGCGGGCCTCAAGCCCGAGATCAAGAAGATTGTAGCTGCCTTCCGGCTGAGGGAGTTCTAGGCCCCAATGATCAAATGTTTGGTGGTTGAGCAAAGCCTAGTGGAAGAAGGGCCCAAGCTGGCTGTGAAGACTTGGGTAGAGGGCAAGAGGAAGAGGGATGACGCACCAACCTAAAGGAACGCTCGACCTCAGTTTCATGGGGGAAAGGGCAAGCAAGTTGCCCTCCCCACCACTTCGGTTTCTCCTACTTGCCATAAGTGTGGCAAGGGCCACAGAGGTGAGTGTCTGTCGGGTCAGAAGAAGTGCTTTTAGTGTTTTGAGGCGGGTCACATGTCGGGAGAGTGCCTTAAGAAGAAGAAGGACCAAGCCAAACCCCAAGCTACTGAGAGGGTCTTCACCCTCAGTGGTGAGACGGCGACCAAGGCCGATAATCTAATGCGAGGTATGTGTACCTTAAACGAAACTCCTTTAGTCGTGTTGTATGATTCTG
Organism: Sesbania bispinosa; assembly: GCA_026901365.1. NCBI lineage: Eukaryota > Viridiplantae > Streptophyta > Magnoliopsida > Fabales > Fabaceae > Sesbania > Sesbania bispinosa. Next base: position 1,199,249 of record QLOH01000201.1, on the reverse strand, counting down.
GGGCAACCCATTCGTTTATTGCTTATGATTGTGTGGAAAGGTTTGACCTATGTGCTACTCCCTTACCCTTTCACTTGAATGTTCTCACCCCAGCCAATGAGGCAATCCCCACTTCTCTTGTATGTATTAAGTGTCCTATTGTAGTTCAGGGGAAGGCCTTTGAGGTCGATTTGATTTGTTTTCCACTGAGTGGTATTGATATTATTCTAGGAATGAACTGGTTATCCATAAATCAGGTCATGCTTGATTGCTTCAACAAAGAAATTGTATTTCCAACTCTTCCTCTTCCTTCGAGGGAGAAACCACCATGTTTGTTCTTTAACTATACACAAATTTCAGAATGTATGGCTGATGGGAGTCATTACTTTATTTTATTGCTTTCCTTAATTGTAGAGTCGAAATCTGACTTGCGTAGCATTGCCACGGTCAAGGAGTTCCAGGATGTCTGCCCTAGTGAGGTAACCACCTTACCTCTGGACCGAGAGATTGAGTTTTCAATAGACCTTGTGTCGGGCACATGGCCTATTTCTAAGGTTCCCTACAGGATGTCACCTTTGGAGATGCGTGAACTTAATAAATAATTAGAGGAGTTAATAGAGAAGCAATTCATTAGGCCTAGTGTGTCACCTTGGGGCGCACCAGTGCTCCTGGTCAAGAAGAAGAATGGAAGTATGAGACTGTGTGTAGATTTTAGCTAGTTGAATAAGGTAACAATTAAGAATAGGTACCCCTTGCCTAGGTTAGATGATCTCTTAGACCAGCTTAGAGGGGCAACAATTTTCTCCAAGATAGATTTGAGGTCAGGTTACCACTAGATAAAGATTAAGAGTGAGGATATACCCAAGATCGCCTTTAGGACTAGATATGGGCATTATGAGTACTTGGTGATGTCTTTCGGCTTAACCAATGCTCCAACCGTGTTCATGGATTACATGAACTGGATTTTCAGGCCCTACCTGGATAAGTTTGTCGTTGTGTTTATCAATGACATCCTTATCTACTCCAAAATCTTAGAAGAGTACGAGCAACATCTTAGGGTTGTGCTGGGAGTGTTGAGGGAGAAGAAGCTTTTTGCCAACCCTGAGAAATGTGAGTTTTGGATGGATAAGGTTCATTTCCTAGGTCTTGTCATATCTAGGGAGGGTGTGTCACTGGATCCTAGTAAAATAGAGGTTGTGGTTGATTGGGAGAGGCCCAAGTCAGTCATTGAGGTTAGATGTTTTCTGGGCTTAGCCGGTTATTACCAAAGATTCATCAAGGGGTTTTCCCAATTGGCCCTACCTCTCACCCGGCTGACCCATAAGGGTCATGATTTTGTGTGGGATGAGAAGTGTGAGAAGAGTTTTTCAGAACTCGAGGAGAGGCAGACCACCACCACGGTATTGGTATTGCCGGATTTGACCAAATCCTTCAAGGTGTACAGTGATGCTTCAAGGAAGGGTTTAGGTTGTGTTTTGATGCAGAAGAGGAGAGTAATGGTTTATGCCTCTAGGAAGCTTAGACCCCATGAGGAAAACTACCCAACCTATGACCTAGAGTTAGCAACTGTGGTGTTTGCCCTCAAGATTTGGAGGCACTAGCTTTATGGTGTGAGGTTTGAGGTCTTTAGTGATCATAAGAGCCTGGAATACCTTTTTGATAAAAAAGAACTCAACATGAGGCAAAGGAGGTGGATGGAGTTTCTGAAGGATTACAACTTTGAGCTTAAGTACCACCCGGGCAAGGCTAATGTAGTGGCTGACGCCTTAAGTACGAAGTCCTTGCACGCATCATCCATGATGGTTCATGAGTTGGAGTTGTTAGAGTAATTCAGGAACTTGAGGCTTGAGGTGAGTTTTGAGGGGGATAGTATGAGGCTTTTTAGGCTGGAGGTCACCAATGAGTTGAGAGTCCGGATTAGAGAGGCTCAGGCCTTAGACTTAGATCTCCAAGCCCGGAAGGGGAAACCAGGTTTTTCCGAGTCAGGGGACGGGATGATTCTCTTCCAAGGGAGAGTTTGCATCCCTAAGGGGGGTAGCCTGAGGCGGGAGATTTTAGAAGAGGCTCATTGGAGCAAGTTCACGACACACCCTGGTATCACCAAGATGTACCAAGACTTGAAGGGTATGTTTTGGTGGGATGGCATGAAGAAGGAAATAACTGAGTTTGTTTCCAAGTGTCTCGTGTGCCAACAGTTTAAGATAGAACACCAAAAACCCTTAGGTACACTCCAACCCTTAGAGATCCCCGAGTGGAAGTGGGAGGCCATAGCTATGGATTTTGTGATGGGGCTACCTAGAATCCCAACAGGTTTTTACGCCATTTGGGTCATAGTGGACCGACTGACTAAGTCGGCCCATTTCCTACCAATAAGGGCGACCTATCCTCTAAGTAAGCTAGCAGACCTGTACATCAAGTAGATTGTGAAACTCCATGGTGTACCCTCTAGTATTGTATCAGATAGAGATCCTAGGCTCACCTCTAGGTTTTGGAATGCTTTGCACCAGGCTTTCGGTACTAAACTGAAGTTTAGTACTGCTTACCATCCTTAGACTGACAGGTAGTCTGAGAGAACTATCCAGACCCTAGAGGACATGCTTAGGTCATGTGTTTTATAGGAGAAGGGCAATTGGGATAGGTACTTGCCACTCATAGAGTTTGCCTACAACAACAGTTTCCATAGCAATATAGGTATGGCACCCTATAAGGAACTTTATGGTAGGAGGTGTAGATCACCACTGTGTTGGTGTGAGGTAGGGGAGAGAGGGTTGTTGGGTCCAAAGTTGGTTCAGGAAACCACATATAAGATCAAGAGGATTAGGGAGAAACTAGTAACTGCCCAAAGCCGGCAAAAGGGTTATGCCGATAGGAGGAGGAGAGACCTAGAGTTTGAGGAAGGAGAAGATGTATTTTTGAAGGTTACTCCTATCACAGGCATTGGTAGAGCTATCAAGGCCAAAAAGTTAAATCCCCGCTTTGTTGGTCCTTTCCAAATCTTGCAGAGGATTGGTCCTCTTGCATACAAAATAGCTCTTCCATCCCACTTGTCAAACAATCATGATGTATTCCATGTGTCACAACTCAGAAAGTATGTCTATGACCCTTCCCACATCATAAGTTCAGAATCAGTACAGTTAAGGGAGGGTCTCACAGTCCCCACAAGGCCTACACAGATTATTGACCGAGCCGTCAAAACCTTGAGGCACAAGACTATTCCGTTAGTGAAGGTGATTTGGGCAGGTCAGTCACCTGAGGAAGCTACCTAGGAAAAGGCGGATGACATCAGTTCTTAATTTCCGGAATTATTCATTTGAGGTAAATTCCAATATTTAATCTTAGCCAATTTTGAGGGAAAAATTGTTTTAAGGGGAGTAGAATTGTAGCATCTCAATAATTAAAACCAATTTCATAAAGAATGATAGTAGGTTAATGAACTCTGAGGGAAAGATCAAGAAAAGAGAAGAAAATATAGGAGGAGATCCTAAGGATAAGAAAAACTAAGAATTCAAGTCTCGGTATTCTCGCTCAAGGAGGAATGGGCTCGCTTGAGCAAGATTATCAGTAAAAAAATGGGAAAATGAGTTTTTGTCAAACTCGCTTGAGCGAGACAATTCTCTCTCAAGCAAGAAACAGGGGAGATTTAGGGGCTCTCTGGACATTTTTCGTTTGAGTGAGAAGGAGCTCGCCAAAGCGAGAATCTTCCAGAGAGGGGATACTCTCTGGAGTATTCTTTCTCAAGTGAGAAGCCTCTCACTTGAGCGAGAACGCGAAGAAGGGTTTTTCCCAACCCTCTCGCTCAAGCGAGAATTTCTCGCTTGAGCGAGAATACGCGTACAGGTTTAAAACCATTAATTAGGGTACAAAATTAATTAATTTCTTTTCTTCCCTTCACCTTCTTAGATAGACAGTGGTTCCTAGAGAGAGAAGCTGCCTTGGAAGCTTAGGAGAGGTCCCTCATCCCTCAAGTTCATCATCAAGCTCTTGGATTCACCTCTTCTACCATTCATTTTCCATGCTTTTCTCTACTTCTAAGGTGTGTGTGATCACCCACTCACTCTCATGATGGAATGTGCCCCTATAAATGTTCCCTCTTCTTATCCCCCATGATTTATGCTTGATTTTGGTTGTTAGATGTAGATTGATTGACGGTTAGATTGAAGTATGCCTTGTAATGCTTGTGGTATTTTGCCCTAGATGGTATGTTAGGGTTTTAAGGAATGGTTCTCATGATGTTAATGCTTTTGCTTTAGGAAGTTGTATGCTCATGTTAACCCTCATGCTCATGTGATTATTGGTGATTATTCATGTTCCTAACCCTAATCATGTTAAATAATCTGATTTTGGTCCCTGGACTTCATGTTTCAAGACAATGTCTTTGGTCCTTGGGCTACATGTTTAAAGAGGAAAATTATGTATGAATCTATCATGTTTAAAGGTAAGGTCTTTATGGCCTTCAGGAACGACGGTTCCTGTTAGTCTGAGCTCATTCTAGCCTCATGTAAAGTGGAAAGACCTCTAGGGTGTTGGGTAAACACTTCAGGACTAACATTGCATTGCTATTATCATGTATGTTATATGAATTTGTTGAGTAGAAGTATAAATTGTTGCACAACATTTGCTTGCTTCTCATACACTGCATGTTTTATCACTTTCACTGGGACGTTAGTCTCACCCCACTCCGTGGGAATTACCTTAAGATGTGCAGGGTCCTCGTTCAGAGAAATGATGGAGGGTAGGAGCTGTTTTAGGCCTTGTGATGGCCCACTTTTTGGGATGATAGTAGTTTATTTTGTAAAGGCATAAGTTACATTATTTTGATGGGATAGAACTGTACATGTGGGGCCTCAGGGATTTATTTTATATTCCAGGACATATATATTGTTATATCCTATTATGCCTATTGATTGGATATTGTACATTGAGCCATTGATGGCAACTCTGATGATAATATTTGATGTATTAGAGATTCTTTCTTAAGTAAGTGTTGGATTACCTAAGCCTTATTGTATTGTGTTGTATGCCGATACTATTAATGTGCGGAATAATTTCACGAATTTGGAAATAGTGCTCCCAACAGGAATTATTTTCGAATTAAGAAATTAGGACGTTACAACGACTAAATATTTTGATTGGTCACAACCCATTCATGATCATATGACTGGAATGACGAATTTGGCTGTCAATGGGAATGGAATTGAATGAGTCCTTTCTAGTACAATTTATCATGAATTCTCTCCCTTCTAAATTTGACCAGTTCCAGGTGAATTATAACACAATTAAGGATAAATGGAATTTTCAAGAAATCAACACCCTGTTGGTTCAAGAGAAAGGGAGGTTGACGAAAGCGAAGGATCATTCTATCCATCTCAGGAGTCATGATGGTGCTAGCAACAGCAAGACCAAATCAGGAAAGAAGAATAAGAAGGAATAATTCCCAATGAAAGTGAATGAGCGAAAAATCCAGAAAGACCATAAGTGCTTCTTCTGCAAGAAAGTTGGTTACTTGAAGAAAGATTTTCTTAAAAGAAAGGCTTGGTTCGAAAAGAAAGTTACATTTTATGTTTCTGTAAGTTTTGAATCAAACCTTATTGAAGTACCTAGTAATACCTGGTGGTTGGATTCTGGTACTACTACTCATGTGTCTAATATTATGTGGGGATTCCTTTCAATCCAACCCATAAAAGAAATTGGAAAATGTTTGTATATAGGGAACAAAATGAAGGCACAAATAGAAGGAATTGAGACTTATAGATTGATTCTAGACACTGGTTGTTGTATAGATCTTGAAAAGTGTCTTTATGTTCCTAGTTGTTCTAGGAATTTAGTTTATGATGCAAAGTTTGATTGTTTAGGTTTTAATTTTAGGATTGGAAATGGTGTTTTTAATTTGTATAAATTTTTGTACTCTTATGGTTCTGGTACCTTATTGGATGGTTTATATCATTTCAATTTGTTGAACCACAGGAATACACTAAAGGGGGGGTTGAATAGTGTTTTTACAAACTCTTTGCAGTTTTCAGAAACCTTTTCAAAAAATGAGTTTACAAAATTTCAGATAGGTTTTCTGAAGCTATATGAACTTTTGTCCCTTATCTGAAAAGCTTCAGACAAGAGGTTTTTCTACAAAAATATTTCCTTGTTTAAAACAGAAAGTGTCTGTAAACTTACATTCGATTCCCCTTTAATGTTAACACTTATATAATAAAACGAGTTAAGGGAAAGAAGCACTTTGCCAAGATTTATCCTGGTTCACCCATTACCGCTTGTGAGCTACATCTAGTTCCAGTGCCAACAAGCTACTGAATTTCTCCACTAATCTGAAAAGATTAAAGTATTCTTTTACAATCAAGCCTCTTCAGGCTCTACACACCAGGTATTGTTTGCACATCTAGCCTCTCCAGGCTCTTACAATTATTGTTTGCTCACCTAGCTTCTTCAGGCTCAAACACTAAGTGTTTACAAAGAATCAGAGAACATAAAACTTTAGATAAGTTCTTCATTCCAAAGAATTTGTACAAGCAACTGTGTTAGACACAAAATGTGAAAGTTTAGTACAAATAATTTCAGAGTATAATCTATACAGATTTTTACAGCATCTTCTCTCAAAGAATATTGATTAGTTTCTACCCTTTGCTTCACGAAGATACACTCAGATTTATTGGATTCTTCAACTTGAAAACGTCATTGAGAAGTCCGTTGTGAGATAACATTAAATTCTCTTCATCTCGTTGTGAGACAACTCTGACATCGTACGAGGTCGCATCGCTGTTCTGACCATTGTAGGTCCTCCTGCGCAACATTTCCTCTTTGGTGATTATTTTAAAACCCTCGCCAAAAGTGATCTTTTGTCTTTCCAAAATTATGTTATGAGGTTGCGTGAAGGAATGCGTCAAACTTTGACCTGCCACGTCAGAAATGCCTTGGCTTCAAATAGATTGACTTTAGATACCTCTTCAGTCTTCATATCACACTTTAGACTTCAGATGAATCTTCAGATCCTTGTGCTTCAGAAAGCCTTGACTACTTCAGATAGAACTTCCTTCAGATGCATGACTTGCTTCAGATAGCCTTTACACTTGAGGTAGTTGGCCTTATCTGAAACATCAGAACTTTGTTAAGATTAATGTGATAACTTACATTAAGTTTTCTTAAGTTTATTATCATCAAAATCTTAAATGTGGGGTGTCTTGGAATTTTAAAGTCTTGAGACTCAACATTCTCCCCCTTTTCGATGATGATAGACTTAATAAAACTAAAATCTAACTAAGTAAAAAAGTAGGATAAAAAATTAAACAAATTTGCGCTCCCCCGAAGTTAGATACAAGTATCTTGCTCCTCTTGTACTCAAGTCTTGCTCCCCCTGAATTGCACATCTCAGATTTTCCTAAAAAAAATATAATCCCCCCCCTTTTGTCATCCATCAAAAGGGTATCAAAGCAATTAGATCAAATAAATCATATGCACTTCAAGAGTAAATATATAAATATCAAAGCAAACACAAGAGATATCAGAGCAATTAAAAATCACATATCAGAACATATATTAGAACAATAACACAAGTGATTTTCTGAAATTCTCATTTATTGAATGATAAGTTTTTTAAAATGACAGAACATCATTGATAGTAATAATCAACCCCTTTTCTCCAGTGTGTCCTTGATCAAGGAAAACAAAGAAGCCTGATACTTGGCTATTTCAGATAAGACTCCTTGCTTGAAAGATTCATTGTCTGAACGAATCTTATTTGTGAGCTCAAGTAACTGGTCTTGTTTCCTGACCAAGTCCATTTGCCTTCTTTCCATCACGTCCTGGTAGGCTTCTAGTTCCTCAATTCTACGCTTCAGAACTGCATTCTCACTATAAATATCACCTCCGGGCTTATGGAAAACAAGGTTGATGTAGGGAGTTGACATTCTGAAATAGGTTGCCTGCTTAGGAAGTCCATAACAACCAGGCCACTTAATTACATAGAAGTGCTAGTTGTGGGATTTCTTCAGAAGCTTCCATTCTCCATCATGCAAAGTTTCTCCCATAGGACATCTCTAAGTATGAGTTCATTGCTGACCGAAGGGTCCTTTGCTTACACCACAACAGAGTAGTCATTCAGCTTGACATGATCAACTCCTTCCACTTCTCCCTCTGGATCAGGATAAGAACAATCTCCTACTTACTCCCTCAAACTGCAATAGGAAGTCTAGACCCACTCTTGCTCTGTGTGGTTAAGACCTTCCCTCTTCATGATTGACCTCCACTGGCTTGGAGTCAAAGACTTTAATGGTCCCTTGAAGGAACTTGTTCCGACCTTCTTGTCCTTGACTCTAAAAGTCTCTCTAAAAGGAATCATTGGGATAAGCCTATCAGGCATGACCCAAAAGTGAGTAGATGGCAACATGTGAATAGGAAGTACTTGTCTGAAGCACATTATGCCCTTACACCTCATCTAATGTTGGCCGATGTTACCTGCCTCTGCTTCCAGCTTTTAATAAGGGTTCAGTCATCATCATCAACTAGAAACCCTTCATAACATATAGGATTTATGTGTTTTATAGGTGCTCCATATCCGATCTTCTGAAGCTTTAAGGGGTTATTTATTTCTTCCTTGGACCATCCAACAGACCATCTTACAAATGCATCATTGAAAGTGTCCAACTTCAGACCTTCCTTTATTTTCAGCAAAGGGGGATGATCCCTAAAGTACGCAAGTTCATCCCTTAGGTTTTTAAACCTAGGAACCCTTGGACTGTCCTCGAAAGGGATAGGATAGGGCCTATGAGGCTCTTCAACAACCAAAATCCTCCCAACTTCAGTAGAAGGCTCTAAAAACAAGTCTTGAGTGGTGCCAACCACCTAAACTTCTTTAGATACCCACCTATACTGTGCTCCCCATCCTCCAATAATTACCGGGTTGCTCATATGGGTACTAAGTTGAGTTTCAGAAACCCCTTCAGTAGTGGGATACATTTTTAGGTTAAGATACCTTAACCTCATTAGGTTTTGCAAATTCATCATCTTAAGATGAACTTACATTGCCCAACATCAATTTTGGTCTCTTTACCCATTGGGTCTTCTATTTCTCCTTGTCTTTTAGCTCAAGGTTATTCTTTCTATTTTCCCTATTTTTCCTTTTTAATTCCAGTAGAGCAGCTTCCTATATCTTAGCAGCATCAATACTTGCTACTCTTGTGATAATCTTCCCGGGGGCATCATCAATAGGAGCCTTCACCAGCCTAACTCTCTTCCTTTGGATTGATCTCTTCATCATCCTTTTTCTCTTCCTCCTTTCAGCTTCTTCTTATTTTGCCTTAAGATCTGCAACATATGCTTGTTGTTGAGCCACGGCTAGAACATGATCCAGTTCTTCTTGTTCCTTTCTTTTCAACTCTTCCTCTTTCTCCAACTCAGTTGCAATTGCTGCAACCTTCTGCATTTATGGGTCTAGATAGATCTCAACAAGAGGTTTGACATTGAGAACCTTTCTAAACCCAGGGTAAGTGCGACAACCTCCAAAACTGGTTCTTGTTGATCATGTGCTCTTCCCTCTGATGTTGAGGTAGGCATGTTCACAACATGAACAATTTCCTCAGTTTCCTTATGAAGTTCTTCAGATTGCCCTAGGGCATCTTTCAGAACTTTTTCAGACGATCTGAGTTGTGCAACGGGATCCACAACTGATGTTTTCTAAAATTCAAACTCTTTAGTGTCTTCTAGCTTTGCCTTCACCACTTGATACTTCAGCTTGCGCTTCACCATCTTAAATCTTTTTGTAGTTGTAGGCTCTTATGAAGGAGCCTTCTCCAGTTCAAACACATCCCTTCTTGGGTCTCCTTGCACCTCGTTTTCCAGAATGTCTTAAGTGTTCCTCTTAGTGGTTGTTGTCTTCATATTGGCAAAACCCAGTTTGATGGTATGCTCTGGTTTTGGTGTTACTACAATGATCCCCATGGCTTTGATGTTGTCCACAAAAAAGTAACCAGGTGCCTTGTGGAAGGGAAACTTGTGAATAGGCACCACGAAATGGTTTAGAATAGCCAGGATAAGTGTTGTGTACGTCAAGATGCTTGCTGAATCATTTATCTTTTTCGTCATGTTGGATAACAACAAGCTGGGCAAGTTAATTTGCTCCTTCTTCAACAAGTTAATCATGCAAAACCTCTCCATTTCTGAGACGTGGTCTCTGCTCCGCATCTTAGGTATCACCGTGGTGAAAAGTATGGCATGAAGTATTCTGGGTCTCTCAAGCATAGGCTGAGACTTAATGCATTTAGGATTTTCAGAACCATACAACATGGGGTTGAACTTCTTCTTCTCATCGTCGTTTTTTTCCTAGTCATTATAGAATGCAAGTCGTACAGATTCAGTTCCAGTGACTATAGACAATATTTCATCATCCACGAATACTTCCTTCTTCAACACTCTACTAGTAATCGATCTATTCCCAATGTCAGGGTTGATAATGATCTTGGAGTTCTTCTAGAACTACACCACTCCATGTTCATACCACTCTCCATCAATATTGTTGAAGAATGGAACCCATCCAGCAGCTTCAAACTTTGGGCAGAGGCCCACTCCTACATCCTTCATACGAGGGAGATTCACTACCTTGCTCTTCACAATGTTTCCACCAGCCGATTTCTTGGAGGCCATTATTGAGTCGAGAGTTGCAGAGAGGGAGCAAAAACTTAAAGAGGAAGTTTGAAAGCTCAAGTTGCAGAGGAAATGAGTAACGGTGCCCTAGCACGTTTCTCTTTCCAAATATATAGCTTCACAGACAGCCTGAAAAGTTACAACATGATTGCGCGGACTTCGGGAACTTGCGAAGTGCAAATGTATACTTTTTGAAAAAGGTGAATGTTAATTGTCTTATATTGCTACGTCATTTAGATGGGTGAGACTTTAGAACATCACCCAAATTTCAGACATATGCATTCAGACAGGTGCTTCTGATCAAGCATTTCAAACAGTCATTCAATTTAGATAGGTCAATTTTCATATAGTGCATGAATGTTTAGATGGCTTCTTATGAACTTAAATCTATCTTCAGCCAGGGGTTTTGTGAATATATCAACCCGTTGATGCTCTGTGTCAATGAACTTAATATAAAAAATACCTTTCTGAACATAGTCTCTAGTGAAATGATGCTTGATTTCTATATGATTAGCCCTAGAATGTTTTATGGGATTCTTAGACAAATTTATAGCGCTAGTATTATCACATATAATAGGTATACAATGATCAGAGATATTAAAATCTTCAAGCCAATACTATACCCATAAAAGTTGTGAACAACCACTTGCTGCTGCAATATATTCTGCTTCAGCTGTTGATAGAGCAATGGTGCTTTGCATTTTGCTTGACTAACTTATCATGTTACTTCCAATGAAGTGACATCCTCCACTGGTACTTTTTTTCTCTATTTCGTCTCTAGAAAAGTTCGAATCACAGTAGCCAACTAACCTGCAATCCTTACTCTTCTTATAGCAAAGACCAAGATTAGTAGTACTATTTAAATATATGCAAATTCTCTTTACAACCTTTTAATGAGTAATTCTTGTATCAGATTGAAATCTTGCACACAAACAGACACTGGACATAATGTCAGGTCTACTTGTTGTAAGATACAATAAGGAACCAATCATTCCTCTATACATTGTTTGATCAACAGATTCTTCTCCTTCATCTTTACTTAAGATTACAGAAGGATGCATTGGAGTTGACATAGGCTTGCAGTCATTGATGTTGAACTTCTTAAGCATTTATTTTGTATATTTTTCCTGATGGATCCATATACAATCATATTCTTGCTTAATCTGAAGTCCAAGGAAGAATTTTAATTCTCCCATCATGCTCATTTCAAACTCAAACTGCATAAGCTTAGAAAACTCTTTGCATAAATAAGATTTTGTTGAGCCAAATATAATATCATCAACATATATCTAAACCCTAGCCTTCCATGGAAACCAAGATCTCCCCTACTTAAAGCTTTGGGCTGAATTCTAGAGAAATGAGAAGATATTTTGATGGTTCTTGGAGTTCCTAAGCTTTGGTTCTTACTAGTTTTGAGTTCATCAAGCTTAGCAATGGAGGAAAAATGGGGAGGTGGCTCATGGCCAAGAAGGAGAGGAAGAAGGGTCCTTTTTGGCAATTTTTCTCTCCTCCCACTCCTTCTTATTTATAGATAAATTTTATTAATATTTTGTTATTATAATATTATTTTTGCTTAACTTCCAAGTCATGAGACTTGGCCTCCAAGTAGCTATTATTTTAATATTTGTTAATGCTTTCTCTCTAAGTAAGCATTATTTTATAATTTATGCGATTGATAAATTGCTCTATGAGTGTTACATACAATATAGGTTGCTTACTTTCAGTTTAAGGAGGTATGGTTTCTGAGTTTAACCGTTTTGGAGCTATACAATTCCAAATCCAATTTTGTCTTCACCAATAGCTTCTAAACATGAAATTACATTAGTAATAATTTTTCTATATTTTTCCGGATACAAATTCACCTGAATCGATGATAAGAAACCACAGAGGGGTGGACTCATTTACAAATGGTGGTTTAGGATTCTGAATAGGTGGGCTGAATGTATACAGGTGTGTTAGGAATGATGTCGACGTGCTTATTTAAACAAGAAAACTTGTCCTCCTATTCCTGTAAATTTGAAGCATCAAAAAAAGAAAATGTAAGAGGATTCATATCATTTTTCTTCCTCTCCATTCACTCATAATTCTGCCTAGTTTCATCCATGTATTGAGCGCTTATTTGTGAACAAAAATCTGCACCAATTTTGTTTGTTACCATGCGCTACTCTTTTTGAAATAAACTGCATCAATTCTGGTTTATTTAGTGTTGTTCTGGATTCCAAAATATGCACCAATTATATGTCAACAAATTCACGCCCAGCTGCACTTCAATTCTGTGTTCAATTGACGCTGAGTTATATTAGCAAACTGCATCTTGATTTTCTTCTTCAATTAAATTGCATTCTGATTGGTATAAAATATGCTTGTTCTGGACCAGTTTGAACGCTGACTATGATAAAGAATTCTACACCTAGTTGACCAATTATTTCACGCAGAATTGGCACTAAATCATTATCTTTCATCCTCTCTAATTATCTTCTAAATTTTGCTCACTGTCTATTTGATAAATTGATTCCTCTCTGTTTAAGGCAGCAACTACAATTTCCTAGAGGTCCTTACTCAGAATCCTAATCCAACCCTCTGTGGATTCATATCAACCAAGTTCTCGGATCAATCCCCCTATCTGTTTTCTAAGTTGTGTGCCTTTTAGGGTCCTACTGGAAAGAAATTATTGTTTAGTCAGGTAAACTTTAATATTCATTCCTAATCTTATTATTTTATCATTTCATTGTCCAATCTCGTCTCCGGTTGCAGTTGGATAAATATTATTTTAACGGATTGCGGGACCATAGAATGACGAGATTCACTATCTGACACTATTTGGAACTATTCTCCTAAACACTCTTTTGTCATATTCTAATATGTGTGCCACGTGTCTTCTCCGGCTCCATTTCTCTCTCTAAGTTCCTTCTTTCTCGGGTCCCAACCCCGGGCCCCGGTTTTCATCACGGTTCTCGTTTTCATTATTTTATCTTGTTTTCTTCTATTCGAAGGTCATTATTCGATAAAATATTTCTTTATTCTTATTTATTTTTATTTTATTATTTTTATCTATTGTGTAAGTCATATAGAAAAATCTAGGATATTACAGCTTTGATCGTTGACACAAAGCCACAACCGACGCACAGGGACAACGTTTCAAATCGACGACTTTGTTGAGTCTCAAAAGTTATAGAATTATTTACCTTGAGTCTCAGTCTCTCAATAGGTTTTAATGAATAACAAATATAAATATTCAAATAAATTTATGACAAAATGCCTTCACAATACTCTGTTTTATTTCAGATCATAAGAGTGTGAAATATCATCTGAAAGTTTATCATCGTATGAAGATCAAACATCGTTTGAAGAGCGATTATCCTCAAAAGAAGTGAAGTGCATCTAAAGCATCCCTTGCATCTGAAAAATGAAGTCTTCAGGACAATGGTTTGACCTTAGAAGACGTTACTGAGTAAGAGGAACGTTCAAATCAAGATCTTACCTACTTCAGCATAAGAGTCAGTGTTGCTTTTCTTCCTCGTTCAAATGTTTAGCACATTTAAGGAAAGTCTGCAACGCTGCTACTCCTACCCAGATTGCTTTGTGTGCGCAGACCTGCTGCACCTACTTCTACTCAGATTGCTTTGAACAGAGTTGTGTCAAACATATTCTGAATGCATTAAATGCTATTTGGTAACGGGCATTTATCCTTTGGAGACTATAAATACATCCCATGAAGAATTAAAGAAAAGAGAAGCATTATCAACCAAAAGAAACTACACGCTGCAAAAATCAAACTCTGATATTCTTTGTACAATCATTCATTTTCATATTCTGAGAAACTCTCAACTTGTTGTACATCAAAGTTCACAGCTATCATCTGAAGATAGTGAACTAATTCTCTTTCTTGTTTAAACTTAGAACAGTTTGGGTTGTGAAGCCTGGAGAGGCTTTTTGTCTAAAAGAATACTTGGGTTACACTTGGGTAAGTGTCGGAGAGCCTGAAGAGGCTTGGTGAAAGAAACAATACTTGGTTGAGAGCCTGGAGAGGCTTGGTGAAAGAAAGAATACTTGTGGTAGAGCCTGAAGAGGCTTGACAGAAAAGAATACTTGTGGTAGAGCCTGAAGAGGCTTGACAGAAAAGAATACTTGTGATAGAGCCTGAAGAGGCTTGACAGAAAAGAATACTTGTTGTAGAGCCTGAAGAGGCTTGACAGAAAAGAATACTTGTAATTCTTGCAAGAATAGTGGAAATCCATTGGCGGGTTGCCTTTGGGACTAGACGTAGCTCACGGTAAAAGTGAGTGAACCAGGATATATTTGGTTGTGTTCTCTCTTTCCCTTAAACTCTGTGAATTCAGTTTTTCTTCTAACCAAAAAAAAAAGGGGGCGTGAAAAGCATTTTAAATAGAGAACCTTAATCTTTTCAAAGGTACATTTACAAGCAAATTTTAAGTCTGAACTCAAGTTCAGAAGATACAGCAAAACTTCAGATCGTAATTCATCGTCTGATGATTTTCTGAAACGTCTTTCTAAAAAGTTTACCAAAAACTCAAGGTTTCCATTGAAACACTATTCAACCCCCTTCTAGTGTTTCCCTGTGTGTATTTTTAGACTTAGGGTATGTTTTTTAGTTGAATTTTGGAGGGGAAGGGAGGGAAAGGAATGGTTTATTAGAAGTCATTCTCCCCTTTATGTTTGTGAGTTTGAGTATTTTATAAAGTCTTTCCCTTCTCTTCTCCCCTTCCCTTCACCCCTCAATCCTCTCCTTTCCCCCTCCTCTCTAAACTCACAAACACACCCTTCGTAAATGGAAGATTTTGGCCAAAATGAAGGGTGTAGTAAGTGAAATTATAAACGTTATTTGAATGTGAGTCAGAAGTTTCAAAATCCGGTAAAGGCGGTGTTTGTCCTAAAATTTAACACAAATAAATGTATCTCAAAGTAATCTAGGACGAGATACAGGTACTCTTATTTTGTGTGTGGGTTCTACCTAGTGTGAAATCTATGGGTGAGCATAGGAACACACAAATCACTTGTAATTGGCCCCTGAACGGGCCTTAAATTTCATTAAAGTGGTAAATACAACGTTCAGGAGGTGTAATTGAAAGTAACCATTACAACTCCATGGATTCCTAAGCTACGGAGCATGAACATGTACATAAGTGAAAGAAGACGAGCAGAAGAAAGTAAATAGAAAAGAGGGTGGTCGGCACTGTCCCTACTTCCTCTCAGCGTGCTTGGTGCCTTGGATCACTATGGTGGATGCTACGACTTTCAGGGTGCTCTTGAGTGTTCAGGTTGCGGACCTTTGTTCCTTCATTCTTTCTCCTATTTATAGCTCCCTCTGGTAACCATTTTTTGGGTTGCTGGAACCTCCCAAGATCTTTACATAACTCCTCATGAACCCACATTCTCTGCATGGGCTCGTGCTTAATAACTGCTATTGATGACGTGGAAAACGTCCAAGGCAAACTGAACAGAAACAGGGGATATGATCCTTTCTCGAAATGATGGAGAAGGGTTCCTTCAAACCAAGGTGGAAGAAGCATTTCGAACCGACTAAAGATTCTTCTTCTTCGAACCGTGGTTTACTTCGAACCTGCCTAGACCCTTTCTTGACCTTGTTTGCTCCTTTGTAACCCGGGCCTTCTTTTTGCTCTTCGAAGCCACTTACCTGCCGTCAATCTAATTGTCTTGACCACCGTCAACTTTGGTCAATGTGACCAATACTTCTTCTGATTAGCCCTTTGGAGCAGCATTCTTAATTCTTCCATGGCTTTCCACCCCTATAAAAGGAAAATGACTTCATTTGGGTTTCACCATTCTTCCCTATGAACATGGAGAGATCTCTGATATTGGCTGCCCTGTACTACCTGATCTTTCCATTATATTTGGACTTCAGGTCGACAGGGTGTCCAACATTAGTGGTCACTTCATAGTGGACCTTGACCTCAGGTCGAACAGTGCAGCCAACATTCAAGGCCTTAGCCCCATGCATGGCCTGGTATTACTCCCAACTTCTGTGTACTAGGAAGAGGTTCGGGGTAATTGGCAATCTCAAAGCCCATAGCCTAATTTTCTGATTCTTGGGAGAAGAGGAAGATGAAGAAGAAGAGGAGGAGGAGGAAGGCAGATGAAGAAGATGGGGGTGAGGCTCCCGACCCATGGATTATTTGGAAGGTCCAAGGCTGAGAATCAACTCCTTTCTAAAATTCGAAGCAAGGTGTTGTTCCTCCTCCGAAGACATAACACTAACACCCAGGTTGAAGGGTCTACTTCCTCCATTCGAAGCACTGGTTCGAAGATCAATATACTTGGAGACATGTAATAGGAAATAAAGTTAGGTTCGAATAGCGAACCTTTAGGCTTTAGTTCGATTCTGTTGTAATCCCTATTAGAAGGCCTTTAATAAAATGAGTATTCTTTTCTGGCTTTCTGTTAGCCACTTCGAACTACATTTTATTTTACATGTAACAAATGCCCCCCAAAATGCATAGCTTCGAATTCTAGAAGGTTTGCATTTTTACACGTGGCAGATTTCTGCCCTACTGGAAACAACTCACGCATTCCCCTTCTCTCTCCCACGATCACGTGGACTGAGAACTTTGGGCTTCCACTAAACGTCAGTTGGGCTTGTAACTGCCAATGACTCTGTGGTTTCCCTCTTTAATCGTGTAACAGGGTTTTAAGACTCATCATCTTCTACCTCAGCTCTTTACCTTCTTTCTCACGTCTCTTAAGCTTCTAGCTTAAAAGATAAAAATCTCTACTTTCCTTCTTTTCCCCTATGTTCTATTTCCCATTCCAGTTCTGTCGTTCCAATGTTGTCTTCCACGATTAATTTAGTATTTCAGAGTGAGAAATATCAAGTGGCTTGCCCTACCCCTCTTGCAGCTGAAAATGGCAAGACCATTGTCAGAGATGACAGTACTTTCGTACCAGAACCTGAAGTTACTGAGGAAAATATGAAAGTGTGGGGCACTAGTGTCATCATCCCAACCAACATCGATGGACTCCGAATGGGTTTCCTTGGCCCTTATGAGTTTCCTCCAAGGACTCTTGAGTTCAAAGCCTTTCAAGCTCTCTATCTGATGGGACAGGATATAATCATTGAGTATGGCTAGGGTGCATCAAAAGAAATATTAAAGGCTCAAATGGGCAATCAATAAATGGAAACATTTAATCAAGGTTGGCTATTTGGTACTGAGCAAAATATTATAATCACAAAACATGCCTTTGTCACTTCCATATCTTCCACTAACAAGACAAAATTCAGAAACTCAAGCAATAACAGTTGACAAGCAGCGGTGAAAAGCTCTCAATTTTAGTGTTTGGGCTATAAACTCACCGGTTATTAGCTAAAATTTCCTTGATAAAGCACTTACTGGTTTTAATTAACTATCCTGATAGGTTCTCCTAAGAAGTATCCTAATTCTAACTGATTATGGAGTTAATCACAAAACCCTATCATCTTTCCTAATCTGGTTAGTTAAACTACTTAATTACAGAGAATTTTGAAAAAGTTGTCTTAAATCCTAATTTCCTAAGGTCCTAAGAATTTTAAAAAATTCTAAAAATTTAAAAAAAATATGAAATACGAAACAAAAATCCTATAAAATAATAGAAAATAAAAGAAAAACTAAAAGAAAGAAAACACCAGTATCAATCTTCCTCCTCTGTATCCTGTAAGTCCTTGTCCTGTTGCTCCTCCACCTCCCCCTGGATGAATAGGCCTGTCCCCAGGCCACTGTAAGAATATCTGGAACTCTTCAAGCAACATGCTTGGGTATGGATCTAGTACTCCTGATTGGTTTGAGGTCAACTGGTCTTTATACTTTGCAGCGGTCTGTGCAATTCATGAAGAATATGGAAGCCTATCATTAACCAATTTGCATGCATAATTCAAAGAATTAATATTTTCACAACAAAAGTTCAGTGCACTTGGTAATGACTTCCTAAAAACAAATCATACTCATATGTTTTGCAAGCATTCAATCAATCCATGGAAAGTGAAAGTTCAAGATTTTTGAAAGAAACAGAGCATAACTTTCAAATTCAATAACTCACAAAACAAATGGCATTCCAATCAAGCAAATTGTTCTTCATGTTCCACATAGTCATAATCATATTCAAGATAGCAATTATCAAAATTATACAAATTCATAATCCTAAAGTTGCTATCCTAAAATTCAAATCATAGAGTAAATGAAGATTTCAATTGGTAAAAATCAAACTTGAAAGTTTTAAAATTGATGGAGATTTGTGAGTGGAAAAAGTGAAAAGAAAAGCTTAAGAAGTAGAGAAACATTACATGAGAAAACAAGAGATTTTGTTTTTAAATTCCGTACTGCTGCGCTTCACCTGCGCTACAACGCAAGTGAAGCGTAGAAGACAGTGACTAAAATTGCATTCCTGCGCTTTACCTGCACTACAACGCAGGTGAAGCGCAGAAAACATAATGTAATTTTGCAATTTTCAGTCATGTTTTCTGCTGCTTCCTATTATTTAAAAATTTTATTTTCCACAAACTTATTCCAATCAATTTTGAAAATTTCCTAAATCCTAAGAAATGAAGAATCCTAATTAACAACTAGAAAATAAAAAAAAACTAAAATTAATTAAAGACTTTAAAAATCTCTGGGTTGCCTCCTAGAAAGCGCTTGTTTAACGTTTGATAGCTCGACGCCTGTTCTCTCAAGATGACTGAAACTGAAATATTTTGGTGAGCTTATGTGCTGCACCCTTCCTTTTTCTGGCCCATAAACATCCCCATAATCTTGCCTTGGAGCAATTTGTAGTGTGAAAAGACTTTAACCATTTTGGCTTCTTTCTGGAATTAGACCATGCATTAGCCTTCTTCTCCTGAAGCTTGAATGATTCATAAATGATTGCTCTCAATTTCTTTGCCTCACAGGGGTCTTTGATATGAAACACACCTGACCACTTCCTCAATATGTCTCTAGGCTCAGAATCCGATCCTCTTGGCTCAATTCTTCCTTTCTTTGCTCTGGTCAGGTCAGTGTACTCGCAGGCCTTTCTTTTGAGAGGTCTGGAAGGTTTTGTACCATGTCTGTCTTGATCTTCCTTTAGAGGACAGGTTTGATAAGGCAAGGTCTTTGATCTTGATATCACTTCCCTTCCTTCCACGGTCTTTGATTCTCCATCTCCCTATTCACTCTTTTTCTCATTTTCTTGATCTTTTTCGTCATGTACAACCCTCATATGTTGTATCTCTACCCCCCTTTCAAAGTCATTCTCTTCTTCTAGCACCATCTTTTCTGTTTCCTCCTCTCATTTTTCTTCTTCTTCTGCTGCACCTTCTTCTTCTTCTTCTTCTTCTTCTTCTTCTTCTTCTTCTTTCTTCTTCTTCTTTCTTCTTCTTCTTCTTCTTCTTCTTCTTCTTCTTCTTCTTCTTTGTCTTCATCAACTTCGTCTGATTCTCTTTCTTGTGTTTCTTCAATTTCCATCTTCTTTATCAGCCAGATTGTCATTGATTTCCTCCCTATCAGCTGAACAATGTCGTCACACTATTCTTCAGGGTTGGGTAGTGCATTTGCTGAAAATTGCTTGTTCCAACAGTTGATCATACTGTCTATCTCATCTAGTACGAGGTCAGCGGATAGTCCTTCTCTTTCACAATACAGCTAAAATTGTATAAATTCATCCCACTTTCTTCAATAAAACCGTCACTATCTGAATGCCTTGCTGAGATTTGTTCTGACTGTTGGTTGGCTTCTGTTTCTGTTAATTACTCCAGCAAGGTGTCAGTGTTTCTTCTTGCTTCTTCTCTTTCCTTCTGAAGTCTTAACTCCCTTTGTTCTGCTAACTGCGCTATCAAAGCATCATTTTTCTTCTTGCTTCTTCTCTCTCCTTCTGAAATTGTATATTATATCGATTGAGTTCTTCCAAAAACTCATCATATTTTGAGTAACTTTGCTGCTGTTGAAAAGAAGGTTGCATGCGGAATGAAACATCATCTTGGTGCCATCCAAAATTCTTATTCTGGTAACTTCCCCAATCCTGTGAAAAATTGTTAGAATAATTGTTGTAATTAGAGAAGTTACCTTGAATCGGTGTATGGGAGAAATACTCTGGTTCTTGTTGTCTAACATAATCTCCAAGGGTTCTTCTTGATGGATTTTGATAATCTCCAAGCGTTCTTCTTGGTGGATTTTGCCATTCAGAAGCCATTCAACATTTACTTCACTTGGGGTAGTTGATCAGAGAGTGTAGAGATTGTCTCCTTAAGCTTATCCTTGCCCCCTTTTCTATTACCTGTTTTCTCAAGAGAAATAATCAAGATGCTCAAACAAAGAGAAAAACAAAATAACAAAAATAATAATTTTTTAAGAAGAAAATAATAAAATATTTTTGTTTTCTTCTCAACTTTTCCCTTGTCTCCTTCTCTTGTTTCTGCCTCTGTTCCTCCGAGATGTCCTCTCGATTTCCGGGTCGAATTGTAATTGATTGGGGGACACCTGGCCTCTCAAAATATAAACAAGAAACCTTGAAAAAGGTAAGTGTGGAAAAAAAATTTTAATAATAATAGAAAAACAATAAATTTCCTAAAATAATAAAAATTTCCTAAAACAACAAAAAGAATAATTAAAAGAAATCCTAAGATAGATAAAAAATAAAAGAAATCCTAAGATAGATATTCTTGATAACTAGACCGCCAAGGTCTACACGAATTGGAAACCGTTCCCCGTCAACGACGCCAAAAATACTTGATGGGTTTCTGGCAAGCAAACCAAAAATCCAGTAGTATAATAGTAAGAAAAGTATTGTATCCACAGGGAACGGTCAATTCACGTATACTCGTGATCTAATTATCAAGGAAAAAAAAAGGGTTTTGAGAATATTGTTGTGCGAAAAACATAGATAGCAAATTAATAATCAATTGAATTTAGAAAGGAAGAGTTAGAGACACTTACTTGGATTAGGATTGAACTTCATATCATCACACCCCTCATGTATGTCGAGACTACCCAATATTTATAGGCTTTGAACTATAACACTGTAGACAAACTATATTGCTAAGACCCCGAGTTACCAGGCGCCACTCACACTCAAAGGTAATCCATGCGGGTTCTCCCAAGCGACAGACTTACCCTCGGCTTATTTTGCTTTCTTTATCCCGTTTGTAAAAGAACTAATTGATAAACGAGGCCTACTCCTCTGGACGCACCTTCGCTAGAGTACTGTCACTACCCATCACTCATTAGAATACATCCACGTTTCGCTTCCTGGATTGACAATCAACTAATCCTTTGCTATCGATCCATTAGACCATGCCTATCCTTTAGATGCCCTTCATTAGGATACTCACACTAACCATCAATCATTAGAAACACCCATGTTTCAGTCACTGGTTAACCGAGTATTCTCATTCACTCAGAGGTTGAGTTTCCTATGTCTAGGCTCCCCCAAACTCATCATAGTCGTAACGTTAATTACAAACTAGCCTATAACTCCGGCGCAAGCGCGGAAGTTAGGAATTAAGCACAGAACAAGATTACCAATATTATAGCTAGGGAACTACATAAATAAATAGATAGAGTTCAACATACACTTGGGAATGGAATCGATTACATTCAATCCTAATGGAGAGTTAACTACACAAGGTAGCCATACAACCCACCGAAGATGCTGTCACCATCTTCAATCCTTGTGAAGCGCTCCTCCTCTCCTACTCTAAAATTAGAACTGGTGCATTATCACTAGAATATAACTGAATTTCAATAATCGTGCACACCTAATCTGGTGCAAGAGGTTCCTATTTATAGGCTAAGGAAAGACAAAGAAAATTGGGGAGAAATCTATCTAAAAACGACAACAGGGCAAGAATCAGCGTGATCTGCGCTTCACCTTGCGCTACAACGCAGGTTGCAGCGCAGGAACCAGAGGGCTGCGCTTCACCCTGCGCTACAGCGCAGGTTGAAGCGCAGCATGCGTCCTGCAACTCCAAACTTTCTCCTTTTAATTTGATCTCTCCCCGAGACTGGTTTTGGCTGATTTGTCTTTCCTTGTTTCCCTTTATTTGATGAAATCTTTGTATTTATTGAGCATCTTTGATTTATTT
Organism: Sesbania bispinosa; assembly: GCA_026901365.1. Taxonomy (NCBI): domain Eukaryota; kingdom Viridiplantae; phylum Streptophyta; class Magnoliopsida; order Fabales; family Fabaceae; genus Sesbania; species Sesbania bispinosa. Next base: position 1,176,562 of record QLOH01000201.1, on the reverse strand, counting down.
GGGAATGTTGTCTGCAGAATCCTTGTTTGATTGGCAGAGATATCTTCATTAATGGCTCTCAGATATTCTTCAAATTTTCATTATTGCTCACAAATAATCTTCCAATCTTCATTAATTGCCTTCAATCAAACTTCAAATCTTGTAGATATCTCCCTTATTTAATGTTATCTTTCCCTCACATCAAATCCTTGAAATATTCTGCAAAAATCAGCACTATTTCTATCAAAATAGCATCAAATTCAAATCTAAGATTAATAAATACAATTTATCTAATATTTAATAAGAAGGGATTAAACTGGGGCAAAAATACCATTTTATCCTTGATAAGTGAACTAAAAAGTGCTCTAATTTATCATATGATTTTCACTTATCACTATCCCACAGAGAAGATCTTGGCTTTCAATGACCTCGTAAGAGCTGACGTCAATGAGACAGAGAAGTATATATTCAGAGCTTCTCCCATGCTTCTCAAGAAGACCAATATCAGCTGTTTGGATAAGGTTCAGTCCGAGAAAAAGGATTTCTGGAAGAGGATGGGCATCTTTGATCTGATTCAGCTATCTAGGGAGCACCTGCAATACAAAATTGACCTCCTCCTTGCCGCGCTGAACTTTTGGGACCAAGGTACATGCACATTTTTCCTTCCTTGTGGGATGATTACTCCTACTTTGTTAGATGTCTCTATTATCACTAACCTCGAACCTTATGGAGGGACTTACCTCCCAAACACCAAGCCTTCTAATGCTGAATATTCAATTAACACTTCAAAGATGACCTTTCAGGCCTTTATTAGTAATAACCATGATCAAAGTTCCTCTAATGTCTCTGAAAAGGAACACATTGCCTTTCTTTGGCTTTGGTTGGCCAATTTTGTTTTCTATGCTCGATCTCTTTAAGTCCCACATGGCCTCTTTCCTTTAGCTGTTTGCCTTCATGAAGGCAAAAAAATCACTTTGGCCAAATTGCTTCTTGGTCATTTATATTTGTGCATCTCTGATGCTTTGAGTTCCTACAAGTCCCTCAAACCATTAGGAGGCTTCTATGGCCCCTTTTGGCTTCTTGATTTTTGGCTTCGAGCCACGTTTCCACAGGACGCAAAGATCACAACCGAGGTGTCCAACCTGTTCGAACCTACTGCCAAAAGCTTAACTTACACCCACCTTTTCCCCTTCAAGGAGAAGGTGTCTGATGGCATTAAAGCCTTCATGACTTACTTCTTCGACCAACACAAATATGAGGACAACCTCAACCCTTATTCTAAAAGGACTCGTGGTCCTCAGTGGGTCCATCAACCCCTTATAAGTGTCAATCCTGCTGATCAGGCTGATCAGGATCAAAGATGGAGTGAAATTCTTCGAAACCAGCTGATCTTTCCACACTATGATCAGACTATCCATTGCCTCATGCACTACTAGCCAACCCTTGTGGCTAGGCAATTTGGGCTTTGCCAAGACATCCCTATTCCTTTCTTCAAAGGACAAGATATCGCCCCCTACACATCAATGGATGAAGTAATTCTGAGGATTATGGAGTTCGAAGAGACTAAGCCACCTTATGTGCCTACTGACTTTACTCCTTCGAACTACTGCACTGCTGCTTACGACCATTGGTGGCGTAGCTCCTACAAAGAAATGGCATGTTCGAAGGAGGTGTGCTTCAGACGCATCATTACCACCCAGGAATATCCAGAACCTGAGGGACGAAAAAGACAAGGTACTTCAAAGCAACCCATCACTTTTGGCTATCTCGCTTACCTTCTCAATATCTTATTAACATTGTCTTTGACCCTTACAGCTCCCAAAGATGCTGGTGACTCATCGAAGTCAAAGAAGCCAAAGGCTCCCAAGGGCAACAAGGAAGCGACTTCGACAGATGTTGTTGGAACTTCGATGTCTAAGAAGGCCCCTAAAGGAGATAAGGTAAGCATAAACTTATATGGCTCAATTTTCTTCTATGCTTGCGTCTCCTCTTATCTTTGTGTACTTTCAAACCTTGTAGAAGGCTCCAACTAAAAGAAAACTAGCTTCGAAGCCGCCTACTAAGAAAACTCCCACCACTTCAAGGAAGAGGAAAACCCCTGCTGCTGCTTCATCCGAAATAGAGGCTCAACCCACTCAAACCCAAACCCCTTCTGCTGGGACCCCGAGTGAAGACCCTTCAAGTGCAAAGCAGACAAATGAACAAATAGTTGCTTCTGGGTCTGAGGCAGATCCTCCTACTTTGGACAAGGACATTGGTGGTGAAACTAATAAGCCTGGCTCTTCTACCGATCCCCAAGCCACCAAGGTTTGTGTCTTAGTTTTTTTTTTCCTTTGTTTCGAATCTTCTCATTTGGACTTTTATCCTGCAGGATCCGAATCCAAAGAAGAGAGTCAAGCACGTGGCACCAAACATTAGGCAGTCCTGGAAAACTAATAGGGTGGTAAGATATTACTTTGCCTCTTTCTCCTTTACATTTGGTTGCATGCTCTGATTTGAACCTTCTATCTTCAGGTACTTTCAGATTCGACCAATCAAGGAAGTACTACAGGTTCGAGTTCCTCAAGCCTTGAAACTTTTTTAAATTTTCTTCCTCTTGCTGTTCAATACCCTGGGTCGAACAGAATTATAAGATTTCAAGTTGCAGGGGATCGAACTACGACTGAAGAGCCTGAGGTCAACTCCCTTGTACACTCTGATAATCCTACCCAAGAGGAAGAGCAAGAAGAAAACACTGAAAACCCTGAGCAAGCCCAAGATGAAGATGTTTCTAAGGATCAATCTGATGATGATGACGTTGTCATTATCGAACCATCTGAGAACGAGGTTGCTCCTGAGAATGAGGTTGTGCAATCTGAAGGGGTTGTTCCTGTCGTTCAAACTACTGAAACTATTCAGGATCCTCAATTTGATGAGCCTCCAAAGTCTCAACCATCCCAAGAAAATCAAGGTGCTGATGGTTCGACCCAGGGGAAAACTCAGGAAGGTGAACATGAGCAGAACTCTCAATGTGACGTGCCTTCAACCCCTTCCTTCACTGCTCCAGAAGATGATAATGAAGGTCATGGTCAAACACCCCCTGATAACACTCTTATCCAGATGCCTTCGAAAGAGCCCGTGGTTCAACCAACTGCTACCTCTTCGATCCCAGTGCAATAGGAACCTCGAGCTCAATCACCGCCAAAAACCCCTGCACCTACTATTGACCTGGAGACCCTAAGCAAGCGGCTCGAAGATGACCCATTCTTCATTATAAACAGGTTATTGGCAGGGTCACTTCCTACTGTTGCAGTGAGCCGTAGTGCCAAAACTTCAGAGTCAAGCACTCATCGAAGAATTCAGGGATTGGTGAGCAGACTTCGACACTTAGTCTTTTCACAAAACTTGGTGGAAGTTATAAGTGATGAGCTTGATAACCAAATTAGAGAAGTGTTGGCTGAACTAAAGACTGCTCCTGAAGACGTCCTTTGGAGTTGGACGAAGCTCTTGGAGTTTTCTGTGCATGGTATGATACTCTGAATAGAATCCATGCCAATGAAACTCAACAAGAAGAGATCCTGGGCCAAGAAGGAATTTTAAGGAACAAGCTCTTGGAACATAATACTCAGTTCACAGCATGCTTCATGACCTTGGAACAGGGAGCCAGCCAACTGAGAGTGCTGGATGGAGAGATCGAGGAGCTGCAGAGGCAATTAGCTTTGAAGACTAAGGAAAGGGAAGTCCTGTCTGCATCTGTTGATCAGGGTAAAAAGCTTCAAGAGGATCTGAAAGAAGTGGTAAAGAATGACTCCAACACACTTCTTAATTGCTTCAGGAATATGGAGAAGGCAAAGAATGAACATGCCATCCTCGAAGCTACTTTGGCAAAGATCAAGGAAGAATACCTTGAGTTTAAAGCCAAAGACTTGTTTTAAGATCTTTGCATTTAGGCCTCTGCCTTAATGTTTTACATGTTTATTTGTACCAGCCATGCTTGGCTCTGAACTTATTTATTTAAATGGATTTTACTTCATGCACGATGGGTTTGTACCTTTTATATGTTTTCCATTTATGGCTCGAATCGCACAATTAGAAGTAATATCTCGAATAGTATAGGAATTGCTTGACAACACCCCTTCTACCTCGAATGGCCCTTCCCAAATGGGGGTCCACTTGCCAAACCTTGGTGATTTCTTACCCAAAGGTAATTGGACTTTCCAGACTAAATCTCCTTCTTGGAAAGTCTTACTACTAACCCTTTGATTATAGAATCGAGTCACTCTTTCTTTCTACTTGACTATGTTTTCCAACGCAACAAGTCTCTCTTAGTCTAATACATCTAGTTCATCAATCATTAGGCTCAGATAATCCTGTGTAGGAAATTCTTGTTCCCTCTATATTCGAAGGGACTGAAGGTTGATTTCCAAAGGTAGAACAGCCTCATGGCCATATACCAATTTATATGGAGAAGCGGCAATAACATCTCTTGGAGAATTTCTATAGGCCCACAACACTTGGCTAAGTGTTTCATGCCAATTTCGAGGCTTCTGCCCTATGTGCTTCTTGATCAACCCTATTAAAATTTTGTTGGTGGCCTCAACTTGGCCATTAGCTTGGGCTAATAAGGGGTGAAGGTGAGTAGTTTAATCTTTCTTGACTCTGCATATTGCATCACCTTCCTCCCGGTGAACATAGTCCCTTGATCTGTGGTTATGGTCTCAGGAATACCAAATCTATGGACTATATGCTCTTCCACAAAGTCTATCACCTCTATTTGCCCTATATCTTTTAGGGGAACAACCTCAACCCACTTAGTGAAATAGTCTACCCCAACTAATATGAAATTATGTCCTATTGAAGATGGAGGGTGAATCATACCTATCAAGTCGAGGGCCCACCCTTGAAATGGCCAAGGCTTGATGATTGAATGTAACTCTGCAGCAGGAACGTGATGCATGTGTCCATGTTTCTGACATTCTTCACATCCTCTGGCGTAATCATGACAATCTTTAAGCATGGATGGCCAGAAAAAACAATACCTTAGGAGAGTCCACTTCATCTTTTCCCCTGCTTGATGAGCTCCACAAATCCCTTCATGAACTTCAGCCAATGCTAGGTACGCCTCTACCTCTCCTAAACATCTTAATAGATGCCCCCATTGACTTCTTGTATAATTCATCTCCTTGAATGGTATAGTTCAAAGCCTTGAACTTAATCTTTCTATCAGTTGGCTTTGATGGATCCCTCAAGTAGTCAACTATTGGTTTCCTCCAGTCTGAGGACGTCAAGGCATCTATGTTCAAAACCATTTTCTCTTTTATAGTTAAAAGAGGTTTGGTTTTGATTAAGCTCTCGAACAACTCAGATTTGACCTTGTAACCAGAAGCTATTTGGGCTAATTCGTTTTCCACTTCATTTTCTATTCGAGGCACGTGCTCCAATGTTACCTCCTCAAAATAGTACATCAAACTTTTTTCCCTGGCAAAATATTTTGCCAATTTCGAACTACAGCACTTATAAACCCCCTTCAATTGATTAATAACCAATTGGGAGTCACCCTTCACATGAACGTGAGTGGCTTCTAAACTTATCAAGAGTTCAAGGCCAGCAATTAACGCTTCATACTCTATCTCGTTGTTCGAACATTCTCCTCTAATTCTAAACATGACTTGGTTATAACTTATTTGGGGTTATAATCAGCATTCCTATGTCGTTCCCTTTATCATGTTTAGAACCATCAAAGAATAATTTCCAAGGTTTAATTCCAATGAAATTAACCTCTTTAATTTGAACCGTAGGTTGTTCGGCTAGAAAATCAACAAAGGCTTGCCCTTTTACTGCCTTTAAAGGCATATATTTTAATGAGAATTTAGTTAATGCTAAAGCTCATTTCCCAATCCTGCCATGAACTATTGGCTTGATCAACATGTATTTAATTACATCAAAATGTGAACTCACAAAAACCTCAGAGGGTTTCAAATAGTATTTGAGTTTCAAACATGAGAAATAAAGGCATAAAAATAACTTTTCTAGAGATGTATATCTCTTCTCTACATCACTTAGGCCTCTACTTAGGTAGTAAATTACCCTTTCGAAGCCACTTTCATCCTCTTGGGCCAACACACTACCCAGAGTTTCCTCAAATGCAAAGATATATAATCTCAGAGGTCTCCCTTGAACTGGTGGAGTCATCACTGGTGGATTGGCTAAGTATTTCTTGATTGATTCGAAAGCCATTTGATATTCTTCTCTCCATTCGAACTTTTCTTTTCTTTTCAACTTTACCAATGGAGAAAATATTCTTGTCTTTCCTGACAGGTTCGAGATGAACCTTCTCAAGTAGTTGATTTTCCCCAACAAGCATTGCAACTGTTTCTTGTTCTCTGGAGGCCTTGCATCGATGATGGCTTGGGCTTTATTCTTATCCACCTCGATCCCTTGTTGCTGCACCAGGAATCCCAAGAAGTTTCCTGCAGATACTCCAAAGGCACATTTTAAAGGATTCATTTTCAGCCCGTGTGCTCTCATTCTTTCGAATGAACATCTCAAGTGTTCCAAGTGTTGTGTCTTGGTCTTCGATTTGACCATCACATCATCTATGTATACCTGCATGAACTCACCAATGAAATCATGAAAAATTAAGTTCATGGCCCTTTGATACGTGGCCCCAGCATTTTTCAAACCAAAAGGCAACATCACCCATTCGAAGGTACCCAATGCCCCAGGACAACGAAAGGAAGTTTTCGAAATGTCTTCCTCTGCAATAAAGATCTGGTTATACCCAGAATAGCCATCAAGTAGGCTTAACACTTCGTTTCCTGCTACTGAGTCTATGAGCATATCAGTTATGGGCATTGGGTACTCATCCTTTGGGGCTACCTCGTTAAGGTTTCGAAAATCAATACAAACTCTCAATTTGCCATTATTTTAATAACTGGCACAATATTAGAAATCCAGTTTACATACCTCGTGGTTCGAATGAACTTGGCCTTGAGAAGTCTTTCTATTTCCTCTTTGATCTTTGAAACCACCTCTGGGGCAAACCTTCGAGGAGGTTGCTTCACTGGTTTCTTTCCCAGGCAAGATGGGTAATCTGTGTTCGACCAATGCTTGATCTAAGCCTGGCATCTCATCGTAGTCCCACGCGAAACAATCTTTGTAGTGCTTCAAGAGCTCAATCAGCTGTTGCTTGATTTCAGGATCTACCTTGGTACTGATGAAGGTAGGTATCTTGTCTTCGGCCGTTCCCAAGTTGACCTCTTCGAGCTGGTCTTGTGCTTCGAACCTTGGCACTTTCTCTTGGCCGTATTCTATGTTTGACACTTCATCATCATAGATGCAATCCAGGCATGTTGAGCCTTCATCAGTTCCTACCTCTTGTGCTTGAGTTGGTTCATGCTGGTCTTTCTTTTCTTCGAACAACTCTTTTTCTGACTTCGAAGGTGACTCAGACCTTGATTCGGCCACGTAGGCTGCTATCCTGCTTATGAGTGATTCTATGTTTCCATGAATCACCTAGTATTTCCAGGTCCGTATCAAGATCGGCCTCTCTCTTCAATGTGAAACCTTTGATAGGGTCCAGCCTCACTGAGTATGGGACTTTTTCTGAGTGTATGGCTGACTTGGAGTCCAGTTCATACGGACTGATGTGAGCCAAGTTTCTATCAAAATCCATTTCCACCAAGCCTTGCTCAGCAGTATAGATACCTTGGTCAGCTTTGACCACTATTGGGTTGCCCTCTTGATCCCAGAGGAATAACTTCTGATGCACTGTTGATGGGACGGCCCCCATCCCATGGATCCATTCTCTTCCCAATAACATATTAAAACTAGCTTTAGTTTGGATTACCACAAAGATAGTGGTTCTGACCTGGCCACCTACTACAAGGTCAAGAGCCACAACCCCTTCTGACCCAGATGACTTCCCAGCAAAATCTGTAATCACTATGTTGTGAGGGAGTAGGTCTCTATTGGTTTTCCCCCAACTTGTCGAATGTTGATCTTGGGAGTAGGTTGATGGCTGCTCCACCATCAATAATGACCCTGTTAATGGGGTTGCCTTCTACCACAACCTTGATGTAGAGTGGCTTCATGTGAGCCATGTCTCCTATAGCTAGTTTAGTTATGGTGACCACTTCATTCTTGGTCTCTGCCTCTGTTTGATTCAACATGACAGCACTCTGAAGGTTGTCATCTTCAAAGTCTTCCTCATTTTCTAACCTTTGTACCTGCTGGGAAAACTCAGCTGGTAAGATCGAAATAATACCACATATTTCTTGGATCGAATCAGGAAATCCTGATTTGAATTCCTCAGATAAAAGGTCATCTTCCTCCATCTCTTTTACCTTAGCAGCATTAATTTGCTCACGCAGGTCACGCTGAGACTTTGATGAAGAGGCCTCAAATCTTCTTTTAGGCCTTTGTGGGATCTTCACACATTCTGCTTGGATCTGTTCCATTCGAGCCCTATACATCCTTTGGGCTCTGCGCCATTGAGTTCTTGTCATTGAACCTTTGGCCTTTGAATATTGACTGAAGTGGTACCAACTTTCACGGGGAGGATCCATTTCCTTGGAAGGTTTCATCATAATCTCCTTACCCTTAACAGAGTTTGAAGTCCCTGCCTTCTGTGCCACAGGTTTTCCACTTTGTTTGGGTCTTTGGCTTGGCAGGCACCTGCCTTACCCATTGGTTCGAAGGTGTCTTGGCAGGGGGACGAAGGTGTGATCCCGAATAGGCATACCTCTTCCTACTCCTTTCAGAGCCTTGTACATTTTCTGACCCTCTTCATATTTCTGGGGTCCTAACCTTTCCTTCAGTTGACTCTTCTTGGTCGAAGCTTCCTCGAAGGTCTTGGCTGAATCAACATCGAACACTGCGCTGCATCTTGGGCACAACATGACATTCCTATCTTCATTCAGCTTCCTGGTTAGGTATTCCAGGATGCTCTCATTAGCAGAAGGATAGATATCATTCACTTCCTTTTCAAACTCATTAATAGCCATGTCAGTGGCCCTGGCATCCACTGGCTCTACTTCGACCATGTTTATTTCGAAGGGCTCGGTGTAATGAACGTTGTTATCGAACGGGTTGGCGTCTACCTTCATGGTGTTCTTCATCTTCTCCTTGAACTTGAGTCTCCCTTCTGAATCAAGTCCTTGAAACGAACACAATGATTGGTTAGATGACCATAAACGTTATGATAATTGCAATATTTTCTTCCCTTTCTCTGTTGAGCGTAGGGATTTTATGATCATCACTCAGGATGATCTGTTTGTCTTTCAGCAAAATATCAAAAATTTGGTCAGCCTTAGTAACATCAAAACCATATGATGGCTTCTTAAATTTCTCATTACTAGAGGAGTTAGAGTCCTCTTTTGCTGGTCTCAGCAAAGAACAAACATAGGATGGGTCAGGTTTCAATTCGGCCACCTTGACTTCATTCTCTTCCGAGTCATTGTTCGAATCACTACCATAATCAACAGTCTCTAGATAGGCTACTTTATCTCTCTTGCCTACCCTATCGAACTTCTTATATTTGGTCTTTTATGCCTTTATCTGCTCTATTTGTCTAACTTTATCCGCTAGTTGGGCCATATCTCGAACTGGAAGGTTGATTAGTTTCTTCCTAACATAAAATTCAAATCCTCCAGTGGCTATTTGAACCAACTCATGTTCAGAAATGGGGGTGAAACATCTAGCCTTAGATTGTCTGAACCTATTCAGATAATCTTCTATGGTTTGGTTGGATGTCCTCTTGATACCCATAAGATCTACTAGGCTCACTTTGCTCTCACCCCTAAAGAACTGTTCATGGAATGCTCTCTCTCACTGGACCCAATTGTGGATCAAATTTTGGGGGAAGGGTTCTGAACCAAGTGAAGGCGTTCTTGGTTAACGAACTGGGAAAATACTTCATTTTTAGTAGTTCATGATTGGCTAAGTCTCCACACTCTATTTGGTATCTAGCCACATGTTCCACAATCGACTCCCCTATTTCTCCAGCAAATTTGGAAAATTTTGGAACCTTTAGTCCCCTAGGTAACTCTACCCGTAAGACATCTTGGGGAAAGGCTGAGACAAAATAAGGTTCATTTGCATAGCCCACATTGAAACCATGCCTATTCAATACTTGTTCCACTATGTTAGCAACATTATGTTGCCCCCCAAGGTTCATCTGTCTTTCCCTCTCAACCACTAAGTCAGGGTCCTGGTTTCGAGCCACAATTACTGGGGGCACTCTTTCTGGCCCATTTAAGCCAAGTTTGACTTGAGGCTCTCTCCTAATGGCCTCTTGCCTTTCGAAGCCAACTTCTTTTGGTCCGCTTCCAAAGACATCAGCAAGCCTACTCATTTGCCTTGCTAACAATTGGTAGTTCTGGTTTGTGGTTGCTACCAAAGGGGTATCACCGTGGCCATTTGTTGAGTTAACATGTTAACCATATCATGGTTGCTCTCATTCATTTGTTGTCTCATGGACTGCAAAGCCACATTGGTGAAAGCACTTGGTCCTAATTGGTTAGACCACATCTCAGGTGAGTTCTTTTTGTTCCTTAGAGGAACATGAACTGCTAGTGGATTGGTGTAGACATTCTGAGGCATACCTAAAGTTTCCACCATGTTTTGGGTTTGGAAACCAGGGGGTGGTCCCTCAACCCTAAGAGGCTCGTACGCTCTCACTTGGCTAATAACTGGTTCCTCAGGTTGAGGGAGTGTACCCACAGGCACTTCGTCCTCTCTGTATCTCCTAACTCCTCCTGGGGAGTTTTGACTGCCATTGTGGCTTCCATGAGGAACTTCGTTGGTTGAGGAACTTCCAGAAGAATTTCCAGAACCATTCTTGTTCTTAGTTGACATGGTCTTCCTACCACTCCTTAGATTCATACAACATTCATAAAAAGAGTCCCACTGGGCGTGCCAATTTGTTTGTCCTAAAATTTAACACAAACAAATGTATCTCAGAGCAATCTAGGACGAGATACAAGTCCTCTTATTTTGTGTGTGGGTTCTACCTCGTGTGAAATCTATAGGTGAGCGTAGGAACACACAAATCACTTGTAACTGGCCCCTGAACGGGCCTTAAATTGCATTAAAGTGGTAAATACAACGTTCAGGAGGTGTAATTGAAAGTAACCATTACAACTCCATGGATTCATAAGCTATGAAGCATGAACATGTACATAAGTGAAAGAAGACGAGCAGAAGAAAGTAAATAGAAAAGAGGGTGGTCGGCGCTGTCCCTACTTCCTCTCAGCGTGCTGGGTGCCTTGGATTGCTATGGTGGATGCTACGGCTTTTAGAGTGCTCTTGAGTGTTCAGGTTGCGGACCTTTGTTCCTTCATTCTTTCTCCTATTTATAGCTCCCTCTTGTAACCGTTTTTTGGGTTGCTAGAACCTCCCAAGATCTTTACATAACTCCTCATGAACCCACGTTCTCTGCATACACTCTGGTGGGCTCGTGCTTAATAACTGCTATTCATGACGTGGAAAACGTCCAAGGCAAACTGAACAGAAACAGGGGATATGATCCTTTCTCGAACTGATGGAGAAGGGTTCTTTCAAACCAAGGTGGAGGAAGCATTTCGAACCGGCTAAAGATTCTTCTTCTTCGAACCGTGGTTTACTTCCAACCTGCCTAGACCTTTTCTTGACCCTGTTTACTCCTTCGTAACCCGGGCCTTCTTTTTACTCTTCGAAGCCACTTACCTGCCGTCCAATCTAATTGTCTTGACCACCGTCCACTTTGGTCAATATGACCAAGACTTCTTCTGATTGGCCCTTTGGAGCAGCATTCTTAATTCTTCCATGGCTTTCCACCCCTATAAAAGAAAAATGACTTCATTTGGGTTTCACCATTCTTCCCTATGACCATGGAGAGTTATCTGATATTGGCTGCCCTGTACGACCTGATCTTTCCATTATATTTGGACTTCAGGTCGACAGGGTGTCCAACATTAGTGGTCACTTCACAGTGGACCTTGACCTCAAGTCGAACAGTGTAGCCAACATTCAAGGCCTTAGCCCCATGCATGGCCTGGTATTACTCCCAACTTCTTGGTACTAGGAAGAGGTTCGGGGTAATGGGCAATCTCAAAGCCTATAGCCTAATCTTCTGATTCTTGGGAAAAGAGGAAGATGAAGAGGAGGAGGAGGAGGAGGAGGAAGGCAGATGAAGAAGATGGGGGTGAGGCTCCCGACCCATGGATTATTTGGAAGGTCCAAGGCTGAGAATCAACTCCTTTCTAAAATTCGAAGCAAGGAGTTGTTCCTCCTCCGAAGACATGACACTGACACCCAGGTCGAAGGGTCTACTTCCTCCATTCGAAGCACTGGTTCGAAGATCAACATACCTGGAGACATGTAATAGGAAATAAAGTTAGGTTTGAATAGCGAACCTTTAGGCTTTAGTTCGATTATGTTGTAATTCGTATTAGAAGGCCTTTAATAAAATGAGTATTCTTTTCTGGCTTTCTGTTAGCCACTTCGAACTACATTTTATTTTTAACATGTAACAGGTGGTGGACGACGGGAGGAAGAGAAAGTGGTGAGAGGGAAAAAAGATGGAAGAAGAAGTTATGTGCTTTCTTTTCAGCATTTTACGCATTGCTGCTTTTTAATTTATATTTTAAAGTGTTGTTATTTTTTCATTGGATGTTCTAAGAGTGACATATTTTGTTAAGAATTTCTTTTTAATTAAAACTCATTTTGAATATGTGAGATGTGAAAAATCATTTTGAAATTAGTACAATATTTGATTAATTATGTGTACACAATATATTTGAAAAATTTGTTTATTTGAACTGATAGAAACTCCTTTTAATTGATATTTAGTAGGTTTTAGATTAATTGAAAATTCTAACCATTAATATATTTTTTAAATTTAGATTGAAAATTAAAATATCAATACTTGGTTGATTTTCTTCAAATATTAACATCTAAATTCAAATTTGTAATAATTATTGGATTGATATTGCAATTTTAAATTATTAAATTATACTTTCAAATCTGATTGCGTTGAATTATTAAAATATTTTATTATAATTTTGTTTGATATTTACATTTGAATTTATTTTTTAAACAATGATATATAATTTAATTAAAGTGAATATCAATATTTATTGACATGTTAATTATAATTAGATTTAGATCAATGAAAATATAATCAAAAATAAAAAAAATGAATATCATGCCGTCACATGATATGAATCACGAAAGTAAAGAAAGTAAAGATTCATTTAATGTCTTATATAATGTTATATCACCAACTTGTTAAAGATTTAAAATGGATACAACTTTCTTTAAAATCAAATTCATTTCAGAAGAATCTTAATCAATAAATGTAGTGGGTGAGCAATGCGGGAATAAAAAGATGTCAAAGTGAGTTTTTTTTTTTTTTTTTTTTTTTTGCGAACATATGTCAAAGTGAGTTGTGTTTACAATTGAATAGAATCTTCAATAGATGTTAGTGATAACTGATAAAGCATGGCGGCAGGCGGCAGGCGGCACATATGAATAGGGATTCCAACGTGACGGTTATACTATGTTGCACATATTCATATTCATTAAAATGAATAGATTTTTTTTTTTATAATTGACAGGGCCAAAGATCCAAAGAAAGGATAAGGAGACTACCTAGAAGGCACTATACGGGGAAAACAAACCCCTCTAATATCCTCCAGCAAAAAAGGCCCTAAAGATCTAGGAACAGAATTATAAACATTGATACCCAGCTGCTGATTATGACCAATGCTAGCAAGATGATCAGCACTACGATTAGACTCTCTAAAAACATGACTTAAAATAAAAGACTTGTGCTCTGAAAGGATTTTTCTAATGCTTCTAACAATAGCCATACAATGGTGAGTGGACTTGCAGCTACCTTTAACCATCTGGACAGCAAGAAGGGAGTCAACATTAACAATTAAGTTTGAGATTTTGAGAGACGCCGCAAGATTCAGACCATGGAGGAGCCCCCATAATTCGGCTTTAACTGTAGATGATAAGCCAATGTTACAGGAAAATCCCTTAATAAAGGAACCATCATGATCCCTAATTAAACCACCACAGCTAGCATTTAGGCTCGGGAGGATGACAGAAGCATCAACATTTAATTTGTAGAAGTTATTTGGGGGTTTAGACCAACCCACAAACTCTTCTTTTTTGAAGATCCTCTGAGAAAGTGGAGAAGGGCCAGCAATCACTTCAATTGTTCTTCTGGCATAGCTGATAACGTGGAAGAAAAGGTTACCAGGGAGGTCTGTCTTTTGCTTAAAGACCAGGGAATTTCTGTCCTTCCATAAAGACCAAATGCAGATAGGGAAAATGAAGCTCCAATTAACACCAGCAACAGAATGGTTTGATAATTCCAGGTTTTTCCTGATCCATTGGTCTTGCCCAAGACTAAAGAAAGAGGCCCAGGAATTAGAGTCAATTAGAGACTCCCATAGTTCAGCAACAATGTCACAATCCCTGAGAAGGTACATGATGGTTTCCAGGGCAAAATTACATTTGGGGCAAAGGTTGTTGGATGTCATCCCCCTTTTAACTCTTTCACAGTTTGTAAGCAGTTTACCATGTGAAGTCTATTAATCAGTTTGAGCATTCAAACTTAACTCAAAGACTTAATATCCTTTAGTTTTAATGATTAACAAATATGAGTATATAAAGAACATATAAGAACATAATAAGAACAAATAAGATTATATAAACAGATTCTACTGAGAAAGGTATTGGTTTGTTTATTGTGTTTCAGGTTGAAATATTCATTAGAAGAAGAAGATTTTATGAACAGAATCAGAATCAGAAGATCAGGATCAGAAGAACAAATGCATGATTTAATATAAAGAAGCTGTATGAAGTAAGCAACTCGTCTGAAGCATAGAAGCTGTCTGAAGAACGTAACTCGTCTGAAGCATAGAAGCTGTCTGAAGTAAGCAACTCGTCTGAAGCATAGAAGTTGTCTGAAGAACGCAACTTGTCTGAAGTGTTGAAGCTGTCTGAAGAATGCAACCCGTCTGAAGTGCTGAAGTTGTCTGAAGTGCGCAAGCCGTCTGAAGACGTGAAGACCATCTGAAGACGCGAAGACCATCTGAAGACGTGAAGACCGTATGAAGACGTGAAGACCATCTGAAGACGTGAAGACCATCTGAAGACGTGAAGACCATCTGAAGACGTGAAGACCATCTGAAGACGTGAAGACCGTATGAAGACGTGAAGACTATCTGAAGAAGCCTACAAACAGAATCAAGAATTTATCTCTTGAAGACGTTGCTAAAGTGTAAAGCACACTCTACCAAAATAGAGTACACTTATTTCAGTATAAAAGCTAAACATTCTTTTATGCCTCGATCAATGTCTTGCACAAATAAGGAAACTCTGCAAAGACTTTCTGCAACGCCCGGTGCACCTGCAACAAAAGGCATTTTTGTGTGCGCAGACCTACTGCACCTGCACCTGCTGGCTGCCCAGAACTGATCAGAAGACTGAGAAAAAGCAACCAGAAAGATGTTTGAATAAAATACAATTGATTCAACATCTTTATTCATCTACATCTCAGAAGAAGAAGTTGCAAAGAAGAACAGAGCAGCAATCGTCTGAAGAAAATAAGAAATATATTATCTGAAGAAAAGAGCTTATTGAAAGCATCTCAAGCTGGAGAATTAACATAAGCTTGAAACAATTATATAAGATGAGCACATGTTGAAGCTGATAAAATTACAATGAGATAAAAGCAAGCATTTGAGTATATATGAAGAAATTAATTGTCTGAACATATAAACTCTCTAAGTGCATGGAACAGATTTCAACATTGAAGAAATCAATACAAAAGCTAAGACTATATGATTCAACGACTATAACATCATATGTCTTTATTCAAAGAAGAAACTGGAACAACAACTATTCGACAAGACACCTTATTCAAAGAAGAAAGAAGAAATGGTGTCAGGAAGCAAACAGAAAAGGAGCATATACAAAATGAGCAAAAGAACAAATCCAACGGATACCTCCTCATATACACTCCTAAGAAAAGCAGAAGAAATCAGAAGTCTGCTGAGGAACGCAGAAGATATCACAAGACAGTTGAAGAAAAGCAAAAGGATATCAAGAGAGAGAACATGCAAAATAATATCAAGAAAATCTCTCTAAAGAGCTCATCTACAGAAGTGTCAGAACAGGACTGTATGAATACTTATTTGCTTAAGAAGAAGAAACCGTTTGAGACACTATTACATAACGGCTATATGAGTCACATCATCAACATCTCAACGGTATTATGAATCATCTTCAAACGGCTATATTCCAACAGAACATATAAAAAGCCTCAAGGAAGAATTTGAAGATGTTGAACTCATTCACTTGGTTCAATCAGTTGATCAAGATGTATCAGAAAAACCTTATTGGTTGTTGACCATGCTTACTTGAATCAACCAGGTTGAGAAAGTTGAAAAAGAATCAACCATGTTGCTGACCTATTGGTCAGTTAGTCAAAGATTGTTCGGAAGAACAACCAACCAAGCTGGCCAAAATGACAATGAACCAATAATGGTTTGAAGCCACGAATGTACCTTGGTTATTCCAATGATACGGGTGAGAATGTAGCCCATGGAAACCAAAGGTTGGAGAACAAGGCTGGAGCTTAAAGTCAGTATCTACCTAGCCAATTCTCAGAGGATGTTATTCCTCATATCAGAGATAGGGATTGTACTTAAACTTATATACTTGTATCACTGTCTTAACCTTGTACTTAGAATTCATTCATTGTATCCTGAGTAGTACTCAGTTAACCTCTAGTACAGGAAAAGATTAAGTTTATGTTTCGTGGAAACTTAAACTTAGTTTAATTTGTAAACATGTTATGTGTCTGAGAGCTTGGAGAGGCTTGGTGGAAGAAAGAATACTCTACACTTGGAAGTGTCTGAGAGCCTGGAGAGGCTTGGTGGAAGAAAGAATACTCGTTGTAGAGCTTGAAGAGGCTTGACAGAAAAGAATACTTATGGTAGAGCCTGAAGAGGCTTGATAGAAAAGAATACTTGTTGATCTTGGAGAGGCTTGTCTGTAAAAGAATACTGCAATGAGTTTCCTGGAGAGGCAGTTGAAAACAAAGAATACTTGTTGAGCCTGGAGAGGCTTGTCTGTAAAAGAATACTGCAAGAGTTGCCTGGAGAGGTAGTTGAAAACAAAGAATACTTGTTGCGCCTGGAGAGGCTGCCTTCAAAAGAATACTCATTGAGTTGCCTGAGGAGGCAGTTGATAAGCAAAGAATGCTCATTAAGTTGCCTGGGGAGGCAGTTGATAAGTAAAGAATACTCATTGAGTTGCCTGGAGAGGAAGTTGGAAACAAAGTAATACTTGTGTTGGCCTGAAGAGGTTGTGAATAATACTTGTATCTGTGGATTCAGATAGTGGAAAATCCAGTGGTGGTTTGCCTCTGGGACTGGATGTAGCTCACGAGTTTGTGGGTGAACCAGGATAAATTTTGTGCCTAAGTTCTCTTTCCCTTAATCTCTTTATTTACAGTTTTCATATTTATGTTGGGGATTGAAAAGTATATTTCATAATAAACTTAACACAACTATTTCAATAAAATGATCTTTCATATGAACAAAACATGAAATGTATCTCATATTATTTGAAGCATTACAAAGAATGTACCTTGAAGAACTTCTGGAATAATTATCTGAAGTGAGTCTGGAAAGAACTCAGTTCAGAAATCAGAAACAGACTTCAGACAACATCTAGTCATCTGAAGTATTTCAGAAACCGTTCTGAAAATACTCTTTGTAATAATCTTCATAAGATACTTTGAGAAGCCTCTGTTTAAAACAATCTTAAACTTTAGAAGAAACTCTATTTTTCTTATCTTCCGCACGTTTTAATTATCTCTGATCTTAAGACTTGTTTTGAACATTGTTCATCTTCATGAATTAAATTAAAGATTTCCAAAATCAATCAAAAAGCTTAAAACACTATTCAATCCCCTTTCTAGTGTTTCCTGTGGTTCTAACAATTGCTATCAGAGCTCACCTTCGGGTTGAGCATCTAACAAATGCAGAAGGAGTAGATCCTCAGAATATGGAAATCTCACCAAGCTGAAGCAACTCTGAAGAATGATAATGAGAAAAGAAAATCATTTTTCTTAAAACTCATTATTTATATAAGGCATCGTTCAGAAGGATATAGCTGGAAAAGGAAAGTGTGTCTATCTCTAGATCACAAACGGGTAACACCTTTCCTATCTTTGTTTAAATCTAAATTTAAGTATAAATGCTTATCTGTTGAATGTTTTGTTTTATTGAAATTATTATTACATAAGCGTACTTGTGTGAAAATAAATTATTGCATAATAACTGTCCTATATATGTATGCATATTACTTGTTTTGTGTGTAAATTATCTGCATTGCATGCGTGAATATATGTGTGTAAATGAAGAGTCATGTATGTTTATCATTTAATATGAAATGACACTTTGTGGGATAATGGATCATCAAACGGTTTCTCATAATTGGCACGATGCACAACTCTCAATAACTGCTTGGTGCATGTAACCGTCACTCCTCATTGAACGAAGCAATGATCACTGCCTATTTAAAAGGAGTTTGGATGATCATAATGGAAATTACACTTCATTCAATCATTTTCTTAAAAAGGTCAAAGCTTCCTCAAAGCACCTATTCTCAGAAAGTTCAACAGTTCAATAGTACTCAATGGCCAACATGTCTGCATCATCAAATGACTCAAACCATCCCGTGTTTGATGAGAGAATCATATCCTCTAAAATGGTAAAACTCTCTGATTTTGATGAGGCTGGGTATAATATCACAGAGTACTTTGACGTTGTGGGGTGGACTCCTTACTTCAGTAATATCTCCTCACCGTGGCATGAAGAAAGTGTATTAGAATTCTGGAACAACTCCAACATTGTGTCAAATGATGATTGGATCGGGATTAAAATAGAGGTAATGGGAAGACCAATTTGTGTGGACTACAAATTGATTGCTGAAGTGATTGGTGTGCCTGCTAGAGGAGAACAGTACTTTCAGAGGTGGGAATCCTTGCATGGTGGAACTTTCATCTTTGATGAAGTTCTCTTTGGAGGAAGACGTCTAGCACCCTACCGACCTTCTCAACTTTTGAAGATTCCTAGAGCACTTCTTACTGTGCTAAACTGCAGCATCCTTCCAAAAGGACGCAACAGGTTAGAAGTAAATCAGCTGGAAATGTTCGTATTTGGACACTTGTTGACAAAGAAGAGAATCAGTCTTCCCTGGGTGCTGATGTATCAGATGATCTTCAGACAAGATATGAGCAATGAAGATCTCTATCCTCACAACACCCTGATAATGAAAATACTGATGCACAAGGGCTTTCCAGTGGAAAGTCATTTTGACCAACCGCCTCCTCACTTCTTTACTCCGGGAATGTATGATCAGTTAGACCGGACTCTAATTGATAGAGAAGAAGCTCCAGAGAATCAGGTGATTATTCCTCCCTTGGTTGCTCCAGGCAACAAAGGAAAAAGGGTTTTTACTCATCTGGGTGCTCATAAAAGAAAAAGGATGGTGTTGGGTGCATACAATCTGAAGAGGGTGAATGACAAGGTGAATCGGCTTGCAAAGAGGCTGAGAGTGGCTGAGAAAAAGCTGCAAGAGCTCAAATCTGAGAAAGAGACTGCCAACGCCGTTGAGAACCCATCTGATGACCATTGAATTCATTTCAAATGTCTTGTCTTTTTGTTATTATTTTTGTTTCACATCTTAAATATTATAAATATTTTTATATGATTATCAAATCTCTTCTTGTCTGTGTATGTTTAAACAATGTGTCTTTTATCTTTGAATGAATCTTTAACTCAACACAACTTTTTCTTGGTACAACTACTTGATAAAATCAATTAACTTAATAAGGTAAAGACAAAATTAAGATTCATCCACTATAAAAAATCTTCTAATAATTTAACTTGCTGAAATTTGATAAAATTAAAATAATTAATCTAAGACATTTGTTTTAATGTTTAACTAATATGATTAAGAAATATCAGATACTACTGAAAAGCATCTTTAGTTTATGTTTCAGAAAAACATGTTTTTGAAAATAAACTCAAAGAAGATCAACCGGAGGAAATGCCATGTGTAAAAAGATGAATCAAGGCAACATCATCTAAAAGAATGTCTAAGTGTGATATCATCTCCATTGTCTAAACCTGTTCAGACAGTTCACAATGAACTTACTGAAATTGTGGGTCAGAAATGTTAAGATGGTTGATACACAAAGCATTGGGCCTACCTCTACGCTTGAAAAGATAATTTTGACTTAGTAACATCTCTACTTTCTGAACCTGTTCAGAAGGCTCTCGGTGAACCTCCTAAAATTGTGGGTCAGGAATGTTAAAGTAATGGAAACTCAAGTCATTAAAGTCTATTTCAATCCTTGAGGGATAGGTTAAGATGATTGTTCAAAGATTCTCTGAAGCACAAAAAGACAAAAGACTAAAAGGAGGATTTGTAGACATCAAGCGACCTCAGAAGAAGAAAAGCCTTCAAAGAAAGGTGCAATGTCAGAAAAGCTTTCTTCCATCCAGAGAATAATGAGAAAATCTAATGGTAACATCACTTCACCTTAAAACTTAAATATCTGTGAAAAATTGTTCTCTAATAAAAGACTTTTAATCAACAAATAAAATTTTAATTAATGATTAAGAACCTAAAAGACTCAACACATTAAAAGCCTCTCAGATAATAATAATCATAAAATCCTTTGACTGATACCATAAAAAACTGTTTTCAAAAATTTTCTTCTTAAATGTTTTCTCACATATTCTATTCTATTTATTTTTTCTTCTTTTCTGTTACTAAAAAGGTGTTTCGAAAAAGTATTTTCAAAAATATCTTCAAATATGTTTTTATGTCTCTTCTTAATTATTTTTCAAAAACATTTTCCAAAACTTACTTTATCCATGCTAATGACTCAGTTTCCTATAGGGCTTCATCTATGACCAATCAATGATGCACGTTTCGATACTTTCAAGATCTGAAACTGTCATCATGAAAAGCTACCTGAGTCCATACACATCGCATGAACAACAATCCAAAGGATTCATTCTCCTTACTTCTCTATTTTACCCCTGCTTCAAAGTCCTATAAATTCACAAGAGCTCTTCACACAAACTCACATCTTCAAAGTTCTTCTATAGCTTTGTCTAAGGTTCTGAGTAAGTGGCTCCCAGAAGGATGATGAATAAGCAAAGGAAAACAGAAGAAGGACCTCTGGAACATGTTGAGGCAAAGATCAAGTCATCTTGGATGATGTATGGAATGAAGAGTAAGGGAAAGGGTTCATCTGAAAACCCGTTTCTCTATACTTGGACCATGGTGATCTTGCTGCATCACAGGTGGACTGGAAGATCACTGGGAGATCCCAGAATAGTCAATCTTATTAAGAGAACTACTGACAAAGTGGTTCTTGGAAGTAAGGTGGTGGCTAATGATCGAGACACAGTCTTACATGATGCACCTCCATCGTCCCAGCGGCTAGAAGGAAAATGCGTGCAGCAAGGCACGGTTGGGATGATGTCTGGGGCTCTGAGGCAACTCCTAAAGCTTTTGCAGCAGAAGGAGTGGTGATAGCTTTAAAAGAGATGAAGTCTGATAAGGCTATGCCTCAGGCCTTCGAAGGAATCTCCGGCGTTAGCAATGAAGAGTGCATTCTATTTTTGGAATGTAACTTGTTTTTCTTTTAAAGATTTCTTTATCAAATGTTTTGAGAAAATTTAAACTTGTGTAGTTTTGTTTTCATTTCAGTTTATTTTGTTTATCAAAAGTTGTTTCATTCATTAATAGTTGGTATTTATTTAAAATGTATTTCAGTTTCTCTTGTTTCATTTATTAACAGTTGGTATTTATTTCTTAATCTTTGGTATCTGAATAATAATAATAACAATTTGAGTAATAATGTCCCTGCAAAATTAGAACAACCGATATCAAGATTCAGACAATGTCTAAAAACTTTAATGTAAGATAAAAAAGGGGGGAGAAATATAATCAGTAAAGAAATACGGCCAAAAAAAATTGATAAAAGCAAATGAACTTAAAATAGGGAGATATATATGAAACTCAACAATGTAAAACTATGAACCTTTTTAATTAATGACAAAAGGGGGAGAAATATAAAACTCACAAAATGATGTTAATATTGTATGTACTGAAAGAATATAAAAGGGGAGAAATAGGGGAGAAATAGGAAAATAAGGGAAAAATATATAAATAATAAAATGAGGTATGTAACAGGTAACTAGAAAGTCAGAAAATAACAACTGTCATAACAGAATAACTTATAATAGTGTAAATATATAACAATCGGTATCTGTGATAAGTCAACAATATATGGTAATATTAGTTTTCAATGAATAACAAACAATAATAATTGGTATCTAAAAAGATTAACATCTGATTAATAATTGGTATCTAAAAGATTAACATCTAGTTTCTAAGAAGTACTAACATTTGGAATCTAAAGATTAACATCTAGTTTCTAAAGGATAAGTTAACAAAATGTATCTAATCTTGTTAGCAGTTAGAATAATAACAATTAGCAACATTTAACAAACTAAAGAATAAATGTTCTTCTCAGGGGGAGTATTATAGATAGGGGAGCCTTCTATATACTTAACCATCTTTCCTTAAAACATTTTGTAAATTATACATATCTTATTTGTCATCATTAAAAAGGGGGAGATTGTGAAGTCTATTAATCAGTATGAGCATTCAAACTTGACTCAAAGACTTAATATTCTTTAGTTTTAATGATTAACAAATAAGAGTATATAAAGAACATATAAGAACATAATAAGAACAAATAAGATTATATAAACAGATTCTACTGAGAAATGTATTGGTTTGTTGATTGTGTTTCAGGTTGAAATATTCATTAGAAGAAGAAGAAGATTTGATGAACAAAATTAGAATCAGAAGATCAGGATCAGAAGAACAAATGCAGGATTTAATATAAAGAAGTTGTCTGAAGTAAGCAACTCGTCTGAAGCATAGAAGTTGTATGAAGAACGCAACTCGTCTGAAGCATAGAAGCTGTCTGAAATAAGCAACTCGTCTGAAGCATAGAAGTTGTCTGAAGAACGCAACTCGTCTGAAGTGTTGAAGCTGTCTGAAGAACGCAACCCGTCTGAAGTGCTGAAGCTGTTTGAAGTGTGCAAGCCGTCTGAAGACGTGAAGACCATCTGAAGACGTGAAGACCGTATGAAGACGTGAAGACCATCTGAAGACGTGAAGACCATCTGAAGACGTGAAGACCGTATGAAGACGTGAAGACTATCTGAAGAAGCCTACAAACAGAATCAAGAATTTATCTCTTGAAGACGTTGCTAAAGTGTAAATCACACTCTACCAAAATGGAGTACACTTATTTCAGTAGAAAAGCTAAACATGCTTTTATGCCTCGATCAAAGTCTTGCACAAATAAGGAAACTCTGCAAAGACTTTCTGCAACGCCCGGTGCACCTGCAACAAAAGGCATTTTTGTGTGTGCAAACCTACTGCACCTGCTGGCTGCCCATAACTGATCAGAAGACTGAGAAAAATCAACCAGAAAGATGTTTGAATAAAATACAATTGATTCAACATCTTTATTCATCTACATCTCAAAAGAAGAAGAAATTGCAAAGAAGAACAGAACAACAATGTCTGAAGAAAATAAGAAATATATTATATGAAGAAAAGAGCTTATTGAAAGCATCTCAAGCTGGAGAATTAACATAAGCTTGAAACAATTATATAAGATGAGCACATGTTGAAGCTGATAAAATTACAATGAGATAAAAGCAAGCATTTGAGTATATGTGAAAAAATTAATTGTCTGAACATATAAACTCTCTAAGTGCATCGAACAAATTTCAACATTCAAGAAATCAATACATAAGCTAAGACTATATGATTCAACGACTATAATATCATATGTCTTTATTCAAAGAAGAAACTGCAACAACAGTTATTCGACAAGACACCTTATTCAAAGAAGAAAGAAGAAATGGTGTCAGGAAGCAAACAAAAAAGGAGCATATACAAAATGAGCAAAAGAACAAATCCAACGGATACCTCCTCATATACACTCCTAAGAAAAGCAGAAGAAATCAGAAGTCAGCTGAGGAACGCAGAAGAAATCACAAGACAGCTGAAGAAAAGCAAGAGGATATCAAGAGAGAGAACATGCAAAATAATATCAAGAAAATCTCTCTAAAGAGCTCATCTACAGAAGTGTCAGAACAAGACTGTCTGAACACTTATTTGCTTAAGAAGAAGCAACTTTTTGAGACACTATTACATAACGGCTATATGAGCCACATCATCAACATCTCAACGGTATTATGAATGATCGTCAAACGGCTATATTCCAACAAAACATATAAATAGCCTCAAGGAAGAATTTGAAGATGTTGAACTCATTCACTTGGTTCAATCAGTTGATCAAGATGTATCAGAAAAACCTTATTGGTTGTTGACCGTGCTTACTTGAATCAACCAGGTTGAGAAAGTTGAAAAAGAATCAACCATGCTGCTGACCTATTGGGCAGTTAGTCAAAGATTATTCTTAAGAACAACCAACCAAGCTGGCCAAAATGACAATGAACCTATAATGGTTTGAAGCCACGAATGTACCTTGGTTATTCCAATGATACGGGTGAGAATGTAGCCCATGGAAACCAATGGTTCGAGAACAAGGCTGGAGCTTAAAGTCAGTATCTACCTAGCCAATTCTCAGAGGATGTTATTCCTCATATCAGAGACAGGGATTGTACTTAAACTTATATACTTGTATCATTGTCTTAACCTTGTACTTAGAATTCATTCATTGTATCCTGAGTAGTACTCAGTTAACCTCTAGTATAGGAAAAGATTAAGTTTATGTTTCGTGGAAACTTAAACTTAGTTTAATTTGTAAACACGTTATGTGTCTGAGAGCCTGGAGAGGCTTGGTGGAAGAAAGAATACTCTACACTTGGATAAGTGTCTGAGAGCCTGGAGAGGCTTGGTGGAAGAAAGAATACTCATTGTAGAGCCTGAAGAGGCTTGACAGAAAAGAATACTTGTGGTAGGGCCTGAAGAGACTTGATAGAAAAAAATACTTGTTGAGCCTGGAGAGGCTTGTCTGTAAAAGAATACTGCAATGAGTTTCCTGGAGAGGCAGTTGAAAGCAAAGAATACTTGTTGAGCCTGGAGAGGCTTGTCTGTAAAAGAATACTTGTTGAGCCTGGAGAGGCTTGTATGTAAAAGAATACTTGTTGAGCCTGGAAAGGCTTGTCTGTAAAAGAATACTGCAAGAGTTGCCTGGAGAGGTAGTTGAAAACAAAGAATACTTGTTGCGCCTGGAGAGGCTGCCTGCAAAAGAATACTCATTGAGTTGCCTGGGGAGGCAGTTGATAAGCAAAGAATACTCATTGAGTTGCCTGGAGAGGAAGTTGGAAACAAAGTAATACTTGTGTTGGCCTGAAGAGGCTGTGAATAATACTTGTATCTGTGGATTCAGATAGTGGAAAATCCAGTGGTGGTTTGCCTCTGGGACTGGATGTAGCTCACGAGTTTGTGGGTGAACCGGGATAAATTCTGTGCCTAAGTTCTCTTTCCCTTAATCTCTTTATTTACAGTTTTCATATTTATGTTGGGGATTGAAAAGTATTTTTCATAATAAACTTAACACAACTATTTCAATAAAATGATCTTTCATATGAACAAAACATGAAATGTATCTCATATTATTTGAAGCATTATAAAGAATGTACCTTGAAGAACTTCTGAAATAATTATCTGAAGTGAGTTTGGAAAGAACTCAGTTCAGAAATCAGAAACAGACTTCAGACCACATCTAGTCATCTGAAGTATTTCAAAAACCGTTCTGAAAATACTCTTTGTAATAATCTTCAGAAGATACTTTGAGAAGCCTCTATTTAAAACAATCTTAAGCTTTAGAAGAAACTCTATTTTTCTTATCTTCCGCACGTTTTAATTATCTCTGATCTTAAGACTTGTTTTGAACATTGTTCATCTTCATGAATTAAATTAAAGATTTCCAAAATCAATCAAAAAGCTTAAAACACTATTCATCCCCCCCTTTCTAGTGTTTCCTGTGGTTCTAACATACCATGTACAACTTTCCACACAAAGGTAGAAACTCTAGGAGGACCTTGCCAAGACCAGATTGTTTTGAAAATATCATCAACAGGGTATTTTGCTGATGAGTTCTCTGTCAGGAATTCATATGCAGATTTTATTGTAAATTCTCCATTGGATGAGAACTTCCAAGCTAGGTAGTCTGGTCCATCAGCTATAGCAGGAGGCTTGATGCTAGAAATATGAGAAATTATGCTGGGGGAAGAGAGGAACCAATCAAATCCCAGTTCCAAAAGTTGTTTTCAGTAAATGAGGATGTGGGAAGGTTAAGCTTCCATCTAGGGATTTCTTCCAAGGAGTGATGAATCAGAGGACCACAGCTAGGAATAAAATCATAAGTCCAGAAATTTGTAGATTTGCCATCTCCAAGAATCCATACAGTGCTTTTCTCCAGAAGACACCAGATTTTTGCAATTCCTTTCCAAAGAACAGAGTCTTTGTTAGCAACTTTGATCAGTAAGTGAGAGGAACCCGAAATTTTATATTTCGCTTTAAGGATTTTCACCCAGAATGCATCAGGTTTGGAAAGGATCTCCTACTCCTTTTTTCTTTGCTCTTCAATCTCCTCTTCAGATTTGGGGAGAGGCTTAGGGGAAATAATTGATTTCAAATCCAGGATAGCAGGTTAAGGGCTTTTATGGGGGAGAGGGGGCTGACTCTTTTTTTGAGTGGCTGGGGGGGAAATTTTTGGAGGAGGAGGGGGCTTACTCTTTTTATGGGTTGCAGAGGAAGGATTTTTAGGATGGGGTTTCTTTATAGGAGATGCTTTTGGGATAGGCCCAAGACAGGGGGTTGAGTTGACAGGGGGTTATAGTTCGGATATGGGTTAGGAGGAGTCTCCGTAATCTCACTAGCCTTGGCATCCTCTGAGAGAATATCAAACCTTGAACCACTCAAAGGGGGTTTAGTCAAAGAATCATCTATAGGAGGGTCATATTTTTTTGCTGTGGGTTTCCTATGTTGGGATTTCTTAGCCACCATCCAAGGTCCAAAAACAGATTCAGGAGCTGGGGCTTGAGAGGGAACCAAGGGAGCTTCTTGCAAAGATTGGGAGGGACTGATAACAGGGTTAGGATCTTGGTTTTCATAGGTATGAGGGGGAGATTGGGGATCAGAATTGATCAAGGCAGGGGGGATTCTGAACAATTTTCCATTCGGTGCCCATACTTGCCTCATTTGAAACATATGAGATGGAGGCCCTCATACTCTATCTTGAAGGTTTGGCCCATAGTTGTGCTATAAGGGAGAAGTTGGCGACGAAGATCAACCTCAACACAGAAACGGGCAAATCTACCCCTGGAGTGGATGGAGGTAAGCTCATCAATTTTGAGCATGGTTCCAATTTCTTTCCCTGCTCTCCAAAGGAAGTGATGGTTATACAGCTCCATAGGCAGTTGTGGTATCCTGACCCAGACGGCAATCTTCTTCACAGAGTCCAGATGGGGTTTGAAAAGGGGTCTCCAGCGCTGAACGAGGAGGTAGTGGTCGGCGATTAACCATGAACCTTCGAAGAGGGCGTGTCTGTAGTCACCTTCATCTGCAAATCTAATCAAGAAGAAATCATCATCTAAATCAATTACTTTGACATTACCTTTTTTAGCCCAAAGACCTTGAAGTCTAGCAGACATGAAGCGCAATCCCATTCTTTTTCCCAGAAGACGAACTATGAGTGTATAACGCCACGGTTTGCACCAATTTGAGAATTCCTCTCAAGTGATCTTGACTTCCGGATTGGGATTGAATTCATTTGAGCATGGCATGTCCTCATCCGAGTTGAGATGGTCAGGAAAAAGTTCTTCATTGACAGCCCTAAGAATATCTTCAGGGTCCTCTTCCACATGATTGGAACAGATAACCATATCTTTGTACGATGGTTTTGAAATTTCGGCGGATCGGTCTTTCACCAGTTCTGGGGGGTTTTTGGTTTCCATGGATTCAATTATTGGAGCTGGATTATTTGAACTCGCACCTGGGGAGCCTTTGTTTTCCTTGCTTTCGACATTCTCGATAATTAACTTAACTTTCTTTGTGCTACGGGCAAGGAGATCTTCCTCTTCCGGAGAGGGACGAGCAAGATTCTCCATTCTGGGTTAGGTTCTTGAAAAGCACGGAGGGGATTCTTGATAAGGATTTGATCCTTCAATTTTTCATTTTTTTTAATCCTTGGTAGATATTGATAACGCCATGTAAGCATGCAAAAATTCAACTTCCACTTTTCTTTGCTGCAAAGTCATTGAATTTAACGAATTAAAATGAGTAGATGTTAAAACATATGATAATATTTAGAAATAATAAATTAGTAGATATTGATACATATGATAATATTTAGGGTTAAATATATTTTTAATTCCTTAAAATATGATGAAATTTGGCTTTAGTCCCTTATTTATCTTTTCATTGATTTTAGTCCTCCATTTTTTAAAATCACATGTTTTTAGTCCTCTTTATTAGATACTCTGTTAAGTCACTCTCGTAGCTCCACCACGATTTTTGCTGGGTAAAAATTTACAGAAATTTTCTTGTGATTTTTTTCTAGAAAGTTTATGTGTAGTAAATTTTTTAAATAAAAATGCTGCTATAAAATTTGTTTGCTTTCTTTAAAAAAAAATCTATAGTAAATTTCCCTCAAATTTTAGAATCTAAAAAAATTTCTTTCAATTTTGAAATATGTAGGAAAATTCAAGGAAAATCCATAGAAAAGTCTACAAGAAATATTACTACGTCATCATTTAGCGGAAAATAACTAACGAAGAAGACTAAAATTATGTGATTTTAAAAATTAGAGGACCAAAAACAAGGTAAAAATATCATTACGGATTAATATGATAAAAATATCATTATAAAATCATCTTATCTTATTATAAAACAGTAAAAAAAATTAATATTTTAATAGAAAAATATTTTAATGTGTATAATAGTGAATATATTATTTATCAATAAAATACACAAAAATTTAAAAATATAAAAAAGAGAGAATGTTATATAATATAATTACAAATTAATATATTAAAATATCATTATCAACAATAAAATAATATAAAATAAATTTTATTTTATTATAAGAAATATATTTAATGATACAAAATATCTTAAATTTCTTATACTTCAGCAAAGATTATAAGAAATGTCTTCAACATTTGCCGTATAAAAAATTAGAGTTATACAAAATGGTTGTTTGGAAAATCATTGCAATTGCATGGGCACTTATTTCAATACAAATTTACTTATTTCAAAGCACAAATTTTCAAAGTAAAAAATTCTTGATTTTGAAAAAACATAAATTTGATTCTGTGCTAATTAAGATAATTAAGAGACAAACACACTATAAAGTAGTTATAATGGATGTAGATTTCATATAGTCAATATTTAGTTGTGTATTCATTTTAAATGGTGCTATAAATGTGAGTGTCGAAGATGATATATGCCGTGTAAAAAATAATTATATATTATAATCCAATGACGTATTATCACATTATGTTAATTAGAGTCAGTAAAATGGGTTAGCTCTACCGGTCCGGGCTGCAAAAGTCGTAAAAAATGTAGGGCTTTAACTTTATTTTAGAAGTTCGAATAACTCTCGGGCTTTTTAGTCCAGCCCGATAAAAACCCGCACTCGTAAAAGCCCGTAAAAAGTCAAGTAGCCCGCAGAAAAAAAAAACAAGGCTACCCGCAAAAATATAGGGTTCATGCCTTTATTTTAGAAGCTCGAATAATTCCCGGACTTTTTAACCCGCCCCGCAAACAATTTGTTACTCGCATCGGGCTGGATAGCTTGAATTTCCAGCTCTACATCATTTGATTGTTGGGTATTGGACACCTATTTCATGTGGAGAAATACCCAAAATTGAGAAACTCACTTGATGTTTCACTTATCTAAGCGGAGGTTTGTCCAACAAACAAAGTGGAGATGAGTTTGAATGGAAAAGTGAGAAGGTATCAAGTTAGTGAGAGAAACTCGACCAAAAAGAAAAGTTAGTGAGAAAAACAACAACTTGTAAGAGAAGGGAAGTGAAATATATTTTCGCTCATATACAGGGTAGTCATCGTAAAATTGCAATTGTAGATTCATTTACCGTTAGATTAGGCTGAAATTTTAACAAGTTCAAGACTTATAGTTCTCCATTTTGAATGGTTGGCTCGTTTATATGAAGTCTGAGTTGTGAGATATTTTGTTCTCACAATAACTCTGGTTTTAGGGTCTTCTCATCTTCTTGGTTCTCTACATGTAAGCTTTATGACTTTGTTATTTAGTTTGATATTAACACTTGTGTACTTGAGACTCTTTTGTACCTTTATTTGATAATAGTGAAACCGTTTTCTTTGATTTGGATGACCCATAATTTTTACCCTGGTTTTGACGAGTTTTTCACGTTCAAAATTTTGGCGTCTCTTATGTGATTGTGGTGATTTGTTATTTTTTATTATATGTCGCTGCTCTTCACAAATTCTTACACATTGGGGGATTTATTTATGTTGTGTTTACTATGTGATTATTTTTTATTGTTATTGTGTTGTTGTCTCCCATCATTGATTAATATGACACCACCTAAAATATTATTAAATTTAATAAATGATGTGATGAAAAATGATTGAATGAAAAATTAAACTTTTTTAACATTAGCAATAGTACATATCCATTACATCATTAAATATTCTCAACCAAACATAGTATTATAATAATTTATTCTTATTATTATTTAAACAACACTACCTAGGGAAGAATTAATGTGGAAACATGTACTATTTTTAGGGATGACAATGGGTAGGGTACTATAGTACCCGTCCCCAAACCAGAGCTTTGAAAAAAATACATGTACCCGGACTCATACTCGCGTGGGTAGTGATTCTAATACTCGTACCCTTACCCGTTGGGCACTTAAATACCCGTACCCGTACCCATTACCCGCACTTCTATTAACTATAAAGTAATAAATTGATTAGAAAATAAAAATTAATTAAAAAATCACTCTAACACAAATGAAAAATAATTCGTAGATCATCCAAGTTTAGCTATAAAACAACTTTGGTAATGTAGAAGTGGATAAGAGATGAGAACAGTGGAGGGGAAATGGAAATTAGTTCAAGTTTTGCTATTTTAGTGTTTAGGAATAAAAAATTATAACATTTAATTTATTAAATTAGTAATATATATTAATGTTTTTTGGTGACTATAATATATATTAATATTAATTAATTTTTTGTGAAAAATATTAATTAATAATATATAGATAGATAGATAGATAGATAGATAGATAGATAGATAGATAGATAGATAGATAGAGGGTCAGAATCTGTTGACACCAGGTGCCAAACTTCAAGACTTACACCAATTAATAACTTTTTGTAGAATGTAAAATTGACCAATCCAACCATTGAATCATATTATATTACCTTCATGATCATTTATATAAATTTCAGATAATTTGGACATTCGTAGGTATGTTATCTAATAGTGGACTTTTATTTATATTTTAAAAACATATTATACGTTAAAATAAATTAGTTTGATGAAGTATCAATTAGTTTTCGATTTTTATGAAATTTTATAAGCTTGATCGACTTTATAAGAACTTTCAATTCAATGGTTGAATTAGTCAATTTCACATTCTACAAAAAGTTATTAATTGGTGTTAGTCTTGAAGGAGTAAACCACCACTTTAGTCCCTGAAAGTGTGGTCAACTGTTAATTTAGTCCCTGAATTTAAAAAACTGTTAATTTAGTCCCTGAAAGTGTTAAACGTCGGTCAGATTAGTCCTTTTGTTACTGTGCGTAGTTAACAAAATATGAAACAAAGGTAGCGTTTGGTAGTGGAACGGGACAGAACGGAACAGAACAGAACGGAATGGAACAGAACAATAATGTATTTATAACCATGTTTGGTAACAACAAAACAAAACGAAACCATGTGTTCTATTTTGTGTTTGGTGCTTGTTGAACAGAACAGAACACCATGTTTAATTACATATATATCCCTATCCTGTTTAATGTTTGTTTGAGTATATAAAACTAAACTGAACAGAATAGAACATTTTTTTCACATTTACTATTTTATGACTATTATTATATAATATTCTTAAAAGTTATTAATATATTATTATTTATATTTTATAAAATATTTTATAATTATTTTCTAAATACGTAAATATGAAATATTTGATAAAATATAATTTATAAAATATAATTAACTTAAATATATTGTTATTACTATATAAAAAACACGAAAATGTTCCATTCAAGGCCTAACTGAAAAACCAAAATAAAATTAGACTACAAATCCAATAGCCACACAAACCAAATTTACTAAAAAAACACTAAATTACTTGTTGATATATATATATATATATATATCAACGTTGATTTGAATGGTTCATCATCCTTTTTATTAGAATGGTGAAAAGAACAGTAATTCAAATGATCAATATTCAAATGATATAAATAGCAAAGTACAATAATTCAAATGATGCAAATAGCAAAGAAAAAGAGAAAAAAAATGCTTTGTCCTTGTATGCAGCGGGAGCCGCGAACAATGCAGGGAGTGAAAAAGGAGCAGTGAACAGTGCAGGGCGAAAAAGGATTGCGGCAAGGATTTTGTTTTTTAGTTGGGTGGGCAGTGAAAGAGTTATAAAGATAATGAGTGGTAATTTTGTCATTAAATAATGTTTAATAAAATGTCTTGTCCGTTCCGGTTGGTTCCACCTTTTTTTAGGGAACAAAAGTGTTCCACTATTTTAATAATGTGTCCCGTTCTGTTCTCCCTTTTAATTTCAACAAACAAGAACAGAACTCATATGTCCCGTTTTGTTCTGTTTTGAAGTGTCTACCAAACGCTACCAAAAGGATTAAGTTGACCGACGTTTGACACTTTTTGGGACTAAATTGACAGTTTTTTCAATTCAGGGACTAAAGTGGTGATTTACTCGTCTTGAAGTTTGACACATGTCAAGGGATCCTGACTCATATATATATATATAAAATTCAGCATATATATATATATATATATATGAGGAGGGTTCAAATTACACCGGTGTAAGTTACACCAAGTGTTACACCGCTGAATAATTTTTTAACGGATCATTGTATTAAATAATCCACCGTTGGATTGAAAGTTACTATCATATAGATCATACAAGTAAAATTTTACATTAATCCAAAATTATTTGATATGTCATTGAGATGTCTCAAGATTAACGTTATATACATTTGAAATATATGAAAAATCCAACCATTTGATTATCAAGTTATTAGTGTCAAAATTTTACAAAATTTGGCACATATAATTATGATGATGAATAAACACAATTCAACGGTTGGATTACTAAAAAACATATTCGATTTGTAGTTATTAGCGGTGTAATACTTGGTGTAACTTATACCGGTGTAATTTGAACTCTCCTATATATATATATAATTGCGGTTATGGGTAGGGTAGGGTATCATATATAGTACCCGTACCCCGCACTCATATCCATTAAAAAGTACAGGTAATTACCCAGACACAGACTCATTTTGTAGGTACCCATTGGGTCTTGGTAAATTATCATCCCTAATTATTTTATCATCAATCAAATACAGAAGCATCTAGTATAAATTTCACAATATAATTAAACAACAATAAAATGTTGTAGCTTTATTATTATTATATATATCTCATTCGTAAATAATGTTTAGTTTCTTTTTTATGGGAAAAATCTTATTGATACAAAACAATTAACTTCTATATATATATATATATATAAATATATAATTTAACATATATATTAGTATATCAAACTCAATACATATGTAACTAAAGAAATAGTAAACTCGCACCTAATGCTATTTCTAGCGTGGATGTTGATTTACGTACCGTTTGCGGTTTTTATTTTTTTGGTTTTTATTTTATTTTATTTAATTTTTTTAATAGTTTTTATTTATTATTATTTTTATTTTTATTTATTTATCTCACTAAATAAAATTATAGATTAAGAAATATAATAAATGTATATTTTTGAAAGGGTTGACATAAATTTTTTATCATCATTATTATTCTATTTTGATATTAATAACCAAATATACTATTTCATTCACCGTTTCTGGACACATAATTAACCTCGTGTTAACAATTATTTTTTTATTCTGATGCAAATAACCAAATTTATTATTTCATTAACCCTTAAAGACACACAATTAACCTCATGTTTATAATATTGCATTTCACGAAGGGTTAACATAAATTTCATGTGATCATTGTTCTGTGTTGATGCAATTATTATCAAATTTACTATTTCATTAACCGTTAATGGATATGTAATTAACCTTGAAAATTCAATTAATCAAATATTATATTATGTTAACCGTCAATAATTACACCGTTAACCTCAATTAAAAATACGTTCACTGTTTCCAATAAAATCATTTCTACGTGCCAAGATTACTTTGAAGGGATGCTGATCAATTTGATAATAGATTTTGAGCCACTTCACTTCTCTCTGTCTCCCCCGAGTCAGTGGGAATGTATATTTTCCGAGTCATTAGATTCCTCAAGTGTGCAATATTATGTATATTTTTTAAGATTGACAACATGATTAGATTATGCTGTTTGAATTCGACAAAACCAGGTTCTTAAATTAATTATAGTAAAGATACTTAAGACATGTCCCAAAAGTTTTGGCTTTCTTAGATCCAAATCAACGTCCTTTTCACCTAGTCCCCTACAGAATGAAAGGCTAAACCCTTTATACTTCCAACTAACATGTTAATGCTCCACAAATCTATTGTTTCAATGAATAATATTGGGGTCCCCCGCGCATCTCACAAAGTTAATTTATTCTTTCTTATACGTCGATTCCCATTAATTGATCACCTTTTATGCGTATTATAAATGCAACTGTGGTTAGTCTTTCATGCTTTTCGAATTTTAATTGTGCTTCCAAGAGAAAAATATGGTGATCTTAGATCAAGTCGAAGTGCTAATCGTATAAACTTGCTTATGTACTCCGATTTCATGTATATATGTAATTGCCCATGTTTGTTAGTAGTACATAGAGCCGGTAAAATAGACTAGTTCGTCCAAACCCGCATTTTTATATGGTCTCTGGACACTGAAATTTGAAGCCCAAATTTTAATCGAATTTTTAAACCCGAAATAAATTAGCCCGCTATAAGTTCATGCTCGGGCCGGGTAGCCCGTACATTAAAATAAAATAAAAAATGCAGGATAAGGGACAAAGGGTGTATGCTATTGTTGGTATTCAAATTTTAAGGACTTCGAATTTTACAAGGTTGTAAGTCCTCTACAAAGTCAGAATGATCAAATATTGATTTGATTAGAAGAAGTTTCTTTTAAAAGAGGTGAAAAAAAAAAGACTAAGTCTCAAAGAGTTTAAGTTTTTCGAATTCGAAAGAAAGAAGTTAGAAATTCGAATTTATTGATGAACTCGAAAGGTTAAAAGTCCTTGGGTAAAGTAACTTTATACAAGGGAATTTTCATAAACTCGAAAAGGAAGACAAAATAAATTCGAAGTCAAGGGATTTCAAATATCCAGAAAAGAAAGGATAGTTCTTTTATTTATTCATAATCCAAGTTCGAATTACATAGAGTTTGAATACATTGAAAGTATACATTAGAAAAGAAACTATCCTATGTGTTCTAAATATTAGAAAAGAAACTATCCTATGTGTTCTAAACATTAGAAAAGAAACTATCCTAGACTGTAGGATGTACTTGACTCTTGCCTACCGGACCTCTTCTTCCTCTTCCTCCTCCACAAGCTTTGATTGAGCCACCAGGATAAAGGCGTTTTGTTGATTTGATTAAATAACCCTGGTGCTTAGGATGTACTTAAAGGTCTGCGTGGGGAAGACGAAGCAAACAGATTCACTCATTGTTAAATGAATCAGTATTTGGCTACTATGTTCAACCTAAGAGAAAATCTTCAAAAAGAAAGGTTGAAAAAGCCTAAAGCTTTGGCTACTTCGTCAACCTTATCCAAAATGAAATCATTTAAAATTGGGTTGAACGCAGTAGCCAAAGGCATAGACTTCTCCATATTTTGAAGGAATTAGAAGAGAAAAGGAAGAATGAGAAGGGATGAAAGGAACGTTCAAATAAAGCTCCTATTTATAGGAGCAAAAGGAATGAAGGTTCATAAATGAGCCTTTTAACTCGTCCAATCACAAACACCTACATAATGAGGTTGAGTGGATGGTGGACGGTGGTCTACATGACCTTTGGTTCAGCCAAACAGAAGTTGATATGTGGCACACATTGAAACACTATCAAGCTTCGAAACCAGGAATCATTCAGTGAGTCAAATGCCAACAAAAAAGCTAAGTGTTGAAGAAGATAGAAGAGACATTCAATTACAACAAGTAAGAAGATCGAAAAATGGAGAGTTCGAGAAATCGAAAGGAATTTTCGATTCTACAAGTGAAGAAAATCGAAAATAAGATAAATGAAGACTTAGAAGATATCTGAACCAAGAAGGAATCTGTTCGAGCAAACAGAAGGACAAGAAAAGCAGTTAACAGTAGTTACTTAAGTTTATTGATCAAGACAGATGTCAACATTTTAGTGGAGCATTTGTAAAAGTTCAAATGAAAGAAAGTAGTTTTTGGTTAGCAGAAGACGTGGCATTCATGCAGGCTGCCAACACATTGTAGATTGATGATGTGTCACATGTATATTAGTTAACCGTTAGGATGGAAAACTATAAATAGGTAAACTTTTCCTGTAATAGGGGTTGGAACATCATTTGT
Organism: Sesbania bispinosa; assembly: GCA_026901365.1. Taxonomy (NCBI): domain Eukaryota; kingdom Viridiplantae; phylum Streptophyta; class Magnoliopsida; order Fabales; family Fabaceae; genus Sesbania; species Sesbania bispinosa. Next base: position 1,139,691 of record QLOH01000201.1, on the reverse strand, counting down.
ACAAACACTCTGAAACACCCATACGTCCATCCTGTCAGTGACTAAAAAGGTTACAAGGAGTGTTAGTATGTGATTCCATCCGCTTTTTCATTAATGCAAATCTTTTCATACTGTTCTTCTGTTTTCTTTTCTTTTACTTTGTTCTTCAATTTACATTTAATGCGCTTTTTCTTTCTTTTTTTCTTTTGATTTTTGTTCTTACTTCTTTGAAATTCTGTTCTTTCTGATTTTCAAAACTTCAACTTAGAACTTTATTTGATGAAATTATGAATTAATTCGTTCTAAACTTTTGAGAAACAATATCTTTTGAAAATTCTACAAATCTGGACACTTTAAACCTACTTTTTAAAAGAGTCTCGTAAGGGGACCAGATTTTAATCCCCAGATTGTTCTTAGAATCCAAGTGATTAAAAGTGAATTTTCGAGAATAACTTTTATCACCACAAACAGTTGCATATTCACTTTTTTCTTAGACTTAAATTACTTCACTGTTTGCACGTTATAACACAAAAAATAATCTTATCAACAATTCAGCATATGTAATGGATGAGTATGTGGACAACACATGTATGTTACGTTCATTTTTCTGGTAGTAGTTCATCAATTAGTTTTGGTATTGGTTTTTTTTTTTATATATTTGGGATTAATTTTGGTATTTGTGTATGTATAGCACTATAGTCTTTTAATAATATTTTTTGTTTATTATTATTATTATTTTTATATCTTATACTTACTTAAATAGCTAGAATAAAAACTTGAGGTGATGTTCTGTTTTGGTCAACTTTTTTTTCAAAACTTTTTAGCAGAGAACACACGGGAATAAATTTTATATAGTTGAGATTATATAATATGCCAAATTTAATTATTTTTTTAAAGGAAAAGTTTAATTATCTTTTTTATTCATATAAAATAAGTTCCTGTCTATTATTTAAACTTACTTTGAGTTACATGATTTAGGCTATTTTAATATAATTAAACCTGGACTTAATTTGGAGTTTAACAAGGAGGGAGGAGGATCGACCTTCATGGGTGCTATACTGCCAATTGGTATTTAATTTTCTTTGTTAATTTAGAGTTTACGACTCTTTTTAAATTTTTAATAATTAAATTGTCATTTATTTTTAAATTTTGTGAAAGTGTAATTATTTATAATTTTTAATGAAATATTTTTTAATAAATTAAGTTTTAATCAAGCTGGGCCGCAAAGTTCGCTACCCGCATGAGACCGGGCTCGGGCTTTAATTTTATAGGATCAAATTTTTTTGGGTATTTTAGCCCAACACGTAAAAACCCGCTACCCGTTTGGGTCGGGTCGGATAATCCGTTTTGACAGCTCTAGTAGTACATAAGAATTTATCATATATATATATATATCACTATAAATCAAGTTATAATTAATTTTTTAAAATAAATAACCATACGTACTACCAAATGATTTTATGTTTAATTTTTTGGAAAATATGGAATTGCTAAATAAGTGGAATATTAATATTTAAAAAAAACCAATCATATCATATGTAAAGGAAATGGTAAAAAAAATATTATTTCCTTTATAAAATTTTCCAAATAATAAATAAATAAATAAAAATAATTATATTTTTTATACTTATATATTAACAAAACATGTTAATTAAAAATAAAAAAAACAAACCAAACACAGTATAATAATGTTAATGTGATGGTTTCTTCTGGTTTGTAATTGTTGTATTTAGCATACTTTGTTTTTATTTTGTATTATGTGTACTTCCTTTTTTCTTTGCTTAACAAAAAAGAATACATATAATAATCTTAATTTATTGGGAATTAACGTTATATATGCTGGGCGTTGTGTTGAGTAGAAGTGCCCTGTTCTTCAATTGATAAAATTATTTGCTTATAGAAAAAACGTTTTGCTGGGTATGCATCTGTAATATCTATCGAATATTACTTATACATCTTATATTTTGATATTGTAATGGAACGAACTTTAGGATGTGTTTAATTAGAAATGTGAAGAGAAGAGAAGAGAATGAAAATGCATAGCAGGAATGACTTCCTATAATTAATGATCACTCTTCCGTCCCCCAATACTAATTTGATTATTTCCAAAAGAAACATGATAGAAACTAATGTGGGAAAAATACAACCAACAGAGTCATAAAATAGATCTAGAGATAAGCTCACAGGCACCGAAGGAAAAGTAAGGACACCAAAAGTAGAACCCTGATGAGCCATATCAGCAAGCCTGTCTGTGATGGTATTTCCCTCCCTCCAAACATGCTAACTTTACTCGTGAAATCTAATACTGGCATTTTTTTTTTTTTGTTAAGTGAATTTTATGTAAATTTCATCCAATAAAAAAAATACTCTCACAAGAAATGAGTCTTCTGTGACTTAATGAAGAAATTATACACAAATTTTATCACATAATAATTTTTTTAAAAAAAAATATTAAAAATTGCTAATAGCATTTTCTAATGATCACATGTATGATTATACGTATATACTCATCACTTTTTAGTTTTTATAACTGTTTTTTATCTATTAATTAATTATTATAAAATGTTTCCTTGTACTATGTGATTTGTTTGAGAGATCACTCAAAGATACGTTGGATATGAGTTTGGTAAGTAATTAGCTAAATAAAAGCTGAAATTAGTAGCTGAAACTATTTTCGTCAGTGTTCGGTAAGGTATAGTTACTAGCTTTTCTTGAAAAGTTACTTAAGGTAGCTTTTTAATTTTTTTTTCAATTACTAACTGAAAATTTATTACAAGTTTATCCCTCAACAACCCTCACTCATCATTATTTAATAATTAATAATTTTATCTTAATTATATGTCATTTTACTATTTCAACTAATTTTACCAAATATAATCTATAACCTACAATACTATAATATAGCGAGTAGTTAAAATTATAAGCTGACATCTTCGTGCACGCGCCTCACTCACTAGTGTAAAGACTAAGTGCATGTTTGGTTCCCAGTTGGGAACAGTCAAAATCAATTATGTGGAATTGATTTAAAATCACTTCCATCCAATATGATTCGTAAATTGTACATCATTTATTTCTTGCCATTGATTTTATAAATCTATCAAAATCAATTCTACCCAATTGTATACCAAACGGACTCTTAAGTTATAATATGATTGTGTTGTGTGAACTATATTTCATTATGTTCATGCAATATACTGACTAAATTATGAAACCCCTTACTTCTTTTCAACGAGAAATAATCACTTTCTCTGATATTCTTTGTAACATCCCAAAATTTGAAATCATTTTCATAAATGAAATTAGGAGTATAATAGGTTTTCATAAAAGAAACAGAAAAAAAGGGGATTTAAAACTGAATTTGTAAGGGTAAGTATGGAGCATCTTCACTCAAGCGAGAAAGTCCTCGCTTGAGTGAGAATATTAGTATAAAGGGTAATTCTGATTATTGATGTTTTCGATTAAGCGAGAAACCTCCGCTTAAGCGAAATGTTCCAAAGAGGGGGAAGTGCGATCTCTGGATGATTTTCGCTTAAGCGAGCAGAGTCTCGCTCAACCGAAGATCAGTCCTCGCTTAAGCGAGAAACGTCCAGAGAGGGGGTGCTCTCTGGAGTATTTTCGCTCAAGTGTTCTTGCTTGAGCGAGAACACGATAGTAGAGACAATTAAAATTTCTCGCTGAGCGAGATCGCGCATAATTCCTTTTTAAAAGCTTTTAATGAGTCATTTGACTCATAAATTCTAAAACCCTTTTCTCTCCCCATTTGCCCTAGCAGACCTCCATTAAAGAGAAGAAGGAGAAGAAACATGATTTTGGATTCCTCCTAGGAGAAGGAAAGCTCAAGAGATCATTCCCTTTTCTCCTACCCCTTTGTTCTACTTTTGAGTTGAGTGTGGTTCACCCACTCACTTCCATTTAGTATGTTCCCTTGAATGACCCTTCCCCTCCTTTCCTATTCTCTTATGCTTGTGTTTTCTTGTTATGACTACTTTTGATTAATGATGAATGATTGAATGGATTGAATGTTAGGGTTTGGGATTTGTTAGGGTTTCGGGAAAAGGGATATAGCTTGTCATGCCCATGGCCTATTGCTATTACTCATATAATAGAACCTTTGAGGAAACATAAATGACTTTAGATTACTCTTATATTATGAATTTATTACATGCAATTGCATGAGAGAAAATTATGGGTCTTTGACCTAAGAGGAACTATGCAAGGGTAAAATGAATATTGATTGATAATTAAGACACGAGGAAATGGTAGGTCTAGATGGACCGCAAGTAAAACGTTCCTTGTACAAATACTGAGCTCATGTCTGGCCAAAGGTTAAGTGATAAGACCTCAGAGGTTCAGGGTAAACACCAGAGGTTGATTGTTATTTTGAGTACCTTGATGAATAATAATGAAGTATATATGCTTATCCTGCTGTGCATTATCATTCGTGCGGATTCTTACATTGCTTTCATAATCACATTCACAGGGACTTTAGTCTCACCACACGTTTGTGACTTATTTTAGATGTGTTGAGCTCTCAATCGGGTGCTTGACTATCGGATGGGAGTTGATTGGTGATCTCCCACCAATCTCATTATTTGATAGACCACTTTTGATGTGTTTGTATATTGTGGTACTATATGATTATTATTGTATTATTTAGGTGCTTTAGGCCCTTTTGGTATTGCATTCATTTTGAGGATATTATCATACATATGTCACCCTATTGGGTAGATCCTATTTTGTTGAGAACACATGTATTGTAATATCCAGTGTTATCATACTTATGTATTTCGTTGGTATACATAAGCTTATTAATTGTGAATTTTATTTGATATCAATAATGTCACGAAAATAATTCGATAAAATTAGGAATATGCTTCCAGCGGGATTTGTTCTAGAGTACGGAAATACGACGTTACATCCTTTAGTAATGCTACTCAATTTGATAACTTCCTACATATGTAGTCAAATATCGTTTAGTAATTAAGGACAAGTAACAGTTTAATTATTGTAACTTTTTATTATATATGTAAATCTATGATTCTACCAAATTGCTTATCTATGTACATATATTAAAATTTCATATGAATTTTTTGTGTTTATTTTTTCATAAATATTAAATAAGTTGAACTCTATGAAAAAATTGTTGATATTCATTAAGCTAGAGGGAGATAGACACTAATATTCGTAATGTCAGGTGATATTATAACATAGATAGGCATGAGCTAGCAGAATTTGTCCCATATGACGATACATTTAATCCATATCAAATATTGGATGTACATTTGATGTGCAGAAGTAGTTCCCAGGTCTTGGCATTCTCATGGTAGGTTTTATTGATTGGATATACACGAGTTTAATTATCTCTTGTACCTCTATTAGTAATTTTTTGAATTATAAAAAAAGTACAGAAGCGACAAATGTTGCTAATGCCATGATTAACTTATTATTATTATTATTATTATTATTATTATTATTATTATTATTATTATTATTATTATTATTATTATTCACATAACCGCAATAGCTTGATTTGCAATTACCTCTCTACTAAACTTTGATTTGTCTTTATCATTCAATCACTCGGTTTATACCCATAGAGGTTTTATAACGTATTTGCATAGTTTTGAGGCAGAAGTAATTCATAGTTGAATTGAATTCAATTTATGTTTGTGGGTTCTCACAATTACTCAAACATAACATTATTAAACTTAAACTAGATTGTCGAGAATACATGCAGTCTTATGCTAAAAAAGAAACATCTGATTGATAAGATTATAGTTACATGCAGTGTTATAAAAATCGGCTTGGACCGGCCGGTTCGACATGTCCGAGCGGTACCTAGTCATATGACCGGTCTAGTAACATGTTGGATCGGATGTGCAACAGAACCGGGGCAAACCGGTGTGACTCGGTGGGTCTCTGCAGAAACCGGTGACTTGGCTCGGTTCATCTTCAACTCGGGCCGATTCTTTCCAACCATAACTCTTCACTGCCGAAAGCCATTTCCGTTGGAGTTGCTAGCACTTGAGAGGTATAAGATGCAGAGGCCATGTTGTTTTCCATAGCAGTCGCCGACGATCGTCCCTCTCCGACTCTCTTGATCGTAGTCACTGTCGGAGAAACCCCAAAGACTGAGGAATACAACAAAATAAAGGAATATCAAGGCAGAAGACTGCATGATTGAACAACGAGAAAGATAAAAGAGGAGAGGAATAAAAACAAGAAAGGAAAGGAAATGAAAAACAGAGGAGGAGATAGGGGTGGCTGCTACCGTGGGTTACAAAACTTGTGCACCACCGGTGGTGCACAAGTTTTGACCTGTAACGGGAGGTTTTTACCCGGTGAATAGGTTTTAAATATTAATAAAAATAGTGGAGGAAAATATTTTTGAAAATTGCATTCCAGTGACCTTTAACCTAAACACATTTGGCCCCTTGAGGATAGGTCTTTAACCTTGTTGTCTCTCATGGCGGGAAAAGACTTCCTTATTGTCGTTCTCTTCGCAGTGGTGTGTAAACAATTTTTCCGGTGACCTGCTTGGTTTGAGGTGCAAGAGATCCATTCAATGTGACAGATCTTTCATTCGAAGAATAGCTGAACCGGCGAGCCGATTTGGTAGTCGAGGAGTGGTTGTGGCATTGATTGAAGCAGAACCCTGGTTTGAAGAATTGAATTAGCTTTTACACGTTCTCCTTGAAGCAGAACCTTGGTTTAAAGAACTTCCTTCCTTCTGGGGTGATTGACGTTTAGATCCAGGATTGAAAAGGAAGATAGTGCGTGTGATTGACCTATTTGGTGCATATTTGATTAAAATGGAAAGGGTAATTTGGGGCTCGTTTCCATCATTTTGCGCATAGGTAAGTTGTCATTTATACATTTTTACTTCTGATTGAATTATTAAAATTAGATATGTAGATTGAATTATTTTTACCTATGCCCTTAATTTGGGCTTTGATGTTGTCTCCAAATGAGACAACCCCTGAAGCTTTCTCTTCAAGTGACAGGAACTTGCTTTTGTCCCCTGTCATGTGTCTTGAACATCCACTATCCAACACCCACATCCTTTTTTATCTTGCTGCTGCCAGGCACATCTGTTACATCATCAAGAGATTTAGTTTTAGGTACCAATTTATATTTGGGTCTTGCATGGTTAGTTACCTTTCTCTTAGTTGCTACCTATCTCATGTAGCAATCTGAAGTCTTATGGCCAAATTTGCTATAGCAAGAGCAGCTCTCCTTCTTTCTTTTTCTAGATGGAACAAATAAGTCCTTGTACCAGATTTCACTTGAGGATTTTTCATAGCCTAATCCAGCTTTATCAAAAATTCCTTTTTGAGATCCAATTAATCTCTTAAGGTTTTGGTTCCTTTTACAAACTTTGCCAGATCATCTATGAGAATCCTATTTTGATTTTTAAGCTTCTGGTTTTCATCAAGGAGATTTTTTAATTCCATTTCATCATGAGCTTGAGTCTTTGCCTTCACAAGTTCAGACAGTCTCATGTGAGACAGCATGAGACTGCTGTTTTTGTGATCCAAAATTTCATTTTCATTTTCAAGAAATTTGACCTTCTCAAGAGTTGTGTCTAATTCAGATTTTAATAAAGAGCTCTTAGAGACAAGAAGATTTGAATCATATAAGAGGTTTTCAAAGGCATGCTTGAGTTCATCAAATGAAAGATCAGAGTCAGACTCATATACCTCCTCATCAGATGAGTCTCCATTGGCCATGAGACACAAATTAGCTGATTCATCATCTTGACTCTCATCTCCTTCTGTATCATCCCAAGTGGCCATCATTGCCTTTTTCTTTGGGCTTTTCCTTGTTTCCTTTCTGAGTTGAGGACATTCAGACTTGATGTGTCAAGGCTTTCTACAATCATAGCAAATGAATTGCCCTTTCTTGTCAGACTTGATCTCTCCTCTTCTTGATGGAAATTTTCTCCTTCCACTTCCTCTGGCACTCCACATGCGTTTGATCTTTCTTGAGATATAGGCTGGTTCATCATCCATCTCACTCTCATCATCATCTTCTTCTTCACTTTCTGTGTCATGATGAGTTAAGTGAGGTCTGTTGAAATGAGCTTACCTTCTTACCTTTGGTATTGCTTGATGAGGCTTTTAGAACAATTGACTTTGGACGTCTGATGAGATCTTCTTCCATCAGCTCTTGCTCATGAACTTTGAGAGAACCAAAAAGCTCATCCAATCTGAGTGTGCTGCGATCTTTGGCTTCTTGTATTGCTGTGAACTTGGGTCTCCAAGGTTTAGGTAGACTTCTCAAGATCTTTCTCACCATATCTTGATTTGAATAAGTCCTTCCCAGAGACTTGAGATCATTGGTGATGATAGTGAAGTGTCTCACCATGTCTTCTCTATGCCTTCATCTTCATTCATCTTGAAGAGCTCATACTGTCTGACCAGTATGTTGATTTTGGCTTCCTTGACTTGGTCGGTCCCTTCATGCTCAACTTCTAGTGCATCTCATATCTCCTTTGTTGATGCACATCCTGCTACTTTGTCATATTCACTACGACTAAGTGCACATGTGAGCAAGTATTTGGCTCTTGAGTTGAGAACATATCTTTCCTTTTCAGTATTTGTCCATGTTTCCCTGGGCTTAGCTGATATTAGCCCCAGTTCATCAGTGATGTAAGGGATATATGGTCCTGTCTGAATGATTTCCCATAAGTCAGCATGTTAGATTCAATGAACAATCTCATCCTATCTTTCCAGTAGTAGTAATCTGTTCCATCAAAGGCAGGGGCCCCGTTGGTGGATGCTCCTTCAGGAATAAAAAGACTTGCACTTGGTCCAGCCATGGATCTTTTCCTCTTCACACGTAGGTGTGCTCAACCCCAAAGAGGTCGAGCTCTGACACCAACTGAAGTTGGCTGGATGTCTCTAGAAGGGGGGTTGAATAGAGACTTTAAAATTTTGCTCCTGAAAATGCACACTTAAATTGCAAGTTGAGACGTGATCTCAAGTCTGATGACTTGGAGTCTCAAGTAGGTTAGATGAGACGCAGTTTCAATTTCAAGAAATTATATGTTAGTGATCAGATACAAACACTTTGTAGTTATTGAAAACTTGTATTGTTCTAGAATAATCTATTTAACCAAAGCAGCACAGATTTGAGATAAGCAATGAGCAACATAAAAAAGAGATAGGGAAGAGAGATGCATAGTGATCTTATCCTGGTTCACCCACACCTTGGGCTACGTCCAGTCCTCACAACACGTGAGATTTCCACTATTGACAATCACAGCCAATTACAAGTATTCTTACAGTCTCTTCAGGACGTCTCTCACACCAAGCCTAGGCACTCCTATCTTGGCTGAGCCACAAGTATTCTTACAGCTTCTTCAGGACGCTCACTCTCACTCTGAGCCTAGGAACTCCTATCTCAGGTGAGTTTGCTTACATTGAGTTGATATGATAAGGTGGGCCTAGATTACAAGTATACAAAGTATGGATAGACAGTGAGCTTAGCTAGAGTTTTTCTCTTCTATACAGATAAAAAACTAAGATCTGAGAAGAGAAAATAAACTAAGACTACAAGGGGTTCTCAAGTTGAGATCATATCTTAAATATGATAGACTTGATATGTGGACTTGAGATAAGTGATGAGATGCAAAGATGTTCAATATACAATGTAGTCTCTCTCTTTTCATCACTGTTGACTTCATCATTTATTTCAAATGAAACTAACCGTTCTATGACCGTTTCTAGCCGTTGAGAGCTGTCACAGGTGAGAGAAGATCTTTTGTTGAGAGGTACACTGCTTTTCTGCGCGCACTATTTGCTGTGTCAGTTTGCAGTGTCCTTTTCTTTGACTTTTGCTTACTCTTTTGACATCCATCTCTCATCTGAGTCTCAAATCTAAGTCTGGTCTATAGCATCTTAAGTATGCCACTGAGTCTTAAGTCTTCATTTGATCTATGTGCTTGCATCTCAAGCTGACTCAGGGTCTCTTATTTGTTTGTCAACTACTGGTCTGATCTCTTCACTTGATTCTTCAGTTAAGACTCGGTCTCTTCTCTTTGCATCTGATAGCTTGATTTGAGTTTCTACATGAGCTTCATCTTTGAGCATGTGTCTCAAGCTTAGTCTTGGTCTGAGTCCTCATTTGGTCATGAGATAACATCTGAACTTGTATTTGCATCTGTGTTTGAGTCTGCATCTGATCATGAGCCTGCGTCTCAAGTTGAGTCTGCATCTCAAGCTGACTTTGGATCTCATCTTTGCTAAGTGAATTTTGAAACAAGTCTTTTTTCTGGGAAATTTCTTGAATCTGACTTCTTATGCTTTATGTCATCAAGGATGATCTTTGAGCTTCATTTACTGATCAATATCTGCAAAAATAAAGTCCAGAAATTCTGCCATGCACTAGAGCACACAGTTAGTAAGTAACAAGATGCATCTCAGACTTGCCTATGTGAACATCTTAACTTAATGGTTTGACTACATTAAAAACCTTAAGAGTGAGTTTGTATCAACAGATTTGGTTAGAGGTTTTCCTAAAATAAAATTTGAAAAGGATAAAGTATGTGATGCATGTGTGAAAGTTAAGCAAACCCCACTCAAGTTTTCATCCAAAAAATGTTGTGTTCACTGAAAGACCATTAGAACTACTACACATTGATCTGTTATGTCCTACCAAAACTCCTACTATTTGTGGTAAAAGATACAAATTTGTAATTATGGATGACTACTCCAGATTAACATAGGTATTATTCCTTACCACTAAGGATGAGTCTTTTGATGCTTTCAGAATATTCTCCAAGAAGATACAAAATGAAAGTGGTCAACACATTGCTTCTGTTAGAAGTGGCCATGTGGGTAAATTTGAAAACTTCTCTTTTAAAATGTTTTTTTGATGAAAATGGAATCTCCCATAACTTTTCATGTCCTAGAACTCCTCAACAAAATGGAGTTGTTGAAAGAAAAATAGAACTCTTTAATAAATGGCTATAACTCTATTGAATGATAGTGGAATCCAAAAATACTTTTGGGCTTAAGCAATTGCTACTTGCTGTTATATTCTTAATAGAGTTTCTATCAGAAGCATATTGAATAACACTCCATATAAATTATGGAAAGGAAGAAGGACTAACATTTCATACTTTCATGTATTTGGATGTGATTGCTATATTTTGAACAGCAAAGAAAATCTTGAAAAGTTTGATGCTAAATCTGAAAAGCTATTTTTCTTGGATACTCAACTACATCCAAAGCTTATAGAGTATATAACATCAAGAACCAAACCATAGAAGAACATGCATGTTGTTTTCAATGATTCTAACCTATCTTCTGAAGGAAGAACTAAGGATGAATCAGATGATGAATCTGATAAATCCATTACATATCAGAAGGTATCTTCTGATAAAGAAGAATCTTCAGAAGATCCACCAGAAAGAGAAAATCTATCACATGATTCAGAAACTCAAATTTATAAACATAATCATAATAGAGAAGAACTCCCTAAGAGTTAAGACTAGTTTCACCACATTGTTGGTCCCAGAGGGAATCTAGAAGGGGGTTGAATAGATTCACAAAAAATTTAATCCTTTTACAAAATCAGAATTTCTTTTGTCACCTTTCTTTTTGCCTTCAAAATTCTTTCAAATGTGTTTTTCAAAATCAGTTTTTAGAGTTAACAAGTAATTGTAATTAGCAGTGGATCAATTCACTTGAAAGAATAACCTAATTAACAAGATTGATTCCTTAAGCATGGCATTTCAATATTCTTTCAAATTCAATTTAATATAGCATGAAGATTGAATTCAACACACTTATTTCAAGACAATTATGCAGTTCAGTAATACAATTATATCAATTGAAATAGAGTATAGGGATAGAGAAATTGACACAATTGTTTATACTGGTTCAACCATAAAAAGGCCTACATCCAGTGTAGATTCAGCTCCCCACTAAACCTGTTTTCATTAAAGAATTGATTACAAACACTATGCACATGCAATTCTAAGGAAAGACTTACAAACAACAAACAAAGGTTAAACTCTTGCACCCCACAAGAGCATGTTCTTAAAATGACACCCCGTCATATGAACATTAACCTTACTCATGACACCCCGTCACAAGATTTCAACCAAACTCTATGAAAACTCCTTTTAAGTGATTTACCAATACAAAAAATTGTAAAAGAGATATGGTTTAGAACAATAACACCTTGATTGTGTAGATAGCCCCACGAATAAGATCAAAAATGTTCTTCCATTGTTCAACCTTTTTTGAGTGCAGAGTTCTTGATTTCACAAGCACATTCTGGGTTTTTACTGATTTTCTTAAAGAATTCTCTCAAAGATTCAATCCCCTTTTTAGAAATCTGATTCTCTTGTTTAATTTCGAAAATCTTACTGATTATATCAGTTAGAAGTTAGTTATAACTGAAATAATCTGATACCTTTCGAAGATAGTTAGTTACCAAGTTATAAGAAAACAACCCAGAATAGTTTCAATATATGTGGTAATTGATTACTGACTTAGGTAATCAATTAAACCAGAGCGTATCCACAAAGAACTCTTCTCAGGTTCTGCAGGTAATCGATTACCCATATCAGGTAATCGTTTAAATCGATCCTGATAATAAATTCAAGCAGTTTTCCAACTTGAGTCAACTTGGGGTCCATTACCAACTTATGTAATTGATTAAACTAGAGGCAAATCATTACTAAGTTGAGTAATTTGATACCAAGGTATCCAAACTTGAAAACTTCACATTGAATTCAATTTGAACAAAGAAAGATCAACACAAAGAACAATTTAAACCACATACACATGCCTAAATCTAGAAACAATCAATACAAGTGCCACATCTATAGAAATGTGTTTGGCACTGCAAAATAATTGAAGCACCTAACTTAAACAACAAAACCAAAACCTTCCTTTAATGAGTGACTTGAGGAGTGGCTTGTATCACTTTATTAACAGCTCAAGTCCAACACACATCCGCATGATCAAATCATTGGAAGCACCACAGAAGGTGTGAGAACTAGATCTCAATCCATAAGAAATGAGAATGGAACAGAACTGCTGTCTCAGAACCCAAAAATATAAATGAAGCCCTTGATTATGATTCTTGGGTAGAAGTTATTGTTGGAAATACAGGGAAACACTAGAGGGGGGTTGAATAGTGTTTCAATGGAAACTTTTTCTGTTTCAACAGATCTTCTTAAAATGTATTTTGAAAAGCTTCAGATAATGGGTATCAGTCTGAAGTTTTGATCACCTTCTGAACTTAATTCAGAGTCAAAGATTTGTTTGAAAAAGAGTTTAATACAGAGATAAGGTTTTCACTTAAATACTTTCCAATCCCTTCGTTAGATAGAAACTGAATTGAAATAGTTAAGGGATAGGGAAGACTTAGCCAAGAAATTATCCTAGTTCACTCACAACCACCGTGAGCTACGTCCAATCCCAGGGCAAAACCAGCACCTGGATTTTCACTAATCTTGCAAGATTACAAGTATTCTTTTCTGCCAAGCTTCTTCAGGCTCTACACCAAGTATTCTTTTATACAGTAAGCCTCTCCAGGCTTGTAAAACCAAACTGCTTAAAATAAACAGAAGTATTCAAGTAATAAAACAATGTAGAGCTTGAACTACCACAAAGTACAAGTAACTGAGATTCAACTCAGAATCAATGATAATTTGTACAAGTTTAAAATATTAGAGTGTGATTTCTGCAGCGTTTCACAACGTTATTCTTGTAAGCTTCACTCTTCTCTTCTTCATACGTGTATGAGTATATAGAGAGAACAATGAGAAAATGTTCGTTGCCAAATAGCATTTAATGTGCAAGAGACGTTTAGACTAAGCCTGAAAAGATGTTCTGATGAACCTCTGATAGCAGGTCTGCGCACGGGTACTTTTGAACAGCTACACAGCAGCATTTGCAGACTTTCCTTATTTGTGCAAATCATTTGAACGATGAAAGAAAGCAGTTCTTACTCAAATGCTGAAAGAGGTTAGATTTTTGGAATGAGTGTACAACGTTCTCAGCAAAGCATTAAGTCAAAGAGAGCTTCTGATACTTCCAGTCTTCAGACGGACTCTCAATGCTTCAGATGATGTAGTTCTTTCAGACAAAGTGAACCTCTTCAAATGATCTCAAGTCTTCAGATGAACTTCTTTTACTTTCAGAGATATCTTGGGATAGAATATGATCTGAAATCATAAAATATACCATGAAAGCATAATATCATATAAGTACACTTTTTACTTAGTATTTGTTATTCATTAAAACCTTTAAGAGAGTGAGACTCTAATTGTGTTTTAAGTTCTTAATCAATCTTTGAGACTCAACAATCTCCCCCTTTTTAATGATGACAAACATATTAAGTAAAACTAAAAATCTGAAAAAGGGTTAAAATGTTAAAGTTTAGGATTTCCTCCCCCTTGATCAGATCAACCATCCGAGCCTTGTGTTTCTGAAGCTTCTTACGTTCTGATAGATTTATCCTTCTGAAGAACTACTTCAGATTTTTTGTTAGTCCTCATACCTCATAAATACTCCCCCTTTTGTCATCAATCAAAAGGGTACAACAATGACAATCATGCAGTAAAAGATAAGTAATAATTGTCAATCAACAACATTCAATGATATAACTACCAATCAATAAACACAAGATCATAATCATTAAATGCACCAAAATTTGTTCATAACAAAACAACTTAAACAGAAAATTAAAATAGTCTGAAGTTAGTAAAGAAACAACATCACGAACTAGGTCTTAGTCCTCCCAGAACTCTCTCAAACATTTCTTGCATGGCTAGCCACTGTCTCTCAAGTTCTGCCACAACAGCTTTCTTGAGTTCATTCTGACCAGCCCTAATTTGTTCTTGAGTAACTAGGATTTGATCTGTTCTTTGTAGCCATTCTTGATTCTTAGCTTTCAAAGCTTGATTTTCTTCAGATGATGCATTCATTTCAGCTTCTAAAATTTCTTCATAAAAGATCAAGGAGATGTATTTGCCTGAGAAACGGAAGTACTGAAAGCCTGATGGTAGGTGATACAACTTCGGATTGCTTACCTTGATGAAAAACTGAGGTCTCTCAAACGGAAAATCCAACATCCATTCATCATGGAGTTCCCTGTTAGACATAGGAAATCTCCCTCTGAAGAATATAGCAGTTTCCAAAATGGTAAGGCCTGCAACCACTAAAGAGTCTTCATCATTCCACTGAGTTCCAGAACAACTTCCTTCTTTTTGAACTAATTCCCAATGATAATCCCACATGGCTTGATAGAGAGAGTCCATGCCTTGATTGAGAAACACATACTCAGCCAAACCATCCCAATCTTCTTTCGATAGAGACCTGGGTGGTCCTGCACCTTCAGATACAATCTCAGGTCCTTTTTCCTTGGTGTAAAAGGATTCAACATAAGGATACCTGGGATCACCAGGATAGTGGTTGATAGCTTTGTATGAACATGTAGAGGTGGTTTGAAATCTCTACAACCAAAGGATCTGGAGCAGCTTTGATCAATCAGTTCAGCTTCAAGGCACTGCATTCTTATAGCTATCCAATCATCAAGAGATAAGTTGTGTTGATCCTGTGAGAAAGGATCCAAAGCTCTCCACTTGTGACAAGGAGTAATGACTCCATGTCTGATCTTCTCAAGAGAGTCTGAAAGAGCACCTCCCCCCAGCTATGCAGTCTTCTATGACGAGCCTCTGAAGAGGTTTCCAACTGGAACCTAGAAGAAGGATGGATAATCAAAGGTGCGGCAGGTTTGAAAAACATAAGTTCTTCATAAAGATTTGGAAAGCGAGGAACTCTGAGTCTTTCATCTAAGGGCACATTATAGAACTTGTGGGGTATTTCAGCAGCCCACATCATGTGTTCATTACTACAAACAGGTAGCACCAAATCATAGGTAGGTTGCCTGGTGAGATCTCTTGCTTTCTCCTTCAGCAACACCCACTGGAAGATTTCCTCCAAACCATATGCAATCAGGTTAAGCATCTGACTCAAGTTCTTAATATCCTGAGAGAGAAGATGAAGATGATGATGGTTTTGGTACATCCTCTGTGGTGCTGACAACTTTGGGTGGAGGAGGAGCTTCATCCTCTGAAGAGGTAACATTCCCATAGATAGCCCTAGGCCTCCTGAGAGAAGCCTGCGGTTGTTCAGTAGTCTTCTTCTACTTAAGTTCTTCCAGCTTCTTCTTTCTTTCAGCTTCAGCAAGTCTTTGAAATTCCACAGCATCTTCCTGTTGAAAGCTTTACTCCTTGTTACTATCTGAGGTGCCTCAGCTAAAGGACTTAGCAATTTTCTTCTTTTGTTTCTCCTAGCCTTAGCACCGGTCCTTTTTCTTTTCAACCTTGAGGCTTGCTCAAGCCTTTCATCTTCTAACATAGTCTGTTGAGATGCAACAACTAAAGTATAGTCTTGCTTTTCCTATTCTTCTTTCTGCCTTAACTCTTCTTGTTCTATCTCTAGAATAACTTGTCGAATGGTATCATCTTTAGGTAGACTAGAAGCTAAAGGGATTGCATCAATAGTTGATGACATAGCACAACAGCAGCCTCCTACTGAAGCAGTCAAGGATATCACTGGACCAATGACTAGAGGACGAGCTAAGAAGATTAAGGAAGAGATGGGAAAGTTGGTGACCTACATTTTTAGGGATACTACCCTACAGAAGGACACCACCCCTACAGAAGGACACCTTGACCCTGGAATAGGACACATGGTCCTATGCACCACCCTAGACTAGGATACTCTTAATTGATTGTATTTTTCCTCCTAGTTGGGCGCTAATTGTATGGGTTTAGTGGTTAGTAGGTTGCCTTGCTAAAGGCTTAGGAGTCTGGGTTCAATCCCACATAGGATAGAATTTAATCATCTTTCATTTCCTCCTTATTTTGGGCGCTATTTATGGCTTTATTGGCTTAAGACTTAGCTTAGCCATAAGCCTTGGGATCATGGGTTCAAATCCCACTTAGGAGTTTTTCACCCATCCTTTTATTTTTCCCTTTTTCTTCCATGTGGCCGCCCCCTTCCCCCTATAAATAGGGAGCCCTCCTTTGTATTAACACATTGAATTTTGAAGTAAAGGCATTATGCCAAATTTCTCCTCCCTTTGTGAGTTGAGTGAGGCTTGGTGGTTGTTGCTCAAACCATACTGAGACTTATCTAATTCTCCTGAATTAGTGGCGTCTGGCATTGGACTTATCTGCTGCAAGTGGACTCTTGCTTCAGTGGCGTCCTTCCCATTTCTTCCTCTCCACTTTTTCTTTCATTTTCTCTCATTTTCTTCATTTCTTGCGAAATTAGCTGCTGCCCAGCACTATTTTCGCAATTTTAGCTTGTTTTGATTCTAATCGGTTGGTTTTGCTCAATTCTAGATCCTACACTATCCGGCTATCAATTGGTCATCAGAGCTTGTTGAATTTGAGCAAATTTGGAGCAAATTGGGGCTGTTTGGCGTGTTTGCTGCACCTATTTAGTGCAGAATTTTCATCATTTAGTGTAATTCCATCCCTCTTTTCAATTGTAATTTGGACTTGGACTGTTTCCCGGGCCCGAGGTGCCTTTCTGCTGCTATCAGCACTTGTCTGTCTTGATTGATTGCTTGATTCTTGCTAGTTGGGGGCTGTTTTGGGCCGCTAATTCCCACCCCCTAGGTGTTTGTTTAAATGCCTCTTTAATTGCTCATACTTGTTCTTGAGTGATTCTTGCAAATTAATTGATATAACTGCTTGTTTGTGGTGAAGTGTGGTAAGAGGAGGCATTGTTGTCTTCATTTTTCCAAAGATCGTTCACCTACATTTCTCCCCCACCATTAATTGTTCATCCCCCATATTCATCTCTTTACTTTCCGCTTTTAATTTTCCGCCATTTAATTTCCGCTTCTCCCCATCCTTTTAATTTCTGCTCTCCCCTTTACATTCTGCCATTTACATTTCTGCTCTCCCCATCCTTTTAATTTCCGCTTCCCCCTTTACTTTCAGTCATTTACTTTCAGTCCTCCCCATCCTTTTAATTTCCGCTTCCCCTTTACATTTCTGCTCTCTCCCATCCTTTTACTTTCTGCCATCCCCTTCTACTTTCTGCCATTTACATTTCTGTCCTCCCCATCCTTTTAATTTCAGTTTCCCCCTTTAATTTCTTGCCATTTATTTTGCGCAATTTTCCTTCTTATTTTTGCCATTTTATGCGCATTTTTGGGCTCTTGTGTTCAATTTCCTACTCTTGTTATGTCTGTTTGATTGGCATTCTGATTGCAAATTTGGATTGACTGCTATCTCTACCTTGGACTTTCCCTGTTTGATTGTGCAAAACGCTCACCTATAGGATCTTTTTTGGTTCATAGTATTGGAAGAAGATCAACAAATTCTAATTGTTGATTTTCCTTCAAATTTTAATTCCAATCTTAAAATTGAACCAAGCGCGTTTCTGTGACCATACCGGTTTTGTATAATCAACAAGGAAGTGCTAAGCAATTTTTTTGGCCATTTTTGAAATCAAGTTGCCATCGTTTTTACAGTTTTTAGAAATCAGTTTATTCATTATTTTTGCTTTTCTGGCCCACTGGGACCAGTTTACTGGCAGAAAAGGCCTAAAATATACAGAGGTAAGTACTTTTACAAGTTCTGAATTCGGGGGGGAAAAAGACAAAAAAGAAAGAAAAGGCAAGAAAAACAAAAGTACGTACGTGCCAAAAATAGAAAAAGAGGTGTAAAAAGCAAAAAAGGGTGCAAAAGTCAACAACAAGGAAGAAAAAGTCAAAAGACACCCAAAAAGTCAAAAATTCAAAAATTCAAAAAATAGAAAAACAAAAACAAAGAGTATCCCAACAATACAGTGACAGTTTTACTGTAATTTTCTGTTTCATTTCCCTGTATACCGTAATTGAGTTGTATTTGCTGTTTTTCTTAAAAACGACAATTTTGGCAACTCTTTTTCAAAAATCACCAAAAACAATTCTCTTTGCAATTTCTTCCGTCTTGTCTTGTTTGTGTCTGCTCTTGTGTATAAGCTTGTTTGAGTGCCAGCTTTTCTTGTTTGTCATATCAATTCTTTGTTTTGTCTTAGGATTTTCCAATCTTCTTCCAGTAGGTATTTTCTTTGTTAGTGCGCTTCTATTTGGGTAAGGGTTAAGACTTAGACTCACGTTGGTCTTTGCAACTTCTAATCAACCTCCAACCGAGTAGAAGAGGCAAGAGAGTTTTCATTATAGAAAAAGCCAAAAAGAGTGACATACACGAGTGTTAACATTCCTTGAGTGTAAACACTTAGTGAGTGGTGGTCCTTAAAAGTTTTAACATAAAATCAATTAGGAGAATGGAAGGAAGGAGGCAAGGGGAAAGGGCAACCATGTTGTTTAGGAAAGCCTTAGAAACACCTTTGGGTGAAGAAGAGAGCCAAAGAGAGAACCTATTCCACACTAGGTGCCAAATTGAAGATAAGGTATGTTTAGTGATCATAGATGGAGGAAGTAGTAGCAACTTAGCTAGCCTTAGGTTAGTTAACAAGCTAAACTTACCTACTACCCCACCACCCATCCAGAACCTTCACTTCAATGGGTGAGTGATGAGGAAGAATTTAAGGTGGATAGGCAAGTGAGCTTAAGGTTCAAAATTGGGGATTACCAAGATGAAATAACCTTTGATGTCATACCCTTAGAAGCCTCTCACATCCTTTTAGGAAGACCATGGCAATATGAGAGAAGGGTGAAACATGATGGGTATTCCAACACCTATAGGTTCCGCCACCAAGGGGTTAAATTCACCTTAATGCCTATGACCTCTAGTGAAATTAGAGAAGACCAAATCCAACTTAAGGAGATCATAGACAAGGAAAAAGAGGAAGAGTCTAGAAAAATAGAAAAGGAATTAGAAAAAGAGATTAATAGGATTCACGTAATAAAGAAAAATAAGATAAAAAAAGAAGCCACCAAAGAAGAACCTTGGTTCCTACTACTTAGTAAGGAAACCAATGGAGAAGAAGAAAAGATCCCTTGATCGCTCTTGATCTTCCTCCAAACATAAGAGATCTCTTAGCAGAATTTGGGGACATTTTCCCAAAAGATATCCCAAGTGGATTACCACCTCTTAGAGGAATTGAGCACCAAATAGATCTCATACCCGGTGCTGTTCTACCCAATAGACCAGCATATAGGACAAATCCAGTTGAAACCCAGGAAATACAAAGACAAGTAGGAGAACTAATTAGTAAGGGTTGGGTCAAGGAATCTCTCAGTCCTTGTGTTGTTCCTGTTATCATTGTACCAAAAAAAGATGGTACATGGAGAATGTGTACTGACTGTCGTGCTGTTAACAACATAACAGTCAAATACCGGCATCCCATTCCAAGATTGGATGATTTACTTGATGAATTACATGGAGCCTGCATCTTTTCAAAAATTGATTTAAAAAGTGGCTACCATCAAATTCGAATCAAGGAAGGGGATGAATGGAAAACGGCATTCAAGACAAAATATGGGTTGTATGAATGGCTAGTTATGCCTTTTGGCTTAACTAATGCACCAAGTACGTTCATGAGATTAATGAATCATGTGCTTCGAGCTTTCTTAGGCAAGTTTGTGGTTGTTTATTTTGATGATATACTTGTCTATAGCAAAAGCTGTGAAGATCACATCAATCATCTTAGAGATGTACTTGAGGCACTAAGAAAGGAACACTTATTTGCTAATCTTGGAAAATGTATTTTTTATAAAGAAAGTGTCACTTTCCTAGGCTATGTCATTAGCTCTCAAGGGGTTCAAGTAGATGAAGAGAAAATCAAAGCCATCAAAGAATGGCCCACCCCAAAATCCGTGGGAGATGTGAGGAGCTTCCATGGTTTGGCAAGCTTCTATAGAAGGTTTGTCAAGAACTTTAGCACAATAGCTGCTCCCCTCAATGAAGTGGTTAAGAAAAATGTGGGTTTTAAGTGGGAGAAAGCACAAGAGGATGCTTTCAAAGAACTCAAAGAAAAACTTATGCAAGCTCCCATTTTAGGACTACCAGATTTTTCTAAATCTTTTGAAATCGAGTGTGATGCATCTAATGTAGGAATAGGAGCTGTCTTAATGCAAGATGGACATCCTATAGCCTATTTTAGTGAGAAACTCAAAGGTGCAATGTTGAATTACCCCACCTATGACAAAGAATTTTATGCTTTGGTGAGGGCACTTCAAACATGGCAACATTACCTCCTACCTAAAGAATTTGTGATACATACTGATCATGAATCCTTAAGGTACATTAAGGGACAAGGGAAACTTAACAAAAGACATGCAAAATGGGTTGAATTTCTTGAACAATTTCCCTATGTCATCAAGTATAAGAAAGGAAAGCCAACATAGTGGCCGATGCTCTTTCAAGGAGGTATAGTTTGTTAGCTACCTTAGATGCAAAACTACTTGGTTTCGAAAACTTAAAGGGATTATATGATGATTCCTTCTTTGCCGAAAAGTACAAGCTTGTGAAACAATGGCAAAAGATGGATTCTATAGGCATGAAGGGTTTCTCTTCAAAGGGGATAAGTTGTGCATTCCCCATTGCTCCATTAGAGAGCTTTTGGTTAAGGAAGCCCATGAGGGAGGGCTTATGGGACACTTTGGTGTACCCAAAACCTTAGGGATTTTACAAGAACACTTTTATTGGCCACATATGAGCACACACGTTAAAGCACATTGTGATAGGTGTATAAAATGTAAAAGTGCCAAATCAAAGGTAAATCCCTATGGCCTCTACACTCCTCTCCCTATTCCTGAAGGACCTTGGTTAGACCTAACCATGGATTTTATTGTAGGTTACCTAGGACCCAAAGAGGAAAGGATTCAATCTTTGTGGTAGTGGATCGCTTTTCAAAGATGTCACATTTCATTCCATGCCAAAAGGTAAATGATGCACAAGAAATTGCTGATCTTTTCTTTAGAGAAATAGTACGCTTACATGGCATACCTAGAAGCATAGTGTCTGATAGAGATACTAAGTTCCTTAGTCATTTCTGGCGCACACTATGGCACAAGCTAGGCACCAAATTACTGTTCTCTACCACATGCCACCACAAACTGATGGACAAACAGAGGTTGTCAATAGGACAATAGGCACATTATTAAGGGCTATGGTTCAAAAGAGTTTAAAATCATGGGACTTATATTTGCCTCATATAGAGTTTGCATATAATAGGAGCAAGCATTCTACTACTTTGCATACTCCATTTGAGATTGTTTATGGTTTTAACCCTTTAACTCCTCTTGATATTTTGCCTATCCCTAACTCTTCTTTTTGGAGCACAAAGATGGTAAAGCTAAGGCCGAGTTTATTAAGAAACTTCATGCTAGAGTAAAGGCTAATATTGAGCGCAGATTGGCTTCCCAAACAAAGGCCGCTAACAAAGGGCGTAGGCGGATGATATTTGAACCTGGGGATTGGGTTTGGGTTCATTTCCGCAAGGAAAGATTCCCAAATGAAAGGAAATCCAAACTCTCTCCTAGGGGTGATGGACCCTTTCAAGTCTTGGAGCGCTTAATGATAACGCCTACAAAATTGATCTTCCTGGTGAGTATGGTGTAAGTGCTACTTTCAATGTTTCTGATCTCTCTCTCTTTGATGTAGGAGATGACTATCCAGATTTGAGGTCAAATCCTTCGCAAGGGGGAGGGGATGATGACATAGCACAACAGCAGCCTCCTACTGAAGCAGTCAAGGATATCACTGGACCAATGACTAGAGGACGAGCTAAGAAGATTAAGGAAGAGATGGGAAAGTTGGTGACCTACATTTTTAGGGATACTACCCTACAGAAGGACACCACTGCCCTACAGAAGGACAGCCTTGACCCTGGAATAGGACACATGGTCCTATGCACCACCCTAGACTAGGATACTCTTAATTGATTGTATTTTTCCTCCTAGTTGGGCGCTAATTGTATGGGTTTAGTGGTTAGTAGATTGCCTTGCTAAAAGGCTTAGGAGTCTTGGGTTCAATTCCCACATAGGATAGAATTTTAATCATCTTTCATTTCCTCCTTATTTTTGGGCGCTACATTTATGGCTTTAGTGGCTTAAGACTTAGCTTAGCCATAAGCCTTGGGATCATGGGTTCAAATCCCACTTAGGAGTATTTTCACCCATCCTTTTATTTTTCCCTTTTTCTCTTCCATGTGGCCGCCCCCTTCCCCCTATAAATAGGGAGGCCCTCTCTTTGTATTAACACATTGAATTTTGAAGTAAAGGCATTATGCCCAAATTTCTCCTCCCTTTGTGAGTTGAGTGAGGCTTGGTGGTTGTTGCTTAAACCATACTGAGACTTATCTAATTCTCCTGAATTAGTGGCGTCTGGCATTGGACTTATCTGCTGCAAGTGGACTCTTGCTTCAGTGGCGTCCTTCCCATTTCTTCTCTCCTCTCCATTTTTCTTTCATTTTTCTTTCATTTTCTCTCATTTTCCTTCACTTTCGCGTGAAATTAGCTGCTGCCCAGCCACTAATTTTCGCATTTTAATGCTTGTTTTTCAATTCTAATCGGTGGTTTTTCCTCAATTCTACATCCTACAACTATCCGGCTATCAATAGTTTTCTCTGAATCAGCAGATTCAACAACTATTGGTGCAGATTCTAAATTATTGATGTCCTCATCCTATCCTCCCATAGTGAGAGTAGGCTAAGCAATAGCAACACTTAGATTCTCAGGCACCTGACCTACAATCTCAGGTTCATGTGTATACATGTTCTGAGCAGGTTCAAATGATCTTAGATCAACATCCCTTTCAGACAATGACACCTTCTGATGATTCTTGGACCTCTTTTCTTCGCAATTTTCGTAGGAGTCTGAAGAGAAACAAACTTGTTCTTGTGAGTATCTCCCATCAGCTCATCTTCTAGAATATCCAAAGCACACTTCCCGGTTGCAGTAGCTTATCTCTGACAGCTTTCTCCATGAGGGTCCTTTCAGGTGAAGGCTTCTTTACAGCAATGCCCATCTTCTTGATATTACCCAAAGAGAAGAAGTAGGACCTTCATGGTCGTACAATCTTTCAATAGGAACATTGAACTTCAGCAGAATCTTGGTGATGAGAGAAGTGTGAGTGAAACTTGCAGCAGAATCATTTACTCTTTTTAGAATGTTGTAGAGAATGATCCTTGGAAGGTTCAGCTTATTTTTCTCTAACAAGTTGATCACGCAGAATCTTTCAAGTTCAGACACATGGTTTTTGCTACCATACTTGGGCAAAATACAACATCCCAAGATGGCATGAAGGATTCTGGCTCTAGGATGCATATAGGAGCTTTTGAGATCTTCAGGTTCGTCAATACCATACAGCATCTTCGTGAACTTCTTGACTGCACCATTTTTCTGCTCCCAGTCAGGAACAAACATGGCACCTTCATTCTTTACATTCGTCACAGCAGCAATGACGTCTGCATCTACTCTGAACTTTACACCAAGAACTAATGTCTCCAAAGCTGGATATTTCCCTTATTCACTGGATACATCCTTAGCATTCTTCAAAAATTCTTCAACATTCTTCTCATGCCACGCGCAGATGATAGAAGTGAAGAAATTTGCCAAGTCAACTTCTTCAAGTAGTCCAATCAAGTCAATGCCACCAGCATGTAGAGCTTCCAGGTCTACAGCTCTTGACGGAACGATTTGACCACCAGCTGACTTCTTAGATGCCATTTCCTTCAAGCTTGGTTGAGAGCAAAGTTAAGAGCACGGAGAACTTAGGGCACAAGGCAGAAGAAACTCTGTAAAGGAAGGCTTGCAGGAGAGAGAGTGAGAGTAACCAATAACTGATAAAAAGCGTCCTTTAAATAGCCGTCACACACAATAATGATGATAGTTGCACTCTTTGGAGAACGTGCAATCGTGCTAAGAGCAGTTACAGAGAGGAGGAGACCAAACGTTTCAGCTTCCCACGTCACTCAGATTGTGACTACTTCAGATACGCATAGCTTTCAGATAGTCAACATATTCAGATGCAACACTTTCAGATGCATGTTCAGATCAAACAAATTTTTATTTTTCAGATAAAGCCAAAATGTTCAGATGATCTCTAATGAACTTAAACCTATCTTCAGTTAGGGTTTTTGTGAATATATCTACCCATTGATGTTCAGTATCAATGAACTATCAAAAAACACCTTTCTGAACATAGTCTCTAATGAAATGATGCTTGATCTCTATATGCTTAGCTCTGGAATGTTGAATGGGATTTTTAGACAAATTGATAGCACTAGTATTATCACACATCACAGGAATAGAAGATACATCAATGTTAAAATCCTCTAACTGATATTTTACCCATAGCAGTTGTGAACAACAACTGGCTGCAACAATATATTCTGCTTCTGCTGTTGAAAGAGCAATGGTGCTTTGCCTTTTGCTGGACCAACTGATCATGTTGTCACCAATGAAATGATAGTCTCCACTTGTTGACTTTCTTTCAATCCTATCTCCAGCAAAATCAGCATCACAGTATCCTACCAACCTGCACTCCTTACTCTTCTTATAGCAGAGACCAAGATTAGTAGTACCATTTAAATATATAAAATTCTCTTTACAACTTTATAATGAGTATTTATTGGATCTGATTGAAATCTAGCACAAAGACAAACACTGAACATAATGTCAGGTCTGCTTGCCGTTAGATACAATAATGAACCAATCATTCCTCTATACAAGGTTTGATTTACTGATTCTTCTCCTTCATCTTTGTTCAGAACAATAGAAGGATGCATAGGAGTTGACATGGGCTTGCAATCACTCATATTGAACTTCTTAAGCATTTCTTTTGTATATTTTTCTTGATGGATCCATATACAGTCAGATTGTTGCTTAATCTGAAGTCCTAGGAAGAACTTAAGTTCTCCCATCATGCTCATTTCAAATTCAGATTGCATAAGCTCAGAAAATTCCTTGCATAATGAAGAATTAGTAGAACCAAAAATATGTCATCCACATATATCTGGACAAGAATGAAATCTTTGCTAGACCTTTTTCTAAAAAGAATAGTGTCCACTATTCCTCTTTGAAAACCATTTTTGGTTAAGAAATTGCTCAGTCTGTCATACCAAACTCTCGGGGCTTGTTTCAAACCATACAGAGCCTTTTTCAATCTGAAAACATGTTCTGGAAAAGTAGGATCTTCAAAACTAGGTGGTTGTCTGACATAGACTTCTTCCTCAATAAATCCATTGAGAAAGGCACTCTTTACATCCATCTGATATAAGGTAATGCCATTATTTATTGCATAAGAGAGTAAAATTCTAATGGCTTCAAGCCTTGCTACAGGAGCAAAAGTTTAAGTGAAATCAATACCTTTATGCTGATTGTAGCCTTGAGCAACAAGTCTGGCCTTGTTTCTGATCACTTTTCCTTCTTCTGACAACTTGTTTCTGAACACCCATTTGGTTCCTATAATAGTTTTCCCATGGGGTTTAGGCACAAGTGTCCAGACATCACTCCTAGTAAATTGATTCAATTCTTCTTGCATGGCTAGGATCCACCCTCATCAGCAAGCTTCTTCAATGCTTTTGGGTTCAATTTCAGAGAGAGTGCAAGATTATTCAGACTCCTGAATCTTGATCTTGTCTTAATTCCTTCTGAAGCGTCTCCAATAATTTTCTCTTTAGGATGATGAGATCTGTATCTCCAATCACGACTGTTAGGAAGTACATTCGCTGTCTGAGACTCAACAATGTTGGTCTGAGAAGGTCCAGCTTCAGATACAGGTTCAGACTTTTGCTCAGAAGGTCCTTCAGATGGTCCTTCAAGCTTTTCTTGTTCATTCAACTTCATTCCTGCAAAATCATCCTCAAGATCTGATAGTTCCCTATCAGTCTCTTTATAGTCATTGAATCTTACATGGATAGATTCTTCAACTGTTAAGGTTTTTGAGTTATACACTTTGTATGCCTTAGAAGTTTTAGAGTATCCAATAAAGATCCCTTATCAGATTTTGCATCAAATTTTCCTAAATCATTCTTAGTGTTAAGTATGAAACTCTCACACCCCAAAGATATGGAAGTAGGATGTGTTTGGTTTTCTTCCTTTCCATAATTCATACGGGTTTCTTTTAAGAATTGGTCTTACCAGAATTCTATCTTGAATGTAACAAGTTGTGTGAACAGCTTCTGCCCAAAAGGATCTAGGTAGATTGCTTGAAATCAGCATGGTTCTTCTCATCTCTTGCAAACTACTGTTCTTTTTCTCAACAACCCCATTTTGCTGAGGTGTTCTAGCCACAAAGAAAATATGTGAGATCTCATTCTCATCACAAACATTCTGAAGTTTGAGTTTTCAAACTCTCCACCATGATCACTTCTGATAGCAGATATGCAGATTCCTTTTTCATTCTGCACCTTCTTACAGAATTTTGTGAAACTCTCAAAAGTTTCCTCCTTGCTTCTTAGGAATATAACCCAAGTGAATCTAGTATAGTCATCAACAATGACCAATCCATACTTCTTTTTGCTAAGACTCTCTGTTCTAGTAGGCCCAAACAGGTCCATGTGAAGCAACTCTAAAGGTTTGCTGGTTGAAACAACATTTTTGCTTTTAAAGGAGCTTTTTGTTTGTTTCCCTTTCAGACAATTTTCGCATAAAATGTCAGATTTGAAGAAAAGCTTGGGTAGCCCTTTAACTAGGTTGTGTTTAGTTAGCTTTGAGATCAATCTCAAGCTGGCATGCCCAAGTTTCTGATGCCAAATCTGTTTTTCATCTTCAACAGAAACAAAACACTTCACATTTTGACTTGCTAGTTCCTCTTGATCAATCTTGTACACATTGTTGTGTCTCTTAGCAGAAAAGAGGGTATGATCTGAAGCATCTTTGACTATACATCCTTCTTTAGTGAAAGATACAACATATCCACTGTCACATAATTGACTTTTGCTCAGAAGATTGTGTTGCAATCCTTCCACTAGAAGAACATTCTTAATCAGGGAATGAGGGGTTATACCTACTGTTCCAATACCAGTGATCTTCCCTTGCTGATTTCCACCAAAGGTGACCACTCCACCAGCCTTGGGTATAAGGCTTTGGAACAAACACCTTTGTCCCGTAATGTTTCGTGAGCGCCCACTGTCCAGGTACCATTTTTTGTGTTTCTTTTGTCCTGTTAAACACATCTGCAACAGGAACAATCAAAGTCTTAGGTACTCATACCTTCTTGGGTATTTTTTTGTTAGTTTTGGGTCTTGCTTTCCTTCTGTGTCTGCACTGGAATTCATCATGTCCAGGTTTGCCACAGTGGGAACACCCACCACCTTTCTCTTTTCCTTTATGAGGCACATTAAAAATAATAGGTTCAAAGGGTATATGTTCTGAATAACCCAAACCACTTTTGTCTAAGGAATGCCTCTGAGAGCTTAATAATATATTCATATTATCAGTTCCTTTGACAAATCTGGCCAAATCCAATGTCAGTTCTTTAACCTTGTTTTGGAGCTTTTTATTCTCCTTCTCAAGATTGTCAGACCTGTTTGGATCTTGTTGGAGCAGCCTTTCCTTGAGTACAAGATTTTCTTTTTGCAAATTTTCATTTTCTATAGCAGCTTCTGAAAATGCTCTAGAGAGCTCCTTCTACTCATTGAAAAGTTCTTTGCTGCTTTCAACAAGGTCATCATACATATCTTGTAAGGTCTGAGGAATTACCTCAGAATATGAGCTATCTGAGGAAGGTAGACTTGCCATCAGACAAAGGTTTGCTTCCTCTGAAGTATCCTCCTCCTCTTCTGAAGTGGAATCATATAGATCTTCCCAGGTTGCCATCAGCCCTTTCTTCTTTTTGAAGAATTTCTTCTTCTGAAAGGTTGGCTTCTTCAGCTTGGGACACTCAACTTTCATGTGTCCTGGTTGTTTGCACTCAAAACAAGTAATTTTGTCAGTATTAAAAGAATCTTTACCTGACTTACCTTGTTTGAAATTTGAAGGTTGAGATCTTCTGAATCTCCCTTTTCTTTGCAACATCTTCTTTATTTTCTTGTTGAGGAGTGCAAGATCTTCATCTTCTGAACAACCTTCAGATTCAGTATCATCATCTGAAGTTTCCTCTGCTTGCATAGCTTTCATGCTGCCATGCCCAGGCTGTCTGGCCTTGGAGTTCAATGCCAGTGATTTCTTCTTGGTTTCGTCCTCGCCGAGTTCTAACTCATGAACTTTGAGAGAACCCAGTAGTTTCTTCCATTCTAAGAGAGTTAAGAACTTTAGCTTCTTGAATGGCAGTAACTTTGGGTCTCCAGGACTTTGGTAAGATTCTTAGAATCTTTCGAATATTGTCTCCAGATTCAAAGGTTCTTCCCAATGACCTGAGTCCATTAGTTATTGTCTGAAACCTTCCAAACATTTGGTCTATGGTTTCAGACTCTTCTATCTTGAACATCTCATATTGATATATAAGCATACTAATCTTAGACTGCTTTACAGTTTCAGTCCCTTCATGAGCTGCTGCAAGCGTGTCCCAAATCTCCTTGACTGACGAACAACCATGAACCTTCTCATATTCTGATTTGTTCAAGGAACATATCAGATAGAGTTTGGCCTTGGCATTTAATTGAACTCAAGCCATCTGCTCCAAGGTCCATTCAGCCTTAGGTATGGGCACTCCAGCATGCATTGGCACATAATCACCATCTGTGACCACATCCCAGACGTCTATGTTGTTGCTTTCAATAAACAACTTAATACGATCTTTCCAATAGTGATAATCTACACCATTGAATGTTGGGGGTCTTGTGATGGAGGCTCCTTCAGTGATGTACTGTCTGTTGCTAGTAGAAGTTTCCATTTGATCTTTGTCCTCTGCACTGATTAGGCTCTCACCCCGAGGATAAGTTGTGGTACCAACTGTTGGAAATACAGGAAACCCTAGAAGGGGGATTGAATAGTGTTTCAATGGAAACTTTTTCTGTTTCAACAGATCTTGTTAAAATGTCTTTTGAAAAGCTTCAGATAATGGGTATCAGTCTGAAGTTTTGATCACCTTCTGAACTTAATCCAGAGTCAAAGATTTGTTTGAAAAAGAGTTTAATACAGAGATAAGGTTTTCACTTAAATACTTTTCAATCCCTTCGTTAGATAGAAATTGAATTGAAATAGTTAAGGGATAGAGAAGACTTAGCCAAGAAATTATCCTAGTTCACTCACAACCACCATGAGCTACGTCCAATCCCAGGGCAAAACCAGCACCTGGATTTTCACTAATCTTGCAAGATTACAAGTATTCTTTTCTGCCAAGCTTCTTCAGGCTCTACACCAAGTATTGTTTTATACAGTAAGCCTCTCCAGGCTTGTAAAACCAAACTGCTTAAAATAAACAGAAGTATTCAAGTAATAAAACAATGTAGAGCTTGAACTACCACAAAGTACAAGTAACTGAGATTCAACTCAGAATCAGAATGATAATCGGTACAAGTTTAAAATATCAGAGTGTGATTTTTGCAGCGTTTCAACGTGATTCTTGTAAGCTTCACTCTTCTCTTCTTCATATGTGTATGAGTATATATAGAGAACAGTGAGAAGATGTCTGTTGCCAAATAGCATTTAATGCATAAGAGACGTTTAAACTAAGCCTGAAAAGATGTTCTGATGAACCTCTGATAGCAGGTCTGTGCACAGGTACTTTTGAACAACTACACAATAGCGTTTGCAGACTTTCCTTATTTGTGCAAATCATTTGAACGAGGAAAGAAAGCAGTTCTGGCTCAAATGCTGAAAGAGGTTAGATTTTTTGAATGAGTGTACAACGTTCTCAGCAAAGCATTAAGTCAAAGAGAGCTTTTGATACTTCCAGTCTTCAGACGGGCTCTCAATGCTTCAGATGATGTAGTTCTTTCAGACAAAGTGAACCTCTTCAGATGATCTCAAGTCTTCAGATGAACTTCTTTTACTTTCAGAGATATCTTGGGATAGAATATGATCTGAAATCATAAAATATACCATGAAAGCATAATATCATAGAAGTACACTTTTTACTTAATATTTGTTATTCATTAAAACCTTTAAGAGAGTGAGACTCTAATTATGTTTTAAGTTCTTCATCAATCTTTGAGACTCAACAGTTATGAAAGAAGAGCTAGATCAATTTGAGAAGAACAAATTATGGACACTTGTTCCCTCTCCAGAAGATCATTCAATCATAGGAACTAATGGGTATTTAGAAACAAACTGAATGAAAAAGTTAAAGTGATAAGAAACAAAGCAGATTAGTAGCTCAAGGCTACAATCAACAAAAAGGTATAGACTTTGATGAAACCTTTGCTCCAGTAGCTACATTAGAAGCAATTATAATTCTTCTTGCATTTGTTGCATATAAAAACTTTAAACTATACCAAATGGATCTTAAAAGTGCATTTTTAAATGGTTACATAAATGAGGAAGTGTATGTGCATCAACCTCCAGGTTTTGCAAGTCAAAAACATCCAAATCATGTTTTTAACCAAAGCCTTATATGGTCTTAAGCAAGCCCCTAGAGCTTGGTATGAAAGGTTAAGTAATTTCTTACTCAAAAATGACTTTTCAAGAGGAAAAATTGAGACTACCTTATTTAGAAAAACATTAAAAAAGCATCTTCTGATTGTCCAAATTTGTTAATGACATCATTTTTGGATCTTCTAATGAGAAAATGTGCCAAGAATTTTCTGAATTAATGAAAGGAGAATTTGAAATGAGCTTAATGGGAGAGCTAAAGTTTTTCATAGGGATACTAATTAAACAAGAAGATATAGGAGTCTTCATTTGTCAAGAAAATATACAAAAGATCTTCTGAAGATTTAAGATGGAGGATGCTAAACCTATGACTACTCCTATGCATCCTTCTGTTATTCTAGATCTTGATGAAAATGGAAAGTCAGTTTCTGAAAAGGAGTATAGAGGAATGATAGGATATCTGATGTATTTAACTGCTAGCAGACTAGATATTTTATTTTCTGTTGGATTGTGTGCTAGATTCCAATATGCTCCAAAGGAATCACATGTAACTGCTGATAAGAGGATTTTTAGATACCTTGTTGGTACTACTGACCTTGGACTTTGGTTCAAGAAACGAACAAGTGGTGGCGATAGAATGGAAAAAAAACAAGTGGTGGATGTCAATTCCTAGGAGAATCTCTCATTTCATGGTACTGCAAGAAGCAACCAACAATTGCCTTGTCAACTGTAGAGGCTGAATATGTATCAGCTGCAAGTTGTTGTTCCCAAATCCTATGGATAAAACATCAAATGGAAGATTACAGTTGAGGTACTCCAAAATCCCTATCTTCTGTGATAATACTAGTCTTATTAACCTATCCAAAATGTTAGGACCATAGGAAACACTAGAAGGGGGGTTGAATAGTGTTTTAATAAACCTTTTCTGATTTTCGAAAACCTTTTAAAATAAGCAAGCTGATTTGAAATATTTGAGCAACCTTCCGAAACTGGGAAGTTCAGCAACTTGCTGATGCAACTCAGAAGGTTGTGTAAACTTGATTTTCAAATACTTTTAGCGTGATAAAGATTTTGTTTCGCAGCGAAGATTAATAAAATCACTTTTTTTAACCCTCCTTGGTTAGTTAAAGCAGAATATAAAGAGTTAAGGGTAGAGAGAACATGACCACAGAAATTTATCCTGGTTCACCCACTAACACAGTGAGCTACGTCCAGTCCCAAGGTAACACTCCACTGGATTTTTCACTAATCTCGCAAGATTACAAGTATGTTTGAACCCAGCCTCTTCAGGCTAAACCAAGTATTCTTTGGACATAGCCTCTCCAGGCTAAAATGAGTATTCTTTTA
The DNA here is from genome assembly GCA_026901365.1 of Sesbania bispinosa. Lineage (NCBI taxonomy): Eukaryota > Viridiplantae > Streptophyta > Magnoliopsida > Fabales > Fabaceae > Sesbania > Sesbania bispinosa. The sequence goes on along the minus strand of QLOH01000201.1, from coordinate 1,106,949 downwards.
ACACAGCCTCTCCAGGCTAAACTCAGTATTCTTTGGACACAGCCCCTCCAGGCTAAACCAAGTATTCTTTGAACACACCCTCTCCAGGCTAAACTGAGTATTCTTTATTCCTCCAAGCCTCTCCAGGCTCTCAGTCACTTAACAGTGTTTACAATGATAAATAGTTTAAGTTTCTAAGAAACTTAAACACAGGTTCTCTTGTACAGAGGAATGACTGAGTACAACTCAAGATACAAAGATGAAATTCTAAGTACAAGGAAATGAACTACAGAGAGTTGGCTTGATAGGTTTTCTGTTTGGAACATGGCCATTCTCTTTTTGGACTTCGCCAGGGCTTCACCAGGGGTTCACCAAGGGTCGTCCCCTTCAAAATCTTGCAGGAAGCTATATAGAGAGAGTCTTGAAATGAATCCGTTGAAGAGAGCTTCATTCACCGTTGTGAGATACCATTAAATGCTTTTTGAGACGTTGTGAAACACTCTTCTGATAGCTTCTTACTTTTGAGATATGCGGGTGTTGCAGTCTGCAACACTGCTCTGACACGAACAACGGGTTCCGTTTAAGGTAATGAGACTTTGACAGCACAGACGAACTTTGAAAACATTCCTTAAATGGATTAAACTTGCTTCAGACGTTAAGGATGTGTTATGACTTTAGTAGGAAGCTTTGAGGCTTTAGTCAATAGTTAAACCGAAGTCTTTAGCAATACTTCTAAAAATTTGTATCACTTCAAATGGTTGAAATGAGTTCAGCAGATCTTAGCTTTTCAGAAGGTTTCCTCACATCAGTAGGTTCATGTTGAGGCTTCTTCTTCATAGCTCTTACTGAAACAATAAGGCAAGATACCTTCAAGTTATACTATTCTTATAAATGATCCCTTTTTAAATCAAATTTGTTGTTCAATAAAACTTAGAATATATGAGTCTTGAATCCGATTTGAATACTTAAATTGATTGAGACTCAACATTCTCCCCCTTTTTAATGATGAAATATTTGTTTAAAAAGGAATTCAGTAAATATCTGAAGGGAAAATAAATAGTAAGGACTTAGAAAATACTCCCCCTGTTTTCAGATACTTGTTTTGAATTTTTACTCCCCTTGAAATAAATATTTCTTCCAGAAACAATTGCTTTTAATATCAAAGGGTTTCTTTCAGATATTCATTCTTTTTTATTTCCTTTTCCTTTTTAATACTCCCCCTTTTGTCATTATTCAAAAGGGTGGGTAGAAGCATACATGCGCAATAAATGATATTCAATGATCTCAAGGTAGGTAAGCATAATCAATGTTCATACAAGAGAATGGAATTAATTCAGCACAAAACAGATTAAATGCTTCTCAAAGATAATTAATGCACGTAGTCAAGTCATATTTCATATAAGGGTAAGAATATTGTCATATCAAGCAATCAGAAGGTTTAAGATAACACAAAATATGCTTAAGAACACATAGACTTTCTGAATTTGAAAAATTAAAAACTGTTAGTTCTCTTGAGCTTTGGCTTTGGTTCTACACTCTGAGTGCGAAGAGAAACAATATTCAATATCCTCCTCCTTTATTGCAAGCACATCGGTAATATCAACTTCCTTGTAGATTATGTAGACATGCATCCAGTGAAATGTGATCTCCACAAAACCAACAGGAAAACCATATTCAGCAGGATTAGTCACCAAGCAGATGAAAATAGCCCTAGAATATGGCACAATAGCCCAATCTTGTTCAACATACTCTTTTAACAGATGATCACAGCTGGGAAAATTCCTAGGAAACCAAGTTTTAAACTCCTGAATAGAGATGGAAGTTTTGGTCAAGCAATCAACAAAATCAAAACTGGTTCCCGAGCAAGACCCTTCCTTCTCTCTGTCAATCCAATAGGAGTCCCAGATCCTGTCTCTATGGGTATAGTCAAATCCTCCATAGGTTTTAAGAACTTCAGGGAATCTCTCTCATTCATCTCTGGTGGGAGGTTCAGGATGATCCTGGTAGGCAGTATAAAACTTAGGTTGCTTTCCTTTATCTCCAGGACCTTCTGCAAAGGGCAGCCTTGGTACAATCCTGTCCGGTTGCCAATATATCTTTGTGGTTGGTTTCATGGTGATGGGAGTGGGAGGCTTGAATCCTCTATAGCCAGCTTTCTCAGAGACATACTTTGAATAGATTTCAGCTTCAGTATGCAGCTTTCTGATAAGCAGCCAATCTTCAGCAGGTATGCAGGTAGCATAAGAAGATTCTACATCAACTTTCTTCCAGTAATGCCTGGGAGGTTGTACACCTTGTCTGATCTTTTCAATCTGATCAGACCCTCCCCCTGAGCTATTAACCATCCTTCTCAACCTTGCAGCTTCAACTGAATCAACATGTAGACTTGCTTGCATAGGAGGCTTGAGTGGCAAATGATTCTTGAAGTGTAAAAGCTCTTCATATATATTAGGAAACCTTGGTAACCTCCTACTTTGATATCGGTCATTCAGATAATAATTATGAGGGAATTCAGCAGCCCTCAAAATATATTCAAACCTGAGAATAGGAGCAGCCTTATCAAACGTGGGTTTCCTGGAAATATCCCTTCTCTTTGGATTCCACATCCTTTCCCTCAAAGACAAGTTGCCTTCAAAAGTAAAGACACCTTTCTCCTTCAGCACATAACTACCTTTAGAATGCCAGTCAATGGCTGCAGAGAGAATAGGCCCTTCATATACAACTATGGCAAGGGGATTTTCTGATTCTTCATCACTTTCTTCGAAGATAGTTCTAGTGAGCTCAGCGAGTATGTGACTTATTTCATCAGCACCTGGTTCCATCACCATGGAGTTATCAGCAGGTTCAATAACTTATTCCCTTACAGCAGCTGCAACAACCTTGTCAACATTTGATTCTTCATCAAACACCACATCAGGTTCTTCTAGGTTGATAACAACAGGGGTAACTACATTCTCAGTACATGGAGCAGTATCAGGCTCAGCAGGTTCACCTTTATTGTGGTCAATAAGTGCAACCTCATCAGCTTTATTACTTTAGCAGGTTCACCAGGTGGTGTAACCTCTTCAACCTTGTCATCAGTAACAGGTTGGTTTATTTCTATTGCGGTGGTAGGGGGCTCTACCATCTTGAGAGGAACAATGATTGGATTATCTACATCTTCTAAATCTCTTCAGTAAGGTTGTAAAAAAGAACCATGATCTTTTTGTGAGGCTTTTCAGCAGGTGCAGGCTGTGCAACAGGTACATCTTTCAAAGCAGACTCCTTAATTTTCTTCTGGTACAACCTTGTCCAATTAGGCATGACAAAAGGTGTGGGATCCTTTGCCTTTCTTTTCACGATTCTTTCTCTCTTCAAGTCCAAGACGAATTTTGATCTATCTTGCTTGAGAGTTTCATGAACAATCCCATCGTCATTCTTTGGGATAGTTTTGCTCCTTGTGATCATTGGAGCAAGAGCAGCTCCTTGAGCAGGTAAGAGCAACCTCTTCTTCTTGGATCTGGTTGTCCTGGAAGGTCTCTTCCTTTGATTACATCCTTTCTTTCAAACTCCTCATCTTCTAGCATGGCCTTCTAAGAAGCTTCAGCTAAGGCTCTATCATTTTCTTCTTTCTCCTTCTTCCCTTTCTTCCTCTTCCTCAATGGCAGCAACAGTTTCTACTACCTTCTGGATCTCAAGGTCTGGATGTAGAGCAGCAAGAGGTTTTATTGTGAGTGGTTCAGATGAACTTCCACTCTCAGCCCTTTTCATTTGAGCCTGTCCCTTTGAAAAAAAGGTAGGCCTAACAACTTTAGCAGATTCTCCAGAAGCCTGACCCACAATTTCAGAAGGTTCATCTTGAACTTTCTGAACAGGTTCAAGTTCCTGTTGAGTGATTGCTTCAGCTACCTTCTCAGATGAAGTAGCTCTTTGATACGAAGCCTCTACTTCTCTCACCCTTTCCAGATCAGCAGGAGAGAGAATTTTCTGAGATACATTTTTTCTTTGCCTCTTCACCTTCTTCTTCTTCTTCTTCTTCTTCTCAGGAGTGACCTCAGCAGATTTGAACTCATCTTTGTGGACATCACCCTGTAATTCCTCTTCCATAATTTGCATAATCTCTTTTTGGAAGGCAGCAACTTGAGCCTTTTGCCTAGGTTCATTCTCACCTTCAGTAGGTTTCTTTAGGAGACCCATTTGCTTCAGAGTAGTTGCGTTGAAGACACTAGGGCGTTTGTGGTTGAACAGAGGTTCCACAGATACCTTATGATGCATCAAGATTTTCATAATCAAGGTATTGTGGGGCAGATTAATGCAGAGTCTCTTGTCCTTCTTGTCATCCCATAGAGAATGACCCATGGCAGATTAATCTTCTTTTTCTGGAGAAGATGAATCACACAGAATCTCTCCAGCTCAGAAACGTGATCCTTCCCACCTCCTTTGGGAATAACACAACAACCCAGCATAACAAACAAAACCCTAGGAAGGTTTAACATGGTAATCCCTTTAGGATTTGAGGGGTCTACAGCACCATACAGGATTTTGTTGAACTTCCCAACTCCACCATTCTTGGCTTCCCAGTAAGGTACATATATAGCTTCTTCAGCCTTCACCCCCCCTAACACTTCTTCCAAAATAACGTTATTAACAGTAATATCATGCCCCAACATGGTAGCCTTCAGAGCCTCTCTTCTGTTACTGAAAACTTCTCTGACTCTTCTCCAGAATTCATACACACTGGCTTCATGCCAGCCACAGTCAATAGCATCGAAGAACGGCATCCAGCCAACACCTTGAAGTGATCAAAGACATTGAACCCGTTCTCAGCAAGGTTCTTAAAGTTCACACACATGGATGGAACGTTTTTTCCACCAGCTTTGGAGGCAGCACTTACGTTCTTCTTGGAAGCCATTGAAGAGCAGAAGTAAGCTTGAGAGAAATTAGGTTTTCTTGGAAGTTCAAAGGATGCAGAGAGATTTCACATCAAGAGAGAGCAAAGAGAGAGTAACTTGAAGCTAGCTTCTACTGATATATATATAGGCTCAGGTAGCACTAATGATGATAGAGACTGGTTGCGCAGACTTGGGGAGACGTGCAATAGTGCAAATTTAGAGAGTAAGTGAAAAGCCAACTGTCTCGAAGTGCCACGTCATTAAATGCCAATTTCAAAAAGTATGTGTTTTCAGCAGATACATAGATTTCAGCAGACACGCATACATCAGAAGGTTCATGCATCTCAGAATGAATATATATGCATACAAATTTTCACACTTTTTCAAATAGACATGGATATTTGTGATATAATATTAAACGATGTTACAAGCAGAGAGACTTTTGGATTTGCTTTTGTTGAGACTCAGCATTGTTCTCAATTTGCCTTTGTTGCATTTGATGATCAGCTTCATAAGTTCTCTTCATAGCTTGTTGAGGTTTCCATCTGGATCTTCTTCCCTCAGCATTTGTTAGATGCTCAACCCGAGGTCGAGCTATGATAACAACTGTTAGGACCACAGGAAACACTAAAAGGGGGTTGAATAGTGTTTTAATAAACCTTTTCTGATTTTCGAAAACCTTTTAAAACAAGAAAGTTGATTTGAGCAACCTTCCGAAACTGGGAAGTTCAGCAACTTCCTGATGCAACTCAGAAGGTTGTGTAAACTTGATTTTGAAATACTTTTAGCGTGATAAAGATTTTGTTTCGTAGCGAAGATTAATAAAATCACTTTTCTTAACCCTCCTTGGTTAGTTAAAATAGAATATAAAGAGTTAAGGGTAGAGAGAACTTGACCACAAAAATTTATCCTGGTTCACCCACTAACACAGTGAGCTACGTCCAGTCCCAGGACAACACTCCACTGGATTTTTCACTAATCTCGTAAGATTACAAGTATTGTTTGAACCCAACCTCTTCAGGCTAAACCGGGTATTCTTTGGACACAGCCTCTCCAGACTAAACTGAGTATTCTTTGGACACAGCCTCTCCAGGCTAAACCAAGTATTCTTTGAACACAGCCTCTCCAGGCTAAACTGTGTATTCTTTATTCCTCCAAGCCTCTTCAGGCTCTCAGTCACTTAACAGTGTTTACAATGATAAATAGTTTAAGTTTCTGAGAAATTTACACATGTTCTCTTGTACAGAGAATGACTGATGTACAACTCAGGATACAAAGATGAAATTCTAAGTACAAGGAAGTGAACTACAGAGAGTTGGCTTGATAGATTTTCTGTTTGGAACATGGCCATTCTCTTTTTAGACTTCACCAGGGCTTCACAATGGGTCGTCCCCTTCAAAATCTTGCAGGAAGCTATATATAGAGAGTCTTGAAATGAATCCGTTGAAGAGAGCTTCATTCACCATTGTGAGATAGCATTAAATGTTTTTTGAGACGTTGTGAAACACTCTTCTGATAGCTTCTTACTTTTGAGATATGTAGGTGTTGCAGTCTGCAACACTGCTCTGACACAAACAACAGCTTCCGTTTAAGGTAATGAGACTTTGACAGCACAGACGAACTTTGAAAACATTCCTTAAATGGATTAAACTTGCTTCAGACGTTAAGGATGTGTTATGACTTTAGTAGGAAGCTTCGAGGCTTTAGTCAATAGTTAAACCGAAGTCTTCAGCAATACTTCTAAAAATTTATATCACTTCAGATGGTTGAAATGAGTTCAGTAGATCTTAGCTTTTCGGAAGGTTTCCTCACATCAGTAGGTTCATGTTAAGGCTTCTTCTTCATAGCTCTTGCTGAAACAATAAGGCAAGATACCTTCAAGTGATACTGTTCTTATAAATGATCCCTTTTTAAATCAAATTTGTTGTTCATTAAAACTTAGGATATATGAGTCTTGAATCCGATTTGATTACTTAAATTGATTGACACTCAACACAAAAGTCCTATTCAGCACTCTAGATCAAAACATATTGATAAAAAAAATGTCATTTTATAAGAGATCATGTTCAGAAGAATGAAATTGAAGTAAAATTCATTAAAACTAAAATGAAAATTGTTGATATTTTCACTAAACCTCTTATAGAAGAAAGATTCACCTTCATTAAGGGAAGATTGCATATGTGCAGATTAAAATAGCAATAAATCTATGATTATCTAAGAATTAATCATCTTTAGAAATGTCTATTTATTTAGAAGATGAAGAGGAATGGATAACATTCCTTCTTTATGAGAAATTCTAAAGTTCCCTTCTTCTGAAGAGAAGGAAGTTGTATCTTCTCGAATCATAAGTAACCAAAAAACTTCTTCTGCTTGACAATCTCTCTCTCTCCCACTTTCCCAAGTCTTAGGAAATGTCCCTTTCCTTCATGATATCCTAAGAAACAATTGTCCAGAAAATATTTTTTTAAACAAAAGAGTCAACCATGATAGTGACCCATCACTTTCTCAGCTTAGCAACTAAGAGCAAGTTGTTGAATAATACCTTTTGCCTTAAGGAAAGAGAAAGCTATTGACTAGCACAAATTGGGAAATTAAATTTATGCTTGTTGGAAGCAGCAACTGACTTCCTTTTTCCTTGCGCGTATCTTCTCTCCTCGTCTCTTACTCTCTCAAACGGCTAGCGAAAGTGAATAAAATGCACACCCACTCTACTCAAAGGGTATTACCCACTACCTTAGACTCTCTCTTTGCAAATTTAAGATACTAATTTCTCTGCAAACTGATAGTTACTCCTTCACTCTCTGCCTCAAGCAAACAACGCTTTGTTCTCCTATTCTCTTCATGTTCTAGAGAACTCCTTCAACATGAGGATCAAGACTACAACTTAAAGGAAGAGATCTCTTTTACCAAGTCCTTCAGGCTGCTCTTACAGTAGTCATGAAGAAGCAAAACCCTTAGCCTTAGCTGAAGCATCACAGAAAGAGGTGCTAGATATCCCTCCTATTTCTACCTTACCTCCCTCTCCTAAACCTCTCTCACCCACGCCTCCTTCTCAGCAAACTAAACCTTCATCTTTTGTTGTATACATGAGAAGGTCTGATTGAATAAAGGCTGAATTAATTAAGAGGAAGAATATAAAAGGTAATGAAGAAGGAAAGCCTATTAGGATAGACGCCTCTAGTAGCAATTTTGCTGAAGAAGATGAGGAATCTTCAGAAGAAGCAGCTAGGGATAACACTCTTGAAGAATAATTTGAGAGGCATACCTCCTCTTATTAAGAAGAAGGTGAATCATCCAGAGGAGGAAGAAGTAGAAACTGACCCATCAGAAAATTCAGAAGAAGGACCTGATGAATATCTCTTTTAGAGTAAAGATCTTCTGAAAGCCTTCTATGATAAGTGGGAATGGAAGACAATCATTACGGGAAAGATTTTTCTTCTGAATGAAGTAAAAGAAGGTTGGGATGCCGATCACTTTATTAAGAAGCAAGGATGGGGATACTTTCTTCTGGTCCAAGAATCAATCTATCCAAGATTAGTTAAGTCCCTATGCAACTGCTAGTGAGTATAGGAGTGATGGGAACTCCTTAATAGTTGACCTAAAGGGCTCTACCATGATCCTTACTCTAGAATCAATTGAGGAAGCACTTGGACTCCCTCATTGTGACAATAACTTATTTAAGGACAACCAGTATGATTCTACTAGAGTCTCTAAAGAAGAAGTAGTGAAGCAAGTCCTGAGTTAGCCTGACTTGAAGCTCATTTGCTAGCAAACTCTCTCCCATCTACAGACCCTCTCACAAAATCTACTGCTACACCATTGTTCCTAGGCCAGGAACTCTTGAGAAGGTAACTGATCAAGACCTGCTGATTTTGTACCATCTTCTGTTAGGAAAACCCCTCTTTCTAACATACATCATTCTCAAAAACATGATTTCTGCTGCTAATCCTATAAGAATAAATGCAATTTTGCCTTATGGAATGATTCTCACATCTCTCTTCAAGCATCTTAATATGCCTCTAGATGGAGAAAAGAAGGTTGAAGAGTTCACCTTCTTTGACAGATCAAATGTGAGAAAAATGCACATTAACAAGCCAGATCCTTCTCTCTTTATGAGAAGTGACTCTGAAGAAGAAAAGGAATATGCAAATGTGTTAGATCATAGCCAAAGGTCAAAGAAGAATAAGGTTGAGCTTCAGACCTTTAGCAGAAAGAGGAAGTGAACTAAGAAGAAGAAAGAAAGGATTGTAGACGAAAGGACCAGTAAGCAAAAGAAAGTTAGTCCTTCTGAAGTTAATATAGAGAAGATGGACTCTCCTAATGTGGAACCACCAAAATCTTTTACATATGAAGAAGAAGAAGAAAGAAAAAGAAGAAAAACATTCCTCAGAAGAAACCATGAGAGCCTCACCTATAAGGTGTAACACCCGCGTTTTTACTATTTTATCGTATTATGTGATTTATTGAATTTTGAATGATTAAAATTATTTTTAATCATCAAAATTGATTTTAAAAAGTTTAGGAATGAATTTCCTATTTTTCTAGAATTTTTGGGAATTTTTGGAATTTTTTATGCAAAAATGACCTTTTTACCCCTACTGTCTCTTGAACCGGGCCCGAATACTCTTCATCCGGGCTAGAAAAATTGCACAACCCCCCTTTCCTTCTCATGAAAGTCGTGCATGTGTGTGTGTGGTGCATGAAGGACACTTTTCCTTTCCTTTCTTTTTTTCAAGACAAGTGTCATGTAAAGGAAATTATGGCATTAAACACTAAAAACACTTATTCTTTCTTTTTCCTCACATGCCAGCCTTGCAAAATTTTTCTCTCATTTCTTCCTTTCTCTCCAAGGAGGAGCCGTGAGCCCCTCCCCCTTTCCTCTCAAAAATCTTCCATATTCATCAAAACTTTCAAGCCAAGGTTTCATTCTTAAACCTAAGGTTAAACACCAAGCCTCCAAGCCTTGTAAACTCTTGTTGGTGATCAAAGGAGGGACTTTTTGGAGCTGTTGCTGCACCTATTCTTGAGGAATTTTTTAGGTAAAAGGGGGGGAACCTTGAACTCTAGTAGGATTGGTGACTAGAGTCAAGGATTACCCTTGATCCTTGTCTTTAATCCTCTTTTTCTTACAAAACAAATGAACTTTGGAAACCTATTTCTTGGGAGATTTGTTTCGGCTGGATGTATTTGAAATGCATGTGTGTTTAAAAAAAAATTATGATGCTAAAAACATGTTTCTTTGGTGGGTTTTGATACAATACAAAACTATGAAAGTTGTTAGAAAAATTTTCTCTTTTCCCCTAAAAAGGCTTGGCCTGACTTGTTGATGGGGCTGAATGTCTCAAAAATTTTGTTTGATGGTTTTAATGAGCTTAGATGATTGGTCTAAGAACATGCATGTAGTTGTTTGAGATTGTAAAATTGATTGGTATGCTTGATTCTTGAAAAATGGTGTTTTTGAACCTATGAACAAAAATGTGAACTTGATAATGTTAATTGATGTATTTTGATGAATTAGTATGATATTGTTTGGTTTAAATGCTTGTTGATGACTATGTTAAATTTTGGTGAAGATTGGAAATGGTTGGAATTTTGGTGTTTTGATGAACATTCAAAGTGTTCATCTTTGTTCTTGAGTGTTCATGAGGAAATTCATCAAGGGCTTGTTTTGATCTTGAAAAGATCAAGAGAAGTTAGTAAAGGTGTTTGTGGGCCCTAGTGGCCCAATAGGATAAAAAAAATTAACTAAGGTAATAAATTCCAATAAGAATGAATTTTTGGAAATAACTAAAAACTAATTCGGATGCCAAAATACATCCAAATGAAAGTCACTTTAAAAGTCAAAATTTTAAGTGGTAATGTACAAAAATGGACTCCTAAGGGTTGTCTAACCTTTGGGCCTTTGGTTTAGGCCCAAAACCTTCAAAAAAGTCAAAGGATTTATTATAAAGTCAACCAAAAATATTTTGTAGACTTGGGCTTAGATTAGAGTTGGGCTTCAACTTTAATCCAACCCATCAAGACTAAAACTTAGAAGTTTATTAGTGGGCTTAACTAATCCAATCCATCTAAGTTAATCAAGTCAAGAATAATTAATTAAGATTGAAGTTAATTAATTCTAATGAAGATTAACCTTAATCTTAATCATTAACCACTAATGAAGTATTAATAAAGTAATTAAGCCTTAATGATGATTAAGAACTAGTTAATTATGATTAACCTTAATCAAATGTAATTAAAGACTTAATCCAAGACTAAGGAAGAGATTAAGGGATAATTAATGATTAATTAGAATCTTAAGTAAAGATTAAGACTTAATTAAGGAGAATTAAGATAGGTAATACTATTCATAAGACACAATTATAAGTCTTAGTAAGCTATAGGACTTAAGTGAAAGTGATCACCACTTCAAAGAACAAAACATTAGTACAAATTAACTTAAAAGTTATTTAAACCAACACACTCTTTCTGCATAAGACTTGAGAAGCTTAATGAGAGAGTGCGGTCTTAACCCGAGATGGGGTTTGGTTTTCCTTGTGAAGGGAAGACATTGAATCGGGCCGTACCATGGGAAGGTGGTGACGTACAATGATTCAATGGGCTTTGCCTGCAAGGATGTGTATGCTGCGAAGCATTGTTGTATGACATGCATCAAAAAGCATTGATAATGTTCAAGGTTGAAAACCTTACAACCTATATGGCAGTGACACTTGGTACGGTGTGAAATCGGTTGGGAAGGGTGCACTGGGTTTTGCAAAGAACGCCAGCGGGTCCTCGAGGGGGGATGCCAGCCCTGAGGATAGTTGAGTTCCAGAAAGATCTCAGAAGACGTAGGTTAGCTCCCTACTGTCGAGTTCATGGAAACCAAACTTGACTATTCCTGTCGCTCTCATGATTTTCGGGGTCAGTAGAGATTGTATGGAAGACGGATAAAATTTGCCAAAAAAAAATATGAGTATCGCGCTAGTATAGACTCTAACTCCTGATACGTTGCACATATATGGTCGGGTAGTTGCTGTGTGCACTGTGGTGGTGATTTTCCCTGGTCCCTCATGCATAAGTAGGCATTAGTTAGTATGCATGATGAGGATATAAACTGTAATTGTCTGTTGATTGACTTGTGTGGAAATTTTGTGTGTGTGCTCTAGTTCACTGTATCCTATGTGTGTGAGTTCATGTGATGTGTTCTCACCCTTCCTTTCTGTTTTGATTATTATATTTCTTTCGCTACGTCGATAGTCGGCATTGGAGATCATCAGTGTGACGACCATGAGGGTACAACTGCGATGGATGCCTCGGGGCAACTGGCGCGTAACAGACATCCCTAGTAGATGTGTGTTTACCGGGGAGGTTCGTCTCATCATCACTCACCCCAGCCTCCCATTGGTCCCAGAGTTAGACTTTACCGTTCCCGTGACTCTTGAGTTCCCTACACCACCGGGATTAGTGCGCTACACTACCTTTCGTCGCTCTCGTCATCGTCCTGCTTCTTCGGTGTCATCTTGATCATCGCGGATGGCAGATATGGTTGGGTCAGACTCCCCCAGATACTCACCCACTTTTGAGGCATCGGGTTCTCAGCCTATGCGTTCTGATGCGCAAGGCCGCTCTCTCTCGGACGAGTTAGAGTTGATTGTTATTGATGATACCTCAGAGGAGGAGGAGGACCCGGAGGAGGAGCCAGAGGAGGATCCGGAGGAGGATCCATAGGAGGATCCGGAGGAGGAGCCTGAGGAGGACCCCTCCAGTGACGAGTAGATTAGTGTTATTGAGTCTAGTAGTGGCAGCTCTGATTTGGCGACCTCTCTTTGTATTTTATTGAGGTCCTATTTATTTTAGTTCACTTCTAGAACTCCTATTCTGATGGTGCTTTTGTAAGACTCAAGAAGTACACTATTTCTGTATATATCTTTATGCACTGTTTATTTTCATATGGTAATTCTGTAAATGTATGTATGATGTATGTTTACGCATTGTGGTAACTGTTCTCGGCGTTTTGAAAACAAGTTTCATTATTAAGGAAAGAATATTTTATAAATTCCTAAAATAGGATTAGAGATGTAGTAGGTTGACAACTACTAAACCCTTTCAAAATAAAAATCTGCATTTTTACGACTTGTAAATAATACCTCCGTTGGTCACGTGTAATACATGTGGCATTCTTAGCGGTAACTAGGGGTGTCGCATAAGGGATGCTTCTGAGGAACTGCCAAGAGTAGAAGAAGCAATACAGGTTGCTTCAGAAGATGTTGTTGAAGAAGAAAGAAGTCATGCAGAAGATTTAGCTGCAAATGCTTTGGCTATGTTAGACAAGAGCTATTCTGAACCACCGTCTTATCACACCTCTCTACCTATTCTCTACGTAGAATCTCATGAACAAGAAGCTTATCAACATTCTCCTGCTAAGACAGAGGACCTGCATCTCACTGATGAGGAAGAGGATCAACAAAAAGAAGCTCAGTCAGTTCCCTCTGTAGGAAATATTGCCACTAACATGGTAAACCAATTCTTGGCCTCTCCTATTATTGACTCAGATCTTCCTCCTGTTGTCCCTATTAGAGATAACGTCCCTAACATCTCTACCACATTATCTTCCATGGAATCCTTCCTGCAGCAATTGAGTCATGAAAGAGAAAAATTACTCCTTCTCCACAGCCAAAGAAGGTCGTTGCCGCTGAGGATGTTGTTGGACCATCAACTGCTTCTCACCTTCCCAACTCTCACATAATTGAGAAGCAAGTAAGGAAGATAAAAGAAGACATGAAGAGATTGTTCTCCAATGTCAAAACCCTGCAAAATTCTGTAAATGAGATGATTGAGTGTTTTACTCAACATTAATTCTAGTTTAATACCTTTGTATTATTAGTCATTGCAGCACAAGCTCCTCCCATGCCTTTTGTTCCCTTTCAGCCTCCTCAAAATATTCTCCAGCCTTCTACCTCATCATCTTCTGATCACTCCTCTTCATCAAAGTAGAAGTTGATGATTCTGCTTCTCTTCAAAGCCCATCTTCTTGTTCTTTTTATTGATGAAAAAGGGGGAGAAGTAGAATTTTGTAGTGGTGTTTTGCAATCTTTTAATGATTCTGTTTCTAGAAACAATTATGGATGATTGTAATCCTGAATATTCTATGCTTATAAATCATATGAATGATTTTGATCTCACACTTTGCTAAATAATGCTCCGAACAAATTTATTCTATCCTTGATGTATGAATTATCTTTTATTACAAACTTGAATCCTTTATCTCCATAAAAATAATATAAAAGAAGCACAAATGCAGGGGGAGAAAATTAAAGAATATTCTCAAGATTTTAGAATCTTATAAGTTATATTTTGAAAGGTTGTCATCATAAAAAAAGGGAGATTGTAAGGTCCAAGAATCCTCTTGAGATGTTTTCATAATGACAAACTCTCAAAATACACTTAATATAATTTTGAATATCTATACTAATGTTTTCAATTGAGATTGTCTTATCAAGAAACAGATAAAAAGCTAAAGAAGATCCTGTTCAGAAGAAACAGAAAGTCTTCAGAAGAAACAATCTCACTGTTACTAGAAGAAACAATTGTTGCATAAAAGAGACTGATTCATCCAAGTGAACACATATATCAATATCAATCAAAGGAAATCATCTAAAAGAAATCAAGAAAGGTGTTGAGAAGATTCATAAGAAGATGTTGTCAAAGCTCCAGAAGAAGCATTTTGGAACAGCAATGTAACAAATTTTAAAGACTTACTTTCTAACTCTTCTTAAGAAGAAATTATGCTTACTCTAAAGTTTAAAAGAAAGTAAGAAAAGTGTTGAGAAGATTAATATGGAGATGTTGTCAATACAACCAAGCTCCAGAAGAAGGACCACTGACAGCATACCTCCTGAAGAAACAAATTGTCCTGATACACCATAATATAAATCTATTGTATCTGCAACATCAAAATCAAAATTACATATATACCCAGTATTCCTATTTGATATCAAGACTGCACCAGAATAAAGGAAACCATCACATAATAAAAGTCTTGGATCAGAAGATACGAGCCCCAGAAGATATGTTCTCCTGAAGATAAGACCAGTCAAAATTGAAGAAAGAGAAAAGCTGCCACAAGAATGTGACAGCTTCTGCATGGCCATCTGGGGATTAAAACTTCTCTCCAAGGCTCTCCAACAGATAGTTTGAGCCAGCCTTGCCTATAAATAGGAGCTCCCCCTTCATTTTAAAACACACACTCCAGAAGAAGCATATTGTGCATCAGAATTACCATTTATACCTTCTGGAATAATTCCACTTTCTGTAAGGTTTGGTCTCAAATATTTAGGAAAGTGAGAAAGAGAATGTAAAGGCTCATTAATATCTGTTGTGCTATTACTGTTGTAATCTTTGAACATTTTCTTAATTGGAATATTATTTTTCTATATTTTGTAACTCTCAACAACGCTGCATAACAATACTGGTGGTAAGGTGTACCCAAGGAATCTGTAAAAGCAAGTATTGATCAAGAAAATCCTACTGAAAGTAGGGACTAGACGTAGCCTCAGGTTGGAAGAGGTGAACCGGTATAAAATCTCTGTGTGCAATCTTCTTACCCTTTCTCTCATCTTAGTTTTCAGTTTTAGTTTCATGTGCATAAAACTCTTTTAGAAAACTATCTAATACCTAAGTAAGTTGCATTGACAAAGAGTTCCTTCAAAGGGATTATAATTTCAACATCGATAATTTAACTCCCACTTCTTGAGTTTCATCTTCTAATACTCAGCAAAGAATAACTTGAGCAGAAATAGTATTAGAAGAAATTGCAGAAATATTAAAAGATCACAATTCAACCCCTCTTCTTGTGATTGGAATTTCTACTTCATTTATGAAACATTTGATGTCTTCCTCAATTGGTGCAAATGATAATGCTCCAATATCCATTCCATCATGTTTTAAATCTTGTCTAATTGTCTCTATAACATAATTAGGGTTAAGATATTTACCTGAATTGAGAAGGAATTTGGGGGAAATCTTATTTAGAATTTTTGTATTAGATAAATAAAGTTTTGTTTTAGTCATTTTAGTTCCTCAAAGATACCATTTACTGTCATTTTAGTCCCTCATACGTGTTATTGTCACGTGGAAATGTGCACATGGAACCTAACGTGCCAAATCATCACTTTTGTTAATATCACTAAACGGACACTAATAAAGGGACCAAAATGACCAACAAAATTATCTTTCAGGGACTAATTTGTTAATATCTTTCTTTCAGGGACCAAATTGACCGACCCTCAATCTTTCAGGGACCAAAATGACTATTTACTCAAGTTTTTTTTATATTCACGGGCTCTGATACATATGTTTTTGGATCCTTTGTTTATATGTGTATGTATAAAAGAAAGGCTTAATAGTTCCTTTTTTTCAATCTTTGAAGTTAACTACGTTAACATTTTATTTATTTATGTTGTGAAAAAAATAGACAAGAAAAGAGTAATAATTAATTTGGGTAGGTTGAAAAAAAAAAGAATGTTATATCTAACAATAGGAAGGAGTGGAAATAATAATCCCCCAATTTAAAGGAGGTTGTGATTTAAAGAAATAATAAAATTATGGTGTTTGACACACATTTTTAAGTTTGATATTTTACCCTTTGTTAAAAAAACAAAGGTTTAAACTTTGTTGTAGAAGGAGAAAAGGGGAGGATGAGTTGTATAATATTCAAGTACCATATTTAATAAGCAGGTAATAAGAAACAAAGATAATAGGCGAAGGTCCATGTAACATCAAGTTATATATACATATTATATAGTAGTTAAGTTAGTACTGTAGTCTTTAACAGGCAAAATAGAAAATTGAAATAATAGTAATTTAGCCATAAGCATGAGATTTGACAATCTCCAAAACACTTCAATACTTCTATTGTAGATAATCCCTTTGACGTCGTAGGTCCATCCTAATGAAGTCTTCACCATCCAATTTCCAGAACATTAGCATATCTCCTTCCTGTAGTCGCTCTTCCCTACAATATTGGTACCAGCCTTGGCCTAGCCTGCAGTGTCTTTGAATTGTTGTGTTCCAAAGGAAGTTCCAAGGTTGCACTTGACCATTAGGTAACTTGATATGAATAATTTCTTGGTCCTCCTCAAGGAAATCAGTTACAATCCTTACAGGGAGTACCTACAATGAATGAAATTAAGTTAAGCTTTAAGTTATGTATTTCCACTGGCACATAATGAAGAAGTTATTAGTAATGTAGTAGAAATGTTACCAGGCCGTGTATTCCTCTAATTTGTGCCTTAGTGAGAAGAGTTTCCCATATGATACATCCAGACACACTAAGCACCTCTTTCGGGTCATCTGGGATAGGTTGAACATTTTGTTGTCGAGGTTGAGGGTACTGAATCTCACCTATGCCATGAGGCCTTTTTATTCTAATATCAAATTGACCATTACCAACATATGTGTAATACAGGTGAACTATATGGTGAAGATCATAGAACTGCCCCATCTGACGTAAACCTTGAACAAAGCATTGCCTTCCAGACCGAATTTTTACAGAAATGTTGCTTACATTTCCAGCAGGGTCTTTGAATTGTACTACCTTAGGCAAGCATGGATGAAGGGAGTCATTCAAACGCCTAGCAACTTTAATTTGTTTCTGGATGGGAATAGAACAAGCAGGCATGTTACAGGGACACTACACTAATTTAATTGTTTAAGTTAGAAATGAGATTTTGAACCTGATATGGATGCCAAATTTCCTTGAACGCAAATCCAACCACGGATCTGTCGTGCCTGGGTCGCTCATAATAGACAAACTCAGAGATTATTAGGTCACAATGGGTGTTTAGAAAAACTTTAAATTGTACTAATGAATGCAAAAGATTCCAAAATCAGGGGTATTATTTTGACATGGATGTTATATTATAAATTTTTTACCTAAATTGATGATAGTAGTCCCTCACAGATGCAGAGTTAATTCTTAGTTGATTCCCAATTTGGAATTTTCTATGTATGTGGTCGGTGCTGCCAATCATTGTGCATAACCATTATGCAAATGTATGACTTTAAAATGTGTGGTCTAGTAGCCTAACGGAGTGATTTTACCCTAGGTTTGATCATTGTTTAACCCAATTTTTTAAACGAGTTGTTGTAACACAGAGTTGACCGAGGTTTTATCGTGAAATTGAAATAAAGTAAAAACCCTAACCAAGTAATCCGTGAACTGAACAATATGAATGTAAGTGAAGTAAAGAACCATGAATAAAGCCGAAAGGAAAACAAGTGATGACTGTATTTGTGATGCAGTAGAACCCTAAAGGCATGATACTAAAGGAATCGATGAAAATGATGAGGTAATGTTCTAGAAAATTTCATGGAATCCATCCACTAATAGTTCAGATTTGTTGAAGAAGATACCTGTGAGTGGTGTTAGGTGTTGCACGGCGTCGTACGTTGGTCGCTGATGGTCCCACTGATCGCAAGGAGGTAGAGTCCATGGTAGGAGGACGAAGGTTCTTCTGAG
The DNA here is from genome assembly GCA_026901365.1 of Sesbania bispinosa. NCBI lineage: Eukaryota > Viridiplantae > Streptophyta > Magnoliopsida > Fabales > Fabaceae > Sesbania > Sesbania bispinosa. Next base: position 1,088,598 of record QLOH01000201.1, on the reverse strand, counting down.
TTACTGATGAATACTTTGGTGTACTTGGTTAACTTTTGCGAAGAAACACATTTATTATTCAGCTTGTGAGGTAAGTTCTGGTTGGGCTACATAGTGGTATGCAATTGATGGGCTTTCTACCAAGGTTTGCAGCCTAAATGACTTAAGTGAAAAGGAAAAAGTGGACACGCTAGGCAACGGAATCCTTCACCTTCACTCGGTTGACGAGTTAAAGAGGTTGGGTTTGTTGATTGGGACACATGGTAGGTTTTATGGGAATCTTTAATATCCAAAGCCCACATATGTGTGTGCATGGAAAAAAAAGGTATTAATGATATAAAAAAAGTTTATTTTGTGTAATGACTTAACGGATTTGAACCAAATAATGTTGCATATTTCTCTACAATGGTATCGTAAAGACTATATAAATACAATTGGAATGAAGTTTTGTGATTTTTGAAATAAATGTAATTATGATGATTTAAATTGAAATAAATAAAGGGAAAATAATAATAATTATCATATGTAACCGAAACTTATGGAAAAAAAATATTTTAAGCTCGTCTTGCATGGTATTATCATGTTGGTGGGTTTTGGGAGTGGTATGGAGTTGGTTGGATTTCGGATGGTATGGTGATCCCACTTGCTAGGTAGAACCCTAAACCTAAGTCTTGAGTTTCCGGTTAGAAGGGGGTGCCTTTTTTGGAGTCTGAATTCAGCCACAGTGTTTTGAAAGGGTACTTGTATGAAAAATAAATCTCCCAATATTTCTCTGTGTCTTTTTAGGTTGGTATAATTTCCCTTCTTTTCCATGCAACCTCCAGAAAGCTTGTTGAATCACTTTATTGTAAGGACCAAGAATCCTCTAATGATGTTTTAATAATGACAAGTTCTCAAAATTCACTTGCTGTAATTCTGATTAAAAAGGAACTAATAATTTCACTTGAGTTGTGTCAAGAAGATACAGTCAGGAACTTCCAGAAGATAACATTGAGACTCTTGAAAAGACATTCAGCAAAAGAATCACTTCAACAACCCTCTGGAAAGAGATGTTCTGAAAGGAATTTCCATATTAAAAGATTACTATAATTATAAGAAGAAAGCAAGAAAGCCGTTGAGAAGATGCATAACAAGCTTTCTGTCAAACTTGCATGAAGTTCCCCTTCCCAGAAGAAGCAAACGAAAATTTGATGAACAATTTTATTCCATAAAGTCACAACAGAAGTTAATTGAAAAAAAAAGGAAGATATTCAGAAGTATAGTATAAAATGATTACAAAAGATTAGAAGGAAGATTCATTAACAGGAATCCTGCAGGAGAAGCATATTTCTATGCATTCATCTTCCCAAAGCTTCTCTGACATTGCAGCTGGTAAAACTAGGTCCAAAATCTCTTCTTAAATCTTTTGTTGGGTAAAATAAATCCTCTCAGAAGAAAGAAAGATCAATCTGTAGAAGAATCCTTTAACAACACAGCTGCAGAAGAAGCAAAACCTACCTAAGCTTCTATTTTTAATTCTCTGAGATTGCAGCTGGTTTAAAGTCATTAATAACACTTTATATGTGTTTGATGGAAGCCCACAAATATGCTTGAAGAGAAACTGCTCAAAAATACAAAAGTATTGTGTCTGCAGAAGAAACCTCTCATAAGATGAGACCAGTCAACATATGACAGTTGTATGACAGCACTTAGACAGTTGGTGGAATGGCTTTCCCCCTCTCCAAGCTTTTCCCAATGGATAGTTTCTCTCTGTGCCTATAAAAGAAGAGGTTCTCTTCAGTTCTATATACACAGAACAAATTAGAAAGTCCAGAAGAAGCACCAGACTTCAAAATTACACTATCCATCTTCTGGAAAATTTCTCTCTCTACAGAAACTCTGATATTCTGCTTCCTAAAGCTTAGTAAGAGAGAGTTGGCTCAACATCTTCCTGTTGTGCTATATTTGTAATTGTTTTGAGACTTACTTTTAATATTTCACTACTTAAATCTTCTGTAATCTTTCAAAGAGGCTTTAAGAGTGTTAGTGCCTCTTGAGGTGTGTAACTGTTGCAGCAAGTTACTGCACAACTGTAGTGAGTTGTTCTGAGTTGTAAAACTTCAAGAAAAGGCTCTGCAAATTGCTTTTGAACCTGCACAGTCTGCAGAAGATGGTGCAGTATCTGTAAAGGTTTCAGAAGAAGTTTGTGAAGAGCCTGAAGAGGCTGCATAACAATACTGGTGGTAAGGTGTACCCAAGGAATCTGTAAAAGCAAGTATTGATCAAGAAAATCCTACTGAAAGTAGGGACTAGACGTAGCCTCAAGTTGGAAGAGGTGAATCAGTATAAAATCTCTATGTGCAATCTTCTTACCCTTACTCTCATCTTAGTTTTCAGTTTAGTTTCATGTGCATAAAACTCTTTTAGAAAACTATCTAATACCTAAGTAAGTTGCATTGACAAAAGAGTTCCTTCAAAGGGATTATAATTTCAACATCGATAATTTAACTCCCACTTCTTGAGTTTCATCTTCTAATACTCAGCCAAGAATAACTTGAGCAGAAATCATATTAGAAGAAATTGCAGAAATATTAAAAGATCACAATTCAACCCCCCTTCTTGTGATTGGAATTTCTACTTCATTTATGAAACATTTGATGTCTTCCTCAATTGGTGCAAAATGATACTGCTCCAATATCCATTCCATCATGTTTTAAATCTTGTCTAATTGTCTCTATAACATAATTAGGGTTAAGATGTTTACCTGAATTGAGAAGGAATTTGGGGAAAATCTTATTTAGAATTTTTGTATTAGATAAATAAAGTTTTGTATTAGTCATTTTAGTCCCTCAAAGATACCATTTACTGTCATTTTAGTCCCTCATACGTGTTATTGTCACGTGGAAGTGTGCACATGGAACCTAACGTGCCAAATCATCACTTCTGTTAATATCACTAAATGGACACTGACGAAGGGACCAAAAAGACCAACAAAATTATCTTTCGGGGACTAATTTGTTAATTCCTTTCTTTTAGAGAAAAATTGACCGACCCTCAATCTTTTAGGGACCAAAATGACTATTTACTCAAGTTTTTTTATATTCACGGGCTCTGATACGTATGTTTTGGATCCTTTGTTTATATGTGTATGTATAAAGAAAGGCTTAATAGTTCCTTTTTTCAATCTTTGAAGTTAACTACGTTAACATTTTATTTATTTATGTTGTGAAAAAAATATAGAAGAAAAGAGTAATATTTAATTTGGGTAGGTTGAAAAAAAAAAAGAATGTTATATCTGACTATAGGAAGGAGTGGAAATAATAATCCCCCAATTTAAAGGAGGTTGTGATTTCAAGAAATAATAAAATTATGGTGTTGACACACATTTTTAAGTTTGATATTTTACCCTTTGTTAAAAAACAAAGGTTTAAACTTTGTTGTAGAAGGAGAAAAGGGGAGGATGAGTTGTATAATATACAAGTACCATATTTAGTAAGCAGGTAATAAGAAACAAAGATAATAGGCGAAGGTCCATGTAACATCATAAGTTATATATACATATTATATAGTAGTTAAGTTAGTACTGTAGTCTTTAACAGGCAAAATAGAAAATTGAAATAATAGTAATTTAGCCATAAGCATGAGATTTGACAATCTCCAAAACACTTCAATACTTCTATTGTAGATAATCCCTTTGACGTCGTAGGTCCATCCTAATGAAGTCTTCACCATCCAATTTCCAAAACATTAGCATATCTCCTTCCTGTAGTCGCTCTTCCCTACAATATTGGTACCAGCCTTGGCCTAGCCTGCAGTGTCTTTGAATTGTTGTGTTCCAAAGGAAGTTCCAAGGTTGCACTTGACCATTAGGTAACTAGATATGAATAATTTCTTGGTCCTCCTCAAGGAAATCAGTTACAATCCTTACAGGGAGTACCTACAATTGAATGAAATTAATTAAGTTAAGCTTTAAGTTATGTATTTCCACTGGCACATAATGAAGAAGTTATTAGTAATGTAGTAGAAATGTTACCAGGCCGTGTATTCCTCTAATTTGTGCCTTAGTGAGAAGAGTTTCCCATATGATACATCCAGACACACTAAGCACCTCTTCCGGGTCATCTGGGATAGGTTGAACATTTTGTTGTCGAGGTTGAGGGTACTGAATCTCACCTATGCCATGAGGCCTTTTATTCTAATATCAAATTGACCATTACCAACATATGTGTAATACAGGTGAACTACATGGTGGAGATTATAGAACTGCCCCATCTGACGTAAACCTTGAACCAAGCATTGCCTTCCAGACCGAATTGTTACAGAAATGTTGCTTACATTTCCAGCAGGGTCTTTAAATTGTACTACCTTAGGCAAGCATGGTTGAAGGGAGTCATTCAAACGCCTAGCAACTTTGATTTGTGTCTGGATGGGAATAGAACAAGCAGGCATGTTACAGGGACACTACACTAATTTAATTGTTTAAGTTAGAAATGAGATTTTGAACCTGATATGGATGCCAAATTTCCTTGAACGCAAATCCAACCACGGATCTGTCGTGCCTGGGTCGCTCATAATAGACAAACTCAGAGATTATTAGGTCACAATGGGTGTTTAGAAAAACTTTAAATTGTACTAATGAATGCAAAAGATTCCAAAATCAAGGGTATTATTTGACATGGATGTTATATTATAAATTTTTACCTAAATTGATGATAGTAGTCCCTCACAGATGCAGAGTTAATTCTTAGTTGATTCCCAATTTGGAATTTTCTATGTATGTGGTCGGTGCTGCCAATCATTGTGCATAACCATTATGCAAATGTATGACTTTAAAATGTGTGTTCTAGTAGCCTAACGGAGAGATTTACCCTAGGTTTGATCATTGTTTAACCCAATTTTTAAAGGGTGTTGTTGTAACAGAGTTGACCGAGGTATTTTATCGTGAAAGTGAAATAAAGTAAAAACCCTAACCAAGTAATTTGTGAACCGAACAATATGAATGTAAGTGAAGTAAAGAAACCATGAATAAAGCCGAAAGGAAAACAAGTGATGACTGTATTTGTGATGCAGTAGAACCCTAAAGGCATGATACTAAAGGATTCGATGAAAATGATAAGGTAATGTTCTAGAAAATTTCATGGAATCCATCCACTAATAGTTCAGATTTGTTGAAGAAGATACCTGTGAGTGGTGTTAGGTGTTGCACGGCGTCGTACGTTGGTAGCTGATGGTCCCACTGATCGCTGAGAGGTAGTGTCCATGGTAGGAGGACGAAGGTTCTTCTGAGTTAATGATGAATACTTCTGGTGTACTTGGTTAATTTTTGTGAAGAAACACATTTATTGTTCAGCTTGTGAGGTAAGTTCTAATTGGGCTACATAGTGGTATGCAATTGATGGGCTTTCTACCAAGGTTTGCAGCCCAAATGACTTAAGTGAAAAGGAAAAAGTGGACACGCTAGGCAACAGAAAGCTTCACCTTCACTCGGTTGACTAGTTAAAGAGGTTGGGTCTGTTGATTGGGACACATGGTACGTTGGATGGGAAACTTTAATATCCAAAAGCCCACTATTTGTGTGCATGGAAAAAAAGGTATTAATGATATAAAAAAGTTTATTTTGTGTAATGACTTAACGGATTTGAACCAAATAATGCTGCATATTCTCTACAATGGTATCGTAAAGACTATATGAATACAATTGGAATGAAGTTTTGTGATTTTTTTAAATAAAATGTAATTATGGTGATTTAAATTCTAATAAAGGGAAAATAATAATAATTAGCATATGTAACCGAAACTTATGGAAAAAAATATTTTAAGCTCGTCTTGCATGGTATTATCATGTTGGTGGGTTTTGGAAGTGGTATGGAGGTTGTTGGATTTTCGGATGATATGGTGATCCTGATAAGTGCAAATTATATGATAAATTCTTGTATTTTTACTGCACTTATCATGGGTAAAATAGTAATGTATGCCCCAAAATAATCCCTTTTAGTAATAATTGTAATAATTGTGATTATTTGATTTGAATTTGAATTTGATTCTATTTTAATAGAAAATCTGTTAATATTGCAGATTTATGGGAAGATTTGAATGAGGAAAGAAGATAACATTATTTGAGGAGAGGATCTGTAGATTTGAAGTTTAAATCAGAGCAAAAAAGATAAGATCAGTTGCCATTTAAACAAGGATTCTGCGGATAACTTCCCAATTTAAATTCAAAGAGCAGAATAATCACAGAATCAGATCAAAAAGAGGGAAACAAGGAAAGCCAAGCAAACAAGGATAAGATCAGGAAGAGATCAAACTGTTAAAAGAGGAAACAGAGCAATCAGTTACGCGCTCCACGCTTCACTTGCGGTTAGCGCAAGTGAAGCGCAAGTATAAGAATTTGTTTCTGTTTCCTGCTGAGCGCAGATGAAGCGCAGCTACGCGAATTAGTTTTAGATTTTTTTCAGATCTATTTTCAATACAGATTTCTTCCAGATTTAAAATAGCTTTCCTTAGTCTATAAATAGGACCCTTTGTACAAATCAAGGGAGGCTTTTACACAGTCCGAAGGTTAGCAAAGGAGCATTAGGAAGGAGATTAGAGAGACGACAAAGGCAGAGCTAGGATTGGAGCAAGGTGACAGCTTCTCCATTGGGTTGTAATGGCTACCATGCGTAGCTAAATGTCTCAATAGGATTGAATGTAGTTGATTCAATCCCCAAAGTGTGTGTGAATTCTCGTATTTATTATGAATCCCTGTTTATAATATCGGTATTTTTATCTTTGCTTAATGCGTAGCTTCCGCCTGTGTGCCGGAGTTATGGGTTAATTTTAGGATTCAAGTGACAAATATTTCTATAAATTAACAGTGAATTTGTGGGAACCGATACTTAGGAAACTCAAAGTCTGATTGGTAAAAGTACTCATAGTAGTTACTATAGGGTTATAGGAGAAAGTGACCATTGAAGAAGAACTAGGCAATCTCTTCATAGCTGACACTATAGGTCTATAGGGCGAATTGATAGTATTAAACAAACAGAAAGGTAAAGCAATCAAGTCGGGGTAATTTGTCGCCTGGGAGAACCCGCATGAATTATCTTCGAGTGGTTTACTACATGGTAACTGGGGTAAAGCAATATAGTTTGGCTAGGATATTATAGAATATATTCATAAATAATATTGGGATTCACATGCATAAAGGGGTGCGATGATACGAAGTTCAATCCTAATCCAAGTAAAGTATTTTATCTTCTCTCAATCGTCTCTTTCTTTTATGCAAATTTACTTTCCTCACCACAAACTCTCAAATACCGTTTTCTACTTGATAATCTGATCACGAGTAAATACGAAGTGAACCGTTCCCTGTGGATCCGATAAACTCATACTTACTATTATACTGCTGAAATTTTGATACGCTTGCTAGAATCTCATCAAGTATTTTTGGCGCCGTTGCCGGGGAACGGTGTATCAATTCGTATAGACTTGGGAGGTCTAATTATCAAGTTGTATATACTCTATCTTAGGATTAGATTTTTATTTTATTTTAGGAAATTTTAGGAATTTTTCTTTTTGTTTTTATTTCTAATTTTTATTTTTAAAAAAATTCTCTTCCACACTTACCCGTTTCAAGTTTTCTTGTTTATGCTTTTGAGAGGCCAGGTGTTCCCAAATCAGCTACAGTTTGATCCAGAAATAGAAAGGACATCAAGGAAGAACAGAAGTAGAAACAGGAGAAGGAGAAGAAGAAGGAGAAGAAGGATATTTGAGGAAGAACCCAAAAATATGGCAGAAGAACAACCACCAAGAAGAAGGACCTTAGGAGAATATGTCATGCATCAAGGACCTCGCCATTTTTCAAGCATTTCTTACCCACAACTGCGAAGTCCTTAGAGTTGAAGGCTGTGAACACCTAATTTTGCCCGGGCTACATATTTTTAATTTCCCTTTTACATTAATAAAATTAAAAAAAATCAATAAAAAACTTAAATGAATTAATTATTATTTATAATTAATTAATTAATTGATTAGTTAAAGATTTTTAAAAAATAAAAAAAAAGAAAAATTTAAATTTATTTCTTCTAATTTATATTATCTTTGATAAATTAATTAATTAATTAATTAATTGGTTGATTAATTTTGATTAATTAATCAATATGTTAATTAATGAAAATAATTAATTTATTAATTCAAACAAAAAAAACAAAAGAAAGATAAACATACACAATAAACAAAAAGTGTTGGAGTGCCGAGAAGGTTATCATACAAGCGCCATGAGTGAGGAAATTATTGAAAAGAAACAACCCATTTAAGTTTAGCTGAACAAGAACAAGAGAGCAGTTGAGGAATGAGGTTCTTCTCTACGGATTCATTACCAATTCCAAATCTGATTATCTGTAAAGCAGAGTGAATGTGAAGTGGATTCTCATCCATTGAATCCATATCCCCTATCTTCTTAAGAACTACACTCTCACACCATCAGGAAGGAGAAAGGGGCATAATCTGAATATCCAGTCATAAAACACAGTCCAATTACAATAAAAATGGCGAAGAGAAAAACCAAAAAGGGAACCATCTTTTTTACTCAGTAAAAAGCCTCCTCCCCGCTGTCTCAAACACCACCGCCCATCATCACCCAAGCCTCCGTCACCCTCCAAGCCAATAACAGCCTCAGCCCCCTCATACAGCTGCTCCAACCAGCAACCACCATACACGGTTGTTGTCTCCACCCATAGCAACCTCCCAAACCTCCGCTGCCATAGCCAGCAGAGCTATTCGAGTAACCACCATCCTGCAGAGCTTCCTTCCATCGTCCCACCTGCACAGTGAAGGAGAGACAAAAGACAAAAACAGATCGGAGAAGGGAGAGAGTTGGAGCGTCGCTGCGGCGCTGTTCCTTGGTCGTGCCACCGTGCGCGGCCGTCCTCGCAGTCACTGGTGCGACCGTCTCCATCCCTACAAACACCCCATCAACCCCGCCGCGGCAGCCTGCACGCAGCTCCGTCTCAGTCCAGCCGCCGCGCCTCACCATCATAATCTCCTTCCAGTCGCGCCACTGCAGCACCGCCGCTGCGAGCGGCCCTTCCCTCTCAGCTGGCTGTCTCTCTCCCTCTGGCTGTGTGCTCCATGGCCATTTACGGTCTCTTTCTCTCAGCCCTCAGCCTCACTCTCTCTCAGTTTTTTTTTTCTCTGGCCGCCCCCGTTTCTTTCTTTCCCCCATTCTCTCTAAATTAGGTTAAGTGTGTGTGGAATAAAAGGGAAGTGAGGGTTTCTCAAAACCTGATCCTTTTCTTTTTTAAAAAAAATAACAGATAATAAAAAGCAATAAAAAATAAAAAATAAAATAGATTTTACTCGATTTTAAATATGCTTTGTTTCTTTGTTTTAAGTGTGTATTTTAAATTTCTATTATATGATTGATTGTTATAAATATTAATATTGTCTTGTAAATATTGTCAATCTAAAAAAAATCTTTCAAAAATAAGTCAAAATATTTTTCAAATCCTTTTTATAAATAAAAATCAATTATTCTTTCAAAAAATCTTTCAAAATAAAACAAAACAAAATATTTTCTAATCTTTCAAATCAAAAATCAATCTTTCAAATCTTTTTAAAAGAATTCAAACATTTTTCCAAAAGCCTTTCAGAAACAAAATAAAATATTTTTCTAATTCTCTTTCAAATAAAAAATGAATCTTTCCAAAAAATTAATTCTTTCCAAATATAAAAAACAAACCAAAATATTTCTCATCTATTTTCCAACAAAAGAAATCAATCTTCCAAAAAAAAAAAATAATCAATTAATGAATTTCAAAAAACTACGCGGCTTTGATTTCTCAATTGCAGCTGGAGATACGTAGGAGCGGGAACCGGACCCGTCAAGCCAAAATAAATTCCAAAAAATGTTTTCCCTGGTTAATAAAAAAAACATTCATTTTCTAAAATAATTTTTTCAAATCATTATAAAAATACATAAAAATAAAAAAATAAAATATCAAAAGATTTCTTCAAAATGTCATTCTCCTTTTCAATAATAAAAATCAACCATTTTTCTTAAATAAATTCTTTCATTTACTCAAAAATATCAAAAAAAAGTAAAAAATAAATAAAAATACAAAAATAATTTAATTCTTTTCCAATTTTAATGGGGTAAAATAAATATTTTCAAAGTTTACCAAATTTGCACAATTAATTAAAAGTAACCGTCTTAGGACGAATGTCGTAGGGTGCTAATACATTCCCTACGCATAATCGACTCCCGAACCCAAATCTGGTTCCAAAGATCATTTCTTTTTAAAAAGGGTTTTCCTAAAATTTTTCCTTTAAAATAAATTTTGGTAGCGACTCATTGAAACCTATAAACCTTTATTTTCCTTATTCGGCTTGCCTCCCCCACGTCGCGATCCCGGTTGCGACAAAGGCTGCTCACCTCAATCTTATCAATGACAATCGATTCGCAGGATTGGATCATGAGGATCCAATACACATCTTTCAAACTTTTATGAATTAATAGGCACTGTGGGTTTTGAGGAAGGTGACTTAGAATTTGTATACTTACGCTTGTTTCCTTTTTCATTGATAGGAAAAGTTAAGGAGTGGTTGAAGTCGCATCCAAACCAAAGTTTAAACAACTGGGATGTGGTTGAAGAAAAATTTTTGACAAGATTTTTCCCACCAGGGAAACACATACAAGCCAAAGTAGATATCTCCACATTCAGACAAGGATTAGATGAACCATTATGTGAAGCTTGGGAGAGATACAAATCTATGCTGCGCAAATGTCCCAATCATGGCTATGATGACATTACCCAACTCAACATTTTCTGCAAGGGACTCAGATCTGATTCCAAATCTTTCATAGATGCTGCAGCAGGATGAACTATCTTATCCGTGGATGCAGAGTGAGCAATCTCAATCATTGATTTTCAGCTAGTTTTACCAAACACATTTAATAGTTTTTCAACTTTCAGTTAGTTTTAAGTTTTCATCGAGCTTTTCAGCTTTCAGCTAGCTTTAAACTTTCAGCTAATTTTACCAAACACACTCTATGTCTCAAACCTATCATAAACTCCCAAATATTTAAATTGAAATGAGAGTTTAAGGGTTTTAAGTAGAATATAATTGTCAGGAGGACTGAATTTGTTAATTTTAAAACTAAAAGAATTTAATTTGCTCGAAAAAAATTAAGAGACTAAAAAATTATACACAATTCAAACTAGAGTTTGTACACAATCCAAACTAGAGAGGCTAAAAGTGCAATTAATTAAGCCTAATTTTTTTAAAAAAAAGTTTTAATTAAAGAAAGAGAAAAAAAAATGAAAAATAAGGTAAAAATGAGGAATGGAAGTATGGCGGGAAATGTTAAAAAAAAAAACAAAATATGGGGGAAAACAAGAAGAGATACCAAAGCAACTTCATTACATCCAATAGCATACATTGTACAATTTCGAAGAGACAAACAGATACAGTCTCTTCTCATTTCACTACTTAGCCCCAATTAATGGATTGCTGCCATGAACTCAACTGGCACTACGTACTTATTAACATTTTATAATATTACACAACTTCCACCTCAATTAAAAGAAGGCAAATCGATATTACGATATCCTTTATTGCACATTCATTCATTACCTAGTTGGAGTTCAAGAGCTTACAAGGTTTTTCCTGCAAATCGCTTGGCATCTTAAAGGTTTTTTCATTCAAGGGAGAGCTTGAGGCATTCTGAAAGATCCACAGGCTGCACCGGAACCCATATGAAATGGTGCAGAAGCTGTGCAAGCCAGAGATGAACCGTGGCTAAGCCCATTGCTTTACCCGGGCACACCCTACGTCCTGCACCGAACGGTGCCAGTCTCATGTCTGAACCCATGATAGACACATCTTCCTTCATGAACCGCTCGGGCTTAAAGGCCCATGGGTCCTCCCAAACAGACGAGTCATGTGTTATGGCCCACATGTTAACCATTGCAGTCGTACCAGCTGGCACAAGGACCTTGTCCACGTGGACATCATGGATTGCAAGACGAGCCCACGACAGCAACGGGCCTGGTGGGTGCAATCGCAGAACCTCCTTGACTATGGCTTGGAGGTAAGGGAGATTTTGAATGTCCGAGTCTCGCACGTGACCGTTTTGGCCAACGCACGTGTCAATCTTGGCGGGCTTTCGTTTGTACGTCTTGGTGTATCACCATCATGGCCATAATCCATTCGAGGAGTATAGCAACCGTGTCTGTTCCCCGAAATATCATTTCCTACACAAAACAAAGAACAAAGCTATAATATATACTATTTATAAGACTTTATGCACAAAACATATTTTGATCATGCAACGTTGGAAAAGGTGCTACTATCGCATTAGAAAATTATCAATATTCCTGTCTTTAATTTAACAATTTTGTTCTATTTTTTTTAAATAAAATAAAAAATGTTATTATTTTAATAAGGATTTCGCGCGTGTTTCACAAAAAGAAAAGAAGTACTTACCCACAAAATAGCCACTACATCTGAATCACCTAACCTTTTCTTCAGGCAACGACAACAAAGCGCTAAGAAAATCATTTTGTCCAACAAACTCCCAGATCTTTTCCTTTCTTCCACAATTTGACCCACAACAGTGTTGACTTTTGCCGCCAATTTGTGACACCTTCTTTTAACCCCATGAAAGTCCAAAAATTTAAATGGAAAATAGTCTCCCCAATTAAACTCAGCAATTAACTCATACCCTTCCTTAACCATATCACCCAACACCTCCTTTGTTTCTGACCTCATACCACTATTATTAGTAGTCCCAAACACACTCTCCAAAACATTGCTAAGAGACCCTTCATTCAATATTCCCCGAACCTCACCACACCTTTTTCCTCCATCTCTTTCTTCGTCTTCATCACCATTTCACAACCCACACGTTTCCGAAGACTCTCCAAACCCGAGATACTCCTCGGAGAAACATGTGAGTTGTAGCCACCTTACGAAGATGGCGCCAATAGGTCCCATATGGAGCAAAACCAATGGCACGCTCGAACATTAAGACACGTGCGGATTCTTTAACGGGCCTGTCCGAGAAGGATGACCCGCATAGAATTTCCCTCGCAGTCTCAGGGTGGCTACTAATCACAACACGGTTGGTTCCAAGGCTCAAACACATAAGCCTTTTTGAGTTTAGTGAGGTGGCCATGGCAGCGAGTTTTCGATGGGCCAGAGAGCCCATCTCAGGCAGAGTCCCTAATATGGGCCAGCCCATGGGCCCAGGGAGTTTTTTAGTTTGTTCTTTGTGATAATTCCTCCATGCAAAGCCTCCCGGGGTGAACCAGTAGTTAAGGGAGATAGCTAAAAGAGCGAGGAAGGTGGACAGAAAGAGAGTAACGAGTGACCAAGAGTAAGAAGAGAGGGTGGTTTGGAATGTTGTGCCACAAACAAGTGTTAAAATCATGATTCGGAATTAGGGTTTATAATTTGGGAGAATTTAATTGAAAAGAGTAAGAAGAGGTTGATGAAATTGTGTGGACGTCTGTCATGAGTGATAGCAAGTGTGTGTATATATAGAATTTGGAAAGTGGCTGGGGTTAAGGATGTGTCATGTGTGGTTAATTAGATAACCATGGTTAAGCAATTGCACGCCCAAGGGGTAAGGAATGTGACGTTAAATATTCTAATCATAAGAAATTTTGCACTATATATATAACATGTTACTTTATGTCAGTGTCAGATATTCACACCTATCCATATATACCTTCTTTCCTTTATTTCTTTTAACTAAAGTGTACATGTACGAATTAACATAGGCATATGTTGAAAAAGCAAATAATGAAAGATATGCAATGCAAGTGTTTGAGAAATGACTCATGAGGAAAACAGGGGAACCAACAGAGCTAATTCACTAGCAGTCTTTTTCAAAGCTTGTTCCATAATGAATTAAACATGCATGGTTCTGCTTTCACGAATAACTTCAGGTATTCGCTCAAAGCATATCCCATATTAAATATCCTCATATTGCTTATCATTATACAAGAATATATCCCTAATGAGTGCTTAATATATAGCACCAAAGATTATTCAGCACAAATGAGTACAACAGTGATTCGCAATACTGTAATTGGTTAGCGAACCTATAATTTAGGGTTAACAAAGTTCCTGTGCTTCCATTTAATTTTGTAGTATTTTCGTACAAGTTACTTGGTGTGTCATATAATTTTTTTAGTACAGAAATTTCCTATTATAAAATGGGTTAATTAAGCACATAATCTGAGTATTGCACATGGGTTAACAAGTATTGGTTGTGGAAATGTTGGAGGAAACAAAGACCTATGTAGATTGGTAATGCTAATTGTACCCCATGAAGCTAGCGCAACTAACAAGAATTACTTTGTAAGCAACGAAACGTTCATTCATTTGATTTGATTTGATTATTTAAAAGGTGTAGGTGCAAGGACGACAGTAAGCATAGGTTATATAGCCTCTCTGCTGGCTCTGTTGGTTGCTGTAGAGGCAGAATGAGCAAATATAAAATTGTTGAGTGCCTGCCATCATGCATGATGTGATTCTCATGTCACATAAATTAAAGAAGCTATCTATTTTTTAATTATTCTTAAGTCGGAAACTTTTTTTAATAATGATTTTTTTATCTATAAAACTCAAATTTGACACTTTATTTAAGGTATACTACTTGAACCTGATTGGAATCAATTAATCTACCTTACCTTATCTAATTGTTTTTATATGACTTATTCGTGTTTTACTTAGAGAAATGAAATTTATACAATCATTATAATAATACAATTAAGAAGATAAAGAAAAAAGAGAAAAAAAAATATAAAATGTAACAGAGAAATATAGAGAAAAATATGTATTATATAAATTGTGTATTTTTATTATATGAATTTATTTTGTGCTAAAGATTTATTATGTGTGTTCTTCTGCACATTAACAATTTCCACAAAAATAAATAAAAAAGGATTATGTAAAAACTGTAACAGTGGGTGACATAGGTTCTTCAACTACCACATAGCAGGTGAAATAGGTTAGGATTTGTGTGCCACTTTTTATCTATCTGCTATTTAACAATGTAACATAACAGTCACTAAACAAATAATGAAGAGTAACACTCCGTTGCTTCCTCTGTTTTCCACTTCACATTAATCCAATCCAAGGAATTTTTAACAATTATATTATACATCTCAATATTTATTAATTATCTCTTTTTTTTAAATTAATTAAGGTCATCAGCTATTCAGCTTTACTCAGTAGTAGTACCATGTACCTGTGTGCAGTGTGCTGGCTGAAGCCCACTCGTCTGTTAAAAACAAAAACACAGTGAAATAATTCACTGATAAACAATGTTCAGATATATAATATCCATGGAAATGCCACAACTTTTTATCTTTATATTTTGTCCATAGATTCTTTTAGGGCAAGCTGGATAGCATGCTTTGCTTCTCTTTTCTTTTCATATTAAAAAAAAAAAAAAAAAGCCTTACAATAATAAGCTATTGCTATGAGCCTTATTTTTATTTTTGCCATGAGTTACTGGAAATATTAAAGTGGAACTGTATTTTCCAGCTCTCAATAATGCAATAAGCAAACACAAGTACACAACCACTAGGCCATCATCATCATTCATCATAACTGAATCTCAAAACATGAATTCGTACCAGGTCTCACCATAACCAATACATGAAGTTCGTAAACAATATCCCACAACAACATCATCACACTTGGAATGAACGAACTGTACGTGTTTTTTCACTTTCAAAGTTTAAGCTGCAGCGGTGAGTTTCAAAATTTAGTTATGTACACTTATGCTATAGTTTCTTAATTTAGACAAACTTTACTTTTATATATTTCATAATAAAACAGGGACCGTAAAAATAAACTCTAACTAAACTGATTTTAGGTTTAATTAACCTTTTATACCCAAAATATCACAATTTTCATTTAATATCATATTTTTAATTTTTTACAAAAGTGATCTTAAAAAAAAATATGTTTTTCATGTCCTTTCTATTTTTTCGGTAAAATGTCCTTTCTTTTTTACTATAAAGTATTGACGTGACACAAAAATAAATGGACCATTTAAAAAAAATTATGAGAAATTAATTTAAAAATCGTGATATTTGACGTGGGTTTAATTTGAAAATTGTGATATTGAATTATTTAAGAAAAAATGTTAAAAAATAGAGGGACTATATATTGGGGCGGAAATAATTTTTAAAGTCCATTTTAAAAAATTTAAAATGAGGGATTAAATGAAAAAAAAATCGTGATATTTTAGTTGGAGAAAAAATATAATTAAACCATGATTTTATTATCTTAATACATTCCTTCAAAGTTTGTACAATATGCATACTTACTATATTTATTATGTCCAAATTTGGCATATTTTATTCAAGAGAATAAGGATATAAATAATTAAACTTTTGACCACATGCTAACAAAAGGATCTCGTATATTATACAATTAGGTGAGGTAATGGGTATGTTTAAATGGTACATGTTTGATTTTCTTTAAGTAAGGTCTCAGATTCGATATGGAAAAAAATTCCCGCTATAAGAGTTAGACTCACCATAATATAGATATTCCAGCTCGATCAAGATTACTTCCTGTGGAGGATACACGTGTGGTTCAAACAAGAAAAAGGTGAAAACTAATTAAAGATTCTTTTTGTATGCTAATAAACATTAATTAGCCTGATAAATGAAAATAGTCTCAAACCAAATCTTGTTTGTGATCCTTTATAGGTATGTCGTATGTATCCTAAGAAGTGTTCGGCCAAGCTAATGACGTATATATCTTTATTTTGGAATCGAGCAACTTCTTCTCTCGTTGAACTTTGACTACAAAAAAATTGATTTTTTTTAATATATATCATTGACACATTTTAAGCTCCAAATCTAACCCGTGGGCCGTGGCCCCTAGCTTTTATGTCAAATATCTCGTCTCATCAAATTGTTCATATATAGATGATTTCTTAGCCACATTCATGCATATCAATGGTTTCATATCCATATATACATTACAAACTTCCCGGGTACTAGATGCCCTATATATGGACCTGAGGAATATAACATTGTTAATTCTTCAGACTTTAGGAATTTTGGAACATATTGACAGATAGCGCGATTAGCTCATAGTTTTGATTTTAAGGGCCTGTATATTTGGTGACATCAGTGTAAATATTTTAAAGGGAAATGATATGTAGATACAAATGGCTTATAGATATCTAGAGAGAGATAACAACTAGAAAGAGAAGAGTGAGAAATATTGATTGATGTGATAAAAGAGAATACCAATGAGAGACATGTGAAAGAAGAGAGAGAATGCATATAAGTCATTAGGGTTGGTAATAGGTAGAGTCGAGAGCTAGGCTTTTTAAGATTTGAGTCTAGCTAGCTTGCATCTTAAATCCATAGCCTGAGCCTGACTTATTTACCTGATATAGACTTTATTTTATGGTCTGAGTCTGACATAGCCTGAAAGCCCGCTTAAAAGTCTATTTTATAGTAAGGTACTTGAATATATCATAAGCATGTATTTAAATAGATTTATAAGCCCAAGTTTTTTAGATAAGACAACATACTTATATATTTAATTTACACATACTAATAATAAATAATTATAAGGCAATATAATAAAAATATTTATAATATTAATAGCAATATAAAAGATAATAGTATTTTATTTATACTTAGTTAAATAAACCGTCCTGATAGGTTCAAAAGGCTTTTTCGATGGCCTGAAAACTGGCATGTTTTGCTATATAGGCTTTTGAAAAGTCTTGACCTGATCTATTTAATAAATTAGTCTTACCTAGTCTAGGCCTGATGCAGGCCAGGCTATAAACCCCTTACGAGCGGTCTGGCCTGTTCCCACCCCTATATGTCATTACTCATTAGTGATCGAACTTATCTAATAAAATTTAGGGTTTTAATCTATAAATTAAATATAATATTATATATATGTGTGTGTTTAGTAAGGTTAATAGGTTTTTTCTAACATACTGGACTAATATATAAACTCATTTAATCAAATTATAAGTGTTATTTTTGTAACAAATAAGAAATTAAACAAACAAGGAAAAGGGAAAGAAAAAAGACCTAATCTACCCTATATGGACATAATCTCCCCTAGCATAAGCTGAGAGTAAGTCATCAAGATCATCTCATGAATAAATCTAAAAATACAATAAAAGAGGAATTAGAATGAGCTTTAATTATAAAGAGTAAGTCATCAAGACCATCTTAAAATTATAAGTGTTTGATAAAGAAGTTTATTTTAATATATATGGCTTATAGTGTTTTTTCAAACACTACTTCAAATAGCATTAACCTTATAACTAATTTTTTGGGTTAAATATATTTTTAGTCCCTGAAACATAGTCGAGATTTGGTTTTGGTCCCTCAAATTGAAAATACATCAATTTAATCCTTATCGATAAACTTTTGTAGCTAATCCGTAGCAAAATCGGTAGCTAAACTAGGCAATAAGGACTAAATTGATGTATTTTCAATTTTTGAGGGACCAAAACCACTGGTTTTAAATTACAGGGACTGAAACAAAATCTTAACTATATTTCAAGGACTAAAATATATTTAACTCATTTTTTTCTATTTTATCCCTATTATTTTAATAAAATCCATTTTTTATCCCTCTTATTTTTTAAAAGGCTCCTAGCCTTATTTTTGAAATTATACTCACTCTATAAAAAAAGTAGCCTTAGGCTTAGTCTACATAATAAAATAATTGAGACTAAAAATAATGTAATTAAAATAATCCATCTTTAAAAATCTAAAATTATAATTACCCAAAAGCATATTTTTATATATTAAATACAATTAAAGTTTATAAAAAATATCATATAAATATGACATTTTATATTTATATTCCTTTAACAAATAATTTTATATAATACTTTTAATTCAATAAGCTAACTTTTAATTAACAATTTTCAATTAAAAATTAATTTTCAAATAACTTTTTAGCTTTATCCGATCAACTATTTTTGTTAAGCTATTTTTGCCAAACATAACCCTACGTCTAAATTTAAAGTGTAATATTAACATAAAGTATCATAAAAATAATATATAAATAGAAACAATTATCCATAATAAAATAAATTTTGTAAAACAATTTTAAAAAATACCTGAAAATATTATAAAAAATCTTGAAATTGACTATTAAAATATAAATATTTTTCAATTGTTATATAAATAATTTTTTATATCGTTTTACTCTTTACATCCCTTACGCCTGATTTTTTGAGGGCCAAAATATTTTTATCTATAATTTTTAATAATTATATAAATATGTATATAAAAATTATTTTAGAAATGTTTGGTCATAAGTATTAAGGTCTACCTTAGTATGTCATAAATGAAGTGATATGATTGGAAAGAGAAATAGATATAGAGATAAGATTAAGAGGTGTTAAATGAATGTTAATATTATTAGAGCCTAGAGGTGTCTATAAATCATGAATTCATGATTGCATTTTTTCTTGCAAGATTAGATGTATTTTTTATGGGAGACAATTTTGATTAATAATTAAATATAATTCCATTTTTTTTTGTAATTTTGATTACATGAATTAATGATTGCATTGTTAATCCCAGACAGACTGTTAAACCCACAATTATGTGTGTGTGGTAATTCCCGGTCAAGGAAAAAAATAGAGTAGTGTGTAATAATTAAATAAATGATAATATTTTATTGTGTTTATAATAATAAAAAATTAACTTATATAACATATATTCATGTATTTGGCACAATTTATGATTTATAATTTATAATTTTATGCTAATATCATATTAATTTTTTATATTTCATTTTAGTTATATTGTTTCCCATAATTTTAAAAATTTCTACAGTTATTTTTTTAAAAAAAAACTACTAGAAATTTAAATCTTTAATATCTTATTCTGGAAAAATATGAAAAAAAAAAAGATCAAGAATTATATTTGGAATTTTTAAACTACAGAAGAATGTAGTCAATCCCATTCAATTAATTATAATTGGTAGTATATATCCCCAATATAGTTGCAAATTAACAAATCATATATAATCTAACGTGAATCTTCCTTCTTTCCCTCCATCCATCCATTGAGAATGGGAATGAGCACGAATGAATGAAAGGAAAGTGTCCACTAACAGAATACCTCAGCTACTTTTCATTATATTTTGTTAATTAAATTTTTTATTCAACAATTGTTTGTAAACTAATTAAATCTTTATTAGTTATTTACAATAAGTAAAAAATTTTAAATCACAAGTAAATATATAAAAACAATATGAACAAATAGTTAAAAATGCTAATAAATTCTTTTGTCATTGATTATCATGCAATTAATTTTGATTATATGTACTATATCAGAACGTATAAATTGTATTTTTAACATTGATTTTTTCACACTCAATTATATTACACTTTCTTTTACACTCATCAACTCTATATCATAATTTCGAGACATTGACTTGGAGACTGAGACACTCACTCATCCTACTCTCGCTCTAGCTCAATGATTTTTATATTCTCCCACTTTCTCTCATTGGAAGATGAATTTCACTCACACTTGTAAGAGTGAGATTTTTCTTCTCAATCATTAATACTAATTTTCTCTCTCATTCTTTGAATCTTAATTAATTTTAATAAATGATAATTTTAAATTTTAAAATTATTAAGATTCAAAATCAATTATTTTCTATTTCAATATTTTTTAATATAAAAATCTTTATTCTTATCTTTATGATTTCTTTTTTTATTATATCTTATTATCAAATAATGTAAATTAGATCTAGTAAAATATAATAGACTATTAGAATTTAAAATTGAAAAATTATCTAAAATTATTTGATTTTTATTTCTTAATTTTAAAAATATTAATTTATTATCTGCTCAACTTTAAATTTAGGGTGAGGGAATGGTGCCCCAGTCCAAGGAAGGGATGACTTCGGGCTTAAAGAACACTTACAGAGGTACTTACATTTTACCTCACCCCAAGGGGACGAGTGGGGGTTCGAACATGCGACATGTCAGATTAATACAAATATTACACGGGTTAATATACTAGTTCTTCCTATATTTTTCATTTCTTTCTCATCAGATTAATTATTACATCTTTCAGTTTCTCTCTTCATTTTATTTTTCTCTTTATCTCTCTTTCTGGCCTACATCAATTTTTAAGTGTAGACAGGGCCGGCCCAACATGTTGGGAGGCCTCAATCAAACATTCACATTGGAGCCTTTTTAAAAAGTGAGATGAAAAAAAAAATAGGCCTTAAAAATTAAAATTCAATAAGCAAAGATTGAACTCTAACCTTGAGGTAAAATATCAATTTCTAAATCATTGTGTTAGGCCTAATAATAATAATATATTTTAATTTTTTTATAAAAAATATTAATAACAATTGGAGGCTAAAGTAAGGACTTAAACGGCCTTCCCTGGGCCGACACTGAGTGTAGAAATCTAGCTTTTCATGTATTTTTATCATGGAAGACGCGTTCCCAGCTCTCTCACGACCTATATGAATCTAGTTACTCTAGCTTGTTATTATAGAATTGAGGGTCCCTTTCACATAGCATATATAGATGAAAAAAATATATTAGAATCCCCCACTAACAGTACATCATTTGTGCAGTGAAGTGATCATTGGATAAAAGCACCGAATAAAATGGTCCACGAGATCGATGATTATAATTATTAAACCTCAGATCAAGGGAAGGACCATTAGCACAGATCCAACCAGTAGTAGGGAATCAACCAAATAAGATTTATTAAATACACAATGCAAATTAATAAAGTAGGTTGTCTTTGCAAGGTTCCGAAGAGAGGAGAAAGAGAATTATTGCTTGCAAACTATTCGCAGGAAACCCTTGGAAGAAAATTTAGGTGGAATCTTTTTTAGGCCAACTTTTGACACTTTAATGTTATATACCATATATGAGTATACGCTAGACACGTACTCCATTAATTATTCCAATGTGTATGTTAGTGGCCATTATATATATGAGGCTCGATCAGATATTACTTTCCCCTAATAGTGGTAACGTAACCAATATACGTATGACACCTCAACAATTATTATCTATTCATACCGTTAAAAGAAAGTGGTGGACCTTGCGATCAAGAGAATAGATATCATAAAAATTCATGTTAATACGACAATTTTATTACGGCGATAATGAAAAACCATATAAACTACATAAGATTAAGATGGTAATTGAATGGTTATTGTGCTGGCTTGTTTTAGATTTAAATTATGAAATACGTACAAATTTATCGTGAGGAGGCACTTAGTTATCGATTTGTATAGGTTTATTGATTTTGCATTAAAAAATCTGATCAATTTCATGTCAAAACAGGACAATGTCATGCTAATTATTCCCTTCGATACTTTTTACAAGACACTTACAAATTTTGGTGGTTCTTCTTATAAGGTACTTTACAATTTCAAAATAGCATTTATTACCATTTTTCTTATTACCCTTATTAACTTTATTGTCTTTCAAACTATCAAATATTAGTGGAGTTAGTTAGTCACAATAAATAACGGTAAAACAGAAGTTAAAATATTTTTTAAAATTTAAATAAATTAACCAACTTTAACCACTTTTATTGGTATATGTAATTCGGTCAAGTATGCCTTATAAAAAGGACCGGATGGAGTAATAAAAACACGGATCTAATATGTTATTATCAACCACCAAGCGGGTGGACCAACAAAGTCGTTTCAATTTAATCTATGATCTCAAGTTCGGGCGTTAAATATCTCTTTGTTATCCATAGAGGTCATATCGTCTCCAGTGAGAATACACGTGGTTTTAAAAAAAATATTATTCATATATAATAACAATTTTAACCATCACAAATGAATTTGAGAAAATTTATAATAATGTAACTTTAATTTAGCAATTAAAGAGTCTTAATTATGCAATGTTAGAAGTTTTTGGGTATAATTGATCAGGTAAATTAAAGTTTATCTAGTGTGTAATTTCTTTACACTACAATATCAATCACTATTGTCTACATTGTTAGAAGTTAATTTAAATATGTATAAACGTATAAAGAAAATCTTAATCCAAGATTAGTTTATAGTACCAAATGATTCTGTTAAGAAAAAAACATTGCACTTAATGCAAGGAGACCATGCTCGGTCCTAATATGTTTATCTTCACATTTTGAAGCTCTCTCATATCTATAATTTTTTCTTCATATTTATCTTAGTTTATTGAGCATGTATAAATTTCAAATATTAATTGATGAAGTGGAGTAAAAAAATTGGTTATTTTGATGCAAGCTGTGAGCAGCATGGACTAGGGAAAATAAATTTTTGAAGCTAACTTTTAAGAAAATATTGTTTGATGAAAATGGACCAAAGAAATTGTTACCAAGTGACCTCAAACTCATGAGAGAGGTTGAATTGGGTTTGAAAAAACTTATGCATAAATTTATGCACCGTCAATGTAAATTTTTTTATATTTTATTTAATGAATATCACACATTCTGTAAAAAAAATACATTATGTGTTATTAAAGTTATTAAATGACGTGACAATATGTATTATTGGATATCAGTGTAAAATTCTTAATTTTACACTAACAGCGTATAATTATTAAATATAACTTAAAAAGGATATTTACCTTTAATTTGAAATTAAAAAACCATCCATTGTTTTTAAAATTTGCTCTTTAGTGACTAATGTAGAGGTCGAAATAATTAGTAGTTGTAGAAACCAATTTAAAACATCATTAAATTAGGACAAGATTCTTGATTTAGAGACTAAAATAGAAATTACTCCCTCCCTCGTTTCTTTTTATATGTGTTTAAGGTTTTTGTATAAGGATTAAGAAATGTAATAACTATGTCTTTTTAGCCTATTTTTTTCTCCAGATATGCTCTTTCTCTTTTCTCATTAATCCATTTAATATTTGTCTTTTTTCAATGAAATGAATTATTTTTTCAAATTTATTTTACCTCTTACCATAAATTTTTTGTTGGAAACATAAAGAATACATTTATGAAAATTTTGAACTTATAGAAATTTATGATATGACTTTATAATAAAAATTTAAAATAAAAAAAATCAGATTAGGAAATGGGTAAAATTGGAAATATAGCTAGCATTTATTATTGTCTTGATATCTAAAAATGACACTTATTTAGAAACAAAATTGAGACCCTAAAATGACAGATAAAAAGAAACGAAAGGAGTGGTTATTTGAACAAAATTAGCAACTGAAATATTAATCCCTGAATGTAATTTAGAGACCAAAATAGCTCTCTAAATAATAAATTGATATCAAAAAATTAAAATTTAGAAAGCAGTGACTCTGATATTTTTTGACTGCTATTGATTATTTTCAAAAGTCATTTTATTAGACTAAGAACATGAAATTAAACACTACAAGAAATTCATGTTTTAGCGACGGCTTCTCTGTCTCAAGAGCTTCCCATATTTCTTTTGCTGAGGCGCAGCCAACTACTTTGTCATACTCACCACGGCTAAGTGTGCATGTCAACAAGTACTTGGCTCTTGAGTTGAGAACATATCTGCTCTTCTCAGCTTCAGTCCAGGCTTCCCTAGGCTTAGCTGCTCTCAAACCAAGTTCGTCAGTAATATAAGGAATATAAGAACCTACCTCAATGATCTCCCAGAGATCTGCATGTTGAGACTCAATGAAGAGTCTCATCCTATCCTTCTAGTAGTAGTAATCTGATCCATCAAAGGCATGTGGTCTGTTGGTGGATGCTCCTTTAGGAATGAAGAGACAGGTGAGATCAGATAGGCTCTCGAGTGAGATTGAGTAAAGATTTTTGTTTCTTTCTCCAGAAAAATCTATTTTTCCAGTTTTTGAGTCTATGATCTCACAGAAAGTGGGTTGGAAATTGACATGATAACCATTGTCACATAGTTGACTAATACTCAGCAAATTATGTTTCAGACCCTCAATAAAATATACATTTCAATCTGAGCTGAGTTTGTCTTACCAATTTTACCTATGCCCTTGATTTGGGCTTTGCTATTGTCTCCAAATGAGACAACCCCTGCAACTCTCTCTTCAAGTGACAGGAACTTGCTTTTGTCCCCTGTCATGTGTCTTGAACATCCACTGTCCAGCACCCACATCCTTTTGATCTTGCTGCTGCTAGGCACATCTATTACATCAAGAGATTTAGTTTTAGGTGCCCATTTATATTTGGGTCCTGTATGGTTAGTTGCCCTTCTCTTAGATGTTACCTGTCTCATGTGGCAATCTGAGGTCTTATGGCCAAAATTGCTACAACAAGAACATATCTCCTTTCTTTTTCTTGCTGGGATGAAGAAATCTTTATACCAGATCTCACTTGAAGATTTTTCATAGCCTAATCCAGCTTTATCAAAAATTCCTTTTTGAGACCCAATCAGTCTCTCAAGGTTTTTAGTACCATTTACAAATTTTGCCAGATCATCTATGAGAATTCTATTTGTTTCTTAAGCTTCTGGTTTTCTTCAAAAAGATTCCTTGATTCCTGCTCATCATGAGCTTGAGTCTTTGCCTTGACAAGCTCAGACAGTCTCATGTGAGACAGCATGAGACTGTTGTTTTTATGATTCAAATTTTCATTTTCATTTTCAAGAAATTTGATTTCACAAGAGCTGTTTAATTAAGATTTTAGTAGGGAGCTCTTAGAGACGAGAAGATTTGAATCATATAGGAAATTTTCAAAGGCAGACTTAAGTTCACTAAATGAAAGATCAGAGTTAGACTCATATACCTCCTCATCAAATGAGTCTCCATTGGCCATGAGACACAAATTAGTTGATTCATCATCTTGACTCTCATCCCCTTCTGTGTCATCCCAAGTGGCCATCATTGCCTTTTTCTTTGGACTTTTCTTTACTTCCTTTTTGTGTTGAGGGCACTCGATCAGACTTGATGTGTCCAGGCTTTCTACACTCATAGCAGATAAATTGTCCTTTCTTGTCCGATTTGATCTCTCCTCTTCTTGATGGATAGTTTCTTCTTCCACTTCTCTGGCTCTCCACATGCGTCTGATCTTTCTTGAGATTTAAGCCAGTTCATCATCATCTCACTTTCATCATCATCTTCATCTTCTTCAGTTTCTGTATCATGAGATGAGTTAAGTTAGATCTATTGAGATGAGCTTACCTTCTTACCTTTAGAGTTACTGGATGATGCTTTTAAGGCTATTGTTTTTGGACATCTGATGATAACTTCTTCCATCAGCTCCTGCTCATGAACTTTCAGTGATCCAAGAAGCTCATCTAATCTGAGAGTGCTAAGATCCTTGGCCTCTTGGATTGCTGTGACTTTAGGCCTCCAGGGCTTGGGTAGGCTTCTTAAGATTTTCCTCACCATATCTTGGTTTGAGTAAGTCCTTCCCAGAGACTTGAGATCACTGGTGATGACAGTGAAGCGCCTCACCATGTCTTCTATGCCTTCATCTTCATTCATCTTGAAAAGCTCATACTGTCTGACCAGTATGTTGATCTTGGCTTCTTTGACTTGGTTGGTTCCTTCATGCTCTACCTCAAGTGCGTCCCATATCTCCTT
This sequence comes from Sesbania bispinosa, assembly GCA_026901365.1. NCBI lineage: Eukaryota > Viridiplantae > Streptophyta > Magnoliopsida > Fabales > Fabaceae > Sesbania > Sesbania bispinosa. Next base: position 1,062,107 of record QLOH01000201.1, on the reverse strand, counting down.
AGCTGATGCACAACCAACCACTTTATCATACTCACTACGGCTTACTGCACAGGTGAGCAGGTACTTGGCTCTTGAGTTGAGAACATATCTTGCCTTTTCAGCATCTGTCCATGTTTCCTTGGGCTTGGCTGATCTCAGCCCAAGTTCATCAGTGGTGTAAGGCATATATGGTCCTATCTCAATGATTTCCCACAAGTCAGCATGTTGGGATTCAATAAACAATCTCATCTTATCTTTCCAGCAGTAGTAATCAGTTCCATCAAAGGCAGGTGGCCTGTTGGTGGATGAGATGCAGTTTTAATTTCAAGAAGTTATATGTTTGTAATCAGACACAAATGCTTTGTAGTTATTGAAATCTAATTTTGTTTTAGAATAATTTATTTAATCAAGGTAGTACAGATTTGGATAAGCAATGAGCAGTATATAATAAAGAGATAGGGAAGAGAGATGCACAGTGATCTTATCCTGGTTCACCCACACCTTGGGCTACGTCCAGTCCTCACCAACACATGAGATTTCCACTATTGACAATCACAACCAATTACAAGTATTATTACAGCCTCTTAAGGACGTCTCTCACACCAAGCCTAGGCACTCCTATCTTGGTTGAGCCACAAGTATTCTTACAGCCTCTTCAGGACGCTCACTCTCACTCTTAGCCTAGGAACTCCTATCTCAAATGAGTCTGGTTACAATGAGTTTGGTAGGATAAGGTTGTGGTCTAGCTTACAAACATACAAGGTAAGGATAGACAGTGAGCTTAGCTAGAGTTTTCTCTCTTCTATACAAATAGAAAGACTAAGGTCTGAAAAGAGAAAAATAAACTGAGACTACAAGTGTTCTCAAGTTGAGATTAGATCTTAAGTATCATAGGCTTGAGATGTGGACTTGAGATGTATGATGAGATGCAAGGATGTTCAATATACAGCGTAGTCTCTCACTTTCTTCACTATTGACTTCAGCATTTATTTCAATGAAACTAGCCATTTATGGCCGTTTTCTAGCCATTGCAAGTGAGATAAGATCTTCTGTTGAGAGGTACACTGCTTTTCTGTGCGCACTGTTGTTGTGTCAGTTTGCAGTGTACTTGTCTTGACCCTGTGTTGACCTTTTGTCATGTCTCTTCAAGCTGAACCTGGGTCTCAACTTTTGCGTCTGTGTCTGGCTCTCAACTCTTGCATCTGGTCTTGAGCTTGCGTCTCAAGCTGATCTGAAGTCTCTTCTTAAATTCTTCTCACTGGATCTGATCTTCTCATTGATTAAGGTTGAGTCTCATCTTTCCACTAGTCTTGTTTCTGAGCAAATGATATTCAAACCATTTCTGAATCTGCTTCTTATGCATGAGATGATCTCTTTTGCTTGAATCTACATCTGATCTTGAGCTCTCTTTCTTGCTCATTGTTTTTTGTTTTCTTTAAGTCTTGTATCTTGGATATTCTTATTTCTGACTTTTATGCTTTGTATCCTCAAGATTATCTTTGAGCTTCATTTACTTGATCAATTTCTGCAAAACACAGTCTAGAAATTCTGCCATATACTTGAGCACACAGTTAGCAAAAGAACAAGATGCATCTCATTCATAGTTCAGCATATATCTTAACTTAATGGTTTGGCATATTAAAAACTTTAAGAGTGAGTTTGTTCTTAACAATCTCCCCTTTTTTTATGACAGTAAACCATGAAGTTTTACTTGAATGATTCAGATTTTAAGTTTGAGTTTGAATGCTTAGCTCCCCCTGAGATGTACAACATTTCTTTTATAAGATCTTACCCCTTTGAGAGTTGAGCTCCCCATGAGTCTAAGACTCATTGAAACTGATTTTAACTTTAATCATTATAAGAGAAATTAGTAGAAAAAAATTGATACAACATTGAAGTGCAAACTGAAGTAATTTCATTAATCACTGGGGCAATCACAGAATTTCAAAAGATCAATTTTCTACTAGAGAAGATGCCATTGCATCTCATCATCAATCAGAAGATGCTATTACATCTTACACTCAAACTTATCAAAAAACAACATCTTATCCTAAAACTTCTTAAACTCAAACTACCTAAGACTCTTATCAGGTAAAACCTAACTAACTCTCCCCCTTTTGCCATTATCAATAGGGAAAACTAGCCAAGCTAGGATGAAGGAGAAGAGGATGAGTCTAAGTAGAAGAAGCTGGTCTCAGCACAGTCAGAGGAAACTTAGGAAGAGGAGGCAGATTGGATAGATGAAGGTTCATTTTTCTGTGATATTCATTGGAAGCATGCATGGCTTGAAGAACTGTGTTGAGCTGCTTGAGGATTTTCTTCTGGTTCTGCTCAGTCTTGGTGCTCAGATTTTCATGTTGCTGTTGTTGCTCTACTTGCAGTTGGTTGAGGAATGTATTAACGGAGTCCAGATTAGTAGGATTAGAGGGCTCAGATGCATGACCTTGAGATGGTGCAGGTGAATGAGCAGATTGATCATACTTGGGTGGAGGTGAATTGAAGAGGGAATCAACAAGAATTTCCCTGGTGTTGGTAGAGATGTTGGGAAGGAGTGAGATGGCTCATATTGTTGGGAAGTCTTTTGAAGAGAGATGGGCACCTCTTCAGTCTCAACATTAGTAGGTTGTTGCTCTTGCATATCCTCTTGAGTTGAGGTGGTAGCTTCATTATCTAGACTTGCAAGGGTCTCAGCTACGATCTTGGTGATAGGAGATGGAGAAGCTTGAGTGGTCATCTGTTAAGGTGATGGAGGTGGCGTCTGATGAGGTGAGGGTGGATGAGATTGAGTCTGAAGTACTAGTTCCTCTATCTCAGGAGCTTGTTTATTCGCAGCAGGTTCTTCAGTGTGCAATGGTTGAGGATCTGGTTGAGTGAGAGCAGATGAGACATGTTCTGATCTTGTCTTCCTTTTCTTTTTCTTCCTCGTCTTAGTCTCAGTTGAGACGTTAGGCTGAGACTTTCTTTTCCTTTCTTCTCTAGGGATCTCAAATCCTTCTTAAGATCCCCCTGTAGTGTCTTTTACAGCCTTCTTCTTCTTTTTCTTTTGTGAGTTTCTGACATTTTGGAAGAAGGAGAAGCTTGCATAGATGGTGGAATATTAGTTGAACAGAAATAGGGAAAGTGGAGGGGGAATTGACTTACCATCCAGGCTCAAAGACTTGAGATTTGATCTTCCTACAAACCCAGGCTTCTCTAACGTCTCTTCACACCCACTGAGATCCACCTTGAAATTCTTCATGATTCTTGTTGAGAGCATTCCAAAGGGCAGAGAAGTAGTAATCTTGGGATTGTGGAAGGCATGTTCCATGTGCTTGAGGATGAGGAAGGGAAGATTCAGGGCACTGCCATGCTTCAGGTGATACTCACCATGAGATCAGGAGTGTAGACTTGTTGAAGGTGCCAGCCCTAGGCATAATGCACTTTGCAACAAGATGAAACTGAAATTTTCCAAAGTAGTTAAGAGAGGAGGTAGAGTCAGTAATGACCCGCATCCTTGAAAAAAAAGGATCCAACACTTTCTGCTGGAATCCTTAGATGATTCCACCACTCTTCCTCATTGTAAAGCCTATTTCCAGCAATTGGTGTCTTGATGATTGCACCTAGGACTTCTTCAGTTAGCTCTATGTGGACTCCTCTGAGATTTGCCACCACATGAGGCAAACCTTGAGACGCCCCCTTTGCTGTGGAGCAAGTAGCTAGCATAAAATGCTCTGGTCATTTTGGGAAGACTGGCTCTATCAAGCACAGAAAGTCTTCCTATCCCTGCTGTCTGAGATAGGGGCCTATGTCCCAATTTTCTTGCTTCAGCTCTTCTAGAGAGATGACTCTTCCAACAACTATTTTCTTCTCTCTAAACTTCTTAGTGAACTTTTCTTCTATATCAGCACTCTCAAACAGATCTGACTGGAAGGAGAGCTTCTTTCCCATAGCTGCTTCCGTTGTCTTCTCTTTCCCTTTCTTTAAAGGCTCAGGTTTGGTGAGGTTCTATGTGAATAGGAGATTTAGGAACAGTTGGGGTAGAGGTTTTAGTGACATGAGAGGCAACCCTTGTGATTTTGGTCTACGGGGAAGAGGGGTGCTCTTCTTAGAAGAGGTGGACTTAGAGGATGGTGAAGGTTGTGTCTGGGTTTGAGTGGCTTCAGATTCAATGCTTGGTTTTGGAGATGGGGAACGGCTTAGACGCTCTTGGCTTGAGTGAATGCTATCCCTCCATAGCTTGAGAAGAGTTTGAAAGAAGAAATTTCAATTCTGAGGAGGAGGACGAAGAGACGTCAGAGTATGGGAGTTTAATTGCAGGAATTTTGATGCACATTGAGTGAAGGAAAAGATGAGATGAGGGTGTGTCTTTTGGTTTATACAGAGAGAGGGGTTCAGAGAGATAAGGGAGTAACGTCCAACTTAGTGGGTAGTTAATGCACAGTTGAGAGGTGATTGGGCACTTCTTTTTATACCCAACGGCTAGTTGTGCCGCATAATGGGGAGTTACTAGCCGTTTGCTAACGGCTATAATACTCTCTCAGGTAACATCCTTTTTGACGTTTGATGAGTATTGACTTTAATGCACATTATAAGACGCATCTCATCTGAGATCCTCTAAATGTCATCTTTTCACAGACTTGCCATGTGTCTCATCTTTCTGAGACTTAGAGCTGATCTCAGCTTAAGAGATAGTCTCCAAAGATTGTTCCCCTTTTTTTAAAAAAAAAATGAATTTAATTAAGTGCACACATATTTAATAATTTCAAATTTTCAACAAACCTCTCCTCTACTAATGGCTTAGTGAAGATATCAGCAAATTGATTCTTGGTGTCAACAACAATGATTTCAATATTTCCTTTTTGCACATGATCTCTCATGAAATGGTGTTTTATGTCTATATCCTTAGATCTTGAGTGATGAATAGGATTTTTAGCAAGATTTATTGCATTGGTATTGTCACAAAAAATTGGAATTTTAGAGTACCTGAGTGAATAATCTTGCATCTGAAACTTGATCCATAGTATCTGGGTACAGCAAGCTGCAGCTGAGACGTATTCAACTTCTGTGGTGGATAGGGCTATTGTGTTTTACTTCTTGCAAGACCAAGAGACAAGGCACTTTCCCAGAAATTGGCATGTTCCACTTGTGCTTTTTCTATCCATCTTGTCTCCAGCAAAGTCAGCATCGCCGTATCCTACAAGATCAAAACTGGATCCTTTCTCATACCAAAGGCCAAGATTAGTGGTTCCTATTAAATATATAAAAATTCTCTTCACAGCAATGAGATGAGATTCTTTAGGATCAGATTGGTATTTAGCACAGATGCCTACAGCATATTGAATATTAGGTTTGCTAGCAGTTAAGTACATGAGAGATCCAATCATACCTCTGTAGAGCTTATCTGAGTCAGGCTTACCCATCTCATCTTTATCAATCTGAGTTGAGGGGTGCATTAGAGTCTTCATTGGCTTGGCATCATTCATCTTGAATTTGTTAATAGATCTCTTGTATATTTTTCTTGATTGATGAAAAAGCCATCCGGTAGCTGTTTTATTTGTAAGCCAAGGAAGAATCTCAGCTCACCCATCATGCTCATCTCAAATTCTCCCTGCATGAGACTTGAGAATTCTTGACAGAGAGATTCATTAGTGGATCCAAAAATAATATCATCCACATAAATTTGAACAATTAATAAATCTTTATTAAACTCCCTTTGAAAAGTGTGGTTGTCAATCTGCCTTCTGGTAAAGCCATTTTCTGCTAAGAAAGAGCTTAGCCTATCATACCAAGCTCTTGGAGCTTGCTTGAGACCATACAAGGCTTTCTTGAGTCTGAGCACATATTCTGGATGATGAGGATCTTCAAACCCTGGGGTTTGTCTCACATAGACTTCCTCTTCAATGATTCCATTTAAGAATGCACTCTTTACATCCAGTTGGTAGAGTTTGAAGTCTCTGTGAGCTGCAAAGGCTAGGAGGATTCTGATAGCTTTAAGACTGGCCACTGGAGCAAAGGTCTCATCATAGTCTATACCCTCATGTTGGTTGTATCCTTGTGCTACCAGTCTTGCCTTGTTTCTCATGACTTTGCCTTTTTCATTGAGTTTATTTCTGAAGACCCATCTGGTTCCAATTATCGATTGGTAAGAAGGTGGAGGAACAAGATCCCAGACTTTGCTTTTGTCAAATTGGTTGAACTCTTCTTTCATTGCTTTGACCCAAGACTCATCACTGAGAGCTTCATGGATGTCTTTTGGTTCTACCTCAGATAGAAGTGCTATCATGTTTTCAGCATTTCTAAAGGAAGATCTTGTTCTTACCCTATCTGAAGTCTCTCCAATGATTTGATCTTAGGATGAGATCTCACCAGTCTCCAGCTTCTGGGTAGTTGTGATGCGTGCTCATTCTGGATCTCAAGTGTTCCTTGTCTTGTTCCCCTAGTCTCAGTTTGTTCTTCAGGCTTGTCTTCATCTTGAGAGCTATTGTGCATCTCAGGTTGAATGTTTCTGTGAGACTCTATCTGAGCAGACCTCCAGGTCTCAGATTGAGCTTCTCCCCTTAGTTCAGTTTGAGGGGATCTCATGTGCTTCTGTTCTGGTGTGGATCTTTCTTTAGCTTCCTGAGTTGAGATCCTTAATTCTCCCATCATTTCCTCAATTTCTTCATCTACTTTCTTCTGAGTTTTCCTGCATCTCATTGAAAACTACATGCACAGATTCTTCAGTAGTTTTTGTTCTTAAATTATATACTCTATAAGCTTTGGAAGTAAGAGAATATCCAAGGAAGATTCCTTTATTAGGTTTTGTGTCAAATTTTCCCAACCGATCTTTAGTGTTCAAGATGTAAACAGTCACATCCAAACATATGGAAGTAAGAGATTGAAGGTTTTCTTCCTTTCCATAATTCATATGGAGTTTTATTGAAGATTTTTCTATGGTAACTCTGTTTATAATATAGAAGGAAGTATTTACAGCTTCTGCCCAAAAGTATTTTTCAATACCAGAGTCACATAACAAAGTTCTTGCCATTTCTTGAAGAGTCATGTTCTTTCTCTCAACTACACCATTCTGTTGGGGTGTTCTTGGACATGAGAAGTTATGAGTAATGCCACATTTATCAAAGAATTTCTTAAATTTGACATTCTCAAATTCACCTCCATGGTCACTTCTCACAGCACCAATCCCATATCCTTTCTCAGATTGGATCTTTTTGCAAAATGTTTTAAAAGATTCATAAGATTCAACCTTCTGAGATAGGAACAGAACCCAGGTAAATCTTGAGTAATCATCCACAATTATAAAACCATATTTTTTACCACAGAGACTTGCAGTCTTAGTTGGTCCAAACAAATCAATATGGAGGATCTCAAGTGGTCTGGTGGTGGTGACATGAGACTTAGGTTTTGAAACTTGATTTGTTGTGCTTGTTTTTTATGCAAGATTCACAAATCATGTCTTTGTCAAATTTTACTTCTGGTAAACCTTTAACAAGAGACTGACTTGCAAGTTGACTCATGGTTCTCATGTTAATATGTCCAACTCTCTTGTGCCATAACCACTTCTCTTGGTCACGAGACATGAGACAGGTGAGATCAGGTAGGCTTTCAAGTGAGACTGAGTAAAGATTTTTGTTTCTTTCTCCAGAAAAAAGCTATTTTTCTAGTTTTTGAGTCTATGATCTCACAGAAAGTGGGTTGGAAATTGACATGATAACCATTGTCACATAGTTGACTAATACTCAGCAAATATGTTTCAGAGCCTCAACAAAATATACATTTTCAATCTGAGCTGAGTTTGTCTTACCAATTTTACCCATGCCCTTGATCGGGCTTTGCTGTTGTCTCCAAATCAGACAACCCCTGCACCTCTCTCTTCAAGTGACAGGAACTTGCTTTTGTCCCCTATCATGTGTCTTGAACATCCGCTATCTAGCACCCACATCCTTTTTTATCTTGCTGTTGCCAGGCACATCTGTTACATCAGAGATTTAGTTTTAGGTACCCATTTATATTTGGGTCCTGCATGGTTAGTTGCCCTTCTCTTAGATGCTACCTGTCTCATTGATAAGTGCAAATTATATGATAATTTCTTGTATTTTTACTGCACTTATCAAGGTTAAATAATAATTTATGCCCCAAAATAATCCCTTTTAATAATAATTGTAATAATTGTGTTTATTTAATTTGAATTTGAATTTGATGCTATTTTAATATAAAATCTGTTAATTTTGAAAATTTATGGGGAGATTTGAATTAGAAAAGAAGGATAACATTATTTGAGGAAAGGATATGCAGATTTGAAGTTTAAATCAGAGCAAATAAAGATAAGATCAGTTGCCATTTAAACAAGGATTCTGCGGATAACTTCCCAATTTAAATTCAAAGGCAAATAAACACAGAATTAGATCAAAAAGAGGGAAAAAGGAAAACTAGCAAACAAGGATAAGATTAGGAAGAGATCAAGCTGTTAAAAGAAGAAACAGAGCAATCTGTTACGTGCTCCACGCTTCACTTGCGCTTAGCGCAAGTTAAGCGCAAATATCAGATTTGTTTTCTGTTTCCTGCGCTGCAAATGCGCTGAGCGTAGATGAAGCACAGTTGCGCGGATTAGTTGTAGATCATTTTTCAGATCTGTTTTCAAATTAGATTTCTTCCAGATTTAAGATAGCTTTCCTTAGTCTATAAATAGGACCCTTTGTGCAGATCATAAGGAGAGTCGGTGAGCTTAGAATAGAGTGTGAAGATAGAGGCACAAGGATTGAAGAAGGTGACAGATTCTTCATTGGTTTGTAATGGCTACCATGAGTAGCTAAACTCTCCAATTGGATTGGATGTAGTTGATTCAATCCCCAAGTGTATGTGAATTCTCGTATTTAATTATAAATCCCTGTTTTTATATATATCGGTACTTTTATGCTTTTCTTCATGCATAGCTTCCGCGCATGCGCCGGAGTTATAGGCTAGTGTCAGGATACATCGTGATAGAGATTTCCGGCTAGTATTAGAGTTTGGGAAAGCCTAGACGTAGGACACCTAAAATTTCGATTGCTAAAAGTACTCATAGTAGTTACTATAGGGTAATAGGAGAAAGTGATCATTGAAGAAGAAGTAGGCAATCTCTTCATAGCTGACACTATGGGTCTATAGGGCGAATTGATAGTGTTAACGAACGGAAAGATAGAGCAATCAAGCCAGGGTAATTTGTCGCTTGAGAGAACCCGCATGAATTATTTCTGAGTATTTATCACTATGGAAACCAGGGTAAAATAACATAGTTTGGCTAAGGTATTATAAAAAATAAATTCATAATTAAAGAAGGGATTCACATATACAAGAGGCGCGATGATACGAAGTCCAATCCTAATCCAAGTAAATTTATCTTTCCCTATTTTATTGCTTTATCTACTTTCTGCAATTTAAATTCTGCATATCAATTATCATTCCAAAAATATTTTCTAACTTGATAATTTGATCACTAAAAATATACGAAGTGAACCGTTCCCTGTGGATATGATAACTTATACTTACTATTATACTGCTGAAATTTTGGTACGCTTGCCAGAATCTCATCAAGTATTTTTGGCGCCGTTGCCGGGGAACGGTGTTTCAATTCATATAAACTTGGGAGGTCTAATTATCAAGTTGTTTATCTTAGGAATTTAAATTTTTAATTAATTTTCGTTTTTCAAAAAAAAATGAATTTTTAAATTTGAAATTCAAATTGGTTTTATCTTATCTACAACACTTATCCTTTTCGAGTTCTTTTAGGATTTTAGGATAAGTGTATATCATAATTCAAATTCAAACATGGTTTTATCAAGTTCTATCTTAGAATTTTAGGATTTTTATTTTAGGATTTATAAAAAAAAAATAGTAATTCTAATTATTTTATTATTTTCGTTTTATTAAAAAAAATTATTTTAAAAAAAATAATAAAAAATATTATTTTTGTTATTTTGTTCCTCTATCCTGAGCTAACATTTGTTTGAGTTCTTGAATAGTGCTCTTGTGAAGACAGGTGTCTCAAAATCAATTGATATTTGATCCTGAGATAGAAAGGACATCTGGAAGGAACAAAAGGAGAGATATAAAAAAAGGCAAGGATAAGCTCAAGGAGACAATTTCAACACTCTCTGTTCAACCACCCCAAGCGAAGTAAATGTTGAATGGCTTCTGAATGGCAAAATCCACCAAGAAGAATACTTGGAGATTATCAAAATCCACCAAGAAGAACCCTTGGAGATTATGTTAGGCAGCAAGAGCCAAAATATTTCTCCCACACACCAATTCAATGTAACTTCTCTAATTACAACAATTATTCTAACAATTTTTCACAGGATTGGGGAAGTTACCAGAATCAATATTTTGGGTGGCAACAAGATGCTGTTTCATCCCATAAGCAAACTTTTGAAGATGAACTCAGGGCAGATAATAAGAGTTTGAAGCGGTTATTAGAAGCACTCAAAAGGCAGCTAGACAGTCTTTCTCAGCCACCGCAGAAAGTTTACTCTTATCCTGGCCAGTCACCACAATTAATTTGTGACTTTTGCGGAGGTAACCATCTCAATGGTTACTGCTCTTATCCAGGCATTCAAGAAGAGCAAGTTAACTACAGGAGCAATCAAGGAAGACCAGGCAACTTCTCCAACAGCAACAACTTTGCAAATAACTCACAAGGATGGAGAAATAGCCAGAATAAAGACTTTGGTTGGCATCAAGATAATTTTTTCATTCCATGTGCAACCTATGTCCAACAGCAGCAAAGTTACTCTTCAGTTCAATCAGGGCATTCAGAAGTGGAAGATCCTATTGAAATAAAGTTGCAAGAATTGATACAGCTTCAAAAGTATCATGAAATAATAGGATTCAATGTTGATCCCATACTAGCTGAGATGATAGAAAATATGACCAAATATCAGTCAGAAAAAATGCACAACCCAATTTTGAAGAACAGTATGATGACATGACCACCATAAGTGTTCAACTAATAGGGGAGGAAATCAATGACAATCTGGTTGATGAAGAAGAGAAAGTTGAAGAAGAGGAAGAAGAAGAAGAAGAAGAATAAGAAGAAGAAGAAGAAGAAGAAGAGGAAACAGAAGAAACACAAGAAAGAAAAGCTGAAGAAAGGGAATCGGAAGAAGCTGATGAAGAAAAGGAAGAAGAAGAAGAAGGTGCAGCAGAAGAAGAAGAAGAAAAAGGAGAGGATGAAACAGAAAAGATTGTGCTTAAAGAAGGGATTAACTGTGAAAGGGAGATAAAGAACACAACATATGAGATTGTACATGATGAAAAAGATAGAGAAAAGGAGAAAAAAAGTGAACAGAGAGATAGTGAGTCAAAGCCCGAGAAAGGAAGGGAAGTGGTACCAAGACCAAAAACCTTGCCATATTCGGATAGTCCTCCAAAGGAAGATCAAGAAAGGAATGGTGCAAGTGTTCAACCTTCCAAACCCCACAAAAGAAAGGCCTGCAAACACACTGACCAAAACAAGACAAAGAGAAGAAAAGTAGAATCAAATTCAAAGCCTAGAGCCAGATTGAAGACAAAATGGTCAGGAGTGTTTCATATCAAAGACCCCTGTGAAGCAAAGAAATGGAGAACAATCAACTGTGAATCATCCAAGCTTCAGGAGAAGGAGACTCATGCACATCAGAGTAAGATGATAAAGAAAAGGAAAGTCAAGCTAAGGGAGTCAGAAGCATGGTCTAATTCAAGAAAAAGCCCAAATGGTTAAAATCATTTCACATTACAGATTGCTCCAAGGCAAGATTATGGAGAGTTTTATTGGCCAAAGAAAGGAAAGGTGCAACACACAAGCTCACCAAAAAATTCCCGTTTCTACCACCTTGAGAGAACAAGCGTCGAGCTAGAAGACGTTAAACAAGCGCTTCCTGGGAGGCAACCCAGAGATTTTTAAGTTTTTAATTATTTTTAGTTTTGTTTTCTTTTGTTTTTGTTTGTTAATTAGGATTTTTCATTTTTTTAGAATTTAGAAAATTTTCAAAATTGATTAGAATAAGTTTGTGGAAAATTAAATTTTTAAACAGTTGGAAGTAGCAGAAAACTTGACTTAAAATTGCAAAATTTCACTCTGTTTTCTGCGCTTTACTTGCGCTGAGCGCAAGTAAAGCGCAGAAATGCAATTTTAGTCACTGTTTTCTGCGCTTCACCCGCGCTGAGCGTAGGTGAAGCGCAGCGGTACGAAATTTGAAAAATTCCCTATTTTCTCATGTACCGTTTCTCTACTTCCTAAGCTTTTCCTTTCACTTTTTCCACTCACAAACCTCCATCAATTTTGAATCTTTCAAATTATGTTTTAGTTTTAACCATTCGAAATCTTCACTCACTTTGTTTTTATTGTTTGAACTTTAGGATAGCAACCTTAGGAGTGTGTATGTGTATACTGTTGATAATTGCTATCTTGAATGTGAATTTGGTTGTGTGGAACATGAAGAACAATTTGTTTGATTGGAATGCTCTTTGTTTTGTGAGTTATTGAATTTGAAAGTGTTATGCTCTGTTTCTTTCAAAACTTTTAAACTTTCACTTTCCATGGATTGATTGAATGCTTACAAAACAAATGAGTATATTCTATTTTTAGGAAGCCATTACCAAGTGCAACTGAAATTTTGTTGTGAAGAGATTGATTCTGAATTTTGCATGCAAATTGGTTAATGATAGGCTTCCATGTTCTTCATAAATTAGTGTTTGCAATAAGGCATCAATGTGTTTTTAGCAACTAACTGATTGATTTTTCAGATGCCTAGGACCAAATACATTGCTGACCTTTCTCGTGGCTCTAGCTCACGAAGAAAAGGCATGGGGAATAGAGCCAGAGATGAATTCCACTATGATCCCATGAGATTCATGAGTGCCAAGGCTGCACTTCCCACCTTCAGAAGCATCTGTAACAGACCCATACCCATGCATGATGCTTGAAGAGTTCCGGATATTCTTACAGGATGCAGAGGATGAAGATTGATACTGGTGTTTTTCTTTCTTTTATTTTCTTTTATTTTATAGGAATTTTTTTTGTTGATTAGGATTTTTGTTTTGTATTTCAATTTTAGGATTTCTAGGATTTTTTTTTTAATTTTTTTTAGGATTTTAGGAATTAGGGATTTAAGGGTAAATTTTTCAAAATTCTCTGAAATTAGGCAGTTTAACTAACCAGATTAGGAAAGAAGAAAGGATTTTGTGATTAATTCCATAATCAGTTAGGATTAGAATATGTCTCAGGAGAACCTATCAGGATAGTTAATTAAAACCAGTAAGTGCTTTATCAAGGAAAATTAGCCAAAAAGCCGGTGAGTCCAAATACTTTAATGGAGAGTTTTCACCGCTGCTTGTCAATTGTTATTGATTGAGTTTTTGAATTTTATTCTGTTCATGGAAAATGTGGAAGTGATAAAGGCAACTTTTGTTTACATTATTTGCTCAGTGCCAAAAAGCCAACCCTTGACTAAAAATTTTCCAATTTTTGGTAGCCCATTTGAGCCTGAATGTTTTTTCTAATGCACCCTAGAACTTGGGAAAGAGAGCAAGGTGCAATCTTAAAAATGGGAGAAAAGGTTGGTTACTTGAAAGGTAAAGAAAATACAAAGAGCAGGCACAAGAAAACAAAAGAAGAGCACTCCCTAAAAAAAATCAATAAGAAAAAGTACATTAATTGAATAAGTTGGGGGGAGTGCATCTTCAATCAAAGAAAAGAGGCCAGCAAAGCAAGTCAAATCAAGAATGAGATGGAGAATGGAGATAAGTTCCAAGTTCAAGAAAAATCAAAAGATGCTCTCTATTCTGAGTGTTTATTGCTTATCCAGAAAAACCATGATTTCTTGATAACCCAGCCTCATTACGACCAAAGAGAAAGACCTTTTGATCCATATTGACCATGTGCATGTTTAAAAGCTGGAAATGACTATCAATTCTAATTGTTCAACTGTGGTGGAAAAATTGAGGGAAACACTTACCCGTAAGCATGAGAGGATTCCTTGGTTTATCATTTATTGCTTTAATTACTATCTCTGAGAATGTTTAACTGAATTATTGTATACTATTTTGATTGAGAATTGATAACATCTCTTAATTATGATTTTTTCTGATATTTGGAAAGTGACTGCTGCCTAACAAAGAGATGATGAAAATTTTATCCTTAATTTTTAGAATTGTACATGGGAATGAATTGATTTTTTATTACAAAGAGGTCTTTTGCTTGAGGATAAGCAAGAAGTTAAGTTGGGGGGTATTTGATAAGTGCAAATTATATGATAATTTCTTGTATTTTTATTGCACTTATCAAGGTTAAAATAGTAATTTATGCCCCAAAATAATCCTTTTTTAATAATAATTATAATAATTGTGTTTATTTAATTTGAATTTGAATTTGATGCTATTTTAATATAAAATCTGTTAATTTTGCATATTTATGGGGAGATTTGAATTAGAAAAGAAGATAGTATTATTTGAGGAAAGGATCTGCAGATTTGAAGTTTAAATCAGAGCAAATAAAGATAAGATCAGCTGCCATTTAAATAAGGATTCTGCGGATAACTTCCCAATTTAAATTCAAAGGCAAAATAAACACAGAATCAGATCAAAAAGAGGGAAACAAGGAAAGCCAAGCAAACAAGGATAAGATCAGGAAGAGATCAAGCTGTTAAAAGAAGAAACAGAGCAATCTGTTACACGCTCCACGCTTAGAGTAGAGTGTGAAGATAGAGGCACAAGGATTGAAGAAGGTGACAGATTCTTCATTGGTTTGTAATGGCTACCATGAGTAGCTAAACTCTCCAGTTGGATTGGATGTAGTTGATTCAATCCCCAAGTGTATGTGAATTCTCGTATTTAATTATAAATCCCTGTTTTTATATATATCGGTACTTTTATGCTTTTCTTCATGCATAGCTTCCGCGCGTGCGCCGGAGTTATAAGCTAGTGTCAGGATACAACGTGATAGAGATTTCCGGCTAGTATTAGAGTTTGGGAAAGCCTAGACATAGGACACCTAAAATTCCGATTGCTAAAAGTACTCATAGTAGTTACTATTGGGTCATAGGAGAAAGTGATCATTAAAGAAGAAGTAGGCAATCTCTTCATAGCTGACACTATGGGTCTATAGGGCGAATTAATAGTGTTAACGAACGGAAATATAGAGCAATCAAACCAGGGTAATTTGTCGCTTGGGAGAACCCGCATGAATTATTTCTGAGTATTTTATCACTGTGGAGACCAGGGTAAAATAACATAGTTTGGCTAAGGTATTATAAAAAATAAATTTATAATTAAAGAAGGGATTCACATATACAAGGGGTGTGATGATACAAAGTCCAATCCTAATCCAAGTAAATTTATCTCTCCCTATTTTATTGCTTTATCTACTTTCTGCATTTAAATTTTGCATATCAATTATCATTCCAAAAATATTTTCTAACTTTATAATTTGATCACTAAAAATATACGAAGTGAACCGTTCCCTGTGGATACGATAACTCATACTTACTATTATACTGCTAAAATTTTGGTACGCTTGTCAGAATCTCATCACTCATGTGGCAATCTGAGGTCTTATGGACAAATTTGCTACAACAAGAACATCTCTCATTCTTTCTTTTTCTCTGCATGGTTAGTTTCCCTTCTCTTAGATGCTACCTGTCTCATGTGGCAATCTGAGGTCTTATGGCCAAATTTGCT
Organism: Sesbania bispinosa; assembly: GCA_026901365.1. Classification (NCBI taxonomy): domain Eukaryota; kingdom Viridiplantae; phylum Streptophyta; class Magnoliopsida; order Fabales; family Fabaceae; genus Sesbania; species Sesbania bispinosa. Next base: position 1,046,459 of record QLOH01000201.1, on the reverse strand, counting down.
ACAACAAGAACATCTCTCCTTCTTTCTTTTTCTTGCTGGGATGAAGAAATCTTTATATCATATCTCACTTGAAGATTTTTCATAGCCTAATCCAGCTTTATCAAAAATTCCTTTTTGAGACCCAGTCAGTCTCTCAAGGTTTTTACTACCATTTACAAATTTTGCCATATCATCTATGAGAATTCTATTTTGTTTCTTAAGTTTCTGGTTTTCTTCAAAAAGATTCCTTAATTCCTGCTCATCATGAGCTTGAGTTTTTGTCTTAACAAGCTCAGACAGTCTCATGTGAGACAGCATGAGACTGTTGTTTTTATGATTCAAATTTTTCATTTTCATTTTCAAGAAATTTGATTTTCTCCAGAGCCGAGTAGGAAGCTCTTATAGACAAGAAGATTTGAATCATATAGGAGATTTTCAAAGGCAGACTTAAGTTCACTAAATGAAAGATCAGAGTCAGAATTATATACCTCCTCATCAGAAGAGTCTCCATTGGCCATGAGACAAAAATTAGATGATTCATCATCTTGACTCTCATCCCCTTCTGTGTCATCCCAAGTGGCCATCATTGCCTTTTTCTTTGGACTTTCCTTTACTTCCTTTCTGAGTTGAGGGCACTCAGACTTGATGTGTCCAAGCTTTCTACACTCATAGCAGATAAATTGTCCTTTCTTGTCCGATTTGATCTCTCCTCTTCTTGATGAATAGTTTCTTCTTCCACTTCCTTTGGCTCTCCACATGCGTCTGATCTTTCTTGAGATGTAAGCCAGTTCATCATCCATCTCACTTTCATCATCATCTTCATCTTCTTCAGTTTCTGTATCATGAGATGAGTTAAGTGAGATCTATTTAGATGAGCTTACCTTCTTACCTTTATAGTTACTGGATGATGCTTTTAAGGCTATTGTTTTTGGATGTCTGATGATATCTTCTTCCATCAGCTACTACTCATGAACTTTCAGTGATCCAAGAAGCTCATCTAATCTGAGAGTGCTAAGATCCTTGGCCTCTTGGATTGCTGTGACTTTAGGCCTCTAGGGCTTGGGTAGGCTTCTCAAGATTTTCCTCACCATATCTTGGTTTGAGTAAGTCCTTCCTAGAGACTTGAGATCATTGGTGATGACAGTGATGCGTCTCACCATGTCTTCTATGCCTTCATCTTCATTCATCTTGAAAAGCTCATACCGTCTGACCAGTATGTTGATCTTGGCTTCTTTGACTTGGTTGATTCCTTCATTCTCTACCTCAAGTGCATCCCATATCTCTTTAGCTGATGCACAGCAAGCCACTTTATCATACTCTCTACGGCTTAATGCACAGGTGAGCAGGTACTTGGCTCTTGAGTTGAGAACATATCTTGCCTTTTCAGCATTTGTCCATGTTTCCCTGGACTTGGCTGATCTCAGCCCAAGTTCATCAGTGGTGTAAGGCATATATGGTCCTATCTCAATGATTTCCCACAAGTCAGCATGTTGGGATTCAATAAACAATCTCATCCTATCTTTCCAATAGTAGTAATCAGTTCCATCAAAGGCAGGTGGCCTGTTGGTAGATGCTCCTTCAGGAACGAACAAGCTTGCACTTGGTCCAGCCATGGATCTTTTCCTCTTCACACGTAGGTGTGCTCAACCCCAAAAAGGCCGAGCTCTGATACCAACTGAAGTTGGCTGGATGTCTCTAGAAGGGGGGTTGAATAGAGACTTTAAAATTTTGCTCCTGAAAATGCACACTTAAATTGCAAGTTGAGACATGATCTCAAGTCTGATGACTTGGAGTCTCAGTTGGTCCAAACAGATCAATGTGGAGGATCTCAAGTGGCCTGGTGGTTGAGACATGAGACTTGGATTTGAAACTTGATTTCCAGTACTTACTCTTTATGCAAGACTCACATATCATGTCTTTGTCAAATTTTACTTTTGGTAATCCTTTGACAAGAGACTGACTTGCAAGTTGACTAATGGTTCTCATGTTAATGTGTCCAACTCTCTTGTGCCATAACCACTTCTCATGGTTATGAGACATGAGACATGTGAGGTCAGATAGGCTCTCAAGTGAGACTGAGTAAAGGTTTTTGTTTCTTTTTCCAGAAAAGGCTATTTTCCCAGTCTTAGAGTCTATGATTTCACAGAAAGTGGGTTGGAAATTTACATGATAACCACTGTAACATAACTGACTGATACTCAGCAAATTATGTTTCAGACCTTCAACAAAATATACATTCTCAATTTGAGCTGAGTTTGTCTTACCAATTTTACCTATGCCCTTAATTTGGGCCTTGTTGTTGTCTCCAAAGGAGACAACTCCTGTAGTTTTCTCTTCAAGTGACGGGAACTTGCTTTTGTCCCTTGTCATGTGTCTTGAACATCCACTGTCCAGCACCCACATCCTTTTTGATTTTGCTGCTGCCAGGCACATCTGTTACAACAAGAGTTTTAGCTTTAGGTACCCACTTATATTTGGGTCCTTCATGGCTAGTTACCCTTCTCTTTGAAGCTACCTGTCTCGAGTAGCATTCTGTGGTCTTGTGGCCAAATTTGCTAAAGCAAGAGCATCTTTCCTTCTTCCTTTTTCTTGTAGGAATAAAGAAATCTTTATACCAGATCTCACTAGAGGATTTTTCATAGCCTAATCCAGCTTTGTCAAAAGTTCCTTTTTGAGACCCAATGAGTCTCTCAAGGTTTTTTGTACCATTTACAAATTTTGTTAGATCATTATGAGAATTCTGTTTTGCCTTTTGAGCTTCTGGTTTTCTTCAGAAAGATTTTTTAGCTCTTGCTTATCATGAGCTTGAGTCTTTGCTTTAACAAGTTCAGACAGTCTCATGTGAGACAGCATGAGACTACTGTTTTTATGATTCAAACTTTCAATCTCTTTTTCAAGAAATTTTACCTTTTCAAGAGCTGTGTCTAATTCTGATTTTAATAAGGAGCTCTTTGAGACAAGAAGGTTTGAATCATATAGAAGATTTTCAAAAGCAGACTTAAGCTCACTAAAGGAGAGTTCTGATTCAGATTCATATACATCTTCATCAGATGAGTCACCATTTGCCATGAGACACAGATTAGCATATTCTTCATCTTGACTCTCATCTCCTTCTGTGTCATCCCAAGTGGCCATCATTGCCTTTTTCTTTGGACTTCTCTTTATTTCCTTTTTGAGTAGTGGGCATTCAGACTTGATGTGTCCAAGTTTTCTGCATTCAAAGCAGAAAACTTTTCTGTCTGTATGAATTGACCTTTTCTGTCTGACTTGATTTCTCCTATTCTTGATGGAAAGTTTCTTCTTCCACTTCCTCTAGCTTTCCACATGCGTCTGATCTTTCTTGAAATGTAGGCCAGTTCATCATCCATCTCACTTCCATCATCATCTTCATCTTCTTCAGTTTCTGTATCATGAGATGAGTTAAGTGAAGTCTGTTGAGATGAGCTTACCTTTTTACCTTTGGAGTTGCTAGATGATGCCTTTAAGGCTATTGTTTTTGGACGTCTGATGAGATCTTCTTCCATCAGCTCTTGCTCATGAACCTTTAATGATCCAAGAAGCTCATCTAATCTGAGAGTGCTAAGATCCTTGGCTTCTTGGATAGCAGTTACTTTAGGTCTTCAGGGCTTAGGTAGGCTTCTCAAGATCTTTCTCACCATATCCTGATTTGAGTAAATTCTTCCAAGAGACTTGAGATCATTTGTAATGACAATGAACCGTCTCACCATGTCTTCAATGCCTTCATCTTCATTCATTTTGAAGAGCTCATACTGTCTTACCAGTATGTTGATTTTGGCTTCCTTTACTTGATTGGTTCCTTCATATTCTACTTCAAGTGCTTCCCATATTTCTTTGGCTGATGCACATCCTGCTACCTTATCATATTCGCTGCGGCTCAAAGCACATGTAAGCAGGTACTTGGCTCTTGAATTCAGAACATATCTTGCCTTCTCAGTACCTGTCCATGCTCCTCTGGGCTTGGCTTTTCTCAGGCCCAGCTCATCAGTAGTGTAAGGCACATAAGGACCTTGTTCAATGATTTCCCATAGATCTGCATGTTGAGATTCAATGAACAATCTCATCTTGTCCTTCCAATAGTAATAATCAGTTCCATCAAAGGCTGGTGGTCTGTTGGTGGATGCTCCTTCAGGAATAAACAAGCTTGTATTTGGTCCAGCCATGGATCTTTTCCTCTTCACACGTAGGTGTGTTCAACCCAAAGAGGCCGAGCTCTAATACCCACTGAAGTTGGCTGAACGTCTTTAGAAGGGGGGTTGAATAGAGACTTTAAAATTTTGTTCCTGAAATTTGCACACTTAGATTTGCAAGTTAAGACGTGATCTCAAGTCTGATGACTTGGAGTCACAATTAGTATAAATGAGGAGCAATTTCAGTTTCAATTAATTATTCAAGTGTAAGTTATTTCAGTTATTCAAATCTGATTTAATTCAATTTTAAACAAGTAATCACAGATTTGAGATGAGCTAAGGAAAATGTAAAGTAAAGAGATAGGGAGGAGAGATGCACAGTGATCTTATCCTGGTTCTCCCACTCCTTGGACTACGTCCAGTCCTCACAACACGTGAGATTTCCACTATTGACAAACCCGTCAATTACAAGTATTCTTACAGCCTCTTCAGGACGTCTCTCACACCAAGCCTAGGCAATCCTATCTTGGCTGAGCCACAAGTATTCTTACAGCCTCTTCAGAACGCTCACACTCACTCTGAGACTAGGCTCTCTCCTATCTCAGATGAGACTAGTTACAAATGATTGGTAAGATAAGATGGGTCTAGCTTATAAACATACAAAGTATGGATGGGCAGTGATTTTAGCTAGAGTTTATCTCTTCTATGCAGATAGGAATGTTATAAACTGAAAGAGAAAATAGAACGAGCTGTTACTAGCCGTTATCTTTGACAGTTAAGAGTCGTTGGAACTAACTGTAGGAGAGAGGAACCTGCTGGACAAGAGGTCAGCTTGCTTTTCAAGTCTGATGTCATTGTGTCAGCACACAGTGTACTTTGTCTTGTCCTTGTGTTGACTTTATGCCTTGTTTACTCAAGCTGTACTTGAGTCTCAATTTTAGCTTTGTGTCTGGCTCTCATCTCTTGTATCTGAGCTTGGATCTCATCTCTTGCGTCTGTTCATGAGCTTGCGTCTCAAGCTGATATGGAGTCTCTTCTTGAGATGACAGTTACTAGATCTGATCTCTTATATAGTTAGCATCTGAGTCTCATCTGTTTTGACTTCTAGGTACATGATGATCAAACTATTTTCTGAAACATCTTTTCTTAGCATGAGATGACCCTTTGTGTTTGAGCTTGCATCTGATCTTGAGACAGCGTCTCATGTTGTTCTTGAATCTCTTCCTTGCTTATTGTTAAAGCTTCAAGCCTTGCTCCTTGGCATTTCATATTTCTGACTTTTATGTTTTGTATCTCAACGATATTCTTTGAGCATCAAATACTTGGTTAAAATCTGCAAAACAAAGTCTAGAAAACTCTGCCACATGCTTGAGCATACAGTTAGTAATAACAAGATGCATCTTATTTATTTAAGCACATTTTAAACTTTAGTGGTTTGGCACATTAAAAACCTTTTGAGGTGAGTTTGTTTTAACATCACTTTCTTCACTATTGACTTCAACATTTATTTCAAATGAAAACTAGCCGTTTATGGCCGTTTTCTAGCCGTTTTCTAGCCGTTGCAAGTGAGAGAAGATCTTCTATTGAGAGGTACACTGCTTTTCTAAGCGCACTGTTGTTGTGTCAGTTTGCAGTGTACTTGTCTTGACCCTGTGTTGACCTTTTGTCATGTCTCTTCAAGCTGAACCTGGGTCTCAACTTTTGCGTCTATGTCTGGCTCTCAACTCTTCCATCTGGTCTTGAGCTTGCATCTCAAGCTGATCTGGAGTCTCTTCTTAAATTCTTCTCACTGGATTTGATCTTCTCATTGATTAAGGTTGAGTCTCATCTTTCCACTGGTCTTGTTTCTGAGCAAATGATATTCAAACCGTTTCTGAATCTGCTTCTTATGCATGAGATGACCTATTGTGCTTGAATCTGCATCTGATCTTGAGCTCTCTTTCTTGCTCATTGTTTTTTTTTTTTTTTGCTTTAAGTCTTGTATCTTGGCAATTCTTAATTCTGACTTTTATGCTTTGTATCCTCAAAGATTATCTTTGAGCTTCATTTACTTGATCAATTTTCTGCAAAACACGCTCTAGAAATTCTGCCATATACTTGAGCACACAGTTAGCAAAAGAACAAGATGCATCTCATTCATAGTTCATCATATATCTTAACTTAATGGTTTGGCATATTAAAAGCTTTAAGAGTGAGTTTGTCTTAACACAAACCACCATTGTCTTCATATTCCAAATATATATCTACTTCACAATGTTTTCTTACAGCATAATTTTCCAACTCAAAGGTATGGAAGTCCTTGGATATCAATTTCAGACCTTTCCTTGGTTTTCCACCACAACCTTACATTACCCGAAATACCCAAGTCTTCTTTCACTATTCCTAGAGCCTCAAAATAGGATCACTTATCTATGTCAATGTTCTGCACGCATGGACCTCACGACCCAAATAATGATATCTTGGTTTATCCACAAAACAACCTCTTACATGGAACACACAAGAAAATGACATCCTACTTTATCAGTAAAATATTTATTTGCATCATAAACTCATTTTACAGCTAATAGATCATGAATCTACCTATATGTATCACTTAATCAACGTATACAATGAAAGAAATAAAAAATTGGAACTTACCATGTGGTTTCGTTCTACAACAAATAAATAAATGCAAAAAGACAGTGCCCATATAGAAAACATTTGCCTTGATCCCCACCAAATTCTTATATAGAAAAGCTCGAAACGTCTGTAATAACAGTGCCCATACCTTTTACGGTCTTCACGCATTGCTCCTTCAACACACTTGTCTCTAGCACACTACCATGACTTTTCCTCCTTCAGTTGCACGCGTTCTCTTTGCATGGCTTGCTCCCCAGTATTCACTGTGCGTAAAATGAGGTTCTCTAGTGCTAGGGTAAAAGGGCAAGTGAAGAGGGTAAGTGAATGTGAATTGTGCCGTGACACGAGAGGGATTCATTTTTTCTAGGGTTTCTTTTATCTTTTATCACATAAAAAACTAATGGGAGAAAAATTGACACATCAACATAAATGATTGACACATCAACATGCCTAGGTGGAGCTCTGCTAGCCACATCAACGTAACAGAGGTGTTTCAACGACAAGGATAAATTTAAAAAAAACATTTGTAGGGACGTAGAAAAAAACATTTGCGAAGACTAACGACAAAACTCGAGGAATTTACAGAGACCACAAACATATTTTACCCATTATAGTTTGATCAAATTATAGGTTTTTCCTTTCCTATCTATTAAATTTCATTTTTTGTGTTGTGAAATGATCATTGTAGACTGACTTTGACTTTTTGATTGAAACTCAGTATTATAATTGGTGAAGGCTAATATATAGCCCCGAATTAAGTGGTACACGGTATCCATATACCATTACATAAATAATAATAATAATAATAATAATAATAATAATAATAATAATAATTATTATAGTTTTAAAATTACAAAAAGGATCCCTTGAGAAGCTCCACCGTCCACCTCTAGTCTTCAACCGTGAGCTAGATAAACTTTACCAGTACAGACACACCACCCTCGTTCCCATTGAAAAGAATTTTCTTGAAGGCTCTGCAAACACCGAACAAAAACTATAATGTGTTTGTAGCCAGCATTCATTTTCATTTTGAAACCAAAAATTATGATTTCAAAACAAAATCATTTTCAAGTCTGTAGACCCAAGGAAAAGAAGAAAGAGGGAAAGAGAAAATGCCCAAGCACTTGTTCATGAATGGAGGTCGGAGAGCCAGCCAAGGAGGGAGGAGATGATCTCGCTGTTGAACTTTACAGTGATAGAGTGTCGGACAAGGTTCCGGAGTGAGTGCCAACGTAGAGAAGGGCTTGGTGGTGTTGGGAAATGGAAAGTGTGGCAATGGTTAGGGATCGAACGGTTGTGGTGAGAGTGAGTGGAGAGGTCGAACAATGATAGTGGCTTTGGTGACAAAGAACACAATGCAACGATCAAAATGGGGAATCAACGGTAGTGGACTATGTTTTATCAATTGATTTCGATTTCAATTTCAATGATTCAATTTTCATATATTCATTGAGACCACGACTCAGAAGGATTTCAAATATTAAGGGGAAAAATCCACTAACCATTGTTACCCACATTGTAAATTAAAAGCTCATCTAAAAATAGTCGTCCTTTACCGTCAATGACAGTGACGATGAAGGTAAATCATTTGTAGTGGTACTTGGTGGTGGAGGTGATCTCACAATTGAAGGCTAGAGGAGGACGATAGAGTTGCTCAAGAGGCCATTTTTATAATTTAAAAAACTATAATAATTGTTATTATTTGTTATAGTATGTGAATATGGTGTGCCACTTAATTCATGGCTATATATTAGCCTTCACCTATTTTCTATGAGTAAACTAGCACTTAGGTCCCTGACTTTTGGGGCATCGTGCAGTTAGGTCTCTGACTTTAGTAAATTTCTGTCGTAGTCCCTGACTTTAACCTCCGTCATGCACTTTAGTCCAAATGTTAAACTTTTGTTAATTCCTCCTGATGTGAGACGTTAAAATCTGACCTGGATGCCAACACACACTTTCAGTTTCTCTTTCTTCCAAAAAGTTCTCTTTTCTCTCGCGCTTCTATTCGTCTCGTTCTCTCCCATTTCTTCTGCATCTTCCACTGGATTTTGAAGGGTCTACATTGTTCGTAGGGTCGCGATGTTGATTGCTACAATGGATTCACAAGTAAAGGTTATTGATCAACTGTATTTCTCTGTTAGGGTTTGTATTGGCTTTTAGGGTTTTGTTTCCCCTGCGTTTCCTCTATTTTTTTGTCGTATTTGTTGCTTGGTTCCCACCATTGTTGAAGAGAAAAGAAACAGTTTGTGTGTTGTGTATGTGGAATGGGCGTTTTAGGGTTTTTGCATGGTTTGGGGAAAATTAATTTGATGGTGACATATAACCCGATGAAGTTATTGGTGGGGCATTGTGATGGGAATATTGACTTTGTTGTTTATTAGTCAGTGTAATGTATAGTGAATAATGTGAAAGGGTGGCAGTGATCCCTCATGTCATGTGGTCCCATGTGCAATCTGAAAAGTTTGGTTAAAATAGTTTTCCTTGTATTAAATATGATTTGTAATAAATTAATCATTATTTTTATTAATAAATTAATGATTTATACAAGTTTTATGACATTGTAACAAAGCTGATCCTAAATTGTTACTCTGCAGAGGTTAGATATCCACATACACCGTGGAGGGAATTTTGAAGAGGATGGGGTAGGGGGAGGGTAAGATATAGATGGGGAAAGGTAGACATCTGGCCTGAGTGTGATTCGGACTTGTTGGATGTATTCAGTTTTAGGAACTTTGGCAAGGAGTTAGGGTACAAAATTTTGAGTAATGTGTGGTGGCTAGATCCTTCTAAGAGGTTTAGGGATGGATTGAGGTTACTGAAGGAGGATTGTGATCTGCTGAAGGCTGTGGAAGTAGCTAAAAGGTATGGGAGTGAGCTTCACATCTATTATGAGCATCCAGTGGAACAACCTGAGGTGGTGGACATTTCAACCATTCTGAAGGAAGTGATTTCTGTTGTTAATTCTGAGGGGGATCAAGGAGTGGATGTGCAGGGAAGGAGGGTGATCATGGGGGTGAATGTGCATGGAAGAAGGACAAGGAAGAAGCTTCTGCTTCTGGGTTTAAAGCTGGTGAGTTGTGATGCATGTGCTTGTTTATATAATTTTCTTGTTGTTGTGTTAATTACATAAATTGTATTATGATACTAGATGAGACAAAGGTCGGACAAGGTTGTGGCATTGATGGAGTACAAACAGTAAACAGGGTTTGTACCAGTTAGGGAGCCCACTAGTAAGAATTTGTTGGTCTCTTTTTTCTTTGTTGGATAGATTCTGTTATACATTGCTCATTGTTTTGTTTAATGTTATAATAGGTATAACAGAAAAAAGAGGACTCAGGGTGAAGAGTCCAGCAAAGAGAGGCCCATTTGGTAAGAAGAATGTACCAAATATGGGCCAAGGGCAAGCAAAAAGTCTAATAAGAGATGGGACTAAGAGAGTTCTGCGCTTCAAAAGCCCTGCTAAAAAGGGTCCAAATATTGATGTGTGTACTGAGAAGAGTGGAAACCATGCACCTGAGGATAGTCCACCAACTGAGCCCCAAGCAAGCCCTGGACAATTTGGACAACAGCAACATACTGAGGAGCATACTGAAGCCCAAGAGAATGTTATGGACAACAGCCTTGTTTCTGAACCAGTGCAAGCCCAAGAGAATATGGTGGACACTAGAGGAGAAAGTACACAAACTCAGGCCCAAGGAGGGAACATTGAAGAGGATGAGCCAGTGGGATCAGGAAATAGAACAAAGTCCAAGGAAAAATAGAAAAAGAAAGGAAAGGAAAAGGTGGGTGATGGATCCAAAGGGAAATGAAGCAAAGGAAAGGAGAAGATAGGTGAGGGTTCCAAAGGGAAAGGAAGCAAAGGAAAAAAGAAAGTAGGTGAGGGCTCAAAAGGGAAGGGAAGTAGAGGAAAAAGGCAAGTAATAATTGAAGAAGGGGACTCTGACTGGGAAGTGGAGCAAGGTCATGCATGGCACATGAGTAATTATGGTAATACTGGGGTTGAAACAGGAGATGATGATGCATAGCATTCTGAGGAGCTAAAGACTCCTGTCAATAGTGAAGATGAGGGAGCTGAAAATGAGACTTTCACACAATTCAATAGGAATGCACCCTTTGCTCAGGTAAGGCTTGAGTTGGGGATGGAGTTTCCTACTTTAGACCTCTTCAAACAAGGAGTGAAAGATTATAATATCAAACTTGGGAGAGAGTTCACATGGCTGAAGAATGACAAGACCAGGGCAAGGGAAAAATGCAAGGTTAATGACTGCGAGTGGGAGATTTATTGTGCATATAACAATGCTAGGAATTGCTTCCAAATAAATACTTTCAAGGCTGATCATAGTTGTTGCAGGGTCTTTAAAAACTCACAAGCTCAACAGCCTTGGGTTGTTGGCAAACTGGTGAAGAAGCTTAGACAGTCCCCCCATAATACAGCATTAAGAAATATATGACTATTTCAAGAAAAAATATGAAGTACAACTTGAAGATTCTTTGATTTACAGATCTACAGTGAGAGCTAGAGAAATTATAGAAGGGAGTGAGAAGGCTCAATTTGGTAAGATGTGGGACTACTGTGCTGAATTTTTTAGGGCCAATCCTGGTTCAACAGTCAAGATGGATACAATTCCACAAGATGATGGCCCTCCAATCTTTCACAGAGTTTATATCTGTTTGCAAGGGTGCAAGGATAGATTCAAACCTAGATGCAGGCCACTAATAGGCCTTGATGGGGCTTTTTTGAAGGGCTATTATGGAGGCCAACTACTTTCAACAGTAGGCCAAGATGCAAAATAACCACATATGGCCTATTGCTTATGCAGTGGTTGATACTGAGAACAAGGATACCTGGATTTGGTTTCTGAAGCTGTTACATGATGATCTAGGTGATTTTAGGCAGCACAAGTAGCACTTCATATCTGATATGCAGAAGGTAAAATTGGGACTTAATTGCATGATTTAGTTTAATTTTAAGGATTGAATTGCATGATTTTTTATAAAGTTAAGGACCTTTTTGCCTGATTTGTTTGCATGTTTTTTTTTCGTTTGATTTAAATTGTTAGCATGGACTAATACGCATCAACTTAATATGTGCAGGGACTGATACCAGCTTTGCAAGAGGTAATGCCAAAAGTCCAACACAGGTTTTGTGTGTGGCACCTGTGGCAAAATTTTAATAAACAATGGAGAGATAAGGCATTGAGGACATTGTTGTGGGAGTGTGCAAGGTCCACAACTGTTAATCAATTCAATGCAAAAATGCAGGTTGTGAAGAGGATTAATGAGAAAGCTTAGGAGTATTTGAACAAGTGGCCAAAGGAAGCTTGGACAAAGTCCCACTTCAGTGAGTGGCCTGATAAGTGCTAGAATTAAGAAAATTTCCATGCAATTACAACACTTATTGACTATGAATTTGTTAATTTATAATCCAAAACCACCCTTCTTTTCTTAATTTGTGGTAAATGTAATTAATGGAGTCTCATTTGAATTTGATGTTATTTTGATGAAGAAAACTGTGGATTTTTGCAGATGAGAAGCTAAGGTACAAGTGAAGCATCAAGTGAGCAGTAGAAGAGACAGAAGTTGTGTAGAGCAAGACTCAAAGGAAGGGCAAGCAGGAAATTCATCACTGATTCCTGCGCTTCACCTGCGCTGCAAGAATAACCCTTCAGTTACTGTTTCTTGCGCTTCACCTGCGCTGAGCGCAAGCAACGTAACCCTTGTGTTTAAAAGAGCCGTCAGACAAATTTTTTGACTGGGGGAGAGACTTTTGGAGATTTGGAGTTTTGAGCAGATACAGAGTTGTGAGAAAAGTGTGACAGTGTCTAGAGATCATTCTGGAGCAAGAGGGAGATTACAACAAAGCTGGAAGGCTTCGCTATTACTTTTCTTCTTAATCCTTTTGGTTTGTAATGGCTACCATGAGTAGCTAAATTTCTCCTTAGGATTGACGTAGTCGATTCAATCCCCGATTGTATTTTGGATCTTTGTTATTTAGGAATCCCTATTTTTATAATATTGGTGTTTTTATTTCTATTCTTAATGCTTAACTTCCTTCTTGTAACGGAATTATGATTTGATTTATTAAATTAGCTGGGAAGCAGTTTTCTAAATCCGATTTGAGTAAAAACACTCAATAGGTTGAATTCCTAGGGATAGTGTTCAATTTATTGATAGCTTTTAACAACTTATCTTAAAGCTAGGCAATATGTTAAATATCCGGGGGATCGGTGTTTAGGGAATTGTTCTAAGAATTTCATACTTGATGGATCAATGTGAATGAATTCTATTTGTGCTTCAATAATTGTAATTATAATTATAAATTCCTATATATCATTGATTCCAAAATACAAGAGGGGTGCGATAGACGAAGTTCAATCCTAGTTTCTCTCTACTGCTCAATTTTATCCACATTTCTTTTTGTCTCAATTCTTTTTACTTGCGTTCTTAAATTTATTTTTCACCAAAAAACCTCAACCACTTGCAATCATTCTTACTCAGTAAGTGTGAATTCTAAGAATTTAATTTTCATTGTTCCTCATGGGTACGCAACCCCTATTCTTATACTATTATACTGCTGCGATATTGGTACGCTTGCCAAGATCACAACATAGCCAAAGGTGGATAATATATGTAACAACAACTGTGAGGTCTTCAATTCAAAGATTGTTGCTGCAAGGACTTATCAATTATCACCATGCTTGAAGAGGTCAGAGTCTACATCATGACAACCATCACAGCAAACAAATTGAAGCTAGAAAAGTGTAATGGGCAGCTGACACCTGTTCAACAAAGCAGGCTTGAAAGGGAGAAAAAGGAAAGCAATAGATGGGATCCCCTATGGGCAGGTAATAGTAGATGCCAATATATTTATTTGTAAATCTTTAATTTTATATTTTTATTCATATGCTAAATTGGCATGCCTTAAATTGTTAATATTACATGAATAGGTGATGGTGACAATCATAAATATGAAGTGCAATGCTATCCAACTAAAGTTGTTGTTAATTTGGGCACTCACACTTGCACATGTAGATTTTGGCAACTCACAGGTAAATTTGGCATTATCTTTAAGTTTCACTTCTTCACAATCTGTTTTTGTTTTTTAATTTTACCTATTCTATTTTTCTTAGGGATGCCCTGCATGCATGCCATTGCAGCATTGGCACACAAGGGGAAAAACCATAGGATTACTGCCATGGATGGTTGACAATGGAATCCATTAATGCAACCTATGCTCACCATGTTAACCCTTTGCAAGGGGAACAATTTTGGCAGAAGACAGATCAGCTACCACCACTGCCACCACCAATGAAGAGGGCTCCAGGCAGACCCAAAAAACAGAGAAGAAAGGATGGAGAGGAAAAGAAGGAGCAAGCCACAACATCAAAATTAAAGAGAAAATTACCTGACTTTACTTGCTCTTTTTATGGTGGAAATAAGCATAATAAGAAGGGTTGTCCAGCAGCAAAGGAACAGAGATTGGAGGAGTTAGAGGCCCAACAAAAAAGCAAGGAAAGTGTAGATCAAAGTGGGCCTTCAAATGTAACAACCCAAGGAAAGCTGCTTGATGTTACTGAGTCTGCTACAGCTGAAACAAATCAAGCCCAAGCAGATAAGATTGACCTTTCTCAATCACAGCCCCCACTCATCAACCAAAGCCCACAAAAAGACAGTCAACAAGGTCAAGGCCAAGCTTCCAATTAGAGGCAAAGGTACCACAACCAAAAGACAAAAAAGCCCATCACCAACTGCTCCATCAAATGCAAATGATGATTCCTCAAAGACAACTCAATTTATGCCAACACCTGGCTTCAACAACCCAGAACCTTAAATGCAAATTCAGCTTTTGATTTGGGTCTTGGATGTCATTTAGTTTTTTTTTTTGGGATGTAAGGGTCTTGGATGTCATTTAGTTTTTTTTGGGATGTAATTATGACCTAGGAAGTATTTAGATATCAGAGATCATATTACTCTACTATTAGCAATTGTCTTTTTGAGTTGTTTGGAACAATTAAAGATGCTTACTGCATCTTACTTACATTATTAATGCATTTTATGTTGTCCTCATATGATATGTTGTCTTCATTATGCTTACTTTCCTTTTGCATCTTATGCTTACTTCATTATGTACAAATGATATTGATTGTTGGTATTTAAGTGTTGAACTCATGTTTTGGTTCTGTTATTCAAATTGGACAAACAACATAAAATAAGATAAATTCATTTTAACTAATCAGAACATCCATTACATAACTCAAACCAAGTGCTACTTCACTTAACCTACAATCTCAACAAAAATCCCAATACAAGACTAACAAGACTATTTGTTCCACAAAAGTCCCAACAAAAATCCCAAAACAATACACAACAACATATTTGCCCACCTATTCCTCTTAATTTCATATTCCAAATTCTTCATTTTTCTTGACAAATTTTTCTTCCACACTTCATCATCAATACTTGCAGTAAATCCCACACTTGATGTTGCTTCACTTATGCCCACTTCAGCTACAAATTCATTGTCCACCCACATGAAAAAATTGCATCTCTCTGCAACCTGCTAAACATTAAAACCCATGAACCTGAATTACAGCACACATAATAACCCAGAAATCATTAGGGCTCAAAATCAATATAACATCAAAAATCAAACTCTACCTTCAGTTTAGGGCATCCATAAAATAGCCTCCCTGGGTTCTTTTCAGTTTTTAAAACCCTAATTACTGCTCTATGATTACACATACAATTCCTTTCACCTCTGCCCCTCTGAAAAGCATGAGACGATTTGGATCCATCGCTGTTCAATGTTCATGGCTTATGAATGGTTTGCAGATCACAAAAATTAATAGAAGATGAAGAAATAGCAACGAATGCAGAAGCAAGGTTCAGCACCTCATCAATGGCGGAGAGGAAGAGGAACGAGGAGGAAAGAGAAATGTAAGTTCAACTTTGACTGTTACTCAATGTCTCTAATACAAGGGTTTACATGCAAAACGACAACGTTTGTGCCAACCTGGAAGCCTAGTCAGCAGTTTAACAGCAAGAATTAACAGAAGTTTAACATTTGTACTAAAGTGCATGACGGAGGTTAAAGTCAGGGACTACGGAAGCAATTTACTAAAGTCAGGGACCTAACTGCACGACGTCCTAAAAGTCAGGGACCTAAGTGCTAGTTTACTCTATTTTGTATAGTGCATGTGTTTGTGTGTGTGTCTATATATATGTGTGTGTGTATATATATATATATATATATATATATATATATATATATATATATATATGGGTGGGGATCATGCATCGCAAAGGCTTTGTTGGCTAAAAGAACTATAGTTGGCAATTCGGACTACCTGACCTGATGCGGGTAAAGGGTTTTATCACGTTGAGCTAAAAAGGCCGAAAGTTATTCGGGTTTTTAAAATAAATGCTCGAACCTTACATTTTTACGGTCCTTTTTACAGGTAACCCGATTTTTTGCAGGTAGCGAGCTTTATCAGGCTAGACTAAAAAACCCAGAAGTTATTCGGGTTTCTAAAATAAATACTTGAGCCCTACATTTTTACGGGCTCTTAGAGACCAACCCGGTCGGACTAGCCCATATTGTCGACTCTAAGTAGAACACAGGTTTGTCCAAAAAAAAAGAACACAGAGGAATAAACTATGCAAATAATTTGATTTGTGTAAAACTACTTATAGAAATTTGTCTATCCTACTAAGAAAAGCGTCTTCGCTTAGTAAGTCAAAAAGTGAGTAATTATAGGGGACCCTTTTAGTTTGGGTCCACCATAGACCTTTAACTTTTTTTACTATAAAAAGTGATTTTAATTTTATAATATATATTATTAATTTTTTTAATATTAAATTTATACTATTTATAGTAAAGGTCTACGGTGGACCCAAACTAAAAGGGTCCACCCCATAATTACCCTAAAAAAGTAGGATACCTATTGCTTACTGTCTTTATGGTGAACTTGATTTGATTAGGCTACAACAACATATTTTGAAAAAAGATCATTCTTACAAATCAATCGTTTTGGAAAAGAAAGGCATAGATGATTAAAGATTAATGAAGTCTGAATTTGGACCACATAAATGCAATACCTAATTCACAGCTTCTGATCTAAAGTAAATAACCTTTCACCAATAACTTTGGTCATTACAGAAATAACTAAATATGTTTATCTTGGAGGTGGTGGTGGAATCTGAGATTTGGCCATTCCCACCCAGGCTACTATACCTACTGCAAGAATAATCCATCCAAATATGTCATACTTTAAGTCATTGCTCCTCTGCTTTTTAGATTCCTGAAATGAACCAAATAATGTCTGTTAAGTTCCTCTATAAACAAACTAAAGCAGATATACATCAATCATATACAAAGAGATTACACGATACAATATTCTCTTCATTATAGATACATATAATCTCATAAAAATAATCATGAGTAACTTTTCCAAGCAATTCAATCCCACCACAAAGCTACTTTTATCATTTTCCAACGTCCAAAAATATAGCAAGCTGGGTAGAAGATGGGCAGCTCAAAGGACAAAAAAAGCTTGTTTATTTATATCTTCAACATTTAACAGACCAGCCTCAGTACTTACAATCTTGAGTAACAGAAGGAGAACAATTATTGGAGAAAAAAAGAAACACTGCATATCCATCCACAAAGACCAACACGACCCATGTTTGCTACTACAAAATCCAATTCTCACCGTAGCCAAATGGCCAACCATAGTGTGATAGTACTTAGACAGATATCTGGGCCTGCAAATAATATACAGCAAACAAACAGAGAAGCAATGCTACAAAATAACTTCATAAATCAACTATGTAGCCTAGAATCTAAGATACTTAGTATGATACGGATATGATATGATACAGATACAAAACATTCTTAAAAAATAAAGATACAATACAGCATAGATACTTTAACAAAAAATATAAAAATATATGCAATATATTTAGCTAAATTAGTGGAATTTACTTCCCTTATCCTTATGCAGCAAAAAACAGAATTAAAACATGAATATCGTCAAAATTAGAGTACTTATGCAGCAAAAGAATAACATCAAGCAGGGAACTTATGCAACAAAAGAACAATATCAAGGTTGAAAAGAAACTTGCAAAAGAAAAAAATTTGGAAAGAGACAACATTGTTCTCAATCTCATTAATACATAACCAGTAACTACATTGGTAGATGATGATGATGATGATGATGATGATCACAATTAACAGAATGGATTAAAAAAAGGGATACTTCCTGGATATGTATCAGGACGTATCTCAGGCGTATCCTAAATGTATCTGAAATATTTTTTTAAAAAAATAAAACAAAAATTAAGGGATACTTCCTGGATACGTATCAGGATGTATTGGTATCGAATACATGTCCGGTACTGATACGGAGCCATTTTTGGAGTATCTGGGCTTCATAGTAAATCAATAACATCTAAACTAATATCACTTTATCCCTTTGAAATATGTTTTCTAATTACTAATTTTGAAAAAAAAAAAAAAGAAAACTAAATTATATCTGCAATTTAACACGGAATGAAAACGAGCTTTACAGACAGAGAATAGAGAAATATCATAGGCAGGATAGACAGCTTGCATCCCTTAGGTAAAGTATTAGCACGATCCTAAAAAGTATGTCCCTGTGAATAATGAACATGCATCCAATTCCATGATGAATCAAAGAAGTGCCAAATGCAGAAATGCCATTCCTAATTGGGAGACAAGAAAGACATGTCTTCACGCAAATTACTATTTCTAATGACTTCTGCTTAAATAAGAAGCCTTGTACCCCAAAGTTTGAGGCATAATGGTTCTGGTCAAGGCTTTTTATCCACAGTATAAGAACCATTTGAGTTGCTTATAGCAATTTAAAATTATCAAAAAGCTACTTCCTTAACCTTGACATGGCAGCTTGATGCTGATTTAAAGTCACCAGTTAGTATTTGTGAGAACATGATAAAATTAAATTAAATGTCAAATTTCAGTTAATCCAACCTTTTCTTTTGAAGAAGCAGAGGATCCCCCCAAACTCATCTGACCAAGCCCATTTTTGTGGATCTCCATGTGTAGTTCTGGGGCCTATTAGGCATAGTTACAGTGACTCATCAAAGTAGAAAAGATACAATAGCATACAAGTTATATATAATATTAGCAGAAAGAACAAGGAATCAAAAAGCAGTTGCCCAAATGTGCATATGGAAAGAATTTAAACTTGTTTATTGAAAATTTCTGAAGTTGCTCTACCAGTAAGACATATTAATCATGTGAATAAAGGCTGGGACATCACAAGAACAATTTTCATCATCCATAATGAACTAAATCAATTCCAAAATGCAGATTGTGGCAGTGACAAAAAATATATATTCTGCTCTGAGTCTCTGATGCACACACTGTCCAAAAGCGCATTTGGTGTCTCCAATCCAATCTTCATTGTTTTAATATCCACTAACCTTTTCCCTATAGTTAACACATTAACCGTGAATATAACCTAAGATATCTGGTATAGTGGGCGTTGAGATTTAGAGAACAAACATTCCAAATAATTTATTTTGTTTTTAATATGACTTACTGAATATTAAACGACAGAATCTGAATCAGTCAATAAAAGTGTAAGGCATTAAAAGCTCATAGATAAACCCTGTAGTAAACAGCAGAAACATTAAATTTGATCGTGAACTAATTTATACTACTACCTCCATTCCTATTTAACTGTCCACTTTTGGAGAAAAAGTTTGTTCCTATTTAACTGTCCACTTACAAACCCAATGCCGTAATAATTACATTTTTTTCCATTTTACCCTTATGTTAATAAATGACCCACTATTGAAAACTAATGAGACCCAATAATACTAAAAGAGACAAAGGGTAAAACAGAAAGTTTAAAATTTATTTTCATGTAAACAAGAGTAATGATTGCATTTCTTAATTTATGTGTTTTTTGTCTAAATGGACACTTAAATAGGAACAAAGGTAGTAAGATATAGTCAGCAATAACGAGTGAAGACAAGGTAGTTTTAACTGATTTGATAAATTTTTGGGCAAAATTTCGAACATGAGAATACAATCAAGTGCACAATAATATTGATACAATGGCCATAGCAAATTCCATTACCTTAACAGCAACTTCTAAGGACTTTCTATAGAGCTCATTCTCAGGATCCTACAATTTAAGAATCCACAACTGAGTAACTTCCAGATTTTCAAGTGTAGCATGTAATAATAATTCAAGAACACGGTAAATATATTACCTCATCTACAGCTTTCTGGAAATACTCATGTGCCTTGTCAAAAGAACCCCTTGCCTCACTGATATCAGGAGTTAGAAATGCATAAGATGTGTGGGCATTTCCCAAGCACCAAAGAGTGTCATGCTTTGTTGGACTGATTCGTAAAGCCTCCTCCAACTTTGAAAGGGCATCTGTTTAGTTGGTTGGTTCCCATCAAAACCCAAAATAATCAATCATGGTAACTTGGCCCTTTCCTTCGCAAAAGAGAAAAAAATACTTTAAAATTTTGCTCAATTTTACATGTGATATACCATCAATCATCTTCTTGGAATCCCTGGGATTTTGAAATGCCGACAACTCGATCAAAGCTCCACCCCACTTGGTCAGATTCTGTATAAGAATATATGTTCAAACCCTACTTTTGTTTTAGCTGCTTCTACAAGAAAAAATGAACCTAAGCTTTTCCCTACACTACATACAAGCAGTGACAGATTCATACCAGTATCCCCCACTACTTCACCCAAAAAAAATGTTGCATGCTTTTTTTTATTTATTTCTCATATTTAAATTGTGCCTTTCTATTAGTGTTTTTCAGCTATCCAAATTAACTTCTATTTTTTTAGTTGACTCAATAAATAAATTTTAAACTAATACTACTTATAGGATCCTGCTAACGAGAAGTTTTTTATTGGAAATCACGATATTAATTTGAAATCTTAAATGTTTAACATTGCAATAAAAACTATCTATTCTTAATACTTATTAGGGCACTCGTTAATTAAATAATCTGTACATTTTTTGCCCTCCCTTAAATGACTTTCGGATCCATCCCTAACTACAAGTTTATAAAAGGCATGACTCCAAACTGCAAATTTCAATGTTGTAATGTCACACAGACTAAAAGCAAAAATACAAAATCAGAAACAGTTTCGTAAGTTACAGAACTTCTAACATAAACCTTCATAAATTCGGAAATAGCATAGTAAACTCTTATTTTCATCCCAAGCTTGGCAAGATTTTGCATATTAGTTTTTACATTGAAAAAAAAAAAAACCGAACGAAGGTGTTAACCTACCAACGTGACCATACCTTTATTTGTGTTTCTCTTAGTGTAAAGATTAATACGAAAGAATTTGTCAAAATAGGGATTAACAATAACTCATACACACAAGTAATAAAGAAGAGAGATTAGGGTAGAATGTAGAATGATACGTACATCAGCGTCAAGAGGGTTTTCTGCGTGGTTTGCTTCAGCTGTCTTTCGCGTATGCTCGAATAACAGTAACCGATCAAAGTCGTCTTGAGAAAACTCCATTTTCTTCTTTGATCGTGAAAAAATGACCCTAACAAACTGAACCTCTGCTGCAAACTCAAACCGCTCTAGTTAACGCGAGGAAGGAGAAAGACATGGGCTGGGCCGAAAGTTCCAAGACATGGGCCTGGGCTAAAAGTTAAGAAAAAAGGCCCATCATCTTATTTTTTTCGAAAGGCGGGAAGGGTTAACCTGATATGACGATAATGCCCCTCATTCTCTTCCCTTTCCCGCCAATTTAAAAACCCTAACCATTAAAAGAGCGAACGAGAAATGAATGGGTAGTGGTTATGGCGGAGGAAGAAGAGAACGTGTCGTCCAGATCCGAATTCCCGAGGGGTCGGGTGAAGAAGATAATGACTCTGGACAAGGACGTGCAGAGGGTGAGCTCAGAAGCGTTGTTTCTGGTGTCGCGCTCCACGGAGCTTTTCCTCCAATTACTGGCTGAAAAGTCTGCGGAGGTTGCTATTGAGAAGAAACGCAAGACCGTGAAGCTTGAACACATAAGAACCGCCGTGAAAAAGCACCAGCCAACCAGGGATTTCCTCCTCGATTCGCTTCCAATGCCTTCTCAGCCAGCCAAACCTGATAAGCCTGCTCTGGCGGCGGATCGGGTCAAATCCGCTCCGTCTGGTACTCGCCGCATTGATCATTTCTTCCGAAAGCCAGAAGCCCAAGCCGAAGACCAAGACGAAGCGCCCGTGCCTATGGATGACTCTTAGGTTGTGTTTGTTTGTATCTTATCTCAATCGGAGATAACAAATTAACAATGTACTCGTAAGAATATGAAATTCTAACTTTCAAGCACATATATGTTATAGTTTTTCTTCTACATAGATATTGGTCTACTCTATTCAATTATGGTCCACACTCCACGAGTAGTTTTTTTTTTCTTCTTTTTTGATTGTTTGGTTGACATATTAACGTTGCTTTGGTTTACTCATTTCAAGTTAGCAAATATTGTATAATCATTCAGATTCGTGAGATTGGTTTGTGATCATCGTGCATCTAGATCAAGAACTGCATCTAATACAGCTATAGAAACAGATATATACATTGCAACTTCAAATTTTTTCAGCTCTATTCAATTTCTGTTTTGATGTCTGCCTCCCATGTTATTTATATTATAATATGGGACTGTGTCCTGCTAGCAGTTTTGATTGTTTTTGCCTGATTTAGCACCTATGGCTATGGGTTATTCAATTGGCTCATTTAGCACCTAATTCTACAAAAATTACAAAAACCTAAAGTTGGCCAATGTACTATGTAGATTTTAAATTTCTGAAAATACTTATGATGTGCCTTGGCTAACTTCAGGTTTTTGTAATTTTCATAATTTTCTTAGAATTCTTTTGATTTTCTAGTTGATATCCAATTCAAGCCTTGAATCCATCAACCAGCAAAATGGTTTCTCTTTTTGTTGGGACAAGCAATGGCACCGAATGCTGCAAAATTGCAAATAAACAATGAACGGAGAACTCTGTTTGCAGCTGATATCTAGCATGAGCTCATCCATTTGGGCAACTTAAGTGCATAATCATAAGTAGAGTTTAAATTTATTCTTTTGTAGACACAACAGTTTTCTTGGAAACAAGCTTTCTGAAGTATTTTCAATCAAAATCTATGGTCCTGATAAAGAAATTCAAGGAGAAAATGGTCCTGAATGTGTTGACACCACAGAAGATGCATCATAAATAAAGGCAGGTTCGCCAAAAATCTTTTTTCTTTGTATCTTCCTTCCATCCTTAATGAAGGATATGCCATGACTTCCTGAATTTATGCTGTTTGATCCCAGTTGTTGGATACCCATAGGAAGCCTTCTGTTCAGAGGGGACATAGCACTGTCAAGACCTCCATTCAAGCTTCTAGTTGGAAGACGCCTACTGCTGGTACCTGGTCGTGATGCATATGTATTGTCTCGCTCAACAGCTACTTGGCTCTGAACCTTCTTCTTTTCCCATGACTAAAAGCCAAACATGAGGAGGTAAGAATAAGTTATCACGGAGTATGACAATTCATATGCCAAGAATATTTTCATGAACTAGATAATGTGAACAAGAATTAAGTATTTGCTTTGAACTTTTGTAGCAAGATGTCGCTGTAGTTTCAAATACTAACCTGCTGTCTTTTCTTGTCCTCCTCCTTTTCTTGCCTTAGTACATTATATTCTTCTAATATTTCCATAAGAGGTACCTACACAGATATCATTTTGGCTTGCTGTTATCAAAACTTAATTAACCATAGTACCCTACAGTAAAAGGTCAATTAGGAAACATATATACTGGGTCATGAGAAAAGAAACTGTGGCAGTGTAGGATTCTCAGACCATTTTGTGTTACTGTATTTCATGAAAAATTATGAATGGGTGGTTTATGGCATTACTTGATTAACAGAGTTTGCAATGTGGTACATTTCATAAGAAATAACTAGAGTTTCATTATTGCTCTGATGGATACTATGCCAACATGTTTCTTATACTGTGGTTGAGGCATATAATATAAGTATAACATTGTCTACAGCATTCTTGTAAAAAAGAGCTGCTGAATTTGGATCTGCTTTTCCATGTGCATCAGTATGTTCTTTTGTGTTACTAATATGTTAAAGGAATGTCATTTTAATGTTTAATGACATGATTATTTTGCTGAAAGTAAGCAATTCAGAAAATGGCATCTACAACTTTTCTCTGCCTTCATATGTGATATCAGTTAGTTACCACTAAGCTTGCTCTGTGAATGTTAGTTCTGTCTTTTCTTTGATTACTACATCATGTGGGAGTCACCTGTACCTGAGACATTAACTAGGGGATCTAGAACTATTACATCAAGACATATATTATAGAGGGGAATCTTCTCATAACACATATCTGGCATCTCTATATATGCTGGATGTTCTCTGAATTTTTGTAATTTCCTCACTTATTCCCTTTTAAATAATACTTAGACCATTTCTTATACACTTTTTAAGTACATATTTTTTAATATATGAAGAATAGTGAGTTCAAAGTGTTGCAGAGTGAGATATCTTACCTGATCATATAGGAAAACTTTATTTCTTTCTTCTTCCCAACTCCTAGTCATTTTTATTAGCAAATCTACCAGAGCTGGAAATAGCAACCATTATATGTAAGCTCGTGTGGGTTTGCTGCCGGTTGGTCCAAATTATATTGTTTTAATCTCATAATGTTTACCTGGCATTCTGCTGACCATTATACGGGCACGTTCAGCACGTCTCAAGTTTTTGTGAGCTCCTCTACTGACTGAGTATCGATTCTCATCCTGATAACACACTTGAATTGTGAAACTATAACAGATACAATCATTCCTTAATCCTATTTATGCAGATTGATTCAAAATGAAAATTCTAACCCTGCTATATTCTTCTAGCCACCGCTCCTCATCTCGTGCTAACATCCACTTCTCCACTTTCTCCATTATAGCCTTCCTGCTGGCAGCCTCTTCTTTTGCTCTTGATATCTGTTCATCCATGCTCATGAGGAGATCGGAATGGTCAATCTCCCCTTTTGAACATGTAAGTCAATTTCTAGGCTTGTTTAATTTTGAAGGAATACACATATTCATTTATTGAAATGGAATACACACACATTAGTTAGATTCACCTGAGTTTATGAGGCTGATTATATTGTTCATCTCTGTCCGTGAAGGAATCTCCACATGTGATTTCTTGCATATTAACTCCAATTCCTCCTGCTTTTTCTGGAATAGCTCCTTCATCTTGCTTGCTTTTAATTGATCCAGTCTCTTTACTTCAGCTTCAGTCTAGTAAAAAGATGGTTTTTTTAAAAATATATAAATAAATATCTTAGGGTTTCTGATGTTTTGTAGATCATTTAAGTTAGATACCCACCTGCTGGACTATTTCTAGAGTAAGGCTTCCAGGATCTGATACTTCCGCCGATGAGCGTGACAACAAATTGATTACATGGCAAAAGGATTGCCGATCACTATATGGTGTGTCCATTAGATTCCATAGATTTGATAATGCTTTGCCTAAATGGTGAAGCTGCAAAACATATCAAGAATTTGACAAAATTGTAAAAATAAAAATCAAGGGAAAACACAATACTTGAAGCTTAAGGATCTGAAGCATGTATTTTTTAATAGCCTAATGACATACATAGGAAATTCTGACATACACATAAGTATGGGCCATGATTCACTTTTCTATATAATGAAATGAAATTTTTTACTATTTTCTATCCAGAATGTCATTTTTTATTTGGTTAAAATATAACTGTCACTATTATAAGACTTGGAGGTAATGAGTTTTTTAAGTTCCTTTAGTAACTGGAATAACTCCTTAGAAGGGCCAGAAAGTATGTTTTGGCAAGTTTTTAAACAAAAACTACAACAATAGTGCTATTTCACCTTGTCCAGCCGATTTTGCTTTTCTTCAAAAAGGGACTCCACTGTGGTATTGAGTTTATCCAGGATAGTGTCACTTATATTTTTTGTTATTCCACACAAATCATTCAAGCTTGGATGAACTTCCGTGATGATCGCAGAGGAATCCTTTCCCAAGATTGTGGACAAGCTGTGTATTTTGTCTATATATTTCTCCACTTGCTGGAGTCTTTCATTCTTGAAATATAATCACAAGAAGTAATATGAAAATGTTAAAAGTTTATGAAGAAATGTAATGTGCTTAATGGTGGGGTGAAAAACATAAAGTTCTTCTAGCTACCTTTTCATTGTAGAGCCTTTGCAACTCATTCTGATACTCCTCAAGTCTTTTTAGTGAAAGATCATTCTCGTTTACTACAATAACTGAGGGTGCATTTTCCGAGTTTCCTGCAATTTCTGCAGAAATTTTTTGAATCTGCCCTTGCACAGCTCTGAATTGGTTTAACCTTTCTTCTTTCCTCAAGCGCATCTCCCGGAGTGCTGGAGTGATTGAATCTAGCTGCTCTTTTAGTGTACCCGCCCTTTTCTCTGGCTGTTCAGTTAGTACTATCATCAATTTAGAGTCTACACTGATACATGATGTATTGTTGAAGCATACACATTTATTATTGAAATCAAGTTTAAGAATTAAGGGTCCGTTTGGTTTACAGTTGGGTAGAATTGATTTGGATAGATTTATAGAATCAATGACATGAGATAAATAATGCACGATTTACGAAGCACATTGGACGGAAGTGAGTTAAAATCAATTCCACATAATTGATTTTGACTGTTCCCAACTAGAAACCAAACAGACACTAAGATACTCTTTTGCAAAGTTGTGTTGCTTGCTTAAGCTTATCTCAGCACATAAACTAATCTAGTTTCTACCACCTTTCTCACAATTATCACATCACATAGAATATTGCGTCGAATTTGAATTGAATAATGAGACTTTTCTGAAAATATAAATGTTACCTAATCTATAATTCACATGAGCACCGAAAAAAAAAGCTCTAGTAATTAGCATAGATTTACTTTAGATATATGAAATAGGTTCTTATTTGCTTGTTATTGTTCCTGGTTCTGATTGTTTTACTACTGACTGGAGATGGCTAAGTGGAATGTGTACCCGTCCAGGTAATGATCGTTCACCAAGGGACAGAAGAAGGTGAGTAAATTCAGCCTCTGCCTCGGCCAATTCTTGATGCAGACAAGCTCTAGAGGTATTTGCTTTGTCAACTTTTCTTCTGTAAACTTCAAGGCATTCTTGCTCCAAATCCAGCAGAACCTTCTCCCTCTCAAACTTATCTTCTCCAATTTCATCCCATATTATCTAAATTCATTTGACATAAGGCAAAAAAAAAAATGAAATGTAGCAAAAATCATCTGAACACATATTTAATGTATGAAATAAATAAGCATCTTGCCTGCAGTTCCTGTAACAGGAATCCACATGAAGTTTCTAGCAATGTGGAGCTTCTCATTCCAATTGGTGTCTGGAATGAACCCATTTTATTTGATGGTACCCTTCAGTATAGATCAAACTTAGATACTGCTGAGTGAACTTCCTGGATAAAAAATAACACTGAATGATGAAGAGGCAAAACTCAAGAATGATGAAAAAGAAGCTTTGGTGTCAGTGGGGTTTGTATTTACCATTTGGTATCAGTTCTTGCTTAAAAGACAAGGGTGGCAGAGGTGGGTAATGTAAGCTTTGGGTTCAAGAATCAGTTAGTTATTTTATCCTCCAGACTTTATATTTTTTCCCCTCTTTTTATTGTCTAAATTTTATAACATATAACTGTCTGTGTCTTTAGAACCTAAAATTGATGGACTTCCTTATGTAGAGATATCAGATGTGATATATGATTTGCACCGGGCTTTGTCAAATATAACTTTTTTATTTTATAGGACTTGATTCCTACGTTATCTTTCTCAAGCATATGATGCTGATCTTGATTGGGATATATAAGTATGAAATAATTATTTTTTGCTTTTTCTAATGAATGATAAAGTTGATTATTTTTCTTTCAAGTTTCCAGAAGTGAGATCAAATTTAGTAGGCCATCATTATCACGTGTATTGCTAGCATTTTGTTCAAAAAAATAAGTAATTTTAGGTGCACTAAATTTAATTTTGAAGTTCATATGGAAACTTATTGAATAAAACGTTCTACCTTATTCCCTCAAGAGAGTAATGCAGAGCTTTGTCTTCTAAAGGAAAAAAGACGGCATAAAGATGAAGATACAACGAGAATAATACATTCATGAATTTTATAATACACCCCTGGAATCGGCAGTGCCCAGAGTTTTTTTTAAAGAAAATAAAAATTGAATTAAAGGGGAAAATCTTTAGAGAAAGAGAGGACAACGCCAGTTAATGAGTCTGGCGATATACGATAAAAAAATGTATGATATATATATTCTAAAAGGTAAAACATAGAAGCCACCTGCTATATAATGTATGATTTATTCACATGATGCTTGTTACACAGACAAAACACCTCAGAAAATTTGATGAATTTCCATGCCAATAATCACTAAAGTTTTATTTAGGTTTTTTTTTTTCTTGTTGCCAAGTCAATGTGGAATATATTACTATTATGCTATTTTTGCACTGACCGTATGTATGAACAATTACATTTTTTCCCCTCTCAATCATTGTAAAGCGACCAGGTTTCACCAACAACCAGAGATCAATCTTGTCTTTAACCAAAAATAAGGTTTAAGGAAACAAAATTTGTACAAATCATGATGTCATTTAGGCGAGCGCAGACTTGCCAATAGGAGAAAGCAGCAATTCTTAAAAAAAAAAAAAAAAAAAAAAAAAAAAAAAAAAAAAAAAAAAAAATCTTACATGAGACGACTCTACATATAAAGAAAGGTCTGGACTTGTATCATTCATATACGGCATACACATGGACCTATGTACTGTATAATCCTTTGCATGTACTCTGCAATGCAAATTTTTGTCGTAGAGCTTTTCTGGATTTTTTATTTTCTATGATAATAGTAAATACGATTAATGAAACATTTTAAATATTTTTAATTCTTGAATATACAATAAACTTTAGTTTTTGTTCCACTTTTATTTTTTACTTTAGTTTTGATCTTCTATTATATAAAAAAAACAAATAAATTCAGGCATCATTGTTAACTACTTTCCATTCAGTGATAATGTAATAAACAGAATATCACATTATCCATTACAACTTATAGACCTAAATCTTATGTGTTGTGATATATATTTTCTCATTCTCTTATTTTATAAGAAATTTGTGGATCGATTAGCTGCAACAAAATTTGTAATTTGTAGCAAATCCCTACCTAGCCAATTCTTTTATCTAGGACTAGGGATTAATTCGTAAAATGGCGCAGCACGAAACAAATTTCTATTTAACTAGGAAAGATATTTATAACTAATTTTTAGCAAAATTTGGGGAGACAAAAGTCTGAAAATGTAAACAAATAAATCTAGAATTGTTTATTATTATAATGTTTGCACCGCCTATAACTTATTCACATCAAAAGAATTACGGCTAACAATGTCAAAAATTGTGGCTACTGAAAAACTAAGAATTCTAAAAGTTGTTAAAATTGTTTGCACGGCCTATTATTGTGTGGTTATTAACAAAAGGAATGGATGCAATATTTGAAAAATTGCGGTGGAGAGATAACTTGATAGTGATTATTTGTTTCGTTTTATAAGACATTTTATATTTACATTATTTTATTAGAAATAATTTCCTACAAAAAGGCTTCAGTATGCACACAAATCATCAAAAAATTAGATTGAAATATTGAAGTGATTAGTAATCTATTCCTCCTCTTTTCTCTAGTGCTTTTAGTGCTTTTGCTAATTAGTTGTTATAATGTCCTATTGATATCACAAATTCTACTGTAAATTAGCTATGAAATAGATAGAAATGTTTTAACATTAATTATGCAGTCATTATGAATAAATTTCCTAATTAATAGCAACTTGTTTTATGCTATGACATTTTATGAAACTTTTTTTGGTTTAACCACATGTATCCTCCACGAGAGGCAATCCTATTCAACCGGGAACATCCACATCATGGTGAGGCTAGCTCTCCCCGCGGGGATTTTTCCATCCACAAGACTCGAACCCGAGACTTATTTAAGGGGAATTAAGCGTGTATCACTTGAACCAACCCTTGTTGGTGACATTTTATGAAACTAGTCCATACTAATCTTTAGTAAAATGATATGGCTTGGGATTTGTTATAAATTAGCTACAAATTATACTGGGGATAATTCACTAGCATAAGAATAAAAATGTATCATGACATATAAGATTTATGGAGATAAGTTAGTATAGATTAAGGGTGGAAAATGGACGGATTGGATGGATTTAGATCAGGATTATAATGGATGGATTGAAACAATTCATTAATCCATTTATGATCCATTAAAAATATATTATAAAAATCCAATCCATCCATGACCCATTAAATAAAAACCATCCAATCCATCATTTAACAACTATTTTATGGATGGATATCCAATTCATCCATACATTTTTTTTAAATATTTTTTTATTATTCTTTTAAAATATTTTTTTACTAACTAAAGAAATTTAAAAACTTTTAACTAAAAAATTCTCTCTCTATATTTTTCATTTATTAAGATTCTCTCTCATCTCTCTCTCCTATTTCTCTCTCCTCTCCTCTCTCTCTCCTCTCTTTGTTTCTCTCTCCTCTCTCTCCTCAGTTTCTCTCTCCTTTGTTTCTCTCTCCTCTCTCTCCTTTGTTTCCTCTCCTATGTTTCTATCTCCTCTCTCTCCTCTATTTCTCTCTCATCTCTCTCCTCTATTTCTCTCTCCTATGTCTCTCTCTCCTATACTGTAGATAACATGGCATTCCAATTTTATGTCATCACTTAAAAGATAACTAATAATGAAGACTATATGTATATGATTTATAGTAATAATAAATCTACCCAAATGTTTAGACACATGTGCTCTTATTGTCTATTCTTTATCATTAATTAATTTTTCAACATCTAATGGTTATACTGATACAAGATTTAGGGAGAGAAGTTAGCATAGATGATGTGACATTTCCATTTATCATGTCATCACTTACACTCTGTTTTGAGTAGCAGAAGTAAAAAGAAATCAAGAAAAGCGAGAGAGATAGAAGAGAGATAAAGTAGAAGTGCTGTGGAGATATAAAATAGGTGTGGGACCCAACACCGTTTAATTTCTCCATAATTCTAAGGAGAGATAGAGTGAAAGTGGATAATCAACACAAAAATCGATTGTGATACAATTATAACCAATTTTTTATGGGTGTTATAAAAAAAATTAATTTCTCCCCTATCACTCTCTCTCCAACCAAACAATTACTCATTATCATTTATTTTCTATTTCACTCTTATTTTTCTCATATCAAACAATTTATAAGTCATCTCCATCTCATTTTTATTTCTCTATTTTCATCCTCCAACCAAACACAATTGTTATGGACTAATCCATTTAGGCCCATTAACTATTTAAGCCCAAAACGAGTATAACAAAGCATATTATGATATTACCAATTATCCATAAATATATATATCTGTCTGTTTACTATATTTATAATTATACTTGTTTACCATATTTATACAGGCTCAAGACCCTTATAAATAAGAGGTATCAACAATTCACAAGTTACACAATCTTTACTCAGTCAACTACTTTGACTGTTATACATATCAGACTTGGGCGTCGGAGTGCTTTTGCAAGTACACCCCCATCTGTGGACAACCCGGATCCGCTCCTCAACAATACCCTGATCCGAGTTCGACTTCGCAGGCCCGAGTCCGAGTTCTACACTAGAACAACAATGTTAATATAAAATAACTAACAATAAAGACAAAGTGTTATTTGTATAGTAATAATAAATTTGTCCAAATGTCTGGACATGTGTCATACTCTTAAAAAAATTCTTGCCCACTTATTGTCTATTATTTCATTGATTCTTTCACATCCAGTAATTGAGGGTTTGGGTAATTTAACCTGAGATCTTAGGTTCAAACCTATTATATTTCATGTAAACCAAAAAAATACGGATACTTACTGCTTTTTCCAATACATAAATTGTGGATTAGTGACAAATTCATTACATTGTGTTATTCTCTGATTTTTTCTCATTTAATGAAGTTTTCTTTTTTATAAAACATATTTTGTTTTCTTCTCCATACATAGAATGGGCTGTTGATTTAATTTTATATAATGAAGAAATAAAACTAATAAAAAATTAAAAACTAGAGTAAAATAAAAATATTCACTATATTTTTAGGACTAAAAATATATTTAAATCCTAATTAAATAATAGCTCTAATTGTCAAGTGTTTTTATTCAGTATTAGACACGAAAGGTCTCATCACTAAAGGAGTACTTATTAAAGAATCTCACTAAAAGCTTCGTAAACGATGTGTTATCAAGAGATTTTGAACGCTTACTAAAAACTTCATAAATATATGTTTCAACTAAATAAATTAAACTCAGACTAATTGTTATGTTAGTATAGCCGATTCTTTTTTGTTTAAATGAGGTAACCTCTATTGGAGGTAATTCTGCTCGAAGCGAAAACAGTTACATCATGGTAGGATTAGTTCTCCTACCAAAAATTTTATCCATTCACAATATTCAAACCCGAAATCTTACTTAAAGCCGCCTTAATGGGAATCAAGCACGTACCTCTTAACCAACCTCGTTGGTAGTATAGCCGAATTGGTAATTCAAGTAGAGAAGCAATTTTCCGAATACCAGAATTTGAACTATTTATGCTTGTATGACTTGTATGAATTGAGGGTATGCCAATTTTATATAGTACTTAGTTTAAAATTAGACAAATAAATAAAAAGGAAATGGTTTAGTGTCACAACTCGCAGCATCCAATAAGCATCAATATCTATAACTTAGTTCTTTTTTCTTAATTTAACTTAAAGATAGTTATTAATTGTCTGATTGATAGAATATTTTGAAATATAAACACTTGCCACACTAAAATGACGGTGAATGATAATGACTGAAATCTCAAATGAACTGATAGCTAAGCTGGTTTTTACGCAACACTTTGGTTCCAATTCCTCAAGTATGGAAACACTGCAATCATTAACGCCTCATTCCCTTTCTTACTGCTGATGCTAAGGTGGCATGTGGTACCAAGCTTGGTTGCAGAGCACATGTATTGTCTTTGTGACTTCACTACATTGGCTTTATTTTAGCTTGTTTGTTGGGCAAAATCATTAACCGCATATTCTTGTAAATTAGCTTCTCCCCTTTACCAAATATGACTGAGCAATTCCATTCATCACTTGAACTCTGGAATGTAGAATTTTTGGTTGAACTGAGACCAGAAATAAATATTTTTTTTATGGTCTGGGTCCACAAATTATGTGATGACTAAACAACCACGAGGTCTGGCTCAGGCTTAATGGGTAATTGGGTATAACAATGCTTCATTTGAGAAGGGGCTTTATTTGTGCAAGAATTTAAATTAAGAAGCTCAGACTTATTATGGGACTCAAATTAATGAGAGAAAGAGATGCTGTAGCTTGTTGATGTATACAGAATACTTAACTGTAATTACGTTTTTTTAAAATGAATTAAATAACACGTTATGAAATTTCTAGACTTATGGTGTATTTGCTTTATACTGGATCCACATTTCAAACGTGGTTTTGGGGTAACCAAACACACTTGATAGAAAAATTTGAAGTCATCAATGAACAAAACGGAGTAAAATAGAAGAAAACTTCATAGGCAACCCAGCATCATCAAACAGTGAACATGAGACTTTGAGAGATCAGCAAGAGAGAGCTCAATACGGTGGAATCCAGTGGAAAGCATTTTGTTTTAAAAGGTATGGAACATAGAAAAACATTACTCCCAAAACTCCTTGACCCAATTCTTAGCAGGTGTCATCAAAATTTAAATTAGGTGTCATCATGGTGCGGCCCCAGGAAAAAAAACATAATTCATCATCCATTTATCGACATATGAGAAATTCTTGTATGTACACACATAAACGGTACAACTTAACATGTTTTTTCTTCATGTGAAAACATGGTTTACATTTTCTAACCTACATAATTAAATAGTACTAGAAGAGGTAGTGCAGAACTTGAGAAAAGTAACACTACTAGACTATAAACTTGTGTAAAAATTAATTCAGTTAGTTGATCTGCATCATCAAGGCTCCCAATCACTAATTAGTCAAAACTTCCAAACAAAACCTCGTGGATGCAATGTAAAGATACACATCTGCCCCTCAATGGAAAAACTTCTTTAGCACTAGCTAAGGAGTTTGTTTTAATTTAGAGCTATCATGTAAGGAATGATGGGGGATAAATTACAGATATGCTAGTAATGGTCACAAATTAAAGCTATCGGATTCAATAAGCAGGAGAGAGGGATTGTACACAAATTAGGCTTTGGTGGAAAGGAGGGTTCTGGTCACATATCTCAGCTT
This sequence comes from Sesbania bispinosa, assembly GCA_026901365.1. Taxonomy (NCBI): domain Eukaryota; kingdom Viridiplantae; phylum Streptophyta; class Magnoliopsida; order Fabales; family Fabaceae; genus Sesbania; species Sesbania bispinosa. Next base: position 1,012,274 of record QLOH01000201.1, on the reverse strand, counting down.
GAGCCCTTTGTCAACAAAGAAGACCGTAAGAAGGCATGTCTTCAATCCGTAGAACATCATCCATCAACAATTCTTTCTCTAGCTGAATTCGCGTAGATTTCAAGACATCCTGTGATTAAAGAAAAACATTTGTTCAACACCATTGAAAGAAGCTCTTCACTAAAGCAAAAAATATATATGTGTGCAGCAAATGTCTAATCCAGGCAGCTTAAAAGGGACAGCATCATACTGATTTATGACATTTTATTCATAAACTATACTTAACAAGAGCACAGTGGATTCTTACATTAAATTCCATATATGTGGCATTTCTTTCCAGCCACTGTTTGTCCATAACCACAAATGCCACACAATAAAGCAAGTCAAACGCCCACTCGTTTTCTGCAAATGTATGAGAATACTATAAGAATGACAAGAAATCACCTTTAAACCTGGGGGCAAATACCATACAAGATAAATCTTAAAACATTCTGTGTATAAATTGAGAACAGAGTTATGTCAAGAAGAATGATGAAGGCATGGAACAAAATTTGGATCAATTCAAGCTGCTTTCCCAAAGAAAAATAATACAATATAGTTTGCCTATTCTAACCTGAAAGCATTTGTAGAAAAACTGCTCTTACGAAAGTCCTCGGTTTGGCTGCAAGTTAAGAAACTGACCGGCATTAGCAATACTGTGTAAATTAAGATGACAAACTCTATCCCCTTTAAGATGAGCATGTTATGTAATTTGAGTTTCCTCGGAAGACTTGGGCCACAAGACTCTTGTTTAATTAAATGGGAGAATGTATTAACAAAATAAGTCAATTGACTATATTTGGTGCAAAAAGCATTGTGACAAAAAGGTTCATGACGTACTGGCATCAAGGTCCAGCATTTGCATGATCATGAAAGTGATATTCACGCCAGCAACAGCAAAGGGATACTCCCAGACAGCTGCCTTTCTTCCTTGCTTCATCAATAGGCTCTGGAAAGATGTCTGCATAAAACATTGCATAGTAGAGATCATAAGTGTTGGGCCATAAATTTTTTTTCTTTTGTCTGTAGAATGTCATGTTATACTCAGAAAGGCCTTGTCAGTTTTTATTTAAAGTAACACAGGGATTAGGATATTTTTATTTTGGGTCTAAGATAAAGCAGTACCACTGAAAGGTAGTAGCTAGTTCAGAATCTTACGGAGAATGTCTTTGCAAAGAAAAGGAGGTTCTCCAAGGAAATAAAACCAGCTCCTCTGTTTATGAAATTGGTCCAGAATAGCACAGTAAGTGAACTATGTCAAGAGCGAAAACAACATAAAAACATAAGAGATGATGAGGCAAATATGACCTGAAATCAGTAGATGGATCTCTTCCCTGCCATCCCATCTCTTTCCATTGATCAGAAATCAAGCCTCGGAGCTCCTGACCAGGGAATGAAGCAGACCACAGTGCTCTCAAAGCATCCTGTCCTTCAAAGAATTTCTGGATGAGTGACTTACAAAATAAGGCTAAAAATATGTGAAATACATGTTAAAAATTTCAATACTACTAAATTTAGTTTGAACCATCAATTTTCCATGTCAATGAGCTGGTATAAATTTAGCTGAGAATAACATCGCAGCAAATCCCTCAACAGAATATGGTTATTGAGATGCAAAGGAAAATAAGAAAACTCAAATCAGTACCAAAAGTAAAAGAATAGCTATACCTGGTGATCAAGCTTAGAAGCATCAAAGTAAACTTTCATTCGGCGCTTTAATCTTCTCAACCTTTCTTCCTGCAAAATTTTTACAAAGCTGCTACTCAATCAATTTTTTTTTTTTCTCCTTTTCCCCTACTGCTATCAGTCCTTAATGAATTCATGACCAAAAATTGTGGATAAAAACCTAGCTATTAAACCAACTATCATAGAAGACACTGGACAGTTTGAAAACAAATTTTAGATACATTTCCCATTATTCTTTCTGCAACTATTCTCAGAAAACAAACAAGATTTCTATTAACATGAAAATTCTAGTTACCTTCAAGTTCTTCAATTACCTTCTAAAAATATTGACAGTTAGTTTATTTTCAAAGTTTCCAGTTATTCTCGAAAACTATTTGAGATATATTTCACAAAGGCTGCAAGCTGTCTTTGAGACAGTTGTGCATTTGTAAACTGCACCCCCTTTGAGAAGAGTGGGAAGGGACAATATAAAATTAGTGCAACTTCTTAAACTGATAGGTAGATATCAAATAGATAAAAACCCCAGCTTTGGTAACTTCAACTGTAACTTAGAAAGATGCCTTTTCTTTTGAATGGTTATACAAGCACAACAAAAACACTATAAAACAGGAAGCTGGCATTCAAGGTTGTCCAGAGTATGACAAGCAGTCCAACAGGTCCAAGCAACTGATGCTTCAATTAAATAAAACTCCATGCTAGGAGAGTAATTTTCTAGAAGAAATAAGACACATAAACTAAAACTACGCACATCCAGAAATTAAAAAATTATACAATAATTATTTAAGTAGATAACTACAAGTGGCCAACTAAGTAAAACATCAATGTGTAACTTGCAAATCACTAACCTGTAAAGGGGTCAAACTAATGCAGATTCGTTGACAGTTTCCCTTACGCTTGAAGCAAACACAAGTGAGTCCTTTACCAATCCAGGCAGGGGAGCCACATGTTGCATGATCTGTATATAACCAATCAGGAGAGTTCCTCATTCAACCCTTTTTTTTTTCCACCCTTTCTCAGACAAAGTCAGTCACTGGGTTGAAGAAAGGAATTAAAAAGATCTTTTTTTTTTTAATTCTTTTACAAATTGAGGTTGCACATCATCATCATATCAAATGCATTAATCAATAAGCACAGTTGTGGCAGAAGCGTTGTGTTTTGGGTGGAACAGACCCAAACTAATAACAAAGCAGGTAGCCTAACCGTATCTATCTTCTCGGAGGGGACATAATCAAAGAGAGTTGCTTATAGTGGAGGAGGAGCAAGTGTGGTAATTTGAACAGTGTGCATTGTCGTCTTTTGCCCCGACAAACAAAAAAGCAAAATGACATAGACAAGCCATGAGCTGTTATGCTAAGGATAGGGGACCACATACGACCACGTGGGCAGATGAACATTTATTATACATATGTTATCCTTTCCATGTGACTAATAAAATAAGCCATAAGACATTAAGCCCTCTTCTTTTTCCTTTTTTTGTTGCCCTTTGGTCTTTGGTCTTTGGTGTTTCTCTCTGCGTTCTTAATTCTGACCAGTTTAGTTTAGTTTAGTTTTTAACAAGTTTAGTTCCTTTGGTTTGGTAACTTGCCATCCCCACCACTCCCATGTTTCTTCTTGTTTGTTCCCTGAGACTTCACTCACTGTAACAACAACAATTAACAACTCCATTAATATCCCACAGTCCTATTCCTATCCTATCCTATATTCCTATGACTAGTTTGGTTTGACTAGTTTTCTTTTCACAGATGCTCTCATCCGATGTGGGACCCTCACCTCTCGCGTTGGATTGTTGACGTTACGAAACAAACAAACCGTCCGCTTCAAAACACCGAATTCGGCACTGAAATTGATTACTTACTATCTCTCTATCTAGCCATCTAACAGTTTTTTTTTTTTTCTTTTGTTTTTTCGATTTGGTAACATTGGATCCTCCAATTTTGAAAACATTATCTTATTCTTTTCTCCCAACACCAACACCAAGTATTTTTATATATATAAAATCTCAAAACCCAAAGTTATCCTAAAAAATAGTAGCTCGTAATCGTAAATTATAGATCAGAAAATTAAACCAAGGCAAGGAAATTACCATTGAATTGGAGACATGATAAACGGAAAAATGAAATGATTGAAGCGAAGAAATGAGAGAAAAGAAAATGCATTAACTAAAAATGGGAAATGAAGGTGATAACCTGAAGAGTGAGGGATGGAGGAAGAAGGGGAGGGAGCGCGAAACGCGACGAAGGTGCCGTTGATCCTAACGAGGCCCATCTCATTCTTAGTGACGAATCCTAATCCTTATGGTTTCTTCTGGGATCTGCAAAATCCAATTGATTGAGTGATAGATAGTACTCTCTTCTCTGGTGCTTATTGTTATTATTATTATTCTGAGAAGAGAAGAAGTAAGAACAAAAGTGTTTTTGCGTACCAGTGTCGTTTCCAAACCCCATGTTTGTCTCATCTGCCTCTCTCCTCACTCCTCACCGAATCACCAATTTCCAATTGTATAGTCTATTAAGCTATTGACGCTTGTGACCATCCCCATTGCGTGTAAAACCTAAAAAATATGGGATATTATTTTATTTCTAATTAGTAGTACTAAATTGATTGAATATTGTATATTTGTATTAAGAAGCAATTATTTAATTTTTAGATATATATATATATATATTAATGGTTTATATTTAAAAATGAAACAATTAATTAGATTATAAACTTAAGGTGTATTTGAAAAAATAACTTAATTGAGCACTTATAATATAAACTCTTATTTAACAAGCACATATTGTATAAATTCTTAAGAAAGTAGAAAAAAATTGAAGAGAGATCAAAAGTATTTAAACTTTACATAAGCTATTCCATAAACTATTTAAGCAGCTTATTAAAATAAACTGAAAATGGTTTATGAACGTGTTATAAGTTCTTTTCATAAGTTTACCCAAACATTTATATAAGTATTTATAAATTCAAAATAAACTCTTTAAAATACCAAAATAGTTATTATTCTTAGTATATATTTTATTATTTTTTTTTGTTGTTTTACTATAAAGAACATTTATGATGATTGATGAGGGTTAGAAGAATTGACCGCAAAATCGCAATTCATGTACTAGAAGAATAGTTCACTTTATTTTTTTTATCTGTCTTAATAATTTCAACCGAACTGTGGTGGTCAACAACCCACCACTATATAAGACAAAATTCTCATTTTCAAAGTCTTGCTCTAATTTGAGTTTAGGGCGTAAGGAGTCCTGAATTGCGGATTGTATTGACAAAAGACTTGTTAAACTCCCTCAGCATTGCATTCACGAAGAGGCTACATCCTTTGCTAGTGTTGACCAGATACTCCATGACCCATGTCACCTCCAAAGCCTATGTTTGGATTACAGTTGTAACAGTATAAAATTACGATTTCATGAATTTAATTTTAAATCACTTTAATTTAACATGTTTTTGTAAAACGTGCCTCACTTATTTTAACCATTAATTTCTAGAATCATTTTACTCAATTGTAAACTAATGGGACATTAATTCCTCAAAGCATCTGTCTACAACATATCACTCCATCCCCACTAACCAAACAGCACGAATGACCTGGCTAGCAAGTACTAGGCAAACAGTGACAACAGTGTTGAAATGTCTCACCATTGACCACCTCTATCTAATCTGAGTGTTCTGACAAATTCAGACTGATAGTAGACCGTTAATTGAGGAAGAAAACAGAACAAACAAGTTTGAATTACTTAAACAAGAATTTGAAATTAACGGCAATTAAGATTATCTATTGACTCAAGTGCTAGATTTGAATTACATCATCTAAAAGCACTCGGGTTTGATTTTGCATGTGATCCATAATTGGTTGGTCATATATAAGTCTTGACTGAAATTCGTGATATGTCTTGACTTTGAATGAAATAATTTCCCTTTTTCCTAAGCTTGATATCAAGGTAAAAAGATTGCAACCAATAGGCATCACATAGAAACTAGATTCCATAAGCAAAGGAATTCAAAAGAAATTTCTTGTTCAGCTTGTTAAGGATTAAAGAAGATTTCCAGGGTCCTGGTTTCCCTAGACTAGTGCATGTAACTTAGTTTTCCAGGGGATTAGCCCCTTTGTTAATCCACAAAAAATAAAAAGGAATTCAAAAGAAATTTATGATTATCTTTCAGTAACATGAAATGAAGCATGTAGAAAAGTTGGGTGAATGACAAAGTAAACAATTGAATCTATTTCATTTATATCTTTTTCCCTCCTCTACTGACAGACCTCCACAAGTTTTGTAGTGATTCTCATAAACCTCAAATTATACAATTTTCAAGTGGCATATGTAGAAGTCATTGGCCTTTTCATAAATCCTGAGAGCATATCTTCTCACTTGCATAACTAGAGAGTCAATATTAAACCAAAATGATCAAAAAGAGAAGCAACCATCGCAGATTGACAAGTGACAGAAAATCATTGGATCTCCATGGCCGCAGGGAATGTAGTTGAACATCATGCTCCCAAGTAAGGCGAAAATGCCAGCTAAATCCAGACCAAGGACCAAAACAAATCACAGTTAAAAATGCTATCAAATCTCTACTTTAGAATTCTAATAGTGGAGGCAGCGGTATCACTATATTCTTCCCTTTCTGGTATTGCCACTGTAACTGAAGAACAAATGTACAAGATCAAGGAAGAGAGATCAGAGATCTGAAAATCATCTCTTCTTCCACCAATCTGGGATTTTAAGCCTCCAGCTTCTATGAACAGAACGTCTCATTGCTGGAAGCTTGTGCTTGATCTGTCTCCACAGCATATAAACAGCATCTTCTCTTTCTGGTGGGTACTGGAATTCATAGTGATGGGAGATGTTTTTAAGCTTCCTCCACATTTCAGTCCATTTCTGCTTTGGAAACTTACGAAGCTGATTGATCATGTAGCCTGGCTCTAATGCCTCTTTGAAAGAGAAGAACACTGAGAACTGAGAGTAGTCAATCTCATCCTCAAATGGGAGTTCAATTTGATCACTCACAATAACAGGAACACAGTGACTCACGATTGCATCAAAAAGGCGACAAGAGGAAGGTGTGTCTCCTGCTGGATGCAAACAGAATTTTGATGAACGCATTCCCTTAGATGACTGTTATAACAGAAGCAAAAATACTATAGTTAATCCTCTTTTCATTATCAACCAAAAAAAAAAAAAAGGAAAGTCTATGAAAAGAAGAAAAACAATTAATTGACCATGATTCTTCTCCTACTGCAAAGACTATCTATCTGATTAGATTACGAAGAAAATTTTGAGATCTATCATCTATGCTCCCTCAAAATGGTGCATGCTAAATCAGGGTATCATGAATATTCTCAATGAGAGGAAAATATCTAAATGCTTCGACATACATTACAAATAAGAATTTTTCTTCACAGGATTGATGGTATTCTATATCTGACCAGCTGAAAACATAATTAAAAAGTGCTCACACTTGGAAAGTATTTCATGTTGTTCAATTCATAAACAGCAAACAGCATCTCAGGGTCAGAATGCATGTCAAAAACATTTTTATTCGGAGCATATCCTTTCCTTTATTAAATGTTCTCCCTTGACTGATGATGATGAGGAAGAAAAGTGATTGCAAAAATTATCTTTTAACTTTAAGAGATGGTTAACCACAAATTTTCCAATTATAGACAAGTGAAGAACAGTACAAGTCATAGACTGCATGCATAACTATACTGCATACCAATTTTATGTTTTCTCCTGTAGCAATACTTCGTTCATAGTGAACATCATCATAACCAGCTAATATCTTAGCCAGTTTAACACGGACAATGCCTTCCTGCAAACATCACAGACCCCAAAAAATCAAGTTGCTTGGAATTTTAAGGAACTCATTATTATTCTTTCAATGAAATCTCGGTCAGACATACATCCTTACGGAATGTCTTCCCTCTGAAAAAAAGCAGTGTGGTGCGGGACTCAAATGGATCTTGAGGCTCATCATCTGTAAACGAATCCACAACATGTACATACGGGGAAACTACATCTTTGTTCAAATTAGACACGCTTCTAGGGTACCGGCTAAAATCTACAACAACCTGGATAGATTCATTCAGTTGATCCCGCAGGAACCTAAAGGCATTGGGATGTGTCATAGGAAATACATGGTCTCTACCTCCAGACCTCTGCCAGTATTTGGATTGCCTTAAGAATTCCATCAAATCAATCTGAACCAGAAACAAGCCATGTTTAACACTAACAACATAAATTTGGAAAAAAAAATACATAGAATAAACTCTAAGTTAGGGTTTTAGTGTAACTAAAATGTTCTCTTCTCTAGCCACCTTTTTAGTGAAACTAAAATGGACCACTTTTAATTTGCACTAAACATAAAATAGAATTCACATGCTTTATTTTGTTATACTCTAGAATGTATACTAAACACTACCTAAGGGCTTAGTGCAAGCGAGTATATTATTTAGAGTGCGTTTGGTAAGGTATTTTAGCTAAATAAAAGCTGAAATTGTAGTTGAAATAATTTCATTATTATTAGCTAAGATAGCTTTTGAAAAAACTACTTGAGATTGTATTTTTAATAAAGCTTCTTTTATAACTACTAATTGAACATTTTTTATAATGTTATCCCTTAATAACCTTATTCACTATTATTTATCATTTTAATAATGTTTTAATATGTCATTTTTATAATTTTCAGTTAATTTTTATTAAACATTTTCAATAAAATCAATTAGTTTACTTTTCAGCTAATTTTATTAACATACTCTTAAATTAGAGCACAAATTAAATAATCAAAAATAAAAAGTTTATCTTGAAAAACATGTATTTAATGCATTGATTATATTAAATACTACACTTTTTATATTAATTTTTTCACTTTTGATCATTTAACCGGTGTCTAGTAGTTATCATTTGCCTAAATCAAATCAGTAATCCACTAATCCCCATCCAATGGCTACCCAAAATTATAGAACTTTCCTTTTAAATTCTGTGAGGCAAAGACACAAGCAACTTGTACTCAAGGCTGGTGAACCTTGCACTGAAATTATAGCAAGAAATGCGGTTGCCTTTGAATGAATTGTAAAGAATGAGCAAAAAGAAAATCAGGGCCATGAATTTGGGTCAAGTACCTACCTGCAACTGTCGATCAATCTTCGTTTCTACATCCGTCATGTGATGGCCGTGGGTATTGAAACTGAGCGAAGAAAAGAAAGGAACGAAGAACACGTCAGCAAGCTCCGGATCCAAAACCCTTATGGCTCCGCTACGGTCACCGTCACCGTAAAGAAGCGACCCCATCATCCAGTACTCCACGCTGTGCTGCCTCTTCAGGCCGGAATTCTTGGGCCACGGCGGGAAATCCGCGGCGGTTACCGGAGTTTCGGACGTGCTCCGGCGATTGAGCATGCCAACATTGAACCGGCGGGGGAGATCGTACATGTAGACCCTGAGAGGAGGAGGAGGGACGGCGGTGGTGCACGGAGCAGTTGCAACCACCGCGGGTGATTTTAACATGGGAAAGGAATGGTAATAAGATCGAACGTCGAGTGTTCCTATCAAAATTGAGCACGAGATGAGGAATAGGAGCACCACTATGAAAGAAATAACCACTTTTCCAAACATGTCTTTTCTTTTTTTTCGTCAATTTTTTTTCTCCTCTATCAATGAAATGGTATAAAAAAAATATCAGCTGAGGCTAGTGATGCTGTTATTAGCAGTTGCTTTGCTTCTTCTTGCTCTTTGCACTTAGTAGCATTGCCCATTAGTGTGACAACCAAATTTGAACTGTCTGAACCGAAAGGTGAAAGATGCATTTCTTGGTTTGGAGGTTGAGTAAGGATCCTATCTATCTATCTATATATTTTTTTTATTTTTTAAAATGTTGAGTAATATTATTTTTATCATAATTATTCGATCAACATGTGGTTAGCTATTTATTTTCAATTCTAATCTTTCCCGCACCAAACGGAAAAGCAGGGGAAAACTTTGTGAACAAGGCAGAAAAAATGAAAATGAGAATCCAAATCCAAGTTCACGTTTATGTAATATATATTATATATTTTGACTAAAGTGAGTGGAACCATTTTGGGACGTGTAGGTCACTCATGTGATTCGTGAAGCCAATCTAATTGCCTTGCTAACCTGAGAGTTAGAAGAGGGGAGGGGGCACGATGTCATGTCATGTATTATCGTAGATGATAGCGTAAAGGGTGTGCGTGATAGCTATTTACGGTTCAGGCAGCGGTGCTACTAGAGTGTTACCTATCACCTGTTGGTAGTTCTTCCACGGTTTTGCCTCCTTGTTCTGAGATTGGGGTTTGTTGGGTGGCTCCACACATGCTGAGTGGATATTAAATTTACGCAAAGGCTTAACTTCGAGTCAGGAGAGATATATCCCGCATTTAATGGTTATCCAGCTTCCTAAAGCTATCATCCTCAAAATCGGAATCAGATGATGATAAGTATAACATTTTGTTGGATCGACTTGGTAGGTCCGACATGAATCGTCGCAGATGAAAAACTTCCTCACCCTCAAATTTCCCCCCTCCGCCAAAAAGCTCTGGGTACTCGGTGTTGGTATTCATCGGTCGACGAACTCTCTTTAACATTTGGTTCTATGGGTTCTTCTTAGCATCCCATGGAACATCGAAGTCTTTTTAAATTGGCCCTATAAAAATTTTAACCTAATAGGAAGGGTTTGCTAATCCAATTATCGTAATTAATCATCTTCGTTACTTACCCCGATCCCTAACATTCTGAATTCTCTCCTGCCAATTCTTGGTTCCTCTAATCCTATCAATGACGACCCTGGTACCTAACTACAGGTTTGGTTCTGAACTGTACTCTATTTCCCGTTCATTGCCTGGAGCTACAACTGTACAATGAAGACATGAAATGGCTTGAACAAGGAAGTCTCCTTCCTTGTCCGAAAGTGAGGAATTGAGAAGGTTAATTGATCGGAATCGGTACGCCTGATGGGGTCCGCGACTCCACCAGACTTTCCTGAAGGATGACAGGTTACAAGAAAAGAGGACAACTCAAGTCAGCATCGGAGACCCTCCTTGGAATGATTGGAAGAGTGTCAACAAGAAGGAGAGAAGAATGGAATGCCTCTTGGCCAAGTTGGACAAGCAAAAGAGGGAATGAAAGGAAGTGCCTACTTGCTTAACAATTTATACAATTGATGGGTAAGAAAGAAGTATGGCTACCACAGAAAACATGACATAGATGAGTTTCTCCAATTAGATACATACCTCGCATTCCGTTTCTTGGCCTTAGTGTGCCTCTGTCCCTAAGAACGATGATCTCCCTGGGAGCTTGAAATTCGGACATCGGTCTTCTTCTTTGGTCCCGTAGGCAAGCCCCTCTGTGACCCTTCCCACATTTCGTTAAACAGCACGTTGACGTCCCAACTGTTGGGCAACCATCTCATCCATCACACTTCCACCTGAGCTTCCCTCAAGTGACAACGCGTCTCTCTTCCTCTTTAGTAGGGCGGGGGAATAACTTTCCAGAAAAGGGGTCCTGAAGGCTTCCCAGGTGGTGAGGGTATCCAAGGCCACCACCCGGCCTTGAATGCCCCTACACCAAACCTCTACCTCCCCTCTGAGCATCAGGGATGCGAAGCTCACCCTTTGCTCATTGAGGTATCCCTTAGTGTCCAAAATCTCTTCGATCCTCTCAAGCCAAGTAGCTGCCAAAGCACGGTCTAGTCCTCCTTCAAAGATTGTTGGGTGACACCGCCAGAATTCTAAAAATCCACCCGCCTGGTGGTCTAGCCTCGGAGCTACTAGAGCCACTTGACTTAAGGGTAGGGTACGCCAGAGAACAGTGGTCTACTGGTTCAGGGCGTGGGTCAACTCTTCGATAGTCGTAATGGAGGCATCTCGAGGGTTTCCCATAGCCCGACGTCTACCTCGCCTGCCTCTAGTCATAATTCTCTACACATTAAACAAAATATAGAGTTGATCAGGCTCTATATTTAATACAATGCATACAAGACTACAACTAAACTCAGACAACTAACTCATCCACAGTCCATCAGGATTGAACTGCTCTAATACCATAATGTAACGTCCTAATTATGTGGACCTAGAAATAATGTCTGGTGGAGACACATTTCCAAGTTTATGAAATAATTTTGCGCCATTATCGATATCGACATTCAATCAATCACATAAATATGCTTAAGTAATCCAACGTTTATATAAGCGGAAGTCAACCATACAAAACTCAAGTGTATCATTTAAACGCCACTTAGTGGCTTCAAATACAACATCACTATTCCACATGGAATTTCCAATTAACATTGTACAATTACACTATAAGTCTCCCTAGTAGAGCATAGGCCACCTAGAGAGCCAATCCCCGCCGTTAAGCCTTCAAGTCGGTTGGCTCTACTTCTGACAGAAACTTCGTGCATACTAAGATGAAATCCACAACGTGTGGTGAAACTTACGTCCCAGTGAATGTGATCATGCATACAGTGAAGGGATTACAGGCAAATGGAAATGCAACACCTCGACAAGTAAATATCTAATCGTATAATCATGCATATCATAACAAGTAAACCAATCAAATCCTCCCACAAGGAGCAATCTAGTGTTTATCCCACACCAAGGGTTTCTTTTCACTGTTACGTCTTTTGAGCATTCGGCCATGTGACCAAGGACCGTCGTCCAAGGCCACCCTCTTAAGTTTTATTATCAAACAAGGATAATATGCATGTAATAACTTTTAATTGAGGATCCCCATTCACCTCTTGGACCAGAGGTCAATGTGATTACCTCATTCCTCTTATTCCTCTTTGTTCTGAAGACCCCTATTTGGTCCGTAGACCCATGAAACTCCTCTTGGCCAAAGGCCCATGAAAACATTTATACATGAATAGGGTTTTCAAAACGTGAGAACATAGTTCATGGCATGTATACATGTTACATATGTTAAATGATAATTCCAAGACATACAAAACTTCATAATCAATACTATCATGAAACCCTAACCTTCAAACCTAGGGCATGAGAAACATAAGCATTTCAAACAATCAATCCAACTATCAATGCTAGATTCACCTCTAATCAACCACAATCAAGCAATATAAGCAAGGGAAGTAAGAATAAGGGGCATTCATAGGATCTCATACAAGAATGAAAGTGAGTAGGTGAACCACCCTCACCTCAAAGCAAGAAATGAAGAAGGCGAGGGTTGAAGATGATGACCCAAGCTCCTTGATTGGTGTGGGGGCTTCAATCCAAGCTGCCCTCCCTTGATCTCCCTTCCTCTTTCTCTCTCTAGTCCCTCTCTCTACAAGTGAAGAAAAGGAAAAGAATGAGGGCAAAGCCCTCACGAATCTGTTTTTAAAAGTTGGGTTTGCGCGTTCTCGATCAAGCGAACAAATCCTCGCTTGAGCGAGCGAATTAGTGCGCTGCAAATTGGTGTTCTCGCTCAAGCGAGAACCTTCTCGCTTGAGCATAATTGCGCAGGAAACAAAAATCTATCCTATCTGACTTTGTCTTGATCAAGCGAGAGCAAGTCAGAGAGCAACCCCTGATTATGGATGGAATTGCGCTTGAGCGAGCCTAATTGCACTTTAGCATAATTCCATCACCAAGAGCCTCGCAAAATGGCCCTGTCCCTTGCTCAAGTGAGTCCTTCTTGCTTGTGCGAGGATGACAAAATACAATTTCACGCTTTTTACTGATATGCTCGCTCAAGCGAGACCTTCTCGCTTGAGCGAGAGTATTAGAATCCTGAACTCTCATTTTTACTCCTATTTTCCTCTTCCCCCAATTCCTTTTATAAAACCTGTTAGGTATATGCACTAGAGACTTATATGTTTTTGAAACATCCATCACATGTTTCATATTATTTTATAAAGGCAATTCATTCTTTTAAGAATACAATTAATGTTCTTAGAATAGTAAGCTCAAACTTCATAAGAAATCAAGTAGATGACTTGATCGTGGGATCTTATGAAGAACTATTCTTAAAATAGTCCCTGGTCAAGTATCATCTTAGGACAAAAATGCATTTAGACTAGTATGTGAGTTCATTGATGATCACATCTTACGGATCATGGATATGAGATATCATGTGCTCACATAGGTACATATTAAGAGTAATAGTGTACTGGACAGACCCACCTTAAGAACGTTGCATGGATTGTTACATAAGTGTCATGAACGTTTCTTAAAATGATAAATGTTATATGAAGTCCTTTGACCTGAAATCACTACGATTCCTACATAAGGAATTATATGTTTTAATATCATCAAACGTTGCCTGTAACAAGTTAATCATAAAGTTGATTTTTGGACATATAATAAATTATGTGGTGGGATGTGAGTGACCTAGATGGGATTTGTCCCTCCTATGTAACAGGAGTTATATCTGTAGGCCTCTTGATAAAGTGAGACTACAAAATGCATGGCCATGCTCAGGAGGATAAACATGAGATGTTTATTTTATGTACAGTCTACTTGGGGATCAAGAAAACATAAATTGAACTATACAAGGTTGACACATTCCATGCCCTTGTGTTCAATTAGATATTTGGACAAAGGGACAGATCATATAAATTATCATAAAATAGGATTTGTCAAAGTTGTTGATAATCTCAATATTTGGGTAGTGATGTATTGCTAGATATCGCTCATTATTTATGATATTAAATATAAAAGGGTTTTATTTTAATATCATAACCAAATATTAAAAGCATATTGGGTCACACACATACAACAAGCCGTTAGGAAAAGATAATAATTCTAATTTGATTAGAATTATAACCTAATGGGTCAGGCCCATATGTGTTAGGGATAAGTGAGTGAGGGGTAAACCCTAGCCATCATTCTATAAATAGAGCATGAGATTGCATTACCCTATACACACATGAGTCGCTCTTACTCTCTAAAGGCTACTAGCAGAGTTGAGGAGGGTTTCCTAGTCCGGCTGTTGGCGTGGACACACTAGAGACGTGGTTGCTATTGTCTCGTTCGTAATCCTTAAAAGGTACGACCTTTTGTTTTATGTCTTTTATGCCTTAATTCGTGTTTTCGCATTAACGATCATAACAAGGGAGGGAATCCATTTATTCCACTGCACCTGACCACATGCTTGATTCCCTTCAAAACTCTCTTCCTCTAAATTTCGTCAACTCTCTAACTTAATTCCTTCCATTACAATCTAATTCCCTCCTTCAAAACCTCTACTTTCCTCCTCATCTCTATACCTGCTAGGTTTCTTCACCTTAGGGTGTGATCCCTCCTAAATTCCACCTACAGTTGTGTTGGGTTTAATACTTGATTTTTCTTCTAAATTCCCCTTAACACTCATAAACTCTCAATGAATCCCTATATCTTCTCTTAATCTACCCTCAGACTCCTAGATCCTCTTTCTACTCCTAGCTCCCTTCTCTTGGTGGGATTCACCACCTAAGGCTTCCACTATCTTTTCTAGGTCCTAATTTTGGGGTTTACAATCATCCCTTTGTTGCCACTAGCACTACGAAAGAGGGAGTCCTAGTATCGCGTTCGTGTGGATTACTAGTGGAGGCATAGCTACTCTTGCATGCACATGATTTAGCAAAAATGAATGCAATAACTTGTCGCATTGAAAGGTATACTCTATAACACGATTTATGGCTTTTGCTTGGATCCTTTGAGGGTTTGGAAATATATAAATTTTAAAAGTCCAGTTCTTCCGCTACGTTTGACCTTCCAAAAACCCAACACTGCATACTTTACCTCAAGCAGCAACAAATAGCATGTGTGATGACAATGTGCTTGTGTGTGAGGATCCTATAGGCCGAATTGTTTGAGGAGCCTGTGTGAAACTCGGTCTTTCCCTGTTTGGGAATTGGGTCCTCATTTTGCGAAACCGAGCAAACTGACCCGAACCAAGGGTAGCTTCAGTGACGCGTGACACACACAACACAGGGGTTACCCGACTCTACATCAATTTTGTGATTTTTGTTTCCCCCTTCTACTTTGAATCCCTAGCCTGCCTCTCGTCTCATACTCTTGTCTCCTCACCCTTGCTCGTCGCAACTCCACCGTTGACAGCTTCCCCTCCTTTTGTCGCTCTCCGCTCGTGGTCACCGGAACTGTTCTATTCCCCTTGGCATGGATCGTTTCTGCTACCTTAATCCTTGGCCTTGGCAAGAATCACCTACCTCGTCTTTCCTGCCTATAGAGGAAGAGGGGCTTTGATCAGAAGGTTCGTCATTCTTCTCGACCTTGCGGGTTTTTTTCCCTTCTTTCGAGTCTTAGAAGTGGTAGCCTACAACAAAGTAAAAGTTATATGATTGCATACGAAGTATACGAAATTTTGAAATAAGGAATCTAACTTACAAAAGGTTTCTGGGAAGTAGAGACAACCTTTCGTTTTTTAGGTTTCTTTCCTTGTTCTTCCTTATTATCCCAATCCTTTTAGTTTCTTCTGAGAGCTTCGTACTTTGAGCTAATAAGAAGATAAGAAGTGATAAGTATAAAGTTTGATTAAGGTAGAGAATTGAAGAATATCTTGTGTTCTTACCTGAACTATGAAGTTCTTATATCGAATTCTCACGTGTCCTAAATCCACAAGGGGTATAAAAGGATAGTTGTCAAGGGTATATTTTGTTAAAATAACTCTTTTCGAAATGGGTTTGACATCATTAAAAAGAATTTCGAGATTTACAGGCCTAGTCCATTAAGGACCATGTAAACTCTTCGCCAAACCAAATTTTGCAGTTGGTAAAGATGGAAATCGAGGGCAATACTTTTCAAAAATAGTTGTACCCTTAGAATTGATAACTTTATAATTTTGCATGTTGGAAGAAATCTTTTCTTTAAAAAAAAGAGCAGCTTCAGAAATTGTTCTGGATATTTTATCAGGATTATAGAACATGTGAAAATACTTCTCGAAAGCCTCAATCTCTTTAATATCCAAACCTTTTGTCTTCTTCTTTGGTTTCTGCACATAAGGAATGTCCTTCATTAGTCTTGAAAAACATCTATCTTCATCAACTTGAATGATTTTTTATACTTAGACCACCATTCCTCGAAGGACAATGTGCAATAGTAAGAGCTCAAAAGAAACTGAAGAAATGGATAAAGGCCTTTTAGCCTTTGCTGTTTGAAGCTCTTTAAAAGCCCTCTTCGCCATTAACTAAGTCTTCCACTAAGACTTGAGATCTAGATTTGAAAAATGGGTGTTGGATGAAGTTGACTCATACCCAAATTGTCGAGCAACCAATTGTGGTTGATAGGAGTAAACTCGAAAATCCTTTACGTGGAAGCCATAGTATAGGAGATCATAGGAAAGAAACTGCTTCCAAATTTCTAAACTTTCAACTTGTGCACCTAGAGTGTCACAAGGGAATTTTCGAGTGAACCACTCAGGTCCCTCGAGGTCAAGTTGAAAATGGGGAAAGATTGAGAGAGTGTTTCTTGATGTTTAGGAAAGAATAGAAGTAATACTTAAAGGAATCCAAATAATCCTTTTTGGGAGTAGGAGTGAGGAAGGTTAATTTGTAACCTTCGATAGAAGTTGGCAGATTCGAATTTGAAGGTTTTGAACTTTGAAATTTCCTTCAAAAATGGCATTGAGCCAAAGTTGAAGAAACCAGAAGGGGCCACACAAGTTTTTGACAGGTCTCGACAAGTTTCAAGCAGAAAATGCTTTCGGTGAGCATATCATATACATTGGCTAACAAGAACCTATTGAGATCCAATCGAATCCCTTTGGCAAGAAGTTGAGCTAAGGGAAGATAGGATTTGGGGACTTGAAGAGATCTAGAACAAAACACAAAAGCAAAAAGCCACACTATAGAAAGGCAACTTGCTCTTCCTCGGTAACCTTTCTAGATTGAGCATTAGTTTTGGATGAATTGAGTGTAAGTCAATTTTTTTTCCAATTTGGTTCAACATGAGGTTTTGGGACTTTCATGGTAGGAAGAATGAGTTCACCATTCAGGTCGAAGGCCAGTATTTAATGGCAGCCACATCGAAGAGAGTGGGCGTGAGCATGCCATAAGGAAAATGAAAAGAATTTGTTGATCTTTCCCAGAACAGAAAAAAGAAAGAATCAGGGTAGGATCCATACTTAAATCAAACTCACTAAGTTGAATAAGATAAAAATACCAAGTTGTTTCCACAAAGGACCCATGGTAGTTTCGATCCTATTTAAACCACATGACATAAGAGTCTTTTCGAGTAAAAGGAGTAGCACGAAAGATATTCGAAATATCATCTAAGTGGTCTACTCGAATGGTGTTTTTGAAAGCAAGAATCCTCTCTTCTTTATAACTTGGAAAGAAATCAATGTATTGATTAAGATAGGAAGGAGTTTTGTAAGGACCCAGGAAAAGAAAATTGTTTTTCTCTAATGGAATAAGGAATCAGTACCTGGGATTTCCCTATATACGTCATTTTTCCTCGCCTAAATATTTTCAGGCTCAGAAGAACGTAAACAGTGTCATTCCTAGCCAATAGGTCACCTTTAATCACAACAAGAGGGAACATACTTTGAACCTTCAAATGCCATTGACGAAAACTTTCAAGAACATGTTTTTTTGAAAAGAAAATGGTGATGAACAAGCAAGAGAGCTCTGAAATTATGCAAGAAAAGAAAATTCAGCTCACCTCGATAAAATAAACAGTGAAATACTGTTTAAATGGTGAAAATGAACAAACAATATGAGAAAAGATCAAAACCTTGAAGGAACGAGAAGGACGTTATGCGCAGTGAAAAAGAGAGAGAACGAGAATTCTTGATGTTGAGAAGAAGCGTGAAGTTGAAAAGGTAAAGTAAAATACAAAACCATTTGGGTATTGTATAGGATAAGTAGGAATGCTTATGATAAGACAGATGAAAGATACAAAAATAACCCGTGATTACACGTTCTTGGGACGTGGGAAAGTGACCTAGAATCTTGGATTGACAGTTATTTTTTAAATAATGTACTGAAAATATAATTTAAAAATTAAATGAGAAGTTGGAAAGGTTTCGTCTAAAGTATTTAGATTTTCCCTCTTCTTTTTGAATTATTGTTACAAGGAATACCAAAGGTTTGTTCTAAAAATATCTCTTTCTTCAATAAAAGTAAGTCAATTCTCGAAAAAGAATATTTTTGGGGGGCATCTGTTGGTATTCAATTTATGAGTCTTTCGAATTACATGAGGCCTTAAGTCTTTTTGCAATCCAAGAAGGTTCATTTTAAGCTCTTGAGTAGACAAAAGAATATTGTTAAGTTGAAAGATGAAATATGACTAAGTTATGAGAAAGCCAACATCTTCGAGTCTAAAGAACAAAAGATATTCGAATTGATTAAGATTCGAGATGATTAAAATTGAATGATCATTGGCTAAATTAACTTAGTAAAAGTTGAGTTCATTAAGACTCGAAAAGGAATTGTAATACAAATTTGAAAATAGAATATTTCGAATATTTAGAAGAGACAAAGATAGTTTCTTTTATTCATGAACAAATGAAATTCGAATTAATAGAGTTTGAATACAATTTGAAAAGCACATGTTAAAAGAGAATCTATCCTATGTATTCTAATATAAAAAGATAAACTATCATATACTCCAGGATGTACTTGACTCTTGCCTTCCGAACCTCTTCTTCCTCTTTCTCTTCCGTAGGCTTTGATTGAACCACCAGGGAAATGACATTGTGCTGGATTGATTAAGCAGCCCTGTGTATCAATCATAAAGCAAGAAAGATGGTGTTTAAAACAAAAAGCAGTAGAAATTGGCTAATACGTTCGACCCAAAAGAAAGTCTTTAAAAAGGGTTGAAAAAGCTTATAGCTTTAGCTATTACGTCAACCTTATAAAAAAATGAAATCATTAAAGATTAGGTTGAACGTAATAGCCATAGAAAGAAACTTTCCATTTTTTTGAAGTAAGGGAAGAATGAGGAAGTGTGGAGAGGAATGAGAAGATTCTGAATAGTGACCCTATTTATAGGGGTGAGAGGGAGAAGAATCATTAATGAGCCTCCACTACTAAAAAGATCAATATTAGAGAGGGATTTTAGAGAGAGGTTTTAATCTCTCTCTATTTGCGAGGGATTTTGTGACGGATTAATTTTATCCGTCACAAAAGTTGTGGCAATTAAATTTTGTGACGGATTTAGAGAGGGATAATATCCCTCGCTAAAATCCATCGCTAATTCTGTCACAAAATTTTTGCTGCACAAGTAGAGAGGGGATTTTGTGACGGATTTTTTCCCTCTCTAACAAATCCGTCACAAAATTCCTCGCTAAATCAGGAACATTTTAGTGAGGGAAAATTCCTTCACTAAGTAGTGAGAGATTTCTGATTCTCCTCACTAATTAGCGAGGGATTTCAGATTCCCTCTCTAATTAGCGATGGATTTCAATTCCCTCACAAAATATCAAACAATCTATACCCTCCATTTAGCGAGGGATTTCATATTCCCCTCACTAATTAGCGAGGGGATTTCAGATTCCCTCTCTAATTAGCGAGGGAATTTAATTCCCTCACAAAGTATCAATAATCTATACCTTCCATTAGCGAAGGGATTTCATATTCCCTCACTAATTAGCGAGGGAATTCAGATTCCCTCTCTAATTAGCGAGGGATTTCATATCCCTCACAAAATATCAATAATCTATACCCTCCATTTAGCGAGGGATTTCATATTCCCTCACTAATAAGCGAGGGATTTTAGATTCCCTCTCTAATTAGCGAGGGATTTCAGATTCCCTCACAAAATATCAATAATTTATACCTTCCATTTAGCGAGGGATTTCTTAATTCCCACACTAATTAGCGAGGGATTTCATATTCCCTCTCTAATTAGCGATGAATTTCAATTCCCTCACAAAATATCAATAATCTATACCCTCCATTTAGCGAGGGATTTCATATTCCCCCACCAATTAGCGAGGGATTTCAGATTCCCTCTCTAATGAGCGAGGGATTTTAATTCCCTCACAAAATATCAATAATCTATACCTTCCATTTAGCGAGGGATTTCAGATTCCCTCACTAATTAGCGAGGGGAATTCAGATTCCCTCTCTAATTAGCGAGAGAATTTCTATCCCTCACAAATATCAATAATCTATACCCTCCATTTAATGAGGGATTTCATATTCCCCTCACTAATTAGCGAGGGATTTTAGATTCCTCCTCTAATTAGCGAGGGATTTCAGATTCCCTCACAAAATATCAATAATCTATACCTTCCATTTAGCGAGGGATTTCTGATTCCCTCACTAATTAGAGAGGGATTTCAGATTCCCTCTCTAATTAGCGAGGGATTTCAATTTCCTCACAAAATATCAATAATCTATACCCTCCATTTAGCGAGGGATTTCATATTCCCTCACTAATTAGCAGGGGATTTCATATTCCCTCTCTAATTAGCGAGGGATTTCATATCCCCTCTCTAATTTGCGAGGGATTATCTACTCCCTCTCTAATTTTCCTTTTGAAAAAAAATGTAATTAAATACCTATTCACAATTTTTTATAAATTAGGAAAATTTTTTGAAAGAATTATTGCATTAAATACCTATTTTTAATTTTTTTAGATTTTGATTTTGATTATTTGAGAATTTTGAAATTAAATCTATATTTATAAGGCTTCACTTTTTGAACCAACGTGTAAATTCTCACAGGGAGAGTTAACCCCACCATGATGGATGTTCCTGGCTCAAACAGAAATATTGCATTAGGTGGAGGATACATGTGGTTCAAACCAAAAAATTTTAAAAATATTTTATTTTCCCCTTTTAAAAAATGAAATTATGCTTTAATTTACATGTGTATGATGTTATAACCCTAACCCTAAGTGTCTACTTTCAAGTTAGGGGAAGTGCAAGCAAAGTTCCAATGCAAATTTTTATATGGTGATCACAGGGGATGTCGGGGGTGGTGAGGGGAACCTTGGAACCAAGTTTGGTGATTTTTTGAAATAAAGTGTAATTATGGTGAAATATTGAAGATACAATAGAGGAAATTAATAATAAATAGTAAGAGTCACAAAAAAATTTGTGGTAAAATAATTTTAAGGCATATTTTGCATGGTAATGAATGTTGGTGTGTTTTGGAAGCATTTCGGAATTTGTGGATAGTGACTTGAATGATGGCAGTGTTAAGATGTTTATAAAACCCTAACCCTAAGTGCTTACTTTCAAGTTAGTGGGAGTGCAAGCAAAGTTCTAGTGCGAATTTTTATATGCGATCATAGGGGATGTCGGGGGTGGTGAGGGGAACCTTGGAACGCATGTTTGGTGATTTTTGAATAAAGTGTAATTATGGTGAATTAATTGAAGATAATAGAGGAAAATTAATAATAAATAGTAGAGAGTCGCCAAAAAGTTTGTGGGAAAATTATTTTAAGCACCTCTTTCTCTTGTATGGTAATGCATGTTGGTGGGTTTTGAAGCATTTCAGAATTCGTGGATAAGTGACTTGCATGATGACATGTGTAAGATGTTATAACCCTAACCCTAAGTGCTTACTTTCAAGTTAGTGGAAGTGCAAGCAAAGTTCCAGTGTGGATTTTTATATGGTTATCACAGGGGATGTCGGGGGTGGTGAGGGGAACCTTGAAACCAAGTTTGGTGATTTTTTGAAATAAGTGTAATTATGGTGAATTAATTGAAGATAAATGAGGAAAATTAATAATAAATAGTAAGAGTCGCCAAAAATTTGTGGGAAAATTATTTTAAGTACCTCTTATATGGTAATGCATGTTGGTGGGTTTTGGAAGCATTTCAAAATTCCTGGATAAGTGACTTGCATGATGACATGTGTAAGATGTTATAACCCTAACCCTAAGTGCCTACTTTCAAGTTAGTGGAAGTGCAAGCAAAGTTCCAGTGTAAATTTTTATATGGTGATCACAGGGGATGTCGAGGGTGTGAGGGGGACCTTGGAACAAGTTTGTGGTTTTTGAAATAAGTGTAATTATGGTGAATTAATTGAACATAAATAGAGGAAAATTAATAATAAATAGTAAGGGGGTCCCAACAATTTGTAAAAAATTATTTTAAGTACTTTTATATGGTTAATGGCATGTTGTTGGTTTTGGAAGTGTTTAGGAATCGTGGATAAGTAACATGCATATGGCATGTGTAAGATGTTATAAACCTTAACCCTAAGTGCTTACTTCAAGTTAGTTGAAGCGCAAGCAAAGTTGAGTGTGAATTTTTTATATGTTGATCACAGGGGATGTTGGAGTGTGAGGGGGAAACCTTGGAATGAAGTTTGGTGATTTTTGAATAAAGTGTAATTATGGTGATTATTGAAGATAAATAGAGGATAATTAATAATAAATAGTAAGAGTCTCCAAAAATTTGTGGGAAAAATTTTTAAGCACCTTTTGCATGGTTAATGCATGTTGGTGGTTGTGGAAGCGTTTCAGAATTCGTGGATAGTGACTTGCATGATGACATGTGTAAGATGTTATTAACCCTAACCCTAAGTGCCTACTTCAAGTCAGTGGAAGTGCAAGCAGAAGTTTCCATGATAAATCCTTAACCAAGAATGACAACCACCCCTTTGTGACATCGTCACGAGCCTCAAAACCAGTTTGGTGAATTTTTCTCAAAAAAAATGTAATTAGTGTGAATTTTTAAGTTATTAAATGGTAAAAAATCTTTTAAAATTAGTCACTTGGACATAAAAATTATGAAAAATATCTTTTAAAACGTACTTGGGGGGTGCCCCTAACAAGTTCAATGTCATTATATATCAACCTTAGGTAGGGAAGATCCCCTGAACGAATGGTTAACCCTACTTTAATGGTGAAAAGAGCACCTCATTCTAGTGTGTTGACAGTCAATACTCAGTCGTAAGCTTCAGACCACATCTCTTGGCGTGTTAATGAGCCTCAAAAACCAAGTTTCGTGAATTTTCTCAATAAAATGTAATTATGGTGAATTTTTAAGTGATTAAATAGTCAAAAATCTTTTAAAATTAGCACGTTGGGCATAAAATTATGAAAAATTCATTTTAACGCACTTTTTGTATGTCAAAATGGAGATCATAACTTGTTTTGTAGTTAGCAAATATGGGAATCGTATGACGTGATAAAAGATCAAAGTATAACATGGAGTCTATTAACCTTAACTTAACCCTAATCTAGCTATGACTATGCTACATGAAAGTTGGTTTCCCATGCTAAATCCTTAATCAAGAATAACACCACCCCTTTGTGACATCGTCACGAGCCTCAAAACCAAGTTTCGTGAATTTCTCAATAAAATGTAATTATTGTGAATTTTTAAGTGATTAAATGGTCAAAAGTCTTTTAAAATTAGCACATTGGACATAAAAATTATGGAAAATTCTTTTTAATGCACTTCGGGTGCCCCAACAAGTTCCATGTCATGCTATATGAACCTTAGGTGGGGAAGATTCCCGGAACAGATAGCTAACCCTAACTTTAAATGAGTGAAAAGAACACCTCATTCCAGTGGGTTGACAATCATAATCGTCATAAGCTTCAGATCACATCTCTTTGACGTGGTATTTAATATCAATCTTTATTCTTATTACTATGATTTTATTTTTTTTAATTTTATCTTATTCTAAAAATATGTTATTCTATAATTTATTCTTATTATTATCAAATAATAATATAAGTTATATTTCAATAGTAAGACATGATCTTCAATAAACATTTAATATTGAACTTTTCCAATATTATTCTAGTTCTTACTTTTTTAGTTTTAAATTTATTAATTTAAAATTATCTAATTGAGAGTGGAATTCTTCGTTAATTGAAATTATCTAAATTAAAATTCTATTTAGATTTTTAAATGTTAATCCTTTTTTAATTTCTTAAATTAATAACTCACCCTATCATTTAATGTAAATTATTCAAAAATATTATAAGATATAAAATATAATATATTAATTGTCCAAATCTTTTTTTATAATTTTAAAGATTTGCTTTATTATAAATTTAATTTTAATTACATAAAAAATTAAATTCAAATTTAATTTAATTTTAGATGTGACCTATAAAATAGGATAATGTTACTTTTTTTCCTATTGGTTATGTGAATTTATTTAATATAGGTAATAAACAATAAATAAAAAACTATAAATTGTGTAATTATTATAATTATAAATGATACTTTAAAATTTTTCATTTTATGTTAATATAGTAAATAAAATAAAAAAAAGTTAAAAAATCATACTCACACATAAATCAGATCTCTCAAACTCTCACAGCCCAACAAAGTTGTAATAGAAATTATATAAGTTAATAAAAATAAACTAAAATAAAAAAGAAAGGCTAGGGTTCAAAAGTTACAAACATACTCACATTCACTTATCACTTATTAGGGTTACAGAATTGGAAAAGGGGTCAGAGAGAGCGAGAGAGATTTGGGGGAAGTCATGCCTGCGCGGCCACGTCTATGGTGAGGAGGTTCCGCGACGTACGATGGGTAGTGTAGAACGGCGCACCGATGGAGGGGATTGGCAACCGCACAACAGCGTGACGGTGGCGCGATAGCTGACATGGTTGTGGGTGTTACATTTCTCCCCTCCTTTAAGAAATTTCGTCCTCGAAATTTGAAGTTCCTATTGCTGGATAGGGCTAAATCTAGTTTCTTAAGCTTTAAGAATCACTCTTCTAGTTGGATCATATAAGACCTTAATAGTTCCCTAAAAGTTGGATAATCATTTTAAAACTACTCGTGATGTAGGGATGATATCTTGAATTAGATCGACCTAGCTTTCAAACTCTTACTTCTCCTCTAACAACCAGTAGCGAATTTTGAAACCTTACCTAACACCAAAATAGGAGAAATCTTTACCTAAACTTAACCGAATAATTTTTCGGTATGATCTAATATCCCATAAGATTTGATCAGGAACATCTATTTTCGATGAGCAGATCTTATCAAACTTTCCACCATCATTCATACTACCTTAATTCTAACTAGAGTGCTAGGTTAATTCTTTTATGAGGTGTGATACTATGCTACCCCGTCTCCTTCCTCGGGTATTTGGTAAGCAACTAGACACTCCATTTCGGCTTATAGTCGACATAGAGTCATAATACCTAATGAAACGCACAGTTTCAATCCATAAGTCAAATAGCTAAGTTCTCCTATAAAAATTTTCTTAGGAATCTCCAACGTATGTTCCTCACAATAACTATTTTCCTTAACATTTTATTCTGATTCCCAATGATCCCTTACAATATCTTATTTCCTTACAACTCTAAGATGTTCATTTTCCTTCACTATGTATGAATATCTAATTCCATAATAGTCACAAGTGTTGTTTATTATACCTATGATTACATTAGTTCCCTTGGTCTTAATATCAGCACTCTTACTGATCTAGTTAATCTTCCATTTCTTCCCGATATAAAGATTCTAAGTTCTTTCTCTCTTAAGGATCTTAAGTTTATCTCTATCCGATTAAGGTGAAATCCTCTGACTCACGAATCAGGTTGTTTTTGCCCTATCTATCACTTATTATATTAATCGTTGTAGGATCTTCCTACCTAAACATCGATCACCACTTATAACCAAGGCTTAACTCCATAAGCTGTTACTCCTAAGAAGGTCTCACCATTCACCACCACCTTATGTTCTTTTCCTAAACAAATATGCCTCCAGAATTTTATTTCCACCTAACTAAGACTTATAATTATACCATTCCACTTCTAACCTACTTCTCCTTAATAACCCCAAGGTTAATCCAAAGAATTCTATACCTCCCGTTGGATCCTAGAAATAGGCGAGAACATTGCACGAAAGAAGGAAGATAAGTTGGCTTGAATGAGGCTAGAATATTGGGTTCACAGAGGAGGGAAAGGAACACCAATGACAACCAATCCAGATGGAATTACTAGACACCTATAGCATTCATAGTAAAGTCCAAAGCATATTGTAAGATCACCTATAGTCTCGATATATAGATAGAGGTAATCTATCTTTAAACCTATCTTAGAGAATATTATTATTATTTTTATTCCTTATGGTTGTTATACCTCCAGGGATTGTATTTGTCCCCTAGGGCATCCTTACGTGAAACATCACCTACCTAAGTGTAGTACTATTTCCACTTTCAAAATCTTGCCCAGATATTCACCTATTTATATACTCTTCTTTGAGAATCTAAGCCCATCAAGATCAATGCATAAACTAATCCTATAAAATTTAGCAAGATCATACTTAATCAACACACTCGTAACCAAATCCAATCTAATCATTTATGAGGTTTCACTCACATACCTATTTCAATTTACAGAAGCGTCAATCAAGCATATCTCTTAATCATCAAAGTCAACACATACAACAATCCCTCATTGTTTGTCATATCTATTATTTCTACTCACCTCATGGAAGTGTTATCCCTTAGCTCATACAAATGTAGTTCTTGTAGTGCTTACTCATGCATCTAATTCCCTATTCCACGATTTCTTTCTTCAATCTCCTCTGCGCAATCTTGGTACTAGCAGATCATTTGCTTAGTCATGTTCTATTATCCGACTAAAATTCCTTAAGAAACACATCTTGTGCTATTGATCTCAACACTCTGACTTCCTTCGTCTTAAATCATGTTTTCCACTTATTTCTATAAACCTTTATGTTATCAATCCATTAGAGATAGCAATCATGCTTTATTGTATCTATAAATCTCCAAGCATGGCACCTATTCCACAGTCAAACCCTTTCAGACCTCAGGTCAACCAATAAGGTATCCGAATATGCCTTGATTGCTAAGATCCAATCTCAAACCGCAGATTTGTCATTCCTATCCTTAACTCCATCACTATTTATCCTGAGTATACCCCAAGTCATCCATCGCCTCTAACTCACTTTATCAAATCAATTATCCCCCTTTTTTTCATATTTTTTTTATAATCGAATTCTCAAGAGCTATTAATATTAATCCCTAATATCAAAATCTTAATGATTAAACCCCAATGATCAATCATCTTAAACCTTGAATTCACAACCTCGAATCCATCATCGATCCCTTAGGTCATTCATCTAAAGGAATGGAAACCTAACCTTAGTGGTCATCCTACTCTAACCTTTGATGTCTCACTCATCACCTCAAATCACAAGTCAAGTCAACTATTGGCTACACTAGTGTACAACCTCAGGACCTAGAGGTCTTAGCAAACCCGTTTTAGAGACTTGATTACTTGGTTCATTCTCCAATTCGATTAACTTTTAATGGTAGAAACTCTCATGAGGGAAAGAGGATAGATCTAAGGATAAGGATAATTCAACTCACAAGGGAGAAACACAGGCATATCTAGGTGCTTTATATATATTCATACTTATATATCTAAGATTTTTAAATAATTAATACACAAATAAAACTTCTATCAAACTCAAAACTCAATTCAATTCCAAACAATAAACATGCTACAAACTACTGCATACAAGTAGGAAGTAAAGCTCACCATGCCAAAGTCACACGAAACAACATGAAGCAATCACTTGCACACCAGTTCATCAATCCAAACAAAATCATGAAAAGAATAATCTTAATTCAAACACATGGGGTTCTACTCAAGACATCAACAAGAAGGAAAAACCCTATAGACGACATGACTCCATCTCTTTAATTGCTCACGTTCATCATATAGATGACCAAGACATTCTTCCCCTTTCTCCACCACTTACTCGAGCTGAGATTATCAACCTTGTGCCCTCAAAACTCACAACTGCAAGTTGTCATACTCCTTCCTAACCTGAACAGGCCATTGGGGTGGCCAGTCCCGCTGTCCTGTACCAGAGTAGTTAGAAGCACATCAGCCTTGCCATACTTCAAAACACCTAAACCGGATCAAACTAGACTCGATACGACCATCAGACCCAAACTTCACAGTCCGGTTGGACCGAACTGCTCTGATACCACTAAATGCAACACCCTCATCCCATGACGGGTATTACACGACTAACTCGATTGCGATTTGGTTAAATTATCTCGTAATAAAAATGAGGAAAGTTGGTAATTGTTTTTTTTTCTAAAGCATATTATTAAATTATGTTTGGGATAAAACAAGAAGAAGTACATTGGTATTAAACATATCATTTCGTTACTATTCAAAATTACGATGGACATGACGTACATCTAGGATGGGATTTTAACATACTACACCACATAAGCAGTGAATCCTCTATTTGACTACAACCTTAGACACTACCATTTGACTTAAACGAGATCCGGTTCGACCTGAACACCACGCCCTTCTTCAGAACAACGTGCATCCTTCCAGAGTCCATGCCCTTTTAGGTGCCAAAATAATAACAGACAACAAAAGAAGACAAGGGGGTGAGAACACTTTACATGAACTCACTTAACGCAGGATATGATAACTAAAGCAGACAGACACGGGAAATTCGCACAATTCATACAACAATCAATCCAACCATTCACATAGAAAGTCACAACATCATGAAATGATGTGATATGCTCATGCAATGCAAATAACCTCGTCCTTCACCAAGGACCTCAAGCAACTACTATGTACCATGCAATGCATGAGGGCCCGGGGAAACATCACCATCCGCAGAGCACAACAGCAACTGCCCGACCATATATGTACAACGTATCAGGAGTTAGAGTCTGTACTAGCGCGGTACTTATATTTTCTTTTGGCCAATTTTATCCGTCTTCCAGACAATCTCAACTGACCCTGAAAACTTGAGAGCGACAGGATAGTCAAGCCTGTACCCCATTTACTCGACAGTAGGGCGAGCCTACGTCACCTGAGCCATTTTGGGACCTGACTATCCTCAGGGCTGGCATCCCCCCTCGAGGACCCGCTGGCGTTCTTTGCAAAACCCAGTGCACCCGTCCCTACCAGTTTCACACTGTACCGAGTGTCACTGCCATATAGGTCGCAAGGTTTTCAACCTCGATCATCAACAATGCGTTATGATGCATGTCACACAATGCCTACAACATTCACATCCTTTCAGGCAAAGCCCATCGAATCATTCAACGTCACCACTTACCCGTGGTACGGCCCGAGTCAATGTCTTTCCTTCAAGGAAAACCAGACAATGCTTTCTCAGCATACACAATCCTTACAGGCAAAGCCCATCGAATCATTCAACGTCACCACTTACCCGTGGTACAGGCCCGATTCAATGTCTTTCCTTCAAGGAAAACCAGACAATGCTTTCTCAGCATACACAATCCTTACAGGCAAAGCCCATCGAATCATTCAACGTCACCACTTACCCGTGGTACGCCCGATTCAATGTCTTTCCTTCAAGGAAAACCGAACCCTATCTTGGGTTGGAACCGCACTCTCTCACTAAGCTTCTCAAGTCTTATGCAGAAAGAGTGTGTTGGTTATAATCTTTTAAGGTAGTTTGCACTAATGTTCCTCTTTGAATCAGTATTCATTTCCACTTGAATCCTATAACTTACTAAGACTTATGATTGTGTCTTATGGATAGCATTACTTCCCCTAATTAAGATTAGGTTTAACCCTCAATTATAATTAGTCTTCATTAACTGAACTATGATTAATCTTAATCCTTACTTAAGGTCCCAGTTAATTCCTAATTATCCCTTAATCTCTTCCTTAATCTTGGATTAAGCTTTTAACTATATTTGATTAAGGTTAATCATAATTAATCAGTTTTTAATCATCATAAGGCTTAATTAACTTTATCCTTAATTTAATTTTTACTTAATTATCTTAAGTAGATTAGATTAATTAACTTAGATAATTAATTTAGTTAAGCTCACTAATTAATTTCTAAGTTTTAATCTTTAAAAATCTTGGTGATTAGAGTTGAAGTCCAACTCTAATTTAAGCCCAATTCCATAAATTATTTTTGGTTGACTTTAATGAGTCTTTGACTCTCTTTTTGAAGATTTTGGGCCTTGAACCAAGGCCCAAAGGTTTGATGACTCATAGGAGCCCATTCTTACTCATGACAAGTCAAAATGTTGACTTTTGTGTTGACTTTTAATTGGATTACACTTGGAATCCGAATTTAATTCCTTTTATATTTTCCAAAATTTATTAATTAAATTAAAACCCTTTTTGGTAAATTTAGTGTTTTAACTATTGGACCATTTAGGCCCAAAAACATGTTTTTCATTTTCACTTGAACTTTTCAAGATCAAAAAGCATTCTTGATGAGTTTCATCAAGAACAACCTCAAGAACATCAAGAACACCTTGAATGTTCATCAAACACCAATTTTCCAACAACATCCAAACTTTACCAAATTTCAACACAATCATCAACAGCATCATAAACACAAATATCATGCTCATTCATCCAAAATCATCCATACACATATTCAAGTTCATAACTTTATTTCTAAGCTCATAAACATCATTTTTCAAGAATCAATCATCCAAAACAATTTCATAAATTCAAACAACTTGATGCATGTTCATAAATCCATCATCAAAACACATTTCCAACATCAAATAAAATTTTAGAAACATGCAGCCCCATTAAATCAAAATAGCCGAACCATATAGGAGAAAAATGGAGAATCTTTTTCAAGCAAAAACATGGTTTGCATGCAACTCAAAACATCATCCAAGCATTTTTAAGCATCATCAACCAATCAAAATCACCATGCAAGGCTATGGTGAAATAGCCGAACCATATCTCACAAGAGATAGGTTCCAACAACTCATTTTCAAGGGAAAAACAAGAATAAAGACAAGAATCAAGGCCAATCCTTGACTCTAGTCACCAATCCTACTAGAGTTCAAGTTCTCCCCCCTTACCTAAGGAATTTCTTCAAAATAAGGTGCAACAACAACAGCCCTTGAAACAGCTCCCAAAACAGCCTAAAAAATCCTTCCTTTGGTCACCAACAAGAGTTTTGCAAAGGCTAGAAGGCAAAGTGTTTAAGCTTAGGTTCAAAGGTGGAACCTTGGCTTTGAATGGTTGGAAGAAAAAAAATGGAGATTGAGAGAAAATGGAGAGGGAGTTCATGGCTTCTTCTTGGAGAAAAGGAAGAAATGAGAGAAAGAAATGGAGACCTTGCATGTTAGGAAAGGAAAAATGAATAAATGTCTTAATGTTTAATACCATAATTTTCCTAAGCTAGACACTTGTCTTGGAAGGAAGGAAGGAAGAGACAAGTGTCTTCCATACAACATACACACACATGCATGGTTTATAGAAGGAGGAAAGGAAGGGTTGTGCAAATTTTCTGGCCCGGATCAAGAGTATTTGGGCCCGATTCCAAAAAGAGTAGAATAAAAATGGAAATTTTGCACCGAAATTTCCCAAAAATTCCAGAAAAATTCTTATAATTGCTCAAACCTATTTTAAGCCTAAAAATGTGATTAGAACCCACTTCTCACTTAAATTTTCTTATTTCCCAATTTTCCAGTTTTTGCACACAACAGTCAAATTTTTATAAGAGCTAGCTGGTAGAAGATTATAGTTTTACATACAAAAATTCTATAAAGTTATAAATATCATTTTCAAATCCATTTTTAAGGTTCAAAGTATATTGTCCATATTATTCCACAAATTTTCATATGTTGATTAGGGTTACACTGCTAACCAGGGGCATTTTGGTCCTTTTTGCCCAAAAGTGCCAGAAAATTCTGAATAAATTTCTAAAATCCATTATTAATTTTATTAAGACTATTTTGACTAAAATATAGATCCCTTTATGTTTTTGTTATTTTTCATAATTAAATCTATATTTCTTTAACCGTATAATTACTAAGGGTATCATAGGTCATTTTCTCAAAACACCTCTCTAAAAAAATCATTTATAATTATGGTTGGAAATTCCAAAAATATAATTTTTTATTGTTTATCAATAGTTCCTAAATGCCTCATATTTAATTTATTATTATTATTATTTTAATTTTCTCTATTTTATTTATATACCAATAGAGGAAATTGTGGGTGTTACAACCGCCGCGGCTAGGGGGAGTATCGCCATGCTATCGTGGTTGGGTTCCTCTCCGCCCTCTTTCAATCTCTGTGTTCCTGTTCTGGTTTTTCTTTTCCTATTCTAATTCCTTTCTTTCTCTATTTTTTTTTTCTGATTAGGTGCATGGGGTACAACAAGGCCTTCACGACATGGTGGTAGAATGGGCATGGGGAGGAGGAAGGAAGGGCTTACAGTGATTGAGATGGTGGTGGCTTCAGGGGAAGTTGTTAACTTTACAGCTCTGTTTTTTGCTCTGTTGAATTCATGTTTTCTTTATTTATTTTTTTGAAAGATATGAGCATCAATAGATTGAAAGACTATCATCATTCTGAGTTTGGACTTTTAATATTGCTTCGATCATGATTTTGATTTTAATTTGCTACCTGATGTTTATGTTCCAATGTTTTTTGCTCTCTTTAACACTGTATTTTTATGGCTGCAAACTCTAATATTGTATATATGTTTTCCTTTGACTAAGTTATGTGTTTTTTCACTTAAAGCACACTATTTTTGCAATTCTCTCCTCACCTTCAATTCTCTGGCTTCTTTGTTTTATCTCTTAATTATAGTGAGCATTCCTTTGCTTTTTGGAATGGTTAGACATTTAAGACTCCAGATTGCAACACTATGATTGCTAATGATGTGAGGTTTACTCTGCTCCCTTTCATTGCATATGTGCATCTTATCTTTCTCTATATATTCAGTTAAATGTCATTTGTTGTATCGACTATTAACAATAATAAGTAGAGACCTAGAGACCTATATATGAAATTCGATTACAAATACACGTTGTGATGCCTTTAACAATAATGAGTAGTCACATTTGGTTAAGGAAAATATCTATATATAAACCTATTGCAGTATCGACTATTGACCCGTGAGCCTTTTCTTTTTTTTGCTTGAAACTCATGAGCTTAAAATGTATGGTTTGGTTTCATATCCTTCAAGATGAAGGTTTGTCCTTCAGTGGGTCCTAAAATTCTTGATCAATTAGGAACATTTTGCAAAGTATTACTCAAATCAGGCATGGGATCAATTCAATGGTTGCTAGTCCATGGAGAAAATAAAAGTGGTATGTACTGTTTCTATATTTATTTTATTGGTGTGTTTACTTTTTCCCCTTAGTTTATTGCTATATATAATTATTACTAGAACTTGATGCAATTCACATTATTTATCTTTTAATTTCCATCTCAATGAATTAAAAAGTTCCTGGGCAGAATTTCTATCTCATAAGAAATCTAGATCAGTTACACACACATAAAACTTGCTATTTTGATTTTATAGAAGTAAAAATAATTAATATTGATGAGAAAAAATTTCATCTATAAATGGAGATTTAGAGCAAATAAGGATGAAATGAATCTGAGAATACTTTTAATAGTTAATTAGGATTTGCTATAGTTTTATACTCTTCCAATATTCCTATATATATATATATTGAAAAGAAAGATATGGAAAAAAGAATATATGATAACGCAGAGAGGAAGTTGGTACGTCATAAAATAACTTGGAAAAATTAAATAATTTTCACATATCTTTAACATGACGTATTACATTTTGTTTAACATAGAACTTATTCATATTATATAGGTTCATATCAAAGAATTGGATTGATTTCTATACAAAAAATGTAGAGTAATTTTATATCTAGTTATGATAGTTTATAGTTTATTATGATAATATATACATATTTATGTATAATAAATTATAAACAATTTCAATTGTTAATTTTTAATTAACAATTATAATTTCATATTTTACATTTTATAGTAGAAATCCTTGCTTTACCATAAGCTTTATTAAGTTTATCAAATGCCAATTGTGATGGCAAAGTAACATAAACTGAGGTTTTACTGAGAACACTTATATAATTCTCATCATATTAGATCTGAGAAGCATGTAGCAGAGCATATGTACAACGTTCTAGTGCACTACAGCTGAATGGTGGTATTGAATGATTGACACTTGTTGAATACAATCAAGGTAAGCTTGCTATATGGAAAACTATACTTTGATTTTCATGTAGTGTTTGCTGTAGAATTCCTCTCTACACTTGCTTGTATTTTTTGTATGTAATATGAATCCGATGTTAAAATTGCGCTTTAATTATATTATTGATGAAATCAAGGCTACTCTGATGTATTTTGTTTTGTTTAATTTCATAGATATATTGTTTTTATTTGGATATTTATTCAAATTTGCTATATATTATTTTGTTTAATAAGGAAGAGGTCTTGCTGTCTAAATTAGAGAGGGAAAAATGGTCCTTGTTATATTAAATTTTCCCTCATTAATTAGAGAGGGAAGTATATCACTACTAAAAATTTTGAAATTAGAGAGGGAAGAAATCCCTCTCTAAACCATGAAAAATCCCTCACTAAACAATTAGCGACGGAATTTGTGACGACAAAAAAATCATTACTGAAAGTGGTGTCACTAAAATTTTGCGAGGGAATGCAAAAATCCGTCACAAATAGCGAGGGAAATTTTCCCTCGCTAAGTAATTAAATTCCGTCACTAAATCCTTTGGAAAAGAAAGATGAAATTCCGTCGCTAATTGTGACGGAATTTGATTCTGTCACAGTTAGCGACGAAATTAAATTCCGTCACAACTAGCGACGGAATTTCATCCTTCTTTTCCAAAGGGTTTAGTGACGGAATTTAATTACTTAGCGAGGGAAAAATTCCCTCGCTATTTGTGACGGATTTTTGCATTCCCTCGCAAGATTTTAGTGACGGATTTTTTGCCGTCACAAATTCCGTCACTAATTGTTTAGCGAGGGATTTTTTATGGTTTAGAGAGGGATTTCTTCCCTCTCTAATTTCAAAATTTTTAGTAGTGCTCTAAAACTAACCAATTAACATTAGCATGTTAATGGAGGTAGAGGGACGGTGGACGGTGGTCAAGCTTGACCTTTGGTTCGACCAATGGAGATTAGATACGTGACAAATGTTGAACAGAAGCAAATTTTCGAGGAAGCCTTGATCCTAAGGTTCAAATAACTCAGAAAGGCTAAGTGTTGAAGGATCTAAAGGTGCCTTTCGATTTTAATAAATATGAAAATCGAAAGAAGAGCTTTGTCTAATGAAGAGAAATGTTCGATTTGATGGATCATAAATCTCGAAGAACAAGCTATATTGTGATCAGAAAAGAGCAGACTGAAGAATTAGAGAAAATTTATGAAGTGCATTCGAGGGAAACCATAGTCAGAAGGAGTAGTTAATGACAATTATTGGAAACCTATGGTCCAAGACAAATGTCAGAATTCTAGTGGAGCATTTGCAAAAGTTCAAAAAAGAAGAAGCAGTTTCTGCTTGTTAGAAGACGTGGCAGCCATGTATTTTGCCAACACATAGAGACTGCTGATGTGTCTCATGTACATTAGTTAGCCGTTAGGCCTTAGAAATCTATAAATAGGCAAATCCATGATGTAATTGGGGTTGGAAATCATTGATACTGAAACTCTAAAACACCTAACGTCCATTCTATCAGCGACTAATTGGTTACAAGGAGATCAAGTATGTGATTCCACCCACTTTTTCATTAATGCAAACACTTTTATACTGTTCTTCTTTGTTCTTTGCTTTTACTTTATTCCTGCATTTACGTTTCCTGCATTTTTTTTCTTTCTTTCTTCTTATTTTCTGTTCTTGCTTTCCTACAATTCTTTTCTTTCTATCTTTTAATACTTCAAATTCATTTTTTACTTGATTAAACTTTGGGTAAATTCATTCTGAAATCTCAGGATTGAGATATTTTGAATTCTTAAAAGTGAAAACACCGTAAACCTACTTTTAAAAAGAATCTCTTTAGAGGACCAGATTCTAAGTCCCAGATTGATCGTAGAATTAAAGTGTTTAAAAGCAATTCTTTCAAGATTCACTTTTATCACCACAAACACGA
The DNA here is from genome assembly GCA_026901365.1 of Sesbania bispinosa. Classification (NCBI taxonomy): domain Eukaryota; kingdom Viridiplantae; phylum Streptophyta; class Magnoliopsida; order Fabales; family Fabaceae; genus Sesbania; species Sesbania bispinosa. Next base: position 975,782 of record QLOH01000201.1, on the reverse strand, counting down.
TTGTTATTTTTTTTTAGATGTTTGATGTGGAGTAATAAGACTAAATTAGAGGCCCAACTTTTTGATTTACTTTTTTGCTTAAGAAAATAAGTCCGAACTAAGTTTGGGTTCAATTTGGGTATCCCAAGTGGGTTTTGGGTTACCCAAATATATTTAAAAATAAAAAACAAAAAATTGGCTAAGTGCAATGTGGGCACGTCTCTCATGCTCTTATTCGGTGTTTTTTTTTTAAATTGGCATCTAAGTGCAACTACGTCGTTTCGGGCTTAATCAACTCTCTAGATTGTATTTTTAAGGTTTCACTCTGGAGAGTGAGCAACTTACTCTCCACACTCTCCCTGTCATTAATCCATATCATTATTTGTTTCATAATTAAAATAGAGAACTTCACTGCATGTGTAATACACCTCATTTTCTTTGAATATTGCTCATCTCAGATAAGCAAGATGTGCAATCTTTTCTAAAAAAACACAGAATCTATAGCCTACTTTAGAACGTCATTCTATAGCCCACTTAAAAAAAAAAATAGAATCTGTAAAAACCAGTAAATATATGTAATTTATCTCTCACAATCTCTTTATAGACTTATATTTTTTTCACCAAATCAGTTTTTTAATTTTGAATATCATCTTATCATCTCTAAATAAATAAATAAAATTAATAGAAAGATAATATAAAAAAATAAGGAAAAGTTTAAACTTAATTTAGTTTAAAAAATGTAAAAATAAACATTGAAAGAATCATAAAGAAGTAATACTACATAACATATAAAATATTTAGGTTGGGGGGAATTAATAGTTAATAATAAAATATTTTATGTAGGATCTATATCTATATAATTAATAAAAGATTGATATAATTTTAACTTTTTTATAATCCCCGAATTCACGTTGCTTTGATTTATCACTTCATATTATGACAATAATGTGTAATATACACAAATAAAAGCCCCTCCTCCTCCTTATTTGTAAAGTTTATTTATTGCAATTGTTTGGTAATGTTTTTGGTTTTGATTTTTATGAAAGTTGATATGTTCTTTTTTTTTAATGTTTGGTATTTATCCTTTACTTTTTGAGTTACCTGAGTTATTTTAGTATCACATGTCATAATTGTTGTTTTTTATTTAGAACCCGTATAGTTTCTTGAAGAGTAGTGACAATCTTATTATGACAATAGTGTGCAAATATACACAAATAAGATTTTTCTCCTCCTCCTATGTGAAAGTGGATGTCTTTGCAAATGTTTGGTAATGTTTTTTGTTCTGATTTTTATGAGAGTAAGTTTGTTCCTTTTTTTTTAATGTTTGGTATTTATCATTCATTTTATGAGTTATCTAAGTTATTTTAATATTATAGGTCATAATTGTTGTTCTTGATTTTAAACCTTATTACAATACAATCTTATTTCTCTTGTAGTGAATTTACAAATTTATTTAACATAGATAATTAACAATAAATAAAAATAATAAGCAGGTATAATTATTGTGAATTATAAGCTAACCTTTCTGCATAATTATATTAATATAATGACAAATTTTAAGTTAAAATTTTTAGAAATTTTATTCATATTTTTTTTTCAAGATGAACGATCCCTTTACATAACACACATGCTATTTGTTCTTTACATTCTTCAATTTTATGATTTAAAAAATTATTTATTTGATTTAGATTCTACTTTTTGTTAGGTAGATATAAAATCTTTTTGTGTTTGATTTATTAATTTATTTTTTAAATATATTTATGTTGTAAATATTTATATAATCTATTTAAATAAAATGAGATTTACAAATAGGACAATCTTATTTTTTTAATTGTTTTATGAATTTATTTGACATAAATTATAAATAATAAAAAATGAGTAAACTAACAATTTAGTTCCCGACTTTTATAGCATCCTGCAATTTAATCCATGAGTTTTGAAAACCCCTCCGTTAGTCCCTGACGTTACAGTCCGTCTTGCAATAAGTCTAAAACCGTTAAAAGATCTTAATTGTGTGATAAGGTGTCGCGTTAATTGACACCTTTACTGCTAGAATATTATGATAAAAAAATTCTGGTCACTAATAGAGACTGATTTTGTGACCAAATCCATCATTGGGTGAAGTAGAAGTGACCAAAAATTTTTTGGTCACTAAATCGGTCACAAATTTGTCATTTTAGACCGAAAAAATCAGTCACGAATTAGTGACCGAAAATTGGTCACTAAACGTGTGATTCAGGGTTTAGTGACTGAAAAATCGGTGACTGAGTTTGTGATTCTTAAATTTGTAAAGAAAGATTTAGTGAATGGACGTTTGTCACTAAATTAGTGACCGAAAAACTTGGTCACTAAATTTCTAATTCTTAAATTTTTAAAGAACGATTTAGTGACTGAAACATTCGGTCACTAAATTTATGATTCTTAATCTTCTAAACTTGTAAGGACTTAGTGACTGAAAATATCGGTCACTAAACTTGTGATTCTTAATCTTGTGATCTTGTAAGGACTTAGTGACCCAACATATCGGTCACTAAGTTTGTGATTCTTAATTTTTTAAATAAAGATTTACTGACAAAAAAATCAATTATTAAAATTGTGATTTTTAATCTTTTAAGTTAGGTTTTAGTGACCGAAAAAATCGGTTACTAAATTTCTGACTCTTAATTTTGTGAGGACTAAGAGACCGAAAATATCGGTCTCTAAATGGTTAAAAATTTAGTGATTGATTTTAGAGACCAAACTTGTTATTTTAGTTTTTAATAATATGCTCCATATATACAAAAAAAGTAAGCAATAATTAAATTTTTAATACACAAGGTGTATTACATTTATTTAATATGGCAATACATTCAATGGATGATTGTTTAAAATTCTTTTACACTAATAATATATATTTAATAAATTCTTATTTTTTATATTAATTACACACATTTCTATTGATAAAAAATTATTTTACAATTGAATTTTATTAAAATATAAGTAAAGAAATATTAAATTAATTTTTAGTATTATAACAAAAAGGTTTTTTTGGGTACCTTAATAACAAAAGTGACAAAGATAATAAAATAACTAAAAGATAAATAATAGAGCAATCAATTAATAAATTAAAGTTTTTTATTTTTTAAAAAAATTAACTTTTTCTTTATCATTTAAACTTTTTATTTAAATTTTAAAATATATTAATGAAGTAACATATCTTATCTTATTTTAAAATATATTAATTAAGTAATTATTAATTGATATAATTGCTATTCACTTAATATCACTTAATCATTGAGTGATTTTATTATTTTTGATCTATCTATCTTATGGATGGCAATGGGTACCCTCTGGGCAAGGTATCATAGTGTACGTCCCTATATCCACGCTTTCAAAAAAAGCTTGTACTCGCGCCCATAATTGCATGGGCAGCAACTTTAATGCCCGTCCCCGTATCCGTTAGGCACCTATATGCCCATACCTGCACCCGTTGCACATTTTCCATGTGATGCTTCTTCTGGAGGCCACATTAGACAACACCGCTACAGAAAGTTCCTTTCTTTCTTCATTTTTGGGTGGTTGTTGCTCCATATCTGAAACTGTATAGGTCATAACCTCTAGATCTAGGTTGTTTCTTTCTTATTTTGTGTTGCTGTTCCTTCCTTCCTTGATCTTTGATTTTTTTTTTTATCTTACAGTAATGGCTACAATGACAAGCGAGGAAGTTGCGATGGCTACAGTGGCTAGGAAGCTGCAATGGCTACAGTCGTGAAGAGGTCATTTGTCCGTGACGACGAGGTCCTATGGTGGCTAGGGTTTCTGCGTGGTTCTAATGCTTTGATTCATCATGTATTTTGTTTTTTTTATTTTGCTTAATATAATTTTTGTTTAATGTATATAATTTGTTGTAATGTATTTTCTTAATGTAATTTGTTCTGATTAGATAATTTAGATTCATGTAGTTTAACATATTTAATTTGTTTTGCAAATTTTTAAAAATTAATTTATTGTTGATTAAATGGCCCATTTGAACATATTTAACTTCAAAAACTTTTTTCAAAAATAAAAGGTTGAAAAAATGCATAAAAATAGCCGCATAATAAAAATGCATAATAAAACAATTTTTTTGATCCAGTCTGTTAACTGCATCAAACCCTAAACCCGTCATCTACTCAAAATGCAATAAAAGTTGATTTTATTATTTTACTACTATGTAATTAGTGACCGATTTAGTCACCAAAAATTCTGTGTCTAAAATCCAGTCACTAAACACGTCGCTAAACTAGGCTTAAGATCAGTCACCAATTATGTCTCTAAATTGGTCACTAAAATCAGTCTCAAAATCAATCTCTAATTTAGTCTCTAAAATCGGTTTCAAAAACTCGGTCTCTAAACTAGTAACTAATGACTAGCGACCAAGGATTTAGTGGCTGACAAAATCAGTCACTAATTCGGTCACCAACTTGGTTGTGACTGATTTCATAAAAATAGTGACAAAAAATTCGGTCACTAATAGCCAATTTTCTTGTAGTGCTTGTATGCTACAATGGACAAAAATAACATAGTTTTAAGTGTTTTTTAAGAGTGTAACACACCTAACCCTAACGGCTATATTATTTTTTGTTCCTTATTCACATATATCTCCAATTGGTGTTCCTTATTCACATATTTCTACGTCAAGCATGTCATTCGTACTAAGTGAGGATGAAGAGTGAAGGAACAATGTGACAAGGAAGCTGAAGAAATTAGACCGTGAAATCAGGAAATTAAGTTGGACAATTTTGGTGTTGTGTAGCCTACTAATTAGTTCTATTTATTGGGGTTTATGCTGGATTTTGGTGAAAAAAATTAGAGAATTTTATAGTGTAATGGTTTAATTAACTAAGATACTATTATATTTATTTCTGAGCTCCTTATCTTTCCATAATTTTGTAAAACTCTACCATAGATGTCACACACAAAACCTATGTGGGGCACCTGACATTATCTCTTGTAATGATAGAATCAACTCTTGCACGTGATAATTTAATTCACATTAGTCCCTAACATTAAAAAAAAATGCACTTTAGTCCCTAATGTAATACTGTTCGACATTGTTTAACATGTTGGACTTAATTGCAATATGAAGAGTAATGTCAGGGACTAATGAAATGTTTTCCTAAACTTAAGGACTAAATTGCATGATGTTATAAAAGTCAGGGATTAAAGTGTCAGTTTACTCAATAAAAAATTAAGGCTTAAACATGTTATTAGTCTCTACATTTTTTTTTGGTCTTTCATCTCTATAAAATCTTCTATTAGTGTATTCCTGACGTTAAGTCCATGCTGATGTAGCCAACAAATTGCCAAATCAGATTAAAAAAGGTGTCGTTTTACGCATTTTTCCTCTTTTAGCCTTCTTATCCGGCCAGCCTTACATCGTCCTAGCCGGATGGGCTTCCAGCCTCTTGGCTAGCTCGTCTTCTAGCCTTCTTGGTCAGCCGGCCTTCCAGCCTCCTGATTGGTTCACTTTCTAGCTTTTTTGGTCAGCCAGTCTTCTAACCTCCTAGTCAACTGGCCTTCCAGCCTTCTAGTGGGCTCGCCTTTTAGCCTTCTTGGTCAGTCAGCTTTGCATCCTTCTTGCTGGTTACCCTTCCAGCTTTCTAGTCCAGACGACCTTCCAACCTTCCTACTATGCTGGAAGGTTGGCTGGACCAAAAGGCTGGAAGAGGAGAAATGCATAAAATGATGCCATTTTGAATTTGATTTGGCAGTTTGTTAGCGACATCAACATGAACTTAACGTTAGGGACTAAATACACTAATAAAAAATTTTGTAGGGATGAATTTTTTTTTACAAGGATTAAACACAAAAAGACCTATATTTATAAAGACTAAAAATTTAATTAAGTTAATTTTTTTTCCGGAATGTTGCATCGATTAACACAGTACTAGAAACAAAAGCTCCAATAATAGGGAATACATTCAAGAAAAAAATATGTGTTTGGTAAAACTAGCTGGAAGTTTAAAGTTAGCTGAAAGCTAAAAAGCTCGCTGAAAACTTAAAGCTAGCTGAAAGCTGAAAAGCTATTGAATGTGTTTGGTAAAACTAGTTGAAAATGATAAAATGACATTTAAGGACAACATTAATTATTAAATAACAATAAGTGGGGGTGATTGAGGGTTAAACTTGTAATTAATTTTCAGCTACTAGCTGAAAATTGGAGCTTTCTTAAAAAAGCTAACCCAAACAAGTTTTTTACAAAAAGCTTGTAACTACCCAAAAAAACCACTTTCTCAAACACTGTTTTCATAATTTTAACTATTATTTTTAACTTTCAGCTGGCAAGCCAAAGACACTCGTAAACAGCTCGCGCCGTCTTTCATAACCCAGAAACCCTAACACTGTTCTCCCCGCCCTGTATCGTGCGACGTGAGGAAGGCCTGTCGCGCCGTCACGAAGCTTCTTCTCCGGTGTCTGCCCGTCAAGTGACAACCACCTCCGGTGTCTTAATCTACGGCGCTGTCTCTACCTGCAATTTTCCCTTCGCGGCTTCAACTTAATCCAACGGGTAAGATTGTTTATGTCTCACACTTTTGTCAAGAGTTAGGGTTATTTAGATTTTTTTCCCTGTTAGTCTGGATTAAATTCTTTGAATGAATGTCTGTTATCCACTGGGTATGGTACTGTTCTGTGACTCATTAGTGACCACTGTACTCCATTTGGTTTTTCAACTCTGTTGGGTTGGTTAATTGGCTTTGTCTTTTTGGAATTGCCAAATCTTTTGCCTATGTCAGTAGCTTTTATTTTGAAGAATTGTTAGGTATTTAGTGTTAGCTAGGTACCTAGTATTTGGTTTTTTGCTTGGTTCATAGTGATTGTGCAGGCTTATATTTGGTTCTGATGGTCTGTTTCTTTTGTATTTGGGTTTGAGCACCTAGTGCTCCTATGAATGAATAAATTTTGCTTATCAAAAATTAAAAAATTGGCCCATTTATACTAAAAATTACTTATTATATTGGATAAAGTAAATAACTGGTGACTAGTGTGCTAAATTATGTACCCATAGAGTCTGAAGTTCGTGGTTTTCAGCATGATGACTTACACCTTCAAGCAAGAAGTAAAAAATATGGAAAGGCTTTTAGTCTTGAAAACCTTGTAAGAATGAAGCGAATGTGGAGATTCTCTTCGGACGCAGCGCAAGCTAAATTGCTGTCCTCCTCCCAATTCAATGGAATCCGTTTATCATCAAAGCTCAAAGCAATTCTCCCCTTCACCACCCCACTGTTCACTCGGCAGGTCAATACCGTGTCAAACAAGTTCCGAGACATTGTTGCCTTGTTCACTGCCAAGCCTTCCCCTCCACCCAAAGAGGATCTCACCTCAAAAGCCATGATTTTGAGGAATGAATTGGTTCAGGAGGCCTCAGACTCTATTAGGGTTCGCAAAATTTTGGACATGAATTCTGACTCTTTGAATCAGCCTCACCCCGGTGGATCTGTTTTGCTTGAGCTTTTGAATCAATTAGATTCATGGCCTTCCCTGGCCCTTCAGGTATTTTCAATTTCCTCACTTGGATTCATAGATTGTTGAATTTAAATGTAACCCCACTTTTTAATTTTATTGTCTTGTTCAATATTCAGGTTTTTAATTGGAAAAGAAAGAGAAATGGCTCTGATGCTTTCACCCCTGTGAATGCACATGAGTACTCTAAGGGTATAAAATTGGCTGGTAGATCTAGGAATATTGATCATGCTGTTGAGATCTTTAAGGAAGCTGCAAACAAGGGCATTAAGACAACAAGCACTTACAATGCATTGATGAGTGCTTTTATGTTCAATGGTCTTGCTGATAGGTGCCAGTCATTGTTCGTTGACATGAAGAAGGATACAACCTGCCATCCTTCTATTGCAACATATAATATTCTTATATCTGTTTTTGGTCGCTTGATGCTGATTGATTACATGGACGCAACATTGCAGGAGATAAATCAGTTAGACCTCTCCCCTAATGTACACACTTATAATTATTTAATTGCTGGATATATTGCAGCTTGGATGTGGGATGATATGGAAAAGGTTTTTCAAATGTTAAAGACAAGCTCTGTTAAGCCTAACTTGAAAACCTACCTGCTTATGATCCGTGGATATGCGCATGCTGGTAATCTGGAAAAGATGGAAAAGATATATTCCTTGGTAAGGGATCATGTAAATAAAAAAGAAATCCCGCTGATCAGGACTATGATATGTGCTTATTGTAGAAGTTCTGAAGCAGATAGAGTTAAGAGAATAGAGGAATTGTTAAAGTTAATTCCAGAAGAAGATTACAGGCCGTGGTTAAATGTGTTGTTGATTAAGCTCTATGCCCAGGAAGACTGGTTAGAGGAAATGGAGATTGCAATAAATGAGGCATTTGAGCACAGAACCCATGTAATAACTGCGGGTATTATGAGATGCATAATTGCAACTTATTTTCGGTGCAATGCTTTAGAAAAGCTGGAAATTTTTGTGAGACGTGCTGAAATTTCTGGGTGGAGAATCTGCCGCTCCTTATATCATTGTAAGCTGGTCATGTATAGGTCAGGGAAGCAATTTAATGAAATGAATAATGTACTTGAGGAGATGAATGGTGCCAACCTTGCTGAAAACAAGAAAACATTGTGGATAATGTACAAAGCTTACTTGAGCCGTGGTCAGAGATCCATGGTTTTGAAAATATTGGGGCAAATGTTCAAGCATGGTTATGAAGTTCCCTTGGAAGCATTTCCATCATGAAATCTATACTGTTACATTCCAACTGTTTCCTTGGCTTGCTTTTGCACTATTCCCATTCTTTACTAGGATTCTATTTTAGAGTCAGGGATGTTACTCAGTCCAAGCTCCATGGCTTAAAACACTCACAAGGAACTTATATATTAGTGTCTTTTTTCTGTTTTAATTGCTTGTTAGTGAGGGATAAGATAAAAACGTCACTGCTGTTTCTTTTATAGTCCCTGCTGTTGCTTTAAATGTCACTAATGTTTCTTTTATAATAATTCTCTGTTGTTGCCTCTATTGGCACTGTTGTTTCCTCATCTCTGTTTTTTGCTGTTTCCTCATTCCCTGTTGTTGCCTCTAATGGCACTGTTGTAAACAGGCTTTGTTGAAAAAAGGCTCTAATCAGGCTTCTAAATAGGCAGACAGACTTGTTGACCGGTTGGTTTGTTTGTAGGCCTTGTTATGAAAACAGGCTTCTAAATAGGCTTTCAGGCTAGGCCAAGCATGAAGCGTCTATACAGGCTAGGCCGAACCTTTAAAAGAAGCCTATAACATGTAACAGGCTCAGGCACAAAGATTAGGTGTCAGGCCAGGCCTGTCAAAGCCTGGCCTGTTTCCACCCCTACCATGTACCAAAGGGTTGTACTTCACTGACTTCTACAAAGTCAGATTTACCTTACCCACATAGTTTTTTTAATTTTTATATCTTTAATTTCATAGGATTAAAAGGTTAGAAGATAAAAAGAGTAGCAAGTAGCAACCTAGTATGCGACTGATCTGGCACTTCCACTTCCACTCCCACTAGCATCACCACTGCCACTATTCCCAGTGAGTCCATTGTTGTGCTGCTATCATTTGAAAATGTTCTTTGGAACACCTTACCTTGGGAGTAATAAATAAGAGTAATGTTCTTAAATTTTTATTTATAATTTATGTTAGAATCATGCTTTTGTATCTATAGCTATTCTGCATTTCTGTACAGCTAATCGTAAACCAAGTTGGTATTTTTCTTGTTTCTGGATAATAATTATTTGGTAAGTTTTTCTGTTTGAAATATTCTCTGTAGGAGCATAATAATATTGTTTCTGTTGATTTAAGAATTTGGTTCTGCTGTGCTGGCTACTGTTACTTTCTGGATAATAATTATTTGGGGACCATGTTGTGGCAGGAAAATAGGTTGTCATTAATTGTTGTGCTGCTACCATTTTGTCCATTGCTTCCATTGTTGCTACCTGGGGCACTTCTATTGACACTAATTTCCAATATTACCTTCAACTAGCTGGTGCTGTATGTTGTTAGATATACAGTTATAGTTTTCATAATGGCAATGGAAGTCCTGAGTCGCAGAATCCTCAAGAGTTCTGGTTAGGAGGATTGCCACATAGGTTGTATCATTATAACATATAGGATGATCATTTTGAAGAACATTTCTGTTGATTTTCCCTTTTCTGTTAGTGAGGTTTATTTCTTGTTTGTTTTTTCATGATATAATTGTAATATCTTCTTGCTGGGTTCTGAGTTCCTGAAATGAGTAGGCATTAAATATCTTTATTTGCACTTTTGGTCAGCTTTAAGTGAATTGGTTACTGCTTAGTGTTCTTTCCTTTCATTAATTGATGTGAAAATGCAGAAAAGCTATTAGCTGTGTCACTTATTAAATTACAAATTACTGAAAATTACTGAACACAGTATTAGAAAGATGGCTGAAACAATATCTCACATGCTTATAGAATATAATTACTATATCATTGTTTGGATGAAATGGAATAGAATATAACTATATCCAGGGTAGTCAATAGTGCGCAATAGCAGCGCTATAGCGGCGTAGCGGCGCGGAGCGGCCCCCTGCCGCTATACAGGGCCTCATAGCGTCGCGCTTCACCGTAGCGGCCGCTATAACGGTGAAAAAAGCAGCCGTAGCGGCGCTATTTGGCCGCTATGCTGAAGTGATGAAAAATTCCAAAAAAGCCCTCAAAGAGTGACCGTTCAGATGACTTTTATGGGGATATTTCAGACTTTTTGTTTGAGAAAACTTTTTCCTTAAGGACTTCTTCTATTCTCCCCCCATTTCAACGAAATTTTCACTCTTCTCTCACCCCTCACTCCCACGACCCAGCCTCTGTTCTGACCACCATCTGCGCGTTTCCCCGGCAGCTCTCCGGCGACTCATTCCAGCGGCTTCCAGCGCGTTTCTCTGGCGTTTCTGTGCTGTTGCTGCTGTCCAGCAGCTTTCTCAGGTTTTTTCCCTTGTTTCTAGTCCCTCCTTTCACATTTCTGTACCCCACTCCTCTGCCACTTCTTTTTTCCTCAAAGACCCAAACATTCCTTGACTTTTGTTATTGTTTGCTTGTATGAACTTGTTAAGACCTATGACTTTTTATTGCTAATTATGAATATGTCAAGGTTTTGAGTAATTTTGTAGTATTTTTATGTATTTAGTATAAATTACCTAACCTATAACATAAAATTCAGAATAGCGGTCATCCCGCTATGCGCTTTACCGCTATAGCATTTTGGGGGTCGGCCGCTACGCGCCGCTATCCGGGATTGATAACTATGACTATATCATTGTTTGGATGAATGGACTGTTTTCATTTCATTGTTTGAAAAGTGAATAGAATACTATTGTTTATTTAATACTACTATTTTCATTTCACATGCAAGATTGTTATTTAGTACTACTGTTTATTTATGCAACCATTATTTATTCATGTTTTTTTTCTTTAAATTCATGCAGAAATGGAAGCGGCCCGGAGCTTGAAGTAGACTTATGTTTTGTGTTTCACCAAGACAAAGTAGCACAATGGAGCAGCCACAGCTCTTAGTGGACGAAAACTTCCCTCTCTTCAAATCAACCAGCAAACCCTCAAAAAACCCCTCACCCTCCGCCATCAACAACAACAATCCTAACTCCGATGCCAAACACTCAGAAGCCACCGCCAATAAAACCCCTAATTTTGATGCTGAAAACTTCAAAGACACTGCCCCAGCCACGACGTTCGCTGATCTTGGACTTGCAGAATGGGCGGTGCAGACATGCAAGGCGCTCAGAATGCAGGTGCCGTGGCGCGTGCAGTGGCAGTGCATCCCAAGGGTCCTGGAGGGCCGCCACGTACTCTGCATCGACGAGACGGGCAGCGGCAAAACGGCGGCATTTGCCCTCCCCATCCTGCATCGCCTCGCTGAGCACCCGTTTGGCGTGTTCGCCCTTGTGGTGACTCCCACCCGCGAGCTTGCCTTCCAGCTTGCCGAGCAGTTCCGCGCCCTCGGCTCCTCCATCTGCCTCCGCATCGCCGTGGTGGTTGGCGGGATGGACATGCTCAAACAGGCCAGGGACTTGATCGACAGGCCTCACATTGTCATCGCCACCCCCGGGAGAGTCAAGCTCTTGCTTGAGGATAATCCTGATATCCCTCCTATTTTCTCTAGGATTAAGGTAATGATGACGATGAATTCGATGAGTATTTCATTTTTTTTCATAGTGCAAATGCAATGGATTTTAATTGAGTAAGCTGTGTTTGAGTGATGAGGCTAGTTGATTTTGATTGGTGATTTGGTTAATTGGACATGCTAGAAGGGTGTGAAGGGAATTTGCAACCAAAGAGAACATAATTCCGTTACTCTCAGCATAATTTAATTAGAAGGTTTTTTTTTTTTCCATTTGTTTTTAAAAATGAAGAATAAAAAAGGAGACTGGCTGGCTGCAGCAATGACAAAAGGCTCATGGTAAAAATTGAATGAGGATGCTTTTTTATAATCTTTTATTTCATGAAACTTTTTTCTTTAGCTTTTTGATATGCTGTATCATCATTAGGACAGAAAAGACATGCAGCTTTGGCTGAAGTCTCTATAAGATGATTTGCTGAGTGCTGCTAACTATTTTATAGGTTCTAAAATGTTATCTTCTCTTTCTGTCTCATTAAGATTTTCAAGGTGAGCTGAAAGAGTTACTAGCAAGTTTGAGTGAAAAAAATTATTTGTTTGCGAGTTAGAAAATGAAGGGGAAGGGAGGGAAGGGGAAGTTTTATAGGAAACACTCCCCCGTGTTTGTGAGCGTAGTTAGGTTATAAAACTCTTTCCTCAACTTCCTTCTCTTCCCCTCCCCTCCTAACCCTTCCCCTCCCCTTCCCTTTCCTTCAAACTCCCAAACATATCCTGAGAGTTTGCAATACCTTTTCAAATTTGGCAGGAATTAGCTAGCAGGTTTTATTGCAGATTTGTTTATGCATACTGCTTACCCCTTTTGCTGATAAAGGTTAACATACATTTCTTGTTGTAAGTGCAAAATTTTTTATTGTAATAATTGAAAGAAAAGAGAATAAAGAAGTACATGGAGTCCAGAGGACAAAGAATCATCCTGAAGAAAATAATGAGAAGAAAATGGCATGGCCACCCAAAGTGGCTCAAAACTGCACCAGTTATCCAATGTTACATATCTATATGGGATTTTGGATAAGAAATCCTCCTCACTAAAATTATTAAAAGAAAGAAGCAAGCTGAAGTGGCTCAGAGATGCAACAAAACTATCCATTGATTAGAATCTTTTTGCATGTCAGTGATAAAAATAAAATTGCATGCTGATACTGTATGCTTAAACATTATGCATTGCTTTGTCTTCATAATAATAAGATTTAATATTTGATATGTGCTTCTGCAGTTCGTTATCTAGGATGAAGCAGATCAAGTCCTGGATGTTGATTTTCAGGAGGAATTGAAATTTATCTTTCAATGCTTACCTGAAAATCGGCAAAACCTGTTCTTTTCCGCAACAACAACAAATAATCTGCAAAAGTTGCGTGAATGTTACCAGGATAAGTTGTATGTCTACGAGGCATATGAAGGCTTGAAAACAGTTGAAACCCTTAAGCAACAAGTTATATTTATCCCTAAAAAGGTGAAGGATGTATATTTGATGCATATCTTGTCTAAAATGGAAGAAATGGGCATTCGGTCTGCCATTGTATTTACCAACACACGCAGGTATCTTTTCAGATGAAATTATTGAATTTTTCATAACCAATTTTGTTGCTGGTATTATGGCTTGTTATTCATTTTCCTTCTCTTAGGTCCAAAACTCTTTTTTTTTGGGTGCTATAGGAATAGGATCATGTTTACATAACAATTGTTCTGCTACTATCAATTTGCCAGTGCCAGGTCTGGGCATAGTTGACTGAAAATACTTGATCAGTTATTTTGTTCGTTACTCTGTTTTCTCTAGAAATGCTCTTTTCTTTCTTATGTCCTGAGTTCAGGATTGAAAGTAATTGATTAGTTTTATCTATTGTTCCTATTAAAATTATAGTGTGTATAGACAAGGGGTCATTTGGAACAGCTTTTCGAGAGTTTATTTAAGCTTGTTTTATGACATAAGCACTTAAGCAGGTGTTCGGTTAAGCTTATAAACATAGTTTATGACCCATTTATTAGTTTTTTTAGCTTTTTTCAAAAAGCTTCTGTAAGAAACTGGTCTTTTACTAGAATGAAATAGGGAAAAATCTCCCTTTATTACAGAATAGCACTGCAGAACTTCGATGGTCTGCACCTCCCCATGCCTAAAGGCCCTAAATCCCTCTCAAATGACAAGATACCTTTCCCACAACCCTTCCTCTTATTTATAAGCAATATGCCTTATTTCTTCTAACTATTGCAAACCAACTAACTAACCAACTCTCTAACAGTCTAACTAACTAACTGACTAACTAATTATTCTAATAACCCACTAAGGGGTTACCTCACAATACTCCCCCCCCTAAACATTCACCTTGTCCTCAAGGTGAATAGCTAGTAGCTGCTGAAAACCAAGTTCCACCAGGATCAAATGTAAAGCCCCTTAGACCCTCCTGCAGCCAACTCCCCTTAAAAGCCTCCCCAAGACCAGCTTCTAGTTTCTGCTTAAATGTCTTGCAGAGCATACGTATGGCTTGCAACACACTGCCAGCAACAATCTAAAATTTGTGAAACAGCTCATCATGGATCTCAAGATGTACCTTTGTCCTAAGATGCACCAGCTGAATGAGTTGGGTTTGGCCCATTAAACCCAGAAAATTATTCTTTTACAGCATCCCATTTTCTTTTATTCTGAAACAGCACGACATTCCTATTTCTGCAACAGAATGTCAACCTGTTCTGCCGGAGTAGTTTCAAACACCACACAAGCAACCCAATCTGGCGGTTCCGGTGGGGGGCGTTTATCCGAGACTTCTGAGTTCCCGAATCTTATAGTAATGACTTCTTTGAAGCATCCCTTCTTTGTCTTTATATTACCCCAATCTGCATTACTCTCTTCCCCTTCAATCTTGTCTGCAACATCAGCTTCTTGGACCTCCACTGCTGTCCCTGCATACAGTTCCAGTTCTGTTTCCATTTCTTTCTCTGCCACAACTATCTTAATATTTGTTTCTTTTACTTGTTCCACTTCTTTGTGGATTGCTTCTTCCCTGCCAACATGGTTCTTGAATTTCAAAGCTTCATTTTTCCCTCTGTATTCCTTCTCCCAAGATTCTGATCCCTCTTCTTGAACCCAAATATCAAGATCAAATTGTGGCTGAATTCTATTAATGACGACTGCCTTGAAATCCTCCCATAATGGGTTCGAATTGCAAAACTTCCACCAACGAAACCAAGAAAGGGCCTTTCCCTCCATTGCGACCTTCACCGCTTGCAATCTTTCTTGTTCCAAGACACCTTTCAGATTGAAATATCTCTCCACACGGTTCACCCACCCATACGCATCATCTCCTGAGAAGAGCGGAATCTCCAATCTCCTCCACCGATCCCCCATTGCTCCGCTTCTAGATCCGGCTCCTTCTCAACTATTTCTGTCTGCGTTGTTGTCACTGTCTCCTGATGGATTAGCCGAATTCCCTTTCTGCTGCAGGTTCCGATTAATATTCTCCATCATTCCCAACAGATTCTCGAAACCCTTCTCCAGGTTGTCTAATCTGGCCTCCATTCTTGTATGCACCATGAACAATCTCCCAGAGTCGAGAGCTTTGATACCAGTTGTAAGAAACTGGTCTTTTACTAGAATGAAATAGGGAAAAATCTCCCTTTATTACAGAATAGAACTGCAGAACTTCGAGGGTCTGCACCTCCCCATGCCTAAAGGCCCTAAATCCCTCTCAAATGACAAGATACCTTTCCCACAACCCTTCCTCTTATTTATAGGCAACGTGCCTTATTTCTTCTAACTATTGCAAACCAACTAACTAACCAACTCTCTAACTAACTAACTGACTAACTAATTATTCTAATAACTAACTAAGGGGTTACCTCACAGCTTCTCATATAAGCTTGTGAATAGTGCTTATACTTACCTATAAGCTCTTTTGAGCTTTTTTCAATCAGATTTTATGAACAAACATTTATTTTATAAGTGCTTAATCAATAAGCCCAAGGAAGGAGAAGAAAAGAGAGAGTAAAGACTCAGAATAATATGATATAAAACTTATATTGTGTATTATGATGTGGTATCATGCAACGAAATAACGAATGCTGAAGAAGTAGCCCCTATTTATGCCAGTAATTAGGTTAAGTACACCAATTTCCATCCCTCGTCATATTAGGGACTAAATAACTAATCGAGGATAATATAAAATCTCTATGAATAAGATAAGGATCCTAAAAGGATAAGATTCCTAAAGATTAGGTGACACATTTTTCCCTAAAATTAAAATAACATAAACTATCCTAACCAATTATGCCCTTCTCTTCCTCTAAATATTTTGTGGATGTTCTAACAGTTCCTGAATTGCAGAGATTGTCATTGTTTAAGTTTAATGCTGGAAGTGCTTGATCAAGAAGCTGCAGCTCTATATTCATACAAAACTCAGGTTCAGAGGCTCGAGGCACTCAATCAATTTAAATCAGGAAAGGTTTCTGTACTACTTACAACTGATGTTGCCTGCTGTGGTTTGGATATTCCTACAGTTGACCTTGTTATCAATTATGATGTTCCAAGGTTACTTCTCTTTGCCAATTTCTGTATTTTCTTAGTTTACTTTTTTTTAAGCAATTTAACGAAAGGGATTTCAACTATGCAGCATTCCACGAAATTATATTCATCGTGTAGGTCGTACTGCAAGAGCGGGTAGAGGAGGACTGGCTTTGAGCCTCGTCACCCAGGTAAACTCATTTTAGATATAGTAGGAAAACCTACAGATCTCTTTCTGCTGTTTGAATGAGTTTGCATCCATTGTATTTGAAAGAATTTCTGGTAAATATATTGCTTTATTTTTCTTTTAATTCTCACATCAAATGGCTACTATGTCTGCACCATTTCATATCTGGAACATTGTTTCTCTGGCCGCCATAGATAATGGAAGTCAAAAAGCCAAGAAAATTGAATTTCATGGTGCTTAATTTCCTTTATTTATTTCTTTCCTTTTGTTTGTGGGAGGGCAGTAGTGGATATTCAAATTTAGATAGTGATGGCAAGAATAATTCACAAACATGACTAATAAAATTTCAAATGTATGGATATATACAGAAATAAAATGATGAAAAACTAAGGTTTTTTTTTTTTTTTTTTGCTTGGCATATTAAATTCCTTGCCGAGCCGTCACTATTCATTCTCAATGTCCAGCTTGGCTCCCACATCAGCATTAACAGTGATAAAAGGCCTTTAATTCGCCAATGCAGGCATTGTGTTAAGGTTCCCCATCTCAAATGGACAATAAGGTTTCCTTTTGCCAAATTTATATCCTTGAGGTTGTTAATTGATGAAATTGTGGGGGACCAAATTGTCAATTAAAGCATCTTTGGAGAATGAAAGCAGGAGTTTACTCTCAAATTAAAATAATTCTCCACCCTTTGGCTTGGCAATGGTCCTTTGCTCATCATATGAAGGCAGACCATTTAAATTTAGATATTTCTTAATAGTTCGGCCTATAGTTTACCTCTAACTAGGACTATCGACTTCGTAATCTACTTTCTTTGCTAGAGTTTCTCTTCTATTGCATTATTTACTAATGATATCTTTTGCATGATTAATCTATTGTAACATTCTGATCTCTACATTATTGAGCTTGTTTTCTTGTTGGCCCCTTACTACTAAACATTCAGTCCCATACATCTGAAGATATTGTTACTTTTTCCATCATAAATAACACCCAAATAAAACATCCATGTATATTCATGTGATCTTGCTTTTTGCAGAGGTATTGTCCTTGGTTATTTCAATTGTGATGGTGTTTCATACATTATATGTGACCATTTTATGATTCTGATATTTGTATTGCATTTATGTCCTTATTAAGTCACTATTTGAATTTGGCATTCGCAGAATGATGTTGATCTCATTCATGAAATAGAGACTCTTATTGAAAGGCAACTTGAAATGATTGAATACAAAGAAAATGAGGTGCTTTCTCTCATGAAAAAGGTATGTTATTATGGGGTAACTTTTCAGTCTAGTGATTGAAGTGCATTTTTGATGATATTTTATTGTGTCTTAATGATTGTGGCTTTGTAAAATTGAACTATGTAAAGCTTCTTTTTTTAATTTCCAATTGACATTTTTTTGTTCACTTCGTTATATTGTAGGTTTTCAGTGCTAAGAATGTAGCAGAAATGAAGATGATGGGTTTGAGGAGAAAGGAAAAAAGCGGAAAAAACAAAAACTGAAAATGCTAGCAGAGAAAGGGTTGTTAAAGAAAAGAAGTAAAAAGAGAAAAATAAATAAAGATTTTGCAGAGAAAGGAAAACAACAGAAAAAAGAGGAAGTGGGAGCATTTGAAGATACTGCAGCATAAAAGATAAGGAGTAAGAAAAGAATGTACTCCCTTCACACTCAATTATAAAAAAAAAAAAAAAAAACTAATTTCACGCTGATTAAAAATAGCACTTATTTTTATTTAATTTTGTTGATTTCATCTAAAAGTTTATCTCATTACCTAAATTACGTCATAAAAGGTGTTAGTTAGCATTAAAGGTGAACAATTCAAATACTCCACCGTTAAAAAGTTAATGCAATTAAATTCCCAAAACGGATGACAATTGCCTCCAAAATTTTTTCCTGTAAGCGCAAATGTTTGCTGCCTCTCTTCATGATTTGGTTTTAAAAGAAGGCTCGTTGGAGTTAATGTTGGTTGGAGTTGATGTGTTGCATCAATTTCTTTTTTAGAAGGACGAGGGGATAAGAGGAAGTCACGAAGAGATAAAAATTTGAATTAAATTAGGGGTATTTTTGGGATGATAGTATTAAATGGGTTGAAAACAGTTAACATTTGTTTACATTTTTAACCATATTACTGAGTCAGTTTTATCAGTTAGTTTTATTTTAGTTAGTTGTTAAGCAGTCTCCTATAAATTCCAGATTGTATATCAGTTTGGACAATCAATTGTATTTTCTCTTCAATGAGAATTTTCAGCTTTCTCTCAATTCTCTCTGTTTCTATATGGTATCATTTCTATATGGTATCAGAGCTAGTTCCTTTGGATTGTCTGATCTGAAAATTTTAATGTCAACACCAAATTGCACTTTGACAAAAGCAACAAATTCCATAATAATCTTTGGAGCTTCTGATTTGTGCTGCATAAGATATGTCCAAGTGAATCTACTGTTGTCATCCACAAGTCTGACAAAGAACCTCTGACCAATATAAGTTGGCTCATGATAGGGACCCCAAATATCACAATGCACAAGATCATAGGGAGCAGTAGAAAAATTGTTATGTGAAATAAAAGGTAATATGTGTTGTTTAGCTAAGGGACATATAGAACAAGGTACAGAAGGCAAAGATGAACAAGTGAAATAGTGTTTATTATTCAATGAAGTAAAAATGTTATTGGACAAATGACCAAGTCGAGCATGCCATACAGAGAAAGGAACAGAATTAGAAACAATATTACAAGAAGGTGGAAATGAAACTGAAGATGTAAAAGATGACAAGTCAAGTACATAAAGACCATCCTTCAAGTCACCCTTGCCAATCTTCATCAAACATGATTTGTCTTGAATGACAAAAGAGGATGAAGAAAAATGCACAGAGTAAGCATTTGATTTAAGTAAGGCACTAATAGATAAAAGATTAAACTGAAAAGTGGGAATGTAAAAGACATTGTGAAGAATGAAATTAGGTGAAAAAATAATAGTGCCTATACCTTGAATGGGAATCTGCTGAGCATTTGGTAATTTAACAAAAGAATCATGAACAAGAATTAAAGAATGAAAAAGGGTAGAGGAAGCACATATATGATTTGTAGCACCCGAATCTAATATCCAAGTGGTGGAAGAAAATGAGATAGGAAGGGAAGCTATCAAAACAGTACCTTGTGCACTGGTAAGATCTTGAATAGAGGTATTAGCCAATTGAGTAGATAACATTGAAATGAGCGGTTGACATTGAGATGCAGTAAGTGTAGCAGCAGTGGAGGTATCAACAGATGAGTCAGAGACTTGATTCACAGTGTGTGAATTGGACACAGAGACACCCTTGGACTTAGGCTTGAAACCAGGGGGATAGCCATGGATCTTGAAGCATTTATCAACTGTGTGGCCTAAAACACCACAATGAGAGCAAAGAGGACGATCTTTCTTGCCTTGTCTTGGCTTTTCAACATTCTTAACCGCAAAGGCCAATTGATGGGTTGTAGCAGAAGGTTGAGCAACACCAACCTCTCTTTGTGTCTCTTCTTGAAGTATGAGAGAAAAAACTTTGGATATGGGAGGAATAGGCTCCATCAGTAAAATTTGACCTCTTACCTGGGCAAAAGAATCATTCAGACCCATGAGAAATGACATGACATACTCCATTTGACAATGTTCTTCCATTGGGCGAAGACCTCCACAAGTGCAGTTGCAAAAGGGCTTGAAAGCAGAAAGTTCCTCCCAAATGATCTTCAATTTGGTGAAATATTGATTCACAGAATCATGACCTTGAACCAGAAGCATCAAATCTTTGCGAAGTTGAAAAATACGGGGGCCATTTTTCTGCTGAAATCGGTTTCGAAGATCCTACCAAATTTCAGAAGCCAATGGAGAGTACATGATACTGGCAATGATCTCTTTAGAAACAAAGTTATATATCCAAGAAATAACCAGATTGTTGTTGCGAGTCCAATCATTGAGAAGAACTGGATCTGAACCATCAGGTTTAGGGATAGAACCATCGATGAATCCTGTTTTATTCTTGACAGAAAGAGCAACAGGCATGGCTCGGCTCCAAGTATTGTAATTGGAGTCATTCAAAGGCTGAGAAACTAGCACTAAACCATGAGCATCAGAATGATTTAAGAAGAGAGGGTTTGAAGAATCCTCCATGAAAGAAGAAGAAGTGAAGCGAAACAATTTATTCTCCTGTGGCTAAACTCACTACAGTCCGAATTCTGCTCTCTTTAACAGCCATTAACAATTGGTTTTTAGCCTAACTTGATGTTAATAATGCTTTCCTCAATGGTGATTTACTTGAAGAGATTTACATGGACTTACCAACAGGCTATCATCCTTCTACAAATGTTTTTAATAAGGGGGAGCAACTTGTTTGTAAACTACACAAATCCATTTATGGTTTACGACAAGCATCTAGACAATGGTTTACTAAATTTGCCTCTGCCTTACTTAATATTGGTTTCTCTCAATCAAAACGTGACTATTCTCTTTTCACTAAAGGCACTAACAATTCTTTTGTTGCCTTATTAGTCTATGTTGATGACATTATAGTCACAGGTCCTTCACAATCTTTAATTGAGGACACCAAAAATCATCTTAAAGGGCTGTTCAAGCTCAAGGACCTTGGTTCTTTGCATTACTTTCTTGGATTGGAGGTTGCTAGATCTAAATTGGGCATTTTTTTGTCTCAGCGCAAATATACATTATCCTTACTTGATGACACAGGGTTTCTTGGCAGCAAACCAGTTTTTGTTCCAATTGATCCTAATTGTAAGCTTACTGCCAAAACAGGTTTTCCTTTGACAGATGCATTTGTCTATAGAAGACTAATTGGTCGATTATTGTACTTGACCATCAGTAGACCTGATATTTCTTTTGCTGTTAACAAATTGAGTCAATTTGTTTCTGATTCTCGTGAGCCTCATCTTCAAGCTGCACATCATCTTCTCAAATATTTAAAGAGTACCCCTGGTCAAGGATTGTTGTTTTCTGCAGATTTCCAGCTTAATATTCATGCATTTGCTAATGCAGATTGGGCCACATGTCCTGATACAAGGCGCTCCACCACTGATTTTGTGTTTTCATTGGAAACTCACTTGTTTCATGGAAGTCTAAGAAGCAAACAACAGTTAGTAGATCATTTGCAGAGGCTGAATATAGGTCTCTTGCTGCTGTTGCCAGTGAACTCACTTGGATCTCTAACTTACTCCAAGAATTTGGTATTCCTCCTAAACCCATTATGGTGCATTGTGATAACCAGGCTGCTATCTACATAGCTACTAATCCCACCTTCCATGAAAGGACCAAACATATTAAATTAGATTGCCATTTTGTCCGTGAGAAAGTTAATGATGGGCTAATTAGACTTGTACATGTCTCTTCCAATAATCAGCTTGCAGACATTTTTACTAAGCCCTTAGCATTACCTCAACTTTCTTCTTTTTTGTCCTAGATAGGTATTCACAATATCTACCTCCCATCTTGAGGGGAATATTACTGAGTCAGTTTTATCAGTTAGTATTCAGTTAGTTAGTTTTATTTTAGTTAGTTGTTAAGTTGTCTCCTATAAATTGCAGATTGAATATCGGGCTTTTTGACCACTTGAGGGTAAAAAAAATAAAAATTATCAAAATAATGTGAACGAAAAACTATTTACCGGTCTGGGGTAGTTTGGGACACGTGAAAAGAAGAAGCGCAAAATGAATTTGCGCTACAAGAAGCGCAAACAGAATTTGCGCTACAAGAAGCGCAAACAGAATTTGCGCATTAAGCCTTGGAGAACCACAAACTCGTTTTGCGCATTATGCAAGAGGCGCAAAGTTACTTTGCTCATTAAGTATAGGAAGCGTGGCATGGAGTGCTCATTTATTGCACTTTATGGATTTGTTTAAAGTATGCATGCCATTGTTGAAAACAAGATCAAGCATCATGTTGATTAAAATAAAAAAAAAAAACTCAGATACTGTACACCGTATACATGACCATTTTTTCATTCAAGACTCCCTTATCTTTACTATCTAACTTGGGATGAAAATTGAGCTCAAGCCACATGGGTACCCGCAAAAATTACCCGTAATGAGCAGGGTAAAAACCCGCAAAGCAGGTACGGGCGCGGGTACGGGCAAAAACCCACATTTTTTCATGGGGACGGAAACGGGTACGGGCATTTTGATGCCCAGTCCGCCCCATACCCGCACTCATATATATAATTATTTAATAAAAAATACCATATATAATTATATATATGGATATATTAATTTTATTAAAATATCTAATTTATTTATGCATATTTTTAAAATCGATGTATATAATATATTACAAATTAAAAATATATTTTTATAACTATCTATGTGTGTTTTTTTTACTTTATAATATATGACTAATTAGTGTTAATAATATTTTTTTACAGATCTTGAAGAATTCTAACACATGATATCCAAGTTTATAAAATATTGTGACGTGAAAGTATAGTGTAATATTTAAAAAAAATATTGAACTTTAGATCATTTGTTGTGTTTTAGAACATTAACATATTGTGTTTCAATGTAATTAAATTGTTGTATCACTTATATTTAAAAATTATGTTTAGATGATCTTCGAGTAACTTTTTCAATTGAGATATAGTTTTCTTAAATTATTATTTTTTTAGTAAGTTGTTAATTTTTTACTTAATAAAAGTGCGGGTAACGGGCGCGGATACAGGCCATGATTTACACAGGACAAATAAATAAAAAATCATATTTTAATCAACAATGGCATGATCTTGTTTATTTTATTAAAAAATCATAAAATGGTCATGTATATCTTGATCTTGTTTTCAACAATGGCATGAGGTAAACAAATCCATAAAGTGCAATAAATGAGCACTACTTAATGAGCAAAGTAACTTTGCGCCTATTGCATAATGTGCAAAGCGAGTTTGCGGTTCTCCAAGGCTTAATGCATAAACAGAGTTTGTGCTTCTTGTAGCGCAAATTCATTTTGCGCTTCTTTTTTTCACGTATCACAGACTACCCCAGACCGGTAAATAGTTTTTCATTCACATTATTTTGATAATTTTTATTTTTTTTACCCTAAAGTGGTGAAAAAGCCTTGTATATCAGTTTGGACAATCAATTGTATTTTCTCTTCTTCAATGAGAATTTTCAGCTTTCTTTCAATTCTCTCTGTTTCTATAAACCATCAAATCAGAGTTAATATTTGCTTCGGAGGGGAGAGAGTAACTCAGTATATCTGAGGAATTAATACTTAAAAGGTGAGAACTCCAGTGCCAGGAGTGTGCGGTGCCTATGGTGCCCAATTATGCACGCACCAATGAGTATATAACAGGTGTATTTTTATCATGATGAGTATATAAAAAGTGTGTTTTTACGATGATGTCATAATGATGTAATAGTTGACTGTAAAAGTTTATATATAGGTGTATGTACTTTTGACAAATTTAAAAAAGCCCAAAGGATTAGGTTGCAAAAAAAAACCGGAAATAATAAAAAAAAATGGAAATGTTTCCTCCAAAGAACTATTTTAACGTTTCTAATGTTTTGTGTGTTTTTTTTTCTTTTCAGTTTTATATCTTAATTTAATTTTATTATTATTTAATAAAAAAATCATTATTCATTTCTATTTTTTTTGTTTCATTGTATAAAAGTATGAATTAAAAATTACAATAATTGTGTTAATTTACATTAAATTTAAAGTATTTTTTTAATAAAGTGAGTTTTTTATAAATCATAGTCTACTGGGTATCCTCCACGAGAGGTAGTCCTCCTCATGTGTTTTGAATTCTTATTTTGCACGCAATAAAGGTTACATGAGAGGACCCACGTAGTTAATTTTCATGATTTTTTGAAGAGTTTTGTAATTACTGTTAATTAATTAACTAAAAAGAAGGAAAAATTAATTAAAAATAACAAAAAATAGTTAAAAATTACAAAATTTTATTTTTTGACGGCTCCTAACCATTAGAGACCACGTGGAGAGTTTTCATGAAGAAATTCAAAAGTGCGATTTTTGGCCTTTTGGACATTTGTGAGTGAGACAAGAATCCTAAACCTAACTAGTAACTTTGATGTGAGGACTCAACATGCATAGTTGTGTTATGAATTCTTATTTGAAATTTTGCATGCAGTAAAGGTTACATGAGAGGACCCACGTGGTTAATTTTGTTTTTATGACTCCTAATATTATACAACCAACGCATGCGCATTTAATATTTTTTATGGCTCCTTGTTGAGAGAGATATCCCCATCATTATGTGGATGTTCCCAGAAGGATCGAAGATGACTATCTCACGTGGAGAATATTTGTTACTTGTCAAAAAATCATTTTAACGAAGTGAGAAAACGTGACACATGTACTACAAAAATAATTTTAAGATAGAAAATAAATAGAATAGCTAAGAGAGTTAATGAGTGAAAACATTATTGAATAAAAAAGAGAGATAAATGATATATTTGAATGAAATCACTTTTGTAACGAAACAGATTAATAAAAAAAATAATGTGAGATTTTTTTAATATAATAATAATTATGATAAAATGAAAACGAAAGTTTGATAAAAAAACAAAAAAAAATGGAAAAAAAAATTAAAAGACCATAAGCAAAAGTGCCTCTCGTGAAGAATTATCCGTAGTTCATAAATAAAAATCACTTTACATGACATGTGTTTTTATGTAATGAAATAGATAAACAAAAATGGATAATTAATAAAATTATTTTAAATTTATAATATAATATAATATAATAAATATAATATAATATAATCCTACCAAACTTCCTACGTAAACAGCGAATTCACTTTTTATATATTAAAAAGCGAATTCGCTTTTTATATATGAAACGGCGAATTCGCTATTTTATATATATAAAAAGCGAAGTATTATTTTTTATATTATTATATTATATTATATTATATTATAGCTACAAAAAATGAATTCGCTTTTTATAGCTATAAAAAGCGAATTCGCTTTTTATAATTCGTGCATGCTCATTTTATTGAATACATAGTTGTGTTTTGAATTATTATTTGAAATTTTGTATGCAGTAAATGTTACATGAGAGGACCCACGTGGTTAATTTTCATTATCTTTTGAAGGTTTTGTAATTACTGTGAATTAATTAGTTAAAAAGAAGGGAAAATTAATTAAAAATAGCAAACATTTGTTAAAAATTACGAAAATTTGGTTTTGATGGCTCCTAAGCATTAGAGACCACGTGGAGAGTTTCCATGAAGAAATTCAAAAGTGTGATTTTCGGTCTAGTGGACACCTGTGAGTGTCACACAAGAACCCTAAACCAAACTAGTAACTTTGGTGTGAGAACTCATGCATGCATAGTTGTTTTTTAATTCATAATTGAAATTCTGCATGCATTAAAGGTTACATGAGAGGACCCACGCGGTTAATTTTCATGATTTTATTGAAGGGTTTTGTAATTACTGTGAATTAATTAGCTAAAAAGAAGGGAAAATTAATTAAAAAATAGCAAACATTATTTAAAAATTATGAAATTTTGGTTTTGATCACTCCTAATCATTAAAGACCACCTGGAGAGTTTTCATGAAGAAATTCAAAAGTGCGATTTTTGGTCTAGTGGACACCTGTGAGTGTGAGACAAGAACCCTAAACCAAACTAGTAACTTTGGTGTGAGGACTCATGCATGCATAGTTATTTTTTGAATTCTTATTTGAAATTTTGCATGCAGTAAAGGTTACATGAGAGGACCCACGTGGTTAATTTTCATTATCTTTTGAAGGGTTTTGTAATTACTGTGAATTAATTAGCTAAAAAGAAGGGAAAATTAATTAAAAATAGCAAACATTTGTTAAAAATTACGAAAATTTGGTTTTGATGGCTCCTAAGCATTAGAGACCACGTGGAGAGTTTCCATGAAGAAATTCAAAAGTGTGATTTTCGATCTAGTGGACACCTGTGAGTGTCAGACAAGAACCCTAAACCAAACTAGTAACTTTGGTGTGAGAACTCATGCATGCATAGTTGTTTTTTAATTCTTAATTGAAATTTTGCATGCAGTAAAGGTTACATGAGAGGACCCACGCGGTTAATCTTCATGATTTATTGAAGGGTTTTGTAATTACTGTGAATTAATTAGCTAAAAAGAAGGGAAAGTTAATTAAAAATAGCATACATTAGTTAAAAATTACGAAATTTTGGTTTTGATGGCTCCTAAGCATTAGAGACCACGTGGAGAGTTTTCATGAAGAAATTCAAAAGTGCAATTTTCGGTCTAGTGGACACCTGTGAGTGTGAGACAATAACCCTAAACCAAACTAGTAACTTTGGTGTGAGAACTCATGCATGCATAGTTGTTTTTTGAATTCTTATTTGAAATTTTGCATGCAGTAAAGGTTACATGAGAGGACCCACGCGGTTAATTTTCATGATTTATTGAAGGGTTTTGTAATTACTGTGAATTAATTAGCTAAAAAGAAGGGAAAATTAATTAAAAATAGCAAACATTAGTTAAAAATTACGAAATTTTGGTTTTGATGGCTCCTAAGCATTAGAGACCACGTGGAGAGTTTTCATGAAGAAATTCAAAAGTGCTATTTTTGGTCTAGTGGACATCTGTGAGTGTGAGACAAGAACCCTGAACCAAACTAGTAACTTTGGTGTGAGAACTCATGCATGCATAGTTGTTTTTTGAATTCTTATTTGAAATTTTGCATGCAGTAAAGGTTACATGAGAGGACCCACACGGTTAATTTCATGATTTTTTGAAGGGTTTTGTAATTTCTGTGAATTAATTAGCTAAAAAGAAGGGAAAATTAATTAAAAATAGAAAACATTAGTTAAAAATTACAAAAATTTGTTTTGATGGCTCCTAAGCATTAGAGACCACATGGAGAGTTTTCATGAAGAAATTCAAAAAGTGCGATTTTCGGTCTAGTGGACACCTGTGAGTGTGAGACAAGAACCCTAAACCAAACTAGTAACTTTGGTGTGGGGACTCATGTATGCATAGTTGGTTTTTGAATTCTTATTTGAAATTTTGCATGCAGTAAAGGTTACATGAGAGGACCCACGTGGTTAATTTTCATGATTTTTTGAAGGGTTTTGTAATTACTGTGAATTAATTAGCTAACAATTGGGCATGTCTCGGATCTCAGATGGCTGCGTGGCTCATGACATCAACATGTAATTACTGTGAATTTTCAACCCAAAAAAATAGAGAAAAATCAATGAAAATTCACCTGAAAAGTGAAAAAATTGGGAAAATTATTTTTCATGGCGCACATATCATTTTAACGAATAGTCATTTTAACGAAGTGAGAAAGCATGACACATGTGCTGCAGAAACAATTTTAAGATGGAAAATAAATAGAATAGTTAAGAGAGTTAATGGGTAAAAATATTATTAAATAAAAAAATGAGATAAACAATATATTTAAATAAAATCAATTTTGTAACGAAACAAATTAATAAGAACAAATAATAAGATAATTTTTTTAATATAACTATAATAATTATAATATAAAGAAAATGAAAGTCTCATAAAAAAATTAAATTAAATGAAAAAAATTAAAATATCATGAACAAAAATTCCTCCTATAGAAGATATTCGTACTTCATAAACAAAATATATTTTACATAACATGTATTTTTATGTAATAAAATAGATTAAATAAATGAATAATTAACGAAATTATCTAATATTATAATAATATATTATAATATAATATAATATAATATAATAATAATATAAAAAAGCGAATTCGTGTTTTACCCTAACAAAAAACGAATTCGCTTTTTATATTATTATATTATTATATTATATGTGGATGATTTAACTTATACCATTGTAAGTTATATCAAGTTTTACACTGCTAATAGTGTAACGTCCCCGAGCCGCTTGCAGGAGTGATGAGGGTCCCCACAAACCAACACGAGTCTTTTCAGTATGCGTTGTCCTCACTTGCACACTTTTCGGGAAACTTCCCAGAAGGTGTCACATCCCAAAATTGCTCCAAGCCAAGCACGCTTAACTATGGAGTTCTTATGTTATGGGCTTCTCAAAAGAAGATGCACCTTGTTGGTACAGTTCTCCACAACAATTTCCTTTAAGCTATCCTCAACTGTACAGTCCCATACCTGCACAGCCTCTGGATCCCTCTCATTCGGGTGTGGGCATGGTTCATCCATGTGTCCCTTTCTTGCTTAGAAGCCTGCCAGGAGCCGCTCCTTGTCCGTGTCTCTTTGCACCGGCGATCACTCTCCCGCCCTCATCAGCCTCTGGCTCTCACATGCCCACCAGCTTCCGCCCGGTTCGTCCCCGAACCACACCGTACTAGGAGAGGCTCGGCTCTGATACCATTTGTAACGCCCCCGAGCCGCTTGCAGGAGTGATGAGGGTCCCCACAAACCAACACGAATATTTCTAGTATGTGTTGTCCCCACTTGCACACTTTCCGGGAAACTTCCCAGAAGGTCACCCATCCCAGAATTGCTCCAAGCCAAGCACGCTTAACTATGGAGTTCTTATGTTATGGGCTTCCGAAAAGAAGATGCACCTTGTTGGTATAGTTCTCCACAACAATTTCCTTTAAGTTATCCTCAACTGTACAGTCCCATACCTGTACAGCCTCTAGATCCCTCTCATTCAGGTGTGGGCACGGTTTATCCATGTGTCCCTTTCTTGCTTAGAAGCCTGCCAGGAGCCACTCCTTGTCCGTGCCTCTTTGCACCGGCGATCACTCCCCGCTCTCATCAGCCTCCGACTCTCACAAATAACTCTAGATCGAATGTGATTTTTATTAATCTAACCGTTGTATTATATTTATTCATCATATTGATTATCTATGTAAAATTTCAAAAAAATTGAACATTAGTAGACTGATAATCAAATGGTTCATTTTTTCATATATTTCAAATGTATATATGATGTTAATTTTGAGACATCTCAATGACATATCAAATAATTTCGGATTAATGTAAAATTTTATATATATGATCTATATGATAGTAGCTTTCAATCCAACGGTGGATTACTTAATATAATAATCTGCTAAAAAGTTATTCAATAGTGTAATACTTGGTGTAACTTACATTGGTGTAAGTTGAACCCTCCTCATATTATATTATATTATATTATATTATATTATATTATATTATAGCTATAAAAAGCGAATTCATTTTTTATAGCTTTCATTTTTTTATATTATTATTATTTTTATATTATTATATTATATTATATTATGTTATGTTATATTATAGCTATAAAAAATGAATTCGCTTTTTATAGTTATAAAAAATGAAATCGCTTTTTATAATTCACTTTTTATAGCTATAAAATGTTCATGCTCATTTTATTGAATGCATATTTGTGTTTTGAATTATTATTTGAAATTTTGCATGAAGTAAAGTTTATATGAGAGGACCCACGTAGTTAATTTTCATGTACTTTTGAAGGGTTTTGTAATTACTGTGAATTAATTAGCTAAAAAGAAGGGAAAATTAATTAAAAATAGCAAACAATAGTTAAAAATTACGAAATTTTATTTTTGACAGCTCCTATCCATTAGAGACGACGTGGAAAGTTTTCATGAAGAAATTCAAAAGTGCGATTTTCGGCCTTCTAGACACTTGTGAGTGAGACAAGAACCCTAAACCTAACTAGTAACTTTGATGTGAGGACTCATCCATGCATAGTTGTGTTTTGAATTCTTGTTTGATTTTTTCGGGAACAATTTTAAAATAGAAAATAAATAGATAAATAGAATAGATAAGATAGATAATAAGTAAAAACATTAATGAAAAAAAGAGAGACAAATGATATATTGGAAAAAAACCACTTTTGTAATGAAACGGATTAATAAGAACGAATAGTGGGAGAAAATATTTTAATGTAATAATAACAATAATAACAAAAAGAATATGCAAATGTGATGAAAAAAGAAAGAAATAATAAAATATGCCAAGAGCAGAACTAGCTCCTGTAAAGGATAATGTTTTTCATAAACAAAAATCATTATGAATGACATGAGTTTTTATGTAATGAGACAAATAAATAGAAATAGATAGTGAGAGAAATTATTTTAATTTAATAATAATAATAAAAGAAAATTAAGTATGATTTAAAAAAGAAAAAAAGAAATCACAGGAGGAGGACTACCTCCTGTGGAGGATACCTAGTAGACTATGATTCATAAAAAATTTACTTTATTAATACGAGTATAAAAAATTATAAAAATACTCAAGTGGGAAAACGTGGCACATGTACTGTGGAAATAATTTTAAGATAGAAAATAAATAGATAAATAGAATAGATACGATAAATAATAAGTAAAAACACTAATGAATAAAAAAGAGCGATAAATGATATATTGAAAAAAGACACTTTTGTAATGAAACAGATTAATAAGAATAAATAGTGGGAGAAAATATTTTAATATAATAATAATAAAATGCAAGTGTGATAAAAAAATAAAGAAATAATAAAAAATGACAGGAGCAGGACTGACTCCCGTAAAGGATAATGTTTTTCATAAACAAAAATCACTATGAATGACCCGAGTTTTTATGTAATAAGACAAATAAATAGAAATGGATAATGAGAGAAATTATTTTAATTTAGTAATAATAATAAAAGAAAATTAAATTGTGATTTAAAAAAAAGAAAGAAACAACATTGTCTCCCGTGTAGGATACTCGTAGACCGTGGTTCATAAAAAAGATTCACTTTATTAAAAAAACTAAAGTGAGAAAACGTTTATTGAAAAAAATTCACTTTATTAAAAAGTAAATAGATAAATATAATATATAAGATAGATAATAAAAAAATAGATAGATGATATATTTAAAAAAACACTTTAAATTTATTATAAATTAACACATTTATTGTAATTTTTAATTCATACTTTTATACAATGAAATAGAAAAATAGGAATGAATAATGAATTTTTTATTAAATAATAATAATAAAATAAAATTATGATATAAAACTGAAAAGAAAAAAAATAAACACACAAAACATTAGAAACGTTAAAATAATTATTCGGAGGAAACATATCCATTTTTTTTATTATTTTCAGTTTTTTTTTGCAATCTAATTCTTTGGGCACTTTTTAAATTTGTCAAAAGTAGATACACCTATGTGCAAAATTTTTCAGTCAATGTCATCATGACATCATCTAATTAGATAGGTGTCCGCTCCCTATTCGCACACATCACCTGGACACGTTACCCAGCCACGTTGACCCGCCACCGTAGAATTTACCTACTTAAAAAGGGGTTATTTCTCTAGTCTGAGCATGGAAAGGATAGTTGAAGAATGCGGCTTTTTGAAAGAGGCATAAGGCATTTATCAAATCCAAAAAAGTAGAGGTATCATTAAAAAGGTGGTCAGGGAGGAGCAAAAGTACATTACTCTTATTACTAATAGGATAACACTATGGAATTTTGTATTCACCGGTACCCCGGTGGCAGTTTTTGGTTTTGTCTGAGTAGAGAGGAGACTATTCTACTAAAATTTTGACTCAGTAAAGTTATGGTTGTGTTTTCCCTTAAAATCCTCACGACAAGAGCCTTGGAAACGTTTGTTAGGGATTTAGAACAAAAATATAATGCTTAAATGTGTTTTTTATCCGCAATAACATTAATTGAATTTGTGGCTTTTTGACCACTTTAGCGTAAAAAAAATAAAAATTATCAAAATAATGTTAAACAAAAAGTATTTACTAGGTTGAGGTGGTTCAGGACACGCGGATAACAGGAAACGCAAGTTGATATTGCACAACAGGAAGCACAATATCAAATTGTGAGTATTAAACAAGAAACGCAATTGCGAAATATCATCTTTCTGTTGCGCAATATCAGCTTGCGCTTCCTGTTGCCTACGTGTCCTGAACCACCCGGTAAATACTTTTTGTTTAACATTATTTTGGTAATTTTTATTTTTTTACGCTAAAGTGGTCAAAAAGCCTGAATTTGATTGTAATTCTTATTTAAATTTTATTTGTGTTTGGTCCTTTAAAAACATATAAATCACATGTCTTTAGAGATTAAAGTCACTAATTTTTAATTAAATGTAAGGATTAAATTTAAATAGAATTTAAATAGGCATCAAAATTAAATTTTATTGATTTTATAGGGATTAAAAATACACTTAATCCAAAATATAAAGTGTTATTCAATAGAAAAGAAATGACTTAATTGCATTTTTGTATCTCTATTATCATTCATCCGCGATTTTGGTTCCTCTAATGATATCAGTGCCCTTACAATTTCTAATTTTGAATAGAGTTCAAAATTTTGGTTCTCGTATACCTCAAAGTATATGTAAGATGGATCACTAATAGGGGTGGCAATAGGTCGGGCTGCTCATTTAAGACCTAGTTTGGTTTGACTCGTTTAATAAAAAGGTCGGCCTAGGCTTTTGAATTAAGCTTGGTGGGCTAGTCTATTTATAAATAATATTATTTTTTTAATAAAAATATAAATATATTATACATAATAAATAATATAATAATATCTTTTATATTTTTCTTGTTGGCCTATTTAGAGATAGGTTTTTTGACCTACTTAAAGGTATATATCAATGACATATTTACATTATTAAAAAGTAAGTCTATTGGTCCGTAAACATACTAGTTTATTTAGAGATAGATTTGTTAGCCTATTTAAAGGTCATAATATGAAATAGACTTTTAAACAGGCTAATAGGTCAAACAAGGTTTTCAAACAAGTCAGGCCAGATCTAAAAACATGACCTATGACAGGCTACATGCCAGACTTGAGCCACGAAAATATAATGTAGGTTAAACTTGAGTCTTGCAAAGCCTAGCTTGACTCGGCCTACTTCC
This sequence comes from Sesbania bispinosa, assembly GCA_026901365.1. NCBI lineage: Eukaryota > Viridiplantae > Streptophyta > Magnoliopsida > Fabales > Fabaceae > Sesbania > Sesbania bispinosa. The sequence goes on along the minus strand of QLOH01000201.1, from coordinate 942,159 downwards.
AGCCGTAACCACTAATTTAGGATTAGAAATTCTATGGAGATCAAAATCGGGAAAAAAAAGTAGGGGACCAAAATCTTGGATAGATGATAATAGGGGAACTAAAAGTGCAATTAAGTCAAAAAAAAATAGGAAGAGAGAAATGATAAGATCTCTCTGGCCAATTAACAAGCTAAAATGTCCCAAAAATATAAAACTAAAAATTTTCTCTAATCATATGATCCTCGCCTTGTTTCTTAACACTTAGAGTGCAAAATTTCTTATTAGTGAATTTATTATATTAATACAAGCTTTATTTGATTTACAAGTTTACATTCTCATTAAAAGTGACAAATCTCTCTCTTCTTTGACATATTTTTCTCTCATTTAGTTTAAGCATTTTCAAACTTGTTGTATTATATATATATATATATATATTTTAAAACAAAGATCAAAGATGTGAATCTTATCTATTTATATATCAATAACATGATAGTTTGTCTTCTAAACTCATCAAATTTTCTTCTTTTACTCAGTACGTGCCTTATTTAACCTCCTTTTTCATTCTCACCTTTAACTCCAATTTTTGAGTTGATATATAAGTTATTTACAGTCTTGAATAATATTTTTTTTCTACCAAAGTGAATTTCATTGAAGTTACGTATGCCTTGGATGCAATATTAAAAGGTAATGATATGTTATTTCGGTTGAACATTTCACATTTTCATGGAAAGGGCACACAAGGCCCAAAGAAACACATACATGATGTGAGAGGGATCAAAGAAGTACATACGTCTTAACCCTAAGCTAGCAAAACAGAGAGAAGAGAGTGGTTGTGTAGTCGCCGTCTCCCCCCGGGGGGATTTTCCTCCGATGTGAGGTTTCCTTACACACTCTAGGTGAGTTTTCCTCTCTTTATGGTGAGAGTTTTCCTTTTCTTCTCCTTTTTTCCACACCACCACTTCCCTCCTCTTCTTTAATTCCTTTTCTGGTCACCTCATTTATCCCTTCTACCACTTAATACTCCTCCTTTTTCGGTCACCCACTACCTTCTATTCACGGTAATCTCCCCCTCTGTTTTTTTTTGTTGGTTTTTATATTGCCTCTTTCCCTCCATTTCACTAAGGTCTCACATCTCCTGCTACTGCTATGTGTTGGTGAGGTTAAGTGTGCCCATCTTTGAAGCTTATTGGGTCTCCAAATTGCATAATTGCAGTGTCGACTGAGCCAATTTGGTCTTAAAAAAATGTAGAACAAGTGACTAGAAAATAGTGAAAAAATCCAATATTTGTTTGTTTGTCGATAAGCATATTGGTGTAGTGACAAGTTGGCTGCAATGGAGGTTAGAAGTTTAATTTATTTTTATTTTTGTTAGTTCTTGTTTATATATTTGAGCGAGCAAGCCTGATTTTTTTATTGTTTATCTATTTGATCATTGCAGAATCGCTCTCCTAGGATTATCATCCCTTTTAAGTAAGTGTCTTTTGGCTTCCTTCAAGGCTTTAATATATGATATCTTTGATAAAAAAAAAGAAGTACATAATAGACCGAACCCGCTTGTTAGAAACAAAAAAGTAAATCAAAATTTTTTGACAACAACTACGACTTTTTACCTCATTAATATTAAAAAATACGATTTATCTGATCAGAGTTGTTTTCACCACGTATGAATTGGGTCAGCCGTGGAACACATAACGCCTTATGAGACGCTAGTTGACTAAGCGTCACGAGTTAGAATGAAAAAGTTGTTTGTCTTTATTATGTGTCTCTAAGTTAGAGCCACATCATGAATTGCTCATTGCATTCCCTTCGATTCTTCATCATTCACTTATTTTAAATAGGGTGGAAATTACCAAGGTAACTCGATGTTTACCCAAAGATTCACGGGTCAACTTGTCACCCTCAGCAATCATGGACTGACAGCTCACGATCTCGTGATCTTTCACGAATTCTTGTAGACTATCTACAACATGTTGCTCGGTAGGAGATAACTCCTCATAATCCACCATATATTCCTTTGAAGCTCTCTGGAAATGAGATGAATTCCAGTAGGGAAGGATTATCCTGGTCCAACTCTTACCGAGGATGTTCTCCCTGCCGTCGCTATAAGGCTTGAAAAACACAAACCTTTCTTTGAAGTTCTTGTATGATTCCTGGAATATTTTGAAGATCTTCCCTCCAGGGCCGGATCGCAGCGCCAACCAGGAGTATCTTTCGCCTTCCTTGACTGTCAATGGTCGGAATAAGTGGAAGAACACCTCGGTAAGTACCTCCAAGCCCAAGGCGGAGCACATCAGAATAAAGCTTTGCATGAAGGACCAACCATTTGGATGAAGTTGTGAGGGGGCAACTCCTAGGTGCTGAAGGATGTCTAATTCAAAAGCACTAAATGGTAGTAAAAAACCCAGATCTTCAAATAGGGTCTTGTACATTGGAACGAAAATATTTTCCCGGAGATCTCCTTGACAGCAAATTCGGGCTTCTTCCTTGGGAAGCACCATTTCCCAGTCATTTTTCTTGGCCAGTTCCACCCATTCTACATGTCGGAAAGCCAACTCCAGCGCTCTTCAGAACTATACCATGACGGCGTCCCAAGAGCCTCGGTGTCGACCCAGGTCATTAAAGCCAAACTGGGTGGGACTGGGTAATTTGTAGCAGGAGAGGTGTGGATTTTCCGCCTTCCCATCTTGGACCTGCCCAAAAGTCCATACGATACATCAAAATTTGAAGATGATGAGTCTGCACGGGAGTGCTCTCGAACTATCTCGGCAGACTCCGCGGTCACCACATCGGATTCTCTCCACCGCTTAAGGATAAGAGCAGTTTGAGCTACTGCTTCATGATGAGAAATCCCAACACCTGCAGCAGCCCCTGAGGGACGTTTTTGCCGCAACACCAACCCGAAAATACTCGGATCCTCAGGATCCTCACTAACGATACAGTTTCGTCTAGCCTCAGCCGCCAAGGCTTTGGCTTTAGCCCTCGCCATCATCGTGCTAAAATAAAATAACAAAATAGAGAAGGAGAAGATGACAGGGGCTAGAGGAATACCTTTCAGAAATCTGGAACATAATTCCTCTACTTCTTCCAACCACTCAACGACGACAAATTGCATGCAAAGCGCAACCCAAACACCTTGAGTTCTCTTATTCTAGAGCACGAAGAAGTGGCGAACAATGGTTGCAGGGGGTAGCTGCAGGGATGAAGAGGTTCAGAGAAGAAGAAGAACTGGAGAGAATTTATGTGGTTTGCGAAAAGGAAAGTGGAACCGTAAATTAAACTCCCGCTTTTAAATGTTTGAAACTGACGGCCAGGATCGTGCCAGACGATGAGGCCCATGGGCCCAATGCAATACGATGTTGACACGTGTTGAAAACGGTTATCAATCAACAGTCACGTCAGTTACATCAAAATACAAAAACGACACTACTTGGAAAGTATCTCGGAGGATGTCAGAAACACCCATTACCCGACTTCACCAATTCCGATTACCGGCATCTGAAGACCTCAAGTCGGATACTTTAAGATAAACTAACCGACTTGGGGGGCAACTGTTCTGGACCGAGATTAGACACGGTCAGATTCGACATCGGAAATGGAATCCGACCTACAAACTTTATGTTTCCGACATGTACCTCTAGGATTGACACACCGAAAGCTCCTTCGAACGCTCATTCCATTCACAATACGCGCTTATAAACATAGTCGTCATCGATTGCCGGCATGTCATCACGGATTATCACAGGCACACCTCGGCGCGTGCATCCAACCTCGGAAGAGCATGTGAGGACAATTGCAGGAAGCCGTTGCTGTAACATCCTGAATTTTATTAAGTAAAATAAAATAAAATTAAATTAATAAAGTAGAAGAAATAAATAAATAAATAATAGGATTAATATTATGAGTAGTTTTATCCATAAGGTTATTTAATAAATAATAAGAATAATAAATAGAATAAGTCGGTTGAGAGTGGGCCTAGCCCAATTAAGTATTTATTTAAGGAGGGGTTCTCAGTTCACCCTAATCATTATTCGTAAAATCGTCAGAGAGCGAAATGCTAAGGAGGGGAGAAACGACGTCTCAAGGAGAGATTGCTGAAGGGTGATCATCAGGAACCAATAAAGAACCTTCCCTGCTGATTGATCGATCTTCAATAAGGTACGGTGGGGAAAATGGTGCTGCTTGTATGTGCATGTGGGAGTGCTTGGGTAGTTAGGGCAACCATAAGACCCTCTAAGACTCTAAATTCGAAATTGATATATATATATATATATTGAGTATTGTATGATGAAAACATGTTGATTGATGATTAATTCTGTGAATCTTGGTGAATCTTGATTCAAATAGAAGAGGGTAGCGAGAATAGCGAAAATGGGTAAATAAGGGTTTGATGATTTGGTATTTTGATGGAATACCTTTGCAAATCTGTGTAAAGATTGGTGTTTTTGCTGAGTTTGTTTGATATAAATGTGCATGATTGATGTATTAACCTTAATGATTGATTAGAGATTGAATAAAAGGGTTTAAAAGGGGTAAAAATCGCAAGAACTGTCATCTCGTGTCGCGGGTAATCGATTACAGAGGTCTGTAATCGATTACAGAGTGTTCTGGGCAGCAAGGGAGTGATTTTGGCTTGCTAGTAATCGATTACAGGGGTCTGTAATCGATTACCCGAGAGTTTGTTTGCTGGTAATCGAATTACAGAGGGTGTGTAATCGATTACCAGAGTTTTGACAACTTTCTCGCCTGAGAAAGAATGCATTTCTTAAGGGTGCAAACGAGCTCAGAACCCTATCATATAGCATATCAAACTGAAGTCCCAGATCTTAACTTTCTAATAGAAGTGGAATTATTTTAATTGGACACCTGGAACTCTAGACATTTCCAAATTAGTGCACCAAGGTCATTAAGCTTAAAACTTGAAAACTCTAAAATTGAGGAATCGCCTCTGGTAATCGATTACAGCTGTTTGGTAATCGATTACCAGGTCAAAAATGAGTATGAGAGTGTTGTTTTTGTAATCATTGTGATCCTTTAATTATTTGGTGTTAATTATATAATTTGTTTGTGGAATTAAGAGAGTTAAGTGGATGTTTATAGAGTATTGATTGTGGATGAGTTGATGATATGAATATTCCATGTGATGTTAGATGTTTATAATATTGAGATGTATGATGATGATGTATTGATGTATTGAGTTTATGATGTTGAGTTCATGATGATGATGTATTGATGTATTGAGTTCATCATGATGATGTATTGAGGTATTGAGTTTATGATGATGAGGTATGAGATGTGTGATGATGATATATTGATGTATTGAGTGTATGAGGTATGAGGTGTATAATGATTATGTATTGATGCATTGAGCATATAATGTGTATTGTGATAATGATGATATAATGATGCATTGAGCATGCGATGAGTGTTATGATCATGATGATGGTGATTAATGATGTTTATGATGATTTATGATGAGGATGACTGATGATGATTTTATGATGATGATAAAGATGATGATGAATGGTGCTAATTATAATGATTGATGATGATGATGTTGGTGTTGTACCTGAGTCTAACTGGGGGAGGTGAATAGTGTACCTGAGTATAACTTGGGGAGGTGATAATGGTGATGATGATTTAATTAACCTTATGTTGTAAATGATGCTTGAGTATATATGATGTTGTACCTGAGATACACAAGCCCAGTGAGGGGTGGGGTGTAACTCAGGGAGGTGAATATTGTACCTGAGTCTAACTCGGGGAGGTGATTATGGTACCTGAGTGTAACTCAGGGAGGTGAGTATTGATTATGTTGGTGATTATAGTACCTGAGTGTAACTCAGGGAGGTGAGTATTGATTATGTTGGTGATTATAGTACCTGAGTGTAACTCAGGGAGGTGAGTATTGAGTATATTATTGATTATGGTACCTGAGTGTAACTCAGGGAGGTGAGTATTGATTATGTTGGCGATTATAGTACCTGAGTGTAACTCAGGGAGGTGAGTATTGATTATGTTGGTGATTATAGTACCTGAGTGTAACTCAGGGAGGTGAGTATTGAGTATATTATTGATTATGGTACCTGAGTGTAACTCAGGGAGGTGAGTATTGATTATGTTGGCGATTATAGTACCTGAGTGTAACTCAGGGAGGTGAGTATTGAGTATATTATTGATTATGGTACGTGAGTATAACTCAGGGAGGTGAGTAATGACTAGGATAATGTTGACTATTGTACCTGAGTATAACTCAGGGAGGTGAACACTGATTATGATTAGGGATGGCAATTGAGCCCAAGCCCTATGGGTACCCGCAAAAATTACCCGCAATGGGCAGGGTAAAAACCCGCAATGCGTGTATGGGCGCGGGTACGGGCAAAAGCCCGCATTTTTTCATGGGGACGGGCGCGGGTACGTGCACTTTGATGCCCAGCCCGCCCCATACCCGCACTCATATATATAATTATTTAATAAAAAAACCATATATAATTATATATAGGTATATATTAATTTTATTAAAATATCTAATATATTTACACATTTTTAAAATTAATATATATAATATATTACAAATTAAAAAATATTTTTATAACTATCTATTTGTGTTTTTTTTTTACTTTATAATATATGACTAATTAGTCTTTACAAAAAATATATGACTAATTAGTGTTAATAATAATTTTTTATAGATCTTGAAGAATTCTAACACATGATATCCAAGTTTATAAAATAGTGTGACGTGAAAGTATATTGTAATATTTAATAAAAATTTTAAACTTTAGATCATTTGTTGTGTTTTAGAACATTAACATATTGTGTTTCAATATAATTAAATTGTTGTATCACTGATATTTAAAAATTATGTTTGGACGATCATCGAGTAACTTTTTCAATTGAGATATAGTTTTCTTAAATTAATATTTTTTTAATAAGTTGTTAATTTTTACTTAATAAAAGTGCGGGTAACGGGCGCAGGTACGGGCATATAGGTGCCCAGCGGGTACGGGGACGAGCACTAAAGTTACTGCCCACGCGGGTACGGGCGCGGGTACGGGCTTGTTTTGAAAACGCGGGTACGGGGATGGGCACTATAGTACCCTGCCCATAGGGTACCCATTGCCATCCCTAATTATGATGAAATTGAATATGGTACCTGAGGTGTACAAGCCTAGAGTGGGTGAAGTACAACTTAGGGAGGTGCATGATGGTGATGATGATATGATGAATATGATGAAAATGATGATATTGATGATGATGTGATGATTATGATGAATACGATGAAAATGATGATATTGATGATTGTGATGAGTATGATGATATTGATGATTATGATGAATATGATGAAAATGGTGATATTTATGATTGTGATGAGTATGATGATAATGATGAGTATGATGATATGATGATAATGATGATTTTGATGATAATGGGGATTACGATGATTGTGGTGATATTGATGATGTTGTTGGTGTATATGATGATGATGATGATTATGTTTTACATGTGATAATAGAATAAGTTATATGATGATGTTGTTTACATGAGGGTGAGGATAGGGTAGTCTCCTATGTGTATGTATGAGTGATATTCTTTTCCTCACCGTTTCTATCTGTGGTTATTATTTACAGGTGATGACGATGGCACCTCAGGTGCCGAGTATTGAGTTGATGGGTGTCGTTCTGATACATGTGACATTAGGGCTTAGTATTAGGAGTTTTATTTTATATTTCTATTTTGGAGAGATTTGTGTAAACGGTTTTAAGTGCCTTATAAGGCTAAGAATGATGTTTTACTGTTAACTTTTGAGGTAGTAATATTTTATTTACTTTGAAAACCTTTTGACTCCAACTTCTATTTTGAATAAGTTGACTTTGAAAGAATTAAGGTTTTAATTGAGTTGAAATGTGAACCCTTTTTACCCAATGTGATTCGTTATTTTCCTAAGTCTTCCGCTTCGTTGATTATATAAGAGTTGGGGGTAGAAGGGTGTCACAGTTCCAACTGCCTAACGGCCTTTCCCGTCAAAATATCCCTATAAATACACGGTGGTGGCCTTCTTCTTAGGTAAGTTTTCATTCTTACTTGCTGAAACACTGCCAGAATTCTTTCTGACTTAAGCATCGGAGTCCCTGCAGGTACACCACTGTCCTCCGTTGTCTCTTCACCGTAAAGATCGCCTCCTGCAGTCGTTACGAGAATTCCCAGAAGATCACAAACCATTTCGAATTTATTTATATCGTGTTAATGAAAACGTGTTGTAAGGTAGATTTTGGTAGATGAATAGAATGAGACAAAATAAAACGAAACAGAACATAATGTAATAGGACAAAAAAGTGCATGTTTTCAATACACTTAGATTGTAAACCACAAAAACATACATTTTGAATCTAGTTTTCAAAACTCAAAACCAAAAACTAAAAATCATTTTTTGTGGTTTTCAAAATGTATGCTTTGAAAATCACAAAAACAAAGCTTTCAATTGTTGGTTTTGCGTTGTAAAAATTTGATTCAAAATTTTTAAAAACCAAAATGTATGCTTTGGACATTGCATGAGACTAAATTTGTCTCTTTTTTTGTATTGGAACGGGAGATGCTAAATATTTAGTCTCATGCAATGTCCAAAGAATGATTTGGAACGGAAACAGATGGAAAATATCCCTTATGCATCTGTTGTTGGGAGTTTGATGTATGCTCAAACATGTACAAGGCCATATATTAGCTTTGCAGTTGGTATGCTTGGTAGATACCAGAGTAATCCAGGATTGGATCATTGGAAAGCTGCAAAGAAAGTCTTAAGTTACTTGCAAGGGATAAAAAATTACATGCTTACTTATAGGAGGTCTGATCATCTTGAGGTGATTGGATATACAAATTCAGACTTTGCTGGTTGTATAGATATAAGAAAGTCTACATTTGGTTATGTGTATCTTTTAGCCGGAGGAGAGATTTCATGGAAAAGTGTGAAGCAGTCAGTCATTGTTGCATCCACCATAGAGGCTGAATTTGTGGCATGCTTTAAGGCCACAATTCAGGCTAATTGGTTACGGAATTTTATTTCAGGACTTGGAGTAGTTGACAGTATTGCCAAGCCGCTGAAAATTTATTGTGATAATTCTGCATTTGTTTTCTTTTCTAAAAACGACAAGTATTCCAAAGGTGCTAAGCATATGGAATTAAAATACTTTGCCGTTAAAGAAGTTTAGAAACATAGAGTGTCAATAGAACATATTAGCACTGATCTTATGATTGCTGACCCTTTAACAAAAAGGTTACCGCCCAAAGTATTTACTAGCCATGTTGAGAATATGGGCATTATGTCTACTAGTTAATGTTGAATGTTAATGTTGTTATTAATGCCTATTTAACACTCTAAGCTCATTAATGTACAAGTTTCTGAAATTTATGTTTCTACTTTATGTATATGCATGCAAATTAAGATGTGGAAAACAAATTATGTTATTGTTAATGAAAATGACATTATGTTTGAACCCATTATGAACTTCTCATTTTTTAGTCTTATTAAGGAGAAGGATAATAATATAGTAGTACATGAAAAGGAATATGTTGATTGAATGACATGTAACCGTCAATCTTTAATTATGATTAATGATGGAACCAATTTATTTAAGGTCTTTTAATGCGCATTATGATTTATGTATTTATTAAATCATGAAGTGTTATGACATCACATGAGTCAAGTGGGAGAATATAAGAAAAATAAATAAATTAATTAAATAATGTGACTCATGTGAAATATAATTATGGGCTTAAACGTGATTTAATAAAATAAAGGGACCTATTGGTTAGTATGAGAAGTTATTTTTGAAACCTCTAAAAACTCCCAGTAACTAACTTGATGGAAGTTGGTAAAATAAAAGAAACAAGGGTTTTGCCTCTGCCATAAAAGTGACTCACTATTAACTATCAAGAAAGAGTGTGAGGAAGAAAGAAAGGCAAAGAGACAGATTGAGAAAAGGAGATTGAAGAACTTATTATCATTGGGTCTCTCATGGATCAAGATAAGCCTCTCTTACTATTATAATGTATGTGAGAATCATAGATTCTAAGATCCTTATGATGTGCTTGAATTATAAATGTTATGAAAAACTACAACTTACATTAATAAAACATAATAAAGGGAACCTTCACTCTAGTTCCATGAAGACAACCTTCACTCTATTATAGTAGATACCAGAGTAATCCAGGATTGGATCATTAGAAAACTGTAAAGAAAGTCTTACGATACTTGCAAGGGACAAAGAATCACATGCTTAACATTAGTACTTTGAGTCATAAATTAAACATACAATACAAATTCAAACAACAAACAAGCATTCTATGCATACTAATGGTCTCCTTTGAGTGATACATTAATACACAAAAAACATAATGATGCTAATATTATTAACATTATTTGGTAAGACATATGCATTAATTAGAAATACTTATTATCTTTGGATATATAAATAAAGCTAATAATGCATACACACTACCAACCATCATATCCATTAATTATAAGAACAACTAATCAACCTTTGGGTGATCCAAAAATGTCTTGTAATAATGAACTTCAATTAACCCATAAATCAATAATTTATAATTTAGCATCCATTCTATGGGTAATTGAAATAAAAATTATCACTAATTTGGAATTAAATAAAACGTAAAGATTTAACCACTTTGGTGATTACAAATCTATCATACATTTAATCTCAAAATTAATACAATTCATGAATAAAATATATACACATACTATAACTGTGGTTATTAATTAAACGAGACTAAATTCCCTTAATTCTATTCACATCATATCAACTACAATATTGCAACCAAATAAAATGGAATTCACGTGAAGCGAAATACATGTAAAATTGATGTTCACGTAAAAGGAGATTTGGATTTCAATTCAAGGCATTCAATTGAATTAAAACAATTATGAATAGCACAGCGGAAAAATAAAGTAGCATGGTTCCAATCAAATTCCAATCGGAATTGAAATTGATAATGACAGGGAAAGCCTTCGACATTCCATTTTAAATTGAAATTCTCGTAACATTTGGATTTGGATTTCAATCTCAAATTCATTCCAAATTGATGAATTCACGGCATGCCAAAATTGAATTCAACTCTCAATATGCAGCGGAAAAAAAAATTCACGGCCCTATCAATTTCCAATCATGTCAAAGGTTTTATCCATTTCACTTGTAAAGTTAAGTTACAATTTAAATCAATTTCGGCATTCTAATTGCAGCGAAAAAACTAAATTCACATATTCTTAATTTTAAAATTAAGATTCATACAAATTGGGATAAACATCATCCATGGAGAATCATAAATTCAACAACCTAAAGCTTTAATACTACATGTAAGTTGTAGTTTTTCATAACATTCATAGTTCAAGAAAAACTACTACACATCATATGGATATCAAAATCTATGATTCTCACATACATTATAATAGTGAGAGGGACTTACCTTGATCCATGAGAAATTCAATGAAAATAAGTTCTTCTCCTTTTCCCAATCTGTCTCTTTGCCTTTCTTTCTTCTTCACTCTTTTTTTTATGGTTTGTAGTGAGTAACTTTCTATGACAGAGGCAGAGCAGAACCCTTGTTTCTTTTATTTACCAACTTCCATCAAGTTGGTTACCAGGAGTTTTTAGAGGTTTCAAAAATAACTTTTCATACTAATTAATAGGTCCCTTTATTTTATTAAATCACATTTAGGCCCATAATTATATTTCACGTGAGTCACATTATTTAATTTATTTATTTATTTATTTTTTTCAACCGTATGCACTCTCACATTCCTAGATTTGCAAAATGCATGAAGAGTTGAAGACAAATATCCCCAATTTTAGTGGCAAGCTTGCTATTGAAGATTTGAACTGATCTTTAATCAAGTGAAGCTATGGTTTATGTTTGGAAATTACTCCTATCTGTTATCATTCAGCTTACCATGATTGCTACTCAGCATTACCCTCTTCACAAAGAAATCTAAACCCTATAAACACAACAATAGACTTAGTGATTAAACCCAATACACTGTCGTTTACAGTAATAAGGCATCTGGTGGACGATGATGATAATTATCACATCGTCTTATTAGTTTGCTCTAACAACTTTGAACTCAATAATTACCACGAGCATTACAGTTGTCTAGAGCCTCTAATCAGTTCCGATTTCATTATTGGAAATTCAATATCAGTTCATGTGTCTTTAATATTATATTGGTTATAAGCATATACTATTTGTCAAGCACAAAGGAAGATAAAGCAATGTAACTGCCTTTGAATAAGCTAAATTTACAAAATGTCCATCCATAACAAATCTTTGGTCTCACATGCTGCTTGAATGTAAGCAGCTAGCCATCAATTATATTAAAAAAGTCCACAAAAGTAACAACTATTAGCAAATACAACAAGCAATTGATTTGGTATTCATTTTCAAGGGACGCAATCATGCAAATATATAGCCAAACCGGTAACTTTGATAAAGGCAAAAACACATTGTCAAAATTTGTGAAAGGCAATTTTCAAGAGGCTTGCATTTACCTTACTCAAAAAAAGGAAAAGAAAAACACAAAGGCAAAATATCTAGAAACAAAAAAACCATGAAGCACCGGTTGTAGATGCATTGAACAATGCTTGCATTTACACAAGAGCATAATTAAAAACAAAATATGAAATAGCACTCATACCTACTCGAGTGAATAGCTTCATTGAAAGTTGCCTTCGAACAAACTCCCATTTAAGATTAAGAAAATCATTTAGTAACCCAGATTTCACAACTTCAGATGAAAGACAGTGCCAACACCTCCTTGAAGAAATGTTGTTGTTAGAGTCTTACATTGCCTAGAGATAAGGTCAAATAAAAGTATAAAAGTCTTAGGCAGTCTTCACCCTATAAGCTAGATTTTGGGGTTGAGTTAGACCCGGTCCAAAATCTAATATGGTATAAGAGCCTATGATCCGTTGTTATTGAGCCGTCACCCATATAGATGTCCACGCTCCAGATGTCCAGCCCTGGACGTGAGGGGGTGTGTTAGAGTCTCACATTGCCAAGAGATAAAGCCAAATAAAAGTATAAAATCCTTGGGCGGTCCTCACCCTATAAGGTAGCTTTTGAGGTTGAGTTAGACGCGGTCCAAAATCTACCAGTAACCATTGATAATTTTATTCTTTTGTACAAGTGCTTAACAAATATGTATTCAATTCCACATTTTTAGCAACAATCTTCTTCTAATACCCAATGAGGAGGGAGATACTTTGTCGCACTTCAACTTAAGGTGGAACTCTCTCAAGTCCAAATATGTTAAACACGAGCACGGTCATGGCTACCATAGGAGGGAAATTTACACATAATGCTCCAAAGCAGAATGAAGAGCACAATGTAATGGTTGATTTTTCAAAGAATCTTAAGGATGGTGTTGAGAAAATTGGAGTGAACATATCAGTTGTCAAGGAAGTTTTGTTATTTGATTCTATATCATTGGACTTAAATTATGCAGTGTTATCTTGAGAGCACTCTTCAGGTTTGGCTTCTATCTTGTCACCCTTCTCATATATGGAATTAAATGTATTTGGAGGAGGCCCATTTTGCACAGCATTTCAACTTCTTATATGCATGCAGGTAGGAATAATCCATGAAATTATTGGAGATGGAACTGAGGCTTAAACCTATCTCCGATGGGGGAAAGCCATATCCTGTTCACTACAATTGCCTTTGTTTACAATTGCTTTCTCTTCCCTCTTAGGTAGGAAACTTGTAGCCCTTTTCCCCCTGGATTGATAAGTTTTCATGCTTTGATTGGTATAAAATTGATTTGCCATCTTTGTGGTGTTATTTACTAGGAAAAATGTATGTTAAGAAAAGACACTAGGATTTAGCAGAAAAGGAACTTCAATGTGCTGAGCAGATTTTCAAGGATAGCAGCACCACATTTTGTTGCTCAAAGTGTAAATTAATACTTGAAGTTACTCTGTATCAGTATCTTGGAGATTTGTGTCTAAGTAAATTCAACACTTCCAAAGGGGTTACTTCTGAAGAGACTGCAAAAAAATGGTACACATCAGCTCTGAATAAATTAGATCTTTCAGAATGGAAAAACCCTCTTAGCTGCCCAGAAGATGGCAGCAATGGAACTACATCATATGTAAAATGTGCTATTGGTAAGACTTGTACTTCCTTTATAATGAATGGAACATGTGAAAATATAACACAATCCGTGAAAGGACCAGAAACCAAGATTGGAGCAAAACAAAGTAGAAAGACTAAAAATGCAGGAAAGGTTTTACCAAAGGAACCAAGCGTGTTAGTTGAGAATAAATCAAGGTTAACTCGTTCAAGATATTGATCTTCACAAAACCAACACACAAACATTTCCAGTAAGTCAGAAGTCAATGAAAGTGCGGAGGGGAATCAAGTTTCTGGTCCATCTGATATGCTTAGTCAAAAGGAGTCAGTTGTGAACAAGATAGGTTGCAGCAGTTAGAATATTAGAATAATATATTGAATATCTTAAAAGAATATTTGTTAAAGATTAGGTTTAATCTTATAATATCTCCTAGGATTAGTTTCCATATTTCTACATAATTATTATGATTTGTTTCCTAATTACTAGTCTATATTGGTCAGTATAAATAAGTGTCAGTGTATAATCTTTTGTAATCAATCTATCCATTATCAATCAATCTATTATCAGTTATCTATTATGAATTATTCATCTCTCTTCTTCCTTTCTATATCCAAAACCCTATAAACTTCAATAGCTACCAAGAATACACTAAATTACTAAGAGTATTACTAACACACTCTCTAACACATTATTTTCAACACACTCCTTGTGATTAGTTAAAATTCACACAGGTCCTATCAAATTATGTGGGTCTCACTCCCAATGTAATGGGACTCATGTTACTTTCAACCCATCACATGGAGTGTGTAACATCCTAAAATTTCTAGAATAAATAAAATAAAAGGAAGAAATAATAGTACTATTATTATCTTTTATTATGAATATTATTAATTAATTAAAAAGGGGATGGGTGGGTTGGAGTAGGCCTAGACCAAATAGATATTTAAATAAGGGAAGAGTTATCTATTTCACCTTATCCTTTCTTCAAACGTCAGATAACGAAACCTTAGGGAAGAGAGAAGCGACTCCACAAGGAGAAGGTGCTGCAGAGTAGATCATCAAGGGAGTTCTGTCGTTCGTCGTTGATCGTCATTCCTAAGGTACAGGGGGAAGGGGTGAGACTATATGTGTATGCTGGAGTGCTTGGGTAGTGAGGGCAACCATACGTCCCTTTAGGATCTCTAATCTTTGAATCTGAAGGATGATTTATATGTTTATGTTGAAATTGTTTTGTTTGATGTTGATTGGTATGTTTTGATGTTATGTTCTTAATGGATTGGATGATGAAAGTGAGATTGTCGAAAAGGGGTCAAATTAGGATTTGGGGGTGAGATCTCTTAATTGATCGATTGTTGATTTAATGATAATCTGTAGGAATAATTGATGTTTTCAGTGAATTTAATCGGTAAAAACGTGCTTAAACAAGTTAGGAACTTAAAGAATTGAGTAGAGATTGAAGAAGGGGGTTAAAAGGGGCAAAAACGCAGGTGTAGTCGCGTTCTGCGACACTTACGCTCCACCTGCGCTGAGCGCAGGATGAAGCGTAGCTTTCTGGAACCTGCGCTTCGCTTGCGCTGAGCGCAGAGTGAAGCGCAGAAACGCGGATCAAGCTTTTAAATATAATTTCAATAGATTCCTTCCAAACTTCAGATAGTTTTTCTTAAAACGCGAAATTGAGATGGATGTTTACCTAATATATGAATTGTTTTGCGGGATTGATGAGATTAAATTGTATGTATAGAGTGTATTAACTGTGGCATGAAGTATTGTGGTGTGATTATCCTATATTGATGTTCTATGAGTATTCTATCCATGATGTGATGTGGAATGAATTGAGTAGATGATATTGTATGAGAAATGTATAAATGATGATTGATGCATTGAGCATGAGCATATGAGGTGTGAATGTATGAGGTGATGTTGATGCATTGAGCATGAGCATATGAGGTGTGATACATGAGATGCATGCCCTAAGAGAGGGTGGTGACCATGATGGGGGACATTCGATGCACGGGCCCATCAAGGGGGTGCAACCTAGGGGCGAATATCTTTGCACGGGCCCATCGAGGGGGTGTAACATAGGGTCGGGTGTCTTTGCACGGGCCCATTGAGGGGGTGCAACCTTCCGTGTGGTGTTAATGGTAGGGCCATCATTGGTAACAACTAAGGGGATTGATGAGGTGCGCCCATTGTGCGGAGTTCCAAATCATGACTCTGAGGATAGATGTTGTACATGTGCATGGTGTGAGCATATGCCTTAATTGAGATTGTGTGAACCTCTATTTGTATGAACCTGGTGTGTGAAATGAGACCATGATGGAGGACACTTGCTGCACGGGCCCATAGAGGGGGTGCAACCCAGGGGACGAATATCTTTGCACGGGCCCATAGAGGGGGTGCAACCTGGGGGCAGATATCTTTGCACGGACCCATTGAGGGGGTGCAACCTACTGTGTGGTGTTAACGGTAGGGCCATCCTTGGTAATAATGATTGTTTGAGAAGTCTGAATTTACATTATGAAAGTGTGAAATTATATGTGTATGAACCCGATATGTGAAATAAATAGTATGTGAATTAAATGATTATATGTATGGTGATGGGTGGGAATAAGGGTAGCCTTCTGTATTGCATGTATATGTTTGTATTCCATTCCTCACCGTACTCTTCTGTGGTTTTTCTAGGGTGATGAAGAGGGCACTCAAAGTGCTGAGTTTTGAAGGGACAGGGTCTCGCTCTGATATTTGTGACATCGGAGATTAGTGTCTAGGAGCTTTGTTCCTTTTATTTAATATGTAGAGATTTTGAAAGATTATTTTAAGGGTCTTACATGACCAAGTTATGTTTTTATTCTGTTGATAATTTAGCTTTTGAAAACATTGATTTTACTCTTTCATGGAAATAACATTGGATTTGAATTAAGTATTTATTTAAAGAGGATTTGTGAACCTTTTTACCTCGGCGTTGACTTTAATTTTCTCTATAATTCCATTTGATGATATTATTATTATTGGGGTAGAAAGGTGTCACAGAGTGTGTTACTAACACTTTTCAATTAGTAATTAGTATTACTAATAAGGTGCTAGTTCTTAGGGTTTGGAAAATTTGTTGTAGATTCTAGGTTCAAGCATCCATGTCACCAATGTAGCTCAAAAAAAGTGGTAATAGTAAATAATAACACAATTAGGGTGGGATGGCATGTCTTAACCGAATCTAAATCTCGAGCAGAGTTGTCCCTAGTTGTACGGGGAATACCTTTGGGTTAACACAAAAAAAAAAAAAATCTGACCATGATAATGCCATGACTCATGATACATTAAAGCCTCACTTCTCTGTTCTTTTAATTATACACGCATACTTAATCCAACAATCAAAGAGATTTGCAAGTCCAAATGTGTGAGGGGCGAGAAGGACACAGCAAATTTAATCATCAGCATGTGCAATATGTGTTATACATTACTTACATACATGATAAAAACAACTAGTATTCTAAAACAAAGAATATGAAGCTATTATATTCCAGTACAAATGAACAAAATTTTACAACACCTCTTGTTGAGGGTTGTGGGAGAAGTCTAAGACTTAAAAACCCATCTGGGAAAACAGTACAAGCGTGGTAAAATAAAAGAAAGCTGTTGAGAGCTTATTCCCTTTTATCCTCTTCTGACTCGTCGTCTTGGTCAAGGGATGCATCAGTTCCCCCATTCTTCTCTTGCCTGACTAAACTTAGTTCACCTTGAACTTCCTGCTTTCCCTTGGTTAGAGACTGAGCTTCTTCTTCATCAGATTCTTCTCCCACTTCCTCTGAATACGCATACCTATGCATAGTTTGCAGAGGCAAATCAAACACAATAAGTGAGACTCTTCCCTAAGCCATTTAAATCAGACATAAGAAACATGAAATGGCATGCTTTTTTTTTTTACTGTCTCACTGCTACAATTAGCCGCACAACAATACAGCAACATTAGCATAGCATAAATATAGATGAATAATTCTTAACAAATGGAGCTAGCACAAAGTTCAACTGATAGTCATATCCCATATACTGCACCTAAATACCATAATATGCCTAACCCATCCAACCCTGAAGAATAACCTGGAAATTTTGCAAAGGAGAATGCTCTGTGGAAGCAATTTTGCTTTACAGTACAAGGTTTCCTCTTAGGACAAGGCAACCTCATCAGAGGAGTTGTAAATTTCAAAATCTTGTAGCTTACTTATTGATGAGATTCATCTTATGAATCATTTCAAAATAGAAAGATAACCAATGATTAATGTTGGGAAGGAAAAGTCATGTTAACAGCTTGAAAAATACAATGCACCTTTGAGAGCTTTGGGATGGTGCCCAAAGATAACATATAACACAGAGTAGTGCAAATGCTAAAATGTCCCAGAAAGCAGTGATGATCCAAGCACTCTGCCAACGCTCATTGAAAGGATCTGTAGCTTTGAAGTATACCTGTAGAAGCAAAATTAGCACATGGTGATTGCAACCCAGATAAAATAAAAAATGAAAGATGAATGCTACATGACAGTAAATTTCCATAAGAAAACAACATTCTAACAATTTATGCTAAATAGAGATAAGAAATTTCGGATAAGGCAAACACAATTAAAACCAGGGATAGAAACACCACTAGAATGTTCCTTTCAAATGTATTCATAAAGTGAAGAATCCCATATAGTCATCACTAAATTCATACACCATTTGATAAATTTTATTTCTAATGAATGCGCTCTTCTTGTGGTATCCTTTGGTGATGCGTTTTCCTCATTTTCACTTGGCTGATAGGTTGATTGGTGCATATTTAGCTTCTGATTTGTTGGAGATCCCTTGACATGGATTCTTGGGTTTCCTATTGTATTTCTGATATTTCATGCTATAGCAACACACTGTCATACTTGGTCCTGAATCATGTTGATCAGGCCATATTCTATAATACAACAATTATTTCCATTTCCTTTTGTTGATTTTATTGCTGGTACCTATCAATAACAATCTTTGAACAGCCTCTTCTCTACTAATAATTGGTTTTCTTGATATTTCAACGAAAACAACAATAACAAGCCTTATTCCATTAGGTGGAGGGTCAGCTACAAGGATCAATGCCATTGGGCTCTATCAAAAACCAAACTTTTAGTAAAATCATTTAGATCAAGTTCTTTTTAATTGTTTCTCTTAATTTTTTTTAGGTATTCCTCTCCTTTTTTTTTTTAATCATATTAATCTTCCATGTGGTCCACTTTCTCACTAAAGCCTCTTGGTCTTCTTCTCACATAACCAAACCTCAATAGGTCCCCTTGATACCGAAGGAAAAATAACATGATAACAGGTGCTATTTCAAGATTTCTCAATAAAATAATGTCACTCCAGTTCTACAATGCAGGCAAAAGGAGTATAGACACGCTCCCAAGATATATTCATAAAAATGCAAAAGACAGACAGCACACAAGGCCTGAAAACCTATTGTTCTCTTACAAGTTGCAAATATATAGATGCAATATGGACTATGGTCATCAAGAAAAATACTGCAATGATTCATGTGAAATAAGAATCAGTGTTGTCTAAAGAATTTGAGACATCCACCTAGATGCTGAGTTAGTGAGTTGGGGAGTATTGGGTCGCCAGCCCAATGCCTTGCATGAACCACTGCAAAACACCTTAATGACGTTTTATAGATTCAGCGTGATGTGGGATGAGATACAGAGTGGATGAATTACCAGTTTCTTTGATTTGTTTCAGAAAAATGACACAGCTACTGCTGTTTGAACAAACTAACGGCGAGTGGGAATAAAGTTAAAAGGGATATTCAAATTGCACCTATCTGAATCTCAGAACACTGAAGAAACACACACACATAAAACCATTCTATCAAGTCTGTAGGAGTTGCCAATTGCCAAGCATGAGGGAGCTAGGGCAAAAGACATACTCATTTAGGAGGCTTAAGAGCTCTTATCTGGGACATACACTCATACAGTGACAGCTGATTGTGTTTTATGGTATTTTGGCTCCTTCCTGTAAGCCATTCTCCCTCATTTATCTCTTCTCCAGATGAATCACACCACTATTTTTTTTCCCAGTCCAGTACTTCACAACTTGTGGCTTGTGAGAAATAAAAAATAAAAAGAATAGGCCAAGTACCTAAATGCAAAGGCAAGAGATAGAAAATAAAGAAAGCTTGTAAAAGGCTAGTAAATTAAAGTCAAGATCAGTCAGTTTTCTTTTGGGTTTCTTCTCTTCTTCTGCAATAATGTAATATACAAACAGTGAAACAGGAATGCCAGTTTTTTTGGGATAAAACATTAATTTCAGCTGATGATTACATGAAATCCACATTATTTTGTGCAAGATAAATTAAATTGATTATGAGCCTTACCTCATATCCTATCCAAACAACAGAGGAGATTACCGTTACTGCTAGTGCATTTGAGAATTTCCTGTATATATCCAACTTAACAGAACTCCGTTTTGCCTGAAAAGGAAAATCCAGAAAAGGAAAAGAAAAACATATCGAAAAAACAAGATGGTAAGAAACTCAAAACGGAAAAATTTACAAGTAGGGTGCTGAAAAATAATATGAACTTGAGTAAAAGATACCTGTAACTGTTCCAGTGTTCTTGAAAGAGACGTAAAAATCCATAATATCAAAAGCGCATCCAAGAAAGCATCTGGAAGAACTAGAAGGAGCCTTGCCCTTCCTGATACATCATTGATGGTCCCCACATATTCAGTAATATTCAGCAACTCTGATGCTAGGAAGTAAGTTATTCCAAGTAAAAGAACCTTTGAAGTAAGACCACCAAGGGTGGGCCGCACAACACCATAACCCATTGAAACAGAGAGAATGAGAAGTCGCGATATTGTTTTTCTTATAGCCCCAACAGTGACAACCCATGTTGTGACCACAACAGGTCTCATTCCAGTATTGTTGAAATTGGCATAATCAAAATACCAGAGAATCATCTCAAATAATCCAAGAGCAATGACGGCTGCAATACAGTGCTGAAGTTGCAGTACATCATTCCAAAACCTCACATATTGAAGGAACCAAATGATACCAAGGCAGACATAAGCTATTGCCATAAATACATAGAACTTCTTTAATGGGGCCATCCTACCAGGTAAGTACCCATCAGGGTTTTTCCAGATTGTCTTCCCACTCATTACCATTTCCTTGAGCTTGGGGTCACAAGCTACAAAAAACAGATTATACATTCCAGTTTTTGTGATGGATACTTCCTTAGTATCTAGAATTGTAGTTCGGGACTTCCCTTTGAAATGTACATCTAAAATGACTGGCCAATTAATGTCCGTTGCAGAAGGTCTCCTAATAACCTCCCCTTGCTTACAACCTCCCATCTTTGCTAAGTCAGGGGTGCAACATATTGCCCGTTGTCCACCATACACAGAACCACCTATATCATCACGATCAGCAGCTTCAAAAATTATAATGTATATTGGCACAGTTCCGCGCTCCTTGGCTGCAGCTTTGCTTCTCCTGAAGGTTATATTCTCAAATCTGTCTCCCAAAAGCAAAAAAGTCAGTGTTGTCTGTTATGTTATATAAATTATTAATCCATATGCAATTTCTAACATTTCAAAGAATACTACAGACACACATATTTTTCCATGCTTCAATGCTGGGTTTCATCTCATGCTTCATTAGTCCCTTGGTTCATAAAGATTGCAACATCATTTTGACGAAACTGATGATGAGGGACTCACCACACAGTTAACCTAACTACCAGCTCATATCTTATCTTGGCAGCATCAATCATAAAAGATGCATCTAAACTTCTAAGAAATTAATTAATTAATTAATTAGTCCAGACACCAGAGGACGAAACAATGAGTGAGACTATTTTACCATCTACTAAATCAATTTATGAAGTTTCTAACAGAGAAATGTGATAAAATGCCGCAGCGACATTAAAAATTAACACTCCTTTACCCCTTATTATTTTATTTGTAAGTCACTGATTAGTCCATTCATAGAATTCACGAATACAACTAAATCAGGCATAAGTAACCCACGGATTTCCATTTTCATGGTATCAGTCAAAGTCAAAATCAAAATCAAGGAATACAGAGAGTTTTTCCACTAATTGAACAGTCATGCAGCTCGAATCTACCTTACATTACATTACATAGCATTACTGAGTCCAAGTCCAACTCAAATAGCGAGCACAGAGAGGGAGGGAGAGGGAGAGAGATTACCGAATGTAAGAACGGCCATCGTGGATGAAATCGGCTTGGGGAGCGGTGGTGAGAGAAGCGACGATGCCTTCGCTGCCACCGGAGAGGAGGTAAGCATTGCCGACTTCGTTGAAGGGTTCATGATCGTAGATGTGGATGGATGCAAAGGTTGTGATTACAAGGGAAGATAATATCAATAGGAAAGAAGCTGCGAACAACATGGATCTGGATTCGGATCTTATTCTCACACTCAGATTGGATCACCGAAAAACAATGCGCAGAGAAAGAAGAGGAGTGAGTCGGGTGACATGTCCGTATGATATCGTTACAAACGTCACTCTCTCTCTCTCTCTCCCCATCCCATGGGACGGGAACGACTCTTAGCTTTAGCTTCACGCGCGGATCAAGCACGTGTCCTATGGTCATATCTAGGGATGGGAATAGGTAGAACCAAAAAGCTAGACTTTCTAAAAATATGAGTGTGTGTTTGGTTTAGCGTTAAAATTAGTAAAACTCAAATTTGGATTTCCCAACACAACTATTTCTGGCTTACACCTTAAATTAATGGCCTGAATGAGGCTTGTTTACCTGATATAGGTTTTATTTTATGGTGAATCTGGTCTATTTAAAGTCTGACTTGGCCTGAAAGCCAGCTTAAAAGTCTGTTTTATAGTAAGGAACTTGAATATATCATAAACATGTATTTGAATAAACTTATAAACTCAATTTTTTTATGAAAGAGAATATACTTATTTATTTACCCAAGCTAATAAATATATAGTTATAAGACAATATAATAAAAATCTTTATAATAATAATAATAATAACAATATATAAAATATTAGTATTTCATTTATATTGATTTAAATAGGTCAGTCTAATAGGCTCAAAAGGATTTTTTGATGGCCTGAAGCCTGACCTGTTTTGCTATATAGACTTTTGAAAAAGCATTGACCTGGTCTATTTAATATATTGGCATCTGGACATGATGTAGGTCAGACTGTAGGCCCCTGACGAGCGGCATGAATTATTCCCACCCTAGTCATATCTCACTAATACACTTCCAAAATAACCATCATAAAAATAAAGGACCATTATAACACTCGATACCCCTTACATAATTTTGTTATTTTGTTCAAAGATGCTGCGAGCCCAACCAATTAGGCTTCGATTGCTCTTAGCATTATTTAGTTGTTTTTCTTTTTCCCCTCAATTATTAATTAGAGTGAAAGGAGAAAAAGATCTTTGATTTTGGTCATCAAGAGACTGTTGCTCAGTTGTTAGTGTTTGTTTGGTTTACATTTAAGCAGAATTGATTCTAGAAATTAATGGTTAAGATAAGTGATATACGTTTTATAAAACACGTTGAACGAAAGTGATTTAAAATCAATTTTACAAAATAATAATTTTACACTTTAACAACCGTAAAACAAACAGAGGCTTAATTGATACCCTTGGTTAGCTAACATCTTATTTTGTCATGTAACAAATGTAGGTAGTTTGCATTTACATTGAAATGCATAGTATTTCTTTTTTTATGTTAGTTTTGATTTCGGGTTTCGTTTCCCTTTTTATTTTTTGAATCTTCTTTTTTTTTTTTTTGTATGGTTTCCCTATATTAGGATTTTGTTTGATGACAAGATTTACACCTGGATAAGTTACTAAGAGTGGTGTGATTATCATTTTAGTGTTTAGTAAATATTTTAGCTGAAATATTGATCACATGTGTTGGATTTAAAAGGGACCGGGATCCTCTACGGTCGGAAAAGTAACTACACCCAATCCAGTTGTAATCGGGTCAGGTGGTTATAAAATTTTATAATTTATTTTTATTATTTTTAATACATGCATCCATGACTTCAAGGGCCGAGATCTCCTCCAGTTATTTTTAAACTGCAGAGGATCCTCGTTCGTTTAAAAGGCGCTCATTTTTTTCCCATAAATTCCTGCATTTATGGGAGTCTTATATATAGTTCCAAGTTCTTGAAAAGTATATATGGCTGAAAAATATACAGAACTTACTGAATAGTGAATCAACCTATCAAGTGTCTACTCTTGTTCTATTCCTTTTGGAAAGCATGTGTGACACCGTTCTACCCCACTCTCTAATTCAATCATCAAATTGATATATAAGGAAAGTTTATAGACCACATCGGGTAAAAAGGTTCACAATTCTCACTTTTAACATCTTATTTAACTCAAAGTCAACTCCATGTAATTAAAAGTAAAATCAATGGTTTTCAAAAACTAAAATTAAAGGATCAAATCATACAAATCTCTCTTGGCCATGTAAGGCACTTAAAACAGTTTTCCCTAAATCTCTACTCAATAACATGAATCAAAGTAAACTCCTAATACTAAGCCCTGAATGTCACAAGTATCAGAGTGAGACCCCTTCCTTTCAATACTCGACACATTGAGTGTCATCTTCATCACCTATAAAATAACCACAGAGAGTACGGCGAGGAAAAGAACACATATTCATACATGCAATGCCGAAGGCTACCCTATCCCCACCCAACACATAATCATCATCAATAATATCATCACATAATCATCATCATTAATCTCATTCCACACTCTTTACACTTTACACATAATTTCTCATAAATATAAATTCACATTCTACACAATCATAAAATGCCATGTATGCTCACTCTATGCTCATGCACAAAAACTCTTCCTAAGGATCATGATTTGGAACTCCGCACAATGGGCGCACTTCATCAATCCTCTTAGTTGTTACCAATGATGGCCCTACCGTTAAATGATCTCTCTTGGCCGATAGGTTGCACAGTTATACACCCCTCTTGGGCCCGTGCAAAGACATTCGCCCCCTGTCATCATCACCCACTTCTATTGGGCCAGATGACTAGCATAAAAAACAACACTCCCCCCTTGGAGTCATGCATCGAATGCTTGCACCCCCTCGATGGGCCCGTGCAAGACACCCGCCCTCTGTCATCGTCCCCCACCCCTTATGGGTTAGATGACTCGCATGGTAAAAAAAAATAAAAGCATCGAATGTCTCCCATCATGGTCGTCACCCAACTCGTCATCCCCCCTTAGGACTTGGGCATATGCTAGCCACGTCTGGCTTATGCATCACACACATCTCATATCTCAAATGTTATGCTCAATGCAATCAACATCGTATCTCATATATCTCATACAATCTTTTTTACTCTATCACTTCACATCACATCACAATATTATAAACATAGAACATCACATAGGATACTCACGCCACAATACTCATGTCACAATCAATACACTTTATACATCCAATTAATCTATCAATTCCACAAAACAATTTTCATATTAAATAAGCATCCAACTCAATTTCACATTTTAAATAAGTTAATCTGCGTGTTGTGCTCGTCCTGCGCTCAACGCACATGCAGCGCGTGTTCCAGAGAGCTACGCTCCACTCTCGCTCGGCGCAAGTGAAGCGCAGCTTCCAGATAAATACGCTCCAGCCTGCGCTTCAACGCAGTTGAAGCGTAAGTGTCGCAGAACGCGACTGTTCATACGTTTTTGCCCCTTTTCAACCCTCTTCTTCAATCCCTACTCAATTCTTTAAGTTCTAACTCGTTTATACTCGTTTTCACCGATTAAAAACACTAAAATCAACAATCATTCCTACGAATTACAATGAATTTAACATCTAATCAATTATGGTTCCTTATCTCTACACCCTTATTTAACCCCTTTTCGCTATTCTCACTACCATCACCCAATTCATCAAGGTCATCTCATGCATACATCAAATCAAACACATCCCAAGCACACAACACATAACTCACAAATAAGTTCTCGGATTTAGAATTCTTAAAGGGTCTTATGGTTGCCCTTGCTACCCAAGCACTCTCACATACACATACAAGCAACACCATTTCCCCCCGTACCTTACCTTAAAGTTGACGATCAAGAAACGAATGGCATCACTCCCTTGATGATCTACTCTGCTACACCTTCCCCTTATGAAGTTGCTTCTCTCCTCCGAGAGTTTGGTTATCTGACGTTTGAAAACTAATAGGGTGAACTAGATAACCCTCCCCCTATTTAAATATCTAACTGATTTGAGTCTATTTCAGCCCACCTGTTACCCTTTTTAATTAAATAATACCTTTTTCTGAAACATAATAATAATATAATATTATTATTTCTTCATAAATCTTCTTTTATTTTATTTATTCCTTTATTTTAGGAATTATTAGGATGTTACAGAATCCTTATCTATCTACATTCAAATTTAAATTCAAATCTTATAATTAAACCTTATACTAAATTTGTATTGATTCTTATCTTTAATCCTTGTGATCTCAATATTCCTATTTTAAAATCTGATCCTAATTTAAAATACTAAACCACATCTCTCTCGTAAGATTATCCTTATTAATCTTGATATTATTATATTAATATAATAATTACTATACTTATAACCATTAATTTTAATTGCAGTCTGAATAATATGATTTATCTCCTAATAGTTTTATTATTATATTCAATATAATCAAATTTGATTAAGATCTTAATAATCTCACATATCTCCTAATATTTATAATATTGTATTATTATTAAATCATAAATACGGTCATATTAGCATTTACTATTATTATTATAAAACTTATATTTTTATAACTAACGTCATCGGAATATAATTATACATATTTTAATTATAATTCTAGATTTCTAAATTTCAGGATGTTACAATTCTACCCCCCCTTAAATAAATTTTGTCCTCAAAATTTGTCTTACTAATATTCTCTTAGATTTAAGTCTATGACACTAAGTATTGATAATCTATAGCTTGGGTTGGATATCATGTTTCTATTATTAATAATTGTAAACTAATTATTCGAAGTCCAGAATAAATTATATTCCTAAACTAAATCCATCTAATCATCAGTCAAATTTATCATAACCCATAAATCAATTTTCTATCATAAACCTAAGCTCCCTGTCTCCAAGTATAAATTCTAAATATTTTCTTAAGATCAAAGGCATATGCAACTACTAAATAATTAATTTCAACACATTCAAAGTTCATAGCCTAAATAACGATAAATGCGTGAGCCTTTGACTCATAATCCTATCGTAATTATAAAATTATCAAGATTGCAAAACATATCATCATAAAAAATCCACCTAAATCCAATGATCAATCAACACCTCTAAACCATATATATACACACCCGATCAGATTTCTATCAAGCTCAAGATTTGACCTTTATCTTGAAACCTTTTAAGTATAACCATAAAATTTTCAAAATTATCAAATCCTTATCTTCAAACTATCAAATTTTAAAAATCTCTATCTCTTAAAAGATTAAACCTCTATCCCTTAAATCCTAACATATCAAATCTTTATCCTAAAACTATCAATTAAAATTTAAATCTATATCTAAATCGTAAAATTTTGCTTAACAGTTTTACTCAAATAAAAGATCACTTAAACTTTGTACAAAACAATATCTAACTTACTAGGTCCTAATAATTTATAATTAATCTAGAATGGTTTCTATTTTCAAAAATAATAATTTAATTTCTTGTAATATTTTTCCTCCTATCCTTCATCAATTGAGTACTACTCCAAATGATTATAGTCTTATCCTAAGATTTAAAGATCCACTTATAGTTCTCATTTCAATAAATATGAATAATATAGAGATTCTAATAGTAAATTCCTAATATTTAATTATATAAACTTTGTATAGTTATCCTTAATTTCCTAGTTCCATATCTTTTTTTTTTTTTTTACAATTTTCATTTATCTTAAGAATGTTTTATGGAATAAGATATATTTTAAAATACTATGATTTCTCTCTAACAATTAATTTACCTTATTGTATACTAAAATTCCGATCTTCCTTATGAAAGCATTATTACAATCACACATTTATAAATATCAATTCTAGTCACAGATAGTCTACTATTTACAAATTAAACCAGTCACAAAATTAACATGATCCAAAAAATATATATTTATAACAAATTCTATCCTTAGAAACATTTTAATTCAAATCTAAATAAGACCTTATATTGAAATCTAAATTCAAAATATTATATATATCCTAATTTAAATTCAACACAGACAAATCCAAATTTCAAAAATTTAAATTCATCATCCACCAAAATCTTCTCATTCTTTTAACTCATCTTATACTACAGTTAAAATCTAAACTAATCTAAATTTAAATTATGTTGATCATTTAATTCAAATCAAACTAAATCCTAACAACATTTCAAAATCAAATCCTAATTTTAAAACTCAAAATCAGGATACATATTTTTCGTTTCCAAAAAACTAATGAAATTCTAATCCTCAATCTCAAATTCAAATTATGCACATTATTCAAATCCAATTTAGATAAATACTAATCCAATAAATTCAAATTCAATCACACACACACACACTATCTACACATAATGTTAGTCATATTACTTGACAAAAGAACATCAATCTTAGATATTCAACATATTATTATTTATTTATTCTTCTCCTACCTCTCTCTTAAATCTAAATCAATCTAAATCTCAAAATCTCTAAAATATTATTTTATCATCATCCACATCACATAAAAATCATCACAATTATATAATTTAATAATCATATCATTCATCCATGTTATACAAGACTTCTAATACACATCTCAGTATGATGCAATGCAGTACATGCATGTATGCAATCTATATTATACAAAACTCTTTTCAAATCAAGAAATCTAATTTAAAATTTTCTTTTTTAAAATATTTTCGCAAAGATTTTCTTCTAGCAATGTTATTGGCATAACATTCCCTCTGCCAGTCGTCACATCTTCCCTTATCAGGTTCAAATCATTAGGGTGGTCAGTCCCAATCACTTGAAGCAAGATAATCAAAGATATATCAACCTTGCAGAACACTGAAAACTAGAGAAATTCAATAATGCATCTCACTTAATCAACTTCACAAATTAGCACTACGGAAACATAGCAAACACATAACTCAAGGCCGATGAACTGACCAATCAAACAAACAATTAAATCAACGCAATATATTTCACTCAATCTACATCACAATTAACACCACAAAAGCATAGCAAACACATAACTCACGACCGGTGAACCGACCGCTCTGATACCACTTAATGTGACACCCTTCTACCCCACTCTCTAATTCAATCATCAAATTGATATATAAGTTTATAGACCACATCGGGTAAAAAGGTTCACAATTCTCACTTTTAACATCTTATTTAACTCAAAGTCAACTCCATGTAATTAAAAGTAAAATCAATGGTTTTCAAAAACTAAAATTAAAGGATCAAATCATACAAATCTCTATTGGCCATGTAAGGCACTTAAAACAGTTTTCCCTAAATCTCTACTCAATAACATGAATCAAAGTAAACTCCTAATAGTAAGCCCTGAATGTTACAAGTATTAGAGTGAGACCCCTTCCTTTCAATACTCGACACATTGAGTGTCATCTTCATCACTAATAAAATAACCACAGAGAGTATGATGAAGAAAAGAACACATACCCATACATGCAATGCCGAAGGCTACCCTATCCCCACCCAACACATAATCATCATCAATAATATCATCACAAAATCATCATCATTAATCTCATTCAACTCTTTACACTTTACACATAATTTCTCATAAATATAAATTCACATTCTACACAATCATAAAATGCCATGTATGCTCACTCTATGCTCATGCACAAAAACTCTTCCTAAGGATCATGATTTGGAACTCCGCACAATGAGCGCACCTTATCAATCCTCTTAGTGGTTATCAATGATGGCCCTACCGTTAAATGTCTTCTCTTGGCCGATAGGTTGCACAGTTATACACCCCTCTTGGGCCCGTGCAAAGACATTCGCCCCCTGTCATCATCACCCACCTTTATTGGGCTAGATGACTAGCATAAAAAACAACACTCCCCCTTGGAGTCATGCATCGAATGCTTGCACCCCCTCGATGGGCCCGTGCAAGACACCCGCCCTCTGTCATCGTCCCCCACCCCTTATGGGTTAGATGACTCGCATGGTAAAAAAAAATAAATGCATCGAATGTCTCCCATCATGGTCGTCACCCAACTCGTCGTCCCCCCTTAGGACTTGGGCATATGCTAGCCACGTCTGGCTTATGCATCACACACATCTCATATCTCAAATGTTATGCTCAATGCAATCAACATCATATCTCATACAATCTCTTTTACTCTATCACTTCACATCACATCACAATATTATAAACATAGAACATCACATAAGATACTCACGCCACAATACTCATGCCACAATCAATACACTTTATACATCCAATTAATCTATCAATTCCACAAAACAATTCTCATATTAAATAAGCATCCAACTCAATTTCACATTTTTAAATAAGTTAATTTGCGTGTTGCGCTCGCCCTGCGCTCAGTGTACATGCAGCGCGGGTTCCAGAGAGCTACGCTCCACTCTCGCTCACCGCAAGTGGAGCGTAGTTTCCAGAGAAATACGCTCCAGCCTACGCTTCAGCGCAGTTGAAGCGTAAGTGTCGCAGAACGCGACTGTTCATACGTTTTTGCCCCTTTTCAACCCTCTTCTTCAATCCCTACTCAATTCTTTAAGTTCTAACTCGTTTATACTCGTTTTCACCGATTAAAAACACTAAAATCAACAATCATTCCTACGAATTACAATGAATTTAACATCTAATCAATTATGGTTCCTCATCTCTACACCCTTATTTAACCCCTTTTCGCTATTCTCACTACCATCACCCAATTCATCAAGGTCATCTCATGCATACATCAAATCAAACACATCCCAAGCACACAATACATAACTCACAGATAAGTTCTCGGATTTAGAATTTTTAAAGGGTCTTATGGTTGCCCTTGCTACCCAAACACTCCCACATACACATACAAGTAGTACCCTTTCCCCCCTGTACCTTAATGTTGACGATCAAGAAACGAATGACATCACTCCCTTGATGATCTACTCTGCTACACCTTCCCCTTGTGAAGTTGCTTCTCTCCTCCCTAGGGTTTGGTTATCTGACGTTTGAAAACTAATAGGGTGAACTAGATAACCCTCCCCTTATTTAAATATCTAACTCAGTTGGGCCTACTCCAACCCACCTGTTACCCTTTTTAATTAAATAATACATTTTTCTGAAACATAATAATAATATAATATTATTATTATTATTATTATTCCTTCATAAATCTTCTTTTATTTTATTTATTCCTTTATTTTAGGAATTATTAGGATGTTACAGAATCCTTATCTATCTACATTCAAATTTAAATTCAAATCTTATAATTAAACCTTATCCTAAATTTGTATTGATTCTTATCTTTAATCCTTGTGATCTCATTATTCCTATTTTAAAATCTGATCCTAATTTAAAATACTAAACCACATCTCTCTCGTAAGATTATCCTTATTAATCTTGATATTATTATATTAATATAATAATTACTGTACTTATAACCATTAATTTTATTTGCAGTCTTAATAATATGATTTATCTCCTAATAGTTTTATTATTATATTCAATATAATCAAATTTGATTAAGATCTTAATAATCTGACGTCTCTCCTAATATTTATAATATTGTATTATTATTATATCATAAATACGGTTATATTAGTATTTACTATTATTATTATTATAAAATTTCTATTTTTACAACTAACATCATCGGAATATAATTATACATATTTTAATTATAATTCTAGATTTCTAAATTTCATGATATTACAGCATGTCATACCATTATTCTTCGTGCTATCCTTTTATCATGTTTCCATATATACCAAAACACTTACCAGAGGTTATAAGTTACTACTTACAAGTTACAATTATTTTAAAATCTATTAGT
This sequence comes from Sesbania bispinosa, assembly GCA_026901365.1. NCBI lineage: Eukaryota > Viridiplantae > Streptophyta > Magnoliopsida > Fabales > Fabaceae > Sesbania > Sesbania bispinosa. Next base: position 909,965 of record QLOH01000201.1, on the reverse strand, counting down.
GTCCCATTTTTCACCTTTATTGCTAACACTTATATTGATGTGTAGCTCCTCCAAGTATATCTACAACCAGTAAACATTTTGGGATTGGATGTAAAAAAATATCAAATGTTCCTTCAAGATGCCAATCATCACTAACCTTTAAAGCCTGTTGTGTTACTTTTTCACTTAAAATAGAAAATTAATTAGGCACTCAAATCAATAACAAAACCTAGTGATTGGAGGTTTAGGTAGTTTAACATGAGGTTCTAAGTTCAAACCTCATTGATTTCCTTGTACATAAAAAAAATAACAATGGCTAAAGATGTGATTGTGTGCATTTGTTTAAATTCCAAAATTAATCCCCACTAAATAAATTTTAATTATTGAGTTGAAGCAACAAACAAACATAAACCAAAAAGTCCAAAATAAATCCATTTATATCAACATGGCATCTGAAGTAATTAAAGCATACATGATAAAACATATAACCCTGCCCATCACAATAAGAAGAAACTTCAATAATAGAAAGTACGCGCATAGGAAAAGTGACAGTGGCAGGGCACGGTGTGTGACATGGGAATGATGCACAAATGACGAGGCAACTCTTATTGGATGATGCATGCATGTGTTGGATACCTTGTGGTGGTGGTGGTTGATGCGCTATATACACGATCCAAGTGAACTTTCAACACCTATAAATAATAAACCCCCTTCCTCCAATATAGCTATCTCATATTACATAACACAAGTTTGTTTTCAGAGTTTTGTTATTTGTATAACAATATTGTTCTGGTATGAAACACGAACCTGGATCTGAGTTAGCAGGTTAAAGTCGGATCTGGGTCCGGGTTGACGGTGCAGGATCCGATTTGAACCCGGGGGGGTATACCTGCAAAGGGACTCCGACGCCCAAGTCAGAAAGGGATAATAACAGTCAAAGTGATTGACTGGATAAGATTGTGTGTACCTGATGATCTGTCAGTTACCTGTATATATAGGGGTTTTTCCTGTATAAATATGGCAAGTGGGCCTTTGTATAAAAGGAGTGAATATGCAGGTATAATCATATAATCATAGATACAATATATAATATATTGTGGGAGATCACAGATATAATTGCAGATATGGTTATATTATGTACAAATATTATTATATATTTAAGGATATGACAATAATATAGTACGCGGGCCATATTGGCTATTGGGCCTTAGGTTTAAACCGTAACAGAAGCCCCCCAACTCTTGTCAACTTATTTAGTTGGCTTTGAGCTTAAATGCTTTGGACGTAGCCGAGACGACATTCAGAGTTCGAGACGTCTTTGAAGGTTCAACTCGAGACGGCCTCGAAGATTATGTTCGAGACGGTTTTGAGGGTTTTTGATTTATCCCAGTTGGGTGTGACAAGTTGTGAGCCGCTTCTACCTTGGTTTGGGATGCTATTTTACTTCACGTTTTTGGGTTTGAAACGAATCTGTATCTGTATTAGCTGGTTCGGGACGAGTTCGTATCCTGATGAAACGTCACGACGTTTCATTTCCTTTGAATTGTTTCAATTGTTGGTGACGTTTCGTGTTCCAGGTGACGTGTCGCTCTGCTATAAAGTCGCGACGGTTCGACTTCCTGGGCCGTAGCGGTTATGGGCCTTTTTGGCCTTATAAATAGGGGGTGGAGAAGTTTTCTTCTGCCACTTGCTTCATTTGTTTCCAGCTTCTCTCTTTGTGCAATCGCATTCCCGAAACTTGATCCGGCTCTCTGCTTCCAAATCGAATTCAGGATCCGACTATCAGGTATTACTCTTCTCTCCCCCTCTTCTTTTTTTTACAAAATTGAGTGAGAGTAGTTCTTTTGAAGTTTTGTCTGGGAAACCTGAGTCCTGGGTGTCCTGGAGCCGGTCATCCTGTGGGGATAATAAGGATTTAAGTTCTGAGTTGGTCGAGGTGTTGAGGCGGAGGAATATGGCCTCTGGGGGGAGTTCGAGTTGAAAATGATAACAAATTATATAAATCTGAGACGGATTCATATGATAGTGTCTTTTATGAGTCGAGTGCTAGTCGTCCCGGTTCTGATGAGGGTAGTTGTTACACAATCACCTCTGCAGGTGTTGAAATGGCTGAGCCCCGTGATGAGGAGTACTTCGTGCCCCTGTGGGCTGATAGGTATCAGTGGGTGGATCCGGAGGTTCTTGGTACCTTTCTGTGTATAGACCCGGCTGTCTTGAGCATTTCCAGGAACGCTTATTCGATCTGGAGGTGTTTGGCTCAGCCGAGATGAAAGAATTGTACAATGTGGTGCTTCCACCTCGAGGGGGCCGAGTATGCCATCTATCCGAGACCAATACACCTTTTTATACACTTACGACTTTTTTCATTCAAAAGTGAGATTGAGGCTTCCGTTCACCGAATTTCAAGAACGGATGCTTATGTTTTTGCGGTGTGCTCCTTCACAACTGCACCCCAACTCGTGGGCCTTCATCAGGTGCTTCGAGTTGATCTTGACCGAGTTCGGCTTCACGCCTTCTGTAAAGTTGTTCTTTTATTATTTCATAGTGTTAAGGAAGCACCCCCCCCAGGGAATAAGAAGGAGACTCTGAAAAGTTGGATCTCTTTTAGGGGGCATAAAGATCAAAAATTGATAACCCCGTTCTGTGAGTCGGCTAAGAGGGGGACCATCACTTTCAAACAGAAGTTCTTCCAAGTACAGGCGGCCGAAGGTGTGAAGCCGTTTGGGGAGGAAAGCTCTTCTAACACACCACATTTTTTATTTACTGGAATGACAAACATTATGACATGAAGCCGTCTGACTTTGAAGTCTCCGAGTCGGCTTTGTCCCCTCAGGATGTGGTAGTAAGGGATTTGCTAAAGGAGTCAGTTAAGGAATGTGGGTTGTTTTCCTCTAAGAAAATATTAGATGGTCTGACTCGTAACGTTGGATCCAGAATTTGTGAGATTTATTCTATTTGCCTGTTACTTTCTGTTATTTTCGTCCCGACTAATCGTTCGTGTTTGTTTTTGTAGCTTCAATGGCATCCGGGGCGTTGAGGCAGTTGAGGGCCCTACAGAACACCCAAGTTAATACCGATGATGTTCGGGTTGACTTGGATTTTACCCGGACCGATGGCGGAGATGGTTCAGTTCCCCGACCGGTCATCAATGTTGATCCTGTCCCGTCTGGGTATGACGATGGGCAGCCTCAAGCGCAGAGGAAGAAGAATTTGAAGAAAAAGAAAATAAAAGGGCTAGGGTGGAAGAATCTTTAGAGGAGTCCGGGTTGAACCTGTACGACTCGGAGGTTGATTTGGACACCCCTGAGTTGGACCATATTCTGTACAACCCCTTCATGAAATCGGTTCACGAAAGTGTTCGGAAAGTTGAGGGTTTATTGGACATTGAGCGCCAATGCCTTCAGCATGTTGCGTACATAAGGCATCTAAGGCTTGACGTGATCCCGGACTCCGAGCGGGTTTCTTCAGACCTTAAGAACCGTACAACCGAGAGGGATAAGGCCTTAGAAGATGTGAAAACTGCTCAAGAGGCCCTCAACCTTGAGAAGAAGGAAAGCAAAAAATACAAGGGTCTTTATAAATCTGCGAAAGATAAGAACAAGACCCTGGAAGCTGAGGTAGATAGGTTGAAGGCCGACTGGAGAAGCTGCAGTTGGCTCCACCTGCGTCCGGGATGACCGATGAGGCTGTTGCTGAACTTGTGAAGAAAAACTTGCAGAAGGCTCAAGCCAAATTCAATGAAGAAAGGGCTAGTCTTGTGAAGCTTTCTCAAGAGATCAGCAATGCATCGTTCGGGAATGTTGTGGCGCAGTTGGGGGTGCTCAATCCTGGCTTGAAGGTCGAAGAGACGTCACCCGAGTATGAGGTCTTTGAGGGGAAAATTTGCCGGGTCGACATGGAGAAGAAGGTTTATGTTGATGTCGCTTCTGGTGAGGAAGTCGGCCCGTATATTGAGTGACTCTTCTTTTTAACTTGTAATTGTTTGTAATTTTTCTTTGTTTGTAATGAACGTATTTTGTAATGGCAAGTTGTTGCATCTATTTCAGTTAAGTATTTGTGTATTCGGCACTAATTTCAGTTTATGTGTTTTAGTCTCGGACTTGCACTTGTCGTCTCGAATCATTTCGTTACTTTTCGTAACTTGCGCTTTTAACATTAATATGCTTGTAACGCTTGTCGTCTCGAACTACTTCGTTACTTTTCGTAACTTGCGCTTTTAACATTAATATGCTTGTAACGCTTGTTCTTTAGACTTGTGTGAAAAGGAATGAAAAAATAATAGAAAAACGTTTATCGCAACTGCGTTTTATTGATAATGGGTCGGGATACTCTTCGTATCCGACTTTAATAATACTAAGCCGAGATGCTCTTCGCATCCGGTTGAAACAAAATAATGATAAAGAAGAATATTGGGCCGGGATACTCTTTGTATCCGACTTAAACAATACTGAACCGAGATGCTTTTCACATCCAATTTAAGCAAACTACAAGAAAATAACTTAGGAATAGTAGATATTGAGTTTATCTGCGTTCCAAAACCTGGGTATAGGCTTTCCCTCAAGAGTTTCTATCTTGTAGACTCCATTCCCGGTTGCCTCAACGATTCTGTAGGGACCTTCCCAGTTTGCTGCCAACTTTCCTTGGGTTGCATTTTTGTTTCCGATGTCGGCTCTGCGTAGGATGAGATCTCCAGATTGAAAACTTCTAGCTATGACTTAGTGTTGCGTCGTGCTGTGAGGCGTTCCTTCAGAATTAATTCCCGGATATGAGCTATGGCCCGGGTTTCATCCAAGAAGTCTAATTCTTCCAAGATTGCTTTATCGTTCGATCCCTGGGTGAAGTTCTGGACTCTCCAACTCGGCTCCCCAATCTCGACCGGGATCAGTGCTTCGGTTCCGTATGTGATCCGGAATGGGGTTTCATTGGTAGAAGACTGTGGAGTGGTGCGATATGCCTAGAGTACATGGTCTAGTTGCTCCACCCAGTTGCCTTTGGCGTTGTCTAACATGCGATTAAGGGCTTTGAGGATCACCTTGTTTGCAGACTCGGCTTGGTCGTTGGTTTGTGGGTGTTCTACTGCAGTAAAGTGATGCTTGATCTTTAGGTCTGACAGCAGCTCTCTGAACCTTTTATCAGTGAATTGTGTCCCATTGTCCGTGATCACAGAATGGGGTATCTCGAACCTTGAGACAATGTTCTTATAAAAGAACTTCTGCACTTTGGCTGAGGGTGATAGTGGCAAGAGGTTCTGCTTCTATCCACTTGGTGAAATAATCCACTGCTACCACTAGGAATTTGACCTGTTCCTGGAGCTGGGGGGAAAGGGCCGAGTGTGTCAATTCCCCACTGGTGGAAAGGCTAGGGGGTCGTGATGGTTTGTTAACTCAAATGAAGGTTGTGGTGGTGGATGGAAGCATTCTTCTGGCACGTTTCGCACTTTTTAGCGTAGTCCATGGAGTCCTTGGGCCAGAGTCGGCCATTAATACCCGGCTCTAAGGGCCTTTCTTGCAAGTGTTCTACCTCCTTGGTGATTTCCACAACTGCCTTCATGTAACTCGGCCAACACATACTTGGCTTATTTGTCATCAACGCATTTGAGGAGAGAGGTAGAGAATCCCTTCTTGTATAATCTGTCTTGGATGACTATGAAATGGGAAGCCAATCGTCTCAGCTTTCTGGCTTCTTTTCCTCTTCAGGGAGTGTGCTCTTCAGGATGTAAGTCTTAATGGGTGTCATCCATGAAGTGGATTCTTCTATCAGCATCATGGATGCCTCAGATATTCTTGGGGTTGAGACGACTTCTTGAAGGACTGACTTGTTATTACCAAGCTTTTTGGTGCTCGCTAATCTGGATAGGATGTCGGCTCTGGTATTGTCGGCTCTAGGGACATGTGGAAGATAATCTCTTCAAAACCGTCGCTCGAGACCTTTACTTTCTCCAGATACCTCTGTAGTAATGGTTCCTTTGCTTGATATTCCCTTTTGATCTGGGATATCATTAGTAGTGAGTCACTGCAGACGAGGACTTTTTTGGCACCTACTTCCTTCGCCGTCAGGAGACCGGGCAATACGTGCTTCATACTCGGCTTGATTGTTCGAGGTGTGGAACTCAAACTTTAGAGATTTCTCAATGCAAACTCCATTGATCCTCCCAGGACTATCCCGACTCCGGAACCTTTTTTTTGTTGGAAGAGTCGTCGACGAAGACCGTCCATTCAAACATTAGGTGAGTCTTCAGGGGGTGTCATTTCAGCGACGAAATCAGCTAGAATTTGACTCTTGAGAGCAGTGCGCCCCTCAAAGTGTATGTCAAATTCTGATAACTCCAAGGCCCAAGCGGTCATACGTCCAGAGAGGTCTGGCTTATGGAGGACGAGTCTGAGGGGTAAGTCGGTCCGGACTGTGACTCTGTGTCCTTGGAAGTAGTGTCTCAATCTTCTGGCGGTAGTTAACACGGCTAGGGAAACTTTCTCTAACTTTTGATATCTCAAGTCGGGCACCCTGTAGAGCCTTGCTGACAAAGTAAATGGGAAGTTGGGTGCGCCCATCTTCTTTAACCAAAACCGAACTTACGGCTTGATTGGTCACGGAAATGTAGAGGTACAAATGTTCACTGTGATGTATGAGTTGTTGTATATTTTTATTCTATGAATTCATTTTCTTAAAAAGAAATTATGAGTGTTGTAGTGATGCATCTTTTGCTTATTGCTATGAGGTTCATGAAAAGATCTACATGGTCGGGGAGGGATGAAGCCGGTTGGATGGGCTACAATGTTGGTCGATGGTCTAAAAAGCCTTTTATGTTTGGGGAGTGTTATCACAACGCAAATTCCTTCTTTTGTTTTATTTTATTTTATATATATATATATGTATGGAACATTTCAAGTGAGAGGAGTTTTTATTGTGAGAGATGAGAGGGTTAAATCCTAACCCTTAGATTTAAATAGAATTAAATTAAACGGATGCGATTAATTTAAGTAATTAAAAATATCACGCTGCCTGTTTTTACTATAACTCCGATTCACTATGGTGCCTTGTTTCCAAACGTCAGTGCCATTCCAATCACATATCGCACCACGATGGCCTTACCTTATGAGCCATTTTGCTATTCTTCAGGCTAAATTTGTTGCACAAGTTAGAGAACAAGCATGAGTTTCAACTTTCACCTCATTCCTTCTACTCTGTTAGGCTTAATTTCACAGCCATGATGACCAACTTGTTCCTTTAAAACAGCAATAGCAATTCAATGGCCAGCAGCAGGAAAAATTGGTTCTTGTAACACCCTCATCCCATGACGGGTATTACTCGACAACTCGGTTGCGATTTGTTAATTCTCTTTTAAAGAAGGAAGAAATCAGTGATTTTTTTTAAAAACATATTAGTAAATTATAATTGAGATGGGATATAAGAACATATCAATACAACAATTATAATTTCACTACTATTCCAATTTACAACACAGAAGTAATACACATTAAATTGGTGTTTGAACATGCTACACTACAGAAGAAGTGAATCCTCTATTTGACTACTCTATCTATACAGGGTATGCTACTCATGTACACCCCTAAACCCTACCATTTGACTTAAACAAGATTCGGTTCGACCTGAACACCACGCCTATCTTCAGAACCACGTGCATCCTTCCAGAGTCCATGCCCCTTTAGGTGCCAAAATAATAACGGACAACAAAAGAAAGACAAGGGGTGAGAACACTTTACATGAACTCACTTAATGGAGGATATGGTAACTAAAGCAAACAGACGCGGGAATTCACACAATTCACACAACAATAAATACAATCATTCACATAGAAGGTCACAACGTCATAAAATGATGTGATATGCTCATGCAATACAAACAACCACGTCATTCACCAAGGAATCTCAAGCAACTACTATGTACCATACAATGCATGAGGGCCCAGGGAAAATCACCACCACAGTGCACACAGCAACTGCCCGACCATATATGTACAACGTGTCAGGAGTTAGAGTCTGTACTAGCAATCAGTACAAGGAGCATTGCTCATTCATTTTCTTTTGGCCAAATTCTTTTATGCGTCATTCCAGACAATCTCAACTGACCCCGAAACCATGAGAGCGACAGGATAGCTAAGCTTGTACCCCTTCGGACTCGACAGTAGGGAGCTAGCCTACGTCTCATGATGTCCTTTCTGGAACTTGACTATCCTCAGGGCTGGCGTCCCATTCGAGGACTCGTTGGCGTTCTCTACAAAACCCAGTGCACCCTTCCCAACCAGTTTCACATTGTACCAAAGTTTCACTGCCATATTATGGTCGTAAGGTTTTCAACCTTGAACATTATCGATGATTTATGATGCATGTCACACAACAATGCTTCTCAGCAAACACAGTCCTTACAGGCAAAGCCCATCGAATCATTCTATGTCACCACTTACCCGCGGTACGGCCCGATTCAATGTCTTTCCTTCAAGGAAGCCAATCAATGCTTTCTCAGCATACACAATCCTTACAGGCAAAGCCCATCGAATCATTCTACGTCACCACTTACCCGTGGTATGGCCCGATTCAATGTCTTTCCTTCACAAGGAAAACCAAACCCCACCTCGGGTTAAACCACACTCTCTCACTAAGCTTCTCAAGTTTTATGTAGAAAGAGTATATTGTTGTAGGCTTTTAAGTTAATTTGTACTAATGTTCTTCTTAAAATTAGTGACCACTTTCACTTAAGTCCTATAGCTTACTAAGACTTATGATTGTGTCTATGGATAATGTTACCTATCTTAATTCGTTTTGTATGTCTAATTAGGATTAGGTTTATTCTTTAATCATGACTAATCTTCCTTAATTAGACTATAATTAATCATAATTCTCCTTAATTAAGTCTTAATCTTTACTTAAGATCCTAATTAACTTTTAATTATTCCTTAATCTATTCCTAAATCTTAGATTAAACTTTTAATTATAATCGATTAAGGTTAATCGCAATTAATTAGTTCTTAATCACCATTAAGTCTTAATACTTGATTAGTACTCCATTAGTGATTAATGATTTAAGATTAAGATTAAGATTAATATTCATTAAAGTTAATTAACTTCAGTTTTAATTAATCACTCTTTACTTAATTAACTTAAGTGGGTTTGATTAATTTAACTCTGACAAATTGGGTTTGCAAGTCCACTAATTAAATTTCTAAGTTTTAGTCTTAATAGGATGGATTAGAGTTGAAGCCCAACTCTAACCTAAGCCCAAATCCATGAAATATTTTGGTTGTGACTTTTGATGAGCCTTTTGACTTTTTTTGGAAGGCATTGGGCCTAAACTAAAGGCCCAATGGTTAGGTAACTCTTAGGAACTTATTTTTGCACATTACCATCCAATATTAGGGTTTTTAGAGTGACTTTTTATTAGGTGCATTTTGTATCCGAATTTGGTTATTAGAGTTTTCCAAAAATTCATTTCCACTTGGTTTAGTTTATTAATTTAATTAGTTACACTTTTTAGCTTATTGGGCCACTAGGCCCCATAAACACTTTAACAATTTCTCTTGACCAACATCAAGATCAAACCAAGTTTTTCATGAGTTTCTCATGAACAAACTCAAGAACAAGGATGAACACTATGAGTGTTCATCAAAAACACCAAAAATCCAGCAACCTCAAAATTCACCAAAATCAAGCATGATCATCCACAAGCACATTAACAAGCAAGTTTATCAATAAAACCCCAAATATACAGCCACTATGCAGATCAAATATCTCCCAACCCAGACTTCGTATCAACGATCCGACCGTTCACAATGAAGATTCAGATGTTATGAACCAGCTACAAAATTTCAGCCTGATCCAACGGTGAACGAATCTGCAGTCGCTATTTTACGGCCGCAGCTCTATGTAAAAACGGGAAAAATTTCTTTCCAACTAATTTCATAACTTGCATGCATCCAAAATCACCAAACAAGCACATTTCAAGCATCATAAAAATTTCTAAAACACACATACGAATCACATGCAAAAAACCGAACCATTTCCTCAAGGAAATAGGTTCCAAAAATTCATTTTACAAAAAAAAAGGGGATAGGGACAAGGATCAAGGGTAATCCTTAACTCTAGTCACCAATCCTACTAGAGTTCAAGGCTCTCCCACCCTTACCTAAGGAAAAATCTCTTGAATGCAGCAAAATCCACAAAGATTCCTCCTTTGAACTCCTCTTGATCACCCAAACAAACTTCTACAAGGTTGGAGGCTAGATTTTTGAAGATCAAGGTTCAAAGATGGAACCTTTCTCTTGAATTGTGAAGGAAAAATGGAGGATTTTTGGAGAGAATGGAGAGGATGGAGAGGGAGGGGTTCACGGTTCTGTTTGGGAGGAATGGAGAGAATGGAACTAAGTTGCATGTTGGGTGGTAGGAAGAAATGGACAAGTGGCTTAAGTTTTCATGAAAATTAAGGCTTTATGTCACTTCTTTGACTTAGTCTTTGAGAAAGTGTGGGAAAAGCTACCTTCATGCACACACACTCTCACTTACACGCCCTTAAGGGAAGGGAAAGGAAGGATGCTGCAAATTTTTCTGGCCCGGATCAAGGGTATTCGGGCTCGGTTCCAAAAGAGTAGGGGTAAAATGGAAATTTCACATCAAAATTTCCCAAAAATTCTAGAAAAATTCCTATAATTGCTCTAACCTATTTTAAGCCTAAAAACGTGCTTAGAACTCACTTCTCACTTAAACTTTCTTATTTCCCAATTTTTTTCCAGTTTTCGCACACAACGGTTAATTTTTAATAAGACTAAGCAGATAGAAAATTATGGTTTATATACAAAAATCCTATAAAGTTATAAATATCATTTTCAATCCACTTTTAAGGTTCAAAGTATATTTTCCATATTATTCCACAAATTTTCATATGTTGGTTAGGGTTATACTGCTAACCAGGGGCATTTTGGTCTTTTTGCCCAAAAGCGCCAGAAAATTCTAAATAATTTTCTAAAATTCATTATTAATTATATTAAGACTATTTTGACTAAAAATATAGACCCCTTTAAGTTTTTTTTCTATTTTTCATAATTAAATCTATATTTTCCTTAACTGTATAATTACTAAGGGTATCTTAGGTTATTTTCTCAAACACCTCTCTAGAAAAATTTTATTTATCATTATGGTTGGATAATTTCAAAAATATGAATTTGATAGTTTATTAACAGTTCTCGAATACTTCATAATTAAATTATTATTATTATCATTTTAAAACTTCCTTTATTTTATTTATATACCGGTAGGGGAAATTGTGGGTGTTACAGTTCTTGTTTCGCTGTGTGTACATAATCTGTTTCAATAACTTTTTAATGCCAAAATTTTATTTTCTCCAAATTAGGATATTTGAGACATTTATTCTGCTTATAATTGCATCATATGTGCACTTCATGCATTTGTCAATAGTTTTTAGAGGTATTTTGCTATGGTAGATTGCAAGAAACTAGAGGTTGGCTTGTTTTCTATTATGCCTCGGTAGATTACAAGAAACTAATTAAAAGGTATCACGTTTGCGGGTTCAAATATCGATGGTTTGCCTTAGCATGATGCTGGGTCTAGTTCGTGGGGTTACCATTTCTGGTGGTCCGGCTTCGCATAGTGAACGATGGCGCCCGGTCTCCGCAAGTCGCAACGTTTCTTAGCCAGAAAGGGAGAAGCACGAGAGAAAGGGAGGCACGGGAGAAGAAGAGGCCGGAGATAATAGGTGAAAAAAAAAAAAAGATCTGAGCATGTGATACCTTTTATTAACTAATTAATCCTAACCATTAATTTTAATTTAATGGTTAGGATTTAATGCTCTCATTTCTCATAATAAAAACTTCTCACACTGATTGCTTTCTATCTATATATATATATTAATTACAGTTATTAATTGTTTGTTCGTGTTTATGCAGTGTTATTTATTGTTTGTTCGTGTTTATGCAGTGTTCAAATACAACCCCAGGTTTCACAATGTGGTGGTAGTGGATGAGTTTGCCTATCTTCACTGCAGGAATGAGATTAGTGGAACAGTATTTGACTCTGGAGATGATTACTTGGTGATTGTGACAATATTTGCTTTTCCTCCAATGTAGCTAGCTAGGGTAATGGAAGATGAAAAATGTAATAAACTGGCTTAAAACTATGAATAAAGAATTGGCATTAATAGTGTATATATATATATATATATATATAAAATATTAAAATTACATATAAATATTAGCAATTGATCACACAACATTGTCAAATGAAAACAAAGCGCTAATGAAGGAGAAATAGTTTCACTAGAAATTACTTATGGTATTAATTCGGGTATCTTTTTATCGGGACAATCCTATTTGAGATTTAGTGACAGTTAAACTTTTTCACTCTTTTCTAAGAGTTTGTGTAGGAATAGTTTCACTAGAAATAGTTCATGAAATGTATAACATGAATAGTGTTGTGATCAAGATTGATAAATTATACAATATCATAATATTGTCAGTTGAAATGGGATTATAAACATCTTATTACAGAACTTTATATTTATATCAATGAAGTAATTTTCATACTTGTGAAAGAATTAGTTATTCAATTTTATTTTGATTTTAGTGAATCTATATATATATCTTTTTCATTTCGTACATGGATACATATTAGACCAATAACATCTTCGGAGTTGTTTGATATTTTAATTATTTACCACCACATATATTTATATATTTTATGTGTGTGTGTATAGTGTTTTAGTACATATATACCATGCATAGCGATCTTTCAAGCGCTTGTAGAAAGTATTTCCATCTTCACCTAGCACCTCCTTACAAAAGACTACTCAATGTAAACATCACAAGAGCTGATAAGAACTTTCACAAGTGACAAAAGAACTTAATTTTTTCCACCATAACACATTTGATTTTACCGTTCTTCCTTTCATTCTCTTGATCTGTAGCAACATCCCTTTTCTTCAATCCAATAACAACATCAGCAAGCTTGAATGAATCATCATACCCAATGACATTTCAGATCCTTCAACAATGACAGTGTAAGATCATCGTCCTCGGACAGATCAACACTAACAACAGAACATATACACCACAAGAAATTTTAAAATGGAGCATCGGACTTAAACTGCCATTTGGGGGGCGGGTGGGAATAGTCAACAAATTTATTAACCCAAAAACTCCATATATATAGTTCTTACAAAGACCATAAGACTTAAACTCTATACAAAAGAGCTACAATTGAACAGAGTAACGACCCAGTCTTTGGGGGGTAAAAACACGTGTGACCCTGTCCATGCTAGCTCCTTATATAGGCTTCACGGTTGACCTTGTCAAGCAAGTGATTTCCTTTCTGTTAGCGCAGTCTTGCTTGTTGGGTTTGTTCTCTGCTTTTAAAGTTCTTTCCTTTATGGGCTTTGTCTGTCTCCTACAATTACTTTGATTGATCTGGGGATCCTTGATTGCGGCTCGCATGTCTGTTCAACGAATCTAGACTTTAGAGCTGATTCATCCTTGTAAGATCTTAGCCCGGTTGACCTTAAGGTTGGCATGGTATGGTACACAGTCCCACAAGCTACAAGCTTTGTAAAGCGAAGTAGATTGAGAGTTAATACTTACTTTGAAGTCGGCCTGGTGAGGTCGACATGGTACGGTACACAGTCCCACAAGCTACAAGCTTTGTAAAGCGAAGTAGATTGAGAGTTGCTACTTACTTTGAAGTCGGCCTGGTATGGTACATAGTCCCACAAGCTACAAGATTTGTAAAGCGAAGTAGATTGAGAGTTGATACTTACTTTGAAGCCGGCTTGGTGAGGTCGGCCTGGTATAGTACACAGTCCTACAAGCTACAAGCTTTGTAAAGCGAAGTAGATTGAGAGTTGATACTTACTTTGAAGTCGGCCTGGTGAGGTTTTTTTTAGCGGAAACGGTTTTACTTTGTCTCTTTGAATTCTGACCGTGGATTGTCAGGACTTCTTCAGGACGCTTCGATCCCAACCATCCGATGAGTTAGTTTCTCGCCTCTTCTTACTTGAGTCTTTTCATTTCCCCTTCTCTTCTTACTCTTCTGTAACTGTTGTCTTGTGTGTTTTGGAGAGAAGGGAGAAAGCGTGCGGATAAAGCTTCGGTCTTCCATTCTTCATTGATTGTAGTTTCTCCAAGTAAATTCTTGCTCCTTAATTATCTCTTTTTTTGTTGAATGTGCTTTAGCAAAAGTAGGCATTGTGGTTTGAACTTGGAATATTTAGGGGTTTGTAATTTGCTTTGAATGGCTACCACAAAGAGCGTTGATAATGAGGGTAATGCTATCGTCGGGTTGGTAGTGTTGCTAAGGCTGTTGGTTGCGGGCAATCTGCCGCGGTGGAAACTTCTTCAACGGTGGGTGGGGAAGCGAGTACTGCCATTGCTTCTCCCTCTGTTTCAGAAACGGTGATTGAAGGGGAAGTTCCGGTTAAGGCTAAGAGGGAAAGGGGCAAAAATGTCATAACGAATGACTCATCGTCGCGACAAAAATCGGAGAAGAAATTTGTTGGTTCATGACCCCTTCTTCTAGGCTATATGCTGAAGAAATTTTCTGGTTCCAGACCCCTTCTAGACTAAGAAATTTGTTGTCATTGCTTCTCCCTCTATTCTTAATGGTTACCTTGTTCAACTGCCTATAGTCTACGCATAATCTCATACTTCCATTTTTTTTCTTGACCAAGAGCACAAGTGCTCCCCAGGGTGACACACTAGGCCTAATAAATTTCTTCTCTATGAGTGTGAACACCTTATTTTCAACACCCTACTGTAAGGCTCCCCTGTTGAAGTTGTAGGAACTCGGTTTCCTTTCGTCTCCTCACGTTGGCTGGGAAGTATTTGTCTAGGAACACCGTCTCAAACTGTTCCCAAGTGATGGGAACTTCTAGTGTGCCAAGATGGGCACTAGTTCCGTGCCACCAGTCTTCAGCCTTTCCCCGGAGCATGTAAGTGGCGTAGGACACCTTCAGCTCCTCAGAACACCTCATGACTGAAGTTGGCTGAATGTCTCTAGAAGGGGCAATTGAATAGACTTTTGAAAATTTCATTCCTGAAAAACTTAAGGTCAAGTTGAGCTTAGCTCTTAAGCTTAATAGCTTAGAATCTCAGATTAACTTAAAGAACACGGATTAGAAAAGATTCAGGTTGTCTTAAATAAAGAGAAGTAATGATAAGCTTGATAACTTAATTTAAGTTACTCTTAAGATTATGTTGCTTATGTTATATGGGTCAATGAGCTTCAGATATTTGTAAGCACAATTATAATTAAGCAAGATAGAGAAAAGAGATGCACAAAGATTTATCTTGGTTCACCCACGCCTTGGGCTACGTCCAGTCCTCACAACCTTGTGAGATTTCCACTATGACAACCTTGTCAATTACAAATATTCTTTCTCTGCCTCTTTAGGCTTCACCCTAAGCTTAGGCACCTCCTAACTTAGGTGAGGTCTAAGTATTCTTTACCTTGCCTCTTCAGGCTCTTTTCTTGCTCACACTCAGTCTAGGCACTTCCTAACTAAGTTGAGACTGTTACAATGATAGATGAGATTGAGATGAGTTTTGTCTAGCTTAGACTACGTACAATGTACAAATACACAGTGAGCTCAGCTAGGTATCACTCTCTAAGAGTTACAAACAGATAACAAATATGAGAGATGATTTGATACAAACTTAAGATTGACTCAAGATTGATAAAGGTAGTTGAGCTTGACTTGAGATTAACTTGAGACTAATTTATCAGGGATATTCAATATTGTCTCTTGCTGCTTCTGACTTGAGATTTGCCTTTTATGTGATAGAGAAAAAGTAGTCGTTAGGTAACCATTGGAGAGGAGAGAAACAGCAAGTCACTTTACTGACACGGGTACAGAGCTTTTCTGGCATGGGCTCAGTAATGGCAGTGTACTTGTGTTGACTTTACTTTACTTTCAATGCTGAGACTGTGACTAAGTCTGGGTCTGAGTTTGAATCTCAGTCTCAGTCTTGCTTGCTTATGAGTCTCAGTCTCTCTTATGAGTCTGAGTCTGAGTCTCACTTGCTCATGTGAGTCTCAGTTGTTCCCAGTCTCAGGTCTCTGTGTGTTTCTCTTTAATTCTCAAAAACTTTTGCTACCAAGCTGTCCTTGTTTTTTTTTATCTTGTCTCAGTGCGTGTCTTTGGTTGCTCTCAGTCTTACCCTTCTCGTTCATATTATGGCTTTGTTTTTCTTGAATCTCAAGTGCTAATATTTTTAATGCATCTAAGTTCATCATCTAAGCTCATTTTATTCCAATGGAAGCTTATCTTGCAACATATGAGTCTAAAGTCTGCAACACTTGAACACACAATCAGTAAAACTTAACCTCTTAGATATGCCTCTAAACTTTCATACTTTTGTTCGTTTGATCTCATTAAAACTCTTAAGGAGTGAGTTTGTCTTAACAATCTCCCCCTTTTTTATGATGGCAAACCAAAAAACTTTGTAAGCTTAGGATTATCTAAGATTAAAATCTTGATTGAAATCTTGACTCTCCCCGAGTCTTAACTCCCCCTGAATTTGATATTCTTTCAAGCTTTATCAAAGGATTAAAGACTTTTAATTTTAAATGAGATTCATTATGATTTACCAGATTTTAAACTTAAGCATAAGTGAGATTGATAATGACAACAATAACTGTGCAAAAGAAATCTTTAAGTCTATTAATCATAATGAAGCTGATTACAATCATCAAGGCAAAATAAAGTTTTGTTCATGTTGGGTTTTGGAAGGTCAAACGCAGCGGAAGAACTAAACTTTTAAAATTTAAATATACCCAAAACCCCCAAGGATCCATGCAAAAGCCATAAATCGTGTTATAGAGTATACCTTTTAGTGTTTTCCTTTTTGCCAAACCACGGGTCTGCAAGAGTAGCTATGCCTCCACCGATATCCACACAAACGCGATACTAGGACTCCCTCTTTCGCAGTGCTAGCGGCGGCGAAGGGATGATTGCCTCTTCTCTCATAATGAGGGATCTTGATATGGTTTAGAGAAAACCTTTTTTCTCTTTCGTGTTTGGAGTATTAGAGTGGTCCCTTATTAGCTACCATCAATAGATTTTATGTATTGCGGTGGCTAACCCTCATAGTGAGCATTAGGCTTTAGTGATACCTACCCATGTGTAGGCCCAAACTAATGGGTTGGCCCATTTAGTCTTACTAAATGAGCTTCACATCACATGGACCTTTAATCTAATTAAAAACCCAATTAAAACCATCTAATGGCTTCAGTGTCCAAGTCAGCCCGTTTTAAGTATGTGACCCTGTAGGTTCCCATTATGTTGGTAATAACATTAAAATCTTATTTTAATATAGAAGTAACGAATGATATCTAGCAAAACATCGCTACTATCCAAATAACAGGAATGCCAATGTGATTTGACATATAACCAATCCGCGACCAATGTTAGCATGTATGTATAGTCCCTTTGTCCATATATCTAGATTGAACACAAGACTGGAATGTGTTATCCTCGTATGGTTCAATCTCAGTTTCTTGATTTCCCGAGTAGACTTCTAACAAATAATATT
Organism: Sesbania bispinosa; assembly: GCA_026901365.1. Taxonomy (NCBI): domain Eukaryota; kingdom Viridiplantae; phylum Streptophyta; class Magnoliopsida; order Fabales; family Fabaceae; genus Sesbania; species Sesbania bispinosa. The sequence goes on along the minus strand of QLOH01000201.1, from coordinate 892,441 downwards.
AATATCTCATACTAATATTATTTGGGCACGACCATGCACTTTTTAGTCTCACTCAATCAAGGGGCCCAAGATATAACTCTCATTATGTGGGAGGGAAAAATCCCATATAGTCACTCTGATCCCTCCACATGATTTGTGGCATACTCGGTAACCACCTTTATAGTCACCGGGTTAGGCATGACGTTTGATGGCACCAAAGCATACGACTCCTCATGTTGGGAACCGTAGTGACATCAGGTCAAAGGACCATATACACCATTGTCACTATGAGAATCGCTAATGACATACATAATAATCCATGTAGCATTCTCATTGTGGGTCAATCCAGTACACCATTAAAACCCTTTAATGTGCACCCATGTGAAAGATTTGATATCACATATCCATGACTAGTGAGACATAGTCATCAATCTACTCACATACTAGTCTCGACGTATTATTGTTATCATTTTTCACAATAATACTTGACTAGGGATGATTTGAGAATGATGTTCTGAAGTAGCCTATAGAATCTCACTATCAAGTCAAACTCGATATCTTACAGTCACGAACAAGTCATTCTAAGGACTTTATCATATTAATTAATTAATTAATAAATAATGCCTTTTATAATTAACATGAAATATATTGTATGCTAAAAGGGGTCAATATACCATTGGCCTCTAGGGCATACACCAACAGTTCAACCAAGAAAGCAAACAACAAGACAAACTTAGTACTAAGATCTTCCTAAAAAAACTTAGTACTAAGATCTCCCTAAAATCCCTAAACTACTCCCCCTTTTGCCAACATCAAATACAATATGAGAATCATATAGTAGGGGATGAAATAGAGCTAGAGGGAGACTCAGCAGGCCTGGGCACAAATTGAGGTACAACGGAGGAGAGGCAAGTTGGATAGATGTTGATAATCTGATGATGATAATCATTGGAAGCACTAATCGTCTTGAGGATCATATCCATCCCTCCAAAAATTGAATCTTGCATACGCTTGTTCTTTTTCAGCTCCTTTTCAACTTTGTTTTGAAATTTCTGCTGACTTGTGCCAAGCTGAGTTTGGTGTTATTGTTGCTCCTTGTGTAGAGTGTTCACATAGGTATTAATTGAATCAGAAATATGCGTAGGAATAGAGTGTGCAGCTGGTGGAGGTGGCGCAGATTGATCAAACCTTAGAGGAGATTGGAAGAGGGAATCAACAAAGAATTTTCCAGGGGTAGGCAGAGAGGTTTGATGAGTAGGAGAGTATTATGGAATTTTGCATCTTTCATGGGTCTCAACTTCTTGGTTCCCTTGTCCAGGTGAGACTTGTTCTTCAGGCTCAATCTCAATCTCAACAGGAGTGGCTTCTCTGGACATTTCCTTTTCCAAACCAGTTAGAGTTTCAGCCACTAGCTTAGTGATTGGTGAGGGTTAGGGAGGAGGAGATGGATGAGGTAAGACTGGTGGAGTTGAGATCAGAGACTCACCTTGGTGCGTCTGAGCTTGATCGACTGAGTTGAGCTCAGTCTCAACAGGTTATGGTTCACGTGGAACCAGGGCAACATAAGCCTTTTTCTTCTTATCTTTCTTCTTCTTTTCCTTCTTTCTTTTGGCTTCAGTTGCCACCTGATGAGAACCTTCTCCTTGGTCCTCTTGTGGCCTCTTCTTCTTCTCAATCACTGTCTTGGACATGACATCTTAGATGAGGGGGAGCTTGAGCAGAGCTTGGAATTTTTTCCTTCATGGATGAGTCAGGAGATGGCATAGAAAAAGTAGGGGGTGGAATGGACTTACCTTCAAGCTTTAAGGCTTGAATATTGGACTTACCAAAATAGGTCATCCTTTCCTTTGATTCCTCGGCTGAGAGAGAGCTACCTTGAAATGTTTGAGAATGCGGGTGATGAGCATGGCAAAGGGCAGAGACACGTTCATTTTCACATTATTGAAGGCTGCTCCATGTGCTTAAGGATGAGATAGGGAAGATTTAGAGCAATTCCATGCTTCAGATGGTACATTACCATCAGGTCAGTGGGGTACATCTTGTCAAAGGTTCCAGCTCGTGGGATGATCGTTTTGGCAACAAGATAAAAGAGGAAGCGTCCAAAAGGGTTTAGAGCAGAGGAGGAGAGACTGATCTCTACTTGACTGAACAGAGATGCTCTTATGCTCTCAGTGGAATCCCAATCTGCTTCCACTATTGTTCTTCGTTGTAGAGTCGGTTTCCTAAGACAGGTGCTTGGATGATTTCTCCAAGGATCTCTTCTGTGAGATCAATATGGACACCCTTTAGTTTTGCTACAACATGAGGGAGGCTTTCAGATGCTCCCTTGACGCTTGTTCATGATGAATAAAAGGCTCTGGTGAGTTTGGTGTACACGGGTTCAGACAAACTCAGGTACCCCTCCCATCCTTGCTTTCTCAGATAAGGGATAGTGTCCCAGTTCATTTGCTTCAATTCCATGGGAAGAATAATTCTTCCAGTAACAACCTTTCTTTCAGAAAAACACCTTGTGAACTTAGATTCCACTAGGTCGTTTTCAAATAGATCAAATTGGAATGAAAGCTTATTGTTTTTGCTTCCTTCTCCAAGCTTAGCTTTTCCCTTGGCAGTGGGTAAGACTATGGCGAGATCCACGTGTGCCTGAGGATCTAAAATGCAACCAACAAACATGGGGTGAGACTAATGCCTCAGTGAGTAAAGCTAATCATGCATGTGTAGGGTATAAACAAATGATATGCAACAATACAAGCATGATATTGAAATAAGAACTTTCGTCACATGAACAATGATAACTTGGAACTTGATTTAACATGGCTGCTAACTCAGCATTAGGGGTTTTATCACTTTCCTACAGCTATACCTGAGCTCAGACTACAAGGGATATCTCTCTTAGGGACATAAAAGTCATCGTCGTTACCTAACGGCCGAAGCCTATTATCCTTATGATCCTAGACTCGTGATGGCCAAAGCCTACATGATTTTTCTCTTCTCTTGAGTTACTTGATAACATGATACATGAGAAATTTCATTTGAACTGAACATGACCCTAAGGAATACCTTTTTACTTAGCAATGAACATGAACATGAGCTACTATAGTAATAAACCCTAACCTAGGGTACCAATCTCATAAATAAACCTAAATAAGGAACAATCTCTAAGGCATACAACCATTCACAGTCAACAATCATGCAACTAGTCCATTCACAAGCAAAGAGAAGGGATAAGTGAGGTTAGGGTTCATGGGATGATTTCACACAAGGAGGGTGAAGTGTGTGAGCTCTACTCACTTGGAAGAGACCAAGAATGGAGGATGGTGAGGTGATGAGGATGAGGTTGATCCAATCTTCTTCTCTTCTTCTTCTCTTAGTTGGAAAGTCCCTTTCTCCCCTCTAGACTTTCTCTCTAAAAACCATTAATGAGCAATAAACGAGGCTAAGATCCCAGGGCATGCGTTTTTAAAAATTGGGTTTACGCTCTCTCGCTCAAGTGAGACCTTCCTCGCTTGAGCGAGAGCAAGGAATGTTCTCTGACTTTGACATTCTCGCTCAAGTGAGAGCATTCTCGCTTGAGAGAGACAAAGCCAGTAAACAACCCAACAATTTTGGGGGAATTGTGCTCAAGTGAGCTCACTCTCGCTTGAGCGAAAGCAAGTCAGAGAGCAACCATCTTAAATTTCCCCGAAATTGGGCCCAAGCGAGGGTCTTTCGCTTGCGTGAGCATACCAGAACCTGGACTCCCCTGTTTTTTCTGCTAAATTCGCTCAAGCGATGACACTCTTGCTTAAGCGAGAAGAGCGAGGCCTCTCTCGCTTGAGCGAGGCTACTGAAACTGATTTTTCCTAAATTTTCTTGCTAAGTCCTTTGAATCACTTCTAACCTTTTTCTCCTAGTTCCTTGTTACCAAATCATTTTCCAAACCTTAATTGTATTATGTACTAAATGATAATTTTTGGGATGTTACAAAACTAATTTTATTTGATAGCTTATTTGTAATGCTGTTAAACTAGAAAATTTGGAGAATTTTACTCCAATCACACGAGTCTCAGTAATTTTTCTAAAGTCACATATCATGTCATAAGCTTATATATAAACCAGTTCGCTTCATTAAATCATTACTTGAGTTATAGGAATGCTTTTAAGATGAAAACAATTGCATTTGGAAGCTAATTTATCATACTTTTAGACTGGAAAGTTAAAGAATTTTCGCTTAGTTGTGTTGTGTGATCCCCTGTGACTGTTGGAAATTGATGTTTCTATCACAGGATCTCCTTTGAAGCGATTAACTTGAAATGCACATAACTTGAGCAAGAAAAATCATTTTTATGTGAAACCAGTTGGGTTTGAAAGATAATATACAATGCTTTTATACTGTTAAGTTTTATGATTTTGGGCATATGGATTGATCACAACATATAAAATAGAATATATTCTTAGTTTTGTACTCTATTATAGATTAGACCAGTTTATTTGATTATCTCTTGGTCTACAAAATTCCAAATTGGTTGATTTTATCTTGTTTGAATGATTTATATGTTTAATTTATTGTGATAAAATGTCATATTTATAGAGTAAGGGATAATTCTCAATTGTAATTTGAATTGACTTGGTGTAATTTTTTGGTTTAGTGTAGAAAAGAAAAACATGATGTCTACATATCTTTATATGTACTAATCCAAATAGATTGATTTTTATGTGTTTAGAAAATCATATGATAAAGTTAAATATATCCAAATCTCAACCCTATCTCGATTAGGATTGAAGTATAAATATGTAAGTTCTCAAAGCTAATATTTGAATGAAAAGATAATTGAGACTTATAGATAGAGAGTGTACAAAGCATGCTCATTATGGTTCATGCATTCATGCTATACTAAAGTGAAAGAATATATGAAATGCATCAAAAAAAAATCCTTGTATCGTGATTGTGTGAGAGCAGTACATAATATTTGCACTGGCAGGATGCCCAAAAATAAAGTAATTACACTCGAAGAATCGATGAGGGTTCACCGTTCAAGAACAAAGGTCATCCGGTAAGCGATCTTGGAGGTAGAATCTCTAAAAGATTAAATATTTAACCCTCTAGTAAGGGAGAGAAAAGAATGTCATGCAGGACATCATCTACCTTACTCTAGATGATGTACCCCACAAAGTGACTCTTCAAGGGGAATGCTCCTTGGGAGGTTTTAAGCTCAAACAGACCTATATGCCAAGAGGAAAAGTGAAAAGACCCAAGAAAAAAAAGAAAATCTTGTGCATGACTTATGAAAGAACATGACACGTGTCATATGTCGTAGCATGGAAGAGAGAAAAGTTGTTAAAACTAAAAATAAGTGAAATGAAAGAAATGACATATTTCATGTAGTTCCGTGACAAGCATTATTTCACATGATAGATATAAGTAACAATGTGAGGCAAGAAACTCGTAATCGTGTAGCATTAACACATGCATTTCATCTTTAGAAATAACGGGTAAGTGTACATGACCAAGCATCTCATGTGACACTACATATGCATATGTTTGCAATCGATTGAAAGGAGGATTTTCTATCCTTCCACACCGGGTATGGCTGGAAATATCATTAATTCAAATGTTTAAAAGTTTCCTATTGTCACTGAAGTTTTTACTCATTTATTGGGGTTCCAATGTTTCTAGGTAATCAGTATGACACTTGGGATTCTTGTAAAGGGGCCCAAGTTTATGGAGTCAACGTCAGCCGAATCTTATTCTTTTGGTGTCCTATTTTTATTTTCTTAGAAATGTACTTTGAACGAAAGTTGTTATTTTGGAAAGAGTTTAATTCTATGTAATTGTAATATATTAGATATATTTATAAAGAGGTAAATATAATTTCCCCAATGATGAAAATTTTATATAAATTTATAAATATTTAAATTGAAATAAAAGGGGTAAATACTCATGTCATGTAGGAATAACACAATTTGCATGAAAACACATTCATATTTGCATGACAGTGTCCCCAATGTATTTAGTATTATTAGTAGTAAATAGATAAATAGATTGTTTCCCTATAGTATATTAGATTAGAAGTATATTAGATTAGATTAAAAAGAAAGTAAAAAGATGATGTGATATTTTTGAGAAGGAAAGAAATTGTTTGGGAAAAATTTTGTCCAGGAAGTGACACGTGTCCCCAATGTATTTAGAATTATTAGTAGAAAATAGATAGAATAGATAAATAGATTAGTAGTAAATAGATAGATAGTATTATTAGCAGTAAATAAAATAGATACATAGATTAGATTAGAATATTAGATAGATAGAAGAGAATAGAAATAAAAAAATTGAAAATAACAAAAACAAATGAGAGTTTTGAGCGGGAGAAAATTTTTGCCTAGGAAGTGACACGTGTCCCCAATGTATTTAATATTATTAGTAGCTAAATAGAATAGATAAATAGATAAATAGAATAGAATAGATAGAATAGATTGAATAAAAATAAAAAATAAAGTAAAAAGGATGATGTGATGTTTTGAGAGGGAAAAAATTGTTTGAGAAGGTGACATGTGGCAAGTAGGGGTTTTGTTTCCCTGTAGTATATTAGCGTAGATTAGAATATTAGATAGATAGAAGAGAATAGAAATAAAAAATTGAAAATAACAAAACAAATGAGAGTTTTGAGCGGGAAAAATTTTGTCCAGGAAGTGACATGGTCCCCAATGTATTTAATATTATTAGTTTTGAGCGGGAAAAATTTTGCCCAGGAAGTGACACGTGTCCCCAATGCATTAATATTATTAGTAGATAAATAGATAAATAGATTAGCGTAGATTAGAATATTAGATAGATAGAAGAGAATAGAAATAAAAAAATTGAAAATAACAAAAACAAATGAGAGTTTTGAGCGGGAAAAATTTTGTCTAGGAAGTGACACGTGTCCCCAATGTATTTAATATTATTAGTTTTGAGCGGGAAAAATTTTGCCCAAGAAGTGACATGTGTCCCCAATGTATTTAATATTATTAGTAGATAAATAGATAGATAGATAGATAAATAAAATAGAATAGAATAGATTGAATAGATTAAATAAAAAATAAAAAGAAAGTAAAAATGATGATGTGATGTTTTTGAGAGGGAAAGAAATTAATTGAGAATGTGACATGTGGCAAGTAGGGGTTTTGCTTCCCTATAGTATATTAGGTTAGATTAGATTAGATTTGATTAGAATATTAGATAGATAGAATAGAGTAGAAATAAAAAAATTGAAAATAACAAAAACAAATGAGAGTTTTGAGCGGGAAAAATTTGCCCAGGAAGTGACACGTGTCCCCAATGCATTTAGTATTATTAGTAGTAAATAGAACAGATAAATAGATTAGATTAGATTAGAATATTAGATAGATAGAAGAGAATAGAAATAAAAAAATTAAAAATAACAAAACAAATGAGAGTTTTGAGCGGGAAAAATTTTGCCTAGGAAGTGACATGTGTCCTTAATGTATTTAGTATTATTAGTAGAAAATAGAAAATAGAATAGATAGAATAGATAATAAAAGATTAGTAGTAAATAGATAGATTAGTATTATTAATAGTAAATACAATAGATAAATAGATTAGATTAGATTAGAATATTAGATAGATGGAAGAGAATAGAAATAAAAAAATGAAATAACAAAAACGAGAGTTTTGAGCAGGACAAATTTTGCCCAGGAAGTGACATGTGTTCCCAATGTATTTAGTATTATTAATAGAAAATAGATTAGTAGAAAATAGAATAGATAAATAGATTAGTAGTAAATAGATATATTAGTATTATTAGTAGTAAATAGAATAGATAAATAGATTAGATTAAATTAGAATATTAGATAGATAGAAGAGAATAGAAATAAAATTTGAAAATAACAAAAACAAATGAGAGTTTTGAGCGAGAAATTTTTTTGCCCAGGAAGTGACACGTGTCCCCAATGTATTTAATATTATTAGTAGATATTAGTAGATAAATAGAATATAATAGATTGAATAAAAAATAAAAAGAAAGTAAAAATGATGATGTGATATTTTTGAGAGGTAAAGAAATTGTTTGAGAAGGTGACATGTAGCAAGTAGGAGTTTTGTTTCCCTATAGTATATTGTTTAGGATTAAGGTTTTAGGGTTTATGGTTTAATATTATTAGTAGATAAATAGAATATAATAGATTGAATAGATTAAATAAAAAAAATAAAAATAAAGTAAAAAGGATGATGTGATGTTTTTGAGAGGGAAAGAAATTGTTTGAGAAGGTGACATGTGACAAGTAGGGGTTTTGTTGATTAGATGGATTAGATTAGATTAGATTAGATTATTAGATAGATAGAAGAGAGTAGAAATAAAAAAAATTGAAAATAACAAAAACAAATGAGAGTTTTGAGTGGGAAAAATTTTGCCCAGGAAGTGACACGTGTCCCCAATGTATTCAGTATTATGAGTAGTAATAATAGATAGAAGAGAGTAGAAATAAAAAAAATTGAAAATAACAAAAATAAATGAGAGTTTTGAGTGGGAAAAATTTTGCCCAGGAAGTGACACGTGTCCCCAATGTATTTAGTATTATGAGTAGTAATAATGAGTAGTAAATAGATAGATTAGTAGTAAATAGATAGACTAGTATTATTAGTAGTAAATAGAATAGATAAATAGATTAGATTAGGTTAGAATATTAGATAGATAAAAGAGAATAGAAATAAAAAATTGAAAATAACAAAAACTAACGAGAGTTTTGAGTGGGAAAAATTTTGCCAAGAAGTGACACGTGTCCCCAATGTATTTAGTATTATTAGTAGATTAGTAGAATTAGTAGAAGATTAGTAGAGTAGAAGATTAGTAGAAGTAGAAGATTAGTAGATAGTAGATTAGTAGATAAATAGATAAATGGCACGTCTAGGGTGTGTCACAAAACACCGGTGTTCCACCTTCTTTGAGCCGTTAGATTTATTTGTTTTTTAATGAACGTCCCTGATGTGTTACTATCTGTTGGCAACCTTCATTAGTGGTCTAGCAACCGAGCGAACGAAATGGACCAAATAGTGCGAAGAAGGTCGTCCAGCAAGACAGTAGTGGTGTTTATCGATTTTTTTGGTTTGAACTTTGAAGTATCAATTAACGGTGTTATTATTTTTGGTCAAACAAGACAGTATCGTTGTTTATTATTTTATTCTAACAGGTTAACTAACCTGCTATAACCTGGAAAAAAAGTGACACACCGGTGTCACCCCTAGAAGCACCCTAGATAACTAGACTATTTACCCGAATTGTTTTTTACGTGGCTCCAATTTAGTATTGATCTGGACTCAGATTTGGTCCGGCCCAACAACTGAATAACAGCTTGCAACTTAAGATGGGCCGGGTCTGCTAGCAGCCCTAATCCACCCATCTTCTGGCGTGCATCATACATACAGGGGGAAAAAAAATAGGGTTCCATGTATATAAAGTGGAATCCACATTCCTCTCTTTTTTTAAACCCTAATCTGCTTCCTCCCTTCCTCAGCCGTGCGCGTGCAGAAGAAGAAGAAGAAGTCGCCATGGTAACTAACCAATGCTTCTCTTTATACTTCAATTTCAGATATCGTTTTCATCTCGCTGATCTATTTTCTCTTTTCTCAGGTGAAGTACTCCAGAGAACCCGACAATCCCACCAAGTGTAGGTCCCCTTTTCTGCTATCATAACTTGATATAATCTTAAGATTTTTTTTCTGTTCTTTTTGCATAATCGTTATTTGTACATAGTTTTTCTTCAATCAAATGAATGCTTGTTTTTTGAAGTGTTGATTTTAGCTTAATTTGATCTAACACTTGATTCTGGAATGTAACTGCAGCCTGCAAGGCTAGAGGCGCTGACCTCAGAGTGCATTTCAAGGTACTTAGTTCTGTTACAGTGGCGTGAGATTGCTGAGTTTTTTTTTTTTTTTTTTTGAATTGAATGTGATTTTCATGTGCATTTGCTTAAAGATGTCATAATTGTATGTCATGATTTGTGTATTCAGTTATTTCCCTCCTTTTTTGTCTCTATACATTGTATGCTTAAGCAACACTTTGTCTTCTTTGTCTGTGGCTGGGTGGGGTAATGGTAGTTTTGTATTATTGAGAAACTTGTAACAGTAAGGATATCAGGGAACCTGAAGAAAAAGCAGGGGTCTGTTGCCTATGTGAATTGGCCTCTCGTTACCTTCAGGGATATAAAATCCATTGTTATTGGGTGAACCTCTGTTCTTTGTTTGTAACTGTAGGTTCAGTAAATGATGGAACAAGTTTTCCATTGCATGATTGTATTAAACCATTGTTAACTTGGGCTTATATCATCCTATCTTCAATTCCTTATTAACCTGAAGAAAAAAGCAGGGGTTTGTTGCCTATGTGAACTGGCCTCTCGTTACCTTCAGGGATATAATCTCCATTGTTATTGGGTGAACCTCTGTTCTTTGTTTGTGACTTTAGGTTCAGTAAATGATGGAACAAGCTTTTCCATTTCATGCTTGTATTAAACCATGGTTAACTTGGGCTTATATCATCCTGTCTTCAATTCCTCATCAACCTGAATAGTTGATCTAGTGAATCTCATTTAAAAAACCAATTATGTCTATTTCTTTATTTGTTTATATTTAAATCCTGCCTCTGATCCAGTCCCTTGTAAACCATCTGGGGCATAGCCTCCATTCTTTTTGAGTTAATATCTGTTCATCTTTTTTTAATGGAAGTTCCATAAAGATGGTTTGTAATAGGGTGGAAGTTAACTTATTCAGTCACGTATTTTGTTTGCTGTTATTTTCTGAGACCTGAGATTTTGTGTCTTAAATTTTACTCTGCAGAATACTAGGGAGACCGCACATGCCATCAGGAAGTTGCCCCTGACAAAAGCTAAAAGATACTTGGAAGATGTTTTGGCCCACAAGCAGGCCATTCCTTTCCGACGCTTCTGTCGTGGTGTTGGGAGGACAGCCCAGGCTAAGAATAGACATTCTAATGGGCAAGGACGCTGGCCTGTCAAGTCAGCTAGATTCATCCTAGATTTGCTTAAGAATGCTGAGAGTAATGCTGAAGTATGTCCTGTATATGAATTTGACTTGCAATTTAATTACTTTAACTTTAAGCTAACTTTCAAACTCACTGTTCTGTTAATTGCTTCCTTGCAGGTGAAAGGTTTGGATGTCGATGCTCTCTATGTTTCTCATATCCAGGTTAACCAAGCACAGAAACAAAGACGTCGCACCTACCGAGCTCACGGAAGAATCAACCGTATGTTGTGATTTTTCTATTGTCTTAATTAAGGAATTATTGTTAAACCATAAATGCTTACATTGGTGATGGTTTTTTTGGCAGCTTACATGTCATCTCCTTGCCACATAGAGCTGATATTATCTGAAAAGGAAGAGCCTGTCAAGAAAGAGGTTTGATATTTGATTGATCATCTTCCTTTAATCATTTTGATTTCCTTTGTTTGCATCAGTTGCTTATTTATTGTAATTCTTGTAGCCTGAGACCCAGTTGGCAACAAGCAAGAAGAAGTCTCAAGCTCTTCGAAGTGGTGCTTCATCATAAATTGCTATTGAAGCTAATAGTTGAGGCCCTACATTTCTAGACTATGTCAGTTTTGTTGCTCTTTTTCCTTTATATTTGTTATGAGCTGTTTTTGAAGTTTGAACAGCACTTTTTGTTTCATATACTATGTTTGAGTTAATTGAGTTACTTGGAAATTTTATGATGGTAATAGTCTAATTGATTAACTTACTCAGTATGTTTGTTAGCCTTACAAAATGACAGGTTAAGAGTGTTTGGTATGCAGACAGAATGGAACAGAACAAAGATGGAACAGAACAAAGTATTCTGTCCTCTTTGGGTACACCTTTTAGTGGAACCAAAATTTACCGACTTTTTTTTACCATAGTCTTGATCCATTATTACTTTTAGGTTGATTTTAGGCTAGACCCTCTTAAGTTTGGGTCTACATACTCTTAATTTTATTACTACTAGTTAGGTACCCGCATTCGCACGGGTCAATATATTGACATGTTGGTGTTAATAGGATTTTTTAAGAAATATATATAAATAATTGAATAAAACCAACATAGTCATTATTTTTGTAACTTGGGTTAGAGCATATTTTTCTTATAAAAAAATCAACAGTAATTACTTTCCTATATTAATTATTAATTATGATTTATAAAGAGAATACAACAGTCATTACCTTTGTAATCTATTTACTAAATTAACATTTTTATATTAATAAATTTCATGTATAGATAAAACAATTATAAGGAAAATTATTCCCCCTTGATATATAAAACAATTATATGGAAAATTGAAGTTGAATTTTACGTTAAAAATGATAATTCAATTTTAAAAAATAACTCATTTTTATTAAATATTTTTTATATTATGTGTAACTAAAAACAATAAAACGAAAGTAGATGTAATAAGTATTCACCGCTAAAAGTAACAATTAAAAAATTTATTAATTTTTTCTCATTGTTTGGTAAATAATATTTACCTTTTATAATCAATATAGTAAATTAACATTTAGACACAAAATTTAAATAAACATTATGTAAATATTTATTTGACTTGCATTCATAAAAAACATTATAAGAAGCAATTAAAAAAGAATTTTCTATAAAAAAATACAATTTAATTTAAAAAAATGATTCATTTTGTTTATTGTCTATCAACATAGTAAAATATTTATAAATGAGTTTAATATTCATATTTTATTTTAACATCATTCATAATGTTTTTTAATTAAGTTTTTAATCACATGTGATATATTTTTTACCCTATGATTCAATCAATTATTAAATAGTTTAGTTTCACCTCATAAATTAATTATTATTAAGACATTTCTTGTATTTTAGTTTATAATTAAAATAATTTTTCTCTAATTTTATTTATTATCATTGTCAAAGAAACAACATTAAGAAACAAAAATAACATAATTAATTTAATTTAAAATTTAAATAATGTCATTTTATCATTATACTCATTTTATCATCATACTATAAAAATATATCTAATAAACTAAACATTGAATTTTTTTAGTAAGATCATTGGGGGTAACCATAAAATGAAAGGCGTATATGACATTAAGTCATAATATGAACTTTATTCCTCAATCGTCACCATATTGTTATATATGTGTGTGAGAGAGAGAGAGAAGTCGTTTGCCTAAATGACTTATGGAATAGTCATAAAGAAGAATTAAAAGAATAAGAATTGCATCATATATGAAACTGCAAATACCAGAAACACATAAATTTGCATATCCAGAACAAATGCACCAAAACTGATGCATCATTCAGGTCCAAAGAACTCTAACAATAAAATAAATGTTACATCACACTATTAAATTACATTTTACATGGGCTGATTAGACCAATGACCTGAAATATTGTTAAATATACACCATTTAAATATTCCAACTCCGCAAGGCCAGTATAAAACATATCCACATGAAACGGACTCCCTTGGATGCCAAAAGCTTTAGCACCACCTCCATTCTCAGAAAACACATGAATCAAGGCTTGCAGATATGATGATTACCTTCAATCGAGCTTACTTTTCACGGTGGCCCTTTTTAAGAAAATAGTCACTAACCATTCTCCTTCTCCCATAATGGCACAATCATTAACAGAACTTCATGTTGTACATTTTTTAGCATGCCCATCAAGAAATCAGCGTGGACAGTTCTCTTGCTTCATCAACAATTATACCGGAATAATTAGAAATATCTAAATCCAGCCATGCTTCCCCCTAAGCACAATGAAATATTGAAATACATATCTTATGTCCTAAATATAAAACTACTTACTAACACATTAAAAACAAAATATTTTAATTTGAAACCCCCTTAGCTACTTCAAATCATGTAACCATCTAAACCCATGTCAATAAGAGGGCATTTGTTGTAAAGGTAATTCAAGTAGTTAAATCAGTTAGTGCTGTTAATAGAAGTTAGTTAATAACAACTGTAATGAAATTACTTTAAATAGATGCTATGTTGTAATCTGTTCAAGTGATGAATACACAATTCATTTTTCTACCTTTCTGCATCCGTTCTCTACTTTTCCCCAACAGATTGGTATCTAGAGCTTCAACGATCTTGGACCCGTGGTGAGTGAATTATCGAAGGGTGTCATGGCAACTACAAACAGCAACTTTACTGGTAATCTTCTAGTTCTTGATGGGAAGAATTGGGATAGATGGTGTGTTTAGATGAAGGTGATATTTGGTTTCCAAGAAGTCCTGGAGATAGTGCAACGTGGGTTTGTGGAGTTGAGTGAAAACCCCACTGATGCTCAACGAACTGCATATAGGGAGAACAAGAAGAAAGACTGTAAAGCTCTATTCTTTTTGCATCAATGCGTTGATCCTGTACATTTTGATAAGATAGCCTCAGCTGCGTCAGCGAAGGAAGCATGGGAGATTCTTGAGAAATCTTGCGAAGGTGATGACAAGATCAAGAAGGTGAAGCTTCAGTCCCTCATAAGGCAATTTGAGCTGCTGCAAATGGAAGATTCTGACAAAGTTGCTGATTACTTCTCAAAGGTGTTGGCTCTTGTTAATCAGATGAAGACTTATGGTGAAAAGATAACAGAACTAATGGTCATAGAGAAGGTGATGTGCACACTGTCTCCTCGTTTTGATTGAATAGTGGTTGCTATAGAGGAGTCCAAAAATTTGGAAATGATGAAGATTGCAGAATTACAAGGATCACTGGAAGCACATGAACAACGTATGAATGAAAGAATTGGTGAAAGGGCACCAAACCAAGCCCTGCAAGTCCAAGTGACCAGGAAGAATGGAGGCAATAGAGGAAGAGGTAGAAGAGGAAGAGGATCTAGCAGAGGAGTAAAAAGTGCAGGTTATAGAGGAAATGAACAGATTGATGGTATTGATCAAGATCAGGCTGAACCTCAAATAGAAGAGGCAGAGGTGGTCATAACCGTGGAAGGGGGAGCAAGAAGACTTTTGACAAGAAAAAGGTGCAGTGTTATAATTGTCAAAAGTATGGTCATTTTGCAGATGAATATAGATTCAAGAGAAGGGATGATGATGAAGCACTCATGGCACAAGATGATGATTCTGATTTAGACCCAGTGCTTCTTATGGTGACAACCACTAGTGAGTCAAGCAACTCAGATACTTGGTATCTTGACACTGGTTGTTCCAATCATATGACTAACCGTAAAGAATGGCTTGTTGATCTTGATAAAAACAAGAAAGGAAAGGTTAAATTTGATGATAACAGAACACTATCATTAGAAGGTGTGGGGAATGTGATGATCAGAGGAAGAAATGGAAAGAGTGCCTTTATTTCTAATGTACTGTACGTGCCTGATATGAAGAACAATTTGTTGAGCCTAGGACAATTGCTGGAGAAAGGATTCACAATGCAAATGAAGCAGCAATGTATGGAAGTGTTTGATCCTCAACAGAAGAGAATTCTAAAGGTGCCTATTTCAAAGAACAGGACCTTTCAGATTGATATTCAAGCTACAGAAGCCAAGTGCTTTGCAGTTGCAACAATTTCAGATCAGTCTTGGTTATGGCATTTCAGACTGGGACATCTGAATTTCAGAAGCCTTAGCATGCTGAGTTCTAAGGACATGGTGACTGGACTGCCTACAATCAATGTGCAAGATAAGGTGTGTAAAGATTGTTTGGTAAGTAAACAGCCAATGAATTCATTCACCTCTCACATTCCAATGAGAGCCACTAGAATATTGGGAGTGGTCCGTTCTGATGTTTGTGGACCTTTTGAAGTTCCATCTTTGGGAGGGAACAAATATTTTGTGTCTTTTGTGGATGAATTCAGCAGAATGATGTGGATCTACTTGCTGAAATCTAAATCTGAGGTGTTCTCCATTTTCAAAAGGTTCAAAACTAGAATTGAAAAGGAGGCTGAGAAGAGTATCAAGGTGCTCAGAACTGATGGAGGTGGTGAGTATACATCCAGAGAGTTTGAATCTTTCTATGAAGAACATGGCATCCAGCATGAGGTAATTGCCCCATATACACCTCAGCACAATGTAGAACTGTCCTTGATATGGCAAGGAGTATGATGAAGACAAAAGGTCTACCTCACAGTTTCTGGGGAGAGGCTGTCACTACAGCTGTGTATGTGCTGAACAAATGCCCCACTAAGAAGCTTGATTCCCTTGTACCTGAGGAAGTGTGGTCAGGGAAGAAGCCAAGTGTCAAACACTTGAGGATATTTGGCTCTCTATGTTTCAGACACATTCCTAATGAGAGAAGAAGGAATTTAGATGACAAGATCCAACCAATAATTCTTGTTGGATACCATTCTACAGGTGCCTACAAACTGTATGAACCAGCTGCCAAGAAGATTATGTTGAGCAGGGATGTGCACATTGATGAAGCAGGAGCATGGGATTGGTCTAAGAAATAGATCACTGCAACTTCAGAAGTGCCTTTAGTACTTGAAGAGTCTGACTGTGGAGAAGATCATGATGAGAAGAATAAGGCTGCACAAACACATAACACCAGACCCCAAAGGTCTAAGCACCTGCTAACCGGGTTTGATGATTGTGAGGTGTTCTCTAATGATATGATTACAATTGATGGAGATTTGGTCTATATGGCTTTTTAGCTGATTCTAAGCCTATCACCTTTGAAGAAGCAGCCAAAAGAAGTGAGTGGAAGGAGGCTATGAAAGAAGAGCTGAGAGCTATTCAGAGAAACCAGACCTGGGAATTGGTGGAGTTGCCATCAAACAAACGACCCATACCTCTAAAATGTGTGTATAAAGTGAAGCACAAACCCGATGGATCAATTGCCAAACACAAAGCAAGACTAGTGGCTAAAGGTTTTCTACAAAAACCTGGCTTGGACTATTCTGAAGTATTTGCACTTGTTGCCAGACTTGAGACAATTAGATTGGTGGTGTCTCTGGCAAACTTTAGAGGCTGGCAGCTGTTTCAGTTAGATATGAAGTCTGCCTTCTTGAATGGTCCACTGGAAGAAGAGGTTTATGTGTCTCAACCTCCTGGATTCGAAGCAGAAGAGGCAGAAGGAAGAGTGTACAGGCTCAGAAAGGCTCTCTATGGGTTAAAACAAGCTCCCAGAGCCTGGAATAGGAGAATTGATTCCTTCCTTGTGCAACTGGGCTTTCTGATATGTTCTGTGGAACATGGCATATATGTGAATACCAAATCTGAAGCTGATATACTTATAGTGTGTTTGTATGTGGATGATCTGTTGATTACAGGCAGCAGCCAAGAGAACATTGAGTCCTTCAAGCTGAAGATGAAGACTGAGTTTGAGATGACAGACCTAGGAGTCCTCACCTATTTTTTGGGCATGGAGTTTACAAGAACTGATCAGGGAATTCTTCTGCATCAGAAGAAGTACATATCTGAAGTGTTGAAGAGGTTTAATATGTCACAGTGCAATGAGGTATCAACTCCAGCTGAAGCAAACATCAAACTATTGAAAGGTGAGAGGGAGAAACCAGTGGACAACACTCTATACAAACAGATTGTTGGCTCACTGAGGTACATTTGCAACAGCAGACTAGACATTTCATATGCAGTCGGCCTCATAAGTAGATTTATGGAGGATCCTAGGCAGTCTCATCTAGTGGCAGCAAAGAGAATACTGAGATACTTAAAGGGAAGTTCCTGCTATGGTGAGTTGTTTCCTAGTAAGCTGTTTGAAGGCTTAATTGGATTTTCTGACTCAGATTGCTGTGGTGACAAAGTGGACAGAAAGAGCACAATGGGATATGTATTGAAGCTCCATGGAGCACCTATTTCCTGGTGTTCTAAGAAGCAAACAGTGGTAGCTTTGTCTAGCTGTGAGTCAGAGTACATTGCTGCATCACATGCAACCTGTCAAGCACTTTGGTTGAGATCTCTTCTCAAGGAATTACAAGTGGAACTGCAGGGCCCAATGCAACTCTTTGTTGACAACAAGTCAGCCATTAACCTAGCAAAGAACCCAGTGGCACATGGAAGGAGCAAGCATATTGAGACTAAGTACCATTTTTTGCGTGATCAAGTGAACAAAGAGAAACTTGAGTTAGTGTACTACAAATCAGAATTGCAGACAACAGACATCATGACCAAGCCATGAAGA
This sequence comes from Sesbania bispinosa, assembly GCA_026901365.1. Taxonomy (NCBI): domain Eukaryota; kingdom Viridiplantae; phylum Streptophyta; class Magnoliopsida; order Fabales; family Fabaceae; genus Sesbania; species Sesbania bispinosa. Next base: position 874,379 of record QLOH01000201.1, on the reverse strand, counting down.
TTGAGAGGTTTAAAGAATTAAGGAGTATGTTGAATATTGTATCTCTAGATACATTGAATTAAGGGGCTGTGTTGTAAAGGTAATTCAAGTAGTTAAATCAGTTAGTGCTGTTAATAGAAGTTAGTTAATAACAACTGTAATGAAATTACTTTAAATAGATGCTATGTTGTAATCTGTTCAAGTGATGAATACACAATTCATTTTTCTACCTTTTCTGCATCTGTAACAGGATTTAGGGGGATGTGAGAAAGACAGAGGAATGGTTCATCGGTTCTATAATCCTATTGACTTCAAACAATAAAAAGAAAGCAAAAGAAACCTGACTTAGGTGATAGGCAACATTCCCACTGAAATAATTTAATCAAATTTCCAAAATTAATCTTATGAAAAAAGCAAACAAATAATCCAAGTTACACAAAAAAACTCTACCTCAAAAGCAATCCATTTGTCATATACCTGATCATTGTTGTTAACAAAAGCTCAGCAGCCCAACACCACATTCCCCAACAACACTTTGGCCACATTAACAAAATATCTTAATCCTTTATGAACCCATCCAAGGTCAACGTTGTTAACAGTAGAACACAAATATATGAAGTATAATTCATCATCAGACAAATAATAGAAAATTCCTTCAAGCATTGAGAGGGAATGGCAACAGGTGGGTGACCTACCAGTTTCTCAAACAACTGAGCAAGTTCAGCTTCAAACCTGGGTACATATACATTGGTCAAAACTTAAGTCACTGACACATTAAAACTTGGAAAAAAAGTGCTGCTGTAAATGAAAAGAGATTTACATATAAAATTTATTGAAATGAAAAAATTAGCATAAAAAAAATCTTCATTTAAGAGAAACCCTCACCTAGACTCATCTTCACAATATCTAATATTACAGAATTAGAAACAGAATTATGAACTCCTAACCAAATCCATTAGCAACATTGAATGGAGAAAATGTGGAAAAAATAGAATTACAAAACAGTTTTTAATCATGAAAAAATTTGGGTATCACTATTTTCTCCTAATAAAAAAAATACTTCATGTCCCGAATGAATTAGAAACCCAAATTTATTCACCCATTTAGTGAAATAAATAAATTAGTACAGAAAAATGAAGAAATTCAAGCGAAACTTTCACCTTTCTCGTTGAGAAATTGAAGAAGTGCTAATCTTTCAAAATCATAAACCCAAATTTCTAAATCGATTAAGTGGAATAAATAAAAATTAGCGCATATTCATTTAAGATAAACCCAGACTCATGCATCTTCTCAAATAGATGTGCAAATTATCATTAAGAGAACAAAACTATTCTGCTGAGCGTGACTGCTACTGGTGAGTGCAGAAAACTTGCAAATGAAGAAAAAATTGAAAGAAAAAAAGAAACAGAATCAAAATAAAAGAATATAGCATCACGTTAAAAAAATCGCTGCAGTATCATGTCAGAATATAGTTAGATGCAAGAAAAAAGGGATGAACAGGATCGGAAAAAACAATCCTTACCTTTCTAGTTGCAACATCTTGTTCGTTCAATCACTGTGTCCCCGAGCCACCACTCGCATCCCGTGCGCAACACCGCCACCCACTCAACGCCATCTTCTCTTCCAGTGGCGGATCCAAGACCCCGGATCAGTGGGGGCAATTTATTTTTAAAAAATAAAAATTAATAATAATTATTATCATGTGTGTGCAAAAGAAATGAAGCGTGAAAATGAAAAAAAATATTTTTTTATTGGTTTCCCAGAGTATCCTCTCACCCAGTAGGTGAGAAACTAATCTTTTGAGGGCACAAAGAGAAGACCCTTCCCAAAAGTATTTTCTCCATACACATGGATTCAAGGATCGAACCCAGGACCACATGCTTAAGGGACCCAAGCTCCTTTCACTCGGACCAATTAATACATGTTGGTATGAAGAAAATTAGCTAGTAGTTATTGCTATTGAAGAAAAGATAAATTTTTATTTTAAAATCAAATACTTGAAAACATATAATAGCATCTCTGATGGTCTTTCGCCGAGGTGCTCACAAATATTAAGAGCGCCACTTAGCAACTTTTTTCGTTAAAGAAATACCCATGATGCTCAACAATTTTCTTGAGTTGCTATTTGCAGCAATCCAAAAAGTGGATCGTTGCATGGTTTTAAATTTTTAGTCATTTATTCAGTAGTTTAGGATTTTAATTATAAAATACTTCCTCCGGTTCTATTTATAAGACAATTCAAACTAAATGACATATATTAAGAAAAATAATTAATGCATTGATTTTCAAAAAATTACTCTACAACATTCCAAGTTTACCCCTATTTAAAATTAAACTTCATTATCATAGTAATTGTGTCAATTTAAAATCTTTAATGGTCAAAGGGTAATTATGAGAAAAAATTATTAAATGCTTCTAAAATTGTGTATTTTGTCGTATAAATAGGACCATAAAAAAATTTCAAATGTTGTCTTATAAATAGGACCTGGGGAGTATATAGGTGTGGGGTAGGTAGTGGAATCTATTTAAGCAAATTTTGAGAGTTATTAGGTTAGAGTTGAAAAAGATTGAGTTGCTTAAAATAATAAAAATAATATGATAATATGGAAAAATATGAAAAATTATAAAATATTGGTTTAAGAAACTTTTGAGAATTGCTAGGTTTAGGATGACTAATTAAAGAGAGTGAGAAATTGGGTAAGCATTGGATTCAAAGATATAGAACTAGAGGGGGCAAAGTACCAAAATACAAGATATTTAGTTGTAATTTTATGAAAGTGAGTGGGTGCAATTGCACAACCTCATACCCAGCACTGATAGTGGGTTCAAAGATATAAAACTAGAAGGGGTAAAATATCAAAATACAAGATATTTAGTAGTAATTTTATCAAAGTGAGGGGGTGTAATTGCACACCCTTATCTATACCTTGGTCCGCCACTGTTCTCTGCCATCACCATTGTCCCCTTTACAAGCCATCCCTCTTATTGCAAGTATGGTTGAAGAATGCGACATGCATAGTATGGTGGAAGCAAGGAACGAAGAAAAAAAATCACATATGGGTCTTTGAAGGAGCTCAAGTTTAGTTGTGTGTGTTCGAAACGATAAAACAAAACGTAAAATAAGATTCTTCAACCATAACCACCTCTCTAGGTTAGCTAGAGCTTTCTCTCTGGTCTGCTGGAGTCTTTTCCTATCTCCTCTAGATGGATTTTCTTAGTCTTCCATTCAGTCCTTTGCCCTCTTTCATTCTTTTTTTCTTGGTATTTCCATTATTTTCACTATTTCCCTGTTCCATTCCTTTCTTTGGTGTGTTTTCCCTGTATCCATCTCCTCTAATCTTTGTCCCTTTGTGTTTCTTCAGCTTGAATCATCTTTACTATGTGCCTTCTATTTCCTCTTTCCCTCCCCCTTTCCTAGAGGTTAACTGATTCCTATTCTCATTCATCCTGTTCTGGTTTTATTCCCATTTTGTCTGTCTTGTCTTTGTTTTGGTGCTTCCTTTCTTCCCATTTTGTCTGTTTTAATCCTTTGTCTTCTGCCCCCTCCCTCCCTTCCCCCTTCCTGCATTTTTGTTTCCTGTTTCATGGAAATGGAGGTTAATGTTAGCAACACTAATAATGAACAGGGAGTGCAGGAGGAAATCACAGTGGAACTAGAAACAGAGAATCTGCAAAGCTTGCAGCTAGCTAGGCATTCCCTAATAGGGAAAATTTTTGCTGATAAACCCCTGAATAAGGGGGTTGTTCGTAGCATCCTTGTCAAAGCATGGGGTGAACACAAGGATATACAAATCACAGACATGGAGGTCAAGTAGTTTTTATTAACATTCTCTGAGAAGAAGGAAGCTTTGGAGATTTTAAAGAAGGGTCCTTGGTACTTGATGGGATGCCTCCTTAGTCTACAAAGCTGGCTCCCCCAAGCCTCTGTCTATGAGTTAAATTTTAGTAAAGTCTCATTTTGGATTCAAATTCATGGTATTCCCCTCGATATGTTGAACACCAGGAATGCTGCTAAAATTATTGATCGTTTTAGGGAGGTTCAGGAGGTTGAAAACCCTGAAGTGGAGGGCAGACTTCTAAGAACGTTTATCAGAGTTCGAGCTTTGATCAACATCAAGAACCCTCTAGTGACTGGGTGCTGGGTCCCTAGGAGGGATTTACCTAAGGTTTGGCTATTTTTTAAATATGAAAAAGTTACAGAGCCTGTGTTTTAGTTGTGGTGTCATCGGCCATGACCAGAAAAATTGTTCCAAGTTGAAGGCTATGTCTCCTTTGGATGGTAATGTTGTTAAGTATAGTGCTAAACTAAGTGTTCCTCCTGCTAAATCCATCCTAGCCATCGCTCAAGAACAGGGTTTTTGGAAACATAAAGGTCCCTAACAAAATCCTCCCAGTCCAAGGAATACTAACAGTCATTTGGGTAATATGGGTAATTCAGGTAAGGATGATAGCAGCTCCTCCCAACATAGGGATTCCAGACATGAGGTGGCAGAAATGCAAGTTGTTATTTCTTCTGAGTCTGCTGATTGTTTGCAAAAGCAAAAAGGCAAGGAAAGGGTGGACCCTACCCCCCCACTAGGGCTGGAAAAGGACAGACAAAGCTGTAATTCTTTTTGGCAATCCCAACAGAATCTGGGAGAAGCTCCTGCATAGAGGATAGACTCCACTACACATGGGGCCCACACCTACCCCACCCCTCTCTCAGGTTTGCTAGACACAGACAATTTAATATCTGCTAATTTACCTCATTATGAGCCTTTTTATGTCAATCCCTGCTTTGGGCCTCAAGGCCCATCTGTGACTAAAATAGATCTTAAACATGGCAAGGAGAGGGCTGGTTTGGGTCCACTTAAGTTAGACAATTTAAATATTATCCCTGAATTTATTGGGCTCTCTAATGACCCTATCATCCTGGATTATCCTAGCCCTACTAACAATAAATATGAAGGAGCCAACCTTGACCCCTTTCAAATAAGGAAATGCAGAAAGTTTATATCAAAAAAAGAGCATGCTCCTGAAAAGGAATTGAATTTGGGATATACTGTTGAATTCCCTGAAGATGATGAGGGGGAAACTCATACTGTTCAACCATTGAAACTACAAAATGAAGATGAGTCTCAACTAATTCTTGGGTGGAACAACTCCCTATCTTTAAAGAGATACAGGGAGGATGGTTTCGTGGATGCTTCCCACCTTTTTGATGATCTCTGGAATCGGCAGAAAAGAATTAGATTACTGGAAGAGGACGCTGCTATTACCCACAACAATCCAAGGATACAAAATTCACTATCTAATGACTCCCAAAAGGCTGAGGAGGCAGGCCTTAAACTGCCCCACCGTAAACCATGAGTTGGATCAGCTGGAATTGTCGGGGTTTGGCGGCTGCCTCGACAATTCGTGAGCTGAAGGAGCTTTGCTCCATTTAAAAGCCGACCTTGGTGTTCCTATCAGAGTCTAAAGCTATCGGTTCTAAGGTGGAAGGTGTTCGAAGACAATTGAAATTCACTCACAGTTTTTGGGTGGATCCTATAGGCCTTTCTGGGCCTTGTGCATTCTTTGGAACGACTCCCTGAGTATTACAGTTTCTCACCATAGTTCTAACTATATTCATGCCTTTGTGGATGACTTAATGGAAGTGAAAAGTTGGCAGGCTACCTTCTTGTATGGTAATCCCACCTTCAACCAAAGGAGGCATTTATGGAGTAGGTTACAGGCTCTCAGAACCTGCCTAAACAGACCCTGGGTCATTCTTGGGGACTTCAACGAAATTCTGCACCATCATGAAAAACATGGGCTTCATCCTCCTCATCAACACCGAATGGACCTATTTAGACAGTTTGTTTCTGACATGGAGTTAACGGATTTGGACTTAAAAGGGTGCAGGTACACTTGGTTGAGTAACCCTCGTAATGGGTTTATCACTAGGGAGCGGTTGGATAGAGTCTTGGTCAACTGGGAATAGAGATCTTTTTATCCTAATGCTTTGGCTTTGGCCATCCCTGTTGTTTCCTTTTACCATACCCCAATTATTTTCTGCCCTAAACCCAGATTAAAAAGTGGTGTCAAATTTAGATATGAACTGTTTTGGGAGGAACATCAGGACTGTAATTCTGTTATCCAGGAAGGTTGGACTGATCATGCTCAGAATTCCACTGGGTGGGACTCCTATCTTAGCAAAATAAGGAACTGTAAATCAGCTCTGAAAAGGTGGCCCAACAGAACTTTTAAGAGGGTTGACCATCAGATTTTCAAGCTAAATGAGGAGCTGCAACAACTTCTTAATGCTGACTTTATTGAGATGGGTAACAACTGGGAGAGAATCCAAGATATTAGAAGGCAGATTGACACGTTAAGGAAGCAGGAATGATTATTTTGGGGAATGAGGTCTCGTGTAAAATGGCTCCAATATGGGGATAAGAATTCAAGATTTTTCCACGCTTCTACTGTTCAGCAGCGTGATAGAAACAAACTTTTCAGACTTAAAGACGGTGGGGGAAATTGGGTGGAAGGTCAGAAGGAGATTGAAGACTTGGTTTTGGATCACTATAGGGCAGTATACAAATCTGAAAATACTGAAGCTGTTTCTGAATGCCTACAACATGTGCCTAAGCTTGTTTCATCAGAGATGAATGATGTTTTGTTACAGCCTGTTACTGCAGAGGATATTAAGGCTGCTGTCTTTAATATGGGGGCTTTAAAGGCTCCTGGCCCAGATGGTTTAAATGGTTTTTTTTTTCAGAATCATTGGGATGTGGTTAAAGATGATGTCATTGGAGTGGTATGTGAGTTTTTCAATTCTGGTTGTCTTAATAGGGAGATTAATGAAACTCTTGTTGCTCTGGTGCCTAAAATTCCTCTACCCGAATCTATTTCCCATTATAGGCCCATTAGTTGCTGCAACTACATCTACAAAATAATCTCCAAGATAATTGTTCAAAGGCTTAAACCTTTCATGAATGACCTAATATCCCAATTCCAAAGTGCATTTATAGGGGGTAGGCAGATCCAAGATAACCTAGTTATAGCCCAGGAAATTTTCCATGGTCTGAAAAACAGAAGGGGTTCAAGGAAAAATCATTTGGCCATCAAACTTGATCTTTCTAAAGCCTATGATAGGCTAGAGTGGGGCTTCCTTCGCCAAACTCTGTTAGCTTTTGGTTTCCACCCCTCTTGGGTTAACCTGGTCATGATCCTAGTGTCCTCAGTCACTTACAAATTCAGAGTCAATGGTCATGAAACTGTCTCCATCACTCCAGAGAGAGGGCTCAGACAAGGGGACCCACTGTCCCCTTATCTCTTCATACTAGCTATGGATTGCTTATCTCAGTTATTTATTTCAGCTAAGGAGAATGGGGATTTAGTGGGTCTCTCACTAAAACCCTCTTCTCCCTCTCTAACACATTTGTTTTTTTGCAGATGATTCACTTTTGTTTGCTAAGGCTGAGGTGCAGGAAGTCTATCAAATCACTAGGACCCTAAATGTTTTCTCCAAGGCTTCGGGAAGAAAATCAATCTCACTAAATCTGGGGCTATTTTTGGTAAAGGGGTGCCCCAGGACATAAGAAGGCTTATCACTAATATTCTGCAGGTCCAGGAATGGTCCAACCCAGGAAAATACTTGGGTTTACCAGCTGAATGGGGTAGGTCAAAAATCTCTGGACTTTCTTGGTTAAAGGACAAGATCCTGTTTAAACTGGATGGATGGAAAGAATCTATGCTTAATCAAGCTGGGAAGGAAATCCTGATCAAAGTTGTCTTACAGGCAATACCTACTTATGTCATGTCCATTATAAAATTCCCCAAAAAAATCTGCCAACAGCTGTGCTCTCAAATAGCTAGATTTTGGTGGAAATCGGCGGGAAAGAACAGGGGCATACACTGGAAAAAATGGGAGTTTCTAACCAGGATCAAGAAAGAAGGAGGCATGGGATTCAAAGATTTTTCCCTACTCAACTCTGCTTTACTTGCCATGCAAGCTTGGAAGGCATATCAGAATCCTACATCCCTATGGGCTTCATTCATGAAAGATCTATACTTCCCTGATACAGATATTATTCATGCCAAGAGGAAGAGAGGTGATTCTTGGGTGTGGGCCATTCTACAGCATGGAGTGGAAACTCTCAGGAAAGGTGGTTGCTGGTTGGTTAATTCTGGGTTGAATATAAGGATCCGAAAGGATACTTGGTTAGCTTCTGGTTTTAAGGCTAGTATCCCAGAGGACTCTACAATTCTTACTGTCTCGGAGCTCATTGATCAAGCCTTTGGCTAGTGGAACAGGGAAAAATTGTTTCTGTTTCCCTCATCATCAGGTTCCTCAGGTTCTTCAGACCTCTATTGGCAATCCACTAAATGATGATGTGTTTGTGTGGCTTAAAACTAGAGCTGGGATTTACACTGTTAAATCAGGGTACAAGTTCTTAAAACAACTATCTGAGTCAAGCTATCCATCTGGTTCAGACCCATCTAATGGGGGTCTATGGCACATAATCTGGGGGTTAAAGATCCCTCAGAGGGTTAAAATTTTCCTTTGGAAGGCTTCCCTAAATATTCTACCAATCAGGGTCAACCTATTCCGGAAGACTCTTATCAATACCAATTTATGCCCAGTTTGTGAGGCTGGACCTGAATCTATTGAGCACCTGTTCTTTTGTTGCCCCTGGACCCACCCGGTTTGGTTTGGCACACAACTACGATTTATCCCAGATAGGGCATCTACCCCAAATTTTTCTGTTTGGCTATCTAAAAAATTAACCGAATTCCGGAGCTGGGAAGATGGGGGCGTTTTTGCTGGTTCGCTCCTAGCCAGTACCCTATGGTCAATTTGGAAAGATAGGAATTCTGCTACCTTTGAGAGAAGGCCCCCTGACCCTAGAAGCACTCTGGTCAAGGCAAACCTTCTCCTACAGGACTGCAACAGGATTATTGCCAAACCCCAGATCCCCACCCTGCCTAAACCACCTTCCCCCATCTACAAATGGAAAAGCCCTAGGGAAGGGACTTTAAAAATAAATTCAGATGCATGCTTAAATCTATACAGTGGCCAGGGATCAATTGCTCTCCTAGCTAGAAATCACTTGGGTAAGGTTGAGTTTGGGCTTACCAGGAAGATCCTAGCTCTGTCACCCTTAGTCGCTGAAGCTATCGCTCTTCGGGAAGGCCTCGTCATGGCTCATAACCTCGGATGCTCACGGGTGGTACTTGAAAGTGATTCTTTGGAACTCATTCAAGCATCCAGAGGGGAAATTGCTCACTTAGTAAATGATGTTAATATGATCAAACAAAGCTTTCAATGGTGCGAATTTACCTGGGCCAACCGTGTTGCAAACAGAGCTGCTGACTTCTTAGCTTCTCAAGAGGCCTCATCCTCTCTTCCTCGGGATTGGATTTGGAAACCCCCCCTCAGCTGCTAGCGTTGCTCAGAGACGATATCAATTCCGGTGGCACCTCTTCGTCTTCGCGTTCTCTCTTTGGAGCGGTGTCTTAGTTACGTTAGATTTGGTGTCTAGGGTTCTTTCTATGTTTTTACTTCACTTATGTCAGAGAAGAGTATCTTGTACTTAGAGTTAAGTGTTTCTTCTAGATACTGTGTACTTCTCTTGTGTTGGGCCAATTGGGCCGGGAGTCTTTTGAGCTTTATGCTTTGTGTTTTGCCTTTTTGGCTGGCCTTCTGGCTTTTCATTGAATGCTTATTCACGACAAAAAAAAAGAGACTGCTCAAAAGCTATTGAAAGAGAGAAACACAGAGATTGAGCAAAAAATGAATGGGAGGTGAAGAGTTTATGGTCTGACAGAGAGAAAGGGCGACAAACGAGAATGAAGAAAACGAGAAAAAAAACCAATGAAAAAAAAATTAAATTTTGAATTTGATTACGGGAAATAGACTCTTATTAATTGTGACCACTTATTTCAATATGGGAAACAGGGATTCTCATTAATGTTGACCACCGACTCAGAAAAATAATTCAAACATGAGAAAATTAAAAGATTATAAATATTTGAAATTTTTATTTTTTTTGACGGAAAATTTTGTTGTTGATTAGTTAGTGGAAGAGTGAATTATAGGAAAGAGAATAAGTTGGGAATAAATGGAAAGAGAATAAGTTAGGAATAAATGAATAAAATTGATCTCAAATCTAATTGGGTGGAATTGAAGTAAATAAGAAAGAAAATAAGTGGATTCTATAAATAAATTGCATAATTTTGAATTCTAATTGAGACTCTCTCTTCAGATTTGGCTCAACATTAATTACAAATGCCAATTACATTTTTAATCTCATTTAGACGGAAAAAAATGTCCCTATGTGTTTATTACTTTATATATATATATATATAAGGTAAATTTATTTTTATAATATATATTATTAATTATTTTAATATTAAATTTATACTATTTAGAGTTAAGGTTTACGGGAACAATTTTTTTGCGTTCTATCCAAAAATTCTCCATATTTTTAAAGTTTATCTCAGGGTAGTTATATAATAAGTTGCATAGTTTTATGGGTGCCTTTAAAATAACACTACGCGTAAAATTCCAAGTTGTGTCTAAAGCGATTATACGTGATTGTGGAGTTCTAAATAAAGTCTTGCCAGTTGAATTTCCTCTCCACTAATGCAACGCCCCGCATGATTGGATAATGGCATGATTAGTTCACTGTCTAATTAGTTTGAGCGGCATGTTTGGTTTGATTTTAGTTAGGTGCCGATTGTACCAGTTTGGATATTGTGGTGTGAGCGAATTAAGCGAAGTGAAGTTTATTTTTAGCAAGTTCTTTCACCAAGCTAATTAGGATTTATAAACCTGATTAAGAAGGGCTTGTACAAATGACAAGTTCTATTTAATGCGGGTGCGGGTCTTCAAGATAAGCTTGTTTAAACGGTGAGTTAAATTGGACCAAAAGAGAAAGTGGTGACTGCCACTGGTGAGTGGTGAGTTAAATGGGTTAGACAATACTACTATACTAGTACATACTAACCTGCTAATCAAAGATTTGGATTTTCACTTTCACGTTAGGAGAGAAAAAATATTAAAATAATTATAATATCATTATTTATTTAGAATTCCATCAACTTATCTTATCGTCTTTCTCATACTATATGAGGAATTTATTTTCATATATTAAACAGATTAGATTTTCTTTTAACGTGATTTAATATTTTAATGTATCATAAAAAAAGAAATAACTTAGACATTTAATTTTCAGCAAAGCGGTGAGAGAAAAATCTTATTTTTTCAACTTTTTTTTTCAAAGAGCAAAATTATATTAATAAACTTGACATTTATTTATATTTCAGAAATAGATACATCAAACTATCAAAGGTTATTGAATAAGCTTTAGTTGATTTGTTTCAGAAATTATCCCAAGAGAAAGATTAATAAACTCTTCTTATAATACTTTTTAATATTAAAGTGTTTAAGGAAAATGTATCACCCTGTAAAAAATATGGTAACCATTTCAATAAAAAAAATGTTAGAATTACACACCATCAATAAGTTGACTCAAGAATAAATCATCTTAAAAAAAAAGATATATTGGTATCGCCTTAAACAAAAAGAGCGTTGGTTCATTTGATTCATATATTGATTTATTTAAGGAAAAGAAATAAAAGCTTCGGTTCATTTTATTTTTTCAAAGAATAAAATGATGTACACAACACCCTAGACATTGATTTACATTTTAGAAATAGATATATTAAAGGTAAAAAAAATTAGTTGATGTGTTTCTGGAATTAACCCAAAAAAAACTAAAAATCAGTAAACTATTCATATAATACCATTTTAACATTAATGTTTTTAAGGAAAATATTTCAAGAATCAATGACAAATAGACTTGAAAATAAATGTATGAAAAAGCAATTTGTAAAAAATATCAAGGTAATTAGTAACCTTTTTAATAAAAAATTAGAATTACCCATCATCAACAAATCATTTTAAATAGAGACGGGTACAACTGAAATCCTATGCAGGAATTTCTAGTTTTTAACTATAATATCGCACATGAACAATAACAGAGAGAATGTGCAATTCTGGGACAATGCTGTTTGATGAACAATCTTTAAAAAATGATGTTGAACAGTAAACAGTTTTCTAGAAATAAATGAACAATAAACTTTATTGTGATACCTAAAGATTAGTATTATATCCTCCAACGTAAGTCCGGTCCGAATTTAGTTTAAATTCAATTAAAACGAGTTTTTTCGTTAAAATTGGGGTGAGGGTGAGTTAATATCTATGAGTTTGGGTTTAATTGTCGTATCTAAATTGAAAATAGAAATTGGAGTTGAGACCGTATTTTGCAAAGCAATCATCCACGGAGTTAACTTCTTTGTACGTACGGTTCCAAGTAATGACACTGAAATTCCTGGACTCAAGCTGGATGCGCTCAACCAAATGTGACCCAGGGTGTGTTTTTTTTTTTTTTTTTTGGGTCAATAGAGAACATTTATTGAAAAATGCCCAAGACACTTACAAAGCTTAAGGATGCTAAATAGAGAGTATTACAGCAATGCACTACAAATCTAAACAACAAATCGAGCACGCATACTTATTCAATCTAAACAATTTAGCAGTCCTAATAGTAACAAAAAAACAAATTGGTAGTTCATAAGCTAGCTGATAATTATGAGTTTGATTGACAAAGCTAGTTGATAAGCTCCTAGTTCATAAGCTCTGAGTTGATGAGCTAGCTTATTCAATTAAAAGTGTTTGATAGAACTAATTGGTAAATGTAAAATGACATAAAAGAACATAATTATGTAAGTTTTATTATATAAATTTTATTTGTGTTTTCTAGACAAAATATATTATTATGAAATTATATTTTTAAATTTTTAAAAAATAATTAAATTCTTATTCAACCTTTTAGTGATAAAATATTTAATTAAAATTAAAATAAATAGTGATATTGATAAAATAAATAGTATAATATAAAAATTTTATAAAATAGTGAAAAGAAAATAACAATTTAATTAATTTGTAATTTTTTAAATTATTATTATATAGGTCATAATAGATAAAATAAATTGAAAGGTTTTTAGTTCTAAAATTGAAAATAGATAATAATAATAATAATAATAATAATAATAATAATAATAATAATAATAATAATAATAGTAGTAGTAGTAGTAGTAGTAGTAGGTAAAAATAAATTAAGGATAATAAGGAAAATATATTAAAATATAAGAGATAGTGATGGAAGAAAATTAAATAAGTTAGAAGCTAGGAGTTAGGTGAAGTAGTTTGTAGGTTATAAGCTAGAAGCTCAAAATAATAAGCTACTTTGATGTACGTTACCAAACGTCTTTGTGTTGGTCAAACTAACTTATAAGCTAGTAGCTAGAATGCACTCGTAGAATCCCCTTAATTTCGCAATGTTCACCTCTCATAGAATGCTCCAAAGCTTCGCATCCAGAATAGTAACGGCTCCAAATGTTTTTTTTTTTTTTTTGTACAGAGGAAGCTAAAAAGGACAAAAGGAGAAAACAAAGAAAAACTAAAAGGAACTACAACCTGCCTCTAACAAGGGAACCACCTGAAGGGTTGGCTCAACCCAAACTTGAAAATCTTCAGGCAAAACAGATCCCAATTTTGCCAAAGAATCCGCAGGATAGTTAATGTCTCTTGAAATGGTGCTTAAATGAATGGACCAAGCACGAGGAAGCTCCTAATATGCAACACATGGTTCACATGAGGATGGTAACTAATATCACCAGTCCCCAAAATAGCTTCAACTGCAAGAACACAATCAGATTCCACACTGACATATTTGAACCCCAAACTCCAAGTTAATTCCAATCCACGAATTACAGCCAATAGCTCAGCTAAATGAGCATTTCCTGGACCCTCTCAAGATGAAAAACCACGCAACCAAGTACATTGCTCATCTCTAATTAAACCACCATCAGTAGTCATGCCTCGCGAACAACTATACCCACCATCCACGTTGAGCTTCACAGTACCAGCACGAGGAGGAGTCCAAGACTTTACAACATTCCGAAAATCATCCAAGTTATTGTTTCCAATAGAGACCATATCACCACAAAGGAGATAAATGTTACTCACAATCTGACCAATCGGGATGACCTTTTGGGAAAAAATGAATTCATTCCTCCAACACCAAATCCACCATATAGCTGAGAACGCTGCATACGAAGGGAATTAGTAATGATCTTCGGAAAGCTTCGCGATTGAGGAGCTCAGATAGAGAGATTGCTTCAGCGGCTGGAACGACGATGATTCCACGACGGGGCAGGGTGTACCTGCAGGGACTCTGACGCTTAACATAAGATATCGATTCCACAGAGTAACAGTTAGTAATGATACATTACTCGTTCAATTCAGGTGATATATATATATATATATATATGAATTTAGGTGGGAAAGTTCGTTATGGTTAATAACAGACTTTCATGATTTCCGGGGTCACGCGCTTGTTGGGTCGTGAGGTCACGCGCCATGAGTAGTTGAGGTGTCATGTATCCATCAAAGCAATATTGTGTAATGTCGGTGATACTTGTCGTGATGCGCGATCTCGGAATCTCAAGTATTATAGTATTGGTCTTGTTAGAGCGTATGTCGTAATCTAGTTGCTGATGTCAAACGTCGAGTACGAATATACTCCAGAACAGTTGCCCCCCAAGTCAAGCATTCCGGGATGGGAGTGGCGAGTTTGTCATTCCGACATCAGCGTCGGGGCCGAGGTCCTAAAGACGACATGAGCGATTATTTTGCCCAAAATTCGTGGTGAAGTTTGAATTTCCAATTGTAACGTGTCGTGATCCTACGATATTGGCCCGTGGGCTTTGTCAGATGGCGCGATCCTGGCCGTCGATCCAACACATTTATAAGGGATGAGAGGGAACCGCTCCTCACTTCCCTCTCTTCGTCTCGTCTTCGAAAATTCCTTTTTCTTCTTCTCTGCTTACTTTGACAAGCATTCTCTCACGTTTAGGCAGTCAGAAGCCTCAGTCTTCGAATCTTGGTGCGTTGAGGGGTGTATGAACTTTGGAGTGGCCGATTTCTTCGAACAGTTCAAGGAAGTTTTAGCAAGAGTTTATAAAGGTATCCCTCTCATCTCCTAGCTCTTCTGTTTTTGAATAATGGTGCTCACGAGGGCTGGGGCTAAAGCGCTCGCCGTTAAAAATAGACGACGGTGCGTCACTGTTAGTGAGGAGCCTGAAGATCCGGGAATTCCGGATGTAATTATGAGGCGTAGATGCAAGTCTAGGCCGGTTGACCTTGGGGGGTTGCAGTATGAATTAGTGTATCGAATTGCCTGTATTATGCAAAAATGGGGTTATCCCGAGGTGTTCTCCGCTGGGTCCTCCGGGATTGGCCCCAAGCATCCCGGGGTGGAACCACCATCTTAGTTAATTAACTTTGTTCCAGGACTTTTGGACAGGTCCGAGATGGGTAGGCAGAAAGTGCACACCTCACCGGCTTCAAACTTCCCGGTGCCTGAAGCTTTGTCGTCTATGGACTGGGTGGAGACGGAAGCTCTTGGGACATCCAGCATGTACAGTTTCGTTGAGGCTCTGCAACTGGGCTTCCGTGATGTAGAATGGGTGGAACCGGGCAAGGAGGAGGAATGGGACTTGGCGGTTCCAGGAGAGGATGACCGGATTTGTTCACAGGGGGACTTTGATGAAAACTTCTTCATCCCTATGTACAAGACGGTGTTTGATGACCTTGGAATATGGATGCCATTCACCTGGTTCGAACTTGAGGTGTTGCAACATCTGGAAGTAGCCCCTTCGCAACTGCACCCGAATGGATGGGCGTTCATGAGGAGCTTTATGATTCTGTGTCATGCGCTGAGCCTTGAACTTAGCACAAGTGTTTTCTTTTACTGTTTTGGCCTCTGGTAGTGAAAGATCCCCCAAACCGGTATTCATGGCCCGCGCTTCGCGCTGGTGCTGGAGGGAAGATCTTCGAGATCTACCAAGAATCGTATAAGAACTTCAAGGATAAATATGTCTTCGTCGTTCCTAAGGGGGAGGGAAGAGAATCTGTGTATCATGAAGATGGAAGGCTGATAATCAACTCATATTGGAACACTGGTCATTTCCAGAGGTCTTCAAAGGCTTATACCGTAGAACTCGACTCACTATCTGGGGGTGAGCAGAAGGTGGTGGAAACCATTAAGAAATTTGTGAAGAACCACGGCGTACTGGATAGCCAATCCGTGATATCAAAAGGCGGCCTAGCAACTCGAGAGCTACTTCGTAAACATTCAGTACAGCATGAGAACCTCGCCGAGAGATTGGCGAGAAAAATGCTTCGGGATGCCCAAAAGAAAGTCGACAAGCCGGAGATGTCGCAGTCTGATCTGAGTGTGGCCGATCCACAGAAAAGAAAACGTCAAAAGGTGGATATCCCAGTTCCACCTCCTATGAACAAGCCGGCTGGTGACGGGTCGACGGAGGGGTCTTCATCCGCGACCCTCAAAGGTGATAAAGGGAAAAGTCCCCTATTTTATGGCGTCGGGCTTCCGCCTTCTGACACGAGCGCCGATGAGGTGAATATGCATTTGGAGGCCCAAGGGCGGGCAATGTTTGCCGGGAAGTCCGAGGAGGAAATCAACGGGATCCGTGTCACCGCTTTAGAGTGGGGCATGAGGTTTTCTATGATGTCAAGGGATTTTATTAGTGCATCTCGGGATCTGGCCGCCTTCGCTCCCATGAATACGGAATTAGAGAAAATGACGGCCAAGCTTGAGGCCGATGAAATAAAAATGCAAAAGGCCCTTGATGACGTGAGGCTATTAACTAAGGAGAGGGATAATCTGCTAACAAGCAGTGCCGACCTAGTGAAGCAAGTTAAATCCCTTACTACGGCCAAAAAGGCGGAAGAGGTTGCGGCGGCGTCCGAGGTAAAGTTGAAGGAGTCTATGGAATCCCAGGCAGCGCTGGAAGGTGAGATTGAAGAGTTAAAGCAGAAGGTCGAGGAGACCGAGGTTCTCTGGGAGGACGCTTCCGACATGTACTTCTACCTTGCCATTAAACATGTGAAGTTCCCGAACCCCGACGTGGAGCTTAACACCAAGGGGATGTCAACACTTTGTGCTGTTGAGGATGGCAAGTGGTATGACGTGACGCCTACTGGCAAGGTGGAGAGTGTTCCCGGGGACGTGGAGCCTAAGTCTCCCCCACTGCATGATGAAGAGGATTCGGCTGCCAATGTCGAAAAAGTGGGTCCTAGGGGTGTGTTAAACTCGGAGGATGGCAATCTGTCTTCCAACGCTGAGATGGGGTCTCAAGATTGAAGGGCCGGTATGCCGATTTGTGTTGTAATCATGCCACGATTTGACGACTTCCCTATATGAGGATCAAATTTTTGTACTTGAATTATCACGTTCGTATTGCATGTTATTGTCTTTGCGACTTGATTTCAGGATTGTATCCCATTTTTACTTTTCGTTTTTGAGTTCGGGGGTGTACCCCGTTTCACTCGTCTTCGTTTTTGAGTTCGGGATTGTACCCCGTTCTACTCGTCTTCGTTTTCGAGTTCGGGGGTGTACCCCGTTCTACTCGTCTTCGTTTTCGAGTTTGGGGGTGTGCCTCGTTCTACTCGTCTTCGTTTTCGAGTTCGGGAGTGTACCCCGTTCTTTCTCGAAAGGCGGGTTGTGGAGCATTGGTATAGGCGAATTTGAAAGAGAGTCTTTTATTCCTGCAAAGTTATGTTACACTGAAATCAACTCATTACAATAAGGTCAACTAAAGTACCTGCGGAGTTTATCCGCGTTCCATGTCCGGGGGATAGCTTCCCCAGGTAAAGTTTCTATGCGGTAGGCTCCGGTTCCGGTGCCGGAGACGATCCGATATGGGCCTTCCCAATTTTCCGCTAGCTTCCCCTGAGCGGCATTCTTGTTGCCGACGTCTACTCTGCGCAGGAATGTTCGTGGTATGACAATCTTATCATGACGTCTTGCCGACTGTAGCTTGATTGCGACCTCGCGGATATATGCTTTTTCTCGGATCTCCTCGATCAAGTCCAGTTCTTCGCGGAGTCTTCCGTCGTTGAACCCCGGATCATATGCTTGAAGTTTGAGGCTTTGTTCTCCGATTTCCACGGGAATGACGACATCGACACCATAGGCCAATCTGAATGGGGTTTCACTAGTGGTTGAGTGTGGCGTGGTGTGGTAAGCCCATAGGATGTTAGGTAACTGTTCAGACCAGAGTCCCTTCACCGTGTCGAGGCGTTTCTTTAACCCCTTAAGCACCACCTTATTAGCGGATTCGGCTTGCCCATTGGTTTGGGGGTGTTCCACGGAGTAGAACCTGTGAGTGATATGAAAATCTGCCATGAGCTCCCGGAATCCTTTGTCTGTGAACTGGGTGCCGTTATCGGTGACCACAGTGTTGGGGATCCCGAATCTACATATCACGAACCTGTATATGAACCTGGAGAGGTTTTTAGCGGTGATCTTCGCTAATGGTTATGCTTCGATCCACTTAGTGAAGTAGTCAATGGACACCGCGAGGTACTTGAGCTGCCCGAGGGCCATGGGAAATGGCCCAAGGATGTCGACTCCCCACCACGAAAAAGGCCATAGGGCTGTGATTGACCACAGAGCCTCGACTAGGGCTCGATGGATGTCGGCATGCTTTTGGCACTGTGGGCATTTCTTGACGTATTTCATGCATTCTGCCTCCATCGTGGGCCAGTAATAACCGGCACAAAGTATTTTCCAGGCTAGGGAGTGTCCCCCAGGGTGGTGTCCGTAGATACCCTCGTGTACTGCCGTCATAACATAATCGACGACATCGCTCGAGATACACTTCATGAGCGGTTATGCCAGCCCCCGCCTGTACAGGTCTCCGTTAAGAAGACAGTATCGTGCGACTTGCCTCTGGACGCGCCTTGCCTTACCAGGGTCATCCGGCATTGAACCGTCTTGCAGGTACTTTGAGATGTCGGCGTACCAGCTTTCGTCAGATCCTATTGTCAATACAATGGTAGGAACCCGTATTATTTCTTGGATAAAAGACTTGTTATTCCCGGAGGACCTTGTGCTTGCAAGTTTTGATAACACGTCTGCCCTGTCATTCCTTTCTCTCTGGATATGGTTAATCTCGAAGTCTGAGAAGCTGCTGCTTAGGCCCCTAATGATGTCTATATATCTCAGAAGCAAGGGGTCTCTGACCTGGTAATCACCCTTCACTTGAGAAACCACGAGCTGGGAATCGCTATGGACCTTTACCCGTGATACCCCGACCTCGGAAGCCATACGCAATCCTGCAATCACGGTTTCATATTTGGATTGATTGTTGGATGTTGAGAATGAGAAGCTGAGGGAAAGCTCTACTATTACCCCTTGTGGGCTCTCTAGGAGTATACCGGCGCCACTACCTTTTGGGTTAGAGGACCCATCAACGTATAAGTCCCACCATCCATCTGTCATGTCTTGTGTCGGGGTCAATTCTGCGACGAAATCCGAAAGGGCTTGGGCCTTGATCGCTTGTCGAGGTTCGTAGGAGATCCCGAACTCTGATAATTCGAAGACCCAAGCTACCATCCGTCCGGCCAGGTCTGGTCGGTGTAGCACCTGTCTGATGGGTTGGTTAGTTCGCACCACAACCTGATGCGTTTGGAAGTACTGTCGAAGTCGTCGGGCTGCCGTGATAAGGCTTAAGGTAATCTTCTCTACCTTGGGGTACCTGAGTTTCGGGCCTTGCAGGGCTTTGCTTACAAAGAAAACTGGACATTGCGTACCCTCTGATTCGCGGACCAGAACGGCGGCCAAGGCCTCATCCGCCACAGAGAGATATAGGTATAAAACTTCACCCAGATTTGGTCTTGCCAAGACGGGAGGAGATGCGAGTATGGTTTTTATCTGCTGGAATGCTTCTTCCCACTCTTGATCCCAGTCGAACAACTTTCCTTTCTTCAGTAGTCGAAAAAAGGGGAGTGCCCAAGATGCGGATCTCGGGATGAATCTAGTCAGGGCGGCTATTCTCCCAGTCAGTTGTTGGACTTCTTTGACCAACGTTCGGCTCTTCATTTCCAGAACTGCCTGACATTTATCGGGGTTGGCCTTAACCCCGCGCTCTGTGAGCATGAATCCGAGGAACTTACTGGCGCAGACCCCGAAGGTACATTTCTTTGGGTTAAGACGCATGTTGTATTTTCGGAGTTGTCTGAAGACTTCACCGAGGTCTCGAATGTGGTTACTGTCCGAGGTGCTCTTTGCGATTATATCGTCTACATATACCTCGAAAACCCTTCCGATTTGATCGCAGAACACAGTGTTCATAATTCTCTGGTAAGTCGTGCTGGCATTCTTCAGCCCGAAAGGCATCATGCGATAGCAGTAATTCCCCCCTCGGTCATAAATGTTGTTTTCTCTTGATCGGGAGGATACATCGGGATTTGGTTGTAGCCGGAATACGCGTCCATGAAAGATAAAAGGCGACAACCATAAGATTGGTCGACCAAACGGTTGATGTTGTGCAGCGGATAAGAATCTTTTGGGCAAGCTTTTTTTAAATCCGTATAGTCTACACACATACGCCATTTGCCATTAGGCTTTTTTACAAGGACTACATCTAACAACCAGGTGGTATATTTGACTTCCCTAACAAAGCCGGCGTCGAGTATTTCTGCGACCTGTTTGGTGGCTGCTTCCGCCCTTCTCCATGGGCTTGATCCTGGGATCGTCAGAGAGGCGATGACAGATCATGTCGGGATCCAGACCAGTCATGTTGGTTGCGGTCCATGCGAAGAGGTCACAATTTTGGCGGATGAGTGTACAAAGAGCTTCTTCATCTTGGGGTGCCATCCCGCAACCAACCTTTACGACTTGGTCTGAGGTGGACCCTATTTGAAGCGGCCGGGAATCTCCTTTCGGCACCGGACGAGTTTCGGAGAAGTCTTCTCGGAAATCCAGATCTGCGAGCATTACCCTGACTGATGTCGAGTTGTCTTCATTCTTTTCTTCGCTCACGGGACCTTTCTCCGGCTTGGATATTTTCAGGGACTCCTTATAGCAGGATCTTGCCATCACTTGGTCGCCCCGGAGGCTGATGACTTCGCCCTCATCGCTCCAGAACTTCATCATGATATGGTTGGTAGATATTATTGCCCCGATGTTCAGGGTCGGCCTGCCCAAGATGGCATTGTAAGTAGTGGGGCAGTCCACCACAAGAAAACGGACCTTTGCGGTCTTAGAGAGGGGTGGTTGGCCAAATGTGACGAGGAGCTCAACATAACCGCTAGGTCGGATTTTGTCCCATGTGAAGCCGATCAAATCGGCACCCTTATACGGCAGGAGGTCTGATTTGGGGATGTGCAGGAGGTTGAACGTCTTTAGGAACAAGACGTTGGCTGAACTGCCCTGATCTACGAAGACTCTCCTGACTTCATGATTCGCCATGAACGCTTTGATGAGCAGTGGATTGTCATGGCCTGGGATTACTGGACCGTAGTCGTCATCGGAGAACGTGAGAGGGGGAAGTTTTCTTTCCTGTCCGACATGGATTTTACGGGATGAAGAGGAGGAAGCCGATAGTACCTCCTTCATGTGTTTCTTCCGGGAATTGCTGGATTCTCCACCGCCGGCAAAGCCGCCAGCGATAACAAAAAGGATGGGGTGCTTGGGAGATGACGGCTCTTCTCGCTGTGGAGATCTCTGTCTCGATGATGGCGGCTACTCTCGACGATCTTTTCGTGATGAAGAGGGAAGAACGATCCCGGGAAGATCTTCTGGAAGTGGATCTCTCACGTCACGGTGATCGTGTTTGAGATCGACTGCGCTCATACCGACTAGATTCGAGTCGGGGGTCTTCATTCCGGTAGTTCCTCCTGTAGCCCTCGTTGGGACGAGATGTTCCCCTTGATCCTTCTTGAACCTGTTGAGCTTTCCTCGTCGAATCAGCTCCTCAATGGCGTCTTTCAAACTCAGGCAATGGTTAGTGTCATGCCCTGGAGATTTGTAATATCTACAATACTTGGACTTGTCAGTTTCGGGGCCTGCCTTCTGCGACCGCGGTCTCCTCATGCCGACTTCACACAACTCCACA
This sequence comes from Sesbania bispinosa, assembly GCA_026901365.1. NCBI lineage: Eukaryota > Viridiplantae > Streptophyta > Magnoliopsida > Fabales > Fabaceae > Sesbania > Sesbania bispinosa. The sequence continues at coordinate 852,380 of QLOH01000201.1, read as the reverse complement.
TTCAGAATCTCGTTGAGTATCTTTCCTCGGGGTTGGTTCAGTGGGGTATAAGATGTGTAGCGACCTAAGGGCTCTTTGTCGCCCCTACCGTCCTGCCGGCTGCCTTTGTTTTTCTGTCCTTGATCCTTCTGCGTCTGTCCTGGATTTGCATCTTTCGCCTTTAGAGCAAGTTCCTCGTCTTCAATGCTTATATATTCCTTTGCGCGACTAAGTAACTCCTCCATGGTGTGAGGCTTCTTCTTTGATAGATCTATCCAAAAGGGGGAGTGTGGAATGAGGCCATCTTTGGCCAGCATGAGTTGGAGCCCGGGTTGGAGCCCTTGGACCAGGAGTGCCTCCTTGGTGAATCTGCTGATATAGTCTCGGAGAGATTCCGAGGGCCCTTGCCAAATTTGTTTGAGCGAGGCCTCAGTTTTAGGCTGGACCTTGCTGGTATTGAAGCTGGTGACGAATTTGGTCCTAAGGTCGACCCATGTGTTTATTGACCAGGGTGGCAGTGTCTGAAACCATCTGAGGGGGGTTTTCTTGAGGGATAGCGGGAAGACTCTGCACATGATGGGCCCGGATGCATTGCGGATAGACATCGCGGATTCGTAGATGTCCAAATGTTCCAAAGGATCTCCTATCCCGTCGTAGAGTTCCGACATTGGGATCTTCTCAAAGCGTTTGTCAACCGGGAAGAGCATGATGTGCTCGGAGAACGACAATACAATCTGGATGACCTCGTCATCCGTGGCATGGCAGGATTCTTCCCCTGCCGGATTGGTTATGTCCCTAGGACGACAGTTTGAGTGCACAGACTGTGCAGATGCCTGTGGTGACAATGGTGCACGACGGGAAGATAGTGGAGGCTGATTGCACTGTGGTGAAGCGTGGTGTTCGCGATCTTGCTTGGTTCCAGGACCAGGGTGTAGAGATTGGCGACGCTCTAAGCATTGTTCTCTGAGCAAGATCTGCCGATGCATGGCCTCGACTTGGCATTCGATTTCCACCGTCTCAAGGCGGCGTGCATACTATTCAAGAAGCTCCTCCTAGCGGCGAATAACGTCCATGAGTTCCCCTCACGAGGGTTGGTCCAGAGGAGAAGAGGGTGAATCGTGTTGAGTCTCAAAGGATTAAATATATGAAATTAAAAATATTTTGAGTCTCACTCTCTTAAGTTTTAATGAACAACAAATATAAAATATAAAAGGCATTTATATGCTACTATGCTCTTAAAGGATGTTGCACTGTTTCATATCATATTGTCTGTATAAAGGATCATCTGAAAGATCAACATCATCTGAAGAATGTTTATTATCTGAAGACTTGAATATCATCTGAAGGCTGAAGGCATCAAGTTTAAGGTTTGACCCGTGAAGACGTTACTATGTAAGAAGAACGTTCATTCCAATGGTCTAACCCTTTTCAGCATAAGAATCAGAGCTGCTTTCTCTCCTCGTTCAAATGTTTAACATTTTTAAGGAAAGTCTGCAAAGCTACTGTACTTGCTCAAAAGCATTGTGTGCGCAGACCTGCCGCACCTAAGACTGCTCAAAATGTGTTGGACAAAGTGTGTCTCAACGTCTCCTGAAGCATTTAATGCTATTTGACAACGGGCAACATTTTCTCAAAGATTATAAATATGCCCATGCAGATTGAAGCAAATGACAACAAGAGAAAAGCTATGAAAGAAATCTTACTCTACGAAAACGCTGCAAAAATACTCTGATATTTTATGTACATTTGCTCATTTGCTTATCCTGAGTAAATCTCAGTTACTTGTACACTTCTGATAAGTTCAATCTATCATCTGAAGTTAGTTGATTGAACTTTATCTGTTTTTATCTTAAAACAGTTTGGATTACAAGCCTGGAGAGGCTTATTGTCTGAAAGAATACTTGGGCTACACTTGGATAAGTGTCTGAGAGCCTGAAGAGGCTTGGTGAAAGAAACAATACTTGTTGTAGAGCCTGAAGAGGCTTGACAGAAAAGAATACTTGTTGTAGAGCCTGAAGAGGCTTGACAGAAAAGAATACTTGTTGTAGAGCCTGAAGAGGCTTGACAGAAAAGAATACTTGTAATCTTGCAAGATTAGTGGAAACCCAGTGGTGGTTTGCCCTGGGACTGGACGTAGCTCACAATTGGTAGTGAGTGAACCAGGATAAATTCTTGGCTAAGTTTCCTTTCCCTTAAACTCTTTCAATTCAGTTTCTGAACTAACAAAGGGGTTTAGAAAAGTTTTCAAGAGCTAAAATCTTAACATCAAACAAAACTATTTATCAAAACTGTCTTTGTGTCTGAACCAAGGTTCAAAAGGTAGTAACTAACGTCAAACGATCTTTATCATCTGAAGTTTTTTTCAGAAAGTTTTTAAAGTATTCTTTAAAACAAAAAGGTTTCCATTGAAACACTATTCAACCCCTCTTCTAGTGTTTCACTGTTTTTTCTTACAGTTGGTACCAGATCTTATCCTCGGGGTTAGCACCTAATCAGTGCGTAGGACAGAGATCCAATGTAAACTTCTACCAGTAACAAACAGTATATCACTGAAGGAGCCTCTATCACGAGACCCCCAACATTCAATGGAGTGGATTACCACTATTGGAGGGATCATATGAAGTTGTTTATTGAAAGCAACAACATTGATGTCTGGGATCTAGTTACTGATGGAGACTACGTGCCCTTGCATGGTGGAGTGCCCATACCTAAGGCTGAATGGACCTTGGAGCAGAAGGCTCGAGTTCAATTAAATGCCAAGGCCAAACTCTATTTGATATGTTCCTTGAACAAGTCAGAATATGAGAAGGTTCATGGCTGTTTGTCTGCCAAGGAGATCTGGGATACGCTTGCAGCAACTCATGAAGGGACAAAGACTATGAAGCAATCCAAGATCAGCATGCTTGTATATCAGTATGAGATGTTCAAAATGGAAGAATCTGAAACTATAGACCAAATGTTTGGGAGGTTTCGGACGATAACTAATGGACTCAGGTCATTGGGAAGAACCTTTGAATTTGGAGATAACATTCGAAAGATTTTAAGGAGTTTACCAAAGTCCTGGAGACCCAAGGTTACTGCCATTCAAGAAGCCAAGGATTTAAATTCTCTTAGAATGGAGGAACTACTGGGCTCTCTCAAAATCCATGAGCTTGAACTTGGGGAGGATGACACCAAGAAGAAACCACTGGCATTGAACTACAAAGTCAGACAGTCTAGGTATGATAACATGAAAGCCATGCTAGCAGAGGACACTTCAGAGGATGATACTGAGTCTGAAGACTGTTCAGAAGATGATGATCTTGCTCTTCTCAGCAAGAAGATTAAGAAAATGCTGCAAAGAAAAGGAAGATACAGAAGATCTCAACCTTCTAATGTCAAACAAGGTAAATCAGGTAAAGAATTTACTATCACTGACAAAATTACCTGCTTTGAGTGTAAACAGCCAGGCCACATGAAGACGGATTGTCCCAAGTTAAGGAAGCCAACCTTTCAGAAGAAGAAGTTTTTCAAGAAAAAGAAAGGATTGATGGCTACATGGGAAGACTTGGATGATTCCACTTCAGAGGAAGAGGAGGACACTTCAGAAGAAGCTAACCTTTGTCTGATGGCAAGTCTACCATCTTTAGATAGTTCAGACTCTGAGGTAATTCCTCAAACCTTACAAGATCAGTATGATGACTTTGTTGAAATTAGCAGAGAGTTATTCAATGAGTTCAAGGAACTTTCAAGAGCTTTTACAGAAGCTGCTTTAGAAAATGAAAAATTACAAAAAGAAAACCTTGCTCTCAAAGAAAAGCTACTTCAGCAAGATCCAAGTAGTTATGATAATCTTGTCAAGGAGAACAAAAAGCTCAAAAACAAGGTTAGAGAATTATTTTTGGATCTAGCCAAGTTTGTCAAAGGAACTAATAATCTGAATAAATTATTGGGCTCTCAGAGGCATCCACTTGACAAGAGTGGCTTAGGTTATTCAGACACATCTTCATCTGAATCCTTTATATTTAATATCCCCGATAAAGGACCTAAGAAAGGTAATGGGTGTTCTAACTGTGGAAAGCCTGGACACGTTGAGTCTCAGTGCAAACGCAGAAGGAAAATAAGACCCAAAGCTAACAAAAAAGGACCCAAGAAGGTATGGATACCTACGAATTTGATTGTTCCTGTTGCAGATGTGTTTAACAGGACAAAAGAAACACCACAAATGGTACCTGGACAATGGGTGCTCACGACACATAACGAGAAAAAGGTGTTTGTTCCAAAGCCTTAGACCCAAGGCAGGAGGAGTGGTCACCTTTGGTGGAAATCAGCAAGGGAAGATCACTGGTATTGGGACTGTAGGTATGACTCCTCTATCCCTTATTAAAAATGTGCTTCTGGTTGAGGGACTACAACACAATCTTCTAAGTATAAGCCAATTATGTGACAGTGGATATGTTGTGTCTTTCACTAAAGAAGGATGTATAGTCAAGGATACTTCAGATCATATCCTCTTCTCTGCTAAGAGACACAATAATGTGTACAAAGTTGATCTACAGGAACTTGCAAATCAGAATATGAAGTGTTTTGTTTCCATCAAAGATGAAAAACAGATTTTGCATCAGAAACTTGGGCATGCTAGCCTGAGATTGATCTCAAAGCTAACTAAACACAACTTAGTTAAAGGTTTGCCCAAGCTCTCATTCAAATATGATATTTTATGTGAAAATTGTCTGAAAGGGAAACAAACAAGACACTCTTTTAAGAGTAAAAATGTTGTTTCAACCAACAGACCTTTAGAACTACTTCACATGGATTTGTTTGGACCCACTAGAATAGAAAGTCTTAGCAAAAAGAAATATGGATTGGTCATTGTTGATGACTATACAAGATTCACATGGGTTATATTTCTAAGAAGCAAAGAGGAAACCTTTGAGAATTTCACAAAATTCTGTAAGAAGGTGCAGAATGAAAAAGGAATCTGCATATCTGCTATCAGAAGTGATCATGGTGGAGAGTTTGAAAACTCAAGCTTCAGACTGTTCTGTGATGAGAATGGGATCTCACACAATTTCTCTGTGGCTAGAACACCACAGCAAAATGGGGTTGTTGAGAGAAAGAACAGAAGCTTGCAAGAGATGGGAAGAACCATGCTCATTTCAAGCAATCTACCTAGATCCTTTTGGGCAGAAGCTGTTCACACAGCATGTTACATTCAGAACAGAATTTTGGTAAGACCAATTCTCAAAAGAACCCCATATGAATTGTGGAAAGGAAGAAAACCCAACATTTCCTACTTCCATATCTTTGGATGTGAGTGTTTTATACTCAACACAAAAGATGATTTAGGAAAATTTGATGCTAAGTCTGACAAAGGTTTCTTTATTGGATATTCTGAATCTTCTAAGGCTTACAGAGTGTATAACTCAAGAACCTTAACGATTTTAAAGAGACTGATAGTGAACTATCAGATCTTGAAGAGGATTTTGCAGGAATGAAGCTGAATCCTGAACTAAAGCCTGAAGAACCTTCTGAACAAAAATCTGAACCTGCATCTGAAGCTGAACCCTCTCAGACCAACATTGTTGAGTCTCAGACAGAGTGTGTACCCTCTCACAATCGCGATTGGAGATACCGAACTCATCATCCAAGAGAGCAAATTATAGGTGACGCCTCAGAAGGAGTAAAAACAAGATCAAGATTTAGAAGCTTGAATAATCTTGCACTTCTCTCTGAGATTGAACCTAAAAACATTGAAGAGGCTCTGCATGATGAAGGTTGGATCCTAGCCATGCAAGAAGAACTGAATCAATTTGCTAGGAGTGATGTCTGGACACTTGTACCTAAGCCCCATGGGAAAACTATAATAGGAACCAAATGGGTGTTCAGAAAAAGTTATCAGAAGAAGGAAAAGTAGTCAGAAACAAAGCAAGATTTGTTGCTCAGGGCTATAATCAGCAAGGTATTGACTTTACTTAAACTTTTGCTCCTGTAGCGAGGCTTGAAGCCATTAGAATTTTACTAGCTTATGCAGTAAATAATGGCATCACCTTATATCAGATGGATGTTAAGAGTGCCTTTCTCAATGGGTTTATTGAGGAAGAGGTCTATGTTAGACAACCACCAGGTTTTGAAGACACTACTTTTCCAGAACAAGTTTTCAAACTGAAAAAGACACTTTATGGTCTGAAACAAGCCCCAAGAGCTTGGTATGACAGATTAAGCAATTTTTTAATCAAAAATGATTTTCAAAGAGGAAAAGTAGATACAACTCTTTTCAGAAAAATGTCCAACAAAGACTTCATTCTTGTTCAGATATATGTGGATGACATCATATTTGGTTCTACTAATTCTTCATTATGCAAGAAATTTTCTGAACTTATGCAATCTGAATTTGAGATGAGCATGATGGGGGAACTTAAGTTCTTCCTAGGACTTCAGATTAAGCAACAATCCGATTGTATATGGATCCATCAAGAGAAATATACAAAAGAAATGCTTAAGAAATTCAATATGAGTGATTGCAAGTCCATGACTACTCTCATGCATCCTTCTATTGTCTTGAACAAAGATGAAGGGGAAGAACCGGTAAATCAAACTTTGTATAGAGGAATGATTGGCTCATTATTGTATCTGACAGCAAGCAGACCTGATATTATGTTCAGTGTATGTCTTTATGCCAGATTTCAATCTAATCCAAGAGTTACTTATTATAAAGTTGTAAAAAGAATTTTCAGATATTCAAATGGTACTACTAATCTTGGTCTTTGCTATGTGTAAAGCAACTCGGTTTGATGACGTGGAAAGCTGAAACGTTTGGTCTTCTTCTCTGAGTAACTACTCGAAGCATGTTTCCACGATCTTCGAAACTTCAATTGTCATCATTACTAAGTGTGACGGCTATTTAAGAGACGTGGTTGCTACTGTTACTGGCTACTGCTCTCTCTCTCTCCAAGTGCAAACTGCTGCTTTTCTTGTGCCCTAAGTTCCTTGAAGCCTCTCTGTATTCTTCATCTCCTTGATAGTTCATAACAACGACTTCCAAGAAATCGGCTGGTGGTCAGATTGTTCCTTCCAGGACTGTAGACCTGGAGATGCTCCAAGCTGGTGGCATTGATCTCACTGGCACCTTCGAAGCATGTGGCTGGATTAATTTCTTTTCTGCCATTGACTGTGCATGGCATGAACAGAGTGTGGTGGACTTCTGGAAAAACGCTCGAGATATTTCTTCTCAGGATGGAAGGTATCAAGGTTTTGAAACTAAGGTGATGGGTATAAAAATCTTGGTGGATGCTGACACCATTGTTGCTATAACCGGTGTTTCCAATACTAGAGATACGTTCATTTCAGAATGGGAAGTAAAGAATGGTGGAGTTAAGCGATTTACCCAGAAGTTGTACGGGATTGAAGACCCAGGTGATCTAAGAAGCTTTGACAAGCATCCTAAGGCAAGGATTCTTCATGCCATCTTGGGATGCTGTATTTTTCCCAAACATGGAAGTAAGAATCATGTGTCTGAGCTGGAAAGATTCTGCATAATCCATCTCTTGGACAAAAAGCCTCTCAATCTACCCAAGATCATCTTCTACAATATGCTAAAAAGGTTAAATGATTTTGCCTCAAGCTATACTCATACCACTCTTATCACAAAGATTCTCCTGAAGTTCAATGTTCCCATTGAAAGAGTGTATGACCACAAAGGTCCTGCTCTCTTCTCCTTGACTAACATCAAGAGGATGGGGATTGTTGTGAAGAAGCCCTCACCAGAAAGGACTCTGCTAGAAGAAGCCGTTCAAACCAAGGCTCGCAGAACTGGGAAAAGTCCTTTAGAGATTCTGGAAGAGGAGTTGCAAGGTGAGACTCATAAAGACAAGTTTGTGTCTGCTCAGACTTCCACTAAAGTTCTGAAGAAGAAAAGAACAAAGCTGCTTCAGAAGAAAGAATCACCAGAAGGAGAAGTTCGGTTCAGACAATCTGAACCTGCTTAGAGTATATCTGCACATGCTTATGAGATTGTGGGTCAGGTTACTGAGAACCTAGCTTTTGCTACTCAACCTACTCTCAACTCGGGAAGACAGGTAGAGGACAATAGTCTAGAGTCTGAACCAATCTCAGTTGCATTAGATGATTCAACTGAGCCTGTCAAAGCCATCCCTCTTACTACGAGTCTGCCTGAAGCTGACATCAGACAAGTGGTTGCAGAGATTGAAAAAGAAGAAAGCAAGCAAAAGGAAGAACAAGAAAAACAAGACTATGCTCTTGCTGTTGCAGCTCAACAAGCCGTTCTTGAAGATAAAAGGCTCGAGCAAGCCAACAGGTTCAAAAGAAGAAGAGCCAGTGCTAAGACTAGAAGAAATCAAAGGAGAAGACTGTTGTCTCCTGCTGCTGATGCCCCTCAGAGGTTGACTAGAAGTAAAAGCATCCAACAAGAAGATGTTGTTGAGTTTCAGAAGGTTGCTGAAGCTCAAAGAAAGAAGAAGTTGGAGGAACTGAGGAAGAAGAAGCCAGCTACTGAAGGCTCTACAGCTCGTATTAAGAGACCTAGGGTTCTATTTGGAAATGTCTCATCCTCAGAAGATGAAGCCCCTCCTCCACCTAAAGCTATCAGCACACCAAGAGAAGTACCCCCATCTTCACCATCTTCTTCCTCTCTGTCAGATTACTCTGAACTTGATTCAGATGTCGAACCAGACTGCATCTGGTTTGGTGGAAATCTTCCTGTTAGCTTTCTGCTGAAAGAAAAAGGAAGGAACCTGTCAAGGCAACCTACCTATGATCTAGCTTTACCTATTCGCAGCAATGAACACTTGAAGTGGGCTGCTGAAGTGCCTCACAGATACTACAATATACTCACTTCTGTGCGAACAAGAGTACCAAAGTTCCCAAACTTATATGAAGAATTGCTATACTTCAAGGAAGCTGCACCACTGCTGTCTCACCCACCATCAAGGTTTTCGCTGGAAACTTCCTCAGAAGCAAGACGAAGGAGGATGCTCAGCTCAGGGGAGGTGGTCTCTCAGACGCTCTTGAGAAGATCAAACATGGAGTCATCACTCCTTGCCATAAGTGGAAAGCTTTGGATCCTTTCTCACAGGATCAACACAATCTATCTCCCGATGAGTGGATCGCTGTCAGAATGCAGTGTCTTGAAGCTGAACTAATTGATCAAAGTTGTTCCAGATCCTTTGGCTGTAGAGATTTCAAACCCCTTCTACCTATTCATACAAAGCTGTCAACTACTATTCTGGTACAACCAGACAGGATAGTACCTCGGTATCCTTATGCTGACTCATTTTCTATCAAAGACAAAGGACCTAAGATAGTTTCACAAGGTGATGGACCTTCAAGGGTGTTATCTGAAGAAGCCTGGAACAATCTTGCAGAGTATATCTTCATCAACCAAGGCATGGATCATTCACATTATAATGCCATGTGGGACTTTCACTGGAACCTTGTTGAGAAGGCAGGGAGTTCATCAGGAACAAGTTGGGATGACGCTGACTCTCAAGTGGTTGCAGGTTCAACTATATTAGAAATTGATACCTTCTTTAGAGGACGCTTTCCATTGTCTGATAGGGATCTCCATTCAAAGTTTATGGTGGCATCTCCTTTTGTTCGCCCTGAATTTTATATTCGAGTGAAGAATCCTTTGCAGTATCATCTACCTACTGGCTTTCAAAACTTCAGATTCACTTGCAAGTATATCTCTCTCGTTTTCTATGAAGAGAATCTTGAAGCCGAAGTCAGTGCTTTAGTTGAGGAGAATGAGGAACTTCGTCTGAAGAATCACCAGCTTATGCAGAAAACATATCAGATTTTAGAGACTCAAGCTCAGATTCAAGCTAGTCAAAACCATCTCCGAGAAGCTGTGGTAGCTGAACTGGAACGACAGAGACTGGCTATGCAAGAATTGCTTGAGAGAGCTCTGGGAAACTTAAGACCACGTTCATGAGAATGTCTAGAATGATTCAGACTGAGTTTCACTGTTTATGTCTTTACGTATTTCCGCTTTTAATCCATAAAGATTTGATTGTTATCATTCTATGTGCTCTCTTTACATCAATCTTAACTGCTATCTGTCTGTTGCTTACCCTTTTTTATTGATGCCAAAAGGGGGGAACAGTAATATAATGTGATTGGTAGTTATGCAGTATTTACTATGGTGCTACTAACAAAATCTGAAAGCAATGCAGCAAGAACTTCAGAAAATGTCTCAGAACTAGAAAGGGGGAGAATAATTCAGAAGGAGAACATTTCAGAAGGAATATGATCATCTCAGATGAAATATCTATTTAAGGGGGAGAATTTTCTCAACTAATTTTTTTTTAGATTTTATCATATTTTATATTTGTCATCATCAAAAAGGGGGAGATTGTTTAGTCTCAAAGGATTAAATATATGAAATTAAAAATATTTTGAGTCTCACTCTCTTAAGTTTTAATGAACAACAAATATAAAATATAAAAGGCATTTATATGATACTATGCTCTCACATGATGTTGCACTGTTTCAGATCACATTGTCTGTATAAAGGATCATCTGAAAGATCAACATCATCTGAAGAGTGTTTATCATCTAAAGACTTGAAGATCATCTGAAGCACTCTTTGCATCTGAAGGCTGAAGGCATCAAGTTTAAGTTTTGACCAGTGAAGACGTTACTATGTAAGAAGAACGTTCATCCCAATGGTCTAACCCTTTTCAGCATAAGAATCAGAGCTGTTTTCTCTCCTTGTTCAAATGTTTAGCATTTTTAAGGAAAGTCTGCAAAGCTATTGTACCTGCTCAAAAGCATTGTGTGCGCAGACCTGCTGCACCTAAGACTGCTCATGACGTGTTGGACAGAGTGTGTCTCAACGTCTCCTGAAGCATTTAATGCTATTTGACAACGGGCAACATTTTCTCGAAGATTATAAATATGCCCATGCAGATTGAAGCAAATGACAACAAGAGAAAAGCTATCAAAGAAATCTTACTCTGCGAAAACGCTGCAAAAATACTATGATATTTTCTGTACATTTGCTCATTTGCTTATCCTGAGTAATTCTCAGTTACTTGTACACTTCTGATAAGTTCAATCTATCATCTGAAGTTAGTTGATTGAACTTTATCTGTTTTTATCTTAAAACAGTTTGGATTACAAGCCTGGAGAGGCTTATTGTCTGAAAGAATACTTGGACTACACTTGGATAAGTGTCTGAGAGCCTGAAGAGGCTTGGTGGAAGAAACAATACTTGTTGTAGAGCTTGAAGAGGCTTGACAGAAAAGAATACTTGTTGTAGAGCCTGAAGAGGCTTGACAGAAAAGAATACTTGGTGTAGAGCCTGAAGAGGCTTGATAGAAAAGAATACTTGTAATCATGCAAGATTAGTGGAAATCCAGTGGTGGTTTGCCCTAGGACTGGACGTAGCTCACAAGTGGTAGTGAGCGAACCAGGATAAATTCTTGGCTAAGTTTCCTTTCCCTTAAACTCTTTCAATTCAGTTTCTGAACTAACAAAGGGGTTTAGAAAAGTTTTCAAGAGCTAAAATCTCAACATCAAACAAAACTATTTATCAAAACTGTCTTTGTGTCTGAACCAAGGTTCAAAAGGTAGTAACTAACGTCAGACGATCTTTATCATCTGAAGTTTTTTTCAGAAACTTTTTAAAGTATTCTCTAAAACAAAAAGGTTTCCATTGAAACACTATTCAACCCCCTTCTAGTGTTTCCCTGTTTTTTCTTACAAAGCGGTCCCCGTAGGTGGCGGTGGGACGACAGTTCTGGTACGTGTGGTGCCAAGGTGAGGTGGAGGAATCCCAGCGGTGATGGAGACGACTCCAGTGGTTGCGGAGAAGACGGTCGGGACCGTTCCTGAAGTTACCAGAGGGGTAGAGGCTTCTCCAACAGGAGCAAGGGTTGAGGAGGTGCTTCTGGTTCCCACCATGTTTGCGTCTAAGAAGAGCGTCGAAGTAAAAGCGAAAGATTTGAGAGCCAAAGGTTTCCAAAGTTCCAAGAACGGAAGTCTTGATCAAGTCTTCGTTCCCACAGACGGGGATAATGATCTTCGGAAAGCTTCGCGGTTGAGGGGCTCGAACAGAGAGATTGCTTCAGCGGCTGGAACGACGGTGATTCCACGGCGGGGCAGGGTGTACCTGCAGGGACTCCGACGCTCAACATAAGATATCGATTCCACATAGTAACAGTTAGTAATGATCAGAATGCGTACCTGACTCGTAGAATTCAGGGGATATATATGAATTTAGGCGGGAAAGTTCGTTATGGTTAATAACGGACTTTCATGATTCCCGGGGTCATGCGTTTGTTGGGTCGTGAGGTCACGCGCCGCGAGTAGTAGAGGTGTCATGTATCCATCAAAGCCATATTGTGTAATGTCGGTGATACTTGTCGTGATGCGCGATCTCGGAATCTCAAGTATTATAGTATCGGTCTCGTTAGAGCGTATGTCGGAATCTAGTTGCTGATGTCGGACGTCAAGTACGAATATACTCCAGAACAAGTAGGTAGGACACCATGAAGAATGGTCCAAAGAAGCAATCTGACTTTTTCTGGAATAGGAAGTTTCCAAAGCATTTTCCACTGCCTATTGGAGGAAAAGTTAGGTACAGTATTCGCAACTCTATTGTAAGCCGAGGATACAGAGAAAATACCATTTGCCGTTCTCCTCCAGCACCACCTATCCTGAACACCTTGCACCAGAACAGGAGAGATGGCATAGATTTTATCAGTAATCCCTGCGGGCAACTGAGGAAAAATATTATCTAAATTCCATTGATGGTTAGACACCAAATACTTCAGAAAGAGTTGTAAGTCCGCGCTATGTAATTAACAATAGTCGCAAGTGGTCAAGAACCAAGGAAATCATCAAACCAGAGGTAAGTAAATTACTCATTCATCGTTATTTAATACTCCATTCATCGTTACTCTCATCCATTACTCTATCCGGTCCTTTTTATAAGGTACTTCTAACCGAATTACACACACCATGGAAAGTAGTTTAAGTGGTTAATTTATTGGTTTCATAAAAAAATAATACAACATTCCATTTTTATCATTCAATATCTACCAAATGGTGCCTTATAAAAAAGACCGAAAGGAGTATAAATTTATCATTCAATTACTCTCATTCATCGTTATTTAATACTCCATTCGTTCCTATAAGACGCAGTTGACAAACTCATACATATCATTAAAAATGGTTAAAGCTATTTAATTTTATTGGGGTTTTAAAAAAGAGTTTAACTTTCTAGTTTTATCCTTATTTAATATCATTAACTACACCACTATCATTTGATAGTTAGAAAGACATTAAAGTTAATAAGGGTAAATAAGAAAAAATGATAATAAATGCTTCATTAAAATTGTAAAGTTACTTATAAAAAGAAATACAAAAAACTTCTAAAATATGTCTTATAAATAGGGACAGAGAGATTAATTCATTTTACCATTTCTAGTTAATTTTACAAAATGCTCTCTCCATCCTATTTTACTTGTCTTTTTAAGTTTTTTGTGTATGAATTAATAAATATAGTTAATTCTCAAAATTTCATTAAATATGCTAATTTTTTTTGCTATCGTACCATTTATCGTTTATTATTAAAATTTGTCTCATTTATTATCTGTAAAGGATATCTTTATCTTTATCTTTATATATATAAAAGTAAGGTAGTGAAAGTGACAAATGAAATCTAAAGTGATGGTACAATAGTAAATTCCTTTAAGCAAAACTTCTAAAAATAGAAAGTGTCTTTGACATTTTAAATGATTAATTTTATGCATCACCATTAATTAACTATAATAATTATATTAAAGTAAATATCACTATAAAAAAAATTATGATAGTAACAAATATAAATAATAAAAATAATAATAATAATTTAAAGCATATCTAATAATTTTAAAAAAATAAAAAATAATAAGAAATTTAAAACATTCTCAAACACTTTAAAAACTAATTTATAATTTTGTTGATAATAATTATAGTAATTATTTAATTATAGTTATTTTTATATAAAAAATCAATATTATCTAAAGCCCATTTTAACAATTTCAATATTAAAAAGGAAAGGTTTATAGCATAAATAAAAACACAATACAAAATTTAAAACATAATAAAATAATTTCAAAAAGGTAAAACTTTATTATTAAAAAAATATAATATGAAATTTGAAACATGCCTAAACACTTAAATAATTGTATTAATTATTTAATTATAGTTAACTTTATTATATCAAACATCAATATTAAAGCTAATTTTAACAATCAATATAAAAAAAGTTTATAACATAAATAAAAATATAATACAAAATTTATAACATATTAAAATAACTTAGAAAATCATTTCAAAAAATTAAAAATGTAATAAGAAATTTGAAATATACTCAAACACTTAATGTACAACTTTTGTTATAACAATTATAGTAAATTATTATATCAAAATATCAAATATCAGTATTAAAAGTCATTTTAATAGTTCAAATATATTAAAAATGGTTTATAAGATAAAAAAATATACTATGAAATTTAAAATAATATTAAAAAATATTTTATAATTACGTTAATAGTAATTATAATAATTATTTAATTAGTGTTCTTATGCGGGTTTCCTATTTTTGTTTAAAGGGTCTTTATAACCTAGGATCAAGAAAAACTTTTCTTAGTTTTCATACTTTGCAAATGCCAAAGTCCCAACTAAATATTTGAAAAAAATTAAATTGTGATTGGTTATGATCATCTTCATTTGATTTTTGAGTTTTTATTTTATTTTATTATTGACAATAATAAATGAAAGATTGAAAATGTTGCAAAATTTCTTTAATTGGTGACTTATCTTTGTATGTGTTGCAACAACTTAGTTGTTTTGCAAAATTTCACTCGATAAGAAAATTAAAATTTTAAGTGTTTGATGAACTGAGCAATGCCTAACGTCAAATGCGGGCATATATAAGTTGGCAAGAAAATTATTGGTGTTTAGAAAGAAATATTATAGTTTGATCTATTTGAATTTAAACCTTAAAATAAAATAGTGAATGCCACGTCTGAAAGCAATTCCAAGAATCATAAAGTTTTATCCTATAAAAGAGGCATTCTTGAAGCACTAGAAAGAATACTCTAAAAGGCCATTCATGTTTTTTTACATCATGTATGTACTAGAGACATTCCATAAGCAATAAAAAAATCTCACTAAGGGGTCATTCTATAAGCATTAGAGATAATGGATTATATATTATATTGTATAAATTTTTTATTATAGACCAGATAACAAATCAAATAAAATAAAATCTTTTCAAATAAATAAAAAGATATAAAGAGACTATAAAATATAAGAGCGTGCTAGGAATAAAAGATGTAATCATTTAATTTAACACTATTTGATAAATGAAAATGGGGAATATTAATCATAAGTGAGAGAAAAATTCGTTCTGTATGAAAGGGGGTAGTATGAGAGGAAAAGTTTAAAAAATTAGTCAATTTCATGGATATGTACAAAAAATTTAAAAATGATTTCCATGGAAAAAGAGTTGGTAGAGAGTATGATTGAAAATTGTGATGAAACATATTTTCAGTTAGATAAATGGTTTAGGGGGAGAAATTATAGGACAAATAGTTATCAACCTTTAAAAAGAGTTAGTTATCCCATTAAAAATGTAATGTATAAATTTTTTTTTTTGACAAACTACAAAAAAGAATAATAGTTCCTTTTTTAAAAATGTACTTTTAAAACTTTTAGAATGTTTAGATAATCAATATTTTGGAAGATATTATGTAATGAATAAATTAAAATAATTTTAAAAGTTACTATAGTTTCTAACTTCTTTTATAAATATAATTTAAAATAGGATTTAACGGATATGCGGACAATATAAAAAAGTTTACATGTTGAGGTGGAATAAAGGAAAAAAGGGAAGTAATTTGAGTTTGTTAGGATATATTGTGCAAATGAAGAATTAAGACAGAGATAAGAATAAAAGATGAATAGAGAAAAATAATCATTCATATTACTCCCTCCTGTCCTTTTTATAAGACACTTCTTACAAGTTTTTATGGTCCTTTTTATAAGGCACTTTACAATTTTAAGGCAACATTTATTATCATCTTCCATATTTACCCTCGTTATCTTTCCAACTATTAAATGATAATGGAGTTGGTTAATGATATTAAATAAGGGTAAAACTAGAAAGTCAAACTATTTTTTAAAACTCCAATAAAATTAACTAACTTTAACCATTTTTATTGGTATGTGTAATTCGGTTAATGGTGCCTTATAAAATGGACCGGAATAATACGTAATTTTTAAATTTCATATATTATGAATTCTATTTATTAAAAAATAATTGTATGCTTTTTTTATCAAATAAATATTGTATGTCTAATACGACAAAAATGTCTCGTGCATGTCACGGATACACGACTGATATTTAGTAAAAAAAGTATTTAATATTTATTTCAATAGTAAAATGACAAATAAAATATGTCATCTTTTTAACTAAAATGACAAATAAAATGGGTCGGAGGAGGGATATTTTAATACTCCAAAAAATACTTTACCTTCTTTTCAATAATTCTCTAGTCTACTATTATTATTTTTTGAAAAAAATAAATCCGTGACTGTTCGTATCCACTATGGCACTATCCATCCAGTTTGCAGGAACGTGTACAAGCCAACTAACTGCACTCCTCGTTTAGTTTGTTTCATTTTAGTTTCAGACCTCCAATCCAATCGGTCTCAATTTGGTATTCTCCGGCCAAGAAAGGATTTTGGTACAATTTTTTGTTTTTTTTTTATTGAATGGAGGTATAAAGATTAAAACTATATGGGAACAAGTTTTGTACTCTGTCCTAAATTATTTTGAAGACATAAAATAGATTTTAAATAATACACATGTGTATTGTTAATGAGAATGTGAAGAAACGAGGAATATAATTAAAAATATAGGATAATGGTTATATGGGGTCAAAAAATCTTTTCAAAAATTAAAAATATAAATTTTAATAGTTAAATATTGTCCCGTAACTATAAAAATACTAAGACCATTTAAAAAAATTAAAAAAATTAATTAAATAATTAAAGAAGGTAACAAAACTCCATGTAACCGGAGAGATTACCATGGAATTTCCCCAATCGGTCTCATTCACCCTCACTGTCCTTTTTTTTTCCCTCCAAAGTCTAAAATTGATTTCGATTGAAACTATCTGATCCTCATTTCTCTCTCTCTCTCTCACATACACTCTTCCAATGTTTTTATCTCGACTTTGCTCACTCCTCGCTTGTGAATCTACTCGACCACAGGTTCTCGTCGTGAAGCCCTCCTATGGCCTCCGATCAGCCGCCTCCGCCCTCTGGCAACCAACTCACTGATCGCGAACTCAAGGAATCGATTAGGAGCATGAAGAGAACCATCAAGACCTGCTCTAAATTCTCGCCGGACAAAGGTGCCAAGCTTCTTGCCACCATCAAAGCCTTTGAACAAGAGTTCAGTCGCCGGAAAGTCAAATGCATTTCGAAGGTTCTACTCCTTCATATGCCAACACAAGAATTTCGCTTTATATATTCTGTTTTATTTTTCAATATTATTTTGTGCTCGATTGAGGCATTGATTTTAGAAGGAAACATATTCCGCTGTTACAAAAAATTGTTTTCGTGTAATCTATGTTACTTATTTCTATTTTGTTTGTTAAATTTATTTGTCTGTAGTACATTTCTGTTATTTTACATGATAATGATAGGATTAAGTGGACAACAAAGAAGAAATTGATGGGTTGAAACTTGAAAATCATTGTAGGGAACCTAATAGCACTATATATATATATATATATATATATTAAACACATATATATATATATATGTGTGTGTGTGTGTTTGAAACTGATCTATAACTGTATATTAACTAGTGTATAATCCGTGCAATGCACGGGAATCACTTAAGATATTAATTTTTATAAATTGAATTTTGTGTATATTCGGATGGTGCGATAGTAGAAACATAATCTAACTAAATGATATAGGTTATAGGGAACTCAGATGGTAATATATAGGATCTAGTAAATGCTTGTAGTAAAATTGTGTATATCCACCTGGGTTTGCTTTAGTAGATGTGACACCGATAAGACTTTAAAAGGATATCATCATTATATCATATTATAAGGCTAAATGCAGGAATCCGAGTTACTGACTCTATGTATTGTTTTGTTATTTCATTTTGCTTTATATATTGATATATAAAGATAAAGTATCAGAACACTCTACCATATTAACAATCATTGTTCCATGTAGCAAATCCTAAACCCTAAATAATATCTCAACAAATAAATTTATACTCATGTGTATGTTGATGATTAATCTCTAATCTCTTCCAATTTTTTTTATTTTTGTACAGTTTTTTTTATTTATGGTGGTTTGGTTTGGTTCGGGTAACAAATCCAATATCTTTAATCCGTTACGTACCAGAACCAATCATTGACGAGTTTGATTGGTTCGGTTCGTATCCAACCTGATTTAGCTAAAAAAATCCAAACCAATCAGATTGGTTCGGTAGGATTTAGGGTTTATCGGTTTCGTCGGATTGAACCAAACCAATGAACACCCTAAATAATATATTAGGAAAATACATAATATATTTGATGTAAATCAACACATTTTATTATATTACCACATCCAAACTTTAGTATCAATCTTAACAAATATATTTCTACTCATGTGTATCGATATCTACAAATTAAACAATTTTAATGTAAATAAAATATTAGGAAAATACACAATATATAAAGTTGATGTAAATCAACACATTTTATTATATTACCACATTCAAACTATAGTATCAATCTCAACAAATATATTTATACTCATGTGTATCAGTATCTATAAATTAAATAATTTTCTTTTGAATAAAAGAGATTACACGACTTTTGATAACAGAAAAGTAGTAAAATAGGCTTAAATAACTTTTTGATCCTTGTAAAAAATTCGATTTTCGCTTTTGATCCTTATAAAAATATTTTTATTATTTTGGTCCTCATAAAATTTAAAAATTTTGAAAATGGTCCTTATTATCAATTATTGATGATATGTCATGCATCTAGACACGCCACATCATATGCCACCCCAGCATGATTACTTATGTGTCATGGTTGGATGCATGACAAGTGTTAATAAGGACTTTCTCAAAGTTTCTGAATTTTATGAGGACCAAAAGAATAAAAAGAAATTTATAAGGACCAAAAGCAAAAACCATACATTTTACAAGGACTAAAAAGTTATTTAAGCTTTGTAATAAATTGAATAAATAGTGAAAAAAATATTAAAATACCTATAGGATTGTATAATTATAGATTATAGATAGATGTAAATTAACATATTTTGTTATAATATCACATCCAAACTTCGATATTAATCTCAACAAATTTATATGTACTTATCTATATCAATGTTTGTATCTTAAACAATTTTACTTTAAACAAAAAAGATGGCACGACTTTTGATAACAAAAAGTTGTAACAATAATAAAAAACAACTAATAAAATATTGTAATAAATTGAATGAATAGTGAAAAAATATTAAAATACCTATAGGATTGTATAATTATAGATATATGTAAATCAACATATTTGTTATAATACCACATCCAAACTTCGATATTAATCTCAACAAATTTATATGTGTTTATCTGTATCAATGTCTGCATCTTAAACAATTTTACTTTAAATAAAAAAGATGACACAACTTTTGATAATAAAAAGTAATAAAAATAATAAAAAAAACAACTAATAAAATATTGTAATAAATTGAATGAATAATAAAAAAAATATTAAAATACCTATAGGATTGTATGATTATAGATTATAAATAGATGTAAATCAACATATTTTGTTATAATACCACATCCAAACTTCGATATTAATCTTAACAAATTTATCTGTACTTATCTGTATCAATGTCTGCATCTTAAACAATTTTGCTTTAAATAAAAAAGATGGCACGACTTTTGATAACAAAAAGTTGTAACAATAATAAAAAATAACTAATAAAATATTGTAATAAATTGAATGAATAGTGAAAAAATATTAAAATACCTATAGGATTGTATAATTATAGATAGATGTAAATCAACATATTTGTTATAATACCACATCCAAACTTCGATATTAATCTCAACAAATTTATATGTGCTTATCTGTATCAATGTCTGCATCTTAAACAATTTTACTTTAAATAAAAAAGATGACACGAATTTTGATAACAAAAAGTAGTAAAAATAATAAAAAAATCAACTAATAAAATATTGTAATAAATTGAATGAATAATGAAAAAAAATATTAAAATACCTATCGGATTGTTTAATTATAGATGCCAAATTGCTAATGGCCTTGTGGCATGTTTATAATGATGTGTTGGTTACCTCCTTTTTTATTTGAGAAATCATATTTATGCATTCATACAACATACATAAAGGAGAAGTGAAGAGAAAAAAGAGGGGAAGAGAGAGAAATGTGATATGTGATAGGTGATATGATGGAGAGATATAGAGAGAAAAAGTATGTTGTATGAGTTGTTGCATGATTTTGTTGTATGAATTTATTAACTCTTATTTTTGCCCCATGTCTCCAAATAATCATGATTTCTTCCCACTCTATTTTATACATTCACCTCTATCGATGTTCATGGGACGGGTTGAGATGAGTTTTGCTTAAATATCTATGGATCCGAACCTGTTCATAGACCCGATGATGTAGTAAGACCGAGTTTGAGTAGGACAAGACCAGGTTGACCTAATCATGAAATGATCATATAACAATGTTCAAAAGAAAATAATGCATACCTTTAATAAATTAAATATATTGCATACAATAGAATTCCTCGTACTTTTTGCAATATTTTTTTACTTTTTTTTATAAGTTTGGGACATTACTAAAACAATAATAACATTATATCAATATATAACTTTATATATAAAATGTATTTTTAAAGGTAGATAGAGGAAACTTAGACTCAAAAGACCTATTTAAAAGGAAAAATAAGGTTAGGACTTTACACAATTGAAAATTATAAGTAATAAATATTATATTTATATATAAACGACGGGTCGGGTAACCCGAAGGTTAACCCAAACCGGTCCCCAACCCGGTATCGAGTCAACAAATAAGACCCGATGAGACCAAATTTGGTTCTATTCTTTTTCTTATAGGACAGGAACAGACCCGAAAAGGACGGGTTGAGCCGGGTGAAAGGGACAAACCGGGTCTTGAACACCCCTATTCACCTCTACACTTACATCATCTATCATATCTATCATTTATCTCTCTTCCCTTATCTCTCTTCCCTTCTTTTCTCTATCTTTGGTGTGAGTGTTTATTGATGTGGGAGAATCAATTTTGATCTTCTAATGTTTTATCAAAGTTATTGCTTTCAAGCGTGTAAGAAATGGTATGGATTTTAACGTGTCATAGACAGCGGTAACTTCTATCTGAGTATTTAGAGCTATTTAAGTTGTTAACTTTTAAAGCTAATTTATTTATTATTGCTGATTAGGTAAGCTTTTTATTTTTTGACCTTACAGGACTGTCGCAAAGTTGGTCATCAAGTCAAGACTGTTGATGGAATGAAAAGGAAAATTGGTGAGGATCAAGTTCATGATGACGGGTTGCAGGAGTATGATAATTCTACCAGACCACCTCCCCAAGCGCCGCCAAAGCCTTGTTCAAATAGCATCTTCATTTCTTGAAAGTTTTAATAACAAAATGGATATGGTGACACTGACACATCATTTTGCGAAGATAGCAGCCAAAATATCGGATCCTTCAGAAAAAGACTTGATTGAAGAGGTTAAGAAATTGGGATTAACAGAGGAAGAGGAAATTGACTTAGTAATAAAATTTTCTCAAAATCAACAATTTGAGAAGTTCTTTTGGGAGTTCCATGGTTCTCAAAGAATGTCTTTTGTGAGGAGATAATGAGTGAGAATGTGATAGTGAAGAGGAATGCGATTATGATTACTGGGTGAGATATATATGGCAAGAAACATTTAGAATTTTCTATATTTTGGATGTTATAGATATTCTGATCTAGTTCGACCTATTCCTTTTGGCTTTTGTGCTCATTAGGCATATATTTTGAATTTACCATTATTCCTTAGTCTACTTATATAAGCCGATAGACCTTTATTTTTGTTCAAGTTATTAATTATTCATTTAGCTTAGCTGTTAGATTCTGTTTTCTGTTAGCTCTCTGTAATTAGCAAATTTTCTGTTAGCTTAGCTGATTGCTTGGTTAGTTAGTTGTGAAATTTTGGTATGTGTGGTCAGTCTGGTCAAGAATATGAACTGTGTTTTTGAATAGGCCATGAAACCGTGATTGGGGAGAAACGCCCTTGGACACCCCCAAATCTGACAGGTTTGGTTTAGAATGAGATGTGCTTATATATATTGGTAAAAAAATCCTAAGTTGCTTCACCCAGGATCAAACTCCCATTCTCATGTAAACCCAAGGGATTTGTGAGTGGAGCAAGTCAGAGTCTCAACATCTTTGAATTCCCATTCTTTTTTTTGGGTGAGGTAAATGTAGGGATGACAATGGTTACCCTTTTGCAGGGTACCATAGTGCCCATCACCATACCTTTACGCGCGCCCATACTTGCATGGGCAGCAACTTCAATATCCATCCCCTTACCCGCTGACCATCTATATACACGTACCTGCGCCGGTACCTGTGTGGGCAACAACTTCAATGTCCGTACCATACTCGCTGACCACTTATATGCCCATACCCGACCCGTGCCCGTTACCCGCAATTTAGTTAAGTGAAAAATTAATAACTCATTAAAAATATTAAATAAAGAAAATTATAACTTAATTGAAACATTACTCCAAAATCATCCAAATATATATTAAACATCAGTGTCATAAAATTAATTAAATCAAAACACAATATGTTGATGTTCTAAAACACAACACATGTTCTATTGTTCAATTTTTTTAAATATTATTCCCTCCGTCTCTATTTATAAGACCCCTTCTAGAATAATTGAGTGTCCTTTAATATAAGACCCTTTTGCAGATTTTTAGATGAATTATTTATTTTTTCCATATTTGTCTTTCATTAATGTTTAACTCTTTTAATTTCCCATATATTGATTAGTGTGAATAGTTGATGGAGTTTTACCCACATGTTCAACTACACCAATAAAAATTGACCTTTTGAGTCTTCCACCATGTGACAATTAATGTTCCTAAATATAGTGACCTTTAATTAGGGGTATATTTGGAATGTTATAATTTTTTTTAAAAGACCAATGCATTAACCAACTTTTCTTAAACTGTGTGAAAAAAATGATTATTAACACTAATTAGTCATATATTATAAAGTAAATTTCCGTAAAAAAATATATTATAAAGTAAAAAACACACTAATAGATAATTTTAAAAATATATTTTAAATTTATAATATATTATATATTAATTTTCAAAATATGTATAAATATATTAGATATTTTAATAAATTAATATATCTCTATATGTAATTATATATAGTATTATATATATATATATATATATATATAAGTGCGAGTATGTGGCGGGCTAAGCATCATAGTGCCCGTACCCGCGCCCGTCCCCATAAAAAATGTGGGTTATTACATGTAATCGCGCCCATATCCGCTTTGCACATTTTTATCATGCCCATTATGGGTAATTTTTGCGGGTACCCATAGGGCTTGAGCTTAATTGCCATCCCTAAGTAAATGTAAGTATCTATGTAAATGTTTTTTTGATCTTGAAGGCCTTTCTACCCTGGACCAGGACACCATCCTCTCACCCTAAATTTTTTGTAACAAAAAAACCTCCCAGAGCTGTGTGAAGGAAAGTGAAATGAAGTCACTGTATATCCAACTATTATACATACACCAAGCGAAGTGAGGTTTATTTTTAGCAAGTTCTTTTACCAAGCTATTCCATTGCAAGCTATTGGGATTTTTAAACCTAATTATTATGGTATTTTTACTTGGGTAATTGAACTTTCAATATTATCATCACACTTCTTAATAAGAGAATGAGATGAGTTATTTAAGTACAAGATCATTAAGCAAACCTAATTACTATCAATATGTTCCTTGTCCGTTATATTGATCATAATCGTTTTGAAAGAAACTATTCCCTTTTTCATTTAAATGGAGTAGGGCTTGTCAAACATCAGGTTCTATGAAATGCTGCGTGCTTCTTTACTAGATTAGCTTGTTTGAATGGTGAGTTTTTTTTTTGGTCGAAAATGGTGAGTTAAATTGGACCAAGAGAAAGTGGTGAGTTAAATGGGTTTAGACAAGACTGGCCTGCTAATCAAAGATTTGGATTTTATGATTTAACAGTTTTACTTTCACGTTTGGAGAGAAAAAATATAAAATTATTATAATATCATTACTTATTTAGAATTCCATAAACTTATATGATTGTCTTTACCATACTATATGAGGAATTTGTTTTTTATATATTAAACAGATTATATTTTCTTTAACTTGATTGAATATTTTTTTTTTTAAATTAAAATTTTAGGGTGAGGGGATGCTATCTAAGTTTAAGGTAGAGAAAACCTTTAGACTCAAAGAGACCTACATTTACCTTAACTCAAAAAGACAAGTGGGTCTTGAATTTGCTATCATGCGAGAACGAGTCTTGCATGAACAATTTCAATGGGCACAAAATGGTGTGGGATCAGGTGATGTTGGCGGGTTTGCTTGTGTTTGATTTTAGGGATGACAAAGCGAGTTTGACCCCAAGCCTATTGTGTCAGCCTGTTTAATGAAACGTCATAATTCCGAAAACTAAGAAATAATGCCCATTGGAAGCACATTCCCAAATTTAGTAAATTATTTTTTTGCGACATTACCTATATCATAACTTACATTTCATACAATACTTAGCTAACCAACGTTTACTTAAGCGGAAATTCCAAATTACAATTATACAATAATTTGTCATAGTTGGCTACAATAAGCTAAGATAACTAATCCACATGGATGTCATTAATCATGTACAAATAAACCTAATTATCATGTTCCAAAACTCCTAGGGAAAATATCCCTCCTAGGGCATCAAGTCTTCCCTTCAAGGCCTGGGGCAAGTCTTCTGCATATTTAAATAACAATCCACAAACGTGAGGTGAGACTAACGTCTTAGTGAGCATAACCAATGCATGCAAGTATAGGACAAACAAGCAGATGCAATGCAATATCACTTACATAATCATTTAGGAATTAAACATGTACTGGATAGCTTGAAACCATACTTAAACATGAACTATTATACCCAGCAACAGGGGTCTTATCATTTGACATGAAACTAGACTCGAGCTCAGACTACAAGGTGTAGTTGACAGAGTCTCAAGAAGGGGGGTTGAATTGAGACGCGTCTAAGTCTGCCTGGAAATTTTAAACTTCTTTTCTGACTGGTTTCTCAAGTCTTTTAACTTGGATATCATAATATTAGTTCTGCACAGATATGGTCAGAAGAAATTGGGTCTAAACGTGTTCAGTAGATTTAGATATCAGAAAATCTGTTAGGCTAAGATATGGTCAAAAGCAAAACAGTTTCTAAGTATATTCAATAGTTTGTGAAAAAACTTGTTTACTCATATATGTAACTGTGAATCTTAATGAATATTCTCAAGATATGTAACTTTGCTTCTGAGTTAGTTTTAATAATTAGTTTCAGTTAGAAGACTCAGAAACAGTTTTGCAGTGTGTCTAACAATAATGCAAATAAACAAAGATAGGATCAGAAGAGAATAACACAACAAGATTTATCCCGGTTCACTCTTATCAACAAGAGCTATGTCGAGTCCCCACCTCAGTGAGATTTGCCACTAACTTCTTCAAAGTTACAAGTATTATCCTTCAAGAGCCTCTTCAGGCTTCTAAGTATTCTCCTTTAAGAGCCTCTTCAGGTTTCTAAGTATTCTCCTTCAAGAGTCTCTTCAGGCTTCTAAGTATTCTCCTTCAAGAGCCTCTCCAGACTTCTAAGTATTATCCTTGCAGAGCCTCTCCAAGCATCTAAGTAGTTTTATACTACTCTCTCCAAGCTTTCTCCACTCAACACCACAGTCCAGAAACATCTTCTGACTTGGTGAGGAGTTACAACAGATTAGGATGAAAATAGAGTTGTTTAGCTTGAGGTTTAAATACACAAAGTGTGAATCAACAATTAGATACTCAAGCTAAGTTACAAATAAATACAACCCACAAATAAACTAGGGAGTTTGATAAACAGTAGGGAAAGTGTGGGTCAGAAGCAATCGGATAGATGATATAGTGAGAGAAAACTCTTGGGCAACACTTCAACTTTTACTTAATGTTCTCTCATGTAGCTTCTAAGTTCTAAGCACCTATTTATAGGTTGGAGTAAGAATATAGCCGTTAGTAGCCCTTTTCTGACCATTACAACAGTTTTTCATACATTCCCTGCCTCGTCAGCAAAAGTCAGATGTGTCTGAGTTTGACTTATACTTTTGCTTCTGAGTCTGACTTGTGCTTATGCTTCTGAGTCTGACTAGTTTGCTTATGAGTCTGACTTATGCTTCTGCTTCTGAGTCTGACTAGTTTGCTTCTGAGGAGGTTCAGTCAGAGGTGTCTTTCTGAAGCGCATTATGAACTGATGGTCATTTCTTCTGAGGTTGATCACTTGATAATATTGAGTCCACTAGAATATAACATTTTCAAATCATGGATTCAACCTTTCTTTATCCATGTATGAGATGACTGTAAGGTCCAATAATCCCTTAAAAAGCGTTTTAATAATGACAACCAATCAAGATTTACTTGGAATAATTCTGAACTTTAAGGACTAATGATTTTGTTTGAGTAAGTGTTCAGAAGGTACAGGAAAAGCTTCTGCAGAAGATGCATCTCAGCAACAAAAGAAGGGAATGAATACTACTCATTCAAGAAGATAAATCTCAAATTTGGCAAGAATGAAAAATTTGTGAAAAAAGAGACAGAATACATACTGAGAAATCATGAGAAGGATACTGCAATGTCAAATGACCCCTCCAGAAGATAAGAACAGCCCTCTAAAAGAATAAAGTCATAATAAAATTACTTTAGAAGGAAGATTCATTTTGTAAAAGAAAAGAAAAGCCCATCTCAGGTTTGTCAAGCATCAAGATATATTTAAAACATTTTCTGTGAGGTATAAATTGATTATCAGAAGATGGATGGCAGTCCTAAAGAAAAACCTTAGATCATTAAGTCTGCAGAAGGAGCAAATCATGTCAGGAACCAAAGGAAAAATTGGATTCTCTATCTTTTAAGATTACAGCTGCATAACAGGCCTAAAATACTCTCAATCAAGCAAATGATGAATTTCAAAAGATCTGCAAGAAGAATGCAATTCCAGATATCCTGCCAGAAGGATAAGAATTGCTTGCAGGAAGGTGCAAATAAGGCAAATTCAAATTAATCTTCTTCTTCTCATCTTCTCATAATTCAGTGGACCAGCTGACTCTAAAATAAGTGAAAATACTATACTGGAAGCATTTATCATGTCTGCAGAAGAAAAGCTTTGAGAAATAGCCCAAAAACAGTCTACAGAAGATACTTTGCAGAAGGAAGAGCTGGTCAAACTTGATAGCTGTAAAGCCTGCACTTGCTGCCAGCAGAGAAAGGGACATTTCCTGAGGCCAGCTGGATGTCCAACGGCTACTTTACCTCCAACCTTCTATAAAAGGAGACTTCCCCCTCACTTTGAAGGCACCTCACTCCAGAAGATACATATATTTCTGTTGTTTCGTTCTCCTATCTTCTGGAAATTTTATCTCTCCTTCATTTCTGTGATTTCTGGTCTGAAAAGCCTTGGAGAGAGTCTTGGCTCATCATTTTGCTTCTGTTGTGCAAGAATTGTATGATTTGAGCCTTGTATGTTCTTTATTCTTTCTCATTTTTATTTGTAAAAGTCTCAAGAGAGGTGTGCAGGTGCATATCCTTCTTCTGAGCAGCCAGGGAAAGAGTTTTCAGTGAGGTTTACTGAGATTTGGTGATCTCAGTTGGTTTACAGAATCTACAGAAGGTACTTGCAGTATTCTAGGGACTGAATCTTCTGCAGAAGGTTCTGCAGTAAGTAATTCAGTGGATAATCTGAGTTTGTTTGGTTATTGTTAGCCTGAAGAGGCAGGTAAAGAATACTAGTGGTAAGGTTACCCAAGAAGATTGTAATTTGATTAATAGAGTGAGAAAATCCTACAGGTGTAGGGACTGGACATAGCCTCAGGTTGGAAGAGGTGAACCAATATAAAATTTTTGTGTGCCATCTTCTTTACTTTCTCTTTTACTATTATTTATCACTGCCATAGCACATAACTAAATATACATCTTCTGTGAAATTAAAATAAGCTAACCATTACCTTCTGTGAGTTTATTCTTTGTACTAAGTCAAGGCAAAACCTTGAGCAGAAAAAGTGTAAAAAGAAATTGCAGAAATTTATTCAATCACAATTCAACCCCCCTTCTTGTGATTGAAGCCACAACTTCAATTGGTACCAGAGCTTGCCTCTAGGGGTTGAACTTACTTAACAGTAAGAGAGGAAAAGATCAAGGAAAATGGCAAATCATGGAGCTGCAATGTTCATACAGAAGGTTCATCTACAAATAGACCACCAGCATTGATGAAAGGATACTACTATTGGAAGGATATAATGAAATTGTTTCTAGAATCCCAAGACATTGATCTTTGGGATATTGTAGAGAAAGGAAATTTCATTCCAGTAGTAAGAAGAACAAGGATTCTGCCCAACCCAAAGAAGGAGAATCAGAAGTTCAAGTAGAAGCTCCTCAACCTAAAGCAAGAGAAGACTGGACCACAGAAGATAAGCAGAAGTATCTTCTGAACTCCAAAGCCAAATTCTTCCTTCTCTGTGCACTAAGCAAGGAGAATATGATAAAGTTGCTGGATGTTCAACAACCAAAGAAATATGGGATACACTCCAAATAGCCCATGAAGGAAACAGACCAAGTAAAAGAATAAAAATTACATATTGATTCATCAATATGAAATGTTCAGCATGGTTGAACATGAATCTATTGATGAAATGTTCAGTAGATTCACTGTCATTATAAATGACTTAAAGTCTCTTGGAAAAAGTTACTCAAACCAAGAGCAAGTTAGAAAATTTCTTAGGAGTCTTCCAAGAATATGGAGACCTAAGGTAAACAACAATCCAAGAAGCTAAGGATCTTGCTGTTTTTAAAGCTAGATGAATGCTTGGTTCACTAAAAGTTCATGAGCAAGAGCTTATGGATGAACTACCAAGGAAGGGAAAGTCTATTGCTCTAAAAGTTATCACTTCCAGAAGGAGTAGTTTAATTCCAACAGAAGCAAATGACTCTGAAGAAGAAAAGACATCATCAGAGAAGGGTGATGAACTTGCCTTCATTTCAATAGAATCCAGAGACTGATAAGAAGAAAAGGCAGAGGAAGGAAAAGCTTCAACTTCAAGAAGGATGGACAGAAAGCTGAAAATTCCAAAGCACAAATAATTTGCTTTGAATGCAACAAGCCAAGACACTTTAAATCAGAATGTCCACAGCTGAAAAGAGACTCAAAAACATTCTAAAGAAGAAAGCTATGATGGCAACTTGGGATGATTCAGACAGCTCCTCAGAAGAAGAAGATTTCTAGAGAAAGAAGCAGCAAACATATGTCTCATGGCTGGAAGTGATGATGAAGAAAGTGAGGAAAAGGAAAATCCCTCAAGAGAAAAGAGCTATGGCTTCTTGGACAGTGGTTGCCTCAAGACATATGACTGGAGACAAGGAGCAAATTCATACTTCTTCACAGAATGGAGGGTGGAACAGTTACCTTTGGAGACAACAACAAGCTCACATCAAAGGTATTAGAAAGATAGTATGGAAATTCTACTCAAATTAATAATGTGTATTATGTGAAAGGGTTAAACATAATCTTCTTGGCATAGTCACCTATGTGACAGTGGCCTATGGAGTAGTATGTTTCACACAACCTTGTGTGAAATTAGAGAAGCATCTTAACAAGAAGGTCCTATTTTCATGGGTATTAGAAGCAAAACTTATTACATTCATATGCTTAGAAGAACTATCTGATATTATACTGTTTTGATTATTCTTTTAGAAAATGACTAATAGGACATGGCATAGGAACGTAGGTCATCTAAACATGAAAAGCATTTCCAAGTTGTCTAAGCTCGATCTGGTTAGAGGTTTACCAAAAATCAATTTGAAAAGGATATAGAATGTGTGATGCATGTGTAAAGGAAACATACACAATCAAGTTTCATCCTAAGAATGTAATTACTACTAAAAGAATATTGGAATGCTACATATAGATTTGTTTGGACCTACTAAAACACCAAGTCTAGGAGGAAAAAAATATGGACTTGTTATTGTAGATGACTACTCTAGATTCACATGGTTTTTATTTCTTACAACTAAGGATGAATCCTTTGATGCTTTCAAGATCTTCTCCAAGAAGATACAAAATGAAAGTAGTCAAACTGATAGCTTCTGTAAGAAGTGATCATGGAGGGGAATTTGAAAATCACTCTTTTAAGAACTTCTTTGATGAAAGTGGAATTTCACACAACTTTTCTTGTCCTAGAACTCCACAAAAAAATGGAGTTGTAGAAAGGAAAAATAGAACCCTCCAAGAAATGGCTAGAACCATGTTAAGTGATAGTGGCATTCAAAAATACTTTTGGGCTGAAGCTGTGTATCAACTGCTTGCTATATACTTAACAGGGTTTCCATCAGAAGCATCTGATAAATAAAAATTATACACATTAATCATCCCTCAAATTTAACTTTTTAATGCATTTTTTGTGCTTAATTAACAAGTCATAAGCATATTATGCCAATTCAGGTTCATATTGGGCTCAATTACATTTTTTCAGCATTAAACTGTTTTCGTATTTCAAGCTAACTTGAGTTCTAGAAATCTAAAAATTATGTTCTTTACATTGTAGGAAATAAAAAAGAGCACTAAAACTTTGATGAAGAACCCAAAAGCTAAATCGGATGGCTAGTGAGTCGAAATGGGCTTGGAAGACCGAATAGTCAGCATCATATGAAAACCTGACCAGCACTCAATGATTGGGCCATAACTTGGGCTAGAAAACTCCTTTTGGGCTCAACCCAGCGGAATTTGAAAGCTAAGATCCAGAGCTTGATTTCATATGAAGACAACTCTCTTGGATTCTGCCAGATTGAGGATGATATGCTCGGTGCAAGTGGGAGACAAGTAGGTGAATGATAGCTAGAGTAGGTGAATAATTCAAAGTAATGGACAAATGCATTAGGTAATTGATCAATAAGTCCATTTGTGGACAAAACATGCTTAGTCATTGCTGAGTGATCATGTTTGGAATGGCATCTTTTCCCCTCCTATAAATAGGAGGGCTTGCTAAGGAGAAGAGCATCCAAGTTGTAGTAGAAATTACTAAGAGTTTCATTTACTTTTGTTCATCTTTTTGTAAAGTCTTCATGGAAGGCTAAGTTTTTATTCAATTCAAGGAGTCAAGCTTATTTTAATCTTGGTTTTGAGGTTTGATCTTCATTTACATGCTGATTGAATTACATCTACCATGCTTTTCTACTCCACTTGCTTCAATTCCATATTTCTTTTATCAAAGCTTGATTGGTTAACATGTTTTGGTTATGAAATTTGTTATTGATGTATGTTGTACTCTTGATTGGTTAATCATCATACAATGATTGAAAAACATATAGTAAGCAATTAAATTGAAGGTGTTCATTTAATTATTTACTTCAATTGGGTTCCGTTTATAAAATTGATTTGGATCTAACATAAGATTTTATGGTTATTTGATCTTGTTAATCTTAATCAATTGAATTCTGGGAATTATTTCAGTAGTGAATCCGGGATCATTGTAGGGGTTCCACATGTTTCTAAGTTGATAGATTTAATCTCTTGAATGCATGTTATTAATAACCAATGATTTACCATGAAAATAGCCTCTGAATTCCTTGGATTGATATTGTTTTGAATTGATTCAACCTTTGCTTTTAACTTGATCTTTTATTTTCTTCAGTTTATTCCAATCAATCAAACACCCCTAAAGAAGGATTAATTTGAGTGGATCTTCAGGGTTCGACCCGGTTTATACCATTCTACTACAAGTAGTTTGTAGATCGGAGAATTATAAGTATAATTTTGTGCAGGTTCGACAACTGTCAGCATCCTAAATAAAACTTCATATGAAATATGGAAAGGAAGAAAACCCAACATTGGATATTTTTCATTTGGATGTGATTGTTTCATCTTGAACAACAAGGAAAATCTTGAAAAGTTTGATGCAAAATCTGAAAAGGGAATTTTTCTTGGATATTCTACTACTTCAAAAGCATATAGAATCTATAATATCAAGAATCAAACCATAGAAGAAAGCATGCATGTAGTTTTCAATGATACTAATCCCTCTTGTCAAGAAAAACATAGAAAAGAATCAGATGATGAAGGTGAGCTACTGCAGAAGCAATCTTCTGACAGAAAAGGCTCACCAGAAGATACAACAGAACAGGAAATTCCTGCAGAAGATTCTGCAGAAGATACTGGTGTAGCTAAAGAGAGCCTTCCTAAGAGCTGGAAGCTAATTACCAATCATCCTCATGAACAAATCATTGGAAGCACTACAGAAGGAGTTAGAACCATATCACAACTCAGAAATAATGAGAACAGTTCAACACTCTTGTCTCAAATTGAACCAAAGAATGTAAATGAAGCTCTAGAAGATGAATCTTGGGTAGAAGCAACGAAAGAAGAACTGGATCAATTTGAGAAGAATAAGGTGTGGACACTAGTACCTTCTCTAGAAGATCACCCCATTATTGGCACTAAATGGGTTTTCATAAACAAAATGGATGAAGAAGGTAATGTAATCAGAAACAAAGCAAGGATACTGTGATGCTGATTATGCTGGAGATAGACTAGATAGAAAGAGCACAAGTGGTGGATGTCAATTTCTTGGAGAAGCATTGATTTCATGGTCCTGAAAGAAGCAACCTACCATAGCTTTATCTACTGCAGAAGCAGAATATGTATCTGCTGCAAGCTGCTGCTCTCAAATGTTATGGATAAAGCATCAAATGGAGGACTATTGCTTAAGGTACACAAAATCCCTATATTTTATGAAAGTGCCATAAACTTGTCCAAAAATCCTATACACATTCTAGGTCTAAACACATTGATATAAAGCATCATTTCATTAGGGATCATGTTCAGAAAAGTGAGATTGAACTTAAATTCATAGAAACCAAGCTTCAAGTTGCTGACATTTTCACTAAACCCCTTGTAGAAGATAGGTTTGTGTTTATTAGAGAGAAATTAAACATGCAGATTATTAAATTAAATGCTCTTAAATGCAATAATTGATTGTGTTATCCTTGTTTGAATTTTTAGTTATGATATGTACACAGAAATTATTTATACCTTTTGCAGAAAGTATAGCCTTAGGATAAAGTTGTTCCTTCTGCAACAATGTGCAGAACATCTTCCTTCTGCTACAAGAAGAAGAATGTTCTTCTCCAAGGTCTGAACCTTATCTGACCTACCACCATAGCCTTTCTAAATAGCCCTGAAAATCTGTACTAGGAAAGGTCACTGTCAATCTCTCATAATCTCTCTCTCCTAGGTCAACCTTGAAAAGGACATGACACGGGTTGCAGGGTGCTTGGCTTGCTAAGTGCAAGCTAATCTGAAGAAACCTTTTGTCTCTCTATTTTAAAAATAAAGTTAGTTGCACTAATAAGGTAATTGAAAGCAATGTTACCGTTTGCAACAACCAAGCTTCAAAAAACGCGTTATTCTCTCTCTTTCTCTCCCATGATCTCTTTCCTATCGAACGGATAGTTAGATACTCTATTTCTTAACCAAGGAACTCAACCCTTCATCTTCATACCCTCTCTGTGTTCCTGAAACTTGCTGCAACCTTGTTCTCACATACTCTGTTTTTCTGCTCAAGAGACAAAATGAGGATGAAAGCAATTGCCTGCAAAAATGCCTCCACTTCCTCTCCTCTCTCAGATAATGGAAGCCAAGAGGAATAGGAAAATACTGGAATGGAAATAGTTCCATATTCTGAGACCCTACTAGTTCAACCTCTATCAACTGAACCCCCCATGGTAGACTCAACTCCAGCAGAACCATTAGTTGAAGAAACAATTTCAGCACCAGCTGAGCCAACACCAGCTGAACCTTCTTTAGCCTCTACTGAACCCCAATCTATCTCAGCACCCCCCTTCTCAAATGCTCCTCCTACTAATACCCCTGTTTTTAGAGTTAGAAGATCTGATAGGCTTAAAACCTTCTTCCATACAATTGGAAATGATCCAAACAATCCCATTGGGATTGACTTGAAGTTGGTTGAACGTCTCTAGAAGGGGGGGGGGTTGAATAGAGACTTGAAAATATTGTACCTAAAAATTCACACTTAAATTCACGTTGAGACATGATTTCAAGTTTGACACTTGGAGTCTCAAATAGGTTAGATGAGATGTTGTCTCAACAATCATTTTATAATCAAGTAGAGATGATTTGTTAATTTATGAAACTTGATTATCTCTTAATATTTAGTTTAGCAAATCAGATCTTAGATGTAAGATTATTTAGCTCAGCAAATGTTAAGACCTTAAAAGGAGAGTGAGACTATTGATTGATTCTCAGGTTGAGATAGGATCTGAGATGAGATGGGTCTGAGATGAGATGTAAGATGAGATGCATGGACAGATTTTAGTAATTACAACTTGGCTTTCTCTGAACAGATTTAATTTATATTAACAAACAGATTTTAGATATGAGATGTGCAATATAAATAAATAGATAGGGAGAAGAGATGCACACTGAGATTTATACTGGTTCACCCACAACCTTGGGCTACGTCCAGTCCTCACAACTCGTGAGATTTCCACTATTGACAACCCGTGAATACAAGTATTCTTACAGCCTCTTCAGGACGTCCCTCACACCAAGCATAGGCACTCCTACCTTGGTTGAGCCACAAGTATTCTTTGTTCTCAACTGCCTCTTCAGGAAACTCATGCAGTATTCTTTATTTTCAACTGCCTCTCTAGGCAACACATGCAGTATTCTTTGTCTTTGACTGCCTCTCCAGGCAACTCAGTGAGTATTCTTCTTACAGTGCCTCTCCAGGCCTTACAAACGCTCACACTAAGCTCAGTCACCTCCTTGCTTAGTTGAGATTTGATGGTATGAGATGAGATGTGATTGATCTAGCTTAGATTACATACAAAGTATGGATAAACCGTGAGCTCAGCTAGATGATAGCTCTCTAAATCACTCAAAGAGTGTATACAAATCAGTACAAAACAAGAGCAAACCTACTACAAGATATTAGCTAAGATAGCATAGGTAGGTAGGTTGAGATTCACTTGAGACTTAGATTTTTTTGGTTGTGCAGCAGCATCTCTGCTGAGTCTCACATGTGTCTCTCACCCATCTCATCATAATGAGACCTCCCTTTATTAGTCTTCAGAAAACTAGCCGTTAATAGAGCCGTTATACTAGCCGTTGGAAGAGAGAGAAGCTGTTTTTCACTTTTCTGACGTGAGACATGTGCTTTTCTGATGTTGTCTCTGTTGTGACAGTGTACTTGCGTTGACTTGCTTTTGCTGCTGAGACTCTGTCTGCATCTCATGTCTGCATCTCAAGTCTGCATCTGATCTCTTCATCTCAAGTCTGGGTCTTATGTCTGCATCTGATTTGAGACTGTCTCATGTCTGCATCTATCTGCATCTCTACGTCTGAACTTGAGACTACATCTGATCTGAGACCGTCTCATGTCTGATTCTGCATCTCAAGTTGAGTCTACATCTCAAGTCTGATTTTGCATCTATGTTGAGTCTGCATCTCAAGTCTGACTTTGAATCTCATCTTTGCTCAGCTTCATATTTCAAAGTTCTTCTTTGTCATGCTTGGACTAAATATGATCTTACAATGAATTTGGGCTTGTCTCAATTTGACTTTATAGTTTGAGCTTGTCTCAAGCTGACTTTGAATCTCTTCTTGGTTTGGCATCTTCTATTCTGATCTTATCTCTTGATTTCTGAAGCTAAGTTAGAGTCTCATCTCTTGGCAGATCTTGCATCTAACTGATGATCCTTCCTTTTAAGTTTGTAGATGAGACTCTTCTTTGAGCATTGGTCTTAGTTGATTTTTAGACTGAGCTTGCATCTGAACATGAGATATCATCTTATGCTTGAGTCTGCGTCTCATCTTGAGTTTCAAATATTGGTCTTCTTGATGCAACTTATTTCACTGTTTGAGCTCTTCTTGACTTGACTTGATGATTGGAATTCTTAGTAGAGACCCTTTCTGATTGTTGCTGAGACTTTACTCTGATATGCACCTCTCTCAACTTATGCTATCTTCCATTCAAAGCTTTTGAAGACTTTCTGATAAAGGATATGTTTTGAGGCCTTCTTCTAAAATTACCTTAAGCATATAGAACTTCTAAGCTTTGCCCATACTCCATAAATGATTCTGAAGTCTGATGTTTCTTAACACTAGGATTCTGATCTTTCTGAATTCTTCATGAGAATCCTGTCTTTCTAAGATCTCACATACAAAACATCAGTAACTTCAAGAATAGAAACATTAATTTTGATCAACAGGTTTGTTGTCATTAAAACCAAATCTCAGAGGGTTTTTGCGCTAACATGACTCTCCACCTGAACCTGCTTCTCCCATTGCCACTCAAGCTTGTCCAGAAGATGAGAAAAATGCTTCAAAAGAAGATAGCAAGGAGGAAAGCAATCCTTCTGAGGGCATAGGAGATAGCAATCTTGACTTGTTTCAAGATTCAGAGTATTCTCTGAAAAATGGGAGTGGAAAAGTGTGATTCCTGGAAGAATCTTCTTGCTAAGGGAGATAAGAAGAGGAGAATGGGATGTTGATCATTTCCTCCAGAAGCAAGGTTGGGGGGACTTTCTTCTTTTCAGGGAGCCCATTTATCTAAGGCTGATCAAAGCCTTCTATGCTTCTACAAGTAACTATAAGAGTGATGGGAACTCACTTGTTGCTGACATCAAAGGATCAACCATCATACTCACTCCAAGCATCATTGAGGAAGTTCTTAATCTTTCTGCTTGTGAAAATCATCTGTATGAAGACACTTGGTATGCTTCTGCAAGCATAACCAAAGAAGAAGTAGTCAGAAAAGTCCTTAGCCAACCTGACCTACCGCTTGTCTCTAGTAAACTCATTCCTATTTGTAGATTATTCCATAAAATGTGTTGTTATTCCATTCTTCCTAGAGCTGGAACCCTTGAGAAGGTTACAGATCAAGACTTACTGGTTCTATACCATTTGCTGATTGGAAAACCCCTTTCTCTGTCCTATTTGCTTCTTAGAAGCATGATTTATTCAACCAATCCACAGAGAGCCTATTCCAGTCTACCATATGGCATGCTTCTGACCAAAATTTTCAAATTGTATAATGTGCCTCTTGAGGATGAGGAATGTGAAGACAACTGCACCTTCTTTAATAGAGAGAACATTAAAAAAATGAAGATGGTACATCCCACACCTTCTGAGCTACTCTCCAGCAGCAGCAGTGAAGAAGAAGAAGCTTCATAAGAGGAAAAGGCTCCAAGGACCAAGAAGAAGAAGGAAGTTCTAAAGACTTTCTCCAGAAAAAGGAAGGGACCTACAACATCTTTTGAAGGAGAGCCAAGCAAAGTTCAGAAAACTTCTTCTTCTGGAGTTGAGAGAGAAGTTCCAGAATGTCTCACTCCTCCATCCTCATTTGAAGAAAAAGAACCATCACCTTTTGAAGAAGAAGAAGTTGTTTCTCCATTACAAACTGTTTCCAGAGAAGTTGAATCTGCAGAAGGAGATAGGGAAACATCACTTGCTTCTACAGAAGGGTTAGCAGTGAACACCTTGGCCATGCTTGCCACAACTCAGCCTGTCTCTCCAATGCTACTGTAGCTGCTCAAGAAGAAGGGATTGCTAAAGAAACTGTGCAGAAGGAAGAAAACCAATCAGCTCCTTCTGCAGGAACTTTTGGGACTGATTTTGTAAATCAATTTCTTGCATCCCCAATTCTTGATTCCTCTATTCCTGCACCTTAACCTCTCAAAGATAATATTCCTGTTGTGTATATCCATCTTTCATCCATGGAGAAGGATGAAGCTGCTGGACCAGAAGCTGCTGCTCCCACTGACAAATCTAAGCCTTCCTCTTCTCAATCCATTGAAAGACATGTGAGGAAGATTAAGGCAGATATAAAAAAAATTGTTCTCCAATGTCAATATCCTGCAAAATTCAGTAAATGAGATGATAGAGAGGTTTACACAGCACCAATTTTGGTTCAATACCTTTGTTCTGCCTGTCATAGCTCCTCAAGCACCACAGATGCCTTTCAATCAATACCAGCCTCCTCAGAATATCCTCCAACCAACTACCTCGTCATCTTCTGATCATTCTTCACCCTCCAAGTAGAAGAAGATGATGATTCTGCTTCTCCTAGACCACATTAGTTTCTTTTGATAGATGACAAAAGGGGAGTAGTAGGAGTAGTAGGTTGTTTGACATTGTTATGTCTTAGGAATCTGTTAGGAGAAATCAATTTCAGTTTGGCTTACTTTTTGTATGACATTGATTATGTCTCATGTTTCTGGAATGACTATTGAATGATCCTTGTCTTGTTTAATGTGATTAATGGAATTGTCTTTTGATGCTCAATTGAATTGTGCTTTCTCTTGCTACTATGAGTGTTTCATGAACTAAAAATGTATGAATTGGTTAACAGGAAAATTGCACCACAATTTTGTTAACACATTCTTCAATCAAAATGTGCATTTAAACTAACATTCTCAGCTATAACATCAACAATAAAATGAATGTCATAAATCAATCATATCCCTCAAAGATACCTGTATACATTCAGGGGGAGTATTTTTTTTTAGAATTATAACAATGTAAAACTTGATAGGTTGTCATCATCAAAAAGGGGAGATTGTAAGGTCCAAGAATCCCTTAAAAAGTGTTTTAATAATGACAACCAATCAAGATTTACTTGGAATAATTTGAACTTTAAGGACTAATGATTTTGTTTGAGTAAGTGTTCAGAAGATACAGGAAAAGCTTCTGCAGAAGATGCATCTCAGCAACAAAAGAAGGGAATGAATACTACTCATTCAAGAAGATAAATCTCAAATTTGACAAGAATGACAAATCTGTGAAAAAGAGACATAATACGTACTGAGAAATCATGAGAAGCATACTGCAATGTCAAATGACCCCTCCAGAAGATAAGAACAACCCTCTAAAAGAAAGAAAGTCATAATAAAATTACTTTAGAAGGAAGATTCATTTTGTAAAAGAAAGAGAAAATCCCATCTCAGGCTGTCAAGCATCAAGATATATTTAAAACATTTTCTGTGAGGTATAAAATTGATTATCAGAAGATGGATGACGGTCCTAAAGAAAAACCTTAGATCATTAAGTCTGCAGAAGGAGCAAATCATGTCAGGAACCAAAGGACAAATTGGATTCTCTATCTTCTAAGGTTATAGCTGTATAACAGACCTAAAAATACTCTCAATCAAGCAAATGATGAATTTCAAAAAGATCTGCAAGAATAATGCAATTCCAGATATCCTGCAGAAGGAAAGAATTGTTGCAGAAGGTGCAAATAAGGCAAAATTCAAATTAATCTTCTTCTTCTCATCTTCTCATAATTCCAGTGGACCAGCTGACTCTAAAATAAGTGAAAATACTATACTGGAAGAATTTATCATGTCTGCAGAAGAAAAGCTTTGAGAAATAGCCCAAAAACAACCTGCAGAAGATACTCTGCAGAAGGAAGAGCTGGTCAAACTTGACAGTTGTAAAGCCTGCACTTGCTGCAGCAGAGAAAGGGATATTTCCTGAGGCCAGCTGGATGTCCAACGGCTACTTTACTCTAGCCTTGTATAAAAGGAAACTTCCTCCTCACTATGAAGGCACCTCACTCCATAAGATACATATATTTCTGCTGTTTCACTTCTCCTATCTTCTGGAAATTTTCTCTCTCCTTCATTTATGTGATTTCTGGTCTGAAAAGCCTTGGAGGGAGTCTTGGCTCATCATTTTTTCTGCTATGCAAGAATTGTATTGATTTGAGCCTTGTATGTTCTTATTCTTTCTCATTTTCATTGTAAAAGTCTCAAGAGAGGTGTGCAGGTGCATATCCTTCTTCTGAGCAGCAAGGGAAAGAGTTTTCAGTGAGGTTTACTGAGTTTTGGTGATCTCAGTTTGTTTACAGAATCTGCAGAAGGTACTTGCAGTATTCTGGGGACTGAATCTTCTGCAGAAGGTTCTGCAGTAAGTATTCAGTGGATAATCTGAGTTTTTTAGGTTATTGTTAGCTTGAAGAGGCAGGTAAAGAATACTAGTGGTAAGGTTACCCAAGATGATTGTAATTTGATTAATAGAGTGAGAAAATCCTACAGGTGTAGGGACTGGACGTAGCCTCAGGTTGGAAGAGGTGAACCAGTATAAAATTTCTGTGTGCCATCTTCTTTACTCTCTCTTTACTATTATTTATCACTGCCATAGCACATAACTAAATATACATCTTCTGTGAAATTAAAATAAGCTAACCATTACCTTCTGTGAGTTTATTTCTTTGTACTAAGCCAAGGCAAAACCTTGAGCAGAAAAAGTGTAAAAAGAAATTGCAGAAATTTTATTCAATCAGAATTCAACCCCCCTTCTTGTGATTGAAGCCACAACTTCAATGACACAGTTAAGAACCTTTCTGTTTTAAGAATCTTTCCGACTGTTGCTTTTGTGATGATAGTATTTTCTAATTATACTGAGAAGCTTATGATATAAGTGTTGTTATGATCAAGGATGCTTCTAATGTCTTATTAATGTGTATGCTTCTAAGCCTGACCAAGTTGCTTCTGAGCCTGACCAAGTTGCATATGAGACTGACCTGGTTGCATCTAAGTCTGACCTTGTTGCATCTGAGTCTGACCTTCTTGCATCTGCTTCTAAGATATTGCTTTTTGATAAACTGTCTGTTTGCTTCTTAGATTCATTTATGCTTTTAAGTCTTGTCAAAAGTGTCTGCTTCTGAGTTCAACTTGCTTCTGAGCTTAGTTTGCTTCTGACCTCAGTTTGCGTCTAACCTCAGCTTGCTTCTGATTGTTGTTTCTACTTCTTTGATTTTCTTCTTAGCTTTACTCAAGTCTTCTTAACTGATGATACTTTCTTTATTACTTGAGACCTGATTCTTGAATCTAAGATGCTTCTTAAGATGATGAATCTTGGTGCATGGTTGATCAAGCTTCTTAACTTGATCTTGTTACCTGTCTTAGCGTATTTCTACACACTTAAGCATCTCAAATCTCATGAAACACATTAGTAACTTAAGAACAGAAAATCTTAAGTTTGATCTAAAGGTTTGTTATCATTAAAACCAATTCACAGAGGGTTTTGACTCTTACACAAGGAACGTCTCCCTTGGAGACATATAGTCTCACCATTACCTGAATCAATTATTAGTAAATATAACATACATAGATTTTCTTTCATTTTCTTATACATGAGGTCCTAGACCCTGATGGCCAAAGCAGAAGTTGTTTATTTTAACATGATGGTCCAAGACCTGTGATGGCCAAAGCCGAAAATGAATATTTATGTTTTTACTTGAGGAACATAAGGCATAGTTTTTCAATTGAAGTTTAGAAATTGCATTTCAAATGGGAAATGTCACATGCAACATGGTATTGGCTCCCAAAACCCCTCATAATCCCTATAAATCCAAACCCTAAGTCTAAGTATACTCATTTAACATACGTCCTCATGATTCACTAGATTCCTAGCGCAAGCATGAGTTATTACCACAACAAAATCACAAGCAAAGATAGAAGGGAATGGAGGAGGGGGACTATTTATGGAATTTTCAAACATAATGGAGGTGGGTGTGTGAGTTACACTTACCTCTAAAGCAGAAGGGGAAGATCTTG
This sequence comes from Sesbania bispinosa, assembly GCA_026901365.1. Lineage (NCBI taxonomy): Eukaryota > Viridiplantae > Streptophyta > Magnoliopsida > Fabales > Fabaceae > Sesbania > Sesbania bispinosa. The sequence continues at coordinate 810,421 of QLOH01000201.1, read as the reverse complement.
AAGGGTTGGGGAAAGGTTCCTCTTCCTCTTCTCTTCCTAGGGCGAGCATGACCAGAGCCCCTCTCTTCTTTCTGATATGAACCTTGAGGTTCTATTTTTCATGGACCTTAGAAATTTCTGAATAAACAACACTTTTCTTGACAAGTACTTTTTTTCTGTTCTTGCAATATTTTCTTTTTCTTTTCTTTTGCTATTTGTTTCTTTCTTTTTCTTTTCTTTTGTACGAGCACTCAAATAAAAACAAAATAGATGAAATATTAAATGATAACCAAGTAGTAACCTTGCCAAAACAATATTCAACCTTAGGAAAAATTTGATAAATAAATCACTTATAAATCAAATAAGACGTGTAGGAAAAATATGGGTTTTGAACTCAAATAATTCGTAGAAGAAGAAGAAGAGATAGGGATGGACGTCACACTTTCAAGGCTTGAAAGATAAGTCCTTGAAGATACACACACAAAGGTGAAGAACCTTTGATAATCTTCACTCTTGACTAGCAAGAAACTTAGAGAAACACTCTCAAAGTATAGGTAATTTTCTGCATCAATTTTCTAACCTTTCTTGCATGCATTAAGCATGTATTTATAGAGTTTACAAGGTGAATTAGGGTTATGCATTCAGCTGCATGTTCACGCCCCAAATCTCCCAAAATACCCTTTACACACTTCCCATGCAACCCTAATACATTACTAGGAAATAACTAAATTAAAGAGCAAAATAGCTAATAAAACTCAACCTAAGTGTGCTTGTGTGGCCGCATTTTCCCAACCAGAATTTTGGCACATGTGGCTGCAATAAACCTTAGGAAATAACCATCAAACATGAAATAAAGAGGCTATTCATGCAGCAATAAAATGGCCGCACATGACATCCACCATTCATCAAGTTCCATTCATTTTGTAACCTCCCTCTTCATGACTTGGCCGCCCTTTAATAGCCTTTTATTCTCCAATTTATAACCTTGTTGGCCCCTTCTTGATGACTTATAACTCAGCCAATTTTAGCACATGTTGGCCGCAACTTCCATTCATTTTGTAACCTCCCAAGTCATGATGATGGCCGCCACCTTGAAAGCTCTTCATTCCTCCATTTACTTCCTTGTTGGCACCTCTTTAAAGACTCTTGATTCAGCCAAATTGCACATGTGGCCGCACAAATTGATGAGATTTATGCGTCCCTATAGCTTCAAAATATGGCCAGATTCATGCTCTCTAGTATGCTTCCTTCCAACGGCTAGAAGACACAATTTTAATGTCATTCAACCTCATTACCATCATGTTTTGTAACCACCAGAAAAAGGAAACATAACCACCAAATAATTAAGCCTTGTGTCTTGTAACTCCCACATGTTTATTGAAAGCAAATAAAAACTAAAATTCAGCAAATAATTCATGAAGTGGCCGCCCACAATTGCCACATGTGGCCGCCCACAATGCCACTTCACTTGCTTGAAAATGCTTCAACTAGTAGTTGCATTAAATGCAACTGTCTCTCCATCAATTGGTCCATCCTCTTCAACCTGAGTGCAATTAATGAACTGAGGACTTCCATTAATGCTTTGCATGTTTTGAGACTGGACTTCTTTGATGATAAGTTGTAGTGCCTCCTTAGCCTTCCTAGCCTGCGCCCTTGTCATGGGCCCACCTAATTTGTTGACTGCTTGACTGATGTCCACATCACGCCCCCCTTCTTGAAAAGGATTTGTCCTCAAATCTGAAGGGTCCTCACCTGCATCAAAAAGAGTTAAATCAGCAACATTAAAGGTTGCACTAACATTATACTCACCAGGCAAGTCTATTTTGTAGGCGTTATCATTGATCCTTTCAAGCACTTGGAAAGGTCCATCTCCCCTTGGTTGAAGCTTTGATTTCCTTTGTTCTGGGAACCTTTCTTTTCTCATGTGTATCCATACCCAATCCCCTGGTTGGAACACCATTTTTCTTCCCTTGTTTGCTTGCTTGGCATAGCTCTCATTTTTCTTTTCAATTTGAGCCTTAACCTTCTCATGCATCTTCTTGACAAAATCAGCCTTAGCCTGCGCTTCCTTATGCTTAAACATAGAAATATTAGGCAAAGGTAATATATCAAGAGGAGTTAAAGGGTTGAATCCATACACTACCTCAAAAGGTGAACAATTAGTAGTACTATGAACAGCCCTATTATAAGCAAATTCAACATGAGGCAAACAATCCTCCCAAGATTTTATGTTTTTGTTCAAAATTGTCTAAGCAAAGTACCTAGGGTCCTATTAACCACTTCTGTTTGTCCATCAGTTTGGGGATGGCAAGTAGTAGAAAAGTAACTTGGTGCCAAGCTTTCCCCACAAGTCCTCCAAAAATGACTCAAGAATTTTGAATCCCTATCACTCACTATGCTTCTTGGCATTCCATGCAATCTGACTATTTCCTTGAAAAATAAATCTGCTACATGGCAAGCATCATCCACCTTCTTGCAAGGTATAAAGTGAGCCATTTTTGAAAACCTGTCAACCACAACAAACACAGAATCTTTTCCATTCTTTGTTCTTGGAAGTCCCAAAACAAAGTCCATGGAAATATCAGTCCAAGGAAATTCAGGAACAGGTAAAGGAGTATATAAACCATGAGGTTTGACTTTAGACTTAGCCCTTTTGCAAACAATACATTGGTCACATATTTTATGAACATCACGTTTCATATTTGGCCAATAAAAATTATCTTGCAAAATTTCTAAAGTCTTTTGCACTCCAAAATGTCCCATTAAACCCCCTTCATGTGACTCCCTCACAAGCATTTCTCTTATGGAACTTTTAGGCACACACAATTTATTCCCTTTAAACAAGAAATCATTATGCCTTAAAAATCCATTTTCTGATTTTTTTAAACATGCCACATACAAATCAGCAAAATCCATATCATCACAATACATGCTTTTCAAAGATTCAAGTCCATACAATTTAGCTTCTAGCATAGCAAGCAAGACATGTCTCCTAGAAAGATCAGCAACTATATTTCCTTTTCCTTTTTTATGCTTTATGACGTATGGAAATTGTTCCAAAAATTCAACCCATTTAGCATGCCTTTTATTTAATTTTCCTTGGCCTTTTAAATACTTCAAAGATTCATGATCACTATGAATTACAAACTCTTTAGGAAGTAAATAATGTTGCCAAGTCTTAAGAGCCCTTACCAAAGCATATAATTCCTTATCATAAGTAGAATAATTAAGTGCTGGACCACTTAATTTTTCACTAAAATAAGCAATTGGATGCCCTCTTGCAATAAAACAGCACCAATACCAACATTAGAAGCATCACACTCTAACTCAAAAGATTTTGCAAAATTTGGTAAGGCTAAAATAGGCGCATGTGTGAGCCTATCTTTAAGGGCAGCAAAGGCCGCCTCTTGCTTCTCCCCCCATTTATATCCCACATTCTTTTTAACAATTTCATTGAGAGGTGCAGCCAAGGTACTAAAGTCCTTAACAAACCTCCTATAAAAACTTGCTAAGCCATGAAAACTCCTCACCTCACTCACATTTTTAGGCGTTGGCCATTCTTGAATAGCCTTCACCTTTTCCTCATCCACTTGAACTCCCTTGGAGCTCACAACAAATCCCAAGAAAACAACATGGTTGGTACAGAAAACACATTTTTCTATGTTTGCATACAAATTTTCTTTTCTAAGCACATCCAAAACAGATTTCAAATGATTAACATGCATATCCAAAGAGTGCTATAGACAAGAATATCATCAAAGTATACAACCACAATTTCCCAATGAATTCCTTAAAACATGGTTCATTAATCTCATAAACGTACTAGCATTAGTTAATCCAAACGGCATAACTAACCATTCATACAACCCATATTTAGTTTTGAAGGCTGTTTTCCATTCATCCCCCTCCCTTATACGTATTTGATTATATCCACTTTTAAGATCAATTTTAGAGAAATGCAAGCACCATGAAGTTCATCAAGTAAATCATCTAACCTGGGAATAGGATGACGATACTTGATTGTGATGTTGTTGACAGCTCTACAATCTGAACACATTCTCCAAGTTCCATCTTTTTTTGGTACCAGAATGACTGGTACTGCGCAAGGACTCATGCTATCCCTCACCCATCCCTTGCTAATAAGTTCACTTACTTGCCTTTCAATTTCTTTAGTCTCTTGAGGATTACTCCTATAAGCTGGCCGATTTGGCAAAGATGCTCCAGGAATGAGGTCTATGTGGTGCTCAATTCCTCTCAAGGGTGGTAAGCCATCTGGAACATTTTCTGGAAAATATCCTCATATTCCTGCAAAAGAGATTTAACTACAGAAGGCAACTCAAATTTATCAAAAGTGTTAGTAGTCAAAAGATGGTTAGTACTAAACAACAAATAAAGTGGCTGTCTTGTACATAACACTCTCCTCACTTCTTTTCTTTTGCCAAACAAAGTTGTTTGCCCTCTTGATTTTCACTCTTTTTCTTTGGCTTTCTTCTTTTTCACGTTTTTCATTTTTCTTTCTTGAGCAATCTTTTCTCTCAATTTATTTTGATCCTCACTAACCTCTCTAGGTGATAATGGCCTCAAAAATTTTTTTGTCATGATACAAGAAAGAATTTTATTGTAAAGCCATCATGGATAGCTTTAGTGTCAAACTGCCACGGCTCCCAAGAAGTAGTGGCTGGCCTCCATGGGTACCACATCACAAAGTACCTTGTCTTGATATTTTCCTATAGAAAAAGGAATTTCAGCTTGTTGTGCACATGTACTTCATCTCCTCACTAAGCCATTGGAGTCTGTATGGCCTAGGATGTGGGTTGTAACCAAACCCATTTTGTTCACCAATCTGGAACTACAACATTAGTGCAGCTACCACCATCAATAATCACTAAGCAAATCTTACCATTGATTGAACATCGAGTATGAAAGATGTTCTCCCTTTGGTTTACCTCCTTGCCCACGGTTTGGCTTCCAAGAAGACGCCTAATCATATAGACCTCTCCCACATCAGCACGTGTATCATCATCACTGGGCTCCTCCTCCTCATTTTCTGATTCACTTGTGTATTCACCATTGTCCTTAAGAAGAATGGTCTTCTTAGTTGGACACTCATAGGCATAGTGCCCTCTCCCTTGACACCTAAAGCAAGTCACATCTCTTCCTCTTTTTGTAACCTGTTCAACATTTTTATTATAGCTTTACCTTGAGGACTAGGCACGGCTTGACTAGAGATTCAGCCACCTCCTTTTTAATTCTTTCCTTCCAATTCGCAGGCAAATTAGAAGAACTCCTCTTTGCAACTCCCTTTCTTTTTAATTGTTGCTCTACCTGAAGTGCCTTGTGTAGCAAGTCCTCCATCTCCACAAATTCCTGTAACTCCACAACATCTCTAATGTCATTACTCAAGCCATTTAGAAAACGTACCATAGTAATTTCAGAATCCTCTCTCTATGTTGGCTTGAACTAGCAACATCTCCATCTCCTTGTAATATTCCTCCACCCCTTTGCTGCCTTGAGACAATCTTTGTAGTTTGAGCTTCAAGTCTCTTTGGAAACCTAGAGGGAACATAGCGTTTCCTCATAGCCTTTTCATCTCCACCCAAGTATCCACCATTGGTTCTTCATCTCCGCGCCTTTCCCTTTGCAACTTGTTCCACCAAATTAAGGCATAATCAGAAAACTCAGTAGTGGCTAGTTTTACCTTTTGTGCCTCTGTGTAATTTTTGCATGCAAAACGTGCTCAATCTTGAGCTCCCACTCCAAATAGGCTTCTGGTCACTGCGTCCTTTGAAAGGTGGTATGATTAGCTTGACCCCTTGAATTCTTCCTTCATTTTTTGGTGGTGGTGGTGGTCTACCTTCTTCTTCACCAGTTTCTGGCTTGACTTCCAACGCATTCAATCTAGCATGCAGCTCATCATATTGCTGCCTCATATTCCTCTCTAATTGTTGGTAAAGAGCAGCAATTTGTTGTTGCAAATCCCTATTGTTCACTTCCCTTTCTGCCATGGTAACCACAAAGAAAATGTAATAGAATAAGGAAAATAGGATGAACTTTAGAAAACCTTACCACACTCGTGTATGCACACAAATTTGGCTTTTTCTAATGTAGCTCTCTTGCCTTTTTCCACTCTATTTCTCTTGAGTTTCTTACCACACCAATGAGGAAAATAAATCAAATAATTCACCAATCCTGTGTGCAGTCAAGAAAATAATAAAACAAGAAAAGCTAAGAAAAAAAATAGAATTTGTTAGAAGAAATAAGAAGAAATGATTCAGAAGAATTTCTAATAACCGGAGCTCTGATGACCAAATGATATGAACCTTGTGGTTCTATTTTTCATGGACCTTAGAAATTTCTGAATAAATCAACACTTTTCTTGACAAGTACTTTTTCTGTTCTTCGCAATATTTTCTTTTTCTTTTCTTTTGCTATTTGTTTCTTTCTTTTCTTTTCTTTTGTGCGAGCTCTCAAATAAAAACAAAATAGATGAAATATTAAGATGATAACCAAGTAGTAACCTTGCCAAAACAATATTCAACCTTAGGAAAAATTTGATAAATAAATCACTTATAAATCAAACAAGACGTGTAGGAAAATATAAGATTTGAACTCTAAACTAATTAGTAGAAGAAGAAGAAAGATAGGGATGGACGTCACACTTTCAAGGCTTGAAAGATAAGTCCTTGAAGATACACACACAAAGGTGAAGAACCTTTGATAATCTTCACTCTTGACTAGCAAGAAACTTAGAGAAACACTCTCAAAGTATAGGTAATTTTCTGCATCAATTTTCTAACCTTTCTTGCATGCATTAAGCATGTATTTATAGAGTTACAAGGTGAATTAGGGTTATGCATTCAGCTGCATGTTCACGCCCCAAATCTCCCAAAAATACCCTTTACACACTTCCCATGCAACCCTATTACATTACTAGGAAATAACTAAATTAAAGAGACAAAATTAGCTAATAAAACTCAACCTAAGTGTGCTTGTGTGGCCGCATTTTCCCAACCAGAATTTTGGCACATGTGGGCTGCAATAAACCTTAGGAAATAACCATCAAACATGAAATAAAGAGGCTATTCATGCAGCAATAAAATGGCCGCACATGACATCCACCATTCATCAAATTCCCATTCATTTTGTAACCTCCCTCTTCATGACTTGGCCGCCACTTTAATAGCCTTTTATTCTCCAATTTATAGCCTTGTTGGCCCCTTCTTGATGACTTATAACTCAGCCAATTTTAGCACATGTTTGGCCCGCAACTTTCCATTCATTTTGTAACCTCCAAAGTCATGATGATGGCCGCCACCTTGAACGCTCTTCATTCCTCCATTTACTTCCTTGTTGGCGCCTCTTTAAAGACTCTTGATTCAGCCAAATTGCCCACATGTGGCCGCACAAATTGATGAGGATTTATGCGTCCCTATAGCTTCAAATATGGCCAGATTCGTGCTCTCTAGTATGCTTCCTTCCAACGGCTAGAAGACACAATTTTAATGTCATTCAACCTCATTACCATCATGTTTTGTAACCACCAGAAAAAGGAAACATAACCATCAAATAATTAAGCCTTGTGTCTTGTATCTCCCACATGTTTATTGAAAGCAAATAAAAACTAAAAATTCAGCAAATTAATCGTGAAGTGGCCGCCCACAATTGCCACATGTGGCCCGCCCCACAATGCCACTTCACTTGCTTGAAAATGCTTCAACTAGTAGTTGCATTAAATGCAAACTGTCTCTCCATCAATTGGTCCATCCTCTTCAACCTGAGTGCAATTAATGAACTGAGGACTTCCATTAATGCTTTGCATGTTTTGAGACTGGACTTCTTTGATGATAAGTTGTAGTGCCTCCTTAGCCTTCCTAGCCTGCGCCCTTGTCATGGGCCCCACCTAATTTGTTGACTGCTTGACTGATGTCCACATCACTTTTCTCTCTCAAGAAAGCCAAGGAGTGTGGAAAAATGAGTGGGTGAACCCTAATTTTCTGTTTTTTAAAACTAATCTTGCGCGTTTTCGCTCAAGCGAGAACGATACAGAAGCTCTCTTGAGCATTTTTGCTTGAGCGAGAATACGATTTTCGCTTGAGCGAGCCCCTCCTTGCTCGAACGAAAATTATCCATAAAACTTCTCTGCCTCTTTTTGCTAGAGCGAGAATGTCCTCATTTGAGCAAAATATTAGCAGAGAATTTCCCATTTTGACTAATATTTTCGCCCAAGCGAGAATGGTCTTAGTTGAGCGAAATCCCACAAATGAAAACTCCAAATTCTCATTCCCCTCGCTCAAGCGAGCCAGTTCTCGCTTGAGCGAGAAAAGAGGGCAGTGTTATGTCCTCAGATACAGTTTTTAAACCCCTTTTTTCCTAATTCTTTTTATAAACATCTTCTTGTTATAAATTCACCTATGAAAATGATATTTAAACTTTCCCCTAGTTCCCCACTTCTATAACACTTTTTATTTCTCACATCTTAGCTTGGTTTTTCTTCTAAATTTAACCACGATCTAAATTCGATACGGAATACTTGGTTTTACCCTTAAACTCCCTCTAAAACTCTGAACCTCTAATCACTTTCCAACACTTCATTCTTCATCGAGTCCTTAACTTGTGTTTTTGTTATATTTTTTAAAACTCTAATTTTTGGGATGCTACATTTAACCCAATGATTTAAATTGGTTTGGTTGATGATACTCAATCCCAACATCCCGTATAACCCATTTTGTTTGGTTGAAAGGGATAACCCATTAAAAAAATGGATGGTGCTAAAATATAGGATGGGCCAAAACGTTGGCCCATTTTTCAATTTTTTCAATTTTTTTTCTTTCCTTTTCTCTTGTTTTTGGATGCGCTAAATAAGTCTGTCCAAATTTAAAATTGTATGAATTTTTTTTGGTTGAATAATATAGTCAAATAATTAATTTTTATGAAGTTAATTATCATTATATTAAATTTAAATTATATACATAATTTTAAATTATTAACAATTATAATATTTACACATTAAATATAAATTATTTGTTTTAAATATAAACACATATTTAATTTTTAAATATATTTATTATTATTAAAAATACATATATTTAAAGATAGTAATTATACAAGTAGATATATTTTACCTTTATTGCACATGACAAAATACTAGTTTTTTATACATAAAATTTGGCTCCCTAATTTTTTTGGTTAAGTTAGTCACTTTGATACTTAACAATTCGAGAGAGACGTTAATCATACAATAAGATGTATCATGATATATACAACAAAGAGAGAGAAAAAGAATGAGTTGTTTTGAGATGTAATGTACAACATGATGGAAGAAGACAATAAAATAAGGATTTAATTGATAAACACTTTACACAAATATTTAATAGTGTGTCACTACATTATTTAATGAATATGACACCTCATATGTTATTAAATTCAATAAATAATGTGGCAACATATCATTAAATATCTATGTAAAATTTCTTACACTGACAATATATATTAAACCCATAAAATACTTGTTATATGAATTATGTATATATTTTTTTTTATATAAAATCACATATATCTTTTGATACTCAAACTCGAGACTATGGATTAAATTTTATCCTTAGCAGCTTATCTCGGTGGTATATGAATTATTATATCTAAACATTTTTATTTACATCTGCCTCTAAAATTATATGACACGTGTCATGATTTGACTGGAGAGAGAGCTGAAATGTTTTTCCTTTTTCGGTGGTCGCTGCTTACTTGTTATTTTGACTCTGTAGGTTTTGTTCTGAGTCTTTCTCTGCATTCGATCGACAAAATTCACCGTCTCCCTTTCAATTGACTCTTCTATCTTCGCAAGGTAAGATACTCCTTTCTTTCTTTTCTTTTTGATGAGTATTATTTTTCTTCAAGTTAACCGATTACCGAATACCACATTTCAATTTATTTTTCTTTTACTGTATGGGGTTTTATTCAGTTTGTGTTGTTGAATATCGAGATAAGGGAATGCGTAATAGGAACTGTCTCGTTTCTGCAGAATCGATCTTATATCTATATCTAACCAAATCAATATTTAGTGAAATTTAGTGTTGGGGGACACAGGAATTGCCAATTACAAGGGTATTTTTAGAAAATTTGGTGAGCCTGATCGAAAGTCTCATTTATCCTCATACAACCTAACAACCTTTTTATCAATTTTAAGAACAATAGATTGTTTCCGTGCAATTTCACACACTTCGTTGTATTTCATTCATGAAGTATTCACATTTTAACATTTATAGGCGGAGGTAAACCACCACTTTAGTTCCTGAAAGTGTGGTCAACTGTTAATTAGTCTCTGAATTGAAAAACCATCAATTTAGTCCCTGGAAGTGTTAAACGTCGGTCCAGTTTAGTCCTTTTGTTTCACATTTTGTATAACTAACGTATAGTAACAAAAGAACTAATCTGACCGACGTTTAACACTTTTAGGGACTAAATTGACAGTTTTTTCAATTCAGGGACTAAATTGACAGTTGACCACACTTGAGGGATTAAAGTGGTGGTGGTTTACTCTTTATAGTCCTAGTTAGGTCCTCGACCTCCATTGGGATTGTGATTAACTGTTAGGCTTAACGTGGAATAACTTTATTGAATTTGGATAATTCTGTGTCTGTACTCTGATAATAGGTAGGATCTTCATGTTTGCTTGGATGACTACAATATTTTCATCTAAATATGTCATTATATAAGATTATGTTTTATGGTATTATGCTTTATATCTAAGTTTTATTTTTACTATTGTAATTGTTTAGATTCAAAGGGTAAGGGTTACTCAGTGTTTTTCTTTTTCCTTAATTTTTTTGCTAAATTAGATGGACTGGCAAGGGCAAAAGCTAGCAGAGCAGCTAAAGCAGATAATGCTGCTTGCATTTGCTGTGATTGCATTTGCAACAGGATATTTTATGGCTTCTTTCCAAATGATTGACCCTCATATATGCTGCTGGTGTGGTTCTCACTACATTGGTGACTGTCCCTAATTGGCCTTTTTCAACCATCATCCTCTCAAGTGGTTGGATCCAAGTGAGGTAGAAAAGCACCCGAAGCCCCAACCATCTGTGAATGTAAATTCAAAGAAGAAACCTGTTAAGAAATAGGTTTCCTTGACATATGTTTAGTACTAGTGTTTCCTTGAGTCTAAAAGTTCATGCTTTAACAGGATTTGCACTTCTTCTTATCTTCTTTTACTCCCTCTCCCATTCACTGGATATATTAGAATGTACTTTACTTTTTTTTAATTACAAACTGATAATTGTTTGCCTTTTAGATATGGTTTGTCTTGGTTTACTTGCCTTTCTGGTTTCTGCCTTTTTTCTAGTTCAGAATCAGATATCTCTAGGTAGTAGGTATTGATAATAATGGGGAAAGAGGAGCACTCATCTTCTTACTGTCAACCGTGTGCATATTTGGATTTTCGTTTAGAAAGCCCTAAACCATGGTTTTGGGGAAAAGTTTGTTGTCTCTTTTGTGTATGTTTGGTTTACAGTTGAGTAGAATTGATTCTAGAAATCAATGATTGAGATGAGTGATGCATGTTTTACGAAGCACGTTGGACGAAAGTGATTTAAAATCAATTTTGCGAAACCATAATTTTACACTGTAGCAACGGTAAAACAAATCATGGTTTTGTCCAAAGTATAGTTTTGGAATTTCAAAAAAAACAAAATCCATACTCTATTAGTGTATGAGTTTAATCATTCTCATGACATGAAAGCCAATGATTTCATAACTTCAAAAAAAAAAAAATATCCTCGTTATCTAGAGTTATAAATTAGGGCATGTTTGATTTGAGTCAAAATCATGTTATAAACGTGGATCCAGTCCAACGCTATCCACGTTTAAAACGTGATTTTGATGTTATCCAAACTTGCTATAACTTTTTTTACTTATTCAACTTTGATGGTTAAAAGGCCCTAGCTACATTTTGGATGAGCGATTAAGTTTGGTGCAAATTGTCTTATGTTCTCTCTCTCACACTCGCTTCTTTTTCTTTTTAGTGGCTTTTGTTTCTCAGTCACAAATAGAGAAATCTGCCACAGTTGTGGTTGTGGTACCTATATTGTGCCTTGTAGTATTGGCTTCTCTCCACCGGAAGTGTTTTGGCTGTGACAAGAAGGAATGAAATGCCAAGAAAGAGGTGCCTGATTGATACATTATTTTTTTCCCCTACCTCTGATATAAATACGAAGTGCATTATGGTTGGGCTGAAAAACGTCATTAGCTAATGACATTTATAGGTAAGTGTTTGTTGCAGATTACAAACCGAGTCAATAATTTTGGGTTGTTTCCTTACCATTGGAATGGAAGAATGGTTCACCGAGAAAATGAAACGAAACCAAAAATTGGCGTCTGCTGATGCTCATTCTCATTCTCAACTCGTGTCAATTCCAAACTAACTTTTAAGTTGAGGATTTAAGTAAACATTTATGGTTACATTAGCAAAACCAATTGATAAGTTAGCTCAATTGATAAGTTAACTAAAAGCTGATAAATTGCTAGATGAAAATCAAAAGTTGATAAATTAAACGTGATTGATAAAATTAATTGAAAAATGTAAAATGATATAAAAGGATATATTTATATGATTTTTATATAAATCAGTTTTATTTTTAATCTGTAGGTAAAAACATATATTTTTAAGTATTTCTAGTTCTATGTTTTTTAATTGATTTTGAAATCTTATCATTTTTATTAAATTAAAATAAAATAGTATAACTAAAATAAATAATATAATATCAAAAATAACCCAAATAGGGGGGATAGAATAAAAAAGGGTAATAGAAAAACAGTCGATGAGGGATAAGAATGAGAGTGGATGAGTGAATAATGAGAAAAGAACAAAAATGTAAAGATAATTGAAAAAAAATATTAAATTATTAAGGGTAAAAATAGAAAATAAAAATAAGGTACAAGTTAAGAAAATAAACTTGTTTATCTAACACGGCTAAGTTCGTATCAATGAGGTTAATTCAAGTGGTATATGTTTGATTTCTCTTAAGCAAGGTACCCGGGTTCGAGTATTGTGAATGAAAAAAATTCTTGCGAGAGTCAGCACTAACATGATGTGGATATTTCCGACTCGAGCACGATTGCCTCCCGTGTATAATACATGTGGTTTAAACAAAAAAAATTACGCCTAAGTTAGTTATACAAACTTATAAATTAATCAAATAAAGTATAAATTAACTTAGTGCATGTTTGTGTGGTTGTATCAAATCCACTATTGTATCATCCCCATGTAAATCCAACACATAGTTGGATTGAGATGGATGTGGATTTGAGGTTGAACGACGTCTTCCTAAACATGCAATTAAAGGTCATTAAACTTCAAAAGGTAGTTTCCGTTGCCAGATCTATGTCACATAAGGAGTGGTGCAACTGACCAGATCTCGAGGAGGAGGAGGAGGAGGGGTAGAAAGGCATGATAGACAGAGGAAAAAAAAGGAGGTGACCGGGAAAGGAGGAGAGGGAAATGGCAGTGAGGATGGAGCCCGTGCTAGGGAAGGCAGGAAAGTGGTAATGGAAAAGGGGAAAACAGGGGGGACTCTCACTAGGAGAGAGAGAGGATAACCAACCTAATGTGGGTAGAAAAACCCCTACATGTGGAGGAGGAAGGTCCCCAAAGGGGGAGGAAGGCCCCAAGTGAGGTCGCTGCTAGGGTTTTTTTTTTCTCTATTGCAACTTTTTTTTAAAGAGATCATGTAGTTGCATATATGTATAACATGTGAACCCACAATAGGTTTCAAAAAGCGCATTTCTAGTTATCGTATGTGTTTGTTGTTAGGGATCTCCAGCTTTGACATAAAAAAATTATGGGTAAAGAGTATATATGAACTCTAAATTTTTACTTTTTTTTTTACAAATAGATACTATGAACTTTCACTTTATCTTAATTAATCCTTTAACTCTCATTATTGTTACAATAAATCTTTTTATTAATATCAAGATAAACGATTAATAGAATCAATATCAATCTGACAAGATTTTGTTTTAAATATTAAAAACACTTAAAATAAGGAGTAACGGGTAAAATTCGCATTTTTTATTCTATAATTTTGTCAAATTTCAAGCACACTTGAAATTCTAAAAGTGAAACACAATGATGCGTTTTTTTCAGTTTAGGGTTTTTTCTATTTTTTAAAATATTTTTGAAACTTTATTTTATATGATTTTAATATTTTAAACACAAAATCTTAAAGGGTTAAGATTAGTTATGTTAATTATTTAATTTCTTGTTAATGCAAGGATCTATTACAACAATGCTAAGAGGGAGGAAAGAAAGAAAAGGGAGGAGAGAAAGAAGGGAGAAAGTTGGAGATTTGAGTGTTTGGTGGAGAGAAATATGAATGAGAGAAAGAAAAGTGTTGGATCCTGTGACACCCTTCTATCCCAAACTCTTATACATTAAATAAATCGAAATATATGAAGGTAACGTCCCACAACGGGTAAAAAGGTTCACAATTCTCATCGTATAAAACGTTACTTATTTCAAAAGTAAACTCATTTAAAATAGAAATAGCAGTCAAATGTTTCAAAATATTTTAAGCAGCGGAATCAACATCAAAATAACCTACTGGCCACGTAAGGCACTCCAACAGTTTACAAAATCTCTTCCTAACAAAAAAACATAAAGTAAAAACCCCAATGGTATGCCCTGATATCACAAGTATCAGAGCGACATTCCCTTCAATTACTACTCGACACTAGTTGTGTCATCAACACCTGTAAAATTAACCACAGGGTAACGGTGAGGAAAAGAATACCAACTCATACATACACATAGGAGATTACCCTATCCTCACCCACATATTTTCATCACACTCATCAAGTAATAATATACACAGAAATCTTACACCTTTATTATCAAACATCATATCTCATCACAATTATATCAATCACACTTTATAAAGCATCAAGTACATCCTCAATACTTAATACTCATCTCATCAATAATTCTCATAACATCATAATATAATTTAACTGCATCATTAATCATATTGCATGTTCATCAATCATCATGCACACCCAAACATCATCAATCATCATCATGAAATACATTGCATGTTCACCTATCATCATGCACACCAAAACATCATCAACATCATCATTAAATACATTGCATGTTCATCTATCATGCACACCAAAGCATCATCAACATCATCATTAAATACATTGCATGTTCATCTATCATCATGCACACCCAAAACAGTTCACCTCCCCGAGTTGCACTTCACCCCTCTCTAGGCTTGTGCATCTCGAGTACAATCACCTCCCTGAGTTACACTCCACCCCTCACTGGGCTTGTGTCTCTCAAGTACAATCACCTCCCTGAGCTACACCCCTCCCCTCACTGGGCTTGTGTATCTCAAGTACAATCACCTCCCTGAGTTACACTCCACCCCACACTGGGCTTGTGTATCTCAAGTACAATCACCTCCCTGAGGTACACCCCATCCCTCACTGGGCTTGTGTATCTCAAGTACAATCACCTCCCTGAGGTACACCCCACCCCTCATTGGGCTTGTGTATCTCAAGTACAACAACTCATATGCTCAATGCATAATCAACATCATAAAATCATCATCAGTCATCCTCATCATAAATCATCATAAACATCATTAATCACCATCATCATGATCATAACACTCATCGCATGCTCAATGCATCATTATATCATCATTATCACAACACACATTATATGCTCAATGCATCAATATATAATCATTATACACCTCATACCTCATACACTCAATACATCAATATATCATCATCACACATCCCATACCTCATCATCATAAACTCAATACCTCAATACATCAATACATCATCATGAACTCAATACATCAATACATCATCATCATAAACTCAATACATCAATACATCATCATCATACATCTCAATATTATAAACATCTAACATCAAATGGGATATTCATATCATCAACTCATCCACAATCAATAATCTATAAACAGCCACTTAACTCTCTTAATTCCACAAACAAATTATATAATTAACACCAAATAATTAGAGGATCACAATGATTACAAAAACAACACTCTCATACTCATTTTTGACCTGGTAATCGATTACCAAACAGCTGTAATCGATTACCAGAGGCGATTCCTCAATTTTGGAGTCTTCAAGTTTTAAGCTTAATGACCTTGGTGCACTAATTTGGAAATATCTATAGTTCTAGGTGTCCAATTAAGATAATTCCACTTTTATTAGAACGTTAAGATCCGGGGCTTCAGTTTGATATGCTATATGATAGGGTTCCGAGCTCGTTTGCACTCTTAACAAATGCATTCTTTCTCAGGTGAGAAAGTTGTCAAAACTCTGGTAATCGATTACACACCATCTGTAATCGATTACCAGCAAACAAACTCTCTGGTAATCGATTACCAGCAAGCCAAAATCACTTCCTTGCTGGCCAGAACACTCTGTAATCGATTACCCGCGACACGAGATGACAGTTCTTGCGATTTTTACCCCTTTTTAACCCTCTTATTCAACCTCTAATCAATCCTTAAGATTAATACATCAATCATGCACGTTTATATCAAACAAAAACACCAATCTTTACACAGATTTGCACAATTATTCCATCAAAATCCCAAATCATCAAACCCTTATTTACCCCATTTTCGCTATTCTCGCTACCCTCTTCTATTTCAATCAAGATTCACCAAGATTCACAGAATTAATCATCAATCAACATGTTTTCATCATACAATACTCAATATATATATATATATATATCAATTTCGAATTTAGAGTCTTAGAGGGTCTTATTGTTGCCCTCACTACCCAAGCACCTCCCACATGCACATACAAGCAGCACCCTCTCCCCCCACCGTACCTTAAGTGAAGATCGAATAACAGTAAGGAAGGCTCTTTCTTGATTGTTGATGATCACTCTGCAGCAACCTCCTCTTGAGACTTGGTTTCTCCCATCCTCTCTGACGATTTGAAGAATAAGGATTAGGGTGAACTGATAACCCCTCCGTACTAAAATGCCTATATGGGCTTGGGCCCATCCTCAACCCCCTTATCTTCTTTTTAAGTTTTGAACTAGCTTTATAGATAAAACTACTCATAATATTAATTATATTATTATTTATTTATTTCTTCTACTTTATAAATTTAATTTTATTTTATTTTACTTAATAAAATTTAGGATGTTACAACTCTCCCCTCCTAAAAGAAAATTCGTCCTCGAGTTTTACCTGAAGCGAATAACTCTGGATAAGACTCCTTCATCTTCTGTTCAAGTTCCCAAGTAGCACTCTCGGGTGTAGGTCCTCCCCAGATTACCTTAACTAAAGGAATTTCTTTACCTCGAAGTTGTTTCATCCTCCGATCCTCAACTCTCACCGGCATGGTTTCCATCGTCAGGTTCTCCTTTATCTCAAGGTGATCCGACTCAATCACATGCGAAGGATCATGAATGTATTTCTGGAGTTGAGAAACATGGAAGACATTATGAAGGTTTGACAAATGTGGAGGTAAAGCAATCTGATAGGCTACATTGCCGACTCTTTTGAGAATTTGGTAAGGACCAATGAATCGAGGTGTAAGCTTTCTAGACTTTAATGCCCTACCAACCCCAGTCCACGGAGTGACTTTCAGGAATACATGATCTCCTTCTTTGAATTCCAATTCCTTCCTCTTATTAGCATAGCTCTTCTGCCGACTCTGAGCTGTCCTCATCCTCTCCTGAATTACCCTAACCTTATCGGTGGTTTGCTGCACTATCTCCGGTCCTAATGCAAGGCTCTCTCCCGGCTCACACCAACACAAGGGTGTTCTACACCTCCTACCATACAATGCCTCAAAGGCGCCATACCTATGCTAGAGTGAAAACTATTATTAAAAGTAAACTCTATCAAAGGTACGAAGCTATCCCAACTACCCCTTTGGTCTAACACGCAAGCTCTAAGCAAATCTTCTAAGGATTGAATGGTTCTCTCGGTCTGACCATCAGTTTGAGGGTGATAAGCTGAGCTAAGCCTAAGTTGGGTCCCCAAGGCCTGCTGCAAACTCTCCCAAAATCTAGAGGTAAACCTGGGATCTCTATCAGAAACTATGCTAGATGGTATGCCATGCAACCTCACAATCTCACTGATGTAAATCTGAGCTAGTTTCTCTAAGGAGTACTTAATATTAATGGGAAGAAAATGCACACTCTTAGTTAACCTATCCACAATGACCCAAATAGAGTCATGCCCCCTTACAGTCTTAGGCAAAGCAACTACGAAGTCCATAGAGATGCTATCCCACTTCCACTCAGGTATACTTAAGGGTTGAAGTAATCCTGAAGGCTTCTGATGTTCTACCTTAGACTTTTGGCACACTAAACAAGCACTCACAAACTCTTCTATGTCTCTCTTCATCCTAGGCCACCAAAACACTTTCTTCAAGTCCTGATACATCTTAGTCAATCCTGGGTGAAAACTAAGCTTACTCCTATGCCCCTCTTCAAGCACTAAACACTTAACGGTAGGTTCACTAGGAACATACACTCGGTCGCCAAACCTTACTACCCCATCGGTACCTAGAATAAACTCTCCACCCTTGCCTCCTTCCATAGCCTCTCGCCTAAGCACCAAAAAGGGATCCTCCAATTGAGCTTTTCTAATATCACTCAATAGATCATTACTTACTCTAATCATCCCTAACCTCACACTATCTGGAGTCACCTCACAAGCTAAACTCAAATCCCTAAACTGAGTCAAAAGATCCATTTCCTTAATCATCAGGGAACTAACATGAATGGATTTCCTATTTAAAGCATCAGCCACTACATTAGCCTTTCCGAGATGGTAACTCAACTCAAAATCATAGTCCTTAAGAAACTCTAACCACATTCTCTGCCTCATGTTCAGCTCTTTCTGATCAAACAAGTACCTAAGGCTCTTATGGTCACTAAAACCTCAAATCTGGAACCATACAAGTAATGCCTTCATATCTTCAATACAAACACTACAGCCGCTAACTCTAGGTCATGGGTAGGGTAGTTTCTCTCATGGATCTTCAATTGCCTAGAGGCATAAGTTACTACTTGACCCTCTTGCATTAACACCCCACCTAAACCCATCTTAGAGGCATCGCAGTACGCTACAAAGGATTTGCTAAGATCAGGCAACACTAACACTGGTGCACTAGTCAACTTTTCCTTAAGGGTTTGGAAGCTAGACTCGCACTTACTATTCCACACGAAGGCAACTCTCTTCCTAGTCAACTCAGTCAAAGGCAAAGCTAACTTAGAAAACCCCTCTATGAATCTCCTATAGTACCCAGCCAACCCAAAGAAACTTCTAATTTCGCTCACTGACTTAGAAGCCTCCCATCTGGACGAGAATACGACTCACCCTTGCAAGCAGATTCAGACTTGTTTTGCTTCCTGATAGGTCCTCCACTCTTATAATGCGTAGCTCTAGCCCGATTGTCTTCGTCGTACACCCTACGTTTATTCACTAGCTCGTGAAATCGCGCAATTCCCTGGTAGTTGAACACTTGCTTGATCTCTGGACGAAGACCACTGATAAACTTTACGCACTTTGATTCTTCCTTAACAGCTCCCTCATATGTAGGACAGAATCGAACTAACGCTTCAAACTTGGATACGTAGTCCGCCACGGTGCCATCTCCTTGTTTTAACTCAAGAAACTCCATCTGCTTCTTGTTACGGATATCGTGAGGAAGGTACTTCTCAAGGAACTGAAGTATATGGTTGAATCACAAGAAGGGGGGTTGAATTGTGATTCTTTTAAAATTCTGCAATTATATCTTCTAATAAAATTATGCTCAAGATAAGTTCTTGGTTGTTTATTAGAAGATAGATCTCCACAAGTAGAATTGTAAGTATTAATGCTTATTATGATGAAAATAGGATTCCTTTGGAGGAATCAATTTAGTTGCCACTTACTTAGGTATTATTAGTTTTGAAAGCTTTTTGTGCACATGCAGAAGTTAAGAAAGTAAGGGAAAGAAGAAAACACAAAGGTTTTTATACTGGTTCACCTCTTCTAACCTGAGGCTACGTCCAGTCCCTACCTTTTGTAGGATTTTTCTCACTAACAAATCAGTTACAACCTTTGGGTACACACTACCACTAGTATTCTTTTTCCACAGCCTCTTCAGGCTTTCTACAGAATCACCAAACTCACAGAAACGGATATTTGCTTACTGCAGCTCCTTTTGCAGAATCTCAGACACAGCAGAATTCTACAGAACTTCCTTCTACAGATTTTGAATTTTCACAAGCTCACACCTGAGCCTTACAACCTTTCCAAATACTTCACCTTATATGTCACAGGAGATTTCACAATATGCGAATCTCCCTGACCTTTTAATCACATACAAACAGAAAAGGTAAAGTACAAAAAGCTCACTAAAATACAATCAGAGTTGCAGCAGAATATTCAAGTGAGCAAAACTCCCCCTCAACAATTTGTATAAGCAGATTAGAAAGAATTTGAGGAGAGAGAAAAGGTTCCAGAAGCTGGTAGTGAAAGAGCAGAGATTATTTTATGCTTCTAGAGTGAGATGTGTGTTCCATTGTGAAGAGAGCATCTCCTTTTATAGGTGAGGAGCCTTGTAGCCGTTGAAATGCATCCAAGATGGTCCAGCTGTGTTGCTGTGATAAGTCTCTTTCAAGTACAGCTGCAAAAGCTGACAGGTACAGCTGGCTGTTTGACTGATTTCTTGCTTCTGCAGAACCAACTTCTGCAAACAGCAAAACTGGTTCATTTCTTCACCCTTCCTTCTGTGAATGATCTGAGGATGATTTCTGGATAAATCCAAGTGTATTTCAACTTGTGTTACTCAACCAATTTAGTAAGGAATTTATTTAAGGATCATTGAGAGATTTGATTCTTCTGCAGAACTCATTTTTACATATTCCTTCTGTAGGATTGCTTCTGATCAACTGCGGATGATTCTCATGCTTCTGTGACATGTTCCATGTTCTGCATTTGATATCTTCTGAGAGTTTCTTTAAAAAGTGAATTTCTCTTCTAAAACAATTTCATTAAGAGCTTTTAGATTGCTTCCTCATGCTTCTGGAGTCTGTGAAGTGTGTTTGTCAGCTTCTGGAAGCTTTTCATATTTGTCCTTCATAGATTTGTCATTCCTTTAATTTATAGTAAATTAAGGGAGCTTTTTATATTTGTCCTTCTGCAGAATGATACCTGTTGCTTCTGGACACATTCTCAAATGAAATGGTTAGTCCTTTTAGAATCAGAATTATGCTAAGTTGTATTTGATTTGGTTGTCATAATTAAAACCACTTTGAAGGGATTCTTGGACCTTACAGGAACAACCCCTTGAAGTTATCCCAGCTCAACGCGGTGCCCTCATCGATCATCCTCTGATAAGTTCCCTGCCACCAGAACCCGACATCCCCTGATAACATGAATGCGGCTGACGTCACCTTTTGTATCATCGGGTAGTCCATCGCTCTAAAGATCTTCTCAATCCAGTGATATGCCCTGATGTCACAAGTATCAGAGCGACATTCCCTTTAATTACTACTCGACACCAGTCGTGTCATCAACACCTATAAAATTAACCACAGTGTAACGGTGAGGAAAAGAATACCAACTCATATATACACATAGGAGATTACCCTATCCTCACCCACATATTTTCACCATACTCATCAAGTAATAATATACACAGAACATCTTACACCTTTATTATCAAACATCATATCTCATCACAATTATATCAATCACACTTTATAAATCATCAAGTACATCCTCAATACTTAATACTCATCTCATCAATAATTCTCATAACATCATAATATAATTCAACAGCATCATTAATCATATTGCATGTTCATCAATCATCATGCACACCCAAACATCATCAATCATCATCATAAAATACATTGCATGTTCACCTATCATCATGCACACCAAAACATCATCAACATCATCATTAAATACATTGCATGTTCATCTATCATGCACACCAAAGCATCATCAACATCATCATTAAATACATTGTATGTTCATCTATCATTATGCACACCCAAAATAGTTCACCTCCCCGAGTTGCACTTCACCCCTCACTGGGCCTGTGTAGCTCAAGTACAATCACCTCCCTGAGTTACACTCCACCCCTCACTGGGCCTGTGTATCTCAAGTACAATCACCTCCCTGAGCTACACCCCACCCCTCACTGGGCTTGTGTATCTCAAGTACAATCACCTCCCTGAGGTACACCCCACCCCTCACTGGGCTTGTGTATCTCAAGTACAACAACTCATATGCTCAATGCATAATCAACGTCATAATAACAAGTACATCATCATCATCATCATAAAATCATCATCAGTCATCCTCATCATAAATCATCATAAACATCATTAATCACCATCATCATGATCATAACACTCATCGCATGCTCAATGCATCATTATATCATCATTATCACAACACACATTATATGCTCAATGCATCAATATATAATCATTATACACCTCATACCTCATACACTCAATACATCAATATATCATCATCACACATCCCATACCTCATCATCATAAACTCAATACCTCAATACATCAATACATCATCATGAACTCAATACATCAATACATCATCATCATAAACTCAATACATCAATACATCATCATCATACATCTCAATATTATAAACATCTAACATCAAATGGGATATTCATATCATCAACTCATCCACAATCAATAATCTATAAACAGCCACTCAACTCTCTTAATTCCACAAACAAATTATATAATTAACACCAAATAATTAAAGGATCACAATGATTACAAAAACAACACTCTCATACTCATTTTTGACCTGGTAATCGATTACCAAACAGCTGTAATCGATTACCAGAGGCGATTCCTCAATTTTGGAGTCTTCAAGTTTTAAGCTTAATGACCTTGGTGCACTAATTTGAAAATATATATAGTTCTAGGTGTCCAATTAAGATAATTCCACTTCTATTAAAAAGTTAAGATCAGAGGCTTCAGTTTGATATGCTATATGATAGGGTTCCGAGCTCGTTTGCACTATTAACAAATGCATTCTTTCTCAGGTGAGAAAGTTGTCAAAACTCTGGTAATCGATTACACACCCTCTGCAATCGATTACCAGCAAACAAACTCTCTGGTAATCGATTACCAGCAAGCAAAAATCACTCCCTTGCTACCCAGAACACTCTGTAATTAATCGATTACCCGCGACACGAGATGACAGTTCTTGTGATTTTTACCCGTTTTAAACCCTCTTATTCAACCTCTAATCAATCCTTAAGGTTAATACATCAATCATGCACGTTTATATCAAACAAACTCAGCAAAAGCACCAATCTTTAAACAGATTTGCACAGTTATTCCATCAAAATCCCAAATCATCAAACCCTTATTTACCCATTTTCGCTATTCTCGCTACCCTCTTCTATTTCAATCAAGATTCACCAAGATTCACAGAATTAATCATCAATCAACATGTTTTCATCATACAATACTCAATATATATATATATCAATTTCGAATTTAGAGTCTTAAAGGGTCTTATGGTTGCCCTCACTACCCAAGCACCCCCCACATGCACATACAAGCAACACCCTCTCCCCCACCGTACCTTAAGTGAAGATCGAATAACAGTAAGGAAGGCTCTTTCTTGATTCTTGATGATCACTCTGCAGCAACCTCCTCTTGAGACTTGGTTTCTCCCCTCCTTAGCGTTTCTCTCTCTGACGATTTGAAGAATAAGGATTAGGGTGAACTGATAACCCCTCCGTACTAAAATGCCTATATGGGCTTAGGCCATCCTCAACCCCCATATCTTCTTTTTATGTTTTGAACTAGCTTTATGGATAAAACTACTCATAATATTAATTCTATTATTATTTATTTATTTCTTCTACTTTATAAATTTAATTTTATTTTATTTTACTTAATAAAATTTAAGATGTTACAGATCCCACCATCTTTTTTTTTCTCCCAAAATGGGGATAAAAATGGATCTCACATTTAAGTTTTCATCTATACCCTTTAAAAAATAATACTTTATTCTCTCCTCTTTATTTTAGGAGCAATTTTGTCTTTCTATACAAAATTTTTGAGAAAAATCATCAATTCTTTCTCTACCTTTTCTTTCTCACCTATTTCTTCATAAGCTTTCTCACCTATTTCTTCATAAGCATCTCAAGCTTCTCACCTATTTCTTCATAAGCATCTCAAGCAACTGGAATTTCGCTATGTTTAACAAAGTGTATGTAGAACCTTTAGTGCCGGGTTGTAAAACCCCTTACCAATACCAAATCCCTCAAGTCAAATATTGTCTTATGAACTAACTGCTCTAATATAAAATGATCGTTCACAAAATAAGCATGAATGTTGCATGTAATTCAATGAGTAAATTAACAAATCAATCCCTGACTGACTTTTTTTAGGGTCATGTAATTTAGTCCCTGAAAAATAGAAAACCCCAATATACTCCCAACCTTTTTATTTTTTCTTTTACTATAGTCCAACTGTGTGTTTCGCATTAATTTTTTTACGACGTGTCACGTTTAGTGACATTCTGTCATACTATTTGTCACTAAACTGTCCACGATGACACAAAAAAAATGTGGTTTTATTAAATTTATAGCTTGAAAGGCTTCAACTCCAACAGTCGTGTACTTCCATTATCTCCGCTTTTCTCTCTTCTCCCGGTCTCAACCTCAATGACATTATTTTTGTGCCCCGATGGCAAACAGTGTAACAAAGTGTCACGTTTCACTAAATGTGACACAGCGTAAAAAAAATTAATGGAAAACACGGTTGAACTATAGTGAAAGAAAAAGTAAAAAGTCAGAAACTATATTGAGATTTTATATTTCTTAAGGACTAAATTACATGACCCTAAAAACGTCGAGAACCGATTTGTTAGTTTACTCGTAATTCAATTATCGGTAATCACCATGTATCAAACATTGCATTAGTGTCATCTGCACAGGGACTCTATACACGATTGAACCTAGGTGACAGAAGACTAAGGTCAAACAAAACAATGATAATGGGAATTCAGTAGACCCGAAGACACAAGCCGATGTGCAGAAAGGAACTATTTACAATCTATACTCCGAGGGTCATCAATTTTTCAAGGGTTTTCATTCCTCAAAGCCTTTAAAACGGGATCATCCTCCTCATCAAGCAAATTGTCATCATCATCCAATTCATCTAAAATTGACTGGTTAATCCTCTTTCGAGATTGTCTCCTATGCTTCTTAGGTTCCAACCGTGGTTCTGCTTGCTGAACACCCATATCTCCCATTTTGAACCTGCCAAAAAAAATGTATTGATAATCAGATCATATAATGGTGTCCTAGTTGATTCAATAATTTATTATGGTTGTTGAATTATATCACAACATAATCTCGCGTAAATAACATTATTATGGTTGTTGACTTTTTGTTAAAAACCTCATTACAATTTTTGTACAGTTTGATAAGCACTATCTTGTAGAAAGGACAACTTGCATCATGAACTTACTAGTATATCCCAGTAAGAAATCTTTTGCATGGCTATATATTCCAGGAAGGATTCCAATAGTCAGCAATTGTTTTTCAACTAAAGAAAGTCTTCCATTAAAAAAATGTGTTTATATATTCCAACATGAGATTTGACTCCTTTAAAGTGAGGGAATTATTTTAGAGAGTAAAAAAAAATTACAGCCATTGATTGAGAAAGTAAATGCACATAAATGCATAATCACCATCTCAACCATTGAGTGAAAAATCAATAGTTGTATTTGCTTACTTTACCCTTTAAAGTGACACCTTCACTTTAGATAAGTCAAATCCACTAACATGGACATAGTACAAAAACAGGAGCTGTGGGATCATAACTACACATCTTGCAGTTTATTTGTGGACTACATACAATCAGCTATTCAGCTTCCATTCCAGGAAAGATACTTTCACAAAGTTTTCATTTTCCACAATCCTTAACGTGTAAAGATTGGGGAAAAGAAAAAGTTACTTAGATAAATCAGGTTCCATGTTTTAAGCAATTTGGTAGCTTTTTTTGAGGGTTGAAATACAAATGCTATTATATCTGTATGAAATTCATGTTTACATCTTATATATTAACACGTACAAATAGAAGAATCAGCTTTTAACAATGTATAGCACCCTCATGTCCATAATCACAAAATCTGCTTTTATGAATAAACAATAAACAAAAATCCAAGAATTGTATTCCTTGATCCAAGTATCATATCGTTCAATTACCTGAGAGAAGTGTTGGTTTTCAATCAATCACAAAAATAAATTGCTTATCATACCTTACGTCACCTTCTCGTTTAGTTCCAAATGTCCTCAACTGGAACTCCTCTCTGATTCTAATTTCGTCAAGGAGTTGAAAATAGAATGAATATCTTTCCCAATCCCCCTTCACAATGCAGCCAGGTTCACCCAGATGCAAGCAATTGTTAAATGAACATTTTGCAGGCTCATTGGCACTAAGCATTTTCCTGACCTGAATAGAGGAAAAAGCATATAAAATCAACCTGAACAGGAAAAAAATGTGTTCACAACAAATTTAGTCAGATATAGCATAAGCAGTACTAACTTCAGGAAAAGTTTGTGCAAGAGATTGCTTTGTCACTTTCAATAAACTAGGCTGGTTAAATCCAGGAGTATCAGCAAGAAAACCCCCTCCTGATAAAGGAAGCAGAGAGACATGGCGAGTAGTATGCTTCCCTCTGCCGCTTCTTGTTGAAACCTCCCCAACACGCTGATCCTCAAACCACTTGCTGCCTAAAATCTGAGAAACAATACATGTACACAAGTGATACAAATATCATACACTCATACACATAGTTGAAGATATCAAAAGACCAAAAGCCAAAACCCACAGGTTCAAACCAATTTTCCCCTTCTGCAGCATCAGAAACACGGGGATTGCTTCTAAGGGCATTGATCAAACTTGACTTCCCAACTCCACTAGGACCCACAATAACCGTTGTTTGATCCCTCAATTTGAACGCAAGAAGATCAAGGTTATATCCAGATTCAACACTGCAAAAAATTGGCTCGTAGCCCCAGTCACGCAGCTTAGCCTTCCAGGAATCCATGGTCTAGACAAGAGTGAAAGCAATAACTTCACATCAGAAGACAATCACAGCTGGATTCCATGTTTGCAACATAACGATAAAAACTCTGTATCTCATAAGCCAAACACAACAACCAAACTTTCAGTTAAGCGTTCTAGCAACAGGTCAAGACACATTCTTCATTTCTTCAAAATTCAAGTGCATATTTTCATTATAAGGTGTGTGCTTATGCAACTATATTGACAGAAATCTAATAGGATAAATTTTTCAAAAGTTATGATGACTTTCAATTCAATGCCTACGAATCTTCTAACTAATAGCTTCCTGCATAAGTTAAAATTAGCTTCTGCTCCTCAACTTAACTTTTCAGAAGCTTTCTCATCTAATTTCTATGTAAGCATATAAGGGTTTTTCATGAGTTAGGAATCAAATTCTTATCTCAATTTAAAAGCTCTCATAACCTAGAAGCCTGAACTCTACTATTCTTGCTACCAAACACAAAAGGCTATCTACAATAATCAAGAACCTAGAATCATAACCACAATGCCATTGTGTCTATGCAAACAGTGTCAACCTCTTTATCCACAAGCTCCATCTTGTTGAGTGCTAGCGTGAGAGGGATCCCAGTGGATTCAGCTTCCACCAAAAACCTGGTGAGCGTAAAGGGCTCAGGCTTGGGTTGCTCGAGCGAGAAAAGGACGAGTAAATGGTCGACGTTGGCGACGGGAGGGTCCAGAATCTCGGAATTTCGCTGGAAAACGTTCTCAATCATGCCCCTGCGATCCACCCAATCGATGGAACCTACGAGAACCTTGTCTCCAACCATCACCCTGCGCTTTATCTTCTTCAGCAACGCCCTCACCACGCACAACAGCTCGACCCCTTGGAAGCTTCCAGAAGGTTCTTCGGGGACGATGACGCGCATGAAGTTGGCCTGAGAAGCAGCGACGACGCCGACGGCCTGGGATTCGGAGAGAGGAGGGTTGTCTTCGTGGGAAAGGACGGGAGCGAGAGAGGAGAACTCCTTCAAGGTGTGCTTCGCTTTCAGGAGATTCTTGTTGGGGGCTTCTTGTTTAGGGTTTTGTTGCCTGGCGACAATTGGGAGGCACCGGAACCGCCGGAGAAGGAGAGGGGCGGCGGAAGCCACCGTGCGGTGGCGGAGGATGGAGGAGAAAGATGCTGCCAGCGACATGTGAGTGAAAGTCAGTCACACTGAATTAATTAAACTTTGCTGCTAGTATCAAATTTTAAAGCTAAATAAATAGATGAAGTAAGAAAGGGTGCAGGCTAGGTTATGGTACACAAGCATTCTCAGACGTAGAAAAAAATATTAAATATATTGGATGGATGAGATTGACGCTCACTTATCCGGTTGTGGGGTTTTCATTTGGTTTATGTTATTTAATATGTGGTCCTTAATAGGTATATTATTGTATGGAGCTTTATTTGTAAAGAGATCCCCTAATTTTTTAAGGATCGAAAGTTTTTCCAGAAGTATTTAAAGAGTAAACCACTATTTTAATCCCTGGAAGTGTGTCCATCCATCAATTTAGTTTCTGATTGAAAGAAACTTCACAAAAAGTCAATTTAGTCCCTGTAAGGTTAACTGCCAGCGTGGCTTGCTGATGTGGCTCTGTGTTAAACATTGAAACTTTCAGGGACTAAAAACTAAAGTAATTTCTGAGAAAAATTTTCTTACCAATAAATTATAAAAATAATTACTAATTAAAAAATTAATAATTTAAATTGTGATAATATATAATAAATTATGAAATTATTACAATTTTACTTATCTTTTTATCAATAGTTAAAATTTTATATTTTATTCATTAAAGTATAAGCCATATTTTACATAATTTAAATTTAAAAGAAGATAAATTGGGATTACAAAAAAGAGAGAGTATATCATTTTTCATTTTTATAATTATAAAGAAAATTGGGATCTATGTTCAATTTTTTTATATATTAAATGGAGAGAAAAATATATATTTAAATAGAATAATTTTGATAATTTTACCTACTTATTTTTGTTATATAACATGATGTCTATTTAATTTTTTATTTTTATCATGAGTAAAATTCTTTTTATTTATCCCTAATAATTGTCCTCTAGATGAATGGGTGGGATTTGCACTGTGTTTCCTATTAATAAGTTATTCAAGAGGTCTTTATTATGTTACTGATAGCGTTACAGTCATAGATAGATATAAAAATTTAGTTTTATATTTAAGTATGGAACGAGGAACAAAAAGGGGGTGATTCAAAGGAAAATCATGTAAGGATGGCTATTTTGCTAAGTAATTTATTCAAGTGAAAGAAAAATTTGCCTCAATCATTTTCGTTCATGCATGTGCAAGTGTAACTTCAAAAAGATTCAAAGCAAGGTCTAAAGTAACAAATTGCATGGGTAAAAATCACACAAGAAAGAAAGTTTAATTTATCAACAAGGCTCAAATCCTCACGGCTAATGACTATCAAAATCAATCCATTTAATTCAAATTTATGTTGTCATACCAATTGATCTCAAGATGTTAGGCAATTAGTTCAATCATGTTATGAAATCTTAAAATTGCCTCTTTCTTTATGTTTGTTTTACACTTGTTAACTTTATTAGAAAGCTTAAAAAAGAAACACTTAATTTTTTTACTATTAATGGGATGCGTATCAAGAGTTAAATATAACTCTTTACTCTATAATCCTATTAACAACATTTTTTTTAATAAAATAGACCATTCTTATCCTCCTTCCAACCTAATTGAGACATTGTCCCTAATGTCTTTATAAATTGGTGAGAATTTTTTTTTTTATAAAAATGACATCTAATTGAAAAAACCATGTGAGTATAATTTTAGGAGGAAGGAAAGTTACAATTGGAGTGTGGTATCAGGATCTCCCTTCTTGCCATCATCTTTATTATTCCATTCCACCTCCTTCCTTAATGCATATGGTTCAGGTGAAAGGTTCTGCATCTGTCCAAGAAGTTCATTAGCATTTGAAGAGCATATCGTGATTTGGTGCATTGCTTGAGGTATGAATCATTGCTCTATAGCCTATTCTAGAAAACACAACAAACCATTATACAAAACTTTAACATTTAAGAATCATAATGGCTTTTGGTGGAAGTTAGAATTGGCCCAACACACAATGGTGAAGATTTCTTCTAAGGTTCTGAGATCACCAGGTAATATAATAAATGCATCAGAATTATATAGAATGTATGTAATACATTATTGCATGGTTGAAACCTTTAGTTCAGTGCCTAGGGTAAGGTTTGTGGTCTTTCGATCATTCCCATCCTTTAGAGCAACACCCAAGACTTTGATCCCTCTCGTGATTGTACTTCTTATTGTACATCTCTTTAGACCTTGTACTCCTCCATACACAATGTTGATCTTTCTAGCAACTAATGTTTTACCAAGGTCATGAGCTACATGTTTAAATGCTTTAACCTTTCATAGACTAGTTCCACTTAAGAACCATACATAGTGAAATCATCCATGAACACCTCCATGCATTTTTCTAAGATACTGACCATGCAGGCATGCACCGCTGGAAGGTATCAAGGGCATTGCATAGTCCAAAGGGAATCCTTCTATAGGAAAAAGTGCCAAAGGGGAAGGTGAATGTGGTCTTTTCCTGGTCCACTGGTGCAATGTGAATGTAGAAATAACCTGAAAAACCATTAAGAAAATAGTTGTGTGAGATTTTCTAGCTAAACACTCAAGCATTTGATCAATTAAATGCAAAGGAAAATTATCCTTAATTTCTAGTTGCTTGGTTAAGCCTCCTATAATCAATGTAAACTCTCTAGTTGTTTTGTACTCTGATAGGAATAAGTTCATTCTTATCTTTCTTCACTACCGTGAGGCCAGTTTTATTAGGGACCACTTAGACCAAACTTACCCACTGACTATCAGATATAGGATAAATGATGCCGACTTGTAAAAGCCTGGTCACCTCCTTCTTCACGACATCCAAAATTAGAGGGTTTTGTTGTCTCTAGGTCTGCCTTACTGGTTTAGCTCCATTCTCAAGTAAGATCCTATGCATGAACATAGAAGGACTAATACCATGAATGTCAGCTAAGGTCCATCCAATTTCCCTTTTATACTTCCTTAAGACTTGCAACAACCTTTCTTCTTGCTCAGCCTGAAGACTTGTTGAAATAATCATAAGCTACTTCTCATTCTCCTCTTAATATGCATACTTCAAATGTTTTGGGAGTTCTTTGAGATCCAATGTAGGTGCTTGCTCAATGGAGGGAAGGGTCCTGTGAATGGAAATGTATCTGCAACCCGTAACTCAAGAACATCCAATACAATTAAAGTATTACCTTCTAATTTTGTTGGCTCCACAGGTTCACCATCATCATGAAATGTAATACATGCATCGTGAAAATCCTCTTGTAAGTAACCATCAATCTCAACACAAACATGGCATAATATAGAATCAACAAAATAATTACATGTGTAAACATTATCTAAGTCAGCAAAAGAAGGAAATATGCATTAAACAGTTCATAACATGTATCATCGACCAAATCATCTAGTAACTCAATATGAAAAATAGAGTGCTCCTCCATGGGATGCTTTATAGCATAAAAAATATTAAATGTGACAACATTGTCTCCAAATTACATGGAAAGAGTGTCTGAATGAACATCAATCTTTGTTCTAGCAGTCTTAAGGAATGGTCTTCCTAGAATGATGGGAGCCTTATTGGATTTAGACTCTCCTTCCAATCCAAAATGTAGAAATCTGTAGGGAAAATCAAATCATTAAGTTTAACAAGGACATCATCAATGAGTCCAGCAAGGTATGCATTACTCCTATTCGCTAGTTAGATGACAACACATGTACTTTGCAAAGGTCCAATGGCAAGAGAGTTAAAGATAGACATAGGCATAACATTAATAGAAGCACATAAATCTAACATAGCATTTTCAAATTTACAGTTGCCTATTATGCAAGGGATAGTAAACGTCCCTGGATCTTTGCACTTTGTGGCCATTTGTTGAATGATGGCTGAAACGTTTTACCTCACACTAATCTTTTCATCTCCCTTCAGCCTTCTTTTGTGTGTGCACAAGTCTTTGAAAAACTTATCACATCTTGGAATCTGTTTGATTGCCTCCAGAAGTGTAATATTGACTTCCACTTTTCTAAAGGTTTCCGTGATCTTCTTCTTCATCTCGTCCATCTTCCTGGTCTTTGCAGCTCTTTAAGGAAATGGGAGAGGTACATTCCGTTGCATACTTTTCTCAGAATTTCGAAAAGATGCGTCATTGGACGATGGCTCTTCCCCTTTTACATGGTCCAATTGTTGTATTTTTGTATCATCTGGTGCTTTATCTGATTGATGCCTTGGTCTTTTAACAGGTTTCTATATATTCGAGTCATCCATCACCCTTCTAGATCGAAGTGCAATTGCATTGACATTGGGGTTCACGTACCAATGGTTGAGCAGACAACTTATCGGAACCTTGAGATTGAATCTGATTTATTGAAGAGGCAAGTTGTCCAATTTTAGTCTCTAAGTTCTGAATGGTAGTCTCCGTCCTTTGTTGGAATTGCATATTTGTGGCAGGTATTTGCTTTACAAGATATTCTAGTGAAGGTTCAGAGTTAAGTTGTGAAGGCAAACTACAATAATTTGAACCCAATAGAAGTAATTAATTAAACGAAAAACCTTCAATTCAATTACTTATTCTATGCTTTTTAATTATTGCATGATGATTAACCATTCAAGAGTAAAACATACATCAATAAAAAATTTCACAACCAAAACATGTTAACAGATCAAGCTTTGATCAAAGAAATATGAAATTGAAGCAAGTGGAGTAGAAACGCAAGGTAGAAATAAATTCAATATGCATGTTAGTGAAGATCAAACCTCGGAACCAAGATGAAAATAAGCTTGAATCCTTGAATTGAATACAAACCCAGCCTTCCATGAAGAATTTACAACAAAGAGAAAATTAAAAGTGAATGATAGACTTAGTAATTCTACTACAACTTGGATGATCTTCTACCTAGCAAACCCTCCTATTTATAGGAGGTGAAAAGACAACATTCAAAAGCTGATCATTCAGTCATGACTCAACATGTTTTGTCCACAAATGAAATTATTCATCAATTATCTAGCACTTTTGTCCATTATTTTGAATTATTCATCAATCGTAGCTACCACTCAGCATCTTGTCTCCCACTTGAACCGAGCATTACATCATCGAGCTGGAAAAATTCAAGGAAGCTGTCTTCAGATGAAATCAAGCCATGGATGTTAGCTTTCAAACATCGATAGTTTGAGCCCAAAATATGTTTTCATGCCCAGGTTATGGCATAATCTTTAAGTGCAGCTCAAGTTTTCATGTAATACTGACTATTCTGTCTTCGAAGCCCATACTGACCCATTAAACATCTGATTCATCTTTTGGGTTTTTCAGCAAAGTTGTAGGGCTTTTTATTTAGCTTTCTTACAAAATAAATTTAATAATTTTTAGATGTCTATAACTCGAGTTATACTTGAAATATCAAAATAGTGTGATTTTCCAATTATGCTGAAAAATGCGATTAAGCCTAATATGAACCTGAATTTGCATAATATGTTTATGACTAGCTTGTTAATTAAGCATAAAGGAAATATTAAAAGGTTAAATTTGAGGGATGATTAATGTGTAAGATTTTTCTTTATCAAGTGTCCAATCTGGTGGCTTGATATTTGGGAGTGGTGGTCAATTCTTTCTTGAGGTGATCAAAAGTTTCTCTACACTTCTCATCAAAGTTAAAACTAACATATTTTTATAGCAAGTTAGAAAGTGGAAGGGCTATTTGGCAAAAGTATTTGATTAAACGTCTGTAGAAACCTGCATGACCCAGAAATGAACGAATCTCGTGAATGCAAGATGGGTAAGGTAAATTAGAAATGACATCAATCTTGACAGGATCCATTTCTATACCCCTTCTTTGAAATCACATGACCTAAAACTATACCCTGATCAACCTTAAAGTGACAATTTTCAAAATTAAGAACAGTTTTAGTTTCAATATATCTATGCAAAGAAAACAGTAGTGAGAAGCGCTCAATGTAACATCCGTTTCTCACCGTAATGGGAAACTACAAGAATGGTAAAACCCATTTTTGAATAGTGAATGTGTGTTTGACATGGAATTTGAGTAAAAGAATTCAATAACTAGTCTTAGTACAACCTTTGTGATTTTTATAAATTTTCGAGGAATTTTCTAAGGTGATTTTGGTATAATTATCAAAATGCCACTGTCTATGGGTACCTCACTGAAAAAATTCATATAAATTAAATGAAAATTATAAAAATTCGGGGAAAATACGTTTTAAGCATAAAAGAGGTTTAGAATATAAAAATATTTTTTCTGGAATTTTTCAAGAATTGTTTTTGAATTTTTAAGAATTTTGCAAAAATGCCCCTGTATTTTTGGAAATTTCAAAGTGACCCTCGCACCCTACCTATGTGAAATTCGGCCATGTTGGGTTAAAATGAAGAGAATGCACAATTGTTTGTTAAATTTTACTATTTAATCCAACCTTGAATATGTGGAAATTCCTTAACCACAATTAAGGAGTGATGTGTTTTATTAATAGCCAATTAATCTACCTAATACCTTAACTACATGGAGCCACATTACTCCCTTCTTCACCATTCCTTGGCACTAGCCATCCACCTTTCTTCCTAAAAGGGTTCTTCACTTTTCCATTTCATTTTCCATTTGTCCTACACGAGAAACTTCTTCCTTCCCCACACTTAGAAATTACTTAAGGGAAATATCACTCTCTTAAGCACCTAAACCCATCCAAGCTCCAACCTTTTTGCAAGATCAAATTTCACATTTCAACCTTTGTCTCCTTGGTACAACCATGAGGTACCACCCTCCCTACCATGGATTCTTCTTTTTCATTCTACTTCTTTGATGGGGGAAGACCTAACCGAATTGTATATTTTTCATGGTTTGATTTTGAAGTGTTGGAAGCTTTGATTCTCACCACTTTAAGGAAGAATCTTTTGGAAAGTTTTTTGGTCATCTCAAGGGCTTGCTTTTGGTTTAATTCCACTACTAGGTAAGGGGGAGGGATGTTGAGTCTCAAAATATTATTAAATGGTTAATAATGTTAAAGTATCTCAACCCTGATTTTTAATGGATAACAAATTTGGTATACATTCTTTAAGAAAAGAACAGTTTTTTGCTAAGGGTAGTTTTTGTGTTTCAGAAGGTATCTGGTACAACAACCCTCTAAAATCTCGCAACCCTCTAATGTGGTGCAACCTGTTGAAGAAGAGGAACCTGCTGAATGATCAAGACCTACTGAAGCCAGAGAACTTTATGAAGAAGAGAGACTTCGTTCTGAAGCTTGTACCATTTTGGGAAAATGCTTCTCTGTTAGTTCCCCTTGAAGACTCAAGTCATTGGTAGTCTTTCCCAGTTTCCTATGCTTCCTGTTTTTCTGGAAAGTCAGAACGCTTGTCTTTTGGCATATTTCAAATTTCTAGTCACCAAAAAGGCAAGTCTGCTGTGAAGTACACTGTGCTCAGAAAAAGTGGAGTCTGTGCTGCTGACACCTACTACCTGTTGCACCTGTTATTGCAAGCTACCAAAGCTATGTGTCTCAACGGTAGATTTTGCATTAAATGCTATCTCTCAACGGGAATCATACAAAAGCTAAACGGATCTCTTTCCCAACACTATAAATATGAAGTCTCATACAAAAGAACAAACAGAGGAGAACGAATATACTTGCTGAAACGCTGCTAAAAAACACTCTCTGTTATTCATTCATTTGTTCCATTTGTACAACATCTATCTTATCCTGAGTTTTAATTAGTTATTTGTACATCTTACAAAGTTTAGGCTTTGAACTTTTATAGTTTAAAAGCTTAAGCATCTTTCTTTTTATACACTGGTGGTGTGTGAGCCTGAAGAGGCTTGGTGTTTAAACAATACTTGGGTTTGAGCCTGGATAGGCTTGTCTGTAAAATAATACTTGGGTTTTTAGCCTGAAGAGGTTGTGGATAAAACAATACTTGTAACTGTGATAAGTTAGTGGAAATCCTTTGCTGGTTTAGCATTGGGACTGGACGTAGCTCACGGTGGATGTGAGTGAACCAGGATAAATTTCTTGGCTACGTTTTCTCAACCCTTATCTCTCTATATTTGTTATTTGAACTAACAGGAGGGTTCTGAATAATTAGTTTTATAAGTTTAAACGTAAATCAATCTCAAACTCCTTATAAAACAAGTTTTTAATACTGTTTTGAACCTGCCGAAGCCCTTCAGCAAGTCTCTGAAAACTCCAGTTTCAGCAAGTTACCCAAAAGCTTTGTTAAACTTTGTTTGTGAAAAGGTTTCCTATAAAATCTGTTTGAAATTTTAAAACACTATTCAACCCCCCTTCTAGTGTTTCCTATGGTTTCTACCGTTGGTATCAGAGCTCAACCTCGGGTTGAGCATCTAACAAGTGCTGAGGGAAGAAGATCCAGATGGAAACCTCAACCAGTAATCCCCACTACATTATAGAAGGAGCCTCAGTCTCAAGGCTCCTAGCTTTCAATGGCACTGACTATCATTACTGGAGAGACCATATGAAGCTGTTCTTTGAGAGTAGTAACATAGATCTCTGGGATGTAGTTACAGATGGTGATTACATTCCCACCAACAATGGTGTGCCCATTCCTAAAGCAGAATGGACTGGTCATCAGAAGGCGCGAGTACAACTAAATGCCAAAGCAAAACTCTATCTGGTTTGCTCCTTGAGTAAATCAGAATATGAGAAGTTGCATGGATGCACTTCTGCCAAGGAAATTTGGGATACATTGGCTTCAGCTTATGAGGGGATTGACAATGTAAAACAATCCAAAATTAGCATGCTTGTTCATCAGTATGAAATGTTCAAGATGCATGAAACTGAATCTATTGATCAGATGTTTGGAAGGTTTCAAACCATCACAAATGGACTCAAATCTCTTGGAAGAACCTATGATTTAGGTGATAACAATCGCAAAATCCTTAGGAGTCTACCTAAGATTTGGAGGCCCAAAGTGACTGCCATTCAAGAGGCAAAAGACCTCAATACCTTAAGAATGGAGGAACTCTTAGGATCCCTCAAAGTCCATCAGTTGGAACTTGGAGAAGATGCTCCCAAAAAGAAGTCACTTGCCCTGAATGCCAAGTCCAAACTGCCAAGGTTTGGAGCACAGAAGGCCATGAAAGCTGAGGAATCTTCAGAAGGTTCTGAAGGTTCAGAAGGTGACTCTGATGATGATGATGATCTTGCTCTTCTGAGCAGAAAGATCAAGAGGATGCTTCAGAGGAAAGGAAAGTTTAGAAAAGGCTTATCCTCTGAAACTAAAGTAAGTAAGTCAGGTAAAGATTCATTTGCTACTGACAAAATTATCTGCTATGAATGCAAGCAACCAGGGCACATGAAGGCAGATTGCCCAAAGCTAAAGAAACCTACTTAAAAAAAGAAAAAGTTCTTCAAGAAGAAAAAGGGTTTGATGGCAACTTGGGAAGATCTAGATGATTCAACTTCAGAAGAGGAAGATGAATCTACTGAAGAGGCCAACCTATGCTTGATGGCAAGTCTTCCTTCATCAGACAACTCTGAATCTGAGGTAATCCCTCAAACTCTTCAAGACATGTTTGATGAAATTTGTTGGAAATTTCTAAAGAGCTATTACAAGAGTATAAAGATTTATCTAGAGCATACACTGAAGTTACAAACAAAAGTGAAGCTCTAGAAACTGAAAATCTTTTGCTCAAAGAAAAACTCTTGCAGAATTCTGGGGCTAGTAGTTCAGAAAGTTTTATTAAAGAAAATGAATTTCTAAGGAAACGAGTTGCTGAACTTACTAGAGACCTAGCCAACTTTGTTAATGGAACCAAGAATCTCAACAGAATGTTGGGTGTTCAAAGGAACTCCAAAAACAAAGAAGGTTTAGGCTACCCAGACAGTGAATCATCACATGATTCAAATTCTAAACCTGTTGAAAAAGCTAAGAAAGGTAAGGGATGCTCTCACTGTGGAAAGCTTGGACACAGTGTGTCTCAGTGCAAACACAAGAGAAAAGGCAGACCTGCTGCTAACAAAAAAGGACCCAAAAAGTTGTGGGTACCTAAGTCTCTGATTATTCTTGTTGCATATGTGTTTAATAGGACAAAGGAGACACCACAAATGGTACCTGGACAGTGGGTGCTTGCGACACATGACAGAAGAAAGGTCTTTATTCCAAAACCTTAGACCTAAGGATGGAGGGGTAGTGACCTTTGGAGGAAACTAGAAAGGCAGAATCACTGGTATAGATTCAATAGGTATATCCCCTCTCTCTGTTATTAAAAATGTTTTCTCTTTGAAGGTCTTCAACACAACCTGCTGAGCATAAGTCAATTATGTGACCGTGGATATGTTGTATCCTTCACCAAGGATGGCTGTGTAGTCAAATATGCTCATGACCAAGTCATTTTTACTGCCAGGAGACACAGTAATGTGTATAAAATTGATCTTGAGGAACTTGCTTATCAAAATGTGACTTGTTTGATTTCTGTTAAAGATGAAAAACAGATTTGGCATCAGAAACTTGGGCATGCCAACTTGAGGTTAATCTCAAAGCTTACAAAACACAACCTTGTAAAAGGATTACCCAAGCTTTCCTTCAAATCTGATCTTTTATGTGAAAACTTTCTTAAAGGTAAACAAACAAGAAGCTCTTTCAAAAGCAAAAATGTTGTGTCTATCTCAAGACCTTTAGAACTACTTCATATGGATTTGTTTGGTCCTACAAGAACAGAAAGCTTAGCTCGTAAGAAGTATGACTTAGTCATTATTGATGACTACTCTAGATTCACATGGGTGATATTCCTCAGAAGCAAGGATGAGACTTTTGAGAATTTCACAAAATTCTGTAAGAAGGTGCGAAATGAAAAAGGATTTTGCATTTCTGCAATCAGAAGTGACCATGGTGGTGAGTTTGAAAACTCAAGCTTCAGTATGTTCTGTGATGAGAATGGGATCTATCACAATTTCTCAGTGGCTAGAACACCTCAACAGAATGGGGTTGTTGAGAGAAAGAACAGAAGCTTGCAGGAGATGGGTAGAACCATGCTCATTTCAAGCAACCTACCAAGATCCTTCTGGGCAGAGGCTGTTCACACAACTTGCTACATTCAAAACAGAATTTTGGTAAGATCAATTCTCAAAAGAACTCCCTATGAATTGTGGAGAGGAAGAAAACCCAACATTTCTTATTTTCACATTTTTTGCTGTGAGTGTTTCATACTCAACACCAAAGATGATCTGGGTAAGTTTGACTCTAAATCTGATAAAGGATTCTTCATTGGTTATTCAAAAACATCCAAGGCCTATAGAGTCTACAACTCTAGAACCTTGACAGTTGAAGAATCTATTGATGTTAGATTTAATGATGCTAAAGAGACCGATATGGAACTATCAGATCTAGAAGAGGATTTTGCAGGTATGGAGCTGAACTCTACATCAGAGACTCCAGAAGTAAAAAATGAACAACCTGCTGAAAGACTCTCAGAAGGACCCTTTGAAGTACCTGCTGAACAGACTTCCAATCAACCTGCTGAATCTGAACCTCTTCACAGAGTCAATGTTGAGTCTCAGAATGAGCAAGTATTTCCACGCAGGCATGAGTGGAGATACAAAACTCATCATCCTTGAGAGCAAATCATTGGTGATACTTCAGAAGGAGTAAGAACAAGATCAAGACTTAGGGAAGTCAACAATCTTGCCTTCCTTTCTGAAATTGAGCCAAAGAATATTGAGGAAGCCCTGCATGATGAAGGGTGGATCCTAGCCATGCAAGAAGAGCTTAATCAATTTGCCAGGAGTGATGTTTGGACTCTTGTTCCTAAACCTCATGGGAAAACTATCATAGGAACCAATTGGGTGTTTAGAAACAAACTCTCTGAAGATGGTCAAGTTGTCAGAAACAAAGCCAGACTTTTTGCTCAAGGTTATAATCAACAAGAAGGTATTGATTTTACTGAAACATTTGCTCCAGTAGCTAGGCTTGAAGCCATTAGAATTTTACTCTCTTATGCAGCAAATAATGGCATCAAACTATATCAAATGGATGTAAAGAGTGCCTTCCTAAATGGTTTCATTGAGGAAGAGGTATTTTTTAGACAACCCCCTGGTTTTGAAAACTTAACCTTTCCAGATCATGTTTTCAAACTCAAAAGGGCTCTGTATGGTTTAAAACAAGCTCCCAGAGCTTGGTATGAAAGATTGAGCAATTTTCTTATTAAAAATGGTTTTGAAAGAGGAAAGGTTGATACAACTTTTTTGAGAAAAATGTCCAACAAAGACCTAATTCTAGTCCAAATATATTTTGATGACATTATCTTTGGATCGACCAATTCTTCTCTATGCACTGAGTTTTCAAGGCTTATGCAATCTGAATTTGAAATGAGTTTATTGGGTGAACTCAAATTTTTCTTAGGACTTCAAATAAAGCAAGATTCTGATTGTATATGGATCCATCAGGAGAAATATACAAAGGAAATGCTTAAAAAGTTTAATATGAATGATTGCAAGCCTATGTCAACGTATTTGATTTGAAATTTTGAAAATGAATTGGAATTTTTGGGACATTCTAGATATTCTATAGTTCCTTACCGTGTCAATTTCCAATTCTTGGTCATTGAGATTCATGGTCAATAAACAATAAAGATGAATAGTTAAGGATAGATATTACCCTCCCCTCCCCCTTCCCTTTCAAACAAATTGAAATGATTGAAGTTTTTCTATTTGGAATCGTGTTAGGTCTAATTCCTAGTACTTTGGCTGGATTATTTGTAACTGCATATTTACAATATCGACGTGGTGATAAGTTGGACCTTTAATAAAGTAACATTTCTTTTGTTTATTAATCTCTTATTTGTTTTAATCCTGATTTACAGGATGTCAAATTCATACTTTAGACTGCTTTTCAATTATTTCAGTGTTATTTTCAATCTAACAACAATGGAATCACGCTCTGTAGGATTTGAACCTACGACAAATGCATCCCTCTGTATATTAAGCAAAGATCAAAGAGAAGAATGTGTTGACCCAACCATGTATAGAGGCATGATTGGATCTCTGTTGTATCTTACAGCAAGTAGGCCTGACATTATGTTCAGTGTATGCCTGTGTGTAAGATTTCAATCTGATCCAAGAGTAACTCATTACAAGGCTGTAAAGAGAAATTTCAGATATTTGAAAGGTACTACTAATCTTGGTCTGTGCCATAAGAAGAGCAAGGATTGCAAGTTAGTAGGTTACTGTGATGCTGATTTTGCTGGAGATAGAGTTGAGAGAAAATCAACAAGTGGAGGCTGCCACTTTATTGGAGAAAATATGATCAGTTGGGCAAGCAAAAGGCAAAGCACAATAACTCTCTCAACTGCTGAAGCTGAATACATTGTTGTTCATGCTGTTGTTCACAGCTGCTAGGGGTAAAATATCAACTAGAAGACTTTAATATTCCTGTTAAGTCTATTCCTGTCTTCGGTGATAACACCAGTGCAATCATCCTTTCTAAGAATCCAATTTAGCATTCAAGAGAAAAACATATTGAAATAAAACATCATTTTATTAGAGACTATGTTCAAAAAGGGATTATTGATATATATTTCATTGACACAGTGTGCCAATGGGCTGATATATTCACTAAGCCTCTTGCTGAAGATAGATTCAAATTTATCAGAGAAAATTTGCACATTCTAACACTTTCTGAAAAGTAAAATTACTGAACTGCATTTACTGAAAGTGTTGATAAGCATAAGTATTTTCATGAATCTATTCTTTCAGATTACATATTCATTTCTTCAGAATGCTCTGTCAACCCTTTTGATTGATGACAAAAGGGGGAGTATTAAGTAACTAACAATATCTGAAGTTAAGTGGTTTCATAAGAACTCATTGATTCAGGGGGAGCAAGATTAAGCAATAAAGAAAGTAATGTTTGAGCAAGGCATAAGAAAGACATTGTGTCCAAGTATCTGAAAAAGGGGGAGAATATTCTAAACTCATCCTTTTATTATTTCCTTTTAGATATTTGATAAGTTCTTAAACAAATTTGTCATCATCAAAAACGGGGAGAATGTTAAGTTTCAAAATATTATTAAATGGTTAATAATGTTTAAGTCTCACAACCCCGAGTTTTAATGGATAACAAATTTGGTAAACATTCTTTAAGAAAAGAACAATTTTCTGCTAAGGGTAGTTTCTGTGTTTCAGAAGGTATCTGGTACAACAACCCTCTAAAATCTCGCAACCCTATGATG
The DNA here is from genome assembly GCA_026901365.1 of Sesbania bispinosa. Classification (NCBI taxonomy): domain Eukaryota; kingdom Viridiplantae; phylum Streptophyta; class Magnoliopsida; order Fabales; family Fabaceae; genus Sesbania; species Sesbania bispinosa. The sequence continues at coordinate 768,015 of QLOH01000201.1, read as the reverse complement.
TGGTGCAACCGGCTGAAGAAGAGGAACCCGCTGAATGATCAAGACCTACTGAAGAAGAGAGACTTTGTTATGAAGCTTGTACCTTTTTGGGAAAATGATTCTCTGTTAATTCCCCTTGAAGACTCAAGTCATTGGTAGTCTTTCCCAATTTCCTATGCTTCCTGTTTTTCTGGAAAGTCAGAATGCATGTCTTTTGGCATATTTCAAATTTCTAGTCACAAAAAGGCAAGTCTGCTGTAAAGTACACCGTGTTCAGAAAAAGTGGAGTATGTGCTGCTGACACCTACTACCTGCTGCACCTGTTATTGCAAGCTACCAAAGCTATGTGTCTCAACGGGAGCTTTTGCATTAAATGCTATCTCTCAATGGGAATCATACAAAAGCTAAACGGATCTCTTTCCCAACACTATAAATATGAAGTCTCATGCAGAAGAACAAACAGAGGAGAACGAATATACTTGCTGAAACGCTGCTAAAAAACATTCTCTGTTATTCATTCATTTGTTCCATTTGTACAACATCTTTCTTATCCTGAGTTTTACTCAGTTATTTGTACATTTTACAAAGTTTAGACTTTGAACATCTATAGTTTAAAAGCTTAAGCATCTTTCTTTTTATACATTGGTGGTGTGTGAGGCTGAAGAGGCTTGGTATTTAAACAATACTTGGGTTTGAGCCTGGAGAGGCTTGTCTGTAAAACAATACTTAGGTTTTTAGCCTGAAGAGGCTGTGGATAAAACAATACTTGTAACTGTGATCAGTTAGTGGAATTCCTTTCCTGGTTTAGCATTGGGACTAGACGTAGCTCACGGTGGATGTGAGTGAACAAGGATAAATTTCTTGGCTAAGTTTTCTCAACCCTTATCTCTATATATTTGTTATTTGAACTAATAGGAGGGTTCTGAATAATTAGTTTTATAAGTTTAAACGTAAATCAATCTCAAACTCCTTATAAAACAAGTTTTTAATACTGTGTTTTGAACCTGCTGAAGCCCATCAGCAAGTCTCTGAAAACTCCAGTTTCAGCAAGTTGCCCAATGATGAACACATTTTTATTCACACTTTGCATAATTAATCTTAGATTTTTTGGACTCTAATTGTGATTATATCCACTGTTTTAGTTGGAATTTACCAAATTGGACTTAATTGAGCCTTAATTAGAAATGTTGTTTAAATTCGGATTTTTAAGCCTACTGACCTACCTGTCTTGTTTTGATGATATCTGGAGCTTCAGGTGTCCGATTGAGGTGATTCCAATGGTATTGGAAAGCTAACTTCTGGGGCTTTAATTTGATATGCTATATGGCTATATTCCACTGAGAGACGAGGTGCAGTTTTCAGTTTGAAGTTGACGTTCAGATGCTGTCAGAACTTGAGCGGGAACAACAAGTTTCTTAAGTAGTAATTGAAGTAGTTTTAGTCTTTTGGGCCTGAAACCTGTTAGTCTAGGCCCATTTTACCTCTACCATTGGATTAATCTTGTGGTTTAGGAGAATAGTATAAGTAGAAGTTGTTACAATTTTGTTAGGGGGAATTTTCACTTTTTGCCTTTTTACTTTGACGAGAAGAATAAAAGAGACGCTTGCTCTCTCTCATTCTCTCTGGTTCTTCTTCTTCTTCTTCCTTTTCTCCTTCTCTGTAATTTCATTTTCTGTTCTTCATCTTATGGATTGCTAAACTCTTGAGGATTGATTCTTGAGTGAATTTACATTGGATTTTGAGGTTCATTTTAACTCAAATTCGTATTTCAATTTCTGCAGTAAATTCAATTTCATCTTTTCCTTTAGAATTCTGGTTTTGAATCTTGAGTTGTATTTGAACGCTTGTTGATGATTCAATTCTGTTCTTCACTAAGAATTCTGGTTTAGTTTGCTTCATTCTAAACAACCAACTGTTTGCTTAATTCAGGGGGTAAAGGATTAGAAATCTCATACCAGTACGCTTAGTCTGGTCACCAGTACGCTTAGTCTGGTTTAGCAAGTTCGCTTAGTTCTTGAGTAAGATTATTGTTGAATTAATTGACGCTTGTTTGGTTAATTCGAATTTATTCTGGAAATTGAGTTTGATGTATTTTTAACCGATGAAGGATCCAATTGTGAATGAACAAGAGAGTCAATCTGTTTTCTTACATCGTTTTATTCCTTCTTCTTTACTTGCGAAACTCTGTTTCTAAACAAACAACCAAAAACCCCCTCTTTCTGTTACGTTCTGAAATTCTGCACTGTTAAGACAATCTCTGTCTTAAGAAAGTCTGAAGTTCTGGTTCTAAATTTTTGGTCTGAAATATGATATTTTAAATTGTTATTGAATTCCTTGAGAGACGACTTTGGGTTGTCTAACCCTCACTACACTTTAATTCATATTATTTGATTGGGTATGACCTCGATCACCCAAAAGCTTTGTTAAACTCTGTTTGTGAAAAGGTTTCCTATAAAATCTGTTTGAAATTAAAAAAACACTATTCAACCCCCCTTCTAGTGTTTCCTATGGTTTCTACAAGGGAAAGCTTGAAGTGGGAAGTAAAATGGGTTTGGGTTTTTTAGGAAAACCCTTGCCTCTTGATGTGGATGGAACCAAGTGTTGACAATGGATTTGAGAAGAGACCATAATTTCCTCATTCTCTTTATTGGTTGATCAAAATCTGTATTAGGTTTGTATTGAATTTTATTGATGGTTGATCTTGATATGAAGTTTGATGAAATGAAAACAGTGGTGATTTGTTGATGGATTGATCATTGTGAATGAAAAATTATGTTATTGAATTTCTGGACATGATTGGATGAGAATGAAGACCTTCCAAATTGGTTTTTGATGATTTTACAATTGATGGTAGTGTTGAAATTCTGGCAAGCGTACCAAAATCACAGTAGTATAATAGTAAGTAAAGGGGTTTGTCATATCCACAGGGAACAATTCAATTGTAAATCCTAGTGGTCACACTTATCAAGTGAGAGAAGATGGTTGTTTGTGTAGATTGCAATAGTAAATAAAAGCAGTAAATTGAGATGAGGCTGAGCAGTTACTAGAACTAGGATTGAACTTCGTCTATCGCACCCCTTTCATATTTGAAACCCAATAATATTTATGAATATGCAATTACAATATTGAGGCACAAAATAAAGTTATTTCACAAAGGTCTCCACAAATATGAAATACTCAGAAATAATCTACCCTGGTTGCCACAGTGATAAACTACCCCAGATTAAAGATCTATTTGTTAAAGCTATCAATTCACCCTGGTCTCCACAGTCGTGAATTGAGTGTTTTCACCAATCAGAATTCAAGTTTCCTATGTCTAGGATCCCCCAAACTCGCTCATGATTTTATAAAAACCACCTCTCAGTGCGACCTATAAAACCAATTCATAACTTCGGCACAAAGGCGGAAGCTAAGCATTAAGAACATATTAAAAACACCAATATTATAAAAACAGGGATTCATAAATAATAAAGAGAATTCAAATACAATTGAGGATTGAATTGACTACATTCAATCCCATCAAAGAGTTTAGCTACTCATGGCAGCCATTACAAACCAATTGAGAGACTGTCACACTTTTCTCTAGCTCAAACTCTGCTCCGCCGTCTCTTACCTTGATCCTTGCAAAAGGTCCTTTAAATAGAACTTTGGAAAGCCCATTAAAACCTTGCTTTGGTCAATTGGAAATTAGGGTTCCGTGTTCCTGCGCTCAACACAGATGAAGCGCAGGAAACAAAATGGATTTTTATTCCTGCACTCCACTTGCAGTCAGCGCAGGTGGAGAGCAGATCTCCGTTTTCTGCTTTCTTGATTTCCTTCTTTTTAGCTTGTTCTCTTGCTGATCTTATTTTTATTTGCTGCGCTTTCCTGATTTCCCTCTTTTTTAGCTTGATCTCTTGCTGATCATATCTTTATTTACTGCTATCTTATTACTCCATTTAAAACTTTCCTTTTTATCTGCAAAATCAACAGATTTCTTATCAAAATAGTATTAAGTTCAAATTTGAATCAAATAATCACAAGATCTGCAATTTAAACTAAAAAGAGATAAATTGGGGTATAAATCTAACATTTTGCCCTTTATAAGTGCTGTAATTATATAGAAATTTATCATTAATTTAGCACTTATCAAATCCCCCCAACTTAGCTTTTTGCTTGTCCTCTAGCAAGAAAACCTTTTGCAATCAAATGAATTCAATCCCTAATCATGGTTCTCACTAAATAAGGAAATAATTTTATAACCTCTTTGCTAGGCAGCTGTCACTTTCCAAATATCAGATTGAAAATCAGAATTAAGTGGTGTTTCCAAGACTCAATCAGAACAGGATAAAAACACATTCAAACATTTTCAAAAGTAGTAACCAAAACAATAAGTGATAAATCAAGGAATTCTCTCATGCTCACAGGTAAGTGTTTCCGTCAATTTTTCACAGCAGTCGAACAACTAAAATTGATAGTCGTTTTTGGTTAATAAACATGCACATGGTAAATCATGGATCAAAAGGTCTTTATTGGCTGTAATGAGGCTGGGCTATCAAGAACTCATGGTTTTTCTGGATATGCAAGGAAACACTGGAATATAGAGCATTTTTGAATTTTTCTTTTTCTTGAACTTTCTCCCAATTCTCCATTCCATTCTTGATTTGCATCATTCAACTGACCTCTTTTTCTTTGTTTGGTGATTCACTCCCTTTTTCATTCACTTATTTTCATTCTTGTTTTTCTTTTGTATTCTTTAGGGAGTGATTCACTTTGCTTGCTTGTGCTTGCTTTTGTTTCTCTTCAAACAATTCACTTTCAAGTAACCAACCAATTCTCCCATTTTATCAAACTGCACCTTTGCTCTCTATCCCAAGTGTGTAAGGGACAGGTTATAGACATTTATTTGGCTGGGGTGTATAAGAAAAGAAACATTAACGCTCAAATGGGTTTCAAAAAATTGGAAAAAAATTTCATGGGTTGGCTTTTTGGCACTGAGCAATTAAATCATAAACACAAGTTTTTCTTTATCACTTCCATGTTTTTCATGTGCAGAATAAAATCCAAAAACTCAAGCAATAACAGTTGACAAGCAACGGTGAAAACTCTCATATCAAGTGTTTGGTCTCACAACACACCGGCTTTTTGGCTAATTTCCTTGATGAATTCACTTATTGAAATTAATTAACTACCCTAATATATTTTCCTGCATAATATCCTAATCCTAACTGATTATGGATTCAATCACAAAATTCCTTTTTCTTTCCTAATTTAGTTAGTTAGATTGCCTAGCTTTAAGATTTGAAATTGAATTCCTTAAATCTCTAATTCTTAAATCCTAAAAAAAAATGAAAAAAAAACAAAAATCCTAAAAAAAATTAATCCTATAAAATAAAAGAAAATAGAAAATAAAAGAACGAAAAGAAAGAAAACACCCGTATCAATCTTCGTCATCTGTATCCTGTAAGTCCTTATCCCACTCTCTAGCTGCTGTTACTCCACCTCCCCCTGGATGAATAGGCCTGTCCCCAGGCCACTGCAAGAATGTCTGGAACTCATCAGGCAGCATGCCTGGGTATGGGTCTGGCCGAGTCTGGTATAGATTCTTCTGAAGGTGGGAAATCCCTCTGTGGAGGGTGGATTTCTGCCTGCAGATGTGCTCCATGTAAGCTAGGAGTGGGATGTCAGTTGGTGGTGGTGGTTATGGCTATTGTGGCTGTTGTGGCTGATGATCTCCTTTCTCCTCTATCACCATGCTCTCCAACTGTGTTGACGTAGAATTCCCGGACCAGCTCCGAGTCGAGTAATCTATCAGGATCAGCTATCCTATGCCATTCGCGTCTAGTAATCTCCATGTTGAACTCTTCATACTCCCCTGGTTTGAGGTCAACTGGTCTCTTGAGCACAAAATCGCAAGGTCGGAGAGCTTCATACTTCGCAACAGCTGTTGAGAAAAACTCACCTCCATATGTTTTTAATATGACAAACCACTAAGTTTTAAATATATGATATGCTCTCTTTGTTGATTCTAACTGTTTGCTCAAGTCTGTGGTAGAACATTGTTAGAATTTATATTGCAGATCTTAACATCATAAAGAGAAGAACCATGTGAAAGAAACAAGGAAGAAATGAAGAGCCTAAAGCATCAGATGAAATACAGATTCAGCAACAGCTTGAGACTCGTCTCAAGAACAGATGCAAGTCCATGAGACTATCTCAAGGAAAAAAGACAAGTCTATCAGTACAGTATGAACTACATTAAGAATGCCAAACAAGAACCATGAGACTTGAAATTAAAAAAGGGAAGAGATCAACCCAAGAAAAGATCAGATGCAAGAGCAGCTTGAGACACTGTCTCATGATCAGACGCCATCTCAAGGTCAGATGTTGTCTCAGGTTCAGATGAGAAGAGTTAAGTGCCATGCAGAAAGAAAGAGTCAGATCCTGTAAAGAGGCTCAAGTACAGTCTAACAAGTCAAGCTATCAAGTCAGAATAAAGTAAAGACTAGTACACTGTGCAACTGTCAACAGTGACATATGTACTTGGAAAGCAACTTGTCACATCCAGGAAGCATGGGCTGACTCATGTCTAACAGCTCTCCAACGGTCATAAATGGCCAAATACTCTTTGATATAAAAGGTTGAAGGGCACAGTAGAAATCAGAGAGACTACATCAATCATTAAAAAATCTACTGCATCCTAACTCATCTCAAGTGACATCTCAAGTGCCTATCTCAAGCAGTTCATATTCAGAGCTTATCTCAACTTGAGAATCCCATTAGTCTCCATCTCTCTCTCCTGATACAACTTGTATTATTATCATTTAGAAGAGAGAACTACTAGCTTAAACCTACTGCCTATTCATACACTGTATGTAAGCTAGATCCATCTCAAAATCTCATTCTCTTGTAACCTGTCTCATCTAAGATAGGAAGTGTGCCTAGTCTTAGAGTGATTTGTTTACGTCCTGAAGAGGCTGTAAGAATACTTGTGGCTCAGCCAAGGGAGGAGTACCTGTGCTTGGTGTGAGAGACGTCCTGAAGAGGCTGTAAGAATACTATTAATTGACGGGTTGTCAATAGTGGAAATCTCACCTGTTGTGAGGACTGGACGTAGCCCAAGGTGTGGGTGAACCAGGATAAGATCCCTGTGCCATCTCTCTTCCTTATCTCTTCATCTTGCTTTATACATATCTTATCTTAAATCTGCAAACAACTAAGTAAGTGCTTTGAAACATAATCGAATCTGATTTGAGATTTCAAGACCACTAGAACATAATTAAATCAACTGAAATTGAAACTGTTTATAACCTGTCTTAACTGAGACCCCAAGTCAGCAGACTTGAGATCACGTCTCAACTTTCAATTTCAGTGTGCAAACTTCAGGAACAAATTTTTAAAAAAAGGTCTCTATTCAACCCCCCTTCTAGAGACATTTAGCCAACTTCAACAGCCTGTGTGCTCTTGAATCTCATGAGGTTGTAATGGGTTTCATCTCTGACCCTTTCCCCCTGCCTTCTGCTCGTGAGCTAGAGCCACGGGAAAGGCCAGCAGTGTATTTGATACGAGGCATCTGAAAAGTCAAACAACAAAAGTTAGTTTAAAGAAATTCATTTAATTCAGTGATGCCTTATTGCACACCATGATACATGAAGAACGTTGAAGCAATTAACCAAATTGCATACAAAAAATCAAAATACATTCTGCAAAAGAATCAGTAAAATTTCCAGTGGCAATTGGTAATGGCTTCATATAAACAAATTATTCTCATTTATTTTGCAAGCATTCAATTAACTCATGGAAAGTGAAAGTTGAAATTTTAAACAAACAAAGCATATCACATCCAACATAGCAATAATCAACAATATCTACATTTAGAGTCCTAAGGTTGCTATCCTAAAGTTCAAATCATAAAAACAGAGGAAAACGAAAATTTCAATCGGTTAAAACTACTTAAAACAAGAAACACACCTTAAAACTTGAAAGATTCAAGATTGATGGAGGTTTGTGAATGGAAAAAGTGAAAAGAAGAGCTTAGGAAGTAGAGAAACAGTACAGAAGAAAACAGGGGAGGAAGAACGAATGACTTTCCCTGTTTTTAATTCAATTTAAGCAACAACGCGTACCTGCGCTCAACGTGAGTGGAGCGTAGAAAACAATGACTAAAATTTTGCAATTTTCAGTCAAGTTTTCTGCTATTTCCTATTGTTTAAAAATCTTATTTTCCACAAACTTATTCCAAACAATTTTGAAAATTTCCTAAATCCTACGAAAAAATGAAAAATCCTAATTAATAAACAAAACAAAAGAAAACAAAACTGAAAATAATTAAAAACTTAAAAATTTCTGGGTTGCTTCCCAGGAAGCGCTCGTTTAATGTCATATAGCTTGACGCCTGTTTTTTAAGGTGGTTGATATTGGAATCCTTTAGCGAGCCTTTGTGCTGCACCTTTGACTCCTTTGGGCAATGACCTTACCCATATTCTTGCCTCAGACCAATTATGAATGTGACTTGAATCTACCCATTTGGTCTTGTGTCTGGAGTTAGACCATGTTACTGACTCCTTTGGCCTGACTTTCCTTTTCTTTGGAGTCTTGTGTTGAGTTGCATGGGGCTTCTCCTCCTGGAGTTTAGAGAATGCACAGTTGACATATCTTACTCTTGTTGCTTCACAAGGGTCCTTGGTATGGAATATGCCTAACCACTTTGTCCTTAATCGGAACTTAGGCTTTGATTGTGATGTTAGCTTGCCTTTTTTTCTCTTTGCCCTGTTCTGGTCAGTGTGTTCGTAGACCTTTCTTTTGTGATTCTTGGAAGGTTGAACATTTGTATGATGTTTGTCTTTGCCTTCCTTCGGAGGGTTATCAGGATCTGGTGAATTCTTCACTAATTCCCCTCCTCTCTCAGTTCTTTGCTCGCTCCTTTTCTTTTTTTCTTGTTCTTTTTCTACAATTACATCATGTACAATCTCATATGTTTTGTTCTCTTCCTCCCCTTCATAGTCACTCTCTGTTTCATCATCATCATCATCTTCTTCTTCTTCTTCTTCTTCTTCTTCTTCTTCTTCTTCTTCTTCTTCTTCTTCTTCTTCTTCTTCTTCTTCTTCTTCTTCTGCTTCTTCTGGTTCCTTTTCTTCATCTTCCTCTTCTTCATCTTCTTTTTCTTTTGCTTTTTCAAGTTCCTCTACTTCAGCGTCCCCCTTCTTCATCAGTCAGATTGTAATTGATTCCTTCCCCTATCAGCTGAACATTTATGGTGGTCATGTCTTCACACTGTTCTTCGGGGTTGGGTTGAGCCTTTGTTGAGATCCATTCTGACTGATATTTGGTTAAATTTTCTACTATATGTGTTATCACAGGGTCAATAGTTATTCCTGCTTCTTCGCTATCCTTCTGCAATTTCACAAAGGATTGCAAGTGTTCTTCAAGAAGCGCATCAAATCTTGATTCTTCTTGTTGAACTGAAGAGTAACTTTGCTGCTGTTGGAAAGAAGGTTGCATATAAGAAGGATCTGCATCTTGTCTCCAACAAGAATTATTGTTCTGGTTATTTCTCCAAACTTGTGAATAATTGTTTGCAAAGTTGTTGCTATTGGAGAAATTTCTTGGTCTTCCTTGATTGCTCATGTAATCAACTTGCTCTTTTTGAGTGCATGGATAAAAGTAGTAACCATGGGGATGCTTACATCCACAATAATCACAAATTTCTTGAGTGCTTGGATAAGAGCAGTAACTATTGGGATGATTACCTCCACAATAGTCACAAGTTAGTTGTGGTGACTGGTCAGGATAGGAGTGCACTGCCTGTAGGTTATCTAGCTGCTTGTTGAGTGCTTCTATTTGTTGCATTATAATCTTATTCTGTGCCCTGATTTCATCTTCAGAAGTTTGCATATGGGACGAAACAGCATCTTGTTGCCACCCAAAGCTTTGAATCTGGTACTTCCCCAATCCTGCGAAAAATTGTTAGAATAATTGTTGTAATTAGAGAAGTTACCATGAATTGGTGTGTGAGAGAAATAGTCTGGTTCTTGCTGTCTAACATAATCTCCAAGGGTTGTTCTTGGTGGATTTTGATAATCTCCAAGCGTTCTTCTTGGTGGAATTTACCATTTAGTGGCCATTATTCAACATTTACTTCACTTGGGGTGGTTGGACAGAGAGTGTTGAGATTGTCTCCTTGAGCTTATCCTTGCCCCTTTTTCTGTTTCTACTTTTGTTCCTTCTAGATGTCCCTTTTATCTCAGGATCAAATATCAATTGATTTTGAGACACCTGTCCTCACAAGAGCATAAATCAAGAAGCTCAAACAAATGTTAGCTCGGAAGAGAGGAACAAAATAAAGCTTAAGGACTCTCACGAAGTCTCATGCAGAAGAACAAACAGAGGAGAACGAATATACTTGCTGAAACGCTGCTAAAAAACACTCTCTGTTATTCATTCATTTGTTCCATTTATACAACATCTTTCTTATCTTGAGTTTTACTCAATTATTTGTACATCTTACAAAGTTTAGGCTTTGAAATTCTATAGCTTAAAAGCTTAAGCATCTTTCTTTTTATACACTGGTGGTGTGTGAGCCTGAAGAGGCTTGGTGTTTAAACAATACTTAGGTTTGAGCCTGGAGAGAATTGTCTATAAAACAATACTTGGGTTTTTAGCCTGAAGAGGCTGTGGATAAAAAAAAGACTTGTAACTGTGATCAGTTAGTGGAAATCCTTTGCTGGTTTAGCATTGGGACTGGACGTAGCTCACGGTGGATGTGAGTGAACCAGGATAAATTTCTTGGCTAAGTTTTCTCAACCCATATCTCTTTATATTTGTTATTTGAACTAAAAGGAAGGTTCTGAATAATTAGTTTTATAAGTTTAAACGAAAATCAATCTCAAACTCCTTATAAAACAAGTTTTTAATACTGTTTTGAACCTGCTGATGTCCTTCAGCAAGTTGCCCAAAAGCTTTGTTAAATTGTTTGTGAAAAAGTTTCCTATAAAATCTGTTTGAAATTATAAAACACTATTCAACCTCCCCTTCTAGTGTTTCGTGTGGTTTCTACAAGGGAAAGCTTGAAGTGGGAAGTAAAAGGGTTTGGGTTTTTTAGGAAAACCCTTACCTCTTGATGTGGATGGAACCAAGTGTTGCCAATGGATTTGAGAAGAGATTAAAAACACCAATTTTATAAAATAGAGATTCATAAATAATAAAGAGAATTCAAATACAATTGGGGATTGAAAGGTCTTTAAATAGAACTTTGGAAAGCCCGTTAAAACCTTTCTTTGGTCCATTGAAAATTAGGGTTCCGTGTTCCTGCGCTCCAACCTGCGCTCAGCGCAGATGAAGCGCAGGAAACCAAATAGATTTTTATTCCTGCGCTCAGCACAGGTGGATCGCAGATCTCCATTTTCTGCTTTCCTGATTTCCTTCTTTTTAGCTTGATCTCCTGCTGATCTTATCTTTATTTGCTGCGCTTTCCTGATTTCCCTCTTTTTTAGCTTGACCTCTTGCTGATCTTATCTTTATTTACTGCTATCTTGTACTCCATTTAAAACTTTCCTTTTTATCTGCAAAATCAACAGATTTCTTATCAAAATAGCATCAAATTCAAATTTGAATCAAATAATCACAAGATCTGTAATTTAAACTAAAAAGAGATAAATTGGGGTATAAATATAACATTTTGCACTTGATAAGTGCTGTAATTATATAGAAATTTATCATTAATTTAGCACTTATCAGGTGGTGAATGAAGTATATGTTGTAGTCACAAGAAGGGGTGTTGAATTGTGACCTTTTAAAACTTTTGGTAATTTCTGCAGGGCCTTTTAATAATTTCTGCTCAAGAATATTTTCTTGGCTAATATTAGAAGCTTGGTTGTTCAAGTTAGTCAGTATGCAATAATATTAGATATCTTAAATATGACCTTTATGAACTGAGTGATACTAGTATTATGAAATAGAATCTTTCTCCCATGGAAAGGCTTCTTTGAAAATATAACAAGTAATATGTTTATGAGATCACTTAGTTAGGTATTAGATATGTTTGAAAATTCATTGATATGCAACAGTAAAAATTATCATATCTTTGGAATAACTAGAAAGAAGCTTCAAATATAAGGAGTTAGAGGGAGAAGAAGTATGATTACAATATTTTATACTGGTTCACCCTTTAAACCTTAGGTTTTACGTCTAGTCCCTACTTTCAGTAGAATTTTCACTATATCAAGCTTGATATACATGTATTTTTCTCCTTCTTAGCTTACTCAGGCTCCTTGGTGCCAGCATACCACCTAATATTCTTCGGCAGCCTCTACAGGATCCTGTCCAGTATTCTTCTGCAGGCTCCTACAAAGTATTCTTCTGCAGCCTATGCAGGCTCCTACACAGTATTCTTTTGCAGCCTCTACAGACTCCTAACACAATTAGAATGGAGAGGGGGCTCCTTTTTATAGGCAAGGGTGGACTAAACTAGTCATTGGAATGCCTTGGAGAAGAATTAATCTCTTAGTTGGTTGTGAAGGAGCTGTCACTTTCATGTGGTTGCTTTTCTCTCTCATCAAGTTTGACTAGTATTTCTTCTGGAGGCAGGATTTTCATTCAGTTTTAGTTTTCTTCTTATGAAGCAGTCTATAAGAAATGAAAAAATATTGGGCACTTTCTCAATTTCAGATTGAAATGTTATTAACTTCTGTAATTTGAAGTTGGGACATATTCTGACAATTCATTCTTCTGGAGGGTGCTGGAAGTAATCCTTTCTTCTGATGTTGTCTTGTGAATTTGACAACAGTCTCTTTTGAATCTTCTCAACAACTTTCTTGCTTTGATTTATTTTTTGAACAAGTGTATTTCTTCTTATCATTGAATATGAAGGTTTATAATTGAACAGAACCTTCTTCCAATATAGTAAGCTTTAATTCCTAATTTGTTTCTTCTGGATATTGCAAGTCTGTTGCGAGATTGTTTCTTCTGATGATTGCTTCTGTTTGTTTCTTCTAAATTGAATCTTCTTTGAAGATTCATTAAGATTTTTTATTCTTTTAAGATAATCTCAATTGCAACCATTAGTGTACAATTATCCAAATTATATTAAGTTTATTTTGAGAGTTTGTCATTATGAAAATACCTCAAGAGGATTCTTGCATCTTATAGTGAAAATCTGTTGAAAACACAAAATGTAGACCTTAAAGATGGAACCTTAGCTTTTGAACTTGATGAAGTTGGCTAAATGTCTCTAGAAGGGGGGGGGGGGTTGAATAGAGACTCTTTAACAATTTTGTTCCTGAAATTTGCACACTGAAATTGAAGGTTGAGACGTGATCTCAAGTCTTCTGACTTGGTGTCTCTATTAAGACAGGATATAAACAATTTCAATTTAAGTTGTTTTAATTGTTTTCAAGTTGTCTTAAGATTTTAAATCAGTTTCAATTATATTTTAAACAATTACACAGTTTTTAACAGATCTGAGATGAGCAAAATGAAGAGATAAGTAAGAGAGATGGAACAGGGATCTTATCTCGGTTCACCCACACCTTGGGCTACGTCCAGTCCTCACAACACGTGAGATTTCCACTATTGACAATCCGTCAATTACAAGTATTCTTATAGCCTCTTTAGGACGTCTCTCACACCAAGCCTAGGCACTCCCTATCTTGGCTGAGCCACAAGTATTCTTACAGCCTCTTCAGGACGCTCACAACTCACTCTAAGACTAGGCACACTCCTATCTTAGATGAGACAGGTTACAAGAATATGATGTTGTAATGAGTCTAGCTTACAAACATACAATGTATGGATAAGCAGTAGGCTTAACTAGTGATTCTCTCTTCTAAAGGAAGTGATAGTATTACAATCAAAGAAGAGATGGATGGAGAGTAATAATGTTCTCAAGTTGAGATCAGGTCTGGATATGAACTGGTTGAGACGTGCACTTGAGATGTCACTTGAGACGTGTAATGAGATTGTAATATATGTTCAATGATCAACGTAGTCTCTCATTTTTCTCCACTGTTAGCCCTCAATATTTATTTCAGATGACAGTTAGCCGTTTTTTTTTACCGTTTTTTACCGTATGAGAGCCATTGAGAGAGTGTCAGTCCTTGTTTCCAGGATGAGAGCAGCTGCTTTACAAGTACAGACGTCATTTCTGTCAGTGCACAGTGTACTGGATCTTTCAATTTATTCTGATTTGATGGCTTGAATCTTTAAGTTGTACTTGAGTCTTCTCACTGAGTCTGGCTCTCTTCCTTGCATCTCCTGCATGGGACTCATCTCCTCTCGTCTGGTCATGAGACAACGTCTGACCTTGAGATAGCGTCTGATCATGAGACAACGTCTCAAGCTGTTCTTGCATCTTTTCTTTCCTTGGGCTAATCTCTGCTTATTTTAGAGTTCAAGTCTCATGTTTTTACTGGACCCAGTTAATGAGGCTCATGTTGCACTCCTAGATCTGTCTCTTACTCTGAGATGATCTCTTGGTTTTGCATCTGTTCTTGAGACAAAATCTAAGCTACTGCTGAGTCTCTCAGCTCATCTAATGCTTCAAGCTTCTTAAGACTTCCTTGTTTCTTTCACATGGATTTTGAATTCTGTAATATAGATTCTAACATTGTTATGCCACAAGCTTGAGCACCAAGTTAGTAATAACAAGATGCATCTCATATATTTAAACTTAGTTGTTTTTCATATTAAAAACTCTTGGAGGTGAGATTGTTTCAACAATCTCCCCCTTTTTTGGTGATGGCAAACCATAGAGTTTAAGAATTAAACAGTTAGGATTTTTAAGTTATAGATGCAGTAATCAACTCCCCCTGAGATGTACAATTCTATTTCTTTTAAGGATATGAGCTCCCCCTGAGTTAGAGATCAAATTGTTTTATAAGATTTTGCTAAATAGATTCATCTCGAGAAGAAGAAATGTGAACAGAGAGTCATTTCATTCATCAAAGCAAGAGGAGTACATAAATTCATTGCAAAAGATGCCACTGCATCTCGTCAAATCAAAGAAAGATGCTATTACATCTTAAACATTTCAAAACACAAGGCTGCAAACTAATACAAACTAAGACTCTTATCAGATCCTAAACATCTAACCAACTCTCCCCCTTTTGCCATTATCAAAACAAAGGAAACTAGCAAAGCTAGGAAGAAGGAGAAGAGGATGAGTCAGAGTCCGGTCCAGATGGGCACATAACAGCTTGTGGAATCTCAGGCAGAGGAGGTAGATTAGAGAGATGAAGATTCATCTTCTTGTTGAAATCATTTGAAGTGCGAATAGCTTGAAGGACTGTGTCAAGTCCATCAAGGATTGCCTCTTGCCTCTTTTTGTGATGCTTCATCTTCTTCAAGATCTTCTTCTGGTTCTGTTTCAAGCTTGGAGTTGAGATCTTGTTGTTGTTGTTATTCATGGAGCTAATTCAGAAAGGTATTGATTGAATTGGAGATGTGTGTGGGAATGGATGGCTCAGATGTTGGGTCTTATGGTTTATCAGTAGGAGGTGCAGACTGATCATACTTAGGTTGAGGAGAACTGAGCAAGATGGTGTCCACAAAGAATTTTCCAGGAGTAGGAAAGGAGGTCTAGAATGAGTGAGATGGCTCATACCTTGGAGGAGTCTTTTGTGTGCCAGGAGCCTCAACAGTAGGCATCTCATCAGTAGGGGTTCTCATTTGCAGCCACCTGAGTATCCTGCATCTCATCATGAGTGGAAGTGGTATTTTCTTTCTCCAAGCTCACAAGGGTTTCAGCTATTATTTTGGTGGATGGTGAGGGTTCACCTTGGGTAGTGATTTGTGGTGGAGATTTAGGTGGAGGAGACTGAGGTTGTGGCTCAGGAACAGGTTCCGTATATCAGGTACAAGTTCCTCCACATGAGGTGCTTCTGTGTTGAGTGAGAGCTGATGAGACATGCTCAGATGTGTGCTTTCTTCTTCTTCTTCTTCTTCTTCTTCTTCTTCTTCTTCTTCTTCTTCTTTTCTATTCTTCTATTTCTGCGTCTCAGCCTCAGTTGAGACTGACTGATGAGATTTTCTCTTTCTATCTTCTTTAGGGATCTCAGATCCTGCTTGAGATCCCTCTGTTGTGTCCTTGACAGCCTTTTTCTTTTTCTTCTTCTTATAGGTGTCTGACATCTTTGAGGAAGGGAAGCTTGTGCAAGTAACAGGGATAGGAAGAGGATTATCAAGAGGAAAGGTGGGAGAAGGAATGGACTTACCATCTAGTCCAAGAGACTTCAGATTTGTTTTTTCCCACGTAGCCAGGTTTTCTCATTAGATTCATCACATCCACTTAGATCCACTTTGAAGTGCTTCATTATCCTAGTGACCAACATTCCAAAGGAAGGGAAGTAGTAATCTTGCATTGTGAAATGCATGCTCCATATGCCTTAGAATGAGAAATGGCAGGTTGAGAGGGATTCCATGCTTGAGATGGTACATCACCATCATATCCTGTGTATAGACCTTGTTGAATGTTCCTGCTCTAGGCATAATGCACTTGGAAACAATATGAAATAGAAAACTTTCCAAAAAGATTCAGGGAGGAGGCTGAGTCTAAAATGAAACCTCCCTTAAACAAAGAGGTTCCCACATTTGCTGAAGGGATGCCAATCTGATTCCACCAATGTTATTCATTATAGAGCCTATTTCCATCTACAGGAGCTTGAATAATGGATCCAATGGTTTCTTCAGTCAGTTCAATGTGAACACCCCTTGATATTTGTTATGACGTGAGGCTGTCCTTGAGACGAGTCTTTGACTCTGTAGCAACCAACATAAAAGGCTCTGGTCATCCTAGGAAGACTGGCTCTGTCATTGACAGATAGTCTTCCCAGCCCTGCTTCCTTAGATAGGGACCAATGTCCCAGTTTGCATCAAATAACTCCTGGGTAGAGATGACCCTTCCAACAATAATCCTTTTGTCAGCAAATTTCTTTGTGAACTTCTCCTCAACTTCTGCATTCTCAAACAGATCTGACTGAAATGAGAGCTCTTCCCTTCAACAGCTTTTCCTTTTCCTTTTCTTGAAGGTTAAGCTGAGTGAGGTCAATGTGTGCTGGAGATCTGGGAGGTTGGAGAGATGTGGTCTGAGCTATGTTTGAAGCAATCCTCTGAGACTTCATTCTTCGAGGAAGAGGGGTGCTTTTCTTAGAGGAGGTGGTCTTGGATGATGGAGATTTCTGGGATTGAGTCTGAGATGGCTCTGACTCAATGCTTGGCTGAGGTGAAGGAGGAGCGGGTGAAACGCTCTTGACTTGACTGCACACTTAGGGATTTGGATTGTTCATCAGAAGACATTTTGGTTTCAGGGGATCAAGATGAGGAAGATTTATCAGAGTAAGGGAGTTTGATTCCTATGATTTTGATGCGCATTGAGAGAGAAAGAGGGATGAGATGAGGAGTTGTGAGTTAGTTTAAATAAAGAGGAGTTTCAGGGAGAGAGAATGAGTGCACAAATGACAAAGAGCAGTTAATGAAACGGTTGAGGGTGGTTGGCTCTCCTTTTTATACAGTAACGACTAGTTTACTAATGAGTGGGGAGTTACTAGCCGTTAGTTAACGGCTCCTTTTTACCCTCTGTAATGTCTCAGTGAATAATGAGACATGAGTTGAGACTTATCATGAGACGCTTCTCATCTAATACGTTCCTGAGACGTCATCTCATCTCAGATGATCCTTCAGTCTCACTTTTATGAGACTCAGAGCTAATCTCATCTCTTGAAACAATTCCTAAATTAAAATTTCTAACTAAGAGCATACATATTTAATAATTTTAGATTCTCAACAAATCTTTCCTCCACTAAGGGTTTAGTGAAGATGTCAGCCAAGTGATTTTTGGTATCAACAAAAATAATTTCAATGTTCCCTTTCTGTATATGGTCTCTTATAAAGTGATGCTTAATATCTATATGTTTAGACCTTGAATGATGGATGGGATGTTTTGCAAGGTTTATAGCACTTGTATTATCACAATATATGGTAACTTTGGAATACCTAAGTGCATAGTCTTGCATTTGAGACTTAATCCACAGAATCTGAGTGCAGCAGGCAGCTGCTGATACATATTCAGCTTCAGTTGTGGACAAGGCTATTGTATTTTGTTTCTTGCAAGACCAAGAGATGAGACATTTTCCCAGGAATTGGCAAGTTCCACTTGTGCTTTTCCTATCCATTTTGTCTCCGAAAAAATCAGTATCACTATATCCTATGAGATCAAAACTAGAACCTTTCTCATACCAGAGACCAAGATTAGTGGTTCCTATTAAATATCTAAAAATTCTTCTGACAGCAGTAAGGTGGGATTCTTTAGGATCTGATTGGTACCTTGAACAAATGCCTATAACATACTGAATATCAGGTCTACTTGCAGTTAGGTACATGAGAGATCCAATCATACCTCTGTAAAGCTTGTTTGAGACAGCCTTACCAGTCTCATCTTTGTCAATCTGAGTTGAGGGATGCATTGGAGTCTTCATAGGCTTGGCACCATTCATCTTGAACTTTGTCAGCAGATCTCTGGTATACTTTCTTGGTTGATAAAGATGCCATTAGATAGTTGCTTTATTTGCAAGCCAAGGAAGAATCTCAGCTCACCCATCATGCTCATCTCAAATTCTCCCTGCATAAGACTTGAGAATTCTTGACAAAGAGACTCATTAGTGGACCCAAAAAATAATGTCATCCACATAAATTTGAACAATTAATAAATCTTTGTTAACTTCCCTTTTGAATAGTGTAGTATCAATTTGACCTTTGGTGAAACATTTTTAATTAAAAAGGAACTTAACCTGTCATACCAAACTCTTGGAGCTTGCTTGAGCCATACAAGGCCTTTTTAAGTCTGAGAACATACTCTGGATGATGGGGATCTTCAAAGACAGGGGGTTGTCTTACATAGACTTCCTCTTCAATGATCCCATTCAAGAATGCACTTTTCACATCCATCTGATAGAGTTTGAAGTCCTTGTGAGCAGCAAAGGCTAAAAGGATTCTGATAGCTTCAAGTCTGGCAACTGGAGCAAAGGTCTCATCATAGTCTATGCCCTCATGCTGATTGTATCCTTGTTGCTACCTATCTTGATTTATTTTTCATTACTTTGTCGTTTTCATTTAGCTTGTTTCTAAAGACCCATCTGGTTCCAATTATAGAATTGATAAGAGGGAGATGGAACCAGATCCCAGACCTTTACTCTTTTCAAATTGGCTCAGCTCTTCTTCCATGGCCTTAATCCAGGATTCATCATTTAGGGCTTCATGTATGTCTTTTGGTTCTATATCAGATAGAAGAGCCATTAAATTTTCAACATCTCTGAAGGAAGATCGAGTTCTGACTCTATCTGAGGTTTCTCCAATTATTTGTTCTCTGGGATGAGATCTCACTAATCTCCAGCTTCTGGGTAGTTGAGATGCATGGTCATTATGGTTATCTAGACTTTCTTGTCTTGGTTCCCTAATCTCAGGTTGTTCATCTGGTTTATCTTCTTCTTCTTGAAGTACATGAGATGGGTTAGGATTGATGCTTCTGTGAAACATCATCTCAGATTGAGCTTCTCTTCTTTGTTCAGGCTGAGATGATCTCATTTGTTTCTGTTCAGGTGAGGATCTCTCTTCAGCTTCCTGAGTTGAGATTCTCAATTCTCCCATCATCTCTTCAATTTCTTCATCTACTTCTTTCTGAGAGTTGCCCTGTATCTCATTAAAGACTACATGCATAGATTCTTCAGTAGACTTAGTTTTTAGATTGTATACTCTATAAGCTTTTGAAGTTTGGGAGTATCCCAAGAAAATTCCTTTGTCAGATTTTGTATCAACTTGCCTAGTTGATCTTTAGTGTTCAGGATATAGCAATCAAATCCAATATATGAAATATGAAATTGAGGGTTTTCTCCCTTTCCACAGCTCATATGGAGTTCTGTTTAAGATCTTTCTTATAGTGATTCTGTTTATAATATAGCAGGAAGTATTAACTGCTTCTGCCCAAAAATATTTTTCAATTCCAGAGTCACATAACAAAGTTCTTGCCATCTCTTGAAGGGTTCCTGTTCTTTCTCTCAACTACTCCATTCTGTTGAGGATTTCTTGGACATGAGAAGTTATGAGTAATGCCATTTTTATCAAAAATCTTTGAAACCTAGCATTCTCAAACTCTCCTCCATGATCACTCCTCATAGCACCAATTCCATAACCCTTTCTCAAATTGAATCTTTTTGCAAAAGGTTTTGAAGGAATCATAAGATTCATCCTTCTGAGAGAGGAATAGAACCAAGGTGAACCTAGATAAACCATCCACAATTACAAAACCATACTTTTTTACCACTGAGGTTTGCAGTCTTAGCTGGTCCAAATAGATCAATGTGGAGGATTTCAAGAGGTCTAGTGGTTTGAGACATGAGACTTGGGCTTGAAACTTGATTTGTTGTGCTTGCTTTTCACACAGGACTCACATATCATGTCTTTGTCAAATTTTACTTTAGGTAATCCTTTGATAAGAGACTGACTTTCCAGCTGACTTATGGTTCTCATGTTAATATGTCCAACTCTCTTATGCCAAAGCCACTTTTCATGATCATGAGACATGAGACATGTGTGATCAGAGAGGCTCTCAAGTAAGACTGAGTACAAATTTTTGTTTCTTTTTCCAGAAAAGATTGTTTTCCCAATTTTAGAGTCTATGATGGCACAGTAAGTGGGTTGGAAATTAACATGATAACCATTGTCACATAATTGGCTTATACTCATCAAATTATGTTTCAACCCTTCAACAAAGTAGACATTTTCAATTTGAGCTGAGTTTGTCTTACCAATTTTACCTATGCCATTGATTTGGGCCTTGCTGTTGTCTCCAAAGGAGACAACTCCTATTGCTTTCTCTTTAAGTGTCAGGAACTTGCTTTTGTCCCCTGTCACATGTCTTGAACATCCACTGTCCAGCACCCACATTTTCTTTGACTTTGCTGCTGCTAGGCACATCTGTTAAAACATAAGATTTAGCTTTAGGTACCCACTTATATTGGGGTCCTTCATGGTTAGTTACCTTTCTCTTGGATGCTACATGTCTCAGGTAGCATTCAGTGGCTTTTTGGCCAAACTTGCTGCAACAAGAACATCTTTCCTTCCTTCTTTTTCTTGCAGGAACAAAGAAGTCCTTATACCAGATCTCACTAGAAGACTACTCATAGCCTAATCCAGCTTTATCAAAAATTCCCTTTTGAGACCCATGAGTCTGTCAAGATTTTTTGTTCCTTTCATGAATTTTACTAAATCATCTATGAGAGTTCTATTTTGTTTTTTGAGTTTCTGGTTTCTTCAGAAAGTTTTTTTAGTTCTTCCTCATCATGAGATTGATTCTTTGTTTTAACAAGCTCAGATAGTCTCATGTGAGACAGCATGAGACTGCTGTTTTTATGATTCAAGCTTTCTTTTTCTTTTTCTAGAGATTTCACTTTTTCAAGAGCTGTGTCTAGTTTAGATTTTAAAAGAGAGCTCTTTGAAACAAGAAGGTTTGAATCATAAAGAAGATTTTCAAAAGCACATTTGAGTTCATTGAAAGAGAGTTCTGAATCAGAATCACATGCCTCATCATCTGATGAGTCACCATTTGCCATGAGGCATATGTTGGCAAATTCTTCATTTTGACTTTCATCTCCTTCAGTGTCATCCCAAGTTGCCATCATTGCTTTCTTTTTGGGACTCTTTTTCGTCTCCTTTTGAGTAATGGACATTCAGACTTGATATGTCCAGGTTTTCTGCATTCAAAACAGATGAATTGTCTTTTTCTGTCAGATCTCACTTCTCCTCTTCTTGAGGGAAAGCTTCTTCTTCCACTTCCTCTAACTCTCCACATAGGTATGATATTTCTTGAGATGTAAGCTAGCTCATCATCCATCTCACTTTCATCACCACCTTCATCTTCTTCAGTTTCTGTATCATGAGATGAGTTAAGTGAAGTCTGTTGAGATGAGCTTACCTTTTACCTTTGGAGCTAGTGGATGATGCCTTCAAAGCTATTGTCTTGGGACGTCTGATGAGGTCTTCTTCCATCAACTCCTGCTCATGAACCTTCAAAGATCCTAGGAGTTCATCCAATCTGAGAGTGCTCAGATCCTTGGCTTCTTGAATAGTTGTGACTTTAGGTCTCCAAGGTTTGGGCAGGCTCCTCAGAATTTTTCTTACCATGTCTTGATTTGAGTAGGTTCTTCCTAAGGACTTGAGGTCATTTGTAATGATAGTGAACCTTCTCACCATATCCTCAATACCTTCATCTTCATTCATTTTGAATAGCTCATATGTCTGACCAATATGTTAATTTAGCTTCTTTTACTTGATTTGTCCCTTCATGTTCTATCTCAAGAGCATCCCAAATTTGTTTAGCTGTGGCACACCCAGCCACCTTGTCATATTCACTTCTGCTTAAGGCACAAGTGAGTAATATTTTGCTCTTGAATTGAGCACATATCTGGCTTTTTCAGCATCTGTCCATGTCTCTCTAGGCTTGGTTGCCCTGAGCTCGAACTCATCTGTGATGTAGGGCATGTAAAGTCCCATCTCAATGATTTTCCATAGATCAGCATATTGAGATTCTATAAATAGCCTCATCCTGTCCTTCCAGTAGTAGTAGTCAGTTCCATCAAAGGCAGGTGGTCTATTGGTAGATGCTCCTTCGGGAATATACAGGCTTGCACTTGGTCCAGCCATGGATCTTTTCCTCTTCACACGCAGGTGTGCTCAACCCCCAAAGAGGTCGAGCTCTGATACCAATTGAAGTTGGCTGAATGTCTCTAGAAGGGGGGGTTGAATAGAGACCTCTTTAAAAATTTGTTCCTGAAATTTGCACACTGAAATTGAAGGTTGAGACGTGATCTCAAGTCTGCTGACTTGGTGTCTCTATTAAGACAGGATATAAAAAATTTTCAATTTAAGTTGTTTTAATTGTTTTCAAGTTGTCTTAAAATTTCAAATCAGTTTCAATTATATTTTAAAAACAATTACTCAGTTGTTAACAATCTGAGATGAGCAAAATGAAGAGATAAGTAAGAGAGATGGCACAGGGATCTTATCCTGGTTCACCCACACCTTGGGCTACGTCCACTCCTCACAACACGTGAGATTTCCACTATTGACAACCCGTCAATTACAAGTATTCTTACAGCCTCTTCAGGACGTCTCTCACACCAAGCCTAGGCACTCCCTATCTTGGCTGAGCCACAAGTATTCTTACAGCCTCTTCAGGACGCTCACAACTCACTCTAAGACTAGGCACACCCCTATCTTAGATGAGATAGGTTTACAAGAATAGGATGTTGTGATGAGTCTAGCTTACAAACATACAATGTATGGATAGGCAATAGGCTTAGCTAGTGATTCTCTCTTCTAAAGGAAGTGATAGTATTACAATCAAAGAAGAGATTGATGGAGACTAATAATGTTCTCAAGTTGAGATCATGTCTGGATATGAACTGGTTGAGACGTGCACTTGAGATGTCACTTGAGACGTGTAATGAGATGCAGTATATGTTCAATGATCAACGTAGTCTCTCATTTTTCTCCACTGTAGCCCTCAATATTTATTTCAGGATGGCAGTTAGCCATTTTTTACCGTTTGTGACCGTTGAGAGCCATTGAGAGAGAGTGTCAGTCCTTGTTTCCAGGATGAGATCAGCTGCTTTACAAGTACAAACGTCATTGTGTCAGTGAATAGTGTACTGGATCTTTCAATTTATTCTGACTTGATGGCTTGACTCTTTAATCTGTACTTGAGTCTTCTCACTGAGTCTGGATCTCTTCCTTGCATCTCCTGCATGGGACTCATCTCTTCTCGTCTGGTCATGAGACAACGTCTGACCTTGAGATAGCGTCTGATCATGAGACAGCGTCTCAAGCTATTCTTGCATCTTTTCTTTCCTTGGGATGATCTCTTGCTTATTTTAGAGTTCAAGTCTCATGTTTTTACTAGACTCAGTTAATGAGGCTCATGTTGCACTTCTAGATCTGTCTTTTACTCTTGAGATGATCTCTTGGTTTTGCATCTGTGCTTGAGACAACATCTTAAGCTGCTGTTGAGTCTCTAGATCATCTAATGGTTCAAGCTTCTTAAGACTTCCTTGTTTCTTTCACATGGATTTGAATTCCGCAATATAGATTCTTACATTGTTCTGCCACAAGCTTGAGCACACAGTTAGTAATAACAAGATGCATCTCATATATTTAAACTTAGTGGTTTGTCATATTAAAAACTCTTGGAGGTGAGCTTGTTTCAACACTTGAAGAATTGGATATATAAGTCATAAGAAACAATAAAAGACTTTAAAAGTTAGAAACATGAGGAAGAGTGCAAGTGAGGGAGAGAGGAATCTCATAAGCCTTGAATATCCTAAAAATCGAATTAATATGGTAAGGTGAGAAATTCATGACAGTAACCAGGTAAGTTTATAACTGAAGAGCAAACAATGTCACATGTAACATGATGGTTTATAACTGTAGGCTAAAACAATTTGTAACTTGGTACGCAGAATTTTATGACAATATTTTAAAAGATTGTAGCATAATACCAATACTAATAAGCTTATACTAGAAGAAATAAAAGATTTGGCACAAATCTAAAAGAATTATAACATCATATTTAAAAAGTTCATAACTTGAAATTTAAGAATGTTTATGAGAGGAAATCTGAAAGTTTATAACCTGATATTTATGACAGGAAATTGAATAGTGTTTTTATAAAATTTGCAGTTTTTCATAATCCTTTTGCAAAGTGAGTTTATAAAACTTCAGACAGGCTTAGGGAGTGTCTGAGATTTAGTCCTTTGTCTGAATACTTCAGACAATGGATTTGAAAATGTGTTCTTAACAAATTTTCACAAGTTTTTTTTTATATAAACTCAAGTTCAGAACCCTCTTCTTGTTAGTTAAAACTGAATGTAAAGAGATAAGGGTTAGAGAAGGACTCAACCGAGATTTATTCTAGTTCAATGACTACCTTTGTGAGCTACGTCCATTCCCAGAGCCAACAAGCTTCTGGATTTTCTCCACTAATCTGAAATAGATTACAAGTATTGTTTTCACCCAAGACTCTTCAGGTTGTAACACTAAGTATTGTTTGCATATATAGCCTCTTCGAGCTCTTACAAGTATTGTTTGCTAACCTAGCCTCTTCAAGCTCTTATTTGTCAGACTTAGCATCAAATTTTCCAATACCATATTTGTATTGAGTATAAAACACTTACATCCAAATATATGGAAATATGATATGTTGGGCATCCTTCCTCTCCATAATTCATAGGGAGTTTTTTTAGAATTGGTCTTACCAATATTCTGTTTTGAAGAGGTAACATGTTGTGTGAATAGCTTCTGCCCAGAATGATTTAGGAAGAGTGCTTGATATGAGGTGTTTGATGAGTATATTTTTATACACACTTCTATTCTTGCAAACTTCTATTCTTTCTCTCAACAACCCCATTTTGTTGAGGTGTTTGATGAGTATATTTTTATACACACTTTGTACCTTTAATCTTAGCTCTAGTGGACTGTAATTGTGATTAATTCCATTGTTTTAATTGGGATTTACCTTATTGGGCTTGATTGGGCTTTAATTGGAATTGTTGCTTAATTTTGTTTTTTAAGCCCAGTGACCTACCTGTATTATTTTGCTGATATATGGAGTTGTAGGTGACCGTTTGAGGTGATTCCAGTAGAGTTGGAAATCTTAGATTCGAGGCTTCAATTTGATATACTACATGATTGTATTTCACCGAGAGAACGAGGTGCAATTTGCTTCTAAAGTTGATGTTCTGAACTGATGCGGGAAACAATATGGCTCTTAGATAGTTTTAGTGTTTTGGGCCTGATACTTGTTAGTGAAGGCCCAATTGCCTCTTTGATTAGATTATTTTTTTGGTTTATGAGAGTAGTATATATAAAGGCAGTTACGATTCTGTTAGAGAGCTTTCTCTCACTTTTACATATTCAGTTTTGGGGAACGCTTAGTCTCTCTCATTTTTCTCTCTTCTTCTTTTCGGTATTTTTATTTTTTGTTCTTCCTCCATGGAAGGTTAAACATTTGAGGATTGATTCTCAAGTGATTTCACATTGGATCTTGAGGTTTACTTGAATTCAAATTCGCATTTCAATTTCTGTAATAGATTCAATTTCACTTCTCCTTTAGAATTCAAGGTTTTGAATCTTGGATTGGATTTGAATGCTTATTGATAATTCAGTTCTGTTCTTCACCTTGAATTCTGGTTTAGTTTGCTTAATTCTAAACAATCTACTGTTTGGTTAATTCAGGAGGTAAAGGATTAGAAATCTCACACCAATTCGCTTAGTTCTGGCAAGTTCGCTTAGTTCTTGAGTGAGATAATTGATGAATTAATTGAAGCTTGTTTGGTTAATTCAAATCTGTTTCAGAATTTGAGATAGATGCATATTAATCGATGGAAGATCCAACTGTGGATGAACGAGAGAATCAATCTGTTTTCTTACATTGTTTACTTTTACTTTCCTACTTGCGAAATTCTTTTTTTAAAACAACAACCAAAACCCCTTCTTTCTGTTTTCTGTCACGTTCTAAAATTCTGAACCCTTAAGACAATGTCTGGAATTTGGTTTTGAAGTCATGATCTGAAGTATTATCTGAAGCTCTGTCTTAAGACGTGTCTGAAGTTCCGCGGTCTTATTTATTATCATTTTTCAAAAAACTTTAAACACAAGCACATATATTCAAGAGTTTTAAGATGAAATTAAATTTTTCTTCCACTAGGGGTTTAGTAAAAATATCAGCTAGTTGATTTTTTGTACCAACAAAAATGATTTCAGTGTTCCCTTTTTGGACATGATCTCTTATAAAGTGATGTATGATGTCAATATGCTTAGATCTAGAATGATGAATGGGATTCTTTGCAAGATTAATTGCACTAGTATTGTCACAAAAAATTGGGATTTTGGAGTACCTTAGTGCATAGTCAAGCATTTGAGACTTGATCCACAAGACTTGTGTGCAGCAAGTTGCAGCTGAGACGTACTCAGCCTCAGTTGTAGAAAGGGCTATTGTGTTTTGCTTCCCTCAAGACCATGAGACAAGGCATTTTCCTAGGAACTGACAAGTCCCACTTATGCTCTTTCTATCCAGCTTGTCTCCAGCAAAGTCAGCATCATTATAGCCTGTAAGATCAAACCTAGAATCCTTCTCATACCATAGACCAAGATTAGTAGTCCCAATTAAATATCTAAAAATTCTTTTAACAACTGAGAGGTGAGATTCCTTAGGATCAGATTGATATCTAGCATAGATTCCCACAACATATTGGATATCTGGCCTACTAGCAGTTAGGTACATAAGAGATCCAATCATACCTCTGTACACTTTTCTGAGACTGATTTACCTTTCTGATCTTTGTCAATCTGCGTTGATGGGTGCCTGGGTGTCTTCATTGGTTTGGCATCATTCATCTTGAATTTTATCAACAAATCTTTGTCATACTTCTCTTAATATATGAATATGTCATCAGATTGTTGTTTGATTTGTAAGCCTAAGAAGAATCTCAATTCACCCATCATGCTCATCTCAAATTCTCCTTGCATGAGACTTGAGAATTCTTGACAAAGAGATTCATTAGTAGATCCAAAAATAATATCATCTACATAAATATGAACAATTAGTAAATTTTTGTGATACCATTCTCAATTAGGAAAGAGTTTAGTCTGTCATACCAAGCTCTTGGTGCTTGCTTGAGTCCATACAAGGCTTTCTTCAGTTTGAGCACATACTCTGGATGTGTTGGATTATCAAATCCAGGGGGCTGTCTCACATAGACTTCTTCTTCAATAATTCCATTTAAGAAGGCACTTTTTACATGTATTTGATAGAGCTTGAAGTCTTTGTGAGCTGCAAAGGCTAGAAGAATTCTGATGGCCTCAAGTCTAGCCACTGGTGCAAAGGTCTCATCATAGTCTATTCCTTCTTGTTGATTGTATCCTTGTGCTACCAGTCTTGCTTTATTTCTCATGACTTTGACCTTTTCATTTAGCTTGTTGCAAAAGACCCATCTGGTTCCAATTATAGATTGATAAGATGGTGGAGGAACAAGATCCTAGACTTTGCTTATATCAAACTAATTGATCTCTTCCTTCATAGCTTTGACCCAAGATTCATCATTCAGTGCTTCATGGATGTCCTTTGGCTCTATCTCAGACAGGAGAGCCATCATATTGTTAGCATTTTTGAAGGATGATCTTGTTCTGACTCTGTCTGAAGTCTCTCCAATTATCTGGTCTCTTGGATGAGATCTAACCAATCTCTAGCTTCTGGGCATCTCAGATGTGTGCTCGTGTTGAGTCTCAGCTACAATTTGTATTTCTTGCTCCATCTCAAGTTGTTCTTCATTCTTATCTTCAACTTGAGAGTTGTCTCCAATCTCAGGTTGGAGGTTTCTATGTAGCTCAATCTGAGCTGTCCTTCTTATCTCAGTCTGAGATCCCCTTCTTGGTTCAGATTGAGGTGATCTCACATTCTTTTGATCTATGTGGAGTCTTTCTTCAGCTTCGTGTGTTGAGATCTTCAAATCTCCCATCATTTCTTCAATTTTTTCATCCACCTTCTTTTGTGAGTTTCCTGTATCTCATTAAACACTACATGCATAGACTCTTAAGTAGTTTTAGTTCTCAGATTGTAAACACGGTAAGCTTTTGATGTTAGGGAATATCCAAGGAAAATTCCTTTGTCAGATTTTGTATCAAATTTTCCCAACAAACCTTTTGTGTTAAGAATGTAACAATCATATCCAAACACATGAAAGTAACAAATAGAGGGCTTTCTCCCTTTCCATAATTCATAAGGAGTTTTGTTCAAGATATTCCTTATGGTTACTGTTGAGATCGTGGCAAGGGTACCAATATCACAGCAGTATAATAGTAAGAGAAAGGGGTTGTCGTATCCATAAAGGATGATACAAAAGAAATTCTAGTGATCACACTTATCAAGTAAGGGCAGATTTGAATGTTTATTTTGTGAAGATTGTAATAGTAATTTAAATAAAAGATAAGAGAAAGAGAGAGAGAGAGAAAATAGGGATAGGGTTGAGAAAATTAAGGAAACTAGGATTGAACTTCGTCTATCGCACCCTTCTTGTATTTGGAAACCAATGAAATCTAGGAATTTATAATTATAAATAGCTATCCTAAAATTGAACCCTATTCCTAGGCATTCAACCCACCGATTAATTTTTACCCAAATCAGAATTCAAGAGCCCTATTCCTAGGCACTCAGGAAATCGCTCCTGATTTCGCAAAACCACTTCACAATGCGCTCCATAAAATCATATCATAACTCCGGTACAAAGACGGAAGCTAAGCATTAAGAACAGAATAAAAATACCAATATTATAAAAATAGTGATTCCTAGATAACAAAGAGGATCCAAAATACAATTGGGGATTGAATCGACTACATTCAATCCTATTGGAGAGTTTAGCTACTCATGGTAGCCATTACAAACCAATAGAGAGATTGTCACACTTTTCTCTAGCTCCAGGTCTGTTCAACGGCTCCGTACGTCTCTGTCTGTCGTCTCAATCCCTAAAAGTGCCTTTATAAACTGTTCTGATGGGCTTTTGAGACTCTAATTGCAGCCCATAAAAATTAGGTTACGTTTCCTGTGCTCTACCTGCGCTCAGCGCAAGTGAAGCGCAGGAAACATAGAGTAAAAGTCATTTTTGCGCTCCACTTGCGCTCAGCGCAGGAAACAACATTATTTTTTCCTGAATTACTCTCTTTTGAAGCTTGTTCCATGTTGTTCCTGTCCTTGTTTGTTGCTCTTTTGATGCTTTATTTATACTTTGCTTTTTATTTGAAAAAATCAACAGATTTTCTATCAAAATAGCATCAAATTCAAATCTGACTTAAATAAATACAATAATTGCATTTTAAGCCAAAAAGGGATAAATTGGGGTATAAATTCAACATTTTGCTCTCAATAAGTGTTGTAATTATATAGGAATTTTAGGTAAATTTAACACTTATCAATTACTCTGTTAATAATGTAGCAAGAGGTGTTTACAGCCTCTGCCCAGAAATATTTTTGAACTCCAGAGTCACATAGCAAAGTTCTTGCCATCTCTTGGAGAGTCTTATTCTTTCTTTCAACAACACCATTTTATTGGG
Organism: Sesbania bispinosa; assembly: GCA_026901365.1. NCBI lineage: Eukaryota > Viridiplantae > Streptophyta > Magnoliopsida > Fabales > Fabaceae > Sesbania > Sesbania bispinosa. The sequence continues at coordinate 737,913 of QLOH01000201.1, read as the reverse complement.
GGTTTTCTAGGGCATGAGAAGCTGTGAGTAATGCTATTGTCATCAAAAAAGTTTTTGAATATGACATTCTGAAATTCTCCTCCATGGTCACTTCTCACAGTACCAATTCCATATCTTTTCTCAATTTGGACCTTTTTGCAAAATATTTTAAAGGTTTCATAAGATTCATCATTCTGAGAGAGGAACAAAACCTAAGTGTATCTTGAAAAGTCATCCACTATTACAAAACCATACTTTTTCCCACTAAGACTGGCAGTCTTAATAGGTCCAAATAAATCAATTTGGAGCATCTCAAGAGGTCTGGTGGTACTTACATGAGACTTGGGTTTAAAGCTTGACTTAGTATGCTTGCTTTTTATGCAAGACTCACACATCATATCTTTGTCAAATTTTATTTTAGGTAAACCTTTGACAAGAGATTGATTTGCAAGCTGACTTATGGTTCTCATGTTGATATGTCCAACTCTATTATGCCATAGCCATTTTTCATGGTCATGAGACACAAGACAGGTGAGATCAGACAGACTCTCAAGTGAGACTGAGTAAAGATTTTTGTTTCTTTCTCCTGAGAAAACTATTTTTCCAGTCTTAGAGTATATGATCCCACAAAAAGTGGGCTGGAAATTTACATGATAATCATTGTCACACAGCTAACTTATACTAAACAAGTTATGTTTCAAACCCTCAACAAAGTAAACATTCTCAATCTAAGCTGAGTTTGTCTTACCAATCTTACCAATGCCCTTGATCTGAGCTTTGTTGTTGTCTCCGAATGAGACAACTCCAGAAGCCTTTTCTTCAAGTGACAAGAACTTGCTTTTGTCCCATGTCATGTGCCTTGAGGACCCATTGTCCAGCACCCACATCCTTTTTTATCTTGCTGCTGCTAGGAAAGTCTGCAGCACAATGAGATTTAGCTTTAGGTACCCACTTGTATTTTGGTCCTATGTGGTTAGATACCTTTCTCTTTACTGCTACTTGTCTCATGTTGCAGTCTGAAGTCTTATGGCCGAATTTACTACAGCAAGAGCATCTCTCTTTACGCTTCCTTGCTGGAATAAAAAAGTTTTTGTACCAAACTTCATTTGTAGACTTCTCATAGCCTAATCTAGCTTTATCAAAAATTCCTTTTTGAGATCCAATTAATCTCTCAAGGTTGTTTGTTCCATTTACAAATTTGGCAAGATCATCTATGAGAGTTCTATTCTGGGCTTTGAGCTTTTTATTCTCATCAAGAAGATTTCTTGATTCCAGCTCAGCTTGAGCTTTGATGCGCTCAGATAGCTTCATGTGAGACAACATAAGGCTATTGTTTTTATGATTCAAATCCTCATTCTCTTTTTCAAGAAATTTTATTTTCTCTAAAGAAGTGTGTAGCTCAGATTTTAGCAAACAACTTTTTGAGGCAAGGAGATTTGAATCATAAAGGAGATTTTCAAAGGCAGACTTAAGCTCTTTGAAAGAAAGATCAGAGTCAGATTCATATACCTCTTCATCTGAGGAGTTTCCATTAGCCATTAGACACAGATTGGCTGACTCATCATCTTGACTTTCTTCTTCATATGTATCATCCCATGTAGCCATCATGGCTCTTTTCTTTGGGCTCCTCTTTGTATATTTCTTTAGTTGGGTACACTCAGCTTTGATGTGTCCAGGCTTGTTGCATTCGTAGCATATAATTTGTCCCTTCTTCTCAGCCTTGATCTCACTTCTTCTGGATGGAAATTTTCATCTTTCATTCCCTCTAGATCTCCACATGCGTCTGATCTTTCTTGAGATGAAGGCTATCTCATCATCCATCTCAGTCTCATCATCTTCATCATCCTCTTCACTATCTGTGTCATGAGATGAGTTTAGTGAGACTTGTTGAGATGAGCTTACTTTCTTACCTTTGCCGCTACTGGATGAGGCTTTTAGAGCTATTGTTTTTGGGCGTCTGATGAGCTCTTCTTCCATCAGCTCCTGCTCATGCACTTTGAGTGACCCTAGCAGCTCATCCAATCTGAGGGTGCTAAGATCCTTGGCTTCTTGTATGGCTGTTACTTTTGGCCTCCAAGATTTGGATAAACTTCTCAGGATCTTTCTCACCATATCTTGATTTGAGTAGGTCCTTCCCAAAGATTTGAGATCATTGGTAATGACTGTGAACCATCTTACCATGTCTTCAATACCTTCATCTTCATTCATCTTGAAGAGCTCATACTGTTTGACCAGTATGTTGATCTTGGATTTTTTAACTTGGTTTGTTCCCTCATGCTCAACTTCAAGTGCATCCCATATCTCCTTTTCTGATGCACAGCCAGCTACCTTGTCATACTCACTATGACTTAGTGCACGGGTGAGTAGATATTTGGCTCTTAAGTTAAGAACATATCTGCTCTTCTCAGCTTCTGTCTAGGATTCCCTAGGCTTTGTTACTCTCAAGCCAAGTTCATCAGTGATGGAGGGCATGTAAGGACCTAGCTCAATGATTTCCCACAAATCAGCATGTTGAGACTCAATGAACAATCTCATTTTGCCCTTCCAATAGTAGTAATTTGTTCCATCAAAGGCAGGGGGCCTATTGGTGGATGCTCCTTCAGGAATAAAGAGACTTGTGCTTGGTCCAGCCATGTATCTTTTCCTCTTCACACGTAGGTGTGCTCAACCCCAAGAGGCCGAGCTCTGATACCAACTGAAGTTGGTTGGATGTCTCTAGAGGGGGGAGGTTGTATAGAGACTTTTAAAAATTGTACGTGAAAATTCTACAATTAAGTTGAGACTTGTTCTCAAGTTTTAATAACTTGGAAGCTCAAAGAGATTAGAGTAAATGTTAGTTCAGATTAGAACAGTGGTTAATAATGTAAATGAGAGTCTCAGGTGTTGAGATTCAGTTTCAGGATATATATTGTGTTTTAAACGAATAAGCCTCAAGTAATAGAATGTGCATTGATGAACACATTTTTATTCACACTTTGCATAATTAATCTTAGCTTTCTTGGACTCTAATTGTGATTATATCCACTGTTTTAGTTGGAATTTACCAAATTGGACTTAATTGAGCCTTAATTAGAAATGTTGTTTAAATTCGGATTTTTAAGCCTAATGACCTACCTGTCTTGTTTTGATGATATGTGGAGCTAAAGGTGTCCGATTGAGGTGATTCCAATGGCATTGGAAAGCTAACTTCTGGGGCTTTAATTTGATATGCTATATGGCTATATTCCACTGAGAGACGAGGTGAAGTTTTCAGTTTGAAGTTGACGTTCAAATGCTGTCATAACTTGAGCGGGAACAGCAAGTTTCTTAAGTAGTTACTGAAGTAGTTTTAGTCTTTTGGGCATGAAACATGTCAGTCTAAGCCCATTTTACCTCTGCCATTGGATTAATCTTGTGGTTTAGGAGAATAGTATAAGTAGAAGCTGTTACAATTCTGTTAGGGAGAATTTTTACTTTTTGCCTTTTTACTTGGACGAGAAGAATTAAAGAGACGCTTGCTCTCTCTCACTCTCTCTGGTTCTTCTTCTTCCTTTTCTCCTTCTCTGTAATTTTGTTTTCTGTTCTTCATCTTATGGATTTCTAAACTCTTGAGGATTGATTCTTGAGTGATTTTACATTGGATTTTGAGGTTCATTTTAACTCAAATTCGTATTTCAATTTCTGCAGTAAATTCAATTTCATCTTCTCCTTTAGAATTCTGGTTTTGAATCTTGAGTTGTATTTGAACGCTTGTTGATGATTCAATCCTGTTCTTCACTAAGAATTCTGGTTTAGTTTACTTCATTCTAAACAACCAACTGTTTGCTTAATTCAGGAGGTAACGGATTAGAAATCTCATACCAGTACGCTTGGTCTGGTCACCAGTATGCTTAGTCTGGTTTAGCAAGTTCGCTTAGTTCTTGAGTGAGATTATTGTTGAATTAATTGACGCTTGTTCGGTTAATTCGAATTTATTCTGGAAATTGATTTCGATGTATTTTTAACCGATGAAGGATCCAATTGTGCATGAACAAGAGAATCAATCTATTTTCTTACATCGTTTTATTCCTTCTTCTTTACTTGCGAAACTCTGTTTCTAAACAAACAACCAAAACCCCCCTCTTTCTGTTACGTTCTAAAATTCTGCACTGTTAAGACAATCCCTGTCTTAAGATCGTCTGAAGTCTTAAGACCGTCTGAAGTATTAAGACCGTCTGAAGTCTTAAGACCGTCTGAAGTTCTGTCTTAAGACCGTCTTAAGTCATTTGTCTTAAGTTCAATCTGAAGTTCTGGTTCTAAATTTTTGGTCTGAAATCTGATATTTTAAATTGTTATTGAATTCCTTGAGAGACGACTTTGGGTTATCTAACCCTCACTACACTTTAATTCATATTATTTGATTGGGTACGGCCTCGATCATGCATATAAGTAAAAGAATAGAGAGAAAAGATGCACACTGGTTTATCCTGGTTCACACACTGGTTTATCCTGGTTCACACTAAGACTAGGCTCTCTCCTATCTCAGCTGAGACAACTTACAAAGATTTGATAGAATGATGAAGGTCTAGTTTACAACATACAAAGTATGGATACATAGTGGAATTTGCTAAAAGTATTCCCTTTACAAATATAAGGAATTTATGAGCTTAAAGGAGAATAGATGAGACTACAGAATGTGTTCTCAAGTTGAGACTAGATCTGAGATGAGAAGGACTTGAGACTGACTTAAGATGCGGTTGAGATGCAAGGATTTTCAATATTCAGCGTAGTCTCTCTCTCTTTTTCACTGTTGAGTTCTGGTACTTATAAAAACTAGCCGTTATGTAGCCGTTTATGACCGTTATAGAGAGAGAAAAGGTTCCTGCCAAAAGGTTCTGTACGTTCTGCCTTATGTCAGCGTGTGTAGTGTCCTTGTCTTGACTCTTGTTGACTCTTACTCTGTGTCTTTAAGCTGAGTCTGAGTCTTAGGGCAGTTCTTGCATCTGAGTTTTGGTCTCAGTCTTGGGCTTCCATCTGAGTCTCAGTTCTTCTGTTAAGCCTTGCGTCTGAATTTGAGTTTGAGTCTTACATCTAAGTCTGACTTTGTGTCTGAGTATGAGTCTGTGTCTCAACTTCTCAGCTCTTCAACAACTATTGTTCTTGATTCTGACTTTGTATGCTTTTGAGTTGGTTTATTTCTTCTAGCATCATCTTTAATTCTTAAAAATATCCTGCAAACTTAGAAGCTAAAATTCTACCAACACTTGAGCAAACAGTTAATAATAACACGACATTTAAGATATTCACATTTGTGATCTCTTTTATTTTGATGGTTTGATTTCATTAAAAACCTTAGGAGTGAGTTTTTCTTAATAAGGTATCCGCGAATTGGTATCCCTTTTTTTCACACATGGGTTCGTGTTTAAATACCTAAATTTGTCCCTGGGTCGGTTTTATATGTGAGTATTTAGTAGGCACCGATAATTTTTCCATCTATGCAGGAGATCCACTTAACTTCATTTCTCATATTCAAACCCCCATGTTACAAAAAACCTTTTTTTTTTCGTTACAAGGAGAGGTAGAGCCCACAAACTAAATTCCTTTACTTCCATTTACAATTGACTCTATTAAAAGATGAAAGGAACATATAAACAAATAAAAAAGTACTTGTCCAGAAACAATACTAGCCAATGTGGTTAGTTTTAACAGGAGTGAATTGTGATCCCAAATAAACTTTACTTGCGATGCCAAGGGTTTAAATCCTCAAGCCATCACTTTAGGGAGGATTTTACATAAACACTACCCTCGACCTGAAAGTTAATTTCATAGTTAAATTTTTGGAGATTATCAGTAAAATACTGATAGATCTATGAAACATTCACTAATTAATGAAAAACAATTTTAGATGATTTGGATGGATATTCCATCACTCCCCAAATTCAATTTAATAAGTACATGATAAAAAAGATAATAGCTGCTAAACATGAAAAATGGTGATAACTCACTAAAATAAGCTTTCATTTATTCTTGCACATTAAGATGATAATAAAATCATGGACACGACCTAATTATAACACTACAAAATGGGCATCGAGTCACTGCTTGTTCTGCAATGCCATAAACATCTATGCCGATGCAGGAAGTGCGAAAAATAAAAAGTCTTAGAAGGGCATGCGAGTTTTGAAGATCCCTAATCATTGGGCGATAAATTGGTTCATCTATAGATGCAGACCATAAAGAGTTTTCCATGCGAACGCCTCCTCCAATATTGACCGATGGCCTAAATTCCAATACCATGAATCTAGTCTCATTGTGGCTATAATAAATAAGCTTACTCTGTGATTACGCCAATACCAAGAAACCAAAATAACAAATACATGGATTAATTATTGCTTTAACCGATAAGAAAAAAAATTAATTGTCATATATATGATATAGATAATGAAAAAATTACCTGAATATCACAAACTCGTTTCCAAGGAGAAGGAACGGGACCATCAGGGTCACTCAGAAGGAAGTTGAACAATATAGAAGTATCCATGATAAAGTAAAATAAGAAAGCTGAGAAAGTCTCGTAAATGTCACGAGATATAGCGTGATAGATATATACACTGAAAAGAATATTTATAATAGGTTGGGCGTACTTATTATCAAGAAGATTAAATATAATTCAAATGTATTACACTTAATCTAACAATGATTAAGTATATTTTTAGTCCCTAAAAAATTAGTAAAATTTGATTTTGATCTTTCTTAAAATTTTAGTTGTTTTTAGTCCATACATTTAACAAAAACAAATTTTTTAGTCCGTCACGAGAGACTAAAAGCATATGATTTTTATATTTTTGAAAGACTACAAATAAATAAAATTTAAATATGAACAAAAATCAGATTTTACTAATTTTATAGGGATCAAAAACATATTTAAGTATTTAATCACAGTAATAATAACTAGCATAATTATATTATAATATTTTTCATATATAATATATTTAATGAATTTACTAGACTAATACATTTATTAGACTAATATATTATAATATTTCTCATATATTATATTTAATGAATTTACTACTAATTAAATATAATATATAAATCGCTATAAAAATATTTATTATATTTTATTTTATAGGTATAACTATTATAATTATAAAATGGTAGTTCTTAGAAACATTTATTGCAATTCATTCATTATAAACGTATAGATACTATTGTTATTAATACTTCTCATATATTATATTTAATAAATATATTTCTAATTAAATACAATATATAAATAGTTTTAAAAAATAGATTTCATTTAATATCTATTAGAATTTAATAACTATACACTGTCAGTGTAAAAAGTATTACACATACATCCAATGATGTGTTGCCACATCATTTAATGAATTTAATAATACATGATGTGTCATATTCATTAAATGATGTGGCAACACACCATTGAATGTATGTGTAAAATTTCTTTACACCGACAGTGCATGGTAATTATACTCTGTATTATTATTAAAAGGATTTAATAAGTATACACTAACCATGTAAACTTATTTTACACAGTCATCAAATGATGTGTTGCCACATCATTTATAGAGTTTAATAACACATGGGGTGTCATAATCATTAATTGATGTGGCAACACATCATTGGATGACCGTGTAAATTTTTTTTACACTACTAGTGTATAGTAATTAAACTCTTATTAAAATACCAGTTGTTAAGAAACAATTATTATAATTCATTCAATGTGTATACTACTATTGTTATTAAATGGTATTTATTTAATATAATATATTAAATGTTATGACTAAATTACTATTACATTAGTTTTACATTAAATTATAATTAAATTAGCCTTAGCCTTTGTTTGGTTTGACGTTTCAACAGTGCAAAATCATGGTTTCGCATAATTTATTTTAAATCACTTTTGTCCCATGTGCTTCATAGAATATGTATCACTCATCTCAACTATTGATTTATAAAATCAATTCTACTCAACTGTAAACCAAACAGACACTTAAACTAATATGATTTGTTAAGTCATGTGAATTGAACACCCTCTTGAACTTATAATCGTAAATTATTGAGTATGTTAAAGTGGTGAATGGAATTGCTACAACTTGGAATGATTGTGAGCCGCTCTTAGCTCCTCCATTTTGTCCTCATACCTAGCTTGTCCCTTGAATCGCCTCTCACAGCCCCTGTCATCGTGGACCACTGCCACCACACCAAAATACGACCACTCAGACCGCACCAAATCGAAATCCAGTCACCATTTCTGTTATGTCAATCGCAAGTCGTTATCCACTACACGATGCTCCTCTTTATTAACCTTTAGAATTTAATGTTGGGTACATGAAATGTCCATTTTCTTTCACTCGTCTGTGTTCACTACGCCACTTAGGGAAAATAAGTTAGGGATCTAAGAGTAGGTGATGAAGATGGAGTTAACATAGGTTAAGGTTTAAAATAAAATGAAATTCCATGTCAGCCCGGGTCAATGACACATAGGATTGCTGACTAGGACGTTCCGCCAATCACATTTTTATTCACACTTTGCATAATTAATCATAGCTTTCCTGGACTCTAATTATGATTAAATCCACTATTTTAATTGGAATTTACCAAATTGGGCTTAATTGGGCTTTAACTGTAAATGTTGTTTAAATTCGGATTTTTAAGCCTACTGACCTACCTGTCTTGTTTTGATGATATCTGGAGCTACAGGTGTCCGATTTGAGTCATTCCAGTGGCATTGGAAAGCTAACTTCCGGGGATTTAATTTGATATGCTATATGACCATATTTCCACGAAGCAATTAGGAGCAGTTACTGTTTCAAAATCGCCTACTGTTGTTGTCTGTTGCAAATCCGAATTTACTTAGTTTTGTAATTAGTTTGTGGGTCTGTTTTAATTAATTTCGGCCCAATTAAGGCCTAATCAGATTGTTAGTGATTTACGCTCTATAAATAGGCGTGTTTGCTGAGTAGTTTGAACACTTTTCCTTCATTTTTCAGATTTTAGAAAAAAGACTCTTAACTTTCCCTCCCTTTTTCTCTCTTCCAATTTCGGTTTTGGCTCTTCTTCTTCCTCTTCTTCAATTCTCCACTTCCTCCATGGAAGGTTGAGCATTGAGGATTGATTCTCAAGTATCATGAGCATTGGATGTTGAGGTTCTTTAATTGAATTTCGAATTTTAATTTTCTGTGCAAATTCCTTCTTCTCCTAATCTCTATAATTCTAGGTTATTGAATCTTGAATTGGATGAATGCTTATTGAATTCGGTTTTTGATTCATGATCTGAAATTAAAATTTTAGTTTGCTTAATCCTAAAATGTATCTACTATTTGCTTAACTCAATAGGTTAGGGATTAGGTTCTTGATACAAATTTGCTTAATCTTTGTATGAGATTGTTAAGAATTGATTGATGCTTCATTGATTAATTCGGATTTGCTAAGGAAATTGAAATAAATCTCTGAATCCGTGAGACATCCAAATGCGAATGAGCTTGTGAATCAGTCTATTTTTGTTGAATTGAATTAGGAATTTCGAATTCTGCTTTTGGAAAATTGAAACTGTCATGAACAAACAAAATCCCCTGAATGTGTATGTGTATTGCTATGAGATTGAAATTCTAAATTTGTAATTGGATTCCTAGAGAGAGACGACTTTGGGTTAATCAACCTACTGCACTTAAAATATTAATTCCTCTTCTTACAATTTCGGATTTCACCTCCATGGAAATAGAAGGCTAACTTCTCAAGGTTATTTCTCTGTATCAATGCTAGCTTGGATCTTGAGGTTTGGTTGTAATTCGGATTCTATCTTTCACATCAATTCCAATTCCGATTTTGTTCTTCCTACATGAATTTCGGTTTTGCTTAAAACTGTGAATTTATGGATTGTAGAATTGAATTCAAGTATGCTTTACGCTTGAGGATTGGAAATTCGAATTAAATTCAGATTCAATTAGATTAGGGATGCTTAATCACTAACCTAATTGATGAACATTGCATGCTTAATGCAAGAACTTGGATCATGAGTTGTTGATGCTTATTCATTAATTCATGGTGAAATTCGGATTCATATATGTTTGATAGAATTGCCTCTTGATTTCCAATGATATATCCAGGTTATGCATGTGCAGAGGACTGATCTTAATCTCCAATTGGTTAATTTCGAATTTAAGTTTCTGTTGTTTAGAATCATAGAATTGAAAAATCCAAACAATCTCCCCCTGAGTGTGTGTGTTACTTTGATCTTGAATTTCTGAATTTGTGATTGAATTCTTTGGGAAATGACTTTGGGTTAACCAACCCTTACTGCACTTTAATTCATTTTATTTGGTTGAGTACGACCTCGATCAGTAGCCTTGGCACAATCCTGTCTGGTTGCTAGAGGATCTTAGTGGTTGGCTTCAGAGAGATAGGAGAGGGAGGCTTGAATCCTCTGTACCCAGCAACGTGTTCCTCACAGAGCTTGGCTTCCATACTCAACTTCCCAATAAGGATCCAGTCCTCAGTAGGTATAACAGCTGCATCAGCTGAATCTATATCAATTCTCTTCCAGTGATGCCTGGGAGATTGAACACCCTGTCTAATCTTCTCAATTTGATCAGACCCTCCCCCTGAGCTTCTGCTCATCCTTCTCATCCTGGCTGCTTCAAGAGAATCTACATGAAGTCCTTTCTGCATGGAAGGCTTGAGAGGCAGATGATTCTTGAATCTCAGAAGCTCCTCATACAGGTTTGGATATCTGGGCAGCCTCCTACTTTGATATTGACCATTCCAATAAAAGTTGTGAGGGAATTCAGCAACCCTCAATATATCTTCAAAGCTTAGAATGGGAGCAGCAAAGTCAAAAGTAGGTCTTCTAGAAATATCCCTTGTTTTGGGCTTCCACATTCTTTCCCTCAAAGACAAATTGCCTTCAAAAGTAAAGACACATTTCTTCTTTAGCACATAACTACCTTTTGAATGTCAGTCGATGGCTGTAGAGAGAATAGGCCCTTCATATACGACAATGGCAAGTGGATTCTCTGGTTCTTCATCACTTTCTTCAAAGAGAGTTCTTGTAAGCTCAGCAAGAACATGATTTATCTTTTCAGTATCTGATTCTATCTCCATGGAATCAACTGCAGGTTCTTCAACCTTTTCCCTGACAGTAGCTGTAACAACCTTGTCAACACTTGATTTTCCATCAATGACCTCAGCAGGTTCTTCTAGGTGGATGACAACAGGGGTATCATCATTCTCAGCACATGGAGTATTATCAATCTCAGTAGGTCCACCTTTGATGTTGTCTGTAGATCCAACCACATCATCTTTATTTTTCTCAGCACGTTCATCATGTGGTGTAACCTTTTTAACTCTGTCATCAGCAACAGGTTGGCTTAATTCTCTTGAAGTGGTAGAAGGCTCTACCATCTTAATTGGAACAACAATCGGATCCTCCAAATCTTCCAAGTCCTCTTCAGTGAGGTTGCCAAAGATTGCCATTGTCTTCTTGTAAGGCTTCTCAGCTGATGCAGGTTGTGCAACAGGTGCATCTTTCAAGGTAGTCTCCTTAAGTCTTCTCTGGTATAACCTTGTCCAATCAGGTAGGACAAAAGGAGTGGGGTTCTTTGTCTTTCTTTTCACTATTCTTTCTCTTTTCAAGTCCAAGACTGATTTTGATCTGTCTTACTTGAGAGCATCATGGACATTCCCTTCATCATTCTTCGGGATAGTTTTGCTCCTAGTGATCATTTGGGAAGGAGCATGAGCAGCTTCTTGAGTAGGTAAGAGCCATCTCTTCTTCTTGGCTCTGGCAGCCATGGAAGGTCTCTTTCTTTTCCTAGCAGCTCTTCTTTCAACCTCTTCATCTTCTATCATGGCCTTCTGAGCAGCTTCAGCTAAGGCTCTGTCATTTTCTTCTTGCTCTTTTCTCTTTCTTTCTTCTTCCTCTTCAATGGCAGCAACAGTTTCTACTACCTTCTGGATCTCGGGATCCGAATGCAAAGTAGCAAGAGGTTTAATTGTGAGTGGTTCAGATGAACTGTCGTTCTCAGCCCTTTCCATCTGAGCCTGTCCCTTTTGAGAAAAGGTAGACTTAGCAACTTTAGCAAGATCTTTAGAAGTCTGACCCACAATTTCAGAAGGTTCATTTTGAACTTTCTGAACAGGTTCAGATTCTTGTTGAGTGGTTGTTTCAGCTACCTTCTCGGATGTAGTAGCCCTTTGGTATGAAGCTTTTACTTCTTTCACTCGTTCCAAATCAGCAGGGGAGAGAATCTTCTCTGTTCTTCACCTCTTTATCTTCTGCTTCTTCTTCTCAGGAGTAACCGCAGTAGGTTTAAACTCCTTTTTATGCACATCTCCTTGAGGTTCTCCTTCAAGAATCTTCAGGGTCCACTTTTGAGAGGCACCATCTTGAGTCCTCTGACTTGACTCAGCATTGGTTTTCTTTAGAAGACCCATTTGCTTCACAGTTGTAGCATTGAAGAAACTTGGGGCTTTGCGGTCAAAGAAAGGTTCTATTTGTACCCCATGATGCATCAAAATATTCATTATAAGGGTATTGTGAGGAAGATTTGTTGCGGAATCACGAGCTCTCCTCAGCATTCCAAATAGAATAACCCAGGGTAGGTTTATCTTCTTTTTCTCCAGCAAGTTGATGACACAGAACTTGGCTAAATCGAAAATATGATATTTCCCTCCTCCCTTGGGAATAATACAGCAACCCAAAATAGCAAGAAGTAGCCTAGGGATAAGATTCATACCAGCTTCCTTAGGGTTAAAGGGATCCACCTTTCAAAACAACATTTTGTTGACTCTTCCAGCACCTCTAAATCTAACTTCCCAATCACCCATGTAGATAGCTCCTTCACTTTTGACGCCAGTGACTTCTTCCAGTACTTTGTCGTTTATAATAATCTCACAGCCCAGCACAGATGCCTTCAAGAACATCTTGTTACTTTCTACTATCTGGGCAGTTTTCCAGAACTCGTAAACACTGGCCTCATGCCAGCCACAGTTGATAACATCAAAGAAGGGCAACCACCTAGCACTTCTAAAGTAATCTTCGAGGTCTAGCCCTAGTTCAACAAGTCTTTTAAAATCAACACATCTGGATGGAACAATCTTTCCTCCAGCTTTTGAGACAGCACCCACATTCTTCTTGGAGGCCATAAGAAATTGCAGAGAATCTTGAGAGAAACTAGGTTTTCTTTGGAAGTTCAGAATATGCAGAGAGACTTCACAACAAGAGAGCAGAGAGAAAGTAACTTGAGACTAGCTTCTGCTGAGATATATATAGACTCAAGTAGCACTAATGATGATAGGGACTGGCTGCGCAGACTTGGGGAGTCATGCAATCGTGCAGATTCAGAGGGTAGATAAAAAACTAACCGTCTCAAAGTGCCACGTCATAAAGTGTCAAATTCAGAAAGTATGTGTTTTTCAGTAGATACAAATTTCAGCAGATATGCACACATCAGAAGGTTCATGTGTTTTAGAAGGAATGCATATGCATACACATTTTCAAGTATTCAAATAGACATATTTGTGGTATAAATTTAAATGATGTTACCAACAATGATACTTGTGAGTTTTGAGTTAATGATACAATTTTGATGAGATTCAACATTGTCTCCAAAGACAGCTTTGTTGCTTCTGTTGATCATCTTAGTAAGTTCTCTCCATAGCTTGTTTAGGTTTCCATCTGGATCTTCTTCCTCAGCATTTGTGAGATGCTTAACCCAGGGTTAAACTCTGTTACCAACTGTTAGGACCACAGGAAACACTAGAAGGGGGGTTGAATAGTGTTTTATAAACCTTTGCAGATTTTCGGAAAACCTTTCAAACAAGCAAAACTTATTTAAAAAAATATTTGGTCAACCTTCCGAAACTGGGAGTTTTCAGCAACTTGCTGATGCAACTCAGAAGGTTGAGTAAAACCCTTTTTGAAATTATCTTCTCTTAAAGAAAAGATTGTTTTCTGCTCGGATTAATAAAACAACTTTTCTTAAAACCCTCCTTGGTTAGTTTAAACAGATAACAGCGGAAAGTAAAGAGTTAAGGGTAGAGAGAACTTAACACAGAAATTTATACCGGTACACGCACTAACCCAGTGAGCTACGTCCAGTCCCAGGGCAAAACTCCACTGGATTTTCCACTAATCCCGCAAGATTACGAGTATTATTTCCACACATGGCCTCTCCAGGCCCAACGAGTATTCTTTGTTTTCGACTGCCCCTCCAGGCAACTATTGCGGTATTCTTTGCACACCTGGCCTCTCTAGGCCCAACGAGTATTCTTTGTCTTAGACTGCCTCTCCAGGAAACTCTTGCAGTATTCTTTGCACACTTGGCCTCTCCAGGCCCAACGAGTATTCTTTGTCTTCGACTGCCTCTCTAGGAAACTCTTGCAGTATTCTTTTATAGACAAGCCTCTCTAGGCTCAACGAGTATTCTTTATTCCTCCAAGCCTCTTCAGGCTCTCAGACACTTTGTAGTGTTTACAATAAGGATTAGGTTAAGTTTCTGAGAAACTTAAACTTTAGGTTCTCTAGTACAAAGAAATTACTGAGTATAACTCAGGATACAACGAATAAATCTAAGTACAAGGAAATATGCTACAACAGAGTGTTTAGGCTTTTAGATGATTTTCTGATGAACCTAGGCCATTCTCTCTTGTGCTTAAAGGATTGATTCACTTTGGGCTTCATTTTCATTCTGGTTTTGAAAGGGGCTTTGCTGCATCTTCACGAGAGTTTCACCAAAGGTTCGCCCAATTCTCAAAGTCATTCATGAGGCTACTTATAAGGTCTTGAAATTAATCTGTTGAGGAGAGCTTCATTCACCGTTGAGAGATAGCATTAAATGCTTTTAGAGTCGTTGTGAGAAGCTCTTCTAATAGCTTTATACTTTTGAGATGAGTAGGTGTTGCAGACTGCAGTACTGCTCTGACTTGAGCAGCAGATTCCATTTAAGGTAATATGATTTTGACAACACAGTCGAACTCTGAATTCTCTCCTTAAATGGATCAAACTTGCTTCAGATGTTAAAAGATTGTTGTGACCTTAGCAGACAGCTTCCAGTCTTTAGTCAATAGTTGAACCAAGGTCTTTAGCAGTTCTTTTCGAATTCTGTAACACTTCAGAAGGCTGAAATGAGTTCAGTAGATCTTGGCTCTTCAGAAGGTTCCCTCATATCAGAAGGTTCAACTTGAGGCTTCTTCTTCATAGCACTTACTGAAATAATTAAGCAAAGATACCTTCAAGTGATACTATTCTTATAAACAATCCCTTTTTAAATCAAATTTGTTGTCTATTAAAACTTAGGATATGTGAGTCTTTGAATCCGATTTTGAATGGTTAAATTGATTATGAGACTCAACACATTCTCCTTCCATTCCTCTTGTTTCTAAAGTTTCCACCATCATTCTAGGCTTGGGTGTGTCCCTTGGTTCACCAGGGCAATTGGATATTCCTTCAATTACTTAGGTGATCAGCTCTAGGCAATGGCTTCTGATGTCTTAGTACAGGGCATGCGTTCGTACAGAGTCTTCTAGGTTAAATGATAGATAATTTTGTTTTCTACTTTGGTGCACATGATGGAGTGATAGCTACAATTACGCCTACACATTATCATGTCCTGTTAGAGGAGAGTGGTTTTCCCCGGATGAACTATAGGAGTTTGTCCACTCTTTATCTTATGTGTATCAGAGAAACCCCACTGCCATTTTATTGTTGCTCCGATATGTTATGTACACTTGGCTGCAATTATATATTATTTTTTTAAGACTTGTGTGTCACTATTTTAGAAACTAGTGATTAGATGATGTTGTTTATAAGATCATGTTTCAGACCAACTAGCTTTAGGGGTCATAGTGTAGTTTTGTGTGATAGACCTAAACCTTGAGGACTGTTAGGGAGGGCCAAGACCTTAAGGGGGGTAGTCTTGTAAAAGAAGACATAGGGACCCATAGTATAACTTAGAAGACTAACTTGAAATACTTGGAGCACAGTTAGGTGTTAGCAACCCAAAGTTTGAATCAATCTGTAACTGTTGAAAATTAGAAACCCCAACAACTTAGACAACTTTTAGGTACTCCCCAAGGTTTGGTGCGAGGATTAGGCATTGAGTTAGGAATCACAACCAGGAGCCTTGTGAACCCCTTATTCCTTTTCAACCTTGTTATGTAAACGATTCGACCCAAATCGTAAGTTACTTTAGAGTGAGGAGACCAAGGTGAGGCCCCCTTAGGAACCCACACTAGGATTGTGGTAGAGGAAGGGTAGGTGCTGGGGTATGTATCCCGGGGAAGAATGAGAGGATTGATTGAAGCTAGTGTGAGTTAGGCATGGAACAGTTAGAGGATAATGACGTTTGAGACGTATCCTTTAAGGGTAGGACTAAGAAGATGAGTTCAGGAATGCGATCGAACCCTAGTTTCTTTTTGCCACCTAGAGTAATAGAGGTATTAGTGATTGAAAGACAATTTAGGAGGACTCTGAGTACACAACCTAGTTGAGAACAGGAGTGTGACCTTGCGTTAGGTTAGTCGAAGCAATTTTTGGGGAAAAAATTTATTTAAGGGGGTTAGAATTGTAACATCCCAAAAATTAGGGGCTAGAAAGTATAGTGAAAGCCTTAGGCTGTGAATCCAGCCAAGAGAGGAAGGTTAGGAGTAGAAGGAATAATTTGGGGGTTAGAATACAAATATAGGCAAGAATTAGACGAACATGTTAAGAGTCGTGAGTTTTAGGAGATTTTGGTAAGAGGGACCGAGTATTAAGAAAAACAATTGTAGACCAAATTTAGAAGAAAGTGCAACATCCTAATAATTAAAACCAGTTGCACATAGAAGGTTAGTAGGGTAATAACCATTAAGGGAAGGATTAAGAGAATAGTAAGAAAATGATAAGGGAAAGGCTTAAGTGTGAGAAATCAGGACTTTGGATTATGATTTTTTCGCTCAACCGTTAAGGGCTCGCTTGAGCGAGCATATTAGTAAAAAATTGATAGTTTGAGTTCTCATTTTCTCGCTTGAGCGAGCAGGCTTCCGCTCAAGCGAGAAACAGGGGAGTTAGGGAGTGCTCTCTAGAAGAATTTCGCTTGAGCGAAGCGAAATTCACTCAGAGGAGGAGTGCTTTCTGGAGGAATTTTGCCTAAGCAAGGAGGGTCTCGCTTAAGCGAGAATGTGAGTTCAGAATTTTATCTGCGCTCTCGCTCAAGCGAGAAGGGCTCGCTTGAGCGAGACCACACGTCCCCGTCTAAAAAACATAAATTAGGGCATAGTTTCCTCATTCTTTTCTTCTTCCTTTTTCCGTCTAGAGAGAGAGAGAGAAGGTTTCTAGTGAGAGGAAATGACTCTTGGAGCCAAGAAGAAGGAGGAGACACCAAGGATCTCCAACCCTAGCCTTCCCCAACCTCTCTTCTTATCCCTTTGAGCCCCTTTGAGGTGAACAAAGCTCACACACTTCCACTTCATCATGTGTATGCTTCTCTTATGACCCCAATTCTCCTTTTCCCCTTCCTTTTGGCTTGTAGAAGTTGGTTCATGGATGGATTAGATGATGTGTATGATATGTGTTGTGTATGAGATTGTATGTGAAACCCTAGATTAGGGGATTTTGGGATTTTGTGGGAACAATGGTTATTAGGTGATTTTATTGATGATCTTTCATGTTCCATGATGATTCTTTAAATTATTGAGTATACATGAGATATGATTGATTGAGAATATTATCTGTTTTAGTTGTTCCTGCATTTTCCAAATTTCAGTTCACATTATATAAATGTATTTTTCAACTAGAAAATGAATTTGGCTTCGGCCCAGAATCAGAATTTTGGCTTCGGCGTAGAATAACTAACCCGGCTTCAGCCGTGAGAATAATTAAGTCGGCTTCGGCTGTGAGAATTGCTTGAAAACTTGACTTCGGTCCAGAATAAGGGTGGGATTCGTCCCCAGGGAAGACGTTCCCTGTAGTCTGAGCTCAGTTCTAACTCCAGAATCAGTGAAGAGACCCTGCCGGCTGGAAACAGCTGTGAGAACATACCTGCTGGGCACAGCAGGGAGAATTGCGTCATGAGCATGTTTGTGCATTTAGACTTGTGATATATGATTTATGACTGCTATATAGCTAATCTACGTAGCATTTATATGTTCTTTATTGAGTTAAGAAAAGATTTCATTATGAAAGGAGATTAGAATGAATTATGAGTTTTATGTTGACATGTGTTCTGTATTGCACCTCATATGCCTGTTTTCCCCACACTGCTTGCTGCATGCTTTGCTCACTGAAACCGTAGTCTCACCCCATGTTGCGGGCATATATTTTAGTTTTGCAGGATGTTCCAGCTATATGTTCAGAAGGGAAGTGGAACTCTTGGAGTGAATCCATCCACTCCCAGTGGTAGAAAGAGAGTTTATTTGGAAGAGAATTAAATGTAATTAGAAAATTAATGATGTATTAATGTAGACACTTGAGATTGGCCTTAGAGGCTTAGTTGTAGTTGATTTTGTGTTGCGCTAATATCAACTGTATTGGTGGTTTTTCTGGATTTCAGGTTAAGTTAGAAATTGGGAAGTGCCCAGTTTTTAGGGGAAACTCTGTTGGATCTCCGGTAGGAGTTTTATGAACCATAACACTCCAAAGTGTAGG
This sequence comes from Sesbania bispinosa, assembly GCA_026901365.1. NCBI lineage: Eukaryota > Viridiplantae > Streptophyta > Magnoliopsida > Fabales > Fabaceae > Sesbania > Sesbania bispinosa. The sequence continues at coordinate 719,330 of QLOH01000201.1, read as the reverse complement.
TTCGTTCACTAGGCTTTTAATTAGAAATTTGTATTGAAAGCAATGATGTATGAATTTTGTGGAAGCTTAAGCAAACATTGGATTGCCTAAGCAATTGTGTGACTTGTATAACGATACTTAAAATGGCGTGAAATAATTTCAGAAATTCGGGAATAGTGTTTCCAACGGACATTATTCTTGAACTAAGAAATTAAGACATTACAGCAAACAAATCTAGGATTGAGCTTTTTGACTTTAATCGCCCTTCCGATACCTGTGACGGGAGTGACCTTTAAGAAAACATGTTCACCTTCCTCAAGCTCTAGGTTTTTTCTTCTTCTATCGGCATAACTCTTTTGTCGGCTTTGGGTCGTCCCAAGCTCCTCCCTAATCTTTCTAATCCATTATGTGGTCTCTTGGACCAGCTTCGGACCTAACAGGGTACTCTCCCCCACCTCACATCAACAAAGTGGGGACCTACACTTCCTACCATACAAAGCCTCATAGGATGCCATACCTATATTTCTGTGAAAACTGTTGTTGTAGGCAAACTCTATGAGGGGCAGGTACCTATCCCAACTACCCTTCTCCTGTAGAATGCAGGCCCTAACCATATCCTCTAATGTTTGGATGGTTCTCTTAGACTGACCATCAGTCTGAGGATGGTAAGCAGTACTAAACTTCAGTTTAGTACCAAAAGCTAGGTACAAAGCATTCCAAAATCTAGAGGTAAACCTAGGGTCCCTATCTGATACAATGCTGGAGGGTACACCATGGAGTATAACGATCTCCTTGATGTATTAGTCTGCTAACCTACTCAAAGGGTAGGTGGCCCTGATTGGTAGGTAGTGGGCCGACTTGGTCAACTGGTCCACAATGACCCAAATGGCATCGAACCCTGATGGGGTCCTGGGTCACCCCATGACAAAGTCCATGGCAATTCTCTCCCATTTACATTCGGGAATCTTTAAAGGCTTCCTCTAAAATCTGATGTCGCAGACTACCCCCCTTAGGGATGTAGACTCTCCCTTGGAAGAGAATCATCCTATCATCTGACTCAGAAAACCCTGGTTCCCTCTTTCTATCCTGGAGTTCTACTTCTAAGTTCTGAGCTTCTCTAATTTGTGTCCTCAGCTCATTGGCAATTTCTATCCTATGCAACCTCAGGCTATTGGTCCCAAAACTCACCTCTAAGGTTAAGTCTCTAAACTCATTCACAACTCCAACTCATGCACCATCATCAATGATGCATAAAGGGATTTCCTACTTAGGGCGTCAACCACCACATTGGCCTTGCCCGAATGGTATCTAAGCTCAAAATCATAGTCCTTAAGAAACTCCATCCACCTCATCTACCTCATGTTCAACTCCTTCTGATCAAAGAGGTATTTGAGATTCTTATGGTCGCTAAACACCTCAAACCTCACCCCGTACAGGTAATGCATCCAAATCTTGAGGGCATATACCACAACAACTAATTATAAGTCATGGGTAGGGTAGTTCTCCTCATGAGGTCTAAGCTGTCGAGAGGCATAAGCTACTGCTTGCCCCTCTTGCATCAACACACAACCCAATCCCTTACTTGAAGCATCACTAAACACCTTAGAGGTCGTTGGGTCTGGTAGCACCAGTACCTGAACGTGTTGAGTCTCAAAATATTATTAAGGAAATTAATCATGTTTAAGTCTCACAATCCTAAGTTTTAATTGATAACAAATTTGGTTAAAAGACTATTGGATTAAGAGCATATTCACTTGAAGGTATCTTTGTTTCAGCAATATTTATGAAGAGCAACCCTCTGATATAATCCAACTCTCCGAAGTTGAACCTGCTGATATAAGGAACTCTCTGGAGAGCTGAGACTTGTTGAAGTCCATTCTACCTTTTGAAGTGTTACGGGTTTTGAAATAAAGAAGAACTGCTGAAGACCTACAACGTAGCTTTTGCTTAAAAGACTTTAATGCACTCTCAAGCGTCTTCTGCAAGTTTAATCCAGTTAAGGAATGTTCTCAGAGACCCTTTAATCTGTCAAAATCAATTTAACTTAAAAGGGAATATGCTAAGCGTGTCAGAACTATGTCACAGACTGCACACCTGCAACACTCAAAGTCAGAAGCTTTTTGGAGATTGTCTCACAACGTCTTTAACAGCATTTAATGTTATCTCTCAATGGTGGTTAAGCAATATTCAATGGATTAATTTCTGGACTCTATATATTGCTTCATGAAAGACTTCGAAGATGTCGACCAAGTTCAAAAAGAATATACAATATCAAGCCAACACGCTGCAAATTTTTAGCTGCAACTCTCTGATGCTTTGTACATTATAAATCTCATTTGTATCCTGAGTTATACTCAGTTATTTATTTGTACAAGATTATTTGTGTTTAAGTTCATCAGGGACTTAAACAAAATCCTTTGTAAACACTGAAAAGTGTCTGAGAGCCTGAAGAGGCTTGGAGGAACAAGTAATACTTGGTTGTTTAGCCTGGAGAGGCTGTGGACAAAGAATACTTGGTTGTTTAGCCTAAAGAGGCTGAGGTCAAAGAATACTTGTAACTGATCAGTTAGTGGAAAATCCAGTAGCGTGTTCGCACTGGGACTGGACGTAGCTCACTGTGTTGGTGGGTGAACCAGGATAATTTCTTGGCTAAGCCTTCTCAACCCTTATCTCTTATTAACTGTTATTTTATCTAACAAGAAGGGTTTGGTTATTAGTGAATTAAACTGTTTAAACATAAGCTTTCAAAAACACGTTTCAACACAGTTTAAGAAATCAGTTTTGGTGAACCTGTTGAAAAGATTTTCAGCAAGTACATACTCCAGTTTCAGAAAGTAGCTTATATCTTTTGAGAGAACTTTGTTTGTGAAAAGGTTTCCAAGAAAATCTGTTCAAACAATCAAAACATTATTCAACCCCCACCCCTTCTAGTTATTCCTATGGTTTCTACAGAGCGGTGGTCAATCTATCCTTGAGCTCAATGAAGCTCTTCTCACACTTCTCATCCCATACAAAAGCTTTTCATTTACGAGTTAGCCTTGTAAGGGGTAAGACTATCTAGGATTTACTGACACACCGTCTCGGGAAATCACATGACCTAAGAAGTGTACTCTATCCATTCAAAATTCGCACTTCTCAGGGTTGGCAAAAAGTTGTTTTTCTTCCAACACTCCCAACATTATCCTCATGTATTGTTCATGCTCCTCCAAGGTTCGGGAGTAGATAAGAAAGTCATCGATAAATACGACGACAAACTTATCCAAACAGGGCCTAAGTGTATTTTACATGTCAACAATGTGATGTTTTTGTGTAAATTATAGGTTCATACGATTTAGCAAAGAACAATGCCCTCGTTTTAAAAGTAGTTTTACACCTTAAGTGATGTACATAATTTTTTTCTTAATGAGGTTTACTCAATATTCCTTTAACTTTTTCTCCTCCTGTTTGACTAAGTGAAAAGTTATAAGAGAGAAATTAAAGTAACTTTTTTCTAATTTGACAATAATACCCTTACACAATGTTTTGGGAAAAGGAGATTTATGTTTAGTAAGGGTATTTTACTCTTTTGTCCTCTCAATCTCTGTTCCATTTCTTCCCACTTTTGGGGAGATTAAAAACTGTTGAACCCATGCATTTTTCTTTGTCTCTTCTTTATTTCTCTCCCTAATCAAACAAGGTTGATCTCTCATTTCTCTCATATCCATCTCTCCCCCTATTTCTCTCACTCTAACTCTTTACAACAAAACAAATCCTTAGGAAAATGAGAATCTCACTAAGGAGGGTTTGGTCACTGAGACCGAACTTTTAAGTGACTTTACTGATTCTTGAACTCATTCCCATATGGAGGTGAAGTTCGAGACCAAATGCTTGAACATTTGTATTGTTGGCTCACATAAGGCATCTTTAGGGAGATTAGGGATGTCAATGTGATGGAGCGGGTATAGGTAGTAGGTACCTGCTACCTGTACTTGCTAGTGAAAATCCACCGTGTACCCGACTTATACCCACATGGATATCCCCATTAAGCAGTGTTATATTAGGTAGCACAATTTTAACTAATTTTACATATACCAGGTATCCACGAATTGGTATCCTTTTTTTCACACATAGGTTCGTGTTTAAATACCTAAATTTGTCCCTTGATCGGTTTTATATGTGGGTATTTGTAGGCGCCGATAATTTTTCCATCTATGCAGGAGTTCAACTTAACTTGATTACTCATATTCAAACCCCCATGTTACAAAAAAAAAAACAAACCTTTTTTTTTCGTTACAAGAGGTAGAGCCCACAAACTAAATTCCTTTACTTCCATTTACAATTGACTCTATTAAAAGATGAAAGAAACATATAAACAAATAAAAAAATACTTGTCCGGAAACAATACTAGCCAATGTGGTTAGTTTTAATGGGAGTGAATTGTGACCCCAAATAAACTTTACTTGCGATGCCAAGGGTTTAAATCCTGAAGCCATCACTTTAGGGAGGATTTTACATAAGCACTACCCTCAACCTGAAAGTTAATTTCATAGTTAAATTTATGGAGATTATTGGTAAAAGACTGATAGATCTATGAAACATTCACTAATTAATGAAAAACAATTTTAGATGATTTGGATGGATATTTCATCACTCCCCAATTTCAATTAAATAAGTACATGATAAAAAAGATAATAGCTGCTAAATATGAAAAATGGTGATAACTCACTAAAATAAGCTTTCATTTCTTCTTGCACATTAAGATGATAATAAAATCATGGACACGACATAATTATACCACTACAAAACGGGCATCGAGCCACTGCTTGTTCTCCAATGCCATAAACATCTATGCCGATGCAGGAAGTGCGAAAAATAAAAAGTCTTGGAAGGGCATGCGAGTTTTGAAGATCCCTAATCATTGGGCGATAAATTGGTTCATCTATAGATGCAGACCAGAAAGAGTTTTCTATGCGAACGCCTCCTCCAATATTGACTGATGGACTAAATTCCAATACCATGAATCCAGTCTCATTGTGGTTGTAGTAAATAAGCTTACTCTGTGATTAAGCCAATACCAAGAAACCATAATAACAAATACATGGATTAATTTTTGTTTTAACCGATAAGAAAAAAATTAATTGTCATATATATGATATAGATAATAACAAAATTACCTGAATATCACAAACTCGTTTCCAAGGAGAAGGAACGGGACCATCAGGGTCACTCAAAAGGAAGTTGAACAGTATAGAAGTATCCATGACAAAGTAAAATAAGAGAGCCGAGAAACTCTCGTATATGTCACGAGATATAGCATGGTAGATATATACACTAAAAGGGATATTTATAATAGGTTGGGGGTACTTATTATAAAAAAGATTAAATATAATCTAAATGTATTATACTTAATCAAACAAGGGTTAAGTATATTTTTAGACCCTAAAAAATTAGTAAAATTTGATTTTGGTCTTTCTTAAAATTTTAGTTGTTTTTAGTCCATACATTTAACGAGAACAAATTTTTTAGTCCGTCACAAGAGACTAAAAGCATATGATTTTTATATTTTTGAAAGACTAGAAATAAATAAAATTTAAATATGAACAACAATCAGATTTTACTAATTTTATAGGGATCAAAATCATATTTATACATAATAATAAACACTAGCACAATTATATTATAATATTTGTCATATATAATATATTTAATGAATTTACTAGACTAATGCCTTTATTAGACTAATATATTATAATATTTTTCATATATTATATTTAATGAATTTACTACTAATTAAATATAATATATAAATGGCTATAAAAATATTTATTATATTTTATTTTATAGGTATAACTATTATAATTATAAAATTGTAGTTCTTAGAAACATTTATTGCAATTCATTCATTATAAATGTATAGATACTACAGATATTAATACTTCTCATATATTATATTTAATAAATATAGTTCTAATTAAATATAATATATAAATAGTTTTAAAAAATAGATTTCATTTCATACTTATTAGAATTTAATAACTATATACTGTCAGTGTAAAAACGTTTTACACAAACATCCAATGATGTGTTGCCACATCATTTAATGAATTTAATAATACATGATGTGTCATATTCATCCAATGATGTGTTGCCACAGCATTGAATGTATGTGTAAAATTTCTCTACACTGACAGTCCATAGTAATTAAACTCCTATTATTATTATTATTAAAAGAATTTAATAAGTATACACTAACAGTGTAAACTTATTTTACACAGTCATCAATTGATGTGCTGCCACATCATTTATTGAGTTTAATAACACATGCGGTGTCATAATCATTAATTGATGTGGCAGCACATTATTGGATGTCCGTTTAAATTTTTTTACGCTGTCAGTGTATAGTAATTAAACTCTTATTATAATACTAGTTGTTAAGAAACAATTAATATAATTCATTCAATGTGTATAATTACTATTGTTATTAAATGGTATTTATTTAATATAATATATTAAATGTTATGACTAAATTACTATTACATTAAATTATAATTAAATTAGTCTTAGCCTTCGTTTAGTTTGGCGTTTCAACAGTGCAAAATCATGGTTTCGCATAATTGATTTTAAATCACTTCTTTCCAATGTGATTCGTAAAATATGCATCACTCATCTCAACCATTGATTTATAGAATCAATTCTACTTAATTGTAAACCAAACAGATACTTAAACTAATATGATTTGTTAAGTCATGCGAATTGAACACCCTTTTGAACCTATAATCGTAAATTATTGAGTATGTTAAAGTGGTGAATGGAATTGCTACTACTTAGAATGATTGTGAGCCACTCTCAGCTCCTCCACTTTGTCCTCAAACCTAGATTGTCCCTTTGAATCGCCTCTCACAGCCCCTATTATCGTGGGCCACTGCCATCACACCAAAATACGACCACTCAGACCGCACCGAATCGAAATCCAGTCACCATTTCTGTTGTGTCAATCGCAAGTTGTTATCCACTACATGATTCTCCTCCTTATTAACCTTTAGAATTTAATGTTGGGTACATGAAATGTCTATTTTCTTTCACTCCTTTGTGTTCACTACTCCACTTAGGGAAAATAAGTTAGGGATCTAAGAGTAGGTGATGAAGATGAAGTTAACCTAGGTTAAGGTTTAAAATAAAATGAAATTCCATGTCAGCCCAGGTCAATGACACATAGGATTGCTGACTAGGATGTTCCGCCAATCATGTCAGCATTTAACTAGGCAAACTAACGTCAAGGACCAAAATTGACTGTTTGTGATTTCGTAAGGACCAAAACCATAAAAAAAATTTACAAGTACTAAAACCATAAAACGTGAATTTTATAAGGACTAAAAACTTTTTTTTACCTTTTATTCTTTTATTCTCTATATAACGAGTTTTTTCATTAGTTTCCCAATTTCATTTTGCTCATGTTGGAACAATTTTTATCAACCCATTAAAAAACTACAAGTCTTCGGCTTTTGCTCATTTTGAGGATAATGGTTACAACAACACCATCAACGATTTTGCACTAGCTTTGGCAACAGCGTGGGTCGAGGGGCAAGTTTTGCTTTCTCAGCCCCGCCCCAAAACAGTTGGGGTGGGTTTTAGGGACATGTTTAAGGAAGGGAATATGAAATTATCATGGATTCCCCATCGTGTTCGGAGAAACCCACGGGGGTCCTACCCTATTATGTTTTTTTTTAATTCCAATAACTTAAATACATATTTTTAAATAAGTCATATATATTTATTACATTTTAATTCAAATACTATATGAAAATAGACGTTAAGAATCTTTAAAAAAATTAATGTAAGAAATATATCACATTTTAAGAAAAATATGTAAATTTATCATTATTATTTAACTATTATTACAATTAAATATTTTATTATTCTATCCAGGCGGGTTCACGGGTAGGCACCTCACCCCCAAACCTACCACATGTCAGAATCGGCTCGGCTCATGTTTTTTCTTAAACCCAAACAAAGTGGGTTTTCCCCGTTCATGTTAGGACAAGAGCAGGTCGATACCCACGGGTTTGGATAGGGATGTCAACGGGGAGTGGGGGTGGGCACAGGTTGTAGTTACCCGCTACCAGCACCCACGGGTGAATATTCACCATGCACCCTGTAACATCCCAAAAATTAGGGCCTAGAAAATATAATGGAAGTTTTACGCTGTAAATCCGACCTAGAGAGGAAGATTAGGAGTAGGATGAGGATTTAGGGGTTTGAATGAGAATTAAGACAAGAATTGGAGAAGATATTAAGAGCTATGAGTTTTAAGAAATTTGTGAAGGGAAGCTAGGTACTAACCCCAACGTAATCATAGATTAACCTTAAGAGGGGTCACACCCCTGAGGAGGAGAGGCTAGCAAAGTATAAAGATGATGAAGGAAGTAGAGAGTGGACGAGGAAGAGGTTTAAATTAAAGGAACTATGTAGAAGGGTGTTTATGTAAAAAGGAAGTAGGAAATGAGGGTTGGAAGTTAAATTAAGAAAGGGGGAAGAGAAACTAAGTTAAAAGCAAAAGAAAAGTGAAGATCAAGGAGTTTTTGTTTGCTAATTTCGCCCAGGCTCGCTTGAGCACGCCTGAGCGAGGACATCAGTAGGAAAAGGGGGATTTTGTTCTGGTTTTCTTGCCCGGGCTCGCTTGAGCAAGACTGAGCGAGAAAACAAATTCAGAATGGGCTTTCTGGAATGGAAATCTCGCCCGGTCTTGCATGGTGTCGCCTGAGCGAGAAAAGGCTCTCATTCAGTCTCGCTCGAGCGCACCTGAGCGAGAGATCGCTGACAGCACTCTTTAAAAAAGTGTTTTGAGCTCTTTTTCTCATTTCTCTCCCATTCTTTCACTTCTAAAGAGAGTAAGAAAACCCTAGAGAGAGGAGGGAGCTTGGGAGCTTGGAGAATGAAGAGAAAGAAGAACAATGAGCTTGGTTGAAGCCTCAAATCACTAGAGAAGCTTGAGATCATCACCCTCCATCTCTCCATCATCTCCATTTCCTTTTCTTTGAGGTGAGTGTGGTTCACCCACTCACTTTTCATCATGTGTGAAGTCCTTCGGTGATCCCTATTCTCCCTTCCCCTTCCTACTTTACTTGTTTGTGATTGATTGAGGGTAATCTAGGGTTTATATGTGTATTGGCTTTGATTACTTGATTTGTTATTTAACCCTAGGTTGTATAGGTTAGGGTTTTCATGGTAAATGTTGATTACGAGATTTGAATGTCGTGGAACTCACATTTAGCATATATAACATGTTCACATGTCCTAAATCATGCTCTCATGTTTTGAAACCCTAATCATGTATCATGTTTTCATGAGCCTTGTGCCAAGAGGTTAATCATGTGTCTTTGAACCAAAGAGGGGTCTTCGTACCAATGAGGTACAAGAGAGGTAATCACATTTTCCCCTAGGCCAAGGGGTAAATGGGATTCCTCAATTAAAAATGAACCATACATGTTTAATAATAAAATTTAATGAGGGTTGTCCTGGACGGCGGTCCTTGGTCACATGGTCGAGCACTCAATGGGGTTAACAGTGAAAATACACCCTTGGTGTGGGTTTGACACCTGAGACTTAGTTTGATGTTTGACTGCATGAATGCATGGGTGGTTCTCCACTGGAGGAATTGTAATGTGCATTGCCTGACTGTATGGTAGATTGTGATGTATAGTAAAACATGAATCTATGTACATTGATGTTGCATTACATTTGCTTGCTATCCCCACACTGTATGCATAATCACATTCACTGGGACGTAAGTCTCACCACACGTTTCGTGGACACAATCTAGATTTTCAGGGAGCCTAGCTGGGTCACGAAGAAGAAGTCTTGAGGTCTAAGAGGAGAGATGCTTCCCTAGAAGTTTATCAATCCAAATTAGTTAGGTCTATCATATTTGTTTGGCATTAGAACTTGTATTAGTTGGATTTTAGCCACTAAGTGGCATTTCAATCATATACTTGAGTTTGTATAATTGTTTTTCGCTTATGTAAACGTTGGATTACTTAAGCATGTTTACGTGGTTGTTTGTATATCGATAATGGCATGAAATAATTTCCCAAACATGGAAAAGTGTCTCCAATGGACATTATTTCTAGGTTCACGAAATTAGGACGTTACATTATGGTATCAGAGCAGTTCAATCCAATTGGACTGTGGCTAAGTTAGTCGCCTGTGACTTTCTTTATTCCTATGGAACCTCGTACGCCTTATAGGGACTGGTCACCCCTATATCGTGTGCGTTGTATATAGGATTATGGTTAGTGACATGAATAGGATGCCTTGATTAGGGAGTTTAGATTGTTTCCCTAATAAGGTTAGTACCAACCAACTGTTAGGAAGAGAGGATAACCTATGCCTATCTCCTAGGGTCGGACCCTAGCCAAGCTTCTAGGAGTGAATCACCCTGGTAGCTTAGTTAACATAAGAATCGTTTGGAGCAAATGGATCCAAGTGGACTGCCTAATGAGAGGTAAGGGGGTGTGTTGGTTTGCTTAGAGTGTAGGAAGGATTGATTTTTCATGGAGAACTTGGAGAAACCTAACTTCCTTTAAGTGGGGAGAGGCCCTGCTCCCTATTGTTCATTTGTCTGTTTGTGATTGAATGAATGCAATCTGTTACCAACCAAAATTTCCTAGATTGTGGCCTTCCTTCTTATTCCTTCATTCTCATTTTTCTCTCTCTCCCTGATCTATACATGTCACAAATATCACTATTTTTCCACTACTCTAAAATGTTATAATGATTTTGAACTTTGTTGAATAACTTGTTGTTGACGTCTCCCCTACCCTAATGAAATGATTTGAACAACTAAGGAAAGATTTAATTTTGATCTATGGCTTTTTTCACCTTGTTTTGAGACTTGGTCTCGATGAGTTGAACTTGGGTATTTTTGAAGTGCTAAATTAGCAGCCCTCTTGGTTGCTTACTTTGGCTAGAAGCAATTGCTTTCAAAACCCCATTTATGTTTCTCTACAAATTTAACTTTTCAAGTTTACTTCCATATCTCTGTCAAGACAGCTATTTCGTCCCTTCTTTAAGCCATAATATGCTTCCTCCTAATCAATGATTTTGACAATTGAGGGTGGATTTCCCAGGGAATAGTTAAGGGACTTTACGATTGGCTTTCAACCCATATTTGATATTTATACGGAAAGAACTTTATACTTGAGAAATGAATTTGGAAATCCTGAAGGATCATTAACTAATAATTTCGTTTTTCTATATGCCTACTTATACGGATATCATACTTCCCTACTCTTATGTTTCTTTCATGATCAGTGAGTAGTTGTTTGGTCTTCCCTTGTACTAGGTTTTTAATAATTTTGGTTATGAATGAGTGCCTTAGGTTATTTTGAAATTTCTCCCCATAACAACTCAAGCAAAGGGTTCATGCACCAGTTTGGTTTCTTACACCATGTATGGCCTATCTAGATGCTTATCGTTTCTTTATTCAATTCTTTCTCCTTCCTGTTGGAGCTCTTCTAGGTCCTTCCAGTAAGGTCCCCGACGACGACCTGAGTCATCCTCGTTTCTTGTAACCTGAGTCTTTATCGGAAATCTGAAAGGGGTCACGAATCCCCTTAAGTGTATCAATCCCAATCAGCTAATCTTGTTTGTTCCTCACCTTCAATCGGAGGAAGGGGTTTTTCTTGGTCCAAAACCCTCTCATGTCTTCATCGCATAGTTGTAGTTTGGGTGATGAGCAGGAATGGAGTACAGTTCTGGAACAACTTGTAGTTCAGTACCGAAAAGTCATCATTGATAGGATTAGAGGAATCGTGAGTGGACATAGAAAATTTAGAATTTTAAGGGTCAAAGTGAGCAACGAGGTATTTGATTTAGTAACCCTTCCTACTAGATTAAGGATTTTTCAGGGACAACTTAGGAAGACGTCGAGTTATCATAAGATGCTAAGGAGAAGGACCCTAAAGGACTAAGAGGCAAAGACTATAGAGAGAAGTACAAATAAAGACCCGAATTTGGGGAAAGATAGATGAGGAGAGAAGACTGGGTAGGATACGCTCAGTATATGAGGTGCAACATAGTTAGGGAGGATCAGAGTGCGCAGCAGAAACTTAAACCATTTCCAAGCAGTCAAGACGCTTTAAGGGGGGTTGATTAACTGGGAGAGGTATGAGTTAATAATGGGGTAGTAGAAGGTTATTCCAGTGCTCTTGTATTAGAACTCGACTAAACCATTTAGCGGTTGTTCTCCCCACCTCCCCACTTCCACTAGTTCTGGTAGAGTGAGGCGTGCGTCGGACCAGAATGCAGTGCTCGGAGTTTTTGTCCCTCCAAGCCCCAAGTGACTTGGTAGGGGCGGTGACCACTCCGAGGGGAACCGTTCTTCATACGAACCAAAGATGGAGAATCAATGGTGACAATCCTCCCATCCATCGCACTCAGGTATTACCCTCAATTCCGGGATCCGAGGTTATAGCCTATGCCTAACTTCAACTCTTATTCGTTGATCTGCACCGTGTGTCGATTGTAACGCCCCGAGAACGCTCATGCTCACCCTCTATCGGGCTTACCACGCTTACCACGCCCCGAGCACGTTAAATACTCAGCTTCTCCACCCCCGTCAGTTGGATATCCCCAAAGGGACCTCCCGTGGGTTCGAACCCAAGACCAAAGGGGTAGTGGGTTTGAGGAATCTAAGACTATAAGTCCCCTTGGTCTTGGGTTCGAACCCACGAAAGGTCCCTTTGGGAATATCCAACTGAGGGGGTGGAGAAGCTGAGTATTTAATGGGGGCGGGTAAGCCCGGTAGAGGGTGAGCGTGAGCGTGAGCGTTCCCGGGGCGTTACATCGATCTCTCTCCAATCCCTCTAGTAATCCTTCATTACATCACTTCCCTCTACCGGTGAACAAAACAAAAGGAAGAACCACTTGTCTATCTCTGTAGTCAGCTTGCATTCCTCCCAGTCACCTATTCCTTCCAACCTTACAACTCAGTGTCACATAGGGAGTCTTTATCCGTAGGGTGCAACTTCGAATCTTTTGGGGGGGAGAATATGATTTGATGGATACCTTGAGTGGGGTTGTTAGTTGTGTTTATGAGCATCGGTGTATATCTGACAGTTTTGGTAGATGTTAACAGTTGTTGTGATGGGGTAGAAGCAGGGGTGAATCCTTTTGTTCCTAATAATGTGAGAGGATTCTCGATTGAGTAGGGCAATGTAACTGAGTTGTATGTCCTCCCAAGTCTCATCGCTATGTTAGCAGAGTGGAGTCATGGTCATAAACCGTGAAAGGGATCGTCGAGTCAAGTCATGACCCTTGATCCACGAACTAGCACAGTTAGGAATTACGGAAGCCATGTGCCACGAGGTATGTGGCGCTTGGTGTGGAGAACTTAGAGTTTGGGTCCGCATGGGGAATTCGAGGGTAGAAGTACTATATTGGCTTTGAACCACTAAGGATGTTTGAGAGAGAGATAGAAGAATTAGAGGTAATTCGGGCAAATTTTGAGGACAAAATTTATTAACAGGGGTAGAATTGTAATATCCCAAAAATTAGGGCCTAAAAAATATGGTGGAAGTCTTAGGCTGTAAATTCGACCAAGAGAGGAAGATTAGAAGTAGGATGAGGATTTAACAGTTTGAATGATAATTAAGACAAGCATTGGGGAAGGTATTATGAGCTATGAGTTTTAAGAAATTTGTGAAGGGAAGCTAGGTACTAAGCCCAACGTAATCATAGATTAACCTTAGGAGGGGTCACACCCTGAGGAGGAGAGGCTAGCAAGTAAAGATGAAAAGAATGAGAAAGTAGAGAGTGGACGAGGAAGAGGGTTAAATTAAAGGAACTGTGTTAGAAGGGTTTTTATGTAAAAAGGAAGTAGGAAATGAGGGTTTGAAGTTAAATAAGGAAAGAGGAAGAGCAATTAAGTTAAAAGCAAAAGAAAAGTGAAGATCAGGGTGTTTCTGTTTGGAAATTTCGCCCAGGCTCGTTTGAGCGCGCCTGAGCGAGGACGTCAGTGGGAAAGGGGGAATTCTGTTCTGGTTTTCTCGCCCAGGCTTGCTTGAGCAAGATTGAGCAAAAAAGAGTCAGAATGGGCTTTCTGGAATGCAAATTTCACCCGGGTCTCGCTCAGTCTCGCCTGAGTGAGAAGAGACTCTCGCTTGAGCGAGAGCTCGCTGATAACACTCTTTAAAAACGTGCTTTAAGTTCTTTTTCTCATTTCTCTCCCATTCTTTCACTTCTAGAGAGAGAGTAAGAAAACCCTAGAGAGATGAGGGAGCTTGGGAGCTTGGAGAAGGAAGAGGAAGAAGAACAATGAGCTTGGTTGAAGCCTCAAATCACTAGAGGAACTTGAGATCATCACCCTCCATCTCTCCATCTTCTCCATTTCCTTCTCTTTGAGGTGAGTGTGGTTCACCCACTCACTTTCCATCATGTGTGAAGTCCTTCCGTGATCCCTATTCTCCCTTCCCCTTCCTACTTTACTTGCTTGTGATTGATTGAGGGTAATCTAGGGTTTATATGTGAATTGGCTTTGATTACTTGATTTGTGATTTAACCCTAGGTTATAGAGGTTAGGGTTTTCATGGTAAATGTTGATTACGAGATTTGAATGTCATGGAACTCTCATTTAGTATATATAACATGTTCACATCTCCTAAATCATGCTCTCATGTTTTGAAACCCTAATCATGTATCATGTTTTCATGGGCCTTGTTCCAAGACGTTAATCATGGGTCTTTGGATCAAAGGGGGTCTTCGGACCAATGAGGTACAAGAGAGGTAATCACATTTGCCCCTAGGCCAAGAGGTAAATGGGGTTCCTCAATTAAAAATGAACCATGCATGTTAAATAATAAAACTTAATGAGGGTGGTCCTAGACGACGGTCCTTGGTCACATGGTCGAGCACTCAATGGGGTTAACAATGAAAATACACCCTTGGTGTGGGTTTGACACCTGAGACTCAGTTTGATGTTTGACTGCATGAATGCATGGGTGGTTCTCCACTGGAGGAATTGTAATGTGCATTGCCTGACTAACTGGTAGATGTGATGTTAGTAAAACATGAATCTATATACATTGATATTGCATTCACATTTGCTTGCTATCCCCACACTGTATGCATGATCACATTCACTGGGACGTAAGTCTCACCACACGTTTCGTGGACACAGTCTAGATTTTCAAGGAGCCTAGCTGGGTCACGAAGAAGAAGTCTTGAGGTCTAAGAGGATAGATGCTTCCCTAGAAGTTTATCAATCCAAATTAGTTACGTTTATCATATTTGTTTGGCATTAGAACTTGTATTAGTTGGATTGTAGCCACTAAGTGGCATTTGAATCATATACTTGAGTTTGTATATTTTTTTTCGCTTATGTAAACGTTAGATTACTTAAGCATGTTTATGTGGTTGTTTGTATATAGATATAGATATCGATAATGGCACGAAATAATTTCTCAAACTTGGAAAAGTGTCTCCAATGGACATTATTTCTAGGTTCACGGAATTAGGACGTTACATACCCGCCTCATACCCGCGTGGGTACCTGTTATACGGGCTCTAAACGAGTTTTTGGGTAACCACATATATTGATGGGTACCCAAGGATATATAAAAATGGAAAAAGTTGAACAGTTGGGGAAATAATATGAAAGAACGACGCCAATAGAATTGAAATAGGAGAGAAGAGGCACGATAAAATGGTGTAGTTGTATAGTCTACGACGGTGGCTGTTTGTGATAGGAGGAGCGGTGTGCTTGGCCGTGTTTTTGAGTGGTTCATGTCTGTAAGGGTGAAAGAAGGGGGTTTGCAGAGTGGTGGCCAGAATAAATGGAGGACTGCCCTCAACAACGACTCTACTATGAGCGACTGCGACTATTGGCTAGTGGATGCTTCGGTGGTGGAAGGTTGAACTACCAAGGGAGGCTTGGTCGGAATGAGCTAATGGACGACGCGCAGCGTTGCGACCTCGATAGTGCACGGATGATGGTAGAGGTGGTTCGTGGTTCAACAGGGGGCTGGACATAGATGAAGATAGGGAGAGACGTGGCGACCTGAAGTTGCTACTTACTGTGACTATTTAAATAGGAAGCAACAGGGAGTAGCGCAATTAGAACAAAATAGGTGCAGCCTTGCAGTCGATTGCAGCCGCCAGAGATGGAGAAGCCACTAGAGATGTAGGTCTGATTTGCAAAACATAGTGAATGGACGTGCAGCTGGAGCTTGTAGCAGTGAAAGCTACAATGATTTCAATTTAAAAAAGTAATGAACTAGGGTTTAAAAGTTTTAAATAAAAAAACAAAAAAAATAAATCATTATATATACAACACATTAAGGGTAGTATAGTAAATTCATATATGTGGGTACCCGCGGGTACGGGTACCACACTACCCGCCCTCGTCCCATTAATATGCGGGTATTTAAAAAAACCATTATTATTCACCTACGGGTACCCGTTTCAGAACCCGAACTTGACCCGCAACGGGTTTTATCCCGTGGGTGTGGGTTTTTTTTTTGCCACCCCAGGTTTGGGTTTGATTGACATGTCTACAATCATGAACCAACTATTCCAAAAGCTTAAGCTATTCGATTAAAGACATATGAATGGTTTTATATAATATATTTCTAACACACCCCCTCGTGCAAGAGCCTTTTGGACTTGGAGCGTGGGCAATGCACATGTCTACCTACCTTGTGCTGAAATTAAATTTTTTATTGAAATAATGGGGGAACAAGGATCGAACTCCTAACCACTTGGTCATAAAGGCTCTGATACCATGTCATGAACCAACTATTCCAAAAGCTTAAGTTGTTGGTGGAAGACACGTGAATAGTTTTATACAAAGTATTTATAACACCTATGAAATACACAAGTAAAACACAATAAGAGAGGTTGAATTATGTTTTCTTCAAAACATGAAGGTTTTATGCAACACAAGTTCACAAAAGTCATTTGCGTAAATCATTAGACTGGGTATGAAGTAGTTCTTAGGTTGAGTGTGATGTTTTTAGACTAACGTAACCAGATTTTCACGAGAACGTTTTCAAACAACTTAGTTTATTAGATAAACAAATAGAACCCTATTGGATAAAAAATAAAGATAATGTAGAACGATGCACGCAACAATTTATCTTGGTTCACACCAATCACAGATGCTACGTCCAGTCCCTAACACATCTAGATTTTCCACTAAGTTAAAGATACCTTATACAAGTTTTTTTTTCCTTGGCTCTCCAGGCTTAGAAGATATTCTTCACAGCCTTCTCAAGCAAAAACTAGGTATTCTTTACAACAAACAAGCCTCCTCAGACTCAACAAATAATCAGTAAAGATGAGATAAAACTCTGAGATTACACACACGGTGTGAATATGAAAGAGGAGCAGAGATTTATCAAAGCAAAGTTCAGATAAGAACTCATTTGAAATGAATTGCACAAAGAATGAAAGAATAAAGAATCAGAGTAGAAAATAACAGTGTTTTTGCACTTGTTCAGTAGTTCACTATTTCTCCTTTCTTCCTTATTCTATTTATAGGCTCAAAAGGAAGATACAATTAATGGGATCATGTTAATGTTGTCTCTTAGCATTTAATGCATTGAGTCATTGGTTGTACTGACTGCAGTAACAGTGTGACAGAGAGCAAGCTAGAGATCTTCTGTGCAGACCCCTCATGTCCTTTTTCTGACATTCTTTCTGCTTTTGTGTTGAGATGATTATACTCTCACAATGATCTTCTGAAAAATTCTTCATTATTCAAAGTGTAGTCTGAGACAACAATATTTAAATTTTGAACCACATAGGATTTTCAGAAGCTGAGCTACTTCTCTGTGTCTGAAACGAGTACAGTACTTGACGTTGCTTCAGACTAGGGTTGTTTAACAGACTTAGGTTAGCGCCAAGATGCTTCAGACCTTGATCACTTTAGACTGACATAATCTATAGTTAATTCTCGACTTTAGACTTACTTGTTTCCTGTAATTATACACTTCAGACTTTGTTACATCTTAGACTAAGAAAAATTCTTCATATTGTTATTCATCAAACTTCGAGATTTCAGATTTTGATTCAGACTTTTTCTAACAACCTACCCTACACTTTTGGATGTGATTAGCAAGGTTAGTCTCTACATTCATATTCTCCAATTAATGTCGGAATTATAAGGAGGCAAAAGAATCAAAGGGCCTTGTCCTCTTCTTCTGAAACTAGTTTGCAGTTGTTAATTACTTCTACATGTTCATGCTCTACTATTAGGTTGCTCGTGTCATTGTAGTCAAATCAAATAGGACTTCTTTGGGGTCTTTCTTCGGCAGCGAAGGCTTTGTGGATATTAGGGATTTTAGCTTCCTAGCTCCCATAATCCTTTCTGTAGTTGGCAAAGTCTCAAGAAACAGTTTACAACTATCAGTTAGTTCTTGAAAAAAATTTGATTCTTAAGCCGATTCTAGGGGTGTCAACAGGGCGGGGCGGGTAGTAAGTACCTGTTACCCGCGCCCGTAGGTGAATATTGGCCACGCGCCCGCCCCGTACCCGCGCAGGTAGCCATTATGCGGGTTTTAAATGGGTTTTTGGATACCCACAAATATGTGCTGAAAAATAAAAAAAAAATTGAAAACTATCTAATTTAGGGTATATCTATATAAACATATAATTTAAAAACAAAATAAAATACTTAAAATTATAATAGAATCACAATATTTTAATTCATCAACAACAATTAATAATAAATTCTAACACAAAAGTCTTAAAATTTAATGACATGAACCAAGATACAATTGAAAATTTAAATTAAGAAAATTTAATCCCAATAGTAACATAATTTAAAAAATAAAAATAAAACACTTAAAACTCTTCTTTACTCAGCTCTTATCAACTGATAAGTGCTAAAAACATGATAAATTTGTATATAATTACAGCACTTATCAAAGGTAAAATGTTAGATTTATTCCACAAATTACCTCTTTTTAGTAATAAATTCAGATTTTGTGATTATTGATTTAAATTTGAATTTGATGTTATTTTGATAAGAATCTGTTAAATTTGCAGATAAAGAGGAAAGTTTTAAATGGAGAAACAAGATAGCATTTATTTGAAGAAAGAATCTGAAGAAAAAATTCTAAATGGCAGCAGATCAAGATAAAATCAGCAGTAATTTGGATAAAGATTCTGCAGATAAAATTCTCAATTCAAATTGAAGATAAAATCAGCACAAGATCAAGTTAAAAAGAGGGAAATAAGGAAAGCATAGCAGATAAAGATAAGATCATGAAGAGATCAAACTGAAAAAGAGGAAACCAGGAAACCAGGAAAGCAGAAAATGGAGATCTGCGCTCCACCTGCGCTGAGCGCAAGTGGAGCCAGGAATTAAAATTCCTCTCTATTTCCTGCGCTTCATCTGCACTGAGCGCAGGTTGAAGCGCAGGAATACGGAAACAAAATTCAAATGAGATTTCCAACAGGATTCCTTCCAGAATTCAGATAGCTTTCCAACTTCTATTTAAAGAACCTTTTGCATAGATCAAGGGAGAAGGCGGAGTAGAGCTGGAGCTAGAGAAAAGTGTGACAGTTTCTCTATCGGTTTGTAATGGCTACCATGAGTAGCTAAACTCTCCCATAGGATTGAATGTAGTCGATTAATCCCCAATTGTATTTGAATTCTCTTTGTTATTTATGAATCCCTATTTTTATAATATCGGTGTTTTTATTCTGTCCGTAATGCTTAGCTTCCGCCTTTGTGTCGGAGTTATAGGTTGGTTTTATGGGGCGCACTGAAAAGTGGTTTTGTGAAATCAATAGCGAGTTTGGGGGAACCTAGGAATAGGAAACTTGAATTCTGATTGGTGAAAACCTCATGTTGTCACTATGGGAACCAGGATGGCTTGATAGCTTTACAAATTAATCTTTAATCCGGGGTAATTTATCACTGTGGGAACCAGGGTGAATTATTTCTGAGTATTTCATATATGTGGGAACCTTTTATGAAATAACTTTTATTTGTGCTAAGATATTAAAATTGCATATTATAAATATCATTGAATTTCAAATACATGAAGGGTGCGATAGACGAAGTTCAATCCTAGTTCCAGTAACCTGCTCAACCATCTCAATTTATTTCTTTATTTACTATTGCAACTCTCACAAACAATAACCATATTCTCTCACTTGATAGTTGTGACCACTAGGATTTACAATTGAACCGTTCCCTGTGGATACGACAAACCCTTCTACTTACTATAATACTACTGGATTTTTGGTACGCTTGCCAGAATTTCAACAACGACATAAGAGCTTGATGTTCAAATGATCATATCAAATACCCCAAGAAGTATATCCCCATAATTTTCACCACGTAAACATAAAAATATAAATTCATAGATTTAACTTGTGTTTACAACTTCTAAACAAATGCACACATCTAAATAAGCATAAAAAAGGATTCTGATGATGTGAAGTTCAACCATAGCTCCTGAACAAGACTAAACGAAAATGTAATATATGCTGATTTTGAAATAGTAATTTTACAATGCCATAAAAAAAAGTTCAAGAGTTTCAACATGTGACCACGGAACAACATATAAGGGTTCCAACAATTTGAATTGAAATCAACATATCAATAATAGGGTCGTATAACATTCTACTATTAAATAGTTATAACGGGTTGTATCTACATAGTGCACTCATCCATGCAGTCAAACAATCACAACATATAACATGGCACAACATATAACATGATACAACAATAGCAGAAATGCAAGGCCATAACGCCAGATAAAACCCCTAATGATTAATATACATAAAAGTAAAAAAGCACACAAATAGACACATGGCCGGTGACGAAGCTTGACCAGGAGCAGCAAGACAGGATTTAAGTTCGACGCAAAAGTAGATGCGGACAGTGTCGACAAATAGAATTGGACAAAATCATGTGCAGCAGAATGCCAGAATTGTGCGTAGAGCAGCAGCAGGTGGAGGACGGGACAATAATGCCACACCTGGTCGAAGGAAGGGACGACGTCGGGGAGAAAGGGGTGAGATTGAACAAAGAAGCAGTTGTCAAGGGATGGGCAACACATTACAAGAAAGAAGGTGTTTAACTGGGGTTATTTAAGGGGTTTCTTTAACCCCAGTTAAATAGATTTCAGTGGGGGTTAATTGGTGAGGGTTGTAAAAATCGTCGTTAAGTGCATCGATTACTTGCGGTTTACTAACCGCAGGACAGTTTTTGTTGTTCCCTGCGCCTATAACCGCAAGGGTTTATTTTTTAAGTCTTTCATAATTTTGTTTATTTTAAAATACGAATAAAAAATTTAAAAAATATCTAGTCACGGTTCAACCCGAGGAATGTGAAATTAATTAATTATACCGCGAAATTCTCAATTTGTTTTGCACTCAGTAAACCCCAAAATAAGAAATCCCAAAACCTCTCTCTGTCTCGAAACACCCCAAAACCTATTTGGTCCCAAAATCCCCATAACATTTCTAATCCTGGTCGAAGCTCCTGGTCGTTCTGCAATTGCATGACGTGATGGCAGGGGCATTGAAACGGCGGCAGCAGCATTGAGCGGTAGCATCAAGATGGTGTTAGCTCGACGTTGCTCCTCCGTCTTCTCCACATTGAATTTAATGCCACTTGAAATGGACTGCAGGTTCAGTTTTGTTATTTTTTAAGGAAAAATAATTTTTTTCATTAACTTGCCCAATAGAGGACAACTTATATCACTGCTTTAGGAAAGTATATATCACAGGAATCAAAGGGTAAAAAATTGAAATTAGCCTTAGCATAGCGTCACTTAAATCATAAGGTTCTATTGAAGGAATCCCTAGAAAGCAGTGGTACAATCCTAATACAACAAGTGGCATTTTGATATGACAGGTGAAAAAAAGGGGTCTTAACCAAAGTAAAGTTTTTTTTTTCATTCCTTTCAAATTTCAAACTTTAAAATCAACATGAGTATTTTATTTATTCAATTGAAAGCGATTTAAATAATATTTTATTTATGTGGCATGGTAAAAATTAGGTGAGAAAATATGTGGCACATGTTAACTTTTTTCTACGTTTAAATCCTCCGCAACGCAACATCTTCTTCTTGTACACATACAAAGAGGTTCAACGGTCTTCCTCTCCCACCAGCAATCATGGTGAAACAGATGCGGCCAGCAGTAGGGCGGTCAAGGGACCACCATATCAAAAGTCATTGAGTTGTTAATCCCTCATTCTTTCCCCGAAAACGGCAGCCTCGGAGAGGCGTTGCACCAATGCTGGTCGTCCGCACGTGACCTCGTTAAAGGCTTTTTCCTTGCACGCAGCCACAGAGTGGGTTTTGAAACTTCTCCAACACCATGAACTATAGCGTGGCAACGACGAGATTGAAACGCGCATCAACTGGGAAGCTTGCGGCCATGGTGGGCAAAACCGCGAGACCCCCTTTGGTTCCATCTCCTCCACGCAGCGAAACAACCACTTCAACACCAAGTGTAACGTCTTAATTCCTAAATCCAAGAATAATGCCTATTGGAAGCACATTCTCGAATTTCAGCAATTATTTCGCATATTATGAGTATCGATAAACCATACAACATAGCTTAGGTAATCCAACAAATACTTAAGCTCCATAACAATACATTAATTCAACTACAAAGTGTGTCGATAATGGTTTAATAAAACATAATCAGTTTCTATAGGCATGAGAGGATACCCTTGTACATGCGTCATGGAATAACTAAAGCGTCCCCAAAAGGCGTCACATGTACTAGGATATCCCGTCAAAAGAATACAAGTAATGCCTATACAAAAGAAATCTAAATACATAAGCAAAAGGGGCCAAATAACCCATTAACAGTCCTGCCACTCCAATCAAGTCTCGAGCTGAGAACCCTGCACATCTAAGAATCCACAAAACATGTGTGAGACTAAAGTCCCAATGTGTGTGATCATGCAAGCAGTGTAGGTGTACAGGCAATATATGCACAGCAGAAGTTCATAAAATCAAATCATAATAATTTAAACATCAAATATTACATTCAACCTCTTGTTGTATTACCCAACACGATGAGGTCTTAACACTTAATCCTCTGACCTGAGTTGAGCTCAATACCATTCAAGGAATGTCTCCCTTATGGTCAAACCATGTATAGAGGTATGATTGGTTCATTGTTGTATCTTACAACAAGCAGACCTGACATCATGTTTAGTGTTTGTCTGTGTGCAAGATTTCAATCTGATCCAAGAGTAACTCATTACAAGGCTGTAAAGAGAATTTTCAGATAGAGGTATGATTGGTTCATTGTTGTATCTTACAACAAGCAGACCTGACATCATGTTTAGTGTTTGTCTATGTGCAAGATTTCAATCTGATCCAAGAGTAACTCATTACAAGCTTGTAAAGAGAATTTTCAGATATCTCAATGGTACTACTAATCTTGGTCTGTGCTATAAGATGAGTAAGAACTGCAGATTATTAGGCTACTGTGCTGGACTTTGCTGGAGACAGAGTTGAGAGAAAATCAACAAGTGGAGAATGCCACTTAGGAGATAATTTGATTAGCTGGTCAAGCAAGAGGCAGAGCACATGCCTTATCAGTGAGATCCACTTCTAGGAGATAATTTGATTAGCTGGTCAAGCAAGAGGCAGAGCACCATTTGCCTTATCAACTGCTGAACTGAGTATATTGTTGCTGCAAGCTGTTGCTCCCAGCTGCTATAGGTAAAATATCAACTAGAGGATTTTAATATTGATGTTGACTCAATTCATGTGTTGTGTGATAACACAAGTTCAATAACCTTTCTAAAAATCCAACACAGCATTCTAGGGCAAAGCATATAGAGATCAAGCATCATTTTATTAGAGACTATGTTCAAAAAGGAGTTTTTGATATTAAGTTCATTGATACAGAGCATCAATGGGCTGACATATTCACAAAACCCCTTGTTGAGGATAGGTTTAAAATCATAGGAGATAATTTAAGCATTCATGCATTTTCTGCAAAATAAGTCTCTGAAATATATGAACTTTCTGATATATGTATGTCTGCTGAAGTAATCTCTACTTGTTAAAATCATGTCACTTGCTTAACTGTTTTTTGAACTTGAATTTAACACTATCTGAAGTGTCACACTGGTGACGTGGCTATCTGAGACGGTTGGCTTTTCAACTTTCAAAAGCCCCATACACGACGTACGTCTCCCTATGTCTGCGTAGTCTGTAACCGCCATCATTAATGCTCCAGTGACATATTTAAAGCGCGTGGGAAGTCTTCTTGGTTACACTCTCTTACATTTGCATTCTCAAACTCTCTTCTCCCAGAAAAACTCTTCAAGCTTTCTTCTTTCTCAAGCTCTCTGTTCATCAATGGCTCCCAAGAAAACTATTGGTTCTTCCAAGGTTGGTGGAAAGATTGTCCCTAGCAAAGCTGTGAACCTGGAAATGCTTGCTGAGTATGGTCATGATTTCTCTGAGTATTTTGATGTTACTGGGTGGACTCCATTCTTTTGATATATCTACTGTTCTTGGCATGAAGCTAGTGTAGTGGAGTTCTGGAAGTCTGCCAGGGGTGGTTGAAGGCAAAAATAACTAAGTTTCTGTTAAGGCATCAGTTATAGGGCATGACATCTTGGAGGTGGTAACCGGAGTAAAAGCTGAAGGAGAACAGTATGCTCCATTTTGGGAAAGCCAGCATGGAGGTCCATGGAAGTACAATCTGATGTTGTATGGTTCAGAGACTCCAGGAAATATGAGTGGGACTGGATTGTTTGAAACCCCCAGGCTTTTGAATGCCATAATTGGTTGTTGTGTGCTTCCAAAGGTGGTAGCAAAAACCATGTCTCTGAGCTGGAGAGGTTCTGTCTCATTCATCTTCTCAAAAAGAAGTTGAACTTGCCAAGAATCATTTTATACCACATGATCAGAAGGGTAAAGGATATTGTTGCAAATCTTCCTCACAACACTTTGATTATGAATTCTACTTCATTTCAGTGCCAGTGGAAACGCTCTATGACCAGAAGTCTCCCTCATACTTCACTCCAACAAATATCAAGCAGATGGGCATTGCTATTAAGTGCCCAGCTCCTGAACCCTTTTCAAAGAATCAATTGCTTTGGAGAAAGTTGCTGCTACAGGGAGATCAACTCTTGATATTTTGGAGAATGAGTTGAAGGGAGATACAAGGAGGGATGAATTTCAACCTTCTACTGAAACTCCTAGCAAGAAGATTGTGAAAAAGAAGAGGAGTAAAATCTCTCAGAAGGCTCCTAAAACTGAAGGTGATCAACAAGTTCAAGTAGTTGAAACTATTGTTGTTCAGAAGGAAACACCATCTAAAAAGGTGGCTGACGTGGCACAACCCCAAGCCTCTAAACCTGTTCAGAAGGTTCCTAGTGAACCTGCTGAAATTATGGGTCAGAATGCTGAGGATACTGCTACTCAGGTTACTAAGCCTACCTCACCCCAGAGGGACAGGCCATGGTGTCTGATTAATTGAATGTTGTAACCGTTACTCTAAACCTGGATTCTAACTACTCCTTAGAAAGAACCATTGAAGTTATGCCTTTTGCAACCAGCAACCCTGATCTTGAACTTCATAAGGTTGTTGTTTTAGAAAATGCCTTAGATGAAGAAGAGGCAAGAAAAGCAAAGGAGCTGGAAGAACAAGACTATGCAATTGCTATTGCTTCTCAACAAGCAATTTTGGAGGATGAAAGGCTTGAGCAATCTCCTAGGCTCAAGAGGAGAGAATCTCTAAGTCAAAAAGAGTGAAAAGGAGAAGGTTACTCTCACCTATACCTGAAGTACCTCAAGCCCAAATTGTTACCAGAAACAGATCCATTCAATAAGAGAAGAGTTGCTCAAAAGGAGATAGGGGAGACATTTTGTCTGATCAGCTTGAAAGGATTAGACAAGGAGCTGAACCTCCTAAGCATTTCTGGAAGAAAGTGGATGTATATTCTCCTGATCAAATAAGGATCCCTGCTGAAGGTCGGATTCTAATAAGGCATTTAAACCTGGAAACTGGGGTGTATGAAAGGTGTATCTTTTCTTCTGCTGGATGCAAGGGTTTCAAGCCTCCTAAACCTCTCACTATCAAACCGTCCACCGAGATATTTTGGCAACCTGATGGAATTGTCCCAAGGCTCCCTTTTGTTGAAGACACTGATGACAAGAAAAAGGCACCAAAATTCTATTCTTCCTACCCAAATAACTTGAAGCCCATGACTCCTGCTCAATGGGAAAGGGTTCCTGGTGATGTGGAAAGGCATGGTGGTTTGGATCAAGTTACAGAGATTGACTATGGAATTCTTATTGGCATGAGAGAGGGAAAGAAGGTTCCTGCTCAGGTACCAAGTTTGATTTTGTTGATTCAAGAACTGTGAGCACCTTATCTGTTCAAGAATGAAAGACTTTCTTTCCTGGCCGGTTTCCCTTATCTGATCGTGAAGAACATGAAGACTGGGTGATGTAGAAAAGGCCCTCTTCAACCTATTCCTGTCCAGTGTTCAAGCCTGCTGAATTTGGCCTATCCATTGGATTTGGAAGGTTTCAGGTCATCTGTCGTTATGCTTCTTTTATTTTCTTTGAGGTTGATCTTGTTGAAGCCTTAGCTAAAAAGGAAAGGGAGAACAGAAGGCTCAGAAATATTAATTAAAAGCTCATGCAGAGAATGAATTAAGTTTTGGCTGCTCAAGCTCAACTGCAGGCATCTCAACCTCCCTCAGGACCCCCAACAGATCCCTGGGTTTAAGATTGTGTTGTTTTGCCTTTGTCTATGATGGTGAAGCCAAAAAGTACTTCATAAAGTGTTATTTGTTCAAACAAGTTTTTTCCTCAGTGAATGCATAAATCTTCAAGCTTGATGTGACTACGTTATAACTGTTACGCTAAATTTTATGCTTCGTTATAACTGTTTGCTGAAATAAAAGCTCTGATGTGTGTATTTGCTCCGATGTGTTTATATTCTCTAGGCTCCTTTAATTCTCTAACCTGTTAGGTATATGACTTTATGACTTTATGACATCAGAAGGCTCTCGTACCCTTTTGATTGATGACAAAAGGGGAGTAATTTACTAACAAAATCTGAAGTTTTAAGTTTTCAGAGAAGGAAGCAAAATTTCAGGGGGAGCAAGCAATCTACCTAAATATCTGTTAAGGGGGAGGTTTCTCTAAAACTCATATTTTTTTTCTAATTCCCTTCGGTTTGTGGTGATAAAATCTAATCTCGAAAAATTACTTTTATCACTTTGATTCTAAGAAGAATCTGGGGATTAGAATCAGGTCCTCTTACGGGACTCGTTTTAAAAAGTAGATTTATGGTGTTTCTGATTTGAAGAATTAGTAAGAAAAACTTAATTTTTCCAGAAACTTTCAAAAGACTTGACTTTTACAGAAATTATAATGGTTTTTCCAGAATTCGAATTCTAGAAATGAAAGAACTAAAGTTAATTGATTCAGAATTTTATCAAAGAACTTATCTTTAGAAAAGCTTAGAACTACTTGATTCAGAATTCTATCAAATAAAGTTCTAAATTGGATTCTTGAAAATCAAAGTATCAAAAAACTAGAAAACATAGAATTTGAAAGAAAGAAAAAAAATACGTGAAATGTAAATTGCAGAATGTAAATTGCATAAAGTAAATCGCGAAAAGTAGATTGCAAAAAGTAAATGAATTGTAAGAACAATTTGCTTGAATTGAAATGTGGATGGGTTTATCACATATTGTTACTCCTTGTAACCTGTTTGTCAAAGTGAGATCGGCGTATAAGGTGTTTCAGAGTTTGAGTATAATAATTTGCCAATCCTTGTTACATAGAAAGTTCACCTATCTATAGATTTCTAATTCTAACGGCTAACTAGTATACATTTGACACATCATCTAGCCCTATGTGTTGGCAGCGTGCATGCTTGCCACGTTTTCTGCTAACCAGAAAACTACTTTTCTTCTTTGAACTTTTTCAAATGCTTTCACTGAAATGTTGACATCTGTCCTTGATCAACCAACTTCTGTAACTTCCAGTAACTATTTTCTTCTGTCTTCTATTTCCCCGAAATTCAGAAATCTTCTAAGTCTTTATGCACCTTGTTTTCGGGTTTCTGCTTTCTGCAAACTCGAAATCTTGCTTTTCGATTTCTCGAAATCTTGTTTCTGGAATTCTGACTCCATGCACTCAAATCTTGCTCTTCAATTTCTCGAAATCTTCTTTCTGGAATTCTGACTTCTTGTACTCGAATTCTGCTTCCAGAACCTCGAAATTGTCTTTCTGAGTTTCGAAATCTTCTACCTTTGAAACTTAACCTTTATTGAAACTTGAACCCATTAAGTCTTTTCTTGATTTCGAGATCTGATTGCATTCCCTTGTATGCCACGTATCAAACTCTTTACTGGCTGAATCAAAAGTCATGAAGACCACCGTCCACCGTCCATTCAACTTCATTAATGAGAATTCTTCTCATTAGACATTTGTAGAGGTGCATTTATGAATCTTAATTTTTCTAACCCCTATAAAAAGAGGTTCTATTTGGATTCATTTCTCAATATTCTAAACTTTCTTCTCCCTTCTTCCAAATTCTTCATAGAATATGAAGAAGTATATTCCTTTGGCTGTTGCATATAACCTAATCTGGAATGACTTCATTTTTTATAAGGTTAACGCAATAGCCAAAGCTATAGGCTTTTTCAATCTTTCTCTTTGAAGGATTTTTCTTAGGTTAAACGTAACAGCCAAATACTAATTCATTTACAAATAAATGAATTTCTTTGTTAGTTCCCCAAGTACCAAGGTGGTTCAACAGATTGGAATAGAAATTCTTTTTTTGCCTTGGCTCTATAAAAGCTTGTGGAGGAGGAAGAAGAGAAGAGGTCCGGAAAACATGAGTCAAGTACTCATTTTAGCTTAGGATAGTTTCCTTTCTAATGTATTGAGTACATAGGATAGTTTCCTTTCTAAGTGTATCTCCAATGTATTCGAACTTGTGTAATTCGAATTTGAGTTATGAACAAAAGAACTATCATTTACTTTTCTGAATACTAGAAATACCATATTTCTCGAATTCACCTTTATCTTCTTTTCGAATTTCTGAAGTTCTTCTATGTATTGACTTCAACCAAAAACTTTCTAAGTTGTCAAACTTATTGTCAAACTCGAATAGTCAGTTTTTAGTATTTTCTGTAAATTCGAAAAGTACAAAGAACTTACAACTTATGGAATTCGAAATATCAAAAATTCGAATCCCAACACCTTTAGAAATTTGTCAGTTGTAAAAAGCAAATTTGTCATCATTAAAAGGGGGAGAATGTTGAGTCTCAATATTATTAAGAAATTAATATTGTTTTAAGTCTCATTATCCTAAGTTTTAATGAGTAACAAATTTGATCATTGAAATAATTGCAAGTACTCTTAAAGGTATTTCTCGTGTTCAGTAGATTGGATCTTCTGAAGTAGACCTTCTGAAGAAGACCTGCTGAAGTAAAGAGACCTGCTGAAGGTTGAAGACTCTCTAAAGATTTCTGACGTGGCTCTCGTATCTGCACTCAATCATCCTTGAAGAAAGGCTCGTTGAAGACTTTCTCAAGAATCAAGTCTATTCAAATACCTATGCAAGATGTCTGCGTTGTTCACCCCTCTTGGCATAGTGCGTAGAACTTCTTTCTGGAATAAGTTCAAATTCTATACCTTAAAAGGAATGTTTCTGCTACAGAAGTACAAGTGCTCAAGAAAAGTAAGGTCAATGTTGCAAGACTACCTTACCCTGTTTACAAGCCATCAAAATCTATGTCTCAACGGAAGCATTGACATTAAATGTTATCTCACAACGGGATTAAATAGAGCTCGATGGATCTCAAGTCCATCTCTATAAATACCCTCTTTCAAACTTCATGCAAAGTGAGAATAATATCAACCTGCTGAAGCGCTGCAAAATTTACTTGTAAATTTATACTCTGATATACTTGTACGCAACTTTCTTATCCTGAGTTTAACTCAGTTTGATTGTACATTTTACCCAGTTTGAGCTTTAAACTTGTGTAGTTTCTAAGCTTAAGCTATTTTCTTTCAAACACAGTTTGTATAAAGCCTGGAGAGGCTTGGTAAAGAAAGAATACTTGTGTAGAGAGCCTGAGGAGGCTTGGTATTAAAAGAATACTTGTAATCTGTTCAAATTAGTGGATAAATCCATAGCCGGTTGGCTTTGGAACTGGATGTAGCTCACAGTGGTAGTGAGTGTACCAGGATAAATTCTTGGCTAAGTTTTCTTACCATTACTCTCTTAAATTCCATTTTAAGCTAACGAGAAGGGATCTGAATTCACTGTTTTATAACTTAGCATTCAAACATATTTTCTGAACTGTTTTATTGAACCCTCTGAAGCAATTTCATAGAGTACAAAAATTTCAAATTACAGCAAGTTATCTGCATTTTCTGATATATATTCTGCTTGTGAAAAGATTTCCAAAAACTCATTAAGTTTTATAAAACACTATTCAACCCCCCTTCTAGTGTTTCCTATGTTTTCCAACACTTCTCGCTTGAGCGAGATCACAAAAATCCAAATTTGCTGGTTTGCTCACTCAAGCGAGACCTTCTCGCTTGAGCAAGGACACCAGAACTCAGATTTCTGGTTTTCCCTCTTAAATTTATTTTTCCTTAATTCCTTTTGTAAAACCTTTTCCATTATTAATTTAACTTGTGAAATACCGAAATTTGGGATGTTACAATTCTACCCCCTACTATTAAATTAATTTTGTCCTCAAAATTGTGTACTTAGAATTCGTTACCTAACTAGAATAACTCCGGATGTTGGATGCAGATGTCCTCTTGCTTCTCCCAAGTAGCCTCCTCCAAAGTCTGCCCCTCCCAACACACCTTCACCAATGGGATGGCCTTATTTCTCAGGGCTTTGACACTCCGGTCAATAATTCGTGCAGGCCGAGTAGGAATGGTCAGATCATCCCTCAATTGTACCAACTCGGAACTTATGATGTGTAAAGGGTCATGAACGTATTTTCTGAGTTGGGAAACATGGAATACAACATGGATGTTAGACAAATGTGGAGGTAGGGTTATTCTATAGGCTAACCAACTCTCTGAAGGATTTATAAAAAACAAACAAATATATGATTGAGCTTTTTGACTTTAATCGCCCTTCCAATACCTGTGACGGGAATGACCTTTAAGAAAACATGTTCACCTTCCTCAAACTTTGGGTCATTTCTTCTTCTATAGGCATAACTCTTTTGCCGGCTTTGGCCCGTCCCAAGCTTCTCCCTAATCATTCTAATCCATTATGTGGTCTCTTGGACCAGCTTCGGACCTAACAGGGTACTCTCCCCCACCTCACACCAACAAAGTGGGGACCTACACTTCCTACCGTACAAAACCTCATAGGGTGCCATACCTATACTTCTGTAAAAGCTGTTGTTGTAGGCAAACTCTATGAGGGGCAGGTACCTATACTAACTACCCTTCTCCTCCAAAATGCAGGCCTTAAGCATATTCTCTAATGTTTGGATGGTTCTCTTAGACTAACCATCAGTCTGAGGATGGTAAGCAGCACTAAAATTCAGTTTAGTACCAAAATAGGTGCAAAGC
Organism: Sesbania bispinosa; assembly: GCA_026901365.1. Taxonomy (NCBI): domain Eukaryota; kingdom Viridiplantae; phylum Streptophyta; class Magnoliopsida; order Fabales; family Fabaceae; genus Sesbania; species Sesbania bispinosa. Next base: position 687,798 of record QLOH01000201.1, on the reverse strand, counting down.
ATTCCAAAATCTAGAGGTAAACCTAGGGTCCCTATTTGATACAATGTTGGAGGGTACACCATGGAGTCTAACGATCTCCTTGATGTACAAGTCTGCTAACCTACTCAAAGGGTAGGTGGCCCTGATTGGTAGAAAGTGGGCCGACTTGGTCAGCCGGTCAACAATGACCTAAATAGTATCGAACCCTGTTGGGGTCCTGGGTAACCCCATGACAAAGTCCATGGCAATTCTCTCCCATTTCCACTTGGGAATCTCTAAAGGCTTAAGGGTACCGGAGGGCTTCTGATGTTCAACCTTAACCTGTTGGCAGATGAGGCACTTAGAGACAACTTCAGTTATTTCCCACTTCATGTCTGCCCACCAAAACACCCTCTTCAAGTCTTGCTACATCTTGGTGGTGCCATGATGTATCGTAAACTTGCTCCTATGGGCTTCCTCTAAAATTTGTTGTCGCAGACTACCTCCTTAGGGACGCAGACTTTCCCTTGTAAGAGAATCATCCCATCATCTGACTCAGAAAACCTCGGTTCCCCCTTTCTATCCTGGAGTTCTACCTCTAAGTTCTGAGCTTCTCTAATATGTGTCCTAAGCTCATTGGCAATTTCTATCCTATGCAACCTCAGGTTATTGGTCCCAAAACTCACCTCTAAGCTTAAGTCTCTAAACTCCTTCACCAACTCCAACTCATGCACCATCATCAATGATGCATGCAGAGATTTTCTACTCAGGGCGTCAGCCACCACATTAGCCTTGCCCGAATGGTATCTAAGCTCAAAATCATAGTCCTTAAGAAACTTCATCCACCTACTTTGCCTCATGTTGAACTCCTTTTGATCAAAGAGGTGTTTGAGACTCTTATGGTCACTAAACACCTCAAACCTCACCTCGTACAGGTAATACCTCCAAATCTTGAGGGCATATACCACAAAAGCTAATTCTAAGTCACGGGTAGGGTAGTTCTCCTCATGAGGTCTAAGCTGTTGAGAGGCATAAGCTACTACTTGCCTCTCTTGCATCAACACACAACCCAATCCCTTACCCGAAGCATCACTATATACCTTAAAGGTCTTAGCTAGGTCTGGTAGCACAGTACCGGAGCGGTGGTCAATCTATCCTTGAGCTCAATGAAGCTCTTCTCACACTCCTCATCCCATACAAAAGCTTGCCCTTTACGAGTTAGCCTTGTAAGGGGTAAGACTATCTAGGAGAATCCTTTGATGAACCTCTTATGGTATCTTACAAATCCTAGGAAGCTCCTAATCTCTGTTATAGTCTTAGACCTCTCCCACTCAAGAACAACCTCAATCTGACCGGGATCTACTGTCACACCGTCTCGGGAAATCACATGACCTGAGAAGTGTACTCTATCCATCCAAAATTCGAACTTCTCAGGGTTGGCAAAAAGTTGTTTTTCTTCCAACACTCCCAACACTATCCTCAAGTGTTGTTCATGCTCCTCCAAGGTCCGGAGTAGATAAGAATTTCATCGATGAATACGACGACAAACTTATCCAAACGGGGCCTAAGTGTATTTTACATGTCACCAATGTGATGTTTTTGTGTAAATTATAGGTTCATAAGATTTAGCAAAGAACAAAGCTCTCTTTTTAAAACGAGTTTTACACCTCAAGTGATGTACATAATTTTTTTCTTAATGAGGTATACTCAACATTCCTTTAACTTTTTGTCCTCCTGTTTGACTAAGTGAAAAGTTATGAGAGAGAAAGTAACTTTTTTCTAATTTGACAATAATACTCTTACACAATGTTTTGGGAAAAGGAGATTTACATTTAGTAAGGGTATTTTTCTATTTGTCCTCTCAATCTCTGTTCCATTTCTTCCCACTTTTGGGGAGATTAAAAAATGTTGAACCCATGCATTTTTCTTTCTCTCTTCTTTATTTCTCTCCCTAATCAAACAAGGTTGATCTCTCATTTCTCTCATATCCCTATGCCCCCTATTTCTCTCACTCTAACCCTTTACAACCAAACAAATCCTTAGGAAAATGAGAACTCACTAAGGAGGATTTGGTCACCCAGACCGAACTTTTAAGTGACTTCATTGATTCTTGAACTCATTCCCATATGGAGGTGAAGTTCGAGACCAAATGCTTGAATTTTTGTATTGTTGGTTCACATAAGGCATCTTTAGGGAGATTAGGGATGTCAATGTGATGGAGCGGGTATAGGTAGTAGGTACCTGCTACCCGCACTTGCTATTGAAAATCCACCGTGTACCCGACTTATACCCACATGGATTTCCCCATTAAGTAGTGATATATTAGGTAGCACAATTTTAACTAATTTAGGTTTTGGTTAAGGTACACAAGTTTTAAAACTTGTGTACCGGTACACAAGTTAGGTGACCTGCTATAGCAGGTCACCTTAAATTTTTACAATTTGCAAATAAGTCCTTTAACTATTATAATTATAAAATAGACTATTCTTTTGTATTATAATTTTTATATTTTAATTAACATTCAACGTGTCCTATTATACACTGATTACTTTAATTTGATGCCATTTTTTTAATCTCTCCTTAAAATAATTTTTTACAAAAATTTTCATATTTTTTTAATAAATTTTTCATAGAAAAGTTTATAATAATTACAATTTAAGAACAAAAACCACCAATGACCACAAAAAAATCCAACCTTTCATAAGGGACATCCCAAAGTGGGGTGAGGCACTGTGTACCAAATTTTGGTGATTTTTCCATTTATATATGTTTTTATTGTGAATTATTTGATAAAATAGAGAAAAATCAGCAAATATAGCTGCTAGTTCCCAAAAAATTTCAGAAAAAAATCATTTCACACGGTCCATTGGGGGATGGTGGTCAAGTGTTAATAATGCCTTGACCAATGGAGGTCATTTGGTGAGTAGATGGTTGTAGTATACAAACCCAAACCTAACGACACTTTCCATGGATAGTGGGGCTTGGCATGGTTGACCTGATGAATTTTGACGTGAAATTTTGCATGCATGACTTGGGTGTTACCTGGCTTCCGTGGTGAAATTTCGTGTTTTTTTTATATTTGTGATAATTACTGTGAATTAATTACATTTAAAAGAAGATAATTAAATTAAAAATATTGGGTAATGAAAAAAATTATGGAAAAATATTGTTGGTGTCCCTTGAGCATGTTGAAGTATGTGGTGGAAGGTTGAGGTGAAACAAAGTGTTTGGTTAGTTGACACTGGTGAGTAGATGGTTGTATATACAAACCCAAACCCTAAGTACACTTTCCATGGATAGTGGGGGGCTTGCATGGTTAACGAATGAATTTTGACGTGAAATTTCGCATGCATGACTTGGGTGTCACCTTGGTTCACAGTGGTGAATTTTCGTGTTTTTTTATATTTGTTTTATTTACCTGTGAATTAATTACATTAAAAGAAGATAATTAAATTAAAAAATATTGGGTAATGAAAAATAATTATGGAAAAATATTGTTGGTGTCCCGTTGAGCATGTTGAAGTATGTGGTGGAAGGTTGAGGTGAAATGAAGTGTTTGGTTAGTTGACACTGGTGAGTAGATGGTTGTAATATACAAACCAAAACCCTAAGTACACTTTCCATGGATAGTGGGGGGGCTGCATGGTTGACGAATGAATTTTGACGTGAAATTTGGCATGCATGACTTGGGTGTCACCTTGGTTCACGTGGTGAATTTTTCGTGTTTTTTTATATTTGTGTTATTTACTGTGAATTAATTACATTGCAGAAGAAGATAATTAAATTAAAAATATTGGGTAGTGATAAAAAAATCTGGAAAAATATTCTTGGTGTCCCATTGAGCATGTTGAAGAATATGGTGGAAGGTTGAGGTGAAACGAAGTGTTTTGGTTAGTTTGACACCTAGGGAGTAGATGGTGGTAGTATACAAACCAAAACCCTAAGTACACTTTCATGGATAGTGGGGGGGCTTGCATGGTTGTCTGATTAATTTTGACATGAAATTTTGCAATGCATACTTGGGTTACCTTGTCTCCCTTGGGGGATTTTCGTATTTTTTATATTTGTGGTAATTACTGTGAAATAATTACATTTAAAAATGAAGATAATTAAATTAAAATATATTGCGTAATGAGAAAAAAATTATGGAAAAATATTGTTGTTGTCCATTGAGCATGTTGAAGTATGTGGTGGAAGGTTGAGGTGAAACAAATGTTTGGTTAGTCGACACGGGGTGAGTAGATGGTTGTATATACAACTCAAACCCTAAGTACATTTTCCATGGATAGTGGGGGGGCTTGCATGTTGACGATGAATTTTGACTTGAAAATTTCGCATGCATGACTTGGGTGTCACCTTGGTTCACGTGGTGAATTTTGCGTGTTTTTTTTTATATTTGTTGTTATTTACTGTGAATTAATTACATTTAAAAAGAAGATAATTAAATTAAAATATTGGGTAATGAGAAATAATTATGGAAAACTATTGTTGGTGTCCCGTTGAGCATGTTGAAGTATGTGGGTGGAAGGTTGAGTGTGAAATGAAGTTTTGGTTAGTTGACACTGGTGAGTAGACGGTAGTAGTATACAAACCAAAACCCTAAGTACACTTTCCATGGATAGTGGGGGGCTTGCATGGTTGACGAATGAATTTTGACGTGAAATTTCGCATGCATGACTTGGGTGTCACCTTGGTTTCACGTGGTGAATTTTTTGTGTTTTTTTGGGTATTTTGTGGAATTATACTGTGAATTAATTACATTTAAAAGAAGATAATTAAATTAAAAATATTGAGTATGATAAAAAAATCTGGAAAAATATTGTTGGTGTCCATTGAGCATGTTGAGTATTTGGTGGAAGGTTGAGGTGAAACGAAGTGTTTGTTAGTTGACCCTGGTGAGTAGGATGTAGTATACAAACCAAAACCCTAAGTACATTTTCCATGGATAGTGGGGGGCTTGCATGGTTGTCTGATTAATTTTGACGTGAAATTTTGCATGCATGACTTGGGTATTACCTTGTCTCCCGTGGTGAATTTTCGTATTTTTTTTATATTTGTGGTAATTACTGTGAATTAATTACATTTAAAAGAAGATAATTAAATTGAAAATATTGCGTAATGAGAAAAAATTATGGAAAAATATTGTTGGTGTCCATTGAGCATGTTGAAGTATTGGTGGAAGGTTGAGGTGAAACAAAGTGTTTGGTTAGTTGACACTGGTGAGTAGATGGTTGTAATATACAAACCCAAACCCTAAGTACACTTTCCATGGATAGTGGGGGGCTTGCATGGTTGACGAATGAATTTTGACGTGAAATTTCGCATGCATGACTTGGGTGTCACCTTGGTTCACGTGGTGAATTTTCGTGTTTTTTTTATTTGTGTTATTTACTGTGAATTAATTACATTTAAAAGAAGATAATTAAATTAAAAATATTGGGTAATGAGAAATAATTATGGAAAATATTGTTGGTGTCCCGTTGACATGTTGAAGTATGTGGTGGAGAGGTTGAGGTGAAATGAAGTGTTTGGTTAGTTGACCCTGGTGAGTAGAACGGTAGTAGTATACAAACCAAAACCCTAAGTACACTTTCCATGGATAGTGGGGGGCTTGCATGGTTGACGAATGAATTTTGACGTGAAATTTCGCATGCATGAACTTGGGTGTCACCTTGGTTCACGTGGTGAATTTTTGTGTTTTTTTTGTATTTGTGGTAATTACTGTGAATTAATTACATTTAAAAGAAGATAATTAAATTACAAATATTGAGTAGCTGATAAAAAATCTGGTAAAAATATTGTTGGTGTCCCATTGACATGTTGAAGTATGTGGTGGAAGGTTGAGGTGAAACGAAGTGTTTGGTTAGGTTGACCCTGGTGAGTAGATTGTAGTATACAAACCAAAACCCTAAGTACATTTCCATGGATAGTGGGGGGGCTTGCATGGTTGTCTGATTAATTTTGACCGTGAAATTTTGCATGCATGACTTGGGTATTACCTTGTCTCCCGTGGTGAATTTTCGTATTTTTTCATATTTGTGGTAATTACTGTGAATTAATTACATTTAAAAGAAGATAATTAAATTGAAAATATTGCGTAATGAGAAAAAATTATGGAAAAATATTGTTGGTGTCCATTGAGCATGTTGAAGTATTTGGTGGAAGGTTGAGGTGAACAAAGTGTTTGGTTAGTTGACACTGGTGAGTAGATGGTTGTAATATACAAACCCAAAACCTAAGTACACTTTCCATGGATAGTGGGGGCTTGCATGGTTGACAAAATGAATTTTGACGTGAAATTTCGCATGCATGACTTGGGTGTCACCTTGGTTCACGTGGTGAATTTTTCGTGTTTTTTTTTATATTTGTGTTATTTACTGTGAATTAATTACATTATAAAAGAAGATAATTAAATTTAAAAATATTGGGTAATGAGAAATAATTATGGAAAAATATTGTTGGTGTCCCGTTGAGCATGTTGAAGTATGTGGTGGAAGGTTGAGGTGAAATGAAGTGTTTGGTTAGTTGACCCTGGTGAGTAGACGGTAATAGTATACAAACCAAAACCCTAAGTACACTTTCCATGGATAGTGGGGGGCTTGTATGGTTGACGAATGAATTTTGACGTGAAATTTCGCATGCATGACTTGGGTGTCACCTTGGTTCACGTGGTGAATTTTTTGTGTTTTTTTTGTATTTGTGGTAATTACTGTGAATTAATTACATTTAAAAGAAGATAATTAAATTAAAAATATTGAGTAGTGATAAAAAAATCTGGAAAAATATTGTTGGTGTCCATTGAGCATGTTGAAGTATGTGGTGGAAGGTTGAGGTGAAACGAAGTGTTTGGTTAGTTGACCCTGGTGAGTAGATGTAGTATACAAACCAAAACCCTAAGTACATTTTCCATGGATAGTGGGGGGGCTTGCATGGTTGTCTGATTAATTTTGACGTGAAATTTGCATGCATGACTTGGGTATTACCTTGTCTCCCGTGGTGAATTTTCGTATTTTTTTCATATTTGTGGTAATTACTGTGAATTAATTACATTTAAAAGAAGATAATTAAATTGAAAATATTGCGTAATGAGAAAAAATTATGGAAAAATATTGTTGGTGTCCATTGAGCATGTTGAAGTATTTGGTGGAAGGTTGAGGTGAAACAAAGTGTTTGGTTAGTTGACACTGGTGAGTAGATGGTTGTAATATACAAACCCAAACCCTAAGTACACTTTCCATGGATAGTGGGGGCTTGCATGGTTGACGAATGAATTTTGACGTGAAATTTCGCATGCATGACTTGGGTGTCACCTTGGTTCACGTGGTGAATTTTTCGTGTTTTTTTTATATTTGTGTTATTTTACTGTGAATTAATTACATTTAAAAGAAGATAATTAAATTAAAAATATTGGGTAATGAGAAATAATTATGGAAAACTATTGTTGGTGTCCCGTTGAGCATGTTGAAGTATGTGGTGGAAGGTTGAGGTGAAATGAAGTGTTTGGTTAGTTGACACTGGTGAGTAGACGGTAGTAGTATACAAACCAAACCCTAAGTACACTTTCCATGGATAGTGGGGGGCTTGCATGGTTGACGAATGAATTTTGACGTGAAATTTCGCATGCATGACTTGGGTGTCACCTTGGTTCACGTGGTGAATTTTTGTGTTTTTTTGTATTTGTGGTAATTACTGTGAATTAATTACATTTAAAAGAAGATAATTAAATTAAAAATATTGAGTAGTGATAAAAAAATCTGGAAAAAATATTGTTGGTGTCCATTGAGCATGTTGAAGTATGTGGTGGAAGGTTGAGGTGAAACGAAGTGTTTGGTTAGTTGACCCTGTTGAGTAGATGTAGTATACAAACCAAAACCCTAAGTACATTTTCCATGGATAGTGGGGGGGCTTGCATTGTTGTCTGATTAATTTTGACGTGAAATTTTGTATGCATGACTTGGGTATTACCTTGTCTCCCGTGGTGAATTTTTCGTATTTTTTTTCATATTTGTGGTAATTACTGTGAATTAATTACATTTAAAAGAAGATAATTAAATTGAAAATATTGCGTAATGAGAAAAAAATTATGGAAAAATATTGTTGGTGTCCCATTGAGCATGTTGATGTATGTGGTGGAAGGTTGAGGTGAAACGAAGTTTTTGGTTAGTTGACACTGGTGAGTAGACGGTAGTAGTATACAAACCAAAAGTCTAAGTACACTTTCCATGGATAGTGGGGGCTTGCAATGTTGACGGATGAATTTTCACGAAAAATTTCGCATGCATGACTTGGGTGTCACCTTGGTCCACGTGGTGAATTTTTGTGTTTTTTTTGTATTTGTAGTAATTACTGTGAATTAATTACATTTAAAAGAAGATAATTAAATTAAAAATATTGAGTAGTGATAAAAAATCTGGAAAAATATTGTTGGTGTCCATTGAGAATGTTGAAGTATGTGGTGGAAGGTTGAGGTGAAACAAAGTGTTTGGTTAGTTGACACTGGTGAGTAGATGGTTGTAATATACAAACCCAAACCCTAAGTACACTTTCCATGGATAGTGGGGGGCTTGCATGGTTGACGAATGAATTTTGACGTGAAATTTCGCATGCATGACTTGGGTGTCACCTTGGTTCACGTGGGAATTTTTCGTGTTTTTTTTATATTTGTGTTATTTACTGTGAATTAATTACATTTAAAAGAAGATAATTAAATTAAAATATTGGGGTAATGAAAATAATTATGGAAAAATATTGTTGGGTGTCCCATTGAGCATGTTGAAGTATGTGGGTGGAAGGTTGAGGTGAAACGAAGTGTTTGGTTAGTTGACCATGGTGAGTAGATGTAGTATACAAACCAAAACCCTAAGTACATTTTCCATGGATAGTGGGGGGCTTGCATGGTTGTCTGATTAATTTTGACATGAAATTTTGGCATGCATGACTTGGGTATTACCTTGTTTCCCGTGGTGAATTTTCGTATTTTTTTATATTTGTGGTAATTACTGTGAATTAATTACATTTAAAAGAAGATAATTAAATTAAAAATATTGCGTAATGAGAAAAAAATTATGGAAAAATATTGTTGGTGTCCCGTTGAGCATGTTGATGTATGTGGTGGAAGGTTGAGTTGAAACGAAGTTTTTGGTTAGTTGACACTGGTGAGTAGACGGTAGTAGTATACAAACCAAAAGCCTAAGTACACTTTCCATGGATAGTGGGGGCTTGCAATGTTGACGGATGAATTTTCACGAAAATTTCGCATGCATGACTTGGGTGTCACCTTGGTCCACGTGGTGAATTTTTGTGTTTTTTTTGTATTTGTAGTAATTACTGTGAATTAATTATCATTTAAAAGAAGATATTAAATTAAAAATATTGAGTAGTGATAAAAAAATCTGGAAAAATATTGTTGGTGTCCATTGAGCATATTGAAGTATGTGGTGGAAGGTTGAGGTGAAACGAAGTTTTTGGTTAGTTGACACTGGTGAGTAGATGGTTGTAATATACAAACCCAAACCCTAAGTACACTTTCCATGGATAGTGGGGGGCTTGCATGGTTGACGAATGAATTTTGACGTGAAATTTCGCATGCATGACTTGGGTGTCACCTTGGTTCACGTGGTGAATTTTTCGTGTTTTTTTATATTTGTGTTATTTACTGTGAATTAATTACATTTAAAAGAAGATAATTAAATTAAAAATATTGGGTAATGAGAAATAATTATGGAAAAATATTGTTGGTGTCCCATTGAGCATGTTGAAGTATGTGGTGGAAGGTTGAGGTGAAACAAAGTGTTTGGTTAGTTGACACTGGTGAGTAGATGGTTGTAATATACAAACCCAAACCCTAAGTACACTTTCCATGGATAGTGGGGGGCTTGCATGGTTGACGAATGAATTTTGACGTGAAATTTCGCATGCATGACTTGGGTGTCACCTTGGTTCACGTGGTGAATTTTTCGTGTTTTTTTTATATTTGTGTTATTTACTGTGAATTAATTACATTTAAAAGAAGATAATTAATTAAAAATATTGCGTAATGAGAAAAAAATTTTGGAAAAATATTGTTGGTGTCCCGTTGAGCATGTTGATGTATGTGGTGGAAGGTTGAGGTGAAACGAAGTTTTTGGTTAGTTGACAATGGTGAGTAGACGGTAGTAGTATACAAACCAAAAGCCTAAGTACACTTTCCATGGATAGTGGGGGCTTGCAATGTTGACGGATGAATTTTCACGAAAAAATTTCGCATGCATGACTTGGGTGTCACCTTGGTCCACGTGGTGAATTTTTGTGTTTTTTTTGTATTTGTGGTAATTACTGTGAATTAATTACATTTAAAAGAAGATATTAAAATTAAAAATATTGAGTAGTGATAAAAAAATCTTGAAAAATATTGTTGGTGTCCATTGAGCATGTTGAAGTATGTGGTTGAAGGTTGAGGTGAAACAAATTGTTTGGTTAGTTGACACTGGTGAGTAGATGGTTGTAATATACAAACTCAAACCCTAAGTACACTTTCCATGGATAGTGGGGGGCTTGCATGGTTGACGAATGAATTTTGACGTGAAATTTCGCATGCATGACTTGGGTGTCACCTTGGTTCACGTGGTGAATTTTTCGTGTTTTTTTTATATTTGTGTTATTTACTGTGAATTAATTACATTTAAAAGAAGATAATTAAATTAAAAATATTGGGTAATGAGAAATAATTATTGAAAAATATTGTTGGTGTCCCATTGAGCATGTTGAAGTATGTGGTGGAAGGTTGAGGTGAAACGAAGTGTTTGGTTAGTTGACCCTGGTGAGTAGATGTAGTATACAAACCAAAACCCTAAGTACATTTTCCATGGATAGTGGGGGGCTTGCATGGTTGTCTGATGAATTTTGACGTGAAATTTTGCATGCATGACTTGGGTATTACCTTGGCTCCCGTGGTGAATTTTTGTGTTTTTTTTTATATTTGTGGTATTTACTGTGAATTAATTACATTTAAAAGAAGATAATTAAATTAAAAATATTGGGAAATGAGAAAAAATTATGGAAAAATATTGTTGGTGTCCCGTTGAGCATGTTGAAGTATGTGGTGGAAGGTTGAGGTGAAACAAAGTGTTTGGTTTGTTGACCCTGGTGAGTAGATTGTGGCAGTATACAAACCAACACTCTAAGTACACTTTCCATGGATAGTGGGGGCTTGCATGGTTGACTGATGAATTTTGACGTGAAATTTTGCATGCATGACTTGGGTATTACCTTGGCTCCCGTGGTGAATTTTCGTGTTTTTTTTATATTTGTGGTAATTACTGTGAATTAATTACATTTAAAAGAAGATAATTAAATTAAAAATATTGGGTAATGAGAACAAATTCTTGAAAAATATTGTCGGTGTCCCATTGAGCATGTTGAAGTATGTGGTGGAAGATTAAGGTGAAAAGAAGTGTCTGGTTAGATGACCCTGGTGAGTAGATGATGGTAGTGTATAAACCCTAACCCTAAGTACACTTTCCAGAGATAGTGGGGGGGCCTGCATGGGTGACGGATGAATTTTGTCTTGAAATTTTGCATGAATGACTTGGGTGTTACCTTGGCTCCCATGGTGAATTTTTGTGTTTTTTAATATTTGTAGTAATTACTGTGAATTAATTACATTTAAAAGAAGATAATTAAATTAAAAATATTGGGTAGTGATAAAAAAATCTAGAAAAATATTATTGGTGTCCCATTGAGCAAGTTGAAGTATATGGTGGAAGGTTGAGGTGAAACGAAGTGTTTGGTTAGTTGACCCAAATGAGTAGATGGTGGTAGTATACAAACCAAAACCCTAAGTACAATTTCCATGGATAGTGGGGGGGCTTGCATGGTTGTCTGATGAATTTTGACGTGAAATTTTGCATGCATGACTTGGGTATTACCTTGGCTCTCGTAGTTAATTCTCGTGTTTTTTTAATATTTGTGGTAATTACTGTGAATTAATTACATTTAATAGAAGATAATTAAATTAAAAATATTGGGTAATGAGAAAAAATTATGGAAAAATATTGTTGGTGTCCCGTTGAGCATGTTGAATTATGTGGTGGAAGGTTGAGGTGAAACGAAGTGTTTGGTTAGTTGACACTGGTGAGTAGACGGTATTAGTATACAAACCAAAACCCTAAGTACACTTTCCATGGATAGTAGGGGGCTTGCATGGTTGACGGATGAATTTTGACGTGAAATTTCGCATGCATAACTTGGGTGTCACCTTGGTTCACGTGGTGAATTTTTCGTGTTTTTTTTTATATTTGTGGTGATTACTGTGAATTAATTACATTTAAAAGAAGATAATTAAGTTAAAATATTGGGTAGTGATAAAAGATCTGGAAAAATATTGTTGGTGTCCCATTGAGCATGTTGAAGTATGTGGTGGAAGGCTGAGGTGAAACAAAGTGTTTGGTTTGTTGACCCTGGTGAGTAGATGGTGGCAGTATACAAACCAAAACCCTAAGTACACTTTCCATGAATAGTGGGGGGCTTGCATGGTTGACTGATGAATTTTGACGTGAAATTTTGCATGCATGACTTGGGTATTACCTTGGCTCCCGTGGTGAATTTTCGTGTTTTTTTATATTTGTGGTAATTACTGTGAATTAATTACATTTAAATGAAGATAATTAAATTAAAAATACTGGGTAATGAGAAAAAATTCTTGAAAAATATTGTTGGTGTCCCGTTGAGCATGTTGAAGTATGTGGTGGAAGGTTGAGGTGAAACGAAGTGTTTGGTTAGTTGACCCGGGTGAGTAGATGGTTGTAGTATACAAACTCTAACCCTAAGTACACTTTCCATGTATAGTGGGGGGGCTTGCATGGTTGACAAATAATTTTGTCTTGAAATTTTGCATGCATGACTTGGGTGTTACCTTTGCTCCCGTGGTGAGAGGGATATATGGAAGAGAGAGAAATAGGAGAGAATAAAGGAGATAGAAACATGAGAGTAACATAGGAGAGATGGGGCCGGAGAGATAAATAGAGGAGAGAGGAGAGAGAACGGAGGAAAGAGAGGAGATGGGGAAGGGAGGTAGGTAGGAGAAAACAGGAAAGACACATAGATGAGAGGGGAGAGAGAAACAGAGGAGAGAGAAAAGGGAGGAGAGATGAAGAAGAGACAAAGGAGAGAGGAAGGAGAAAACAGAGAGAAACAGACGGAAATAGAGAGAGAGGAGAGAGAAGAAATAGAGTAGAGAGGAATGCTTAATAAATGAAAAAATAGGCGAGAGGAGAGAAACATAGGAATAGAGAACAAGAGAGAGATAGGGGAGAGAGAGAAATAGAGGAAGAGAGAAACAAAAGAGAGGAAAAAGAGATAGGAGAGAAATAGAGGAGAGAGGGGAGAGAATCTTAATAAATGAAAAATAGAGAGAGGAGGGGAGAGAGAAATAGAGGATAGAGAAATAAGAGAGGGAGAAATAGAGGAGAGAGAAACACTGAGAGAGGAGAAAGAGATAGGAGAGAAATAGAGGAGAGAGAAACAAATGGGAGAGAGAGGAGAAAGAAATAGGAGAGACAATCAGGGGAGAGAGAGGAGAAAGAAACAAAGGAGAGAAGAGAGATGAGAGAGAAACATACCTACTACTAATAACATAATAATAGGAGGACCAAAATGTAAATTTTAAAAGTTCTATTTTTACCCAAACCCATTTTTGCAATTTTCATAATCCAACACAATGACCTACTACCTTTTGAATAAAAGTTAATCTAGACCATTCAATTAAAAAATAATATATCCTATGTTTATAATAACTTGTGTATGGTACACAAGTTTAAAAACTTGTGTACCATAACCTTACCCATTTTATATATACTAGGTATCCGCGAATTTGTATCCCTTTTTTTCACACATGGGTTCATGTTTAAATACCTAAATTTGTCCCTTGATCAGTTTTATATGTGGGTATTTGTAGGCACCGTTAATTTTTCCATCTATGCAGGAGATCCACTTAACTTGATTACTCATATTCAAACCCCCATGTTACAAAAAACCTTTTTTTTTCCGTTACAAGGAGAGGTAGAGCCCATAAACTAAATTCCTTTACTTCCATTTACAATTGACTCTATTAAAAGATGAAAGAAACATATAAACAAATAAAAAAGTACTTGTTCGAAAACAATACTAGCCAATGTGGTTAGTTTTAATGGGAGTGAATTGTGACCCCAAATAAACTTTACTTGTGATGTCAAGGGTTTAAATCCTGAAGCCATCACTTTAGGGAGGATTTTACATAAGCACTACCCTCGACTTGAAAGTTAATTTCATAGTTAAATTTGTGGAGATTATCGGTAAAAAACTGATAGATCTATGAAACATTCACTAATTAATGAAAAACAATTTTAGATTATTTGGATGGATATTCCATCACTCCCCAATTTCAATTAAATAAGTACATGATAAAAAAAGATAATAGCTGCTAAATATGAAAAATGGTGATAACTCACTAAAATAAGCTTTCATTTATTCTTGCACATTAAGATGATAATAAATCATGGACACGGCCTAATTATACCACTACAAAACGGGCATCGAGCCACTGCTTGTTCTGCAATGCCATAAACATCTATGCCAATGCAGGAAGTGCGAAAAATAAAAAGTCTTGGAAGGGCATGCGAGTTTTGAAGATCCCTAATCATTGGGCGATAAATTGGTTCATCTATAGATGCAGACCAGAAAGAGTTTTCCATGTGAACGCCTCCTCCAATATTGACCGATGGCCTAAATTCCAATACCATGAATCCAGTCTCATTGTGGTTGTAGTAAATAAGCTTACTCTATGATTACGCCAATACCAAGAAACCAAAATAACAAATACATGGATTAATTTTTGTTTTAACTGATAAGAAAAAAATTAATTGTCATATATATGATATAGATAATGACAAAATTACCTGAATATCACAAACTCGTTTCCAAGGAGAAGGAACGGGACCATCAGGATCACTCAGAAGGAAGTCGAACAGTATAGAAGTATCCATGACAAAGTAAAATAAGAGAGTCGAGAAAGTCTCGTATATGTCACGAGATATAGCGTGGTAGATATATACACTGAAAGGAATATTTATAATAGGTTGGGGGTACTTATTATCAAGAAGATTAAATATAATTCAAATGTATGACACTTAATCTAACAAGGGTTAAGTATATTTTTAGTCCCTAAAAAATTAGTAAAATTTGATTTTGGTCTTTCTTAAAATTTTAGTTGTTTTTAGTCCATACATCTAGCAAAAACAACTTTTTTAGTCCATCACGAGAGACTAAAAGCATGTGATTTTTATATTTTTGAAAGACTACAAATAAATAAAATTTAAATATGAACAAAAATCAGATTTTACTAATTTTATAGGGATCAAAAACATATTTAACCATAGTAATAATCACTAGCATAATTATATTATAATATTTTTCATATATAATATATTTAATGAATTTACTAGACTAATACATTTATTAGACTAATATATTATAATATTTGTCATATATTATATTTAATGAATTTACTACTAATTAAATATAATATATAAATGGCTATAAAAATATTTATTATATTTTATTTTATAGGTATAAGTATTATAATTATAAAATGGTAGTTCTTAGAAACATTTATTGCAATTCATTCATTATAAATGTATAGATACTATTGTTATTAATACTTCTCATATATTATATTTAATAAATATAGCTCTAATTGAATATAATATATAAATAGTTTTAAAAAATAGATTTCATATAATATCTATTAGAATTATTATTATTATTATTAAAAGGATTTAATAAGTATACACTAAAAGTGTAAGTTTATTTTACACAGTCATCAAATGATGTGCTGCCACATCATTTATTGAGTTTAATAACACGTGAGGTGTCATAATCATTAATTGATGTGACAGCACATCATTGGATGACCGTGTAAATTTTTTTTTACACTGTCAGTATATAGTAATTAAACTCTTATTAAAATGCTAGTTGTTAAGAAACAATTATTATAATTCATTCAATGTGTATAATTACTATTGTTATTAAATGGTATTTATTTAATATAATATATTAAATGTATAGATACTAGTATTATAAAATGGTAGTTCTTAGAAACATTTATTGCAATTCATTCATTATAAATGTATAGATACTACTGTTATTAATACTTCTCATATATTATATTTAATAAATATAGTTCTAACTAAATATAATATATAAATAGTTTTAAAAAATAGATTTCATTTAATATCTATTAGATTTATTATTATTATTATTAAAAGGATTTAATAAGTATACACTGACAGTGTAAGCTTATTTTACACAGTCATCAAATGATGTGTTGCCACATCATTTAATGAGTTTAATAACACATGAGGTGTCATAATCATTAATTGATGTGGCAACACATCATTGAATGACCGTGTAATTTTTTTTACACTGTCAGTATATAGTAATTAAACTCTCGTTAAAATACTAGTTGTTAAGAAACAATTATTATAATTTATTCAATGTGTATAATTACTATTGTTATTAAATGGTATTTATTTAATATAATATATTAAATGTTATGACTAAATTACTATTACATTAGTTTTACATTAAATTATAATTAAATTAGTCTTAGCCTTTGTTTTGTTTGACGTTTTAATAGTGCAAAATCATGGTTTCACACAATTGATTTTATATCACTTCTGTCCAATGTGCTTCATAAAATATGTATCACTCATCTCAACCATTAATTTATAGAATTAATTCTACTTAACTGTAAACCAAACAGACACTTAAACTAATATGATTTGTTAAGTCATGCGAATTGAACACCCTTTTGAACCTATAATCGTAAATTATTGAGTATGTTAAAGTGGTGAATGGAATTGCTACCACTTGGAATGATTGTGAGCCGCTCTCAGCTCCTTCACTTTGTCCTCATACCTAGCTTGTCCCTTGAATCGCCTCTCACAGCCCCTATCATCGTGGGCCACTGGCACCACACCAAAATACTACCACTCAGACCGCTCCGAATCGAAATCCAGTCACCATTTCTGTTGTGTCAATCGCAAGTCGTTATCCTCTACACGATGCTCCTCCTTATTAACCTTTAGAATTTAATGTTGGGTACATGAAGGTTAGGACTTATGATAAGTGTTATAAAACTCGGACCGGTCATTGACTCGATCAAGGTACTGAGTCAATGGGTTACTGGTTGAACCAGCGAGTCACTGGTTGAACCGGTTGAACCAGATATCTAAATTTATATAAAAAATATTAAAAATAATAAACACATTATTATTATTATTATAATAAAATAAAAAATAAAGCGAAAGATTCACGTGAAAGTTAAAACGGTCCAAGGTAAAAGTAGTTTTGTTCAACTTCCAAGATTTAAATTATTTTATAATAAAAATATCAAATACAATAGTGAAAGAAAAAAGTTCGTTCTTTGAGTCTATAATATAGACTCCGTTATCCTCCTCATTTTGTAGCATGCACTGATAATTGACAAGACTAGAGAGACAATGATCATTTAAATATTTCTCACTTTAACCGTAAGGCTTTTCAGAAGTTGGGCAAAATATTAGTATATTTTTATGAACCTTTAGCAAATTTTCATTTTGAACTTGAAGGTTTGAAGTTGTTCCCAGTTCCCACGGTGTTGTGTTCAGTGGTACAAAGAAAATTATATCTTTGTACCGAACGGTGCCTTGCGTGCAAATGGGAGGGGCGCAGTGGTGCAAGGAAAATGGTATCCCTGTGTGCAATGGTGCAAGCACTGCAATGCTTTTTTTTCTTACCAAGTGAGGGGGTCGATTTACAACCTTTTTCTTCTTAACTCAACTCGGCCGGTTGAATCACATCACCGGGTCACCGGTTTTTACAGGAACCAATCGAGTTAAAGTGATTTTACCTGGCTAGGTACATATTCAATCCAGTACGTGACTCAAACCGGTCACAATATCGGTTTCCGGCCAGTCCGAGCCGGTTTTTATAACACTGCTTATGATCAAAAGAGTCTTAGAAAATGAAACAATAAAAATGAATGAGAGTCAAAGAGAAACCATCTTTCATACTAGGTGTATTGTAGAAGGCAAAAATTGCTCCCTAATCATTGATAGTGGGAGTTGTACCAATATTTCTAGTATGAGAATGGTAGAAAAATTAGTTCTTAGGACCACCACCCACCCTAAACCATACAAATTGTCTTGGATAAGTGAAGATGGGGAAATGGTGGTAGACAAACAAGTCCTCATAGCCTTATCCATTGGAACCTAACAAGATGAGATAATTTGTGATGTAGTTCCAATGGATGCCACACATGTTTTATTGGGGCATCCATGGCAATATGATAAGAGGGCAATCCATGATTGCTTCTCTAATTAATTTACTTTTAAACATATGGGGATGAAGATCACCCTAATGACAATGGCTCCCAATGAAGTATGTGAGGATCAACTTCAACTAAGGTTGGGATGTAAGGAAGAAAAAAAAGATAAAAAGAAGGTAGAAAACTCTAGCAAACAAGCTAAGGCTAGCAAAGGAAAAACTAAAGGGACTAGGAAGAAGGAAACCATGCTTTTACTTAAACTCCCTTTAGAAACTAATATGTTGTTTGTTTTGAAGGTACAAAAGGACATCCAATGGGAGAAGGAGCTGCTAATCTACGATCTATAAGGGGGCTTTCTTTACCCTATACTTCATCTTCTTCTATCTTTATGTTTCCCAAATTCATTCGTTATGAAAGCTTGGAGGTCAATACTGAATGAAGCTCTTACTGTTTCAGATACTCCTCTACTGGCAAGTGGACTACATGATGGCATGTTTCTTAACTCATGTGTTCTTGTCATCCACTCCATCTCTCTACTACTCTACTTTTTACCCCTTTTTGTTTTCTCCTACTATAGGCCTCTATGCTGATTTGAGGTCAAATCCTTTTCGAGAGGGAGGGGATGATAGCATGCTACTGATGGAAGTAACTGGGAGTCAGAGAGATTGGGCCGATATCACTGATGCTTGGGCGCATGAAGGCCCATCAAAGTAGAGTTGACTTCATAAAGTCAACATTGACCATATTACTCTTGGTCAAACAAATAATTTTCATCATTTTAATTGTAATTTGAATTCCCTAAAATAGAGATCCACCTAGTCATGGCCTCTAAATCTTAGTTTGATAGGATTTACTTGTATTTGAATTTATTGCATTTTCCTACCTCGTATTCTCATTTGGGACGCTAATTACATGGTAGAAAAGAAAGAGAGATTAAGAGAGAAATAATTATTAAGTTTATATGTTATCAATTTATAAAAAGAGAGAAATAGGGTGAATAAAAATAGAGATTAAGAGAGAATTAGGGAGAATAGAAAAAAGAGAAAATAAAGTTGAAATAGAGATTGTTTGACTTACAAAAAATATGTGTGAAATAAAGGAAAAATAACACATAATAATTATTTGGCATACTGTCATAGAAATTAATGAGCATAAAAGTCTATTATTATACTAAAATCGATTATTACACGTGGTTATGCATTTCTTCATTACTTGCATTTCTATTTAACATAATCATGCTCGAGTTGAATACAAATTCCTACCCGTTGATCATTCCACGCACTCTGTGGTGAATTTTATAAAAATACAAAATAATAATAGTAATATTTCAGATAAAAAGAACAATATTATTAGGATAAAATAACTTTTTAGTCTCTATAAAATATCCGAGTTTTTATTTTTGTTCTTGAAAAATTTTTCTTTTTTATTTCATCCTTATAAAATATTTTAATAAAGAAAATTTAGAGTAAGGGGATGACGCCGCAGTCTAAGGCATGGAAGTCCTCCGGGCTCAAAAAGCGTTTATAAAGGTACCTACATTTACCCCACCCCAAAGGGACAAGTGGGGGTTTGAACCTGCGACCTGTCTGGTGCGAGACCCTTCTTGCTCCACTTGACCAACCCCTTGGGGTTCCTTATAAAATATTTAAGTTATTTTTTTAGTCCTCAGTATTGATTCTACTGTTAATTGTGGATGTGTTAAACACCTATAATATTGACCAATACTTGAGAAGTACCCTGTCACATTATATAAGAGTGTTATCGTCCTTAAACTCATTCGAAGAGTCAAATTTTATGCCCGACTTGAACTGAAATTCTTTGTATATTTCCTCCTTCCTATATATCATAAACAATTTCTAAATGAGTTTAAAGATGCTAGCAATGTTGTATAATATGTCAGGGTATTGCACATATGATTATTAACTGCGATAGGCATTAGAAACATCCACATTTAATAATAAAATCAACAGCAGGGACTAAAAAAATAACTTAAATATTTTATAAAGATAAAATAAAAAAAAAATTTCCAAAAACAAAAATCAAAACTTAAATATTTTATGAGGACTAAAAAATTATTTTACTCACGTTATTATCATCTTCTACTTCAACTTCCCTTTCATCTTCTACTTCATCTTCCCTTTCTCTCCCAGCTTGTCATTCCATTCCCTTTCCACCTACCACAACTGCTTATCTAAAAATCGTGGTCACCCCCTTACTTTTGATTTTGGAGTGTCTGCTGGGAATTGACCGACTCTTTTTTGTGAGCCAACAACCACCCACGTTTTGGCATCGACTAAGTGCCCGTTTAAATTTTGAACCATTCAGAATCAATTTTGTAGAATTGATTTTAAATCACTTTTGTCCAACATGTTTCGTAAAGTGTTTACACTCATTTTCAACCATTGATTTTTAAAATCAATTCTACTCAACTGTAAACCAAACCGACTATAAACAACTCTTATATCCTCTCAAATAAAATGCAGCCATTTTTAACTAAAATTACGTCAATGCCACCTGAATTTGATTTCACTCCACCGCTATATATTATAGACGTAAATAATACAGATGGATCACAGATATATGAGACACCACTCCAATTTATTGTTTTAACCTCTTCTGAATTTTTAAAATTTGAAAGATACTTAATTTTTTTTTGTTAATTCTGATGGACAAAATCCGTATTTCATTTTCTAAATTTTATTATTTTGATTAATTTTGAAGCAACAAATATGACAAATACAGTTCACAATATCAGTCACCTGGTGGCTGGTACTTGTATCAATCTAACCGCTCAACTTACACAAGGCTTGGAATATGAATCAAAAGTCAAATCACTGTCGTTTTTGTCTGTCTCTTTTCTTGTTTTCTTAAATAAAAATAATACATTATTAAAATACTTTTTAAACATTTTCTCTGTTAATTAATTTTTACAAAAATATCACTATTTCATTGAAAAGACAAATAAGAAATCGAAAATAAATGTGATTTCAATCCAGGAACATGTGGTGCTCTATCTCTTCCGTGGAATCAGTGATAGGCCAAGGTTACCCAGATCTCTCACACCTTGACTTACTTGGGAAACATGGGAAGATTATTCAGATTCTTGGGGTTACCGGTTTTAATTTAGTGGCACGTCTTAATACCACGAGAAGTCGAGAACCCAAAAATCTAAAATTCTTTCCTTCTGGTTGTGGCATTAACTTATAATCAGACAGAATTTGTTATTTGTTAGGATTGAACAAAGAAAAAAAAAAAAAAATTTCTTGATCATCCAGGTTATTTGCAAAATCCATACGCCTTCGCGTATAAATAAAATAAAGAGAAAAAAATGTTTTTCGTCTTCGTAGTTTCGGTTAACTTGGATTTTCGTCCCTATACTTTAAATTAAACCTGAGAGTGGCATGTTAGGCAATTAACACTGCTAGGTACACGTGACATGCTAGGTGATTGACACGTTACAGGTTTAACGGATCAAAGTAACGGCAGGTACTAATATTTAGGGGTTTAGAAAGTACAAAGACAAAAAACCAAAAATTTAAAATATAGGAACGAAAACCCAAATTGACCGAAACTACAGAGACGAAAAACGTATTTTTCCCTAAAATAAATTAATGATAGAATAAGGGGTTGCAAACCTGTGATGCATTGTATAATCAGGGTCAGCAATCAAGAGCTAACGCCGCATATCAAATTTTTATATGATTAAATATATAAAAATTATGTTTTTTTTACTTTTATAAAGTAAAATTTTATTTAAGCCATGAATATTTATATAAAAAGAAACATTACTTTTTTACATATACTTATGGTATGAAATTCATATGAATGGACCCTAAAAAATAAAATTCATAATCATATGAAAGATGCCTAAACATATATCAAAGAGTGGTTGGTAACATATGGACTGTAAGTCTGTAACTCCAAACGAATTTTACATGTAAGGTAAGAGATTTGAATCTTGGAATCGATAATTTTTAGAAGGCTTTATCTAACCACCACCTTCCAATCCAATGGTTAAACCCATAACTATTACTACAGGGGATTTCCAATAAAAAAAAAAAAAAGGCACTAAACGTATATGATTGACCCGACGGACGCCGTTTTGTATCTAAACGTTGGAGGATCAAAATAATTTGTCATGTGATTTCTGTAGCTCTGAGTTTAACCTGGAGAAATTTGGAGTGAAGGGAAAGGGAGGAGTTTTAAGAGAATCTCATATTTGGTTCAATATTTTAGGGGGAGGAGAAAGGAGTGGAGGGGGTTAAATTTTCTATAATAACATGTTACCCCTCCTCCAAAAGTGGAGGGATTTAGAGGGGAGGAAAGGGGTTTAAAATAAATCAATTAAAATTATTTAAATATTTCTTCATTCATATTAATAAAGTTGAATGTTATAAAAGTATAAAGGTGTCAAAGTAAATTAGTTTTATTTTCCCTTCTTCTCCCCCCTTGTGAACTAAACAAGAAAGACCTTCCCTTTTCAAACCAATTAATATAAAATATCATCTCCCTTCCCCTCCCTTCATTTGAACCAAACATAAGAGTAGCAATTTTAAGCATGGTTTTAATATTTGGATCGAACTGGTCGATTCGACCGGGGAACTGGTCTGGTGATCGGTTCACTTTCACTCACTCAAAAAAAAAAAAACAACGGTAGTTCTTAGAATTGGTCCAAAACTAATCGAACCGGTCCAAAATCGGTGAAAATCGATATCAGAAAACCACTTGAACCAGTCTTTTAAAAAAATGAAAAAATATTTTTTTATTTAATATTATATAATTTTAAGACATATAAAGACTTATGTTTAAGAATTACACATGGATATTTATTAAATTACCCATTATTAATTTTTATATTATAAAACATATAATAAGGTGATTTATATTAATTTATAACTTCATATATTTTATTTTCTTATAAGTTTATGTTATTATATTAATTAAAAATTTATAAAATATAAAAAATATATTTAGTTAATACCGGTTCAACCATAATTGAACTAATAAATTGTGAACCAATATATTTACCGATTAAATTATCAGTACAATTTTTAAAACAATGATTTTAGGATTTAAATCTATAGCCTTTAAAATAAAGTCTATTAGAATTGCAATCAACTTTCACTCTGAACAATAAGTATTAAGAACATTAATTGAAAAATAGAAAACATTTTTTTTAAAAAATAATATGTAATGTATTAATAAGAATTTTAAATAAAATACTCACAGTTTTATTATTTAAATGATATTTTTATGACATTCATTAGGATTTATCTAATTATATTATTTAAATGTTTGGTTTTTGACATTTGATTATAATTTTCCCTAATCACATAATTAATTAATTAAAATATAAGCTTATTTTTCTGGTTCATAACTAAAAATTTAATTTGTATATATATATTAGTGTAAAAAAAATTCTACATTATCATCTAATTATATATTGTCACATTATTAAATAATATGATACCCCATATATTATTAAACTCAATAAATGATGTAATAATATATTATTAAATAATAATTTTTAAATCATATGATTGAGTGGCCTAAATTTTAAGGACATTGGTTAAAAAATAAATATATAAAAAAATTTATTATAAATCAGGATATTAATTATATTTATAATATTAAATACTACATAACCTAATAGAATTTTTTTTTATATTTTTAGTTCCTTAATGATCTTTAACATTCTACATAATTTCTTTTCAATTGAAGTATATATATGTATTATATAAATTGTTAAAATAAAAGACAAAATTGAATTATTAATTACAATACCGAAACAAATCTCCCTCCACTCCAGCGAGGCCAAAATGGACACAATAACAAGGCAAATAAAAAGATAAAGACAGGAGATAGTGCACGCTCACCTCCAGGTCACCAACACACAACTACTACCTGCTCCCTAATCAATCCCTCCGACCAGATTGAACATATAAAGCATCTCAATTTGTCAACAAAATATATTCATTACAATCAATTAATCAATAATTATTATGATAGATATGACACGAGATTATTGTTTTTCCCAATATAAAATTTTCTAAGTCCCAAAAAGATTTGCGAGCCACAATATAATAATCTATTTTCCTTTATCTCCGGAACACACTGATCTTTGCTTCATCATCATTTTCTGGTTCTGACTCGGTCACCTTATGTGAGTGTTATCCTCTCCGACATTTTTGGTTCTAACTTCTAACCCTATAAATACCCTTTTCTTCTTACAGACACCTTCTCCTATCCCATTATCCATACACTGTATTCCCCTTCACAACCTTGCTCTCTTCATTCTCCTGTAAGCAAGCTCCTTTCATTTCATTTCGTTTTACTTTTCCTTCTTCTGTTCTCTTGTATTGTTCTGTTTCCGTTTAATTAATTATTACAGATCTACCAACATTTTTCTGCATATATTGGATGCTATTTTGAACCTGGTTCCACACACTCCTTAGGGATCTGTGGACTGTGGTAAAGTTTCATTCTATAAATCAATTGAGTTTCATATCGGGAAAAAATAATGGTTTCTCCTTCCAAACAGGCTGTAAATTTTCTCGGTCTTCTGATCGATTTGGTATTCTCATCTATTTCTCTGCATACACTTCTGAATTACATCGTCAACATCATGTTAATTTGATTCCAGATCTGGTGGCTACTAATGCTGCTTCTTTTTCTTTTTTGATATAAGGCGGTGTTTGGCTCCTCTTATTTTAACAGTTATAAATATAGACTGCTAAATTTATTATAAATATAATAATCTATTTTAATCCTTGGCTTTTTCTCACCATTGCTTTGAGTGGATTAATTATGACCCCATACCTGGTTCAACAGGAGCAAACGTTATTTTGTTCTTTTCAAAATTTCTCACTTAGTTATTTCCTTTCATTTCTGGTTTGTTTTATGAGCTTTCTGAAAAATCCTGGAGGCTTATTTTCGTTTGATGTTGTTAGTCCTCAGTTTGGTTTTCAGATTATTGGTTCAGGGTTTGTCCAAGTGATGTTTGCATTGAAAGGAATGGTGATTTGTTTTTAACCATGCATATTTAACTGTTTTTTTTTTCTATTGTCGAATTCTTGTGTTGACTTTTTTCTATCATCTTTGATCCTTTCAGCCAATATGGACCTGAAGAAAATGGAAGTTGCAGGTGGCTAAGTCTTGCCAACTTCTATGGCCTATTCTGGTATGAATCTGTGTTTACGTCTTTATAAATTTTTTATGAGATGAACATCAATTAATTTCAATTTTTACCTTCAAAATATAACAACTCTTTACCATAATTTACAGATATCTGGGAAATGTGTGAGGGAGGATCCAACTTTGGCAGCTTAAGAAATAATTGGCAGAAGACTAGTAAGAAGAATTACTGTAGGAGCAGAACAACTGTTATGGAATTTGAATCAGACTGGACAAAGCATAGAAAATCATCTGCTTATACTGCTCAAGTGATTCGTTCTGCAACATCTTTTATGCCTTGGTCTTGTAGAATCCCAATTGGTGAAGGGTTTTACGAATTTCTTTAGTTATATACACTTCTCAGTGAGACATTTACAGATTATTTGGTTGATTGGTTACGGCAAAAATTCTCCACATCCTCGTGATCTAATTGAGGATTTGAAAAATGCCTGGTTTTGTTGGAAAGAAGAGAATTATAGAGCCAAGTATGTGTTTCACCAATTTGGTCAATCAAGATAAATCAAGTCGTTCACAAAGTGATCATTGTTTAACCTCTGAGGCACTGGATATAGATGATAGCCCCATTCTACCTGGGCTGCCTGATGATGTGGCAAAGCATTGCCTTGCACTTGTGCCTCGTTCCAACTTCCCAGCTATGGGTGGTGTCTGTAAGAGATGGAGGTTGTTTATTCAAAGTAAAGAATTTGTAACTGTGCGAAAATTGGCAGGGATGCTTGAGGAATGGCTCTATTTCTTAACAATGGACAGGGAAGGAAAAGAAAGCCACTGGGAGGTTATGGATTGTCTCGGTCATAAATGCCGATCTCTTCCACCAATGCCTGGTCTAGGAAAGGCTGGGTTCGGGGTGGTGGCTCTTAATGGAAAGCTTCTTGTTATGGCTGGTTATTCAGCAATTGAAGGAACTGCCTTTGCCTCAGCAGAGGTTTACCAATATGATTCTTGCCTCAACAGGTATATTTTTCTTCTTCATTCTATCTGGAAATCTTGGGAATTTATTAGATATGATAAATTCTGCTGTGTAATTTAGTTAATGGTATACCTGTTGTCCTTTCATGATTTGTGAAAAATAGTGGTCTGTTAGCTTATGAATTTTCTCATGTCATAATTTTCTAATTTTTTGTCTTGCTCCATTCTCAATTGCAACTGCAGTTGGAGCAGATTATCAAACATGAATGTGGCTCGTTATGACTTTGCTTGTGCTGAAGTCAATGGCTTGGTTTATGCTGTTGGAGGCTATGGGGTGAACGGTGACAGTCTCTCCAGTGTTGAGGTGTATGATCCAGATACTAACAAGTGGACAATGATAGAGAGCCTTCGTCGCCCAAGATGGGGTTGCTTTGCCTGTGGATTTGAGGGTAAGCTCTATGTCATGGGTGGAAGGTCAAACTTTACTATTGGAAATTCCAAGTTTGTTGATATATATAACCCTGAGAGACACAGCTGGTGCGAGATTAAGAATGGCTGTGTTATGGTCACAGCTCATGCAGTATTAGGAAAGAAGTTGTTCTGTATAGAGTGGAAAAACCAGCGGAAGCTAACAATATTCAGTCCAGAGGACAACTCATGGAAAATGGTACCAGTCCCATTGACAGGGAGTTCAAGTATCGGTTTTCGATTTGGGATACTGGATGGAAAGCTGTTGCTATTTCCACTGGAGGCAGAACCTGCTTATCAGACATTGTTATATGATCCAAATGCAACTCTGGGGTCAGAGTGGCAAACTTCTGACATAAGGCCATCTGGTTTGTGCTTGTGCAGTGTAACAATCAAGGCATGAAAACCTTGTCTGACTTTGAACTGGATGCTGGAGTAGATAGCTTCTTGAGAGTTATGGAGTTTTTCTGCATTTTTCTAAAATCAGGGACAGTAGACAGTAGTTAGCGTGAGGGTCCCTCATTATATAATTATCAGATTTTAATCTGGTGCTTTTATTTGTGATTGTTAGCTAGTTACTATTATTTAGTGTTATCATGTTACTGTTATCATGCATGCGCTTCAAGTCTCTGGCATATTTGGGGATTAATTCCCTTTGTCTTGTAATATCGACTTTGAGCAGCACTATTTCAAATTATGGTGGGTGAATTTTATTGTATAATGTTCTATTCTGGCTTTATTAAGCGACATTGCGATATCATTAGAATTTTAAACCAATTCTCAAGAGGCTAAGAAGCTGGTGCAGGTGGTAAGCTGTCAAATTTAATAGCCGAAAAAACATAAAAACAATGTATTTGCTACTTATAAGAGAGATCTAAGTCATATATCTTATCATAAGAGAGATCTAAGTCTGAGTCATATATCTCATACGCATTCCTCGTATTCAGAGTCATCCCATTTGATCATCATTGTCTTCTTCTTTGTATCTTTCTTGACTCGCTTTTTGAAGAGGGGACACAATTCTGAGGGACACTTCCTTCTTACCATATCTTCTATGTTTTCTCCATCAAGCATTTTGAACAATTCATATTGTCTTATCAAGATGTTGATCTTAGCTTCCTTTACTTGACTCGTTCCCTCATGCTCAATTCAGGATTCCCTTGGTTTATCAGATTCTTCACCAACTTCATTCCTATCCTCTGAAGTGTAGGGACCATTTTCAATGATGTACCATAGATCTATATGATGATACTCATTGGAAAGCTTCATTCTCTCTTTCCAGCAACAATAGTGAGTATCATCAAACGTAGGAGGCCTGTTTGTGGATGCTCCTTTAGGAATATATAGATTGGTACTTGGTCTAGTCATCTCCCTTTAAGCATCTTTTCCTCTTCACATGTAGGTGTGCTCAACCTCTCAAAGACTGAGCTTTGATACCAACTGAAATTGATTGAATGTCTCTAGAAGGGGGTTGAATAGAAACTTGCAAAATTTTGTACCTGGAAAACTCAGATTAAATCTGAGGTGAATCTCAAGCTTGTGACTTAGAGCTTAGGCTGGATCTTAACTTAAAACCACATCAACACTAATATATGATAGATAGTATAAATAAAGGGTATGGATAATAACTTATGTCATGTGCCTGAGTTTTACTAATTTGTTAAAGCTAAATGTAAGAGATGGGATATAGTTTTGAAAACTTTTATCACAAAGATTGTATTGAATCTATTGATCATTATGAATCTGAATGAGAGTATATATTTGTATCAAAGCATTTTTGATAGATTCAAAGGTATTTCAAGCTAGAAATAAGTTGCTTTGCTAAAAGGTTAAGCAAGAGAGACAAAAATAACACACCAGAAATTTATACTAGTTCACCCACAACCTTGGGCTACGTCTAGTCCTCACTCTCAAGTGAGATTTTTCACTATAATAGTTTTTCACCTTTGCAAGTATTTTTCACTCCACCTTTTTAGATTTATTTACACTTGAATACTCTCATTCAGAGCCTCTACAGTCGTCTAAGTAGTTAATACAACCTCTCCAAACTTTCATGAACCCACATTAACACATAAGTCTCTGCCTAATTTAGTTGGGTAAACCTAAATGATGAAAAGAAAAGATTTTTGCCTATCTTGATAATGTACGATGTGTGAATAAACAATGAGGTAGAGTTAGAATCAATCACTATGTGCTTGAAGTGTGGTAGGATAAAATGTGTGTGTGTGAGAGAATGACTAAGCAGTAAAATAACATTTCTTCACAAATTTCTTTAGAATCTTTGTTCTTCTTGTGTTTCTCTCTCTTCAACAAGTCGTTTATGTATGACCGTTGCTAGGTGATGAAGTGTCTCTTTATTTTTTGTTTAGTGATGTGTGCATTTATTACATATTATTTCTAGGTAATTTGGAATTTTAGTCGTGCATAATCATGCATATTAATTATTTATAGCATACATTTTTATTCATTTTATTTCAAATGATTGGTTTTGGTCTTTTATTTTGTAGGTGAGAAATTTTAGGTTTTATTTTACTTTTAATTGCTACTAGTTGGTTATGGGCCTAGCCCAACTTTTATTCCCCAATTATAAAATACAATTGAGGACACAATTTTATGAGTTCGGAAATTAAATCAAGAGTGGCCTTATCCTTTGAGGATCAAGAGCGAGAGTTCAAGAACTTTTGGGAGCAAGCCATTGGATTTCTACCATATTCAACAAGACAACGAGCTTCAGAGAGCAAATTTGGAATTCTTTCTATTTTATGTTTTATTGAATCACTATGTTTGAACCCATACTTATTGACTTTGATTTAAATATGGCTCAATAGATTTCGTATTCTAGGAATTGGGAGTAGCCCAATGTAGGATTGACACTTATGTTTTGATTTCTTTCATTTTATTAATGTTTTTCTTGTTTTGATTCAGTTTTAGACGATCTTAATGCTTGTGAATTTGTTAGCATCTAATTCACACGATTTTATATATCAGGGGAAGAAGTGAAAGGTGAACCTTAGTATTGGAAACTCTAAAATTGAACCTGGGACTCTTAATCACGAAAGTAGGTTTGATCCTTTGAGGGCCCACTGAATTATCATAGAACATAATGGATATGAAGTGATTCAATTACCACGAAAGTAGGAGTTGGTCTAATCAAATATGTTATTGAGATTCTGAAAGGAACCAATAATTACTTTAGGATAATTCATCTTTAAAATAAAATAACTTAATAAAGGGATAGTCTTTGCATATCTGTTGGTACTCATTGTGGTGAATCCTAATTCCTGCAAACTTTTAGATTTGATTTCAACCCATTTAATAATTAGATTTTATTTAATTAGATTTTATTTTATTCTTTATCTAAATCTTTTATACATCTTCATTGACTTCAAATTTATTTGAGTACGTTTAAATAATAAAATTGTAGATAATTGGTAGTCAACGATATAGTCCTTGTGGAAACGATATCTCTTATATAACTTGATAAAATCGTACACTTGCGATTGCTATCAAATTTTTGGCGCTGTCGGGGACTATATTTTTGTTGATATCAGTTTTATTTACAATTTTGTTAGACTAAACCTTTCTCTTTTATTTTTTTATCATTTAAAAAATAAAATATTTAATTTGTTTATTTATTATTTTTATTAATTTTATTAAAATTAAAAAAGAATTATTTTATTTTTTTTAATTTTTCTTTCTCCTTTTTTTGTAGAAAAATGGAGGCCCATAGTACAAGCTCAAGAAATCCTTGGGAGCTTGCAGATTTTGATCCCGAGATTGAAAGGACAAAATGAAGAAGGAATTTGGCTATTACTCCTATGACGGATCAGAATGAAGATGATATGTGCCCAGTGCGCTCATATCTTACATCTAATTCCCAAGTTTTGTGTTCTAGCATCATAAGACCGACAATTGAGGAAAATAATTTTGAAGTAAAATCCTCTTTACTTTCCACGGTGCAACAAAATCAGTTCTCTGGGTTTCTTTCAAAAGACCCCAACCTTCACATATCTATTTTTTAGGAGTGTTGTGATTTGATGAAGTTGAATGGTATTTCAATTGATGTTTTAAGACTTCGCTTATTTCCTTTCTCCCTCAAAGATAGAGTTAAAGTGTGGCTCCAATCCTTGCCCATAAGATCCATCACTACTTCGGAAGAGATGGAGAAAGCATTCTTGAAGAAGTATTTCCCTCCAAGCAAAACAATTGATCTTAGAAGGCTTATTCAGAATTTCCATCAACTTGATGGTGAAGCACTTCCAGATGCATGGTTGAGGTATAAAGGTCTCATGAGACAGTGCCCCGACCATGGCCTTCAAAAGTGGTTAATCATTGATACCTTCTATCATGGGTTAGACTTCAACACTAAACAAGCTTTGGAATCAGCTTTAGGAGGAGATTTCCTAAAGAAACCCTCTAATAAAGCCATGAACTTCATGGATGAACTAGCCCGTACTCAAGCATAATGGTCAGTGGAGACAGAAAGGAGCAACAAGAAAAACACCAAGTAAGCGTGAACTGGATGCTATTAACTGTTTTACTGCTAAGATGGAGTCACTTGCTAACCGTTTTGAAGAGATTACGAATAATACAGGTGCTACTAATATGATTTGTGAGATTTGTGGTGTTACATGGCATGTAGTAACTGATTGCCAATTAGGAGATCCCTATTCCGATACTTATAATCCAGGTTGGAGGAACCACCCCAATTTCTCCTACAAGAATAATCAAAATCAATTAAGGCAAGGTAATTTAAGACCTCCACCGAGATTTCAGCCTCAACCACAACAATCAGGGTTGGAGAGCATGATGAAGACATTCATAGCCTCCAAATTAAAGCAAAATGAAGAATTTAGGCAACAAGTGCTAATAATGGGAGAAGCCATCAAAACTTTAACCTCCAAGGTGGATGCTTTGGATACCCACAACAAGATTTTGGAGATTCAAATTACTCAACAGACAAGTTTAATCTCTAGACCCCAAGGTAAGTTTTCCTGATCAACCTGAGACTAATCCTAGTGAATATTGTAAGGCTATCACCCTTAGGAATGGTAAACAGTTAGAAGGTCCTAGGATGAGAGAAAAAGATAATAATGTAGAGGAAGATAAGAATGAGACTGAGATAACTATGATATCATTTAAGGAAGATGGGAGTGAGAAAAATAATGAAAAAGAGGCTAGTTCCACTCCCATTAAGCCTTATGTACCATCTATCCCTTTCCCTCAAAGGTTAGCTAATGCTAAGTTAGATAAACAATTTAGTAGGTTCTTAAAGGTCTTAAAAAGCTATACATAAACATACCCATTACTGAAGCTTTACAACAAATGCTTTCTTATGATAATTTTTTAAAGGGTATTTTATCCAATAAAAGAAAGCTTGAGGAGTATGAAACAATAGCTTTAAATGAGGATTGTAGTGATTTAATTCAAAATAAGTCACCTCCTAAATTAAAGGATCCAAGTAGTTTTTCTATCCCTTGCCAAATTGGTAACATGAGTTTTAATAGAGCCTTATGTGACCTTGGGGCAAGTGTGAGCCTCATTAGACTCTCTATTTGTAACAAGCTTGACATAGGTGAATTGAAACCCACTACTATTTCTTTACAATTGGTGGATCGTTATGTCAAATATCCTGTGGGTATTTTATAGGATATTCCTATTAAGGTGGGTGAATTTTTTATTCCAGTTGATTTTGTGGTATTAGAGATTGAAGAGGTAACGTCCTATTTTCTGAATTCAAGAATAATGCTTGTACGAAGCACTATTCCCAAATTCATAAAATTATTTCGCGCCATTATCGTTATCGACATACAATCAACCACATGAAGTTGCTCAAGTAATCCAACGTTTACATAAGCGGAATTCATCGATACCAAACTCAAAGATTGTAATTTAAATACCATTTAGTGACTTAAAATACAATACTACAATTTTCCATCAAATTCAACCTACAATTATACAAGTAAACTCAAAAGTCTCCCTAGGGGGAACAATAGATGCGTCCTGGAGGACCAATCCACCATTAAGCCTCCAAGCCATCCAGCTTTACTTCGGTAGAGCGTCCTACACATCTAAAATGAAATCCACAACATGTGGTGAGACTAACGTCCCAGTGAGTGTGATCATTCATACAGTGTAGGGAAGTCAGGCAAATGAAAATGCAACAATTCCAAACAAACACCTAGACATATAGTCATGCATATCACACCAAGCCAATCAATCAAATTCTCCCACAAGGAGCAATCTAGTGTTTAACTCACACCAAATGTGGCTTTTCACTGTTAAATGATTTAAGCGCTCTGCATTGTGACCAAGAACCGTCGTCCATGGACAACCTCTTAAGTTATGTTATCAAACAACTATGCATGTTCTTTTTTTATTTGAGGATCCCCATTTCCCTCTTGGCCCAGAGGTCCATGTGATTACCTCGTTCCTCCTTTTTCCTCTTTGGTCCGAAATGAAGTAGAAATTCTAATCACAAGAAGGGGGTTGAATTGTGATCTTTTAAAATTTCTGCAATTTCTTCTAATACCATTTCTGCTCAAGTACAACTTGGTTGAGTATTAGAAGATAAAACTCAAGAAGAAGGAATTATGATATATATGGTATGTTGAAATTATAATTCCTTTGAAGGAACTCTTTTGTAGGTGCAACTTACTTAGGTATTAGGTAATTTTTAAAATAGTTTTATGCACATGAAAATGAAATAGATATCTGAATGAAAAGAGAGTAAGGATAAGAAGATTGCACACACAGTTTTATATTGGATCACCTCTTCCAACCATAGGCTACGTCCAGTCCCTACTTTCAGTAGGAATTTCTTGATCAACTCTTGATATTACAGTTTCCTTGGGTACACCTTACCACTAGTATTTATGCAGTCTCTTCAGGCTCTTCACAAACTTCTTCTGAAGCCTTTACAACTACTGCAGCTTCTTTTGCAGACTGTGCAGACTCAGAAACAATTTGCAGAGACCTTTCTGCAAGATTTACACCATAGTATAACTCACTACAATCATGTAGCAACTTACAGCAACTGTTACACACTTTCTCAAGAGGCACTAACACTCTTAAAGCTTTCTTGAGAGTTTACAGAAGATATAGGTAGTGAAATAATAAAAACAAGGCTAAAAACAATTACAAATTAAGTGCAACAGGAAAATGTTGAGCCAACTCTCTCTTTTCTAACTTTAGAAAGCAGAATCTCAGTGATTGTGAAGAGAGAGAAAGTTTCCAGAAGATAAAAATTGTAATTTTGTATTCTGGTGCTTCTTCTGAACTAGGTGTGTGTTGAAATGAGAAGGGAACATCTCCTTTTATAGGGAAGATGAGCTACTAGCCGTTGGGGTAGCTGTTTGAATCTCCAGCTGTAAAGGTATGAGTTGTCCCCTTCAAGAGCAATTGTCTCTTTCGTGAACAATTGTCTTCTTTGACTGGTCATATCTTCTGCAGAGTGTTTCTTCTGCAGAATTTGATTCCTTCAGAAAATCAACCCAATTCTCTTCTGGAAAGTGTTATTTTAGTCATTTGAAAATGAAGGAATAATACTTGGATGAATTTTAGGGGCTGCAACACAGATTAGTTTGAAGAACATGTATCTTTGGGAAATTACTTCTTCTGGTGACAGTGGAGTTCTTCTGCAACAGCTTCTTTGAACAAAGTTATGAGATCATTCTATATGCAGACACTGTCAAAGCAACATTATTGCAGTTTTCTGCTCTTAGAAGAATTAATTTAGTTGAAAATCCAACTTCCTTATCTTCTTCAGTCTTGCTGTATTTGTTTCTTCTGCAGTCTTGTTGTAGCTGTTTCTTCTGCAGTGAATCTTCCTTCTAATATTCTGTCATCTTGATAAGGGAAAATCATATGATAAATTAGAGCACTTTTTAGTTCACTTATCAAGGATAAAATGGTATTTTTGCCCCAGTTTAATCCCTTTTTATTTAATATTAGATAAATTGTATTTATTAATCTTAGATTTGAATTTGATGCTATTTTGATAGAAATGTTGTTGATTTTTGCAGAATATTGCAAGGATTTGATTTGAAGGAAAGATAACATTAAATAAGGGAGATATCTGCAAGATTTGAAGTTTGATTGAAGGCAATTAATGAAGATTGGAAGATTATTTGTGAGCAATAATGAAGATTTGAAGAATATCTGAGAACCATTAATGAAGATATCTCTGCCAATCAAACAATGATTCTGCAGACAACCTTCCCAAATAAATCAAAGATGCTCAATAAATACAAAGATTTCATCAAATAAAGGGAAACAAGGAAAGACAAATTAGCCAAAACCAGTCTCGGGGAGAGATCAAGTTAAAAAGAGAAAGATTGAAGTTGCAGGACGCGTTGTGCGCTTCAACCTGCGCTGTAGCGCAGGGTAAAGCGCAACCCTCTCGTTTCCTGCGCTGCATCCTGCTCTGTAGCGCAGGGTAAAGCGCAGATCACGCTGATTCTTGCCCTGTTGCCGTTTTTAGATAGATTTCTCCCCAATTTTCTTTGTCTTTCCTTAGCCTATAAATAGGAACCTCTTGCACCAGATAAAGTGTGCACGATTATTGTAATTCAATCATATTTCAGTGATAATGCACCAGAGCTAATTTTAGAGTAGGAAAGGAGGAGCGCTTCACAAGGATTGAAGATGGTGACAGCATCTTCGGTGGTTTGTATGGCTACCTTGTGTAGTTAACTCTCCATTAGGATTGAATGTAATTGATTCTATCCCCAAGTGTATGTAAAGTCTATATTATTATTTCCTGAGCTCTCTGTCTATAATATTGGTAATCTTATTCTGTGCTTAATCCCTGACTTCGGCGCTTGCACCGGAGTTATAGGCTAGTTTCGACTAGGATTGAGGATGAGGGAGCCTAGACATAGGAAACCCAAACTCTGATTGAATAAGAGGACTCGGTACTCTGTGACCGACACATGAGCATTACTAATGAGCGATGGGTAGTGACAGTACTCTAGCGAAGGGCGTTTACATGATTAGGCCTTAGTATCGATAGCAAAGGATTAGTTGATTGTCAATCCAGGACCGACACATGGATGTATCTGATGAGTAATGGGTAGTGTGAGTACTCTAATAAAGGTGTGTCTACAATATTAGGCCTCGTTTATCAATTAGTTCTTTTACAAACGGAATAAAGAGAACAAAATAAGCCGAGGGTAAGTCTGTCGCTTGGGAGAGCCCGCATGGATTATCTTTGAGTGTGAGTGGCGTCTGGTAACTCGGGGTCATAAGCAATATAGTTTGTCTACAGTATTATAGAGTAAACCTAAAATAATAGATAGTTTTTACATGCACAAAGGGTGTGATGATATGAAGTTCAATCCTAATCCAAGTAAAGTGTCTCCAACTCTTCCTTTCTAATTCAATTGATTATTAATTTTCTATTTAAGTTTTTCCGCAACAATACTCTCAAAATCGTTATTTCCCTTGATAATTAGATCACGAGTATACATGAATTGACCGTTCCCTGTGGATACGATACTTTTCTTACTATTATACTACTGGATTTTTGGTTCGCTTGCCAGAAACCCAACATATCTTTCTACTGTTATTCTTCTTGACAGACTATTTGTTGCAATTTCTTTCAACTGCTTTCTTGCTTTCTTTTATAGTTGTGATTCTTTATAATGTGAAAGCATCTTCTTAGAATGGTGTTGAGTTCTATCTTCTGAAAAAGACTAACACTTGAATCTATTTCTTCTTAAAAACACTTCAGTGAAATTGTTAGTACTTTAAACAGAATTATACCAAGTGAATTTTGAGAGCTTGTCATTATCAAAACATCATTGGAGGATTCTTGGACTTTACAATAAGACCCCATGAAATTCCTCTTGGGTACATATAACCCATGAATGTTTTTTCTTACATGATTAGGGTTCATAAACATGAGATATGGCAATTATTCAACATGAATGTGCATAGGTAAGTCATTTAACGAGAGTGCATCATCAATACTCAACCTTAACATAGAACCCTAATTGTAAACCCTAGGGTTAGGCAAGCATCAAGCAAAATCATCACACATAACCATTCCTAGCCCTAAGGACAATCAATCAATCACAAACAAGATAAAATAAGCAAAGGAGAAGAAAATAGGGGTCATTCAATGGTTCAAGCAAGATGGTAGTGAGTGGGTGAACTACACTCACCTCAAGAACAAAGATGGAGATGCTGAAGGGGTGGAGGATGGTGGTTCCAAGCTCCTCTCTTGGTTGAGGACCTCAAGTTAGGCTTCTTCTCCTTCTTTCTCTCCTTCTTCCTCTGTTAGGGAAAAAGGGAGATGGGGGAAATGTTTTTGCAAATGGGTCAAATGACCCTAGATTCTTATTTATAAAAACTAGATTCGTGTCTTCTCGCTTAAGCAAGGATTTCTCGCTTGAGCGAGCCCCTAAAAATTTCTCTATTCGCACGTTCTCGCTCAAGCGAGGATATGCTCACTTGAGCGAGACAAAGCCAGAGAGAAACTCTGAAAAATCCCCCCAATTTCGTTCAAGTGAGGCCATTCTCGCTTGAGCAAAAAAAACCAGAAAATAACTCCCATGATTTACTGATAGATTCACTTGAGCAAGACCTTTCTCGCTTGAGCGAGAAAACCATAAGTGAAAATACTCCAGAATGGGAATTCCAAATTCCCATTCCTAGCAATCCAAACCAACTTTTAACTCATATTTCCTAGTTCTTTTGAGACACCCTTTGTATACCCCTAATTTCAATTTTGACAATTACTTCCTCAAGTTCTAAACCCTTAATCACCCAATTCCCTTAATCAAAGCCTATCCCTCTTATTTCCTTCATCTCTGTAGTTTACATTTTTGTATCTTAACTTGATTTCCCTTAAGTCTCTTCAAAACAGGTATTTGAATTTAACCCTTGATTTCTCCCTTAAATTCCCTCTAATACTCTAAACTCTAAAAAAATTCCCAATCTTATCTCTTATTTTACCCTCAACTCCTAAATTCCCATTCCATATCTAACTTCCTTCTCTTGGTGGGATTCACAACCTAAGGCTTCCACTAAAGTTTGCAGATTTTTACAAAGTCGTTGCCAACTAAAGTTTTTTAGCAACTTGTATAGAAGATTGGTCTTCATCGTTTTAGATATGATTGTCTAAATGAGGGGGAGACATAAAAATGTTCTGCACTCTTTTTTCCTTCGCCATGGTTTTGTCCCACTTGGTTTTCCTAGAAAGGTTTTTAATAAGGCAATATCTAATAGCGTATTAAAGAATGATGTATCTTTTTTCCTTCATTGGGTTTTTGTCCCACTGGGTTTTTCCTAGTAAGGTTTTAACGAGGCACATTCTAAAATCATGGACATCCAAGGGGGAGTGTTATGAATAATTCAAATATAGTGGATTTCAATCGGATTTAGTCTGATTTAATATGACTTTACCTATTTTCTTTAATAGAATGAATGATCTTGGGAAGATATATAATTATAGGTTATTAGTTTCCTTAAGGCTTAAATATGTTTTTAGCCCTTCCAAAATACACTCGTTTTCATTTTAGTCCCCCTAAGTTTTTTTTTAGCTTTTCGTCCTCACAAAATCATTCTTTTTCAAAATAGTCCTTGTCGTTAGACTAACTTAACAACTTGCTGATGTGGTTGTTACTATGTTAGCTGATGTGACAATCTTCTTCTTCAACCCCAATTTTCGTGAGCTAAGACATACAATCTGCCATTTGTTAGGTTCTTACCTCTTCTTCCAACTCTTAACAACCCTAAAACTTCATTATTACACATCTGAGCCAAGTAGATCTCACCTTAATCAAAAACTACACTTGCTATCAGAAAATGTGAATCTCTTTCACACTGTTATCACTGTCAGCACACTCCTCATCACCCTCCCCAACATCATTCTCATCATACTCAATACCTTGACTAATGTTACTCTCATTTACAACCCCAACTCTATTACCTCCTTTAACATTATCCATACCACCCTCCTCATCCTCTACATATAAAATGACCATACCATTAATCACAACAAATCTAGCACAAGTTGTGACATGCATATAATAAGTCAGTGGGTTGAATTTACCCCTATTGTCCGAAAATTGTAATTTGTTTTACATTTTTTAAGTTTGAAAAACTATTTTTCCATTTATTATGTAATTTAATAAATTATTAAATTTGTTAATTGTTAAATCTGATACCACATAAAAGTGAGAATGTCATATCAGCTTCTTTACTAACGTACACATAAAAAAGACTAACAATTATAACAATGGTGACTATTTTGAAAAATTATAATTTTTTGAGGATGAAAAACTAATTTTTTTATGGGGATCAAAATGAAAACGATTGTATTTTGGAGGGACTAAAAATTTATTTAAGTTTTTCCTTAATTATAGGTTACATAGTTTCTTTTATTAACTTTCCTTCACTTATATAAATAACCCTATATGAATGGAATAAGACACGGTTAACTCTTGATCGCCTCTTCTCTGAAATTTCTCTCTAATCTCTACTTTATATATTTCCAGCATTAATTTCCTAACATAAATGAATTACTTATTAAAATAATAATAATAATAATAATAAGGGTTAAATATGTTTTACTTTCTGAAATATAGTCAATATTTGCTTTTAATCCCTGTGATTTAAAACTAGTGGTTTTGGTAACTTAAAAATTGAAAAGACACTAATTTAGTTTTTATTACCTAGTTTTGTTATGAATTAGTTACGAATTTTTTTCGATAATGACTAAATTAGTGTATTTTCAAATTTTGAAGGATCAAAACCACCAATTTTAAATTACATGGATTAAAATCAAATCTTAACTATATTTTAAAGACTAAAAATATATTTAACCCTAAAAATAATATAATAATATAACAAATAATAAAAAATTATAAAAATATTAATTTAAGTCTTACGGGCTCTTACTCTTAGGGGTGTTCAAGACCCGGTCCGTCCCTTTGACCCGTCCTACTCGGGCCGGGTCTGTTCCTATCCTACAAGAAAGAATAGAACCAAACCGGGTCTCATCGGGTCTCATTTTTTGACTCGACATCAGGTTGAGGACGGGTTCGGGTTAATCTTCGGGTTACCCGACCCGTCCTTTATATATAAATATAATATTTATTACTTATGATTTTCTATTATGTAAAGTTCTAACCTTATTTTCTTTTCATTTTAGATGGGGTTTTTGAGCCTAAGTTTCCTCTATTTACCTTTAAAAATACATTCTATACATAAAATTATATAACGATATATTGTTATTCTTGGTTTATTAATGTCCCAAACTTTAAAAAAGTAAAAAATATTGCATATATTAAGAGATATTTTATTGTATGTAATATATTTATTAATTGTATGAACTATTTTCTTTTGAACATTGTTATATGATCATTTCATGATTATAATTATCTTATATATCGGGCCAACCCGGTCCCGTCTTACTTAGACCCGGTCTTACTTAGACCCGCACATCATCGGGTTTCGGGTCCATGGACGGATTCGGGTCCATAAAATTAGTCCGATCAAAAAATAGGGCCGGGTTAGGGACAGGTAAAAACACAATTCCTCTTATAATTCACATCACATCACATAAAACCCTTAAAAACAATATTGCCTTTCGTCGAGCACCTGGAGTGCCTACATTTAAGCGCGCCTTTTGTTTAGAACTTTGAAGCAGAAAACACAATTCTGAATTCTCCTTCCCCTCTTCCTCTTGTGTCTATTTTCAATCTATCTTCTTCGTTTCGCTTGCGCACAGCACCATGTTTGGCGCTCAACCTTCTTCTTCTCCCTTCGGCACCCCTTCTTCAACCCCAGCATTCGGCACCCCTACCTTCGGTACCCCATCGTCTACCCCAGCTTTCGGTACTCCATCGTCTACCCCAGCCTTCGGTACCCCATCTTCCACCCCAGCCTTCGGTACCCCTGGTTTCGGAACCCCATCCTCAACCTCTGCATTTGGGGCTTCTTCTGCACCTGCCTTCGGTTCTTCCCTATTCTCCACACCATTTCCTTCTCAACAACAGCAACAGCAACAGCAGCAGCAGCAAACTCCACTCTTTCAACAATCAGCTTCAACTGGTTTCGGATTTCAGAGTTCTCTGGCAGCACCACAACCCACTCCGTTCCCAAATGCTCAGTTGACTACTCAGATGGCTAACGTTGCTCCCGTTCCTTTCTCTCTCGCCGATCGCGATGTTCAAGTATAAAGTTTTAATTTTTCTTATTTTTTCCCACACCCCTTACATCACTTTGCATATGTTATTGATTTGTTTTTTGTGTGTTATCTATGTTCTCCAACAAGGCAATCGTCGATGCTTATAAGGAAGATCCTGGAAACCCCAAGTACGCTTTTAAGGTCCTCTCCTCAATGTAGCTTTTATGGGTCTCAATTTTGAAGCCTTTATGTTTACCCCTTTGTCTGATGGGTAGTGTTAATATAGAGTCGGCTTTGGATTTCATACTATGCAAATTTTTATGGTTTTAAATTTAGTTTGAATGATGGATATGCTGCTAGATATAGGGCTCAAACCCAAGTCTATATTTAACACTACTTTTTTCTGATATCCGTGTCTAAAATGTCAGCATTGCACTTGTTCTTCTTCATATTATCTCAGATTGGTGTTTGTGTGTGTTGTACAGCATTTGTTATTCAGTGTAACAGAACCACAGTTTAGGGTGAAGCCTGCTGGTGTTTCAGACGTAAGTTCATGTTTTTTTTTTTTCCTACTAAACACCATGTAGTTGGTAGCTTATTTTTACTCTTGGCCAACCATTGGCTAATTATGGGGAATAGTTTCTGTTGCTAGATCATGTGGGCAGAGGCTATGGGGAAGCTTGAGGGCATGGAAAGTGCTGATAGAGAACGCCTGTGGCCACAGCTTGTTCAGGGTTTTAAGGATCTTTCCCAACGCCTTAAGGTAAACTTTATTAGCTCTGTTAGGATATGTCTGGATGGGAAGGAATGAAATAAAATTATATTACTTGTTATTGTTTGGATTGTTTAAAACAAGGTGGAACGGAATGGTTTCCATTCCGTATACCTCTATTTTTCCTCTCCCAATTTGGGGTTATAGGATGGAACCAGCTTATTGTTTCCTGATCTCCTTATCATTTTGTTCACATTCCAAACAACGAAATGGGAATTTTCCTTCATTTCATCATAAAATATCCAAACAATGATATGCTAATTTGGTTCCTTTTCATCCCATTTTATTTTAATATTCCATTCTACACAATTTCATTCCATTTCACCTGTTATTAGATATCCAAACAAGGCATAAGCTTCTAGTGATCATATATCATAGCAATGTATTGATTTTGATGTCGTAACTACTAAAATAGTACTAGTAACTTGAATGTGTTATCTTTCAAAGAAAATGGATGTTCATCAGGGGCTTTTTGACTCTTATCTGTAGTTTAATTTCTAGATAATCTATATAAATGGTCATTAATTTCAAATTTTGGATGCACATTATTAGCATTGGTACCAGATATTTGAACTTGCTTTTACATGCTTATTACTAAAGCAGAGAACTCAGTCAATGTCAAGATTTTGAAACAAAGAAAAGAATGTTTCTTAATGAAATGTGTTGATCTATGCTAAATGAAATTGATGATGGGCAGTGATAAGGACTACATGGACATGCCGATAATTTTTTTATGTTATTTTAGGATAAGTTAAGGTGAGCTAGGTGCATCTAGGAAGATACTTGCTCCAATGGTAGTGAATTTAGATCAGTGGTCATTACTAGGCTTTTCTGAATAGATTTATAACTCATTATTAGGTAGAGATATTCAAAATGTCGGAATGGCAATATAGTGATGCTTTGAATATATTGAATATATTGATCTGTACCCACCAGTCAGTTTTTGATGCAAAAGGGAAAATTTACCTGATTTTGATATATAAGTCCAGTTTGGATTAGCTTCTAGCTTATGGGAGTTTTTCAATTGATATAAATATTTGATTCTTAATGAAAAAGTCTTTATAAGTGCTTATAGAGAAGTTAGATGAGGGAGCTTTTAAAGAAGTTGAGGTGCATAAGCTAATTACAACTTATGTAAGAAGTTATTATTGAGGAGACTCCTAGTTGTTGCAAGATCATTTAAATTTTTCTTTCCCTATAAGTACTTGTGGAAAAGTTTATCCAAACTGACTCATAGAACTTGTTGAAATCTGAGCATCAGAAACAATCTGAACCTTGAGGATACCTTTTCACTCATTGTCATGCAGATCCAAGATGAAGTCATTGTTTCTGATGCAGAGCGATTACGTATAACCCAAAGCAATGTGAAAATGGTATTGCTCTTCCCTCAATTCTCTCAAGAGCAATGTTAAAGTGGCACTGACTTTTTTATTGTACATTGCTGATTTATCTTTTCAATTGTCTGATGCTTTTTGCAGCTCCAAAGACATTTTCAAGCTGATACACTTCCTTGGATTCAAAGGCTGAAACAGAAAGAACAAATTCTCCAGCAGCGACTTTTAAGAGTAAGGACGACCGTTGGGTGTTTGAGAATAGAGATAAAGTTTTTACATTTCTTGTTCTGAAAGTCATATTCATCAGTCGTAACACGCGGGTTTGATCTGTGGCATTGGATTTTTTTTTATTTGTTGCTACCTTCATTTTGTCTTCTCATTTGTCGTTGAAGGCAATGAGAATCGTGGAAGCGTTGGAGGGAAAAGGCTGCCGTATACCCTTAACAAAAGGGGAAGCTGAGCTCGCAGAGAAATTGGCTACAGTAATTAGACAGGTAGAATTTTTTACTAACACCATCTTCTGCCTTCTGCTTTGTTGCTTATATGGATGGAACTAACATGGAAATAACTTTTCAGCTGAAAGGATCTGGAGCGGAACTATCAAGACGGGTACAAAATCTATTAACTGTATCTCGTGTTCAGGCTAAGAGCAATGGATTTGGTGGCTCCATTTATCTTCCAGGGTCAACCAAAATTCATGAACAGAGTCTTGCTGACCTGCAGGAGGTAAGATGAGACCAACCTGAGAGGTTCATTGCTTAACATCTTGGTTTGCTTTTTTGCTGTGTTTTTCTAAACGGATATTTATATGAGATGATGCATATGATAAATCATAAGAATTCAATGTAATGATCCCCTACTTTGTCCTGGTAGGTCTTACAGCAGCAGATGGAAGCCATAGCAAGACTTGGCAGTGTTCTGAAGCGAGATATACGGGATATGGAGATTATGATGGCTGAGGATACAATGGGAGTTTAATCTGAACTTGCTCAAGAAAATCTCAAGTCCTCTTGTGTCATATTTGCATTTTAATTATATTTTTAATTTTTTAATCTATCATGATTTGGTAATATAGTGAGCACATCAATAGTTTCTAGTGACAGTTTTTTCGCCTAATCAGCGAAATAGTTTAACTTAATCAGTTAATTAACTTAAGCAGTTAATCCATTTGTGCTGTTTCCGCTGCTATTTGGAACTTCCTATGTTCTTGAAAGGTTCAACGACTAGGTTACTAAGGGCATGTCAGGTGAAACGCCGACTACAATATTTATTATGCTTAGTTAATTACCTAAACTTAGCTGTTACAATTTAGTAAAATGCTTCATTATACAAGCTTGGCCATGAACTTCGTAGGAAAATGTAATTAAATTAATCTAACTTAATTAACAATTATAATTGTATGAATTTAATTAACTTTCATTTACTTGATATGGTACATGGATTAGAAATCTGAAGGTATCATAATGGACATTAGATTTCATATATCTACCATAAAAATTATGTTATGAGAGGTCGTTTGAACTTTTGTTTTTATGTTTGTTGAATTAAACATGTTTATAT
Organism: Sesbania bispinosa; assembly: GCA_026901365.1. Taxonomy (NCBI): domain Eukaryota; kingdom Viridiplantae; phylum Streptophyta; class Magnoliopsida; order Fabales; family Fabaceae; genus Sesbania; species Sesbania bispinosa. The sequence continues at coordinate 643,147 of QLOH01000201.1, read as the reverse complement.
TAATTACTTTTTTTTTTCACTTCCCCCCATATTAATTACTTTTAATTATACTTTAAGAATATGCTTATTATAAATGTCCCATATTAATTCCATTATGTCCCATATTCCAAACATCATAAATTTTCTGGAAAAATTTCAGCTAAGGTTTGGATCTCTTTTATTGGGTCAAAGGTTTGGATATCTTAAGTTACAGAATATTCTATTTGGTTAGATAATTCTTGAACTTCTATTGGTATTTTTGTTTTAGTTGTTATTGGGTATTAGGTAAGACAGCGAAATTATGCAGCTTAGGCGATTTTGGACAGGTAGCTTAGGCGATTTTGCGAAATTATGCAGCTTAGGCGATTTTCGTCGTTTATCATTGTCACTCGCATTCTATTTAAGTTTATGCTAAGTTTTCTTAAAAAAAAAAAAATCAATTTCAGGGAAATTAGTTCATGCCATTATTAATCCAAGTAACTCAATCTAAACTAAAAATGAATTATTTATTTTGTTAGAAATCTTCGTGACATTATCAATTTTTAAGTATCGGTGTTAACAGCGTATTCGGATTGAAGGCACGATATTGATAATTTCTGGACATAGCGTCTGTTTATTTCAAGAGAACATGGAGGACAAAAGTTAGTTGGAAAAAACACACAAAAATATACCATTTTTTGTTATATGATTGTGAAGAAAAAATAGTAACATCAAAATATTTCCTCTTTGAAGAGAGAATACATATTTAGAGGAAATAATTTTGTTCTTTTGAATTTTACTCATTTATTTTTCCATCCACCGTGGAGTTCTCTTAATATTTTTTTCATTTTATCAAGGGTGAAGGCATTACATCCAATTCATTTCCCTTTTTTTCCACTTTTTCATCTAACCAAACAAGTACAGAGAAACATTTTCTCAATTTTCTCTTCATTCAAGCATTGCATAAAATCTAACTATTTTCTCTTTCTACCTTTTTTACTCATTTTCTTTCCTCTATTTTCTTCCCGCATCCAATCAATACCTTGGTTATACCGATTAGAGATCCCAACGATAAACTAGCTATTGGAATTCCACCCTTGACCCAACGAAGTGTACTGCAGGGTTGAACAGAAAAAAAAAAAAAAAATTCAAACTGGTTCCTAAAAAATTACAAAGAACATTCTACAAAGACAATTGCATGGTGTCTGTAAAGATGAAGTCAATAAGAGAGAAATGGGTTGCCCTGATTCAAGCTGCTGCTATATACTACAAATGAGCTAGAAACAATGAGTTTCAAGGGCTATAATGAAAATTTAAGTACAAACTCTCATTGTAGATCTGCAAATCATCTAGCATACAAAACTGAAGTAGAGCAAAGAATGGATGCCCCTGCAAAGCATCAAATTTCTAAATTCTTAGTGTTAACAATTACCATGTTGAACTGAATAACAGGAGGCACAATTACATGAAAAAAGCAACAGGTAAAGGTGTTACCATTACTTTCCATGCACAAATTAGTTTAATTTACTTCTTTTGTTTACTACCAATCAACCCTAAGGTCCCCCCCAAAAAAAAAGACTTGCATAAATGCTACCATGATCAACAATTCTGAACTGATAAGGGAGTGGAGCATATTAAGGTATGGAGAAGAAAAAACCAGGACAGAGAATTTCAACAAAAGAAGACTACAACACAGAAGGGCATTCTTGTGGAAAGCTATCCACTTCATTGGAGGGAAAACAGGTCATAAAAGAAATTGGAGGTAAATGGTAATGGTAAGCTACCCATAAGTATCAAATCAGCATTTATCCAGGACTTCCTTTGTTTGTGCCAATCGCAATAAATACATGCTTTGACCAAAACTGTTTCACATAGGCATAGCTGATTCAGTTTCACCTTCCTTAACCAGTTTATTGTTTAATTTCCTTGAACAAATTACATTTGTCAGTAAATTACCAAATCACAGTTATGATTACAAACGGTTCAACTTCTAAAATCCATACAGAAGAATTCATGCATACAAATCACTTAGATGGTCCATTAAAAGGCAGCAACAACAGATCTCCATTGAAAGGTCTTATGCCTATATATTGATAAGAAACTTCTTTTGATATTTTAAGGCAAAAAATGGCTCATAAAGCATATTGATGACTAGTATGATATTTTCCATATAAAGGAAAGAGACAACTTACTACGGAATAGAGGAAAACATAGCTTAGAAGAAGATTATTGAAACACCCATCATAAAGCAACCCACAGCTACCCACGGGCTTAAACGCTCACCTGTTTGAGTAAATCAAACAATCACAGTCATGATCATAAAATCACTGAATGATTCCACATCTTATGAAATATATTTTTGTTCTCACTATGTAGCATTTTCTTATAGTGTTTTGTGAGCAAAAAGAATATTGAATAATAAACTATTCCACAACATATCCCAACATGATATTGCAGCACTGAATGTGAGACAATGAAATTCAAGAACTACATGGCAAAGCCAGAAATCTAGTAACTGATGTCACAAAGACCCTTATAGATGCCACCATAATGTCACATTTTGAAGCTCACAAGGATATAAAAATACTTAATGGAGAATATATGTTCCAAAATAACTTATTTATAAAAATGAAACATATGTATGGAGCAAACCTTAATAAAAGGTCGAGATTGTATAGGATGCAATCATGATTTAGTACACAAAAATGAAGATATAACCATGTCCATAATCCATCCTTTTCTGTTTGCATCAATCATAATATATCCCCAGTTTTCCGCTGCCATTAGGTAAGTCGTAAACACAACTGTGTTTATTGGGCGAAGTTAATTAATTAAAAAATGATGCAATATGTTTTGAATTTGACAAATCAGAAGTCATTAAAGTATCAACCACATGGAGCAAAAGCAAAAAAAATCAGCACAGATGCAAAACAAAACTTCCAGGGTAACCCGGACTCATTTTAATACTCCTTCCACACCCTCCTTTCCACTTCAATCTCTTTTCCAAAATGTATATATAGAAAAGTAAATATATTTTTATAAGTGCATACAAAAATAAACATGAAAATTATAATTGAAGTAGTGGCGAATCAAATAGGAGAAGTCTACCTATTCTTGCTGCCTTCCAGAAGAAACCACGAAATCTGTAAGGAAAACACATATATCATAAATTCTGTTTGTTCAGTGAGTGGTTTGAAGAAAATGTAATTAGGGTAAAAAAGACCTTATAATTGAACATGTTAAATTCAAATGTTTGTTTTATCAAACACTTGCTAAAAGAAAGAGGAAGGCCAAGGGAAAAGAATGCAGGGCTAAATCATGATTTTCTTTCCCTTAGTTCGGATGTTTAAAATCCTCAATTTTAGGAGAACATAAAAATGTTCATACAATAAAGGGAGGATTTTGAGGGCTTGCATGAAAATCCCCCATTTTCTTTAACACATTTTGAAAAACTCCCACCCGATAGAAAGGTTCCAGGTAAACCTTCCCTTTTCCCCTCCCTTTCCCATTCATTTTCCTCCATCCAAGCATGCATAGTGTATTGCATAATACCCCTAAAGTATTGCTCAATTCTAGCAGCATTGCACCAAAAGCAACATCGATAATAAGCCATATGCTACTTGGATGAAGCATCGTTAACATATGCAAAAAGCATTAGAGTATTGCAGTACAGGTATTAAATGTCATAAGATATAGAGGTAAAAATACCCGGTTCTCTGTTCAAGGATTGCTGGAAACTGCATCTTGAAATAAGTGCAGGCACATATTCCCAGAAGTATCACAGTGAGAAATGAATGGAAATTGAAAAGCGCAGACTGAAAAACCAAATAGAAAAAGGGATGTCAAAAGCATTGAACACTCAGTGGTGGCAAAGTGATTCAGAGTTTGCAGTTTCCTCACCATCTTAACCTATTCTTAGAATTCACCACACTTCACCTTCAAGTCTACAAAAGATGCCATTAGCAATCACATTAGACCAACGGCCCAAAACAAGATCCAATGCTGCAAGAAACTAACCAGTGGCACGCACAAGCAACCAAAAATTTGAAAATTATGCTTACACTATATCAATTAAGATTAATCACAAAAGCTAACGAAACTTGTACCCTACATAATAGTCCTTAATAGAGATTATGAATTTATGGAACAATAGAGTAATCCGGATTCAAGGTAGATCTACATAAAATGAATTTATTTACCCTTTTTAGGGAGAAAAAAGGACAAGGAAGAAGATGAAGTAGCGTAGATCTTGTTAGGTTGTAATTTGTAATAAAAGCGAAGAAATGGGGAATTGGAGAAAACGGATCAATTACCCGAATCTAAGCTGTAAGTGCCGCTCCCAGGACAAATGAGAGCGTCAAAAACTCGTTTGCTTGTTACAATCGCTGTTCTTTGCCGGAAAAATACCCTTTGGGTCTCTGTTAGTTCGCTTTCTTCTTCGTTACTTTATCCTTCAACTCTTTCTTTCTTTCTTTCTGTTTTTCTTTTATATTTTTTTTTCAGTTTTGAGTGTTGAGTAATAATACTTTGACTTTCATTAACAAATTAATTTTTAGTTTAAATATATCTTTAGTCTTTTCAAAATACACTTATTTTCATTTTAATTTCCTCAAATTTCGCTTTTATTTTTTGATATAATATTATGCATTTTGATCCGTTCTTGTGTGAATGCAATGCCTACAGACATAATAAATTAAAATTTTAAGGTACATTAAAATAATAAAAATATTAAAGCTCCTGGAGTTATTTTAGTATCTATTATCTTGAGTTTTTGCTATATTATATTGAGTTATTTTAGTATGTATTATCTTGAATTTTTATCTAATCAAATAGGGTTTAAGAAAAGTTATTTTATAAATCCACGCAGAAAACAATTTTTCTTCATGCGAAAATACTTCAAAATTGTTTTTATTCAACCTTCTGAGTTGCATCAGCAAGTTGCTGAACTTTCAGTTTCGGAAGGTTGCTCAAATATTTTCAAACTCAGTTTGCTTGTTAAAAAGTTTTCAGAAAAATCTGTAAAGATTATAAAACACTATTCAACCCCCCTTCTAGTGTTTCCTGTGGTTCTAACCGTTGGTATCATAGCTCAACTTCGGGTTGAGCATCTAACAAGTGTTGAAGGAGAAGATCCAGATGGAAACCTCAACAAGCTATGGTGTATATATCTCAGAAGGAGCATCTGTGTCAAGACCACCAATCTTCAACAGAAAAGATTATTCTTTCTGGAAAGAACATATGAAGCTATTCATGGAAAGTCATAGTCTAGATCTCTGGGATATAGTTACTGATGGTAATTATGTTCCCATGAGAAATGGAATACCCATTTCCAAATCTGAGTGGTCCAACAAGCAAAAATTTAAAGTTCAACTTAATGCTCAAGTCAAGCTCTACTTAATTTGCTCTCTGAGCAGAGTTGAGTATGACATGGTAAAATGACTCCACTCTGCCAAGGATATATGGGAGTGGCTAACTTCATATGCTCTTAAAGGAGATGAAGATTATAAATCCTCAGAAGGGCAATTCACTGAAAGTATAAAAGAATCATCAGAAGAGGAGAATCAATGCTTAATTGCAGATCAATCAGAAGATGCTGATTCCAAGGTATCATCCTTAACTCTTCTTGATGAATATGATGATTTAGTTGATGGAACTAAGGAACTCTTCAAAAAGTATAAGAAGCTTTCTAGTGCCTATGCTGCTGCATGCACTAAAAATAAGGATTTTGAAAATGAAAATCTTATACTTAAAGAAGAGCTTCTGAAGTAAGAGAACAATAAGCTCAAAAGTCTACTTGAAGAAAAACAGGGTCTTTAAGGACAGATCTTAGAACTTACTAAAGACCTGGCTAACTTTACTGAAGGAACCAATAATCTTGACGGATTATTGAAAACTCAAAAAAGGTTAAATGATAAAAGAGGCTTAGGGTCCTCTGGAAAACCATCATCTAAGGCATCAAGTTTTGATAAGCCTAAAAAGGAAAAGAAAAAGGTTGATGGGTGTTCTCATTGTGAAAAACATAGATTATTCAAATCTGAATGCAAGCAGAATAAGGAACCTACACCTATCATTGACCCTGGTGGACCCAAAAAGATATGGGTACCGAAATTGTCCATTGTTTCTTTTGCAGATGTTCTCAACAAAGCAAAGAAAATACCAAGAATAATCAAAGAAGAATGGATGAAAGGAGAACTGGATGGAAAAAGGGTGTACATGTTGAAAGCTCTAAGCACAACCTGTTGAAGTTCATCATCTCTTTTAGAAAAGCAATGTTGAGTCTCAATCTTAAAAAGACTCCATATTTTATGGTAACACCATTCCTATCTCATACTCTCTGAAAATATATGCATTGCTTGAATTATGCGTACTTTCTGAAATTCTCTTATAAACGTATCTGAGATGAACTTTCTGAAAACTTGTGATTGATGAAAGTTATTTTAAAATAATTATTTTGTCTAAGAAATATGAAAGGTCTTTAAATCTAAACGTTTTTGAAATATTTATGACCTGACTCTCTGTAATTGATGGCTCTTCAACTGTCCACTCAAAGCGGCACGATGCACGAATCTCCATGTCTGCGCAGTTTTAGTAACTGTTGTCATCAATGCTTCTGATGTGCCTATTTAAAGAGTCAGGGGATCATCATGAGGACTACACTTTCTCTTTGCAAATCAAGAAATCCTCTGCGCATCCAAGAGAACTTCTCCTCTCTCCAAGAACTTCAAAGTTTCTCAGTTCAGACCTTTTTTTGTATCAATGGTTGCTGAATCTGTAGCGTCATGCGCCCCTACACCAACAAAGTGTGATGAGAGAATCATTCTTAGAAGAATGGTTTGTCTTAGTGATTTCGATGAGGCAGGATACAAGGTCTCTGAGTATTTTGATGTTGTTGGCTGGACTCCATTTTTCAACAACATCTCCTCTCCCTGGCATGAGCAGAGCGTTCTGGAATTTTAGAACAACTCTGAGGTTGTTTCTAAACCTGACTCCATATGGATAAAGACCACTGTGATGGACAGATCACTCTTTGTGGACTGCAACCTGCTGGCGGAAGTGATTGGTGTTCCTGCTGGAGGAGGTCAGTTTTGTCAAAACTGGGAAGTCTATCATGGAGGATTTTTGGTGTATGACCAAATGTTGTTTGGTGGCAGACGTTTCAATCCCACCAAGCATTCCCAACTCCTGGAAATTCCTACAGTGCTACTTGCTATTCTCAATTGTTGCATCCTTCCGAAGGGAAGTGATAATATATATATTAAAGAACTTAAAAGGTTTGTGCTTAGTCATTTGCTGATGAAGAAGAAAATAAGTCTTCCATGGGTTCTTCTCTACCAAATGGTCTTCAGAAAAGAGATGGATGCTGAAGACAGATTCCCCCACAACTCTCTGATAATGAAGATCCTGATACATAAAGGCCTTCCTATGGATGGAATCTTTGATCAAGCACCTCATTCCTTCTTCACTCTGGTTATGTATGAGCAGTTGGACCGGACTTTGATTGAGAAAGAAGAAGCCCTAGAAAAGAGGGTGGCTGAAGTCTCTCCTGAGGCATCCCCTGTCAGAGGAAGAAGAACAAGGGCCTCTAATCCTTTAGGTGCTGATGGAAGGATCAGAAAGGTATTTGCGGCGTACAACTTGAAGAGGTCGCATGCTCGCATTGGTCGAATAGCAAAGAAGCTGAAGGAAACTCAAAAGGAAATACTAAAGTTAAAGGTAGAGAAAAAGGGTGTCAGTGCTACCGAGATCATGCTTGCTGATAGCCATTAATTTTTTCAAAGACTCGTGTCATAATCTTTTGATCTTTTTTTTAAATACTTGTTGAAAATATTTATAATTTTGATTAATATGAATGATTTTCTCTTCAAAATTCTTATATTGACTTTATTATTCAATGTGTATGATTTAATTCTACATTCTCTGAATACGTTGAAACTAATCATTGGTTGCGCACATTTATTGATCTTATGCTTCCAAGTTTAAATACCTGAATTTATTACTCTGCTTCACGTGCTTGAGTTATCTGAACCCTTTTGAATAATGACAAAAGGGGGAGAGTAAATATAACTAACAAATTCTCTGAAGCAAAGTTGTTTGTCAGAAAGCTAATTGTCTTTTCAGAAGCTAAGTGCTTTTCAGAAGAAAAGTATGTTATTCAGGGGGAGTTCCACACTCCATTCATTTATCTGAAAGAGGGGGAGAACCTCAACTTTTCTTGCTAAATCTCACTCTAATTACTTCAGATTTTTGTTAGTCGTATCAAATTTGTCATCATTAAAAAGAGGGAGAATGTTGAGTCTCAATATTGTTAGGAATATGCACTAGAGACTTATATATTTATGAACATCCATCACTTGTATCATGTTATTTTATAAAGGCAAACTTATTCTTTTAGAATATAATTATTGTTCGTAGAATAGTAAGCTTAAACTTCATAAGAAATCAAGTAGATGACTTGATCGTGAGATCTTATGAAGAACTATTCTTAAATAGTCCCTAGTCAAGTATTATCTTAGGACAAAGATGCATTCAGACTAGTATGTGAGTTCATTGATGATCACATCTCACAGATCATGGATGTGAGATATCATGTGCTCACATAGGTACACATTAAGAGTAATGGTGTACTGGACAGACCCACCTTAAGAACGTTGTATGGGTTGTTACATAAGTGTCATGAACGTTTCTTAAATTGATAATTGTTATATGAAGTCCTTCGACCTGAAATCACTACAATTCCTACATAAGGAATTATATGTTTTAATTATCATTAAACGTTACCTGTAACAGGGTAATCATAAAGTTGGTTTTTGGGCATGTAATAAATTATGTGGTGGAATGTGAGTGCCCTAGATGGGATTTGTCCCTCTTATGTAACAGGGGTTATATTTTTAGGCCTCTTGATAAAGTGAGACTGCAAAATGCATGGCCATGCTCAGGAGGATAAACATGAGATGTTTATTTTCTGTACAGTCTACTTGGGGATCAAGAAAACATAAATTAAACTATACAAGGTTGATACAATCCATGTCCTTGTGTTCAATTAGATATTTGGACAAAGGGACAAATCATATAAATTATTATCATAAAATAGGATTTATCAAAGTTATTGATAATCTCAATATTTGGATAGTGATGTGTTGCTAGATACCGCACACTATTTATGATATTAAATATAAAAGGGTTTTATTTCAATATTATAACCAAATATTAAAAACCTATTGGGTCACACGCATACAACAAACCACTAGGAAAAGGATAATAATTCTAATTTAATTTAATTAGAATTATTACATAATGGGCCAGACCCATAAGTGTGAGGGTTAAGTGAGTGAGGGGGTAAAACCTTAGCCACCACTCTATAAATAGAGCATGAGATGCACTACCCCAGATACACATGAGCAATCGCTTCTTACATTCTAAGGCTACTAGCAAAGCTGAGGAGGGTATCCTAGTTTGGCTGTTGGCGTGGATACCAATAGAGACGTGACTACTCTTACCTCGTTTGTAATCCTAATAAGGTACGACCTTTCATTTTAATACATTTTATGCCCTGATTCGTGTTTTCACAAAACGATCATAACAAGGGAGGGAATCCATTTATTTCCGCTGCACCCTGACCATATGCTTGATTCCCTTCAATTGGTATCAGAGCTTTGGTTTGCGATAAACACGTTTTAGGATTTTAATCTTATGAAGATTATGATTTTTTGTTGTTTTTCTGCTGAAAAACGTAGCGCTGATTTCTGGGCTGCAACCTGCGCTGCAACGCAGACTGAAGCGCAATTTACGTATTTTGATTCTGATACTTGCGCTTCACCTACGTTGTAGCGCAGGTAAAGCACAAGTGAAGAACAGACTGAAGCGCAGTTTACGTATTTTGATTCTGATACTTGCGCTTCACCTACGCTGTAGAGCAGGTAAAGCGCAACTTGCAAAATCAGTTTATTTTGTTCCCTTTATTGACTGTATCATGTGCGATATATATATGTTTATATGTTCAAATGTTGGAGGGTCCCATGGAACATGAAAAGAGTTCATGTCTTGGGCGTCAAAGGGTTCAATTGTTGAATCCTTGTCTCAACTCAAATATTGGTTGTGATAAACATGCCACTTATCAATTTGCTGACAAGAGCGTATTCAAATGATACGAGGGACTTACTCGTTTATCGGTTCGTGAAGTATTCATTTGATGTGAGTATCAAATCCAATTTTTGTTTTGAGACACTGCGTAATATTTTATTTTGTATGCGCATATTCAAACCTCGCTTAATATATACATCTTATTATTTCACTCGTTTTACAATCAATGGATGTTGAATTTACATGATGGTTGGTTATGGCCTTAGTTGTTTTAATTTAAATACGACCTGCGTGTCGTGCCTTACCTCTTAACATTCCTCTTGTAATTCTCTTCTCATCTCTATCCCTTCGTATGTTAAATGAGGTTTCTTCTTGTTATGTAATGTAACCGAGAAGAGCATGGAGTCAAAGGAGCATGTGGAGACATATGGATGAAGACTTCAAGTTTATATGTGATGTAATTTTGTATTAGAATTTTAGGAGGCCATAATCATATCATGTATTTGTATGAGATGCATGCTTGTATGTTAAATGGTTTAATAACAAATAAAATTAAAGTGATTAAATCCCTCAATACTTGTGTGCCTTCCAATGAATGACACTCGTCAAGGCTAGAATCGATGAAGAGTGGGTCTGCTAAAGCAGGGTACCTTTATCCATTTTAGTGAGGCGTGATAGAATAAAAGTGATATCCAATTATCAACCATTGGGTTTTGACTGGGTATATTCAGTAGGATTGAAAAGCCTAGAGGCACTAATATTAAGTCATGATTTGCCTTCCAATGTATGGCACTCGTCAAGGCTAGAATCGATTAAAATGTGGGTCTGCTAAAGCAGGGTACCTTTATCTATTTTAGTGAGGCGCGATGGGATAAAAAGTAATATCCAATTGTCATACGTTGGGTTTTGACTTAACTAGGAGTATTCAATAGGATTGAAAAACCTAGAGGCATTAAGTTAGGCATTAATTCATAAGATGAATTAGAATAAGAGTTATTCACCTAACTATCCAAGCGTTGTATGAGATACAATTGGAAGTGTATTCCTACCTAAATAACCTTTTCTTAAGCGATCAGCTAAAGCTGACTTAAAATTAGGTGAAATATGGATCTTAGCCCACTAGAAAATCTGGTGATGGAATTTTCTGATTCTTTATATTGAGGGTACTTATTTTGAATCAAAATAGTGGGGGCATATTTAATTAAAGACCTTATTAAATATGTTTGTTATATGATACTTACGTGCATAATTTTTGAACACAATAAAATAATCTTTTATTGCGATCTGTCCTTGAGAAGGACAAACTGTCTGGAATTAACTTTCTAGGCCGGTATAAACCTAAGGATTGTCCTTAGGCATGAGAAAAGGCTATATGTCCTGAAAGAGCCCATTCCTGATACTCTCGATGTTGGTTGCCTTATGCTTACTACCATGAATGCTGAAAACAGCATGAGAACATGGAGGCATACAATATGATTGTACACTTAAAGAGACTTTATCAAGGACAAGGTAGGCTTAAACGGTTTGAAGTCTCAAAAGCACTTTATCAATGTAGACTGGCAGAGGGAACCCTTGTTGGTGCTCATGTACTCAAAGCAATTGGGTACATTGAAAACCTAGAAAGGCTTGGATTCCCATTAGGCCAAGAGTTGGCCACTGATCTTGTCCTACAATCGTTGCTGGACAGCTATAGTCAATTCATCATGAACTATAACATGAATGAATTTGACAAATCGCTGCTAGAATTGCTAAGCATGTTAAGAACAACTCAGCAAAACATTAATAAAGGTAGAGGGAAGGCCATATTGATGGTCCAACCTGAAAAGGCAAGGGCAAGAATAAATTCTTAAAACCTATGAGCGAGATAGTTGAGGAAGGAAAATGTTTCCACTATGACCAATCAGGACATTGGAAACTGTGTAAAGTACCTGGAGGAGATCAAGAAGGGAAGTGAGAATTCCGCTTCAAGTATTTATGTTGTAGAAGTCAATTTACCTACTACTGCACCTTGGGTATTGGATACCGGATGTGGATCTCACATTTGTGCGAATGTGTAGGATCTAAAAGGAATAGGTCAATTGGCTAAAGGAAAAGTCGACCTACGTGTGGGAAATGGAGCAAGAGTTGTTGCCTTAGCCGTAGGAACTTATTATTTAACTTTGCCAACTGGACTAGTTATTGAACTAAATAATTGTTATTTTTTGCCTACCATTAGTGGGAATTTTAAATTCCGTTTCTTGTTTAGAAAAGAGTGTTTTTATAAAGAATAATTCAATTTATTTGAATGATATGGTTGTGCAAAGTTGAACAATATGTTCTTGACATGGAAGTGCCTATCTATAACATAAGTTCTAAGATGGTCAAAACAAATGATTTGAACCCAACTTATCTTTGGAATTGTCACTTGGGCTACATAAATGAGAAACGCATATCCAAACTCCATCAAGATGGCTATTTGGAATCTTTTGATTTTGAATCAATTGAGACATATAAATCTCGTCTATTAAGGAAGATGACCAAAACCCCATTCACTGGAAACGGTGAAAGAGCTGGTGATCTTCTTGGTCTCATACATAGTGATGTATGTGGGTCCATGGGCACAATGGCTAGATGAGGTTTTCAATACTTCATCACTTTTACTGATGATTTCAGTACATTTGTGTATCTGATGGAACACAAATCTGAATCCTTTGAAGAGTTCAAGGGATTTAAGAATGAAGTATAAAACCAACTTGACAAGACTATTAAAACACTTCAATGAGATCGAGGTGGAGAATACTCAAGCCAACAATTTGATGACTATCTAAGAGAGTGTGGGATAACATCTCAACTCACTCCTCCTGGAACACCTCAATGGAATGGAGTTTCAGAAAGGAGAAATCAAACTCTATTAGATATGGTTCAATCTATGATGAGTCATACCGATCTCCCCGATTCCTTTTGGGGTCATGCTTTGTTAGCAGTAGCCTTCACACTAAACCGTGTTCCATCTGAGGCTATCATAAAGACACCATATGAGATATGGACTGGGAAACGACCTAGTATATCTTTTATGCAGATTTGGGGTTGTGAAGCTTATGTGAAACTCCAAGTTTCAGATAAGCTAGGACCCAAATTAGATAAGTGCTTATTTGTGGAATACCCAAAAAAAAATTGAGGGTTACTACTTCCATAATCCTAGCAAAGACATACTGGTTGTCACTAGGACTGCTGTATTCTTAAGAGAAGGAATCTGTCTCTAAGAAAATAAGTGGGAGGAAAGTAGAACTTGAAGAAATTCAAGTAACACAGAGTAGCAATGAGCCGGTAATGGAACAAGAGCAGATGCCACAAAGTGTTGTGGAGCCACCTGCTCAAGTAGCGCAAGACTTGCGTAGATTAGATAGAGTACGTCACCTACCTGAGAGATATGGTTTCCTTGTGTCTCAGGAAGGGGATGTATTGCTAATGGATCAAGGTGAACCAGTGATCTACCAAGAAGCTCTTTTGAGTCCAGAATCTGAGAAATGGCTTGATGCCATGAGATCTGAAATGGATTCCATGTACACTAACAAGGTATGGACCTTGATTGAGCCACCCGAAGGGATAAAACCCATAGGGTGCAAGTGGGTTTTCAAAAGGAAAACTGACATGGATGGTAATGTAAGTACCTTTGAAACACGGTTGGTGGCTAAAGGGTTTCACGCAAATTCATAGTGTAGACTATGATGAAACCTTTTTCCCAGTTGACATGCTTAAATCTGTTCGGATCTTGCTTGCTGTTGCAACTTACCATGATTATGAAATCTGGCAAGTGGATGTCAAGACAACCTTCCTAAGTGGAAGCCTTCTTGAAGATATGTATGTGATGCAACCTGAAGGTTTTGTTATACCTTAAGGTATATAAGTTGCAACGATCCATTTATGGATTAAAGTAAGCTTCTAGAAGCTGGAATCTTCGTTTTGATGAAGCTGTTAAAGCAGTTTGGTTTCATCAAAAGTGAAGATGAACCTTGTGACTACAAAATGGTTAGTGATAACATAGTGATTTTTCTGGTTTTGTATGTAGATGACATACTCCTCATAGGAAATGACATTCCTACCCTTCAATCTGTAAAGACTTGGTTAGGAAACTGTTTTTCTATGAAAGATTTGGGCAAAGCGACCTATGTGTTAGGTATCGGGATCTATAGAGATAGATCTCGAAGATTACTAGAACTAAGTCAAAGTACATACATAGAAAAAGTGTTAAAACGGTTTAACATGCAAGATTCTAAGAAGGGATCTTTACCTATGTCACATGGTATAAGCCTATCTAAGGCTCATTCTCCTTCCAGTGAAGAAGAGAGAGGTCGCATGAGTAAGATTCCTTATGCATCCACTATAGGGTCTATCATGTTTACCATGTTATGTACTCGACAAGAAATATCATATGCTTTAAGCATGACTAGCAGATACCAGTTTGATCTTGATGAAGATCAATAGACAACAGTCAAGAACATCCTTAAGTACTTGAGAAAACTGAGGATTCATTCTTGATATATGGAGGTGAGGAAGAGCTACTTGTAAAAGGTTACACTAATGCTAGCTTCCAAACCGACAAAGATGATTGAAGATCGCAATCAGGTTATGTGTTTTGTTTGAATGGTGGCGCTGTGAGCTAGAAAAGTTCGAAGCAAGAAACAGTCGCTATTACAAACCCATTAAACCCCTTGTGCAGCAGAAGCATGAAGGGCACACTAGATCATTAGGCGTAATGGTTATGTCTGAATGTCTCTAGTGCAAATGGGAGATTGTTAGGAATATGCACTAGAGACTTATATATTTATGAACATCCATCACTTGTATCATGTTATTTTATAAAGGCAAACTTATTCTTTTTTAATATAATTATTGTCCATAGAATAGTAAGCTTAAACTTCATAAGAAATCAAGTAGATGACTTGATCGTGAGATCTTATGAAGAACTATTCTTAAATAGTCCCTAGTCAAGTATCATCTTAGGACAAAGATGCATTCAGACTAGTATGTGAGTTCATTGATGATCACATCTCACAGATCATGGATATGAGATATCATGTGCTCACATAGGTACACATTAAGAGTAATGGTGTACTGGACAGACCCACCTTAAGAACGTTGCATGGGTTGTTACATAAGTATCATGAACGTTTCTTAAATTGATAAATGTTATATGAAGTCCTTCGACCTGAAATCACTACGATTCCTACATAAGGAATTATATGTTTTAATTATCATCAACGTTACATGTAACAGTGTAATCATAAAATTGGTTTTTGGACATGTAATAAATTATGTGGTGGAATGTGAATGCGCTAGATGGGATTTGTCCCTCCTATGTAACGGGAGTTATATCTGTAGGCCTCTTGATAAAGTGAGACTGCAAAATCCATGGCCATGCTCAGGAGGATAAACATGAGATGTTTATTTTCTGTACAGTCTACTTGGGGATCAAGAAACATAAATTGAACTATACAAGGTTGACACAATCCATGCCCCTGTGTTCAATTAGATATTTGGACAAAGGGACATATCATATAAATTATTATCATAAAATAGGATTTATCAATGTTATTGATAATCTCAATATTTGGATAGTGATGTGTTGCTAGATACCGCTCACTATTTATGATATTAAATATAAAAAGGGTTTTATTTTAATATTATAACCAAATATTAAAAGCCTATTGGGTCACACGCATACAACAAGCCACTAGGAAAAGGATAATAATTCTAATTTAATTTAATTAGAATTATTACATAATGGGCCAGGCCCATAAGTGTGAGGGTTAAGTGAGTGAGGGGCTAAAACCTTAGCCACCATTCTATAAATAGAGCATGGGATGCACTACCCCAGATACACATGAGTAATCGCTTCTTTCTTTCTAAGGCTACTAGCAGAGCTAAGGAGGGTATCCTAGTTTGGCTGTTGGCGTGGATACCAATAGAGACGTGGCTACTCTTGCCTCGTTTGTAATCCTAATAAGGTACGACCTTTCGTTTTAAGACCTTTTATGCCTTGATTCGTGTTTTCGCAAAACGATCATAACAATGGAGGGAATCCATTTATTTCCGCTGCACCCTGACCATATGCTTGATTCCCTTCAAATATAAATTAAGTATTCAATTTAATTCAAGACTCTTTACCCTTGGTTTTAATGTTTAACAAATTTGATTATATAAAAACAGATTCTACTGAGAAAGGTAGTTTGTCTTTGTTATTGCGGCAACTCTGAAATGAGCAAATCTTCAAGTCAAAGCAACTATCTGAAGAATTGATCAACCTGCTGAAAGTATGTGCTTACTAAATTTGTACCTGCTGAACACATACTCTCTGAACTATCACTCGATGACGTGGCAATTCGAGCTTACTAAAATGAAAAAAAAAACTCTCTGAAGAACTTGGATCTGTTGAAGACTCTCTCAACCCTCTAATGATGTGTACCATTCTTTCTGCTGAGAAGTCTTACTTAAATTGTGTAACATAGTATCTATCCATGTTAGAGGACTTCCTGCGCAAAAATTTAAAGGTCTCTAAACGTCTTCTGTCTTTGCCTGCAAAAAGAAGTTTTCTTTACAGAGTTATTTCTACGACTTATGGAACAACGTACACTGAAAAGGAACCTCTGTACCTGCTGTGTGTCAGAGCAATGCTATCACTGCACACCTACTCTATTCAAGTCAGAAGCTATCACAAGTTTGTCTCTCAACGTCTTTGTGCTCAACGACTACTTTTTTGGATGTTATATATAGCTCCATGAAAGTCTTTGGAAGAGGGTGAGCCACTCAGAGAACACCACAGAGAAAAGCACACTCAAGAGAAAAAGATCAAGAAAGCGTGAAAAGAAAAAAAAAGCTCATCTGAAAGAAAAAGAGAAGAGTTTTAGAAAAGGAAGAGAGTTGGCCAAGTATTATCCGGAAATTTATCAAGCCAAACACTCCGTCATTTTTCATTTCCTTGTACTTAGAAATTATCTTCTGTATCCTGAGTTATTCTCAGTAACCCCTTTGTACAAGAGATCTTGTGTTTAAGTTTCTCGGAAACTTAAACCTATCATATTTGTAAACACTGTAAAGTGTTTGAGAGCCTGGAGAGGCTTGGAGGAACAAAGAATGCTTGGTTTAGCCTAGAGAGGTTGTGTAAAAGAATACTTGTTGAGCCTGGAGAGGTTAGGTGTGCAAACAATACTTGGGTGTTGAGCCTGGAGAGGCTAGGTGTGCAAATAATACTTGTAATCTTGCGGGATTAGTGAAAATCCAGTGGTGGTTTGCCCTGGGACTGGACGTAGCTCACTGAGTTAGTGGGTGAACCAGGATAAATTTCTGTGGCTAAGTTCTCTCTACCCTTAACTCTTTATATTCAGTTTTATCTAACCAAGGAGGATTTAAGAAAAATTGTTTTATAAATCCATGCAGAAAATAATCTTTTCTTCACGCAAAAATACTTCAAAATTGTTTTTATCCAACCTTCTGAGTTGCATTAGCAAGTTGCTGAACTTCCAGTTTCGGAAGGTTGCTCAAATATTTTCAAACTTAGTTTGCTTGTTAAAAGGTTTTCAGAAAAATCTGTAAAGATTATAAAACACTATTCAACCCTCCTTTCTAGTGTTTCCTTTGGTTCTAACACAAATATGATAATAATCACATAATACGATATATTCTATTATATTTATAATAACTTATATTAGTTTTTGGTGTAAACCATAGGTATTCTCTATTACCAAAGACAATCCTATTTATAATAACTTATATTAGTTTATAAAATATGAATAATATATTTTATTTAAATTTTACAATTTTATACTATAATTATATTGTATTATATTACTTAAAAGTTACATATTGTGATAGGGCTATAGTCGATTTAGATCAGCCCAACCATCACAAATTCAAAGCATTTAAGGTTGACCCAATTTGGTGGTGGGTTGAATCTTTGCTAATCTACCCCAATCCTTTGCAGGCTACTGGCCGAACAATCTAATTCATGCGCCACCCTTTTTTAAATATAATAAATTAACTCATATAAGTTAATATTTTTGTAAAATCATTATAAACTAAAATTAAAAGAGTTTAATATATATACATTGTCAGTGTAAAAAAAATTTACACAGATATTCAATGGTGTGCGACCATATCTTTTAATAAATATGACACCTCATGTGTTATTAAATTCAGTAAATGATGTGGCAACACATCATTGAATGTCTGTGTAAAATTTATTTATACCGACAATGTATATATATTAAACTCAAATTAAATATAAAAGTAATATTTTATATATAATACTATCATATATTTTTAATAATATAATAAAATATAAAAGATTGACATAGTATACTATAAAATAATAAAAGATGTCACATACTGATGGAAATAAATTAGAATGCATCAATTGTAACAATCTACAAGTGTTAGAAATAAAAATAGCTAAATGTAACTAGAATATTAACTTTGAAAAACACTAACAATATATGTAGTTTTAGATTTATCATTGACGACTTTACTAATTATAAAAAAGAAAATAATAAAAGAAAATACCATGCCAATGGGTTAGGTCTTAATCTGGTTAGTTAAATTTTGAGTTAGGTTGGCTTGAGTTAAAATAAGTTTAGATTTGAATTTTTCATAACTTAATAGATGTTTTTAAGTGAGCTAAGTGGGCCAGCTTATTGAGCCCGACCCATATCGAGACCACAATTAGTCGAGTTGAGTTCAAGGAGTTTTAGAGTATAATCCAATAAGAAAATAACATATTAGATGGGTTCAGGTCAAGTAGCTAAGTTTTGAAATTCTAGAACTGGAACTCCTCCTAGGTTTGAGAAATAAATTCTTTATAAATTCAATTATTTGAAATTTTAATACAGTTGGATTTACTGTAACTCATTTTGTAATTCTTTTCTTTTGTCTATTGACTGACAAAATTTTCATTTGATTTACTATTACAAGTAATTTTTGTTAGTTAGCACGAATCCTATCAAGAATAGTAAGCTCAAACTATTTAAGAAATCAAGTAGATGACTTGATCGTTAGATCTTATGAAGAACTATTCATAAAATAGTCCCTGGTCAGATATCATCTTAGGACAAAAGATGCATTTAGACTAGTATGTGAGTTCATTGATGATCGCGTCTCACGGATCATGGATATGAGATATCGTGTGCTCACATAGGTACACATTAAGAGTAATGGTGTACTGGACAGACCCACCTTAAGAACGTTGCATGGATTGTTACATAAGTGTCATGAACGTTTCTTAAATTGATAAATGTTATATGAAGTCCTTTGACATGAAATCACTACTATTCCTACATAAGAAATTATATGTTTTGAATATCATCAAACGTTGCCTGTAACAGGGTGATCATAAAGTTGGTATTTGGACATATAATAAATTATGTGGTGGGATGTGAGTGACCTAGATGAGATTTGTCCCTCCTATGTAACAAGAGTTATATCTGTAGGCCTCTTGATAAAGTGAGACTGCAAAATGCATGGCCATGCTCAGGAGGATAAACATGAGATGTTTATTTTCTGTACAGTCTACTTGGGGATCAAGAAAACATAACTGAACTATACAAGGTTGACACAATTCATGCCCTTGTGTTCAATTAGATATTTGGAAAAAGGGACAGATCATATAAATTATTATCATAAAATAGGATTTATCAAAGTTGTTGATAATCTCAATATTTGGATAGTGATGTTTTGCTAGATACCGCTCACTATTTATGATATTAAACATAAAAGGGTTTTATTTTAATATCATAACCAAATATTAAAAGCCTATTGGGTCACACGCATACAACAAGCCGCTAGGAAAAGATAATAATTGTAATTTGATTAGAATTATAACATAATGGACCAGGGCCATAAGTGTTAGGGTTAATAGAGTAAGGCGTTAAAACCCTAGCCACCACTCTATAAATATAGCATGAGATGCAGTCCCCTAAATACACATGAAAAATGAGCAATCACTTTTACTCTCTAAACGCTACTAGCAGAGTTGAGGAGGGTTTCCTAGTTTGGCTGTTGGCGTGAACACAACTAGAAACACAACTGTTATTGCCTCGTTCGTAATCCTAATAAGGTATGTCATTATGTTTTATGCCTTTTATGCCTTGATTCGTGTTTTTGCATTAACGATCATAACAAGGGAGGGAATCCATTTATTCCGCCGCACCCTGACCACATGCTTGATTCCCTTCATTTTTTCTGCCCAATTTGGTACAGTTTATAGACATTATTTGAATAGACCTATGAGCATTAAATGAGTCGATCTAGGCCCCATTGTTTCAACCTCTTCGCATCACCTTTTAGACTAAGGTTAAAATCAATAACTTGATTCACATCAAACCGATTATCCCAAAGAGATGTAATGGTTGGTCTGGATCCTGTAAAATCTTGAAACACGTTGGCACCTCTACAGAACCAGTGTCACAATCATCAATTTTTGTAGGTTTCTGAGTTGGAGTTTTATCCACTCGAGTTCTTTTTCGGGGTGAGTCTTGTGGGGAAGCAGATACAGAAGTTTTGCCAACAACCATTTTAGAAGGACCGATCGAAGTCCTAACAGTCTGCAAAGCTTTATCGGCTTCTTGCTTAGCCTTCTAGGATTATTTTCTTTGAGCAGCCAACCTCTTGATGAGAATATTCCTATCCAATGTTGTAGCCATTTGCTTTGCAAACACAATAAAGAAAATTAGTACATTAACACTAAAGTCAGACAAAAGGCAATACACAAATCATATCACTATATCTCTTAAGGTCTTTCGACCTATTTTACAGCTTACTCAACGATGAACATTTTATCCGAGTTGCCTCCTTAAAAATTTCACCTCAACAAGGTCTCTAGGAGAAGGCTGCCCCGAGTCAAAAGAAAGAATGGCCCTAGGACGAGGTGACCTGTATAAGGAAAAGAGAAGTTACCCTCGTCATCTAAGAAGAATTCATTGCCCTCATCACTAAATAAGCAAAAGAAATAGTCTTTGGAGTGTTTAAGAGAAGAGGTATAAGTAACCACGATTTTCCAACCTGAACGACCACTAATAGGGATAAGACCCAAGGGAGGAGAAAACTTGACTTGAAAAAAGTAAAAGAATTTTGGACATGTGGGAAAATATAAAAAAAATCACAAAGGATCTAAAATCCCTTTATGAAACCCCAAGAATTAGGATAGAGCGAAGTAGGGGCAGCATTTAGAAGACACAAAATAGAACATTCAAATTCGGTAAAAGGAACTTGGACATTGAATTGACTAAACAATTTATCAAACACATAAACTACATGTTGGACCGAGTCATCAACCCTCATATGACAGATCCTATCATAAAGAGCACACCAACTACAATTGATAACCCCTTTCATACTCGATCGGGCAAAATCAACACGATTGAGAAATTTACCCAGGCTTTGTTCATCGGTATATACCATTTGGGTGTCACGAATCTCATCCTCTACCCATGAATTATATTGGAAATCATACCCAACTTCTTCCTTCTCTTCCTCATCAATTTTTATAAGGTAACCACTCAACTCACCATCTCCATAATGTTTATGAATTTTCTTCACTTTCTTCTTTCGCTCATGAACAACACTGGAACCCTCTGTTGGACTTACGCTACATCGGAAGGCACAAGTTGTTCCTCACGTCTCTCATGTATTAGTAGTTTTGGTTTTGTTGTAGAAAATAGATGCTTTATATTTCAATTCATTTTGCAGTGCCAAACAAGTTCCAATAGACGTGGCACTTGTATTGTTTGTTTTTAGTCTTAGGCAATTTGTATGTGTTTGTTAATTGCTCTTTGATTTGTTTGTGATTATGTAAGTTGAGCTCATGATTGTGTTTTCAAGTTTGGACAGCTTGGTAGCTAAATTACTCAACCAAGTATTGATTTGCCACTGGTATAATCGATTACTTAAGTTGGTAATTGATCCCAAGTTGAATCAAAACTGAAAACTGCATGAATTCAAATTCAGGAACGAAATAATCGATTACCTGATATAGATAATCGATTACCACTGCACCTAGAAAAAGATCAAAATTGGTGCTCATTGTAACATCCCGATAATTAAAGACTAATTAGACCTTACAAGCGAAGAGGATAATAATTTTTAAGAATTATATTAAGTAAAGGGTAAATATGAGATAAAAAGAAAGACTTAGAGTAAAAACCAAGTTTAAGTGCTTCAGCATTCTCGCTCAAGCGAGAATATCTCGCTTGAGCGAATTATGCAGCAAAGGTATGATATTGAGTTTTTGCATATCTCGCTTGAGCGAGAGCAACTCGCTTAAGCGAGATACAAGGAAGTTTTGGGAGGCTCTCTGGACATTTTTCGCTTAAGCGAGAATCGTCCAGAGAGGGGGTCTTTTCTGGATCATTTTCTCTTGAGCGAGACAGTTTCTCTTAAGCGAGAATGTGAAGAAAAGACATGCAACCGACACGCTTGCCCAAGCAAGAATATCTTGCTTGAGCGAGAATCCACTTTCTGTAACGTCCTAATTTCTATTTTAAAAATAATGCCTGTTGGAAGCACTATTTCCAAAAATCTAAAATTTATTTCGTTCATTTCAATATCGGTAACTAAAAGATAACAACTTACATATCCCAACAAACACATAAGCTATATATCCACTGACACAAAATATACTACTTTACATATACACATATACATACATACACACACACACACACACATATATATATACACACACACAAGAGTTTACATTGTAACCATTACATCCCAAAATACAAAAGGGGCAGGATATAGTCATACATGTGTCAGGAGTAACAAAGTTAAATTCAAAGTACACATGTACTACTCTATCCTACTTAAGATACAACTCAAGTATATCTATATCTAAAAGTGTTAGTTACGTAGTTCTTTACAAAATCTAGTAAATCCAAAACACGACCAATTCTTTCTACCGGCTTCCATGGCCAAGTGTAGGTCCCTGCACATCCGAAATATAAATTCCCACAACGTGGGGTGAGACTAACGTCCCAGTGAGGTAACAAAGTGACACAGAACAGTTAATACTACACATGTCATGAATATGGAAGAACTAACATAAAACAATTCATTTAACATCATTAATAGAATATCAATACTCAACTAACTCATAAATCATTGAATTCTGTACCATGGATTTAACCCTTTTCCTTAGGCTAGACTGAGCTCAGGCTAACAGGAACCGTCGTCCCTGAAGGCCGGTAGACCTTACCTAAAACCTTTTCCAAGGCCATAACGACCCAAACCTTTGCCAAGGGCCAAAAGACCCCAATCATATCCTCATGCATAAAACATATCTCAATTGATTCATATCAACATATACAAGTCATCCATGAGTGAAATTTCTAAGGTAACCTAATTCTTACCATATCCAACCTCATTCTCAATTATAGCAATTATTAGGGAAATTCTAAATACTCACATATAATAACATCTAATTCATACCATAATCATCATTAATCATACAAAAGTAAAAGGGAAAGAGGGAGTGGGGTTCATGCAAGAGAAATTCCACTTAGAAGTGAGTGTGTGGTTACACTCACCTTGAAGCGATTGGTGAAATTCAGAAGAGAAGAGCATTGGGGAGATAAGAAACTCGAAGGGGCCTTGATTTTGAGGACCTAAGTTCTTCCTTGATCTTAAATTTTTCTTCCTCTCTCTAGAACCTCTTCGTATCTCTTTAAGTAATATAAAAAAAAAAGAAGAAGAATGAATGAATAGAAAGGAGCCCTAGAAGGAACGTATAGGGGCTGTAAGTGGTTTTTCGCTCAAGCGAATCATTTTCGCTTGAGTGAAATGCTCGGGATCAACTTTTCTTTCTCATTTTCGCTTGAGCGAAAGTTGCTCGCTTAAGCGAATTTGAACCTGAAAAAAACCCCTCTCTGGACAATTCTCGCTCGAGCGACATTCATTTCGCTTGAGCGAAAAACGTCTAGAGAGCACTCTAATTTCCACCATTTCTCGCTTGAGCGAAACCCATTTCGCTTGAGCGAAAAATGCAGAATACATTTTCTCACTTTTTGATGCATAATTCGCTCAAGCGAATCATTTCCGCTTGAGCGAAAATGCTGAAACTTGGTTTTCCCTTGTCTAAGTCTTTCAACCTTTTCCCAAATAAAAACCTACTTAATACTAAGACCTCTACATATAATTTACCCTTCTTATATTTACCTATTAGTCATCTTTATAAATTAACGGGACGTTACACTTTCAAGACTAAAAGACTTAGTTGGATGCCAGACTAAAACACATATATTCTTCTCTCTTTTCTTTTAGAGAGAGAGAGACAAAGGAATTCTAAAGAGAAGGAGCGTTCTTTGAAGTTTGGAGAAGGAATCTAAGCCAAGAATTCTTCGTTCAACATTCTCCCATCTCTTCCCTTCCCTTTCATTGTCAATCTTGAGGTGAGTACAACTCACCCACTTTCACTTTCTATGGTCACATGTCTCGAGTACGAACCTAATTCTCCAATTCCTCTTCTCCATGCTTCTAAATGTTGATTGTTATGAATTATATGCATTTAGTGAATTAGGATGAATTATACATTGAGTATGTAAAACCCTAGGTTATAAAACTTAGGGAATTAGGAATTCTGTTCACATGATTCTTGTTATTTGATAATTCATTGAAATTATGAGAATTGAGGTAATTTAAGCTGATTTCGACCATGAGTTAATATAAGTTGGCTTCGGCCGTGAGTTAAGACAAGTTATTGTATGAAACCTTGACTTCGGTCCAGTATGGATGGGATTCGTCCCCGGGAAAGACGTTTCCCGTAGTCTAAGCTCAGTTCTAACTCTAGTTTAAGTGATAAGATCATGCCTGCTGGGCACAACAATGAGTTGCATCATAAGTTACATTTACTTGAATTATGATATGATGTATATGTTCATGCCATAACTGCTGCATATCTTTTAATTGTGATCCCCACACTGCATATGCATAGTTGTATTCACTGAGGCAATCGTCTCACCACACGTTTTGTGGACACAATCTAGGTGTGTAGGTACCGCCACACTCGGATCCTTACGCTAGGAGCAGGAGTCTTGTTTCAAAATGAAGAATTAGTTATTTAGTTTTGTTTTTGATAGTCATGTATAATTGTATATAAGTTTACCCTTGTCTTGAGAAGATGAGATTGTAGCCTTTGGGGCATGTTATGTATATATGTACAATTTTCCTTTCACAAATTGTTTAAGTTATCGTTGGTTACTTAACAAGTTGTGAATGTTCTCGATATTCAAAATGGCGTGAATTAATTTCATGAATTTGGGATTTAGTTTCCAACGGACTAAATCTTGAATTAGAAATTAGGACGTTACACTCACTGGTTTAATCGATTACCAAAGTCTGTAATCGATTACCTTTGTTTCCTGTGAAGAGTTCCTTGAACAAAATGTTCTGGTTTAATCGATTACTCAAGGTGATAATCGATTACCACAGATTCTGCAGAAAAATTAAACGTTAGTAATTGTTTTCAAACTGATTCTTAACAAACTTTTGAATCTCTAACTAACTAAAAACTATCTTTATAAGTAAATTTCGAAAAAAAATAGAAGAGGAGAGAATAGAAGAGCTGAATTGTGAAAAAGAATGAAAAACTCTTTTTAGAAACTCTCTCCAAGAAAGCTTATCATGTCCAAAAATTCTGCAAATTCTGAAGAACTCTCAATTCAAGATGTTTAGACAATTGGAAGGAAGATTTTGATATACTCATGGAGTTTATCTGCACAAACAAGGTGCTATTGTTCTAAACTCAGTTTTCTTTAATTGTTTTTTATTTATATTTTCTATTGAATAGGGTATTCAAAGAGAATTGTATTGTGTGATATCTCAAGAACATGGAGTTCATTGAGATTGTTTATGAAATCTTATGACGGGGTGTCATGCGTAAGGTTGATGTTCGTATGACGGGGTGTCATTGATGAACATGCTCTTGACGGGGTGTCATGCCTTTGTTTGTTTAGAAAGTCTTTCTTTAGGATTGAATGTGCATGGTGTTTGTAATCAATTCTATAGTGAAAGCAAATTTAGTGGTGTGCTAGATCTAAATTGGATGTAGGCACCTTTTTGTGACTGAACCAATATAACTCACTGTGTAATCTTCTCTATCCCTATTCTATTTTGAATTAAGTTTCTTGGCATATAAACTTGAATCTTGATCTGCATAATTTCAGTGAACTATTAAGTGTAATTGATTATTGCTGTAATATTGAATTGAATATCAGAAATTGAATCATAAACCTTGATTAATCAATCTTGGTAATCAATTACGCACCGTTTCCAAAATTGGTAATCAATTATGCACTGTATCATAATTGGTAATCAGTTACCATATGCAATTTCTTTGATCCGCTGCTCACAACATTTGATTTTAAACTCTGAAAATTTATCTTTTGAAAACCCAATTTGAAAGAATCTTGAAGGCAGATTTGGAAGGGAAAAACGAGTTTTAATTTTTAATAAAGGAAAAAGTTTTTGTGAATCTATTCAACCCCCCCTTCTAGATTCCCTCTGCGACACCCCTAGTTTTAATACTAAGAATATCACATATGTTACATGTAACCAACGGAAGTACTGTTTTGAGAAACGTTAAAATGCGGAAATATATATATATTTTTTTAAAGGTTTAAGTCGTTATCAACCTACTACCTCTCTAATTTTTTTTTAAGTATTTATGAAATATCTTTTCTTTATTTTTGAAACTTGTTATGCCAAATCGTCTAGACGGTTATAACCTTGCGCACATACACAACATACACTCATTTATAGAATCATCATAAGGAAACAGAAACATCATGATATATATATATATACATACATATATGCATAAAAGTAGTGTACCTCTCGAGTCACCTGAATATCTACATCAAAATATGAGTTCTAGTAGTAAGCCAAAATAAACAAGACCTCAGATAAATACTAAGAAAGAGGTCGCCAAATCAGAGCTGCTACTACCTAGACTCAAACCATACTAATCCTACTCGTCGCTGGAAGAATCCTCCTCCGGCTCCTCCTCCGGATCCTCCTCCTCCTCGGACGTATCGTCAATAACAATC
The DNA here is from genome assembly GCA_026901365.1 of Sesbania bispinosa. Taxonomy (NCBI): domain Eukaryota; kingdom Viridiplantae; phylum Streptophyta; class Magnoliopsida; order Fabales; family Fabaceae; genus Sesbania; species Sesbania bispinosa. Next base: position 616,040 of record QLOH01000201.1, on the reverse strand, counting down.
AGCTCTAACTCATTTGAGAGAGAGCGGCCTTGCGCGTTAGCACGCAAAGGCTGAGAATCCGATGCCTCGGAAGAGGGTGAGTATCTGGGGAGTTTGGCCCAACTATATCCGCGATGACCACGATGACGACGAAGAAGCAGGACGACGACGTGAAGGACAGTAAGTGGTATGGCACACCAAGTTAGGTGGCGTTGGAAACTCGAGGGTCACTGGTACAAGGAAATCTATCTCTAGTACGAGCGGGAGGCCGGGATGGGTGATAATGACGCGAACCTCCCCAGTAAACTCACATCTACGAGGAAAGTCTGTCACCCTCCAAGTTCCTCTGGGCATCCACCGCAGTTGCACTCTCATCGATGTCATAGTGAAGGTCTCCAATACCGGCTATCGACGTAACGAGAAGAACACCGCAACCAAAGACGGAAAGGAAGGATGAGAACACATCGCATGAACTCATAACACATAGGATAAAGTGAGCTAGAGCACACACATAGAATTTCCACACAATTCAACCAACAAATGAATACAATTTATATCATCATGATGCATACAGACTAATGCATGAGGGCCCGGGGAAATCGCCATCCACAGTGCACACAACAACTGCCCAACCATATATGTACAACGTATCAGGAGTTAGAGTCTGTACTAGCATTGGTACAAAGAGCATTGCTCAATTTTGGCCGAATCATATATCTGACTTCTAGACAATCTCGACTGAACCCGAAAATCATGAGAGCGACGGGAATAGCTAAGCTGGGTTCCACGATCTCAACAGTAGGGAGCTAACCTACGTCACCTGAGATCTTCTAGGGCTAGGCTATCCTCAGGGCTGGCGTCCCTTTTGAGGACCCACTGGCGTTCTTTGCAAAACCCAGTTGCACCCTTCCCAGCCGATTTCACATTGTACCAAGTGCACTGCCATATAGGTCGTAAGGTTTTCAACCTCGAATATCATCAATGCTTTATGATGCATGTCACCCAATAATGCTTCACAGCATATACATCCTTATAGGCAGAGCCCATTGAATCATTCTACATCACCACTTACCCGTGGCACGGCCCGATTCAATGTCTTTCCTTCACAAGGAAAACTAAACCCCACCTCGGGTTAATACCGCACTCTCTCACTAAGCTTCTCAAGTCATATGCAGAAAAAGTGTGTTGGTTATAATCTTTTAAGGTAGTTCGTACTAATGTTCTTCTTTGAATCGATAATCATTTCCATTTTAGTCCTATAGTTTACTAAGACTTATGATTAACTTTTATTAACTAATTTAGAATAAATCTTAATTCTCACTTAAGATCCTAATTAATTCCTAATTATCCCTTAATCTCTTCCTTAATCTTGGATTAAGCTTTTAATTACATTTGATTAAGGCTAATCATAATTAATTAGTTCTTAATCGTCATTAAGGCTTAATTACTTAATTAATACCTCATTGGTAATTAGTGATTGAGATTAAGATTAATCTTCATTAAGGTTAATTAATTTTAGCCTTAATTAATTATTCTTCACTTAATTAACTTAAGTAAATTAGATTAACTTAAACAATTAAATTAGCTAAGCCCACTAATTAATTTCTAAGTTTTAATTTTAATAGGATAGATTAGAGTTGAAGTCCAACTCTAATCTAAGCCCAATTCCATGAATTATTTTTGGTTGACTTTTAATGAGTCTTTGACTCTCTTTTTTAGGATTTTGGGCCTGAATCAAGGGCCCAAAGTTTGAATGACTCTTAGGAGCCCATTTTTACACATGACAAGTCAAAATGTTGACTTTTGTATTACACTTGGAATCCTAATTTAATTCTTCTGGTATTTTCCAAAATTTATTATTTAATTAAAAATTCTTTTAGTAAATTTAGTGTTTTGGCCTATTGGACCATTGAGGCCCAAAAACATGTTTTTCCACTCTACTTGATCTTTTCAAGATCAAAAAGCATTCTTGATGAGTTTCATCAAGAACAACCTCAAGAACATCAAGAACACCTTGAATGTTCATCAAAACACCAATTTTTCCAACAACATCCAAACTTTACCAAATTTCAACACAATCACCAACAAGCATTATAAACAACAAACATCATGCTAATTCATCCAAAATCATCCATACACACATTCAAGTTCATAACTTTATTTCTAAGCTCATAAACATCATTTTTCAAGAATCAAACATCCAAACAATTTCATAAATTCAAACAACTTCATGTATGTTCATAGATGCATCATCAAAACACATTTCCACCATCAAATAAAATTTTTGATACATGCAGCCCCATCAACTAAAGATAGCCGAACCATATAGGAAAAAAGAGAGAATTTTTTTCAATCAAAATCTTGGCTTGCATGTACTCTAAAATATCATCCAAGCATGTTTCAAGCAACAATCAACAATTTAAAACAACCACACAAAGCCAACACAAACAGCCGAACCAAATCTCTCAAAGGATAGGTTCCAATAACTCATTTTTCAAGAGAAAAACAAGATCAAGGGCAATCCTTGGCTTTAGTCACCAATTCTACTAGAGTTCAAGTTCTCCCCCCCCCCCCTTTACCTAAAGAAATTCCTCAAGAATATAGTGCAACAACAGCTCCAAAAACAGCCCCAAAAATCCCTCTTTTGATCACCAAACAAGAGCTCACAATGCTTGAAGGCTAGGTGTTTAAGCTTTAGTTCAAAAATGGAACCCTGGCTTGAAAGTGTTTGATGGAAATGGAAGATTTTTCAGAGAAAAGAGAGAGGGTTTCATGACTTCTCCTTGGAGAGAAAGGAAGAAATGAGAGAAAATTTTTTGCAAGGCTTGCATGTAATGAAAAAGAAAGAATAAGTGTTTAATGCCTTAATTTCCTTTACATGACACTTGTCTTGTAAAAAGAAAGGAAAGGACAAGTGTCCTTCATGCACCACACATACACATGCACGGCTTGCATGAGAAGGAAAGGGAGGATTGTGCAACTTTTTTCTGGCCCGGATCAAGAGTATTCGGGCCCGGTTCAAGAGACAGTAGGGGTAAAAAGGTCATTTTTGCACAAAAATTCCAAAAATTCCCAAAAATTCTAGAGAAATAGGAAATTCATTCCTAAACTCATAAAAATTAATTTTGATGATTAAAAATAATTTTAATCACTCAAAATTCAATAAATCACATAATACGACAAAACGGTAAAAACGCGGGTGTTACACCCTCTAGGACCAACAATTAGCATCAGAGCTGGAATCTTGAAAGTTATTCAAGATTTTAGCAAATTGTTTGCAAAATGACAGGGAACCAATTGCCTTTTGCACAGGGTGCTTCAATTAACAGACCACCTTTATTTTGTAGAGATAACTATCCATTTTGGAAAGTTAGAATGAAAATTTTTATGGAGTCTGTTAATAGAGGCTTTTGGAAAGCTGTGGTAACTGATTACAAGGTTCCTACTCAAATGATAAATGATTCAACATATGAAAAACCTTTTGAATTGTGGAATCAAGATGAAATTAAACGTGCTGAAAATGATTCTAAAGCTTTGAATATTATACATTCTGCTTTAAACAGTGATGAATTTTTCAGGATTTCTGTATGGAAAACAGCCAAAGAAGCTTGGGATCTTATTCAAGTAACTCGTGAAGGGACACCCGGAGTGAGAAGAGCGAGAAAGAACACCATGATCCAAGAATATAAAATGTTTAGAATGGCACAAGGAGAAACCATCATGGATGTGCAGAAGAGACTAACACACATTGTCAATCATCTTAAGGGTCTTGAAAAATTTTTTGATGAAGAGGAGCTGAATGTAAAAATCCTCAAGTCATTGAACAGAAAGTGGCAGCCAATTGTAACAACAATTACCGAATCAAAGAACTTGGCCGTCATGACAAGTGCAGAACTATTTGGAAAATTGAGAGAATACGAGATGGACATGATCAGGATGATGGAAGAAGAACAAAGGGATAAGAAAGTCAAAGTGTGACACCAATCTACCCCAAATAATAATATAATTATCAAGTTACATTATCATGAAAACTACAGTTGCCACCGAGGTAAAAAGGTTCACAAATCCTCTTTTAAAAAGATACTCTTTCCAAGTCCAATGTTGTTTTCATAAAAGCGTAAAATCAAGGTTTTCAAAGCTAAATTATCAACAGAATAAAAAACATAACTTGGCCATGTAAGACCCTTAGAAATAATCTTTCTAAATCTCTACATATCGAAATAAAGAATAAAGCTCTTAGACACTAAGTCTCGATGTCACACATATCAGAGCGAGACCTTGTCCCTTCAAAATTCAGCACATTGAGTGCCCTCTTCATCACCTAAGAAAACCACAGAAAGAGTACGGTGAGGAATGGAATACAGACATATACATGCCATACAGAAGGCTACCCTTGCTCCCACCCATCACCATAGACAACATCATTTATCTCAATTCATACATTATACATTCCACACATTACACAAATACAATTTCACACAGTTATACTTTCATACTTCTCATATAGTCACGACGGAATATGTATGCTCACACTATGCATATGTACAACCTCTATCCTAAGAGTCATGATTTGGAACTCCGCACAATGAGCGCACCTCATCAATTCCCTTAGTTCTTACCAATGATGGCCCTACCGTTAAACACCCTCATGGCCGGTAGATTGCACCCCCTCTATGGGCCCGTGCAAAGACACCTGCCCCTCCCACCGTTACCCATGCACCTCTTATGGGTCGGTAGGTTGCACCCCCTCTATGGGCCCGTGCCAAGAATGTCCCCCATCATGGTCACTGCACCCCCTCTATGGGCCCGTGCATCTCATGTATCACACCTCATATGTTCATGCTCAATGCATCAACGTCATTTTATACATTTCTCATACAACATCATCTACTCAATTCATTTCACATCACATCTTGAATAAAATGCACGAAGAACATCAATATGAGATCATCACATAACCATACTTAATTCCACAATTAATGCACTATATACATCCAATTTAATCTCATCAATTCCATAAACAATTCATATATTACACAAACATCCATCTCAATTTCGCGTTTTAAGAAAAGCTAATTGAAATTTGAAAGGAATCAGTTGAAATTATATTTAAAAGCTTGATCCGCATTTCTGCGCTTCACTCTGCGCTCAGCGCAAGTGAAGCGCAGGTTCCAGAGAGCTACGCTCCATCATGCGCTCAGCGCAGGTGGAGCGTAAGTGTAGTAGAACGCGACTGCACCTGCGTTTTTTGCCCCTTTTAACCCCTCATTCTTCAATCTCTACTCAATTCTTTAAGTTCCTAACTTGTTTAAGCACGTTTTTACCGATTTTATTCACTGAAAACATCAATTATTCCTACGGATTACCATTAAATCAACAATCAATCAATTATGAAATCTCGCCCCCAAATCATAATGTGACCCCTTTTCGACAATCTCGCTTTCATCATCCAATCCATCAAGAACATAACATTAAAACATACCAATCAACATCAAACAGAACAATTTCAACATATAAATCATCCTTCAAATTCAAGGATTAGAGATCCTAGAGGGACTCATGGTTGCCCTCACTACCCAAGCACTCCAGTATGCACATATAGTTGCACCCATTCCCCCCAATACCTTAGGAATGACGATCAAGAATGGATGACAAAACTCCCTTGATGATCTACTCTGGGGCACCCTCTCCTTGTGGAGTCGCTTCTCTCCTCCCTAGGGTTTGGTTATCTGACGTTTGAAAAGAGATAGGGTGAAATGAATAACCCTTCTCTATTTAAATGTCTAACTGGGTTGGGCGTACTCTGACCCACCCATCCCCCCTTTTTAATTAAGAACAATATTGTTTCTGATTAATAATGATAAGATAATAATAATAATACTATTATTCCTTCATTTTATTTTATTTTATTTTAGAATATTAGGATGTTACACAAAGGATTAGCTCTAAAAACTACTGAGCAGTAAAGTACTGATGACAACACGAGTAATGAAGCCTCTAAACCAGAAAATCTGAATCTGATGGTTAAGAAGTTCAGAAAATTTTTGAAGAAGAAAAATGGCAAGAGCAAACAATTCCAAGGAAGGAAACAGTCAAAGAAAGTTGAATCCTCCTCACCTAAATTCACTTGTTTTGAATGCGGCAAAACTGGTCATATGAAGGCAGATTGTCCTACCTTAGCACGGAAGCAAAGCAATGATGAGTCAAAATCGAAATTCAGAAACAGAAGGAAAAAGGCATACATTGCATGGGGAAGACAATGCCTCAACCACATCAAGTGAAAGTGAAAGTGATCATGAAGCAAATCTTTGCCTTATGACAAAGACTGATTCCGAAAGTGAGGTAAGTGACTCTGACTGTTCTATAGATACCAATTATGATCAATTACAAGATGCTTTTTGATCGAGGTCGTACTCAACCAAATAAAATGAATTAAAGTGCAGTAGGTTGATTAACCCAAAGTCGTCTCTCTCAAGGAATCCAATTACAAATTCAGAATTTCAATCTCATAGTAACACACACACACACACATTCAGGGGATTTTCTTTGTTCATGACAAGTTCAAATTTCCTAAAACAGAATTTGAAATTCCTAATTCAATTCAACGAAAACAGATTGATTCACAAGCTCATTCGCATTTGGATGTCTCACGGATTCAGAGATTTATTTCAATTTCCTTAGCAAATCCGAATTAATCAATGAAGCATCAATGAATTCTTAACAATCTCATACAAAGATTAAGCAAATTTGTATCAAGAACCTAGTCCCTAACCTAATGAGTTAAGCAAACAGTAGATACATTTTAGAATTAAGCAAACTAAAATGCTAATTTCAGATCATGAATCAAAAACCGAATTCAATAAGCATTCATCCAATTCAAGATTCAATAACCTAGAATTATAGAGATTAGGAGAAGAAGGAATTTGCACAAAAAAACAAAATTCGAAATTCAATTAAAGAACCTCAACATCCAATGCTCATGATACTTGAGAATCAATTCTCAATGCTCAGCCTTCCATGGAGGAAGTGGAGAATCCGAAATTGCAAGAAGAGGAAGAAGAAGAGAGAAAAAGAGGGAAAGTGAAGAGTCTTTTTTCTAAAATCTGAAAAATGAGAGTAAATTGTTCAAACCACTCAGCAACACACCTATTTATAGAGCCTAAATCATTAACAAATTGATTAGGCCTTAATTGGTCCGAAATTAATTAAAACAGGCCCACAAACTAATTATAAAACCAATCAAATTCGGACGTGTGATAGACAGCAACAGTAGGCGATTTTGAAACAGCAACTGCTCCTAATTTCTTCATGGGAATATGGTCACATAGCATATCAAATTAAAGCCCCGGAAGTTAGCTTTCCAATGCCACTGGAATCACTCAAAGCGGACACCTACAACTCCAGATATCATCAAAACAAGACAGGTAGGTCAGTAGGCTTAAAAATCCGAATTTAAACAACATTTACAGTTAAAGCCCAATTTGGTAAATTCCAATTAAAACAGTGGATTTAATCACAATTAGAGCCCAAGAAAGCTAAGATTAATTATGCAAACTGTGAATAAAAATGTGATCATCACTTTTACTGAATTGCATGAAGAAGCTAAGAAATTAAGTTTCTTCAATAATGTTTACAAAAAGAAAATCAAGTGGTTAGAAGCTAGAGTTAATGATTTACAAAAGGAAATAGATGATTTGAAAAGTGAAAATGAAAATTTAAAAAATATTTCCTCTTGTAACATAGCTTCTATTTCCAATTGTAAAACTTGTATGTTGCTTGAATATAAAATTGTTTATCTTACTAAAGCACTATCTAGTTTTACAATGGGAAGGGCTAACCTTGATGCTCTTTTAGGTAAACAAAAATGAATTGTGATAAGAAGGAAAAGTCATTAAAAAATTTCTTCAATTTTAGAAAAACTTCCAGTACACCTTTTATTACTTGCAATTATTGTTCTTATAAAGGTCATACTTCTTATAATATCATGATTAAGAAATATGGAATTCCTAGTGGGAAATACCTGTGGATTCTCAAAGGAACATATGGTGCTACAAATCCAAATGGACCCAAATCAATTTGGGTACCAAAATAAATCTCTGATTGTTTTGTAGGTGTAAGGTCCAAGAATCCCTTAAAGAATGTTTTAATTATTACAACCAATCAAGGTTTACTTGGAATAATTCTGAACTTTAAGGACTAATGATTTTGTTCAAGTGAATGTTCAGAAGATACAGGTAAGCATCTGCAGAAGGAACAATTGAGCAACAAAAGAAGGAAATGAATGACACTTATTTATAAAGATAAGTCTCAGATTTGACAAGAATGACAAATCTGTGAAAAATAGATAGAATGTATACTGAAAAGCAATAAGAGGAACACTGTCATTGTCCAGAAGATCAGAACAGCTTTCTAAGAGAAGAAATCATAATAAAATTGTGTTAGAAGGAAGATTCATTTTGAGATAGTAAAAGAAAAGCTCATTACTGACTTTCTAGCATCAAGATATGCTTTCCTTGATATATGAAAGTAATTACCAGAAGATGGATGGCTGCTTCTTAGAAGAACCTAGGATTACTAATTATGCAGAAGGAACAGAATATGTCTTAAACCAAAGAATAGATTGAATTCCTTGTCTTCTAAGAACACAGCTGTACAATAAAAATAAAGATATTCTCAATCAAGCAAAGGATGAATATTAAAAGGATCTGCAAGAGAAGTGAAGCTCCAGAAGCCCTGCAGAAGGAATGCATTGCTGCAGAAGATACAAATAAGGCTAAATTCATGATAATCTTCTTCTTCTCATCTTCTCATGATTCCAATGGATCAATTAACTCAAGAATAAGTAAAAATGCTATACTGGAAGGTTTCAGCTTATTTGAAGAAGAATTGCCTTGAGAAACAGCCTAAAAACAGCCTGCAGAAGGAAGAGCTGGTCAAACTGGACAGTTGTAAAGTTGTACTTGCTGCAGCAGAGAAAGGGACATCTCCTTGGACCGAGCTGGCTGCCCAACGGCTATTTTGCTCCAGCCCTCTATAAAAGGAGAGTTCCTCCACACTTAGAACTCACCTCACTCCAGAAGAAACATATAAATCTGTTGTTTCATTGATCCTATCTTCTGGAAAATTTCTCTCTCCTTCATAAGAGTGCTTTCTGGTCTGAAAAGCTTTGGAGAGGGTCTTGTCTCATCAATTTGCTTCTGCTGTGCAAGTATTGTAATAGTTTGAGCCTTGTTTGTTTTTATTCTTTCTTATATTGATTGTAAAAGTCTTAAAAGAGGTGTGCAGGTGCATAGCCTTCTTCTGAGCAGTAAGGGAAAGGTTTTCCTGTGAGGTTTACTGAGATTTGGTGATCTCAGTGGGATTACAAAATCTGCATAAGGTACTTGCAGTATTCTGGGTAGTGAATCTTCTGCAGAAGGTTCTGCAGTTGATATTCAGTTGTAAGACTGAGTTGGTTAGGTTGTTGTTGGCCTGAAGAGGCAGGTAAAGAATACTAGTGGTAAGGTTACCCAAGAAGATTGTAAGTTGTTTGAAAGAGTGAGAAAATCCTACAGGTGTAGGGACTGGAGGTAGCCTCAGGTTGGAAGAGATGAACCAGTATAAATTTCTGTGTGTCATCTTCTTTACTCTCCCTCTTTATTATTATTGCACATTACCTAACTTGAGATATATATTCTAAATAATTAAAACAAGCTAACCATTACCTTCTGGAAGTTTATTTCTTTATACTTAGCCAAGGCAAACCCTTGAGCAGAAGAAGTATCAAAAGAAATTGCAGATAAAATTTATTCAATCACAATTTAACCCCCCTTCTTGTGATTGAAGCCAAAACTTCAATTGGTACCAGAGCTTGCCTCTAGGGTTGAACTTACTTAACAGTAAGAGAGGAAAAGATCAAGGGAAATGGCTAATCATGGAGCTGCAATGTTCATACCAGAAGGATCATCCATAAATAGACCAAGAGCATTTGATGGAAAGGACTACTACTATTGGAAGGATAGGATGAAATTGTTCCTAGAATCCGAAGACATTGACCTTTGGGATATTATAGAAAAGGGAAATTTCATTCCAGTAACTAGAAGCACCAGAACTCTTGCTCAGCCCAAAGAAGGAGAATCAGAAATACAGCAAGAAGATCCTCAACCAAAAGCCAGAGAAGATTGGACCTCAGAAGATAAGCAGAAGTATCTTCTGAACTCCAAATCCAAATTCTTTTTTCTCTGTGCACTAAGCAGGGGAGAATATGACAAAGTTGCTGGCTGTTCAACAGCCAAAGAAATATGGGATACACTTAAAATAGCCCATGAAGGAACTGACCAGGTTAAAGAATCTAAAATCAATATATTGATTCATCAATATGAAATGTTCAGCATGGTTGAACATGAGTCTATTGATGAAATGTTCAGTAGATTCACTATCATTATCAATGACCTAAAGTCTCTTGGAAAAAGCTATTCAAACCAAGAGCAAGTGAGAAAGATCCTTAGAAGTCTTCCAAAAATATGAAGACCTAAGGTAACAACAATCCAAGAAGCTAAGGACCTTGCTGTTCTAAAGCTAGATGAACTGCTTGGTTCACTGAAAGTTCATGAGCAAGACTCATGGATGAACTGCCAAGAAAAGGAAAGTCCATTGCTTTGAAAGCAAGCACTTCCAGAAGAAACAACTTGACTCCTACTGAAGTTAATGCTTCTGAAGAAGATGAAACATCATCAGAAAGGGATGATGAACTTGCCTTCATCTCAAGAAAAATCCAGAAGCTGATAAGGAGAAAAGGCAAAGGAAAGAAAAGTTTCAACTTTAAGAAGGAAGGACAGAAAGCTGAAAACTCAAAGGCACAAGTCATCTGCTATTAATGCAACAAGCCAGGACATTTCAAATCAGAATGTCCCCAGCTAAAGAAAGATTCAAAGACTTTCCAGAGAAGGAAAGCTATGATGGCAACTTGGGATGACTCAGACAACTCTTCAGAAGAAGAAGATACTGGAGAAGAAGAAGCAAACTTATGCCTCATGGCTGGAAGTGATGATGAAGAAAATGAGGTAATTACTTATACTCCTACTGCATACAAAGAATTAGAAGATGCAATTGAGAATCTATTATCTGATTCACACACACTTGCACAAAAATGTGCACTTCTAAAAGAACAACTAGTTAAAACTAAAGAGGAAAATGAAAATTTAAAAGAAGATAATGATAGACTAAGTAAAACTAATCAATATCTTTAACAATCACACTTTAAGCTATCAGAACAAGTAAGGATGATAAAAGAGAACTCTGCAGAAGATACAAATTCTGCAGCACTGCAGAAGGAAAACTATCTTCTGCAGAAAAAGGTTGATGAACTGCAAATAGATTTAAGTAAATTTGTTAGTAACACACATAATTTGAATAAATTAATAGGAAGTGGCAGAGAAACAACTGATAAAAGTGGATTTGGATTTCATGAGGCAGGAACATCAAAATTCAAGAAAACTGTTTTCATTCCTGCTAAAAGGCAACCTCCTAAATGTTCTTGGTGTAACAAAATTGGACATATTGCTCAAAATTGTTACAAAAGAAAAGGGAGCTGGAAAAGAAAGGTATCTAACCCTTCAGGACCCAAAAGCATTTGGGTACCTAAATCTTTGCTCTATTCTGATGTAGGAAAAAGGAGGATCCCTCAAGAAGAAAGAGCTATGGTTCTTGGACAGTGGCTGCTCAAGACATATGACTGGAGACAAAAGCAAATTCATACTTCTCCACAAAATGGAAGGTGGAACAGTTACCTTTGGAGACAACAACAAAACTCACATCAAAGGTATTGGAAAGATAGGTATGAAAAATTCTACCCAAATTAATAATGTATATTATGTAAAAGGGTTAAAACATAATCTTCTTAGCATAAGTCAACTATGTGACAGTGGCTATGAAGTTATGTTTCAACCAACATTTTGTGAAATTAGAGAAGCATCTACAAAGAAGGTCCTATTTTCTGGTCTTAGAAGCAAAAACCTATACAACATTTGTCTAGAAGAACTATCTGATCATACATGCTTTGCTTCTTTTGAAAATGACAAATGGACATGGCATAGGAAAGTAGGGCACCTAAATATGAAAAGCATTTTCCAAATTATCTAAGCTAGACCTAGTTAGAGGATTGCCAAAAATAAATTTGAAAAGGATAGAATGTGTGATGCATGTGTAAAAGGAAAACATACGAAATCAAGTTTTCATCCTAAAAATGTCATCACTACTAAAAGAATATTGGAATTGTTGCATATAGATTTGTTTGGACCTTCCAAAACACCAAGTCTAGGAGGAAAGAAATATGGACTTGTTATTGTAGATGACTACTCTAGATTCACCTAGGTTTTATTTGTTACATCTAAGGATGAATTCTTTGATGCTTTCAAAATCTTCTCAAAGAAGATACAGAATGAAAGTAGCCATTTAATAGCTTCTGTAAGAAGTGATCATGGAGGAGAATTTGAAAATCATTCCTTTAAAAACTTCTTTGATGAAAATGGAATTTCACACAATTTCTCCTGTCCTAGAACTCCACAACAAAATGGAGTTGTAGAAAGGAAAAATAGAACCCTCCAAGAAATGGCTAGAACCATGTTAAGTGATAGTGGCATTCAAAAGTACTTTTGGGCTGAAGCTGTGTCAACTGCCTGCTATATACTTAACAGGGTTTCCATCAGAAGCATCTTGAACAAAACTCCATATGAAATATGGAAAGGAAGAAAACCCAGTGTTGGATATTTTCATGTATTTGGATGTGAATGTTTCATTTTAAATAATAAAGAAAATCTTGAAAAGTTTGATGCTAAATCTGAACAATGAATCTTTCTTGGATATTCTACAACTTCAAAAGCTTATAGAATTTATAATATCAAGAATCAAACCATAGAAGAAAGCATGCATGTTGTTTTCAATGACACTAATCCCTCTTGTCAAGAGAAACATACAAAAGAATCAGATGATGAAGGGGAGCTAATGCAGAAGCAATCTTCTGACAGAAAAGGCTCTCCAGAAGATACAACAGAACAGGGATCTCCTGCAGAAGGGTCTACAGAAGATACTGATAAAGCTGAAGAAAGTCTTCCCAAGAGCTGGAAGCTAATCACCAATCATCCTCATGAACAAATCATTGGAAGCACTACAGAAGGAGTCAGAACTAGATCACAACTCAGAAACAATGGAAATGGTTCAGCACTCCTGTCTCAAATTGAACCAAGAAATATAAATGAAGCCTTAGAAGATGAATCATGGGTAAATGCAATGAAAGAAGAGTTGGATCAATTTGAGAAGAACAAAGTGTGGACACTAGTACCTTCTCCAGAAGATCACTCCATTATTGGCACTAAATGGGTTTTCAGAAACAAAATGGATGAAGAAGGTAAAGTTATCAGAAATAAAGCAAGGTTAGTGGCTCAAGGATACAATCAACAGGAAGGTATTGATTTTGATGAAACTTTTGCACCTGTTGCTAGACTAGAAGCTATTAGAATTCTACTTGCTTTTGCTGCTCACAAAAACTTCAAACTTTACCAAATGGATGTTAAAAGTGCCTTTTTAAATGGTTACATAAGTGAGGAAGTGTTTGTGCACCAACCTCCTGGTTTTGAAAATCCAAAACATCCAACTCATGTTTTCAAACTCACAAAAGCATTATATGGATTGAAGCAAGCTCCTAGAGCTTGGTATGAGAGATTAAGTAGTTTCCTTCTTAACAATGAGTTTTCTAGAGGAAAGATTGACACAACCTTGTTTAAGAAAATTATTAAGAAGGATCTACTAATTGTGTAAATTTATGTAGATGACATCATTTTTGGATCAACAAATACAAAAATGTGTCAAGATTTCTCTAATCTAATGAAAGGAGAATTTGAAATGAGTCTTATGGGAGAACTTAAATACTTTCTTGGATTACAAATAAAGCAAGAAAAATCTGGAATTTTCATATACCAAGAAAAGTATATTAAGGATCTTCTCAGAAGATACAGAATGGAAGGATCAAAATCCATGGGAACTCCCATGCATCCTTCTATAGTTCTAGACCAGGATGAAAATGGAAAATCTGTATCTGAGAAAGAGTATAGAGGAATGATAGGATCTCTATTATATGTAACTGCTAGTAGACCAGGCATTCTATTTTCAGTAGGACTATGTTCTAGATTTCAATCTTCTCCAAAAGAATCACATGTTGTTGCTGTGAAAAGAATACTCAGATATCTTGTTGGAACCACTAATCTTGGTCTTTGGAACAAGAAAGGTACAAAATTTGACTTGACAGGATATTGTGATGCTGATTATGCTGGAGATAGACTAGATAGAAAGAGCACAAGTGGTGGATGTCAATTTCTTAGATAAGCATTGGTATCTTGGTCATGCAAAAAGCAACCTACCATAGCTTTATCTACTGCAGAAGCAGAATATGTATCTGCTGCAAGCTGCTGCTCTCAAATGTTATGGATAAAGCATCAAATGGAGGATTATTGCTTAAGGTACACAAAAATTCCTATATTATGTGACAATACAAATGCCATAAACTTGTCCAAGAATCCTATACAACATTCTAGGTCTAAACACATTGATATAAAGCATCATTTCATTAGGGATCATGTGCAGAAAAATGAAATTGAACTTAAATTCATTGAAACCAAGCTTCAAGTTGCTGACATTTTCACTAAACCCCTTGTAGAAGATAGGTTTGTATTTATTAGAGAAAAATTGAATATGTGCAAATTATTAAATTGATGAATTGGTTAGTTTGATTGAAATTTAATTCTGTCATGAACACAGAAGATGTTCGTATCTTCTGCAGAAGGTACAATATCAATTAGGAACTGTTCCTTCTGCAAAAATATGAAGAACTTCTTCCTTCTGTTCAAGAAGAAGAATGTTCTTCTCCAAAGTCTGAACCTCATCTGACATATCCTCATAGTTTTTTAGAAAGACTGAACATCAATACTAGGAAAAGTCACTATCAACTTCTCTCTCTCCAAGGTCGACTCTGAAAATGACACTACATGAGCAGCTGGGTGCTTAGCTCTCCAAGTGTTATAGATAAAAAGGTTCCTTTTGTCCCTTTAATTCGAAAAGAAAGATAGTTACACAAATTAGGTAATTAAATTTCTGACCGTTTGAAACAACAAATTGTAGAGATGCGCGCTATTCTCTCTCCCTCTCTTCTACTATAATGTTCCGTCTCCTATCAAACGACTAGTTAAAATAGCTATATCTCAGCTAAGGAACTCAGTCCCTTCCTCTCCTAACCCTTTCTGCACTCCAAAAACAAAACTTCTTATCCTCTTCACCATACTCTGTTTTTCTACTAAAAATGAGAATGAAGTCCATTGCGTGCAAAAATGCCTCTACCTCCTCACCCCTCTCAGAGGAAGATAATCCAGAACCATTTGAAATTACAGGGATAGAGATGATTCCATACTCAGAACCCATTCGTGCTGAACCTTTATCCACAGAACCTCCCATGGCAGAACCTGTCTCAACTGCAGCAAAGCACTCATCAGCTTCACCTACTTCACCCATAGATAAATCACCAACTGAAGAACCAGCACCAATATCTGCTGAAGAAACTGCTCTTGAACCATCCAAATCAATACCAAAACCTTCTCCAGCCTTCACCAAAACCAAACCTGTCTCAGCTCCTTCCTCTTCAAATATTCCCTCTGATATCCCTATTGTTAGAGTAAGAAGGTCTGAAAGGAATAAGGCCTCTTTCCATACCATTGGAAATGATCCAAACAATCCCATTGGGATTGATTCTCCACCCAAACCATCATCTCCTACTGGAACTCACAAATCCAGTTCTCAAACCTGTACAGAAGATGAGAAAAATGCTTCAGAAGGAGGAAGCAAAGAAGGAAGTGATCCTTCTGAGGATCCTGAAGATAGTGATTTGGACCTTTTTGAGAATTCTGAGATGCTCAAGGCATTCTCTGAGAAATGGAAATGGAAAAGCATCATTCCTGGTAGAGTATTCATGACAAGAGAGATAAGAAGAGGAGGATGGGATATTAGTCACTTTCTCCAGAAGCAAGGATGGGGAGATTTCCTTGTCTTTAAGGAACCTATATATCCCAGGATTATAAAAGCTTTCTATGCTTCTGCAAGCAACTATAAGAGTGATGGGAACTCTCTTGTTGCTGATGTCAAAGGTTCAACTATCATCCTCACCCCGAGCATTATTGAAGAAGTTCTCAATTTGCCTGCATGTCAAAATCATCTCTATGAAGACACCTGGTATGCTTCTGTAGGCATTTCCAAGGAAGAAGTTGTCAGAAAAGTCCTCAGCAAACCCAACCTACCTCTTGTCTCTAGTAAACTAATCCCAATTTGCAGGATATTCCATAAAATGTGTTGTTACTCCATTCTTCCTAGAGCTGGAACCCTTGAAAGGGTTACAGACCAAGACCTACTAGTTCTGTACCATTTGCTGATTGGAAAACCACTTTCCCTATCCTATCTGCTTCTTAGAAGCATGATTTACTCAGCCAATCCACAGAGAGCTTATGCCAGCCTACCATATGGCATGTTGTTAACCGAAATCTTCAGATTGTACAATATGCCTCTTGAGGATGAAGAATGTGAAGACAGTTGCACCTTCTTTAACAGAAAGAATATTAAGAAAATGAAGATGGTACATCCCACTCACTCTGAGCCATTTTCTAGCAGTAGCAGTGGAGAAGAAGAAGCTTCTGAAGAAGAAAGGGCTCCAAGGACTAAGAAGGAGGAGGAGGTACTTAAGACCTTCTCCAGAAAAAGGAAAGGTCCAACAGTATCTGCTGGAGATGAATAGCCCAGTAAAGCTCAAAAGGTTTCTTCTTCTGGAGCTGAAAAGGACTGTCCAACACCTTCTTCCTCACATGACAACATGGACACCTCACCCTTTGAGGAAGATAAAGCTGCTTCTCCAGTAGAGCATGCTTTTATAGAAGAGGAGTCTGCAGAAGAAGAAAGGGAGCAATCGCTTGCTTCTGTAGAGGGATTAGCTGTCAATACCCTAGCTATGCTTTACACTGCTCAGCCTACCTCTCCCACCATTCCACTCCTAACACCCCCCACTACTGCAGCTGCTCCAGAGGAAGTAGCTACTAAGGAAGCAGTGCAGAAGGAAGAAACTCCACCAGGTCCTTCTATAGGAACCTTTGGAACTGATTTGGTGAATCAATTCCTTGCTTCTCCCATTTTGGACTCCTCCATTCCTGCTACTATGCCCCTCAAAGACTCTATTCCTGCTGTGTCTGCTCATCTCTCATCTATGGAGACATTTCTCCAACAACTAAGTGCTGAGAAGGAAGAAATGCCCTCTGCTCCTCTGCAGAAGGAAGAGGCTACTGAACCTGAAGCTGCTGCATCTGAAGATGCTTCTCCCATTGCCCCGGCTGAACCTACTCCTTCCTCCCAAACACTTGAGAGACAAGTGAGGAAAATAAAGGCAGACATCAAGAGACTATTTTCTAATATCAATGTTCTGCAAAATTTTGTAAATGAGATGATTGAAAGGTTCACACAGCACCAGTTCTGGTTCAACACCTTTGTCCTACCTGCCATTGCTCCTCAAGCACCACAAATGCCATTTAATCAATACCAGCCTCCTCAGAATATGCTCCAACCAACTACCTCATCATCCTCTGACCATTCTTCACCCTCTAAGTAGAAGAAGATGATGATTCTGCTTCTCCTAGGACTTATTAGATTCTTTTTGATAGATGAAAAAGGGGGAGAAGTAGTATGTAGTAGGTTATGTGACATTGTTATGTCTTAGGAATCTGATATGAGTGATCTTATTTGGCTTATTTTGTATGACATTGATCATGTCTTTCTGGATGATCTTGGATGATCTTTTTTATGATTAATGAATGTTCAAATTAAATTATGCTTTTTCCTGCTGATATAAATTGCTCTACAATCTGATCAATTGATTAACTATAACAATAAAGTTCTGTGTGTGCATTCTTGAAACTTACATGAAATTTACAAAAATCTGAATGACATAAAAGGAAATGATAAAGGTACATGCATACACTCAGGGGGAGTACCTTCAGAATTATAACAATGTAAAACTTGATATGTTGTCATCATCAAAAGGGGGGAGATTGTAAGGTCCAAGAATCCCTTAAAGAATGTTTTAATGATGACAACCAATCAAGGTTTACTTGGAATAATTCTGAACTTTAAGGACTAATGATTTTGTTCAAGTGAATGTTCAGAAGATACAGGTAAGCATCTGTAGAAGGAACAATTGAGCAACAAAAGAAGGAAATGAATGACACTTATTTATAAAGATAAGTCTCAGATTTGACAAGAATGACAAATCTGTGAAAAATAGATGGAATGCACACTGTCATTGTCCAGAAGATCAGAACAGCTTTCTAAGAGAAGAAATCATAATAAAATTGTGTTAGAAGGAAGATTCATTTTGAGACAGTAAAAGAAAAGCTCATTACTGACTTTCTAGCATCAAGATATGCTTTCCTTGATATATGAAAGTAATTACCAGAAGATGGATGGCTGCTTCTTAGAAGAACCTAGGATTACTAATTCTGCAGAAGGAACAGAATATGTCTTAAACCAAAGAACAGATTGAATTTCTTGTCTTCTAAGAACACAACTGTACAATAAAAATAAAGATATTCTCAATCAAGCAAAGGATGAATATTAAAAGGATCTGCAAAATAAGTGAAGCTCCAGAAGCCCTGCAGAAGGAATGCATTGCTGCAGAAGATACAAATAAGGCTAAATTAATGATAATCTTCTTCTTCTCATCTTCTCATGATTCCAATGGATCAATTAACTCAAGAATAAGTAAAAATGCTATACTGGAAGGTTTCAGCTTATTTGAAGAAGAATTGCCTTGAGAAATAGCCCAAAAACAGCCTGCAGAAGGAACCCTGCAGAAGGAAGAACTGGTCAAACTTGACAGCTGTAAAGTTGTACTTGCTGCAGCAGAGAAAGGGACATCTCCTTGGACCCAGCTGGCTGCCCAACGGCTATTTTGCTCCAGCCCTCTATAAAAGGAGAGTTCCTCCACACTTGGAACTCACTTCACTCCAGAAGAAACATATAAATCTGCTGTTTCATTGATCCTATCTTCTGGAAAATTTCTCTCTCCTTCATAAGAGTGCTTTCTGGTCTGAAAAGCTTTGGAGAGGGTCTTGGCTCATCAATTTGCTTCAGCTGTGCAAGTATTGTAATAGTTTGAGCCTTGTTTGTTTTTATTCTTTCTCATATTGATTGTAAAAGTCTCAAAAGAGGTGTGCAGGTGCATAGCCTTCTTCTGAGCAGTAAGGGAAAGGTTTTCCTGTGAGGTTTACTGAGATTTGGTGATCTCAGTGGGATTACAGAATCTGCAGAAGGTACTTGCAGTATTCTGGGTAGTGAATCTTCTGCAGAAGGTTTTGCAGTTGATATTCAGTTGTAAGACTGAGTTAGTTAGGTTGTTGTTGGCCTGAAGAGGCAGGTAAAGAATACCAGTGGTAAGGTTACCCAAGAAGATTGTAAGTTGTTTGAAAGAGTGAGAAAATCCTACAGGTGTAGGGACTGGAGGTAGCCTCAGGTTGGAAGAGGTGAACCAGTATAAATTTCTGTGTGTCATCTTCTTTACTCTCCCTCTTTATTATTATTGCACATTACCTAACTTGAGATATATATTCTAAATAATTAAAACAAGCTAACCATTACCTTCTGGAAGTTTATTTCTTTATACTTAGCCAAGGCAAACCCTTGAGCAGAAGAAGTATCAAAAGAAATTGCAGATAAAATTTATTCAATCACAATTCAACCCCCCTTCTTGTGATTGAAGCCAAAACTTCAGTAGGTGTGCCTAAAAACAAGGCAGTCACTATGGTACTTGGATAGTGGATGCTCTAGGCACATGACAGGAGACAAGAACAAATTTGTCTCTCTACAAGCAAGAGAATGAGGTTGTGACTTATGGTGACAACAATAGAGGTCGATTCTTGGTATTGGAAGTATCGGTAACAATTCTTCCATTATAATTGATGATGTAATGCTTGTTGATGATTTAAAGTTTAATCTATTGAGCATTAGTCAACTGTGTGATAAAAATTATAAGATATCCTTTAATCATGAATGTTGTACAACATGTGATGCATCTGAAAATATAATGTTTGCTGGTAGGAGAGTGAATAACATATATGTGCTTGACATTGATCGTTCCTCATCAAACATTGCATCTTTAACATCAAAAGATGATCTATCTTGGCTTTGGAATAGGAGAATTGCACATATTAATCTTGAACAATTGAATAGGCTAGCATCAAAGAAACTTGTTAAAGGACTACCTAATCTTAAGTTCTCTAAAGAAGGGATATGTGATGCATGTCAAAAGGGAAAGCAGTCTAGAGTTTCTTTTAAATCAATAAAAAATGTTTCTACCTCTAGACCTCTTGAACTTTTGCATATGGATCTCTTTGGTCCTTCTAGAACTATAAGCATAGGTGGTAGTGTATATGCCTTGGTGATAGTTGATGATTATTCTAGATTTACTTGGATTGCATTTTTATCTGCTAAAAACAATGCCTTTAAGACTTTCATCAAAATTGCCAAAAGAATTCAAAATGACAAAGAATTGAAAATTAAATCTTTGAGAAGTGATTATGGAGGAGAATTTAAGAATGATGCATTTGAAAAATTCTGTGATGATAATGGTATTGATCATAATTTTTCTGCTCCAAGAACCCCTCAACAAAATGGAGTTGCGGAAAGGAAAAATAGATCATTAATTGAACTAGCAAGAACAATGTTTAATGAAAATGATTTACCTAAGTGCGACACCCTTAGTTCTACCACTAAGAATATCACATGTATTACACGTGACCAACGAACTTACAGTTTTAGAAACGTTAAAATGTGGAATTATTAACTTTTTTTTGTATAAAAAGGATTTAGTTGTCATCAACCTATTACATCTCTAATTTCATTTAAGTATTTATGAAATATCCTTTCCTTATTCTGAAACTTGCTTTCCGAAAACATCTAGACGGTTACTTCCTCGCACACATACACAACATACACGCAGTTATAACATCAACATAAGAAAAGGGAAATGACATGAAGTATATACATATACCAACATAACATCAGTGTATCTTTCGAGCCACCCCAAATATCTACATCAAAATACGAGTTCTGGTAGTAAACCAAAATAAACAAGACCTCAAACAAAATACAAAGGAAGAGGTCGCTAACTCAGAGCTGCTACTACCTAGACTCAAACCATACTAATCCTACTCATCATCTCCCGACTCAGTAGTAAACACCCTACTGCTCCTCCTCCCAGCGTCTCCGATGGTGATCATCCCAAAATCCTTTGAGGGATCGTCGCTAGAAGAATCCTTCTCCGGCTCCTCTTCCTCTGGATCCTCCTCCGAGGTGTCATCAATCACAATCAAATCTAGCTTACTTGTGAGAGAGCGACCTTGCGCATCAGGATGCATAGGCTGAGAATCAGACGCCTCAAAAGAAGATGAATACCTAGGAGAGTCTGGTCCGACCATATCAGCCATCCGAGATGACCACGACGACGAAGAAGAAGCGGGGCAACGACGTGAAGGACGAAAAGTCATACGGCGCACCAAGTTAGGTGGCGTCGGAAACTCGAGAGTCACAGGTACAATGAAATCCAACTCTGGTACAAGCGGGAGTCCGGGATGAGTAATGATGACGCGGACTTCCCCAGTGAACTCGCATCTACGAGGGATATCTATCACCCTCCATGTTCCTCTCGGCATCCACCGCAGCTGCACTCGCATCGATGCCATAGCTGAAGTCTCCGATACCGACTATCGACGTAACAAGAAGAATATAACAACAAAAGATAGAAAGGAAGGGTGAGAACATCGCATGAACTCACAACACGTAGGATATAATGAACTAGAGCACACACATAGGGATGATCCACACAGATCAATCAACAAGCAATCACAAACATGTCATCGTAGTACACTCATTTTAATGCAACCTTGCAACTATAATGCAATGACTAATGCATGAGGGCCCAGGGAAACATCACCACCACAGTGCACACAGCAACTGCCCGACCATATATGTACAACGTATCATGAGTTAGAGTCTGTACTAGCAATCAGTACAAGGAGCATTGCTCATTCATTTTCTTTTGGCCAAATCTTTTATGTGTCCTTCCAGACAATCTCAACTGACCCCGAAACCATGAGAGCGACAGGATAGTCAAGCATGCCCCCTTCGGACTCGACAGTAGGGAGCTAGCCTACGTCTCATGATGTCCTTTCTGGAACTCGACTATCCTCAGGGTTGGCGTCCCTTTCGAGGACCCTCTTGCGTTCTTTGCAAAACCCAGTGCACCCTTCCCAACCAGTTTCACACTGTACCAAAGTGTCACTGCCATATAGGTCGTAAGGTTTTCAACCTTGAACATCATTAATGCTTTATGATGCATGTCACACAACAATGCTTACAGCATTCACATCCTTACAGGCAAAGCCCATCGAATCATTCAACGTCACCACTTACCCGTGGTACGGCCCGATTCAATGTCTCTCCTTCAAGGAGAACCAATCAATGCTTTCTCAGCATACATAGTCCTTACAGGCAAAGCCCATCGAATCATTCAACGTCACCACTTACCCGTGGTACGACCCGATTCAATGTCTTTCCTTCAAGGAAAACCAAACCCCATCTTAGGTTGGAACCGCACTCTCTCACTAAGCTTCTCAAGTCTTATGCAGAAAGAGTGTGTTGGTTATAATCTTTTAAGGTAGTTTGTACTAATGTTCTTAATAATCATGTCCACTTAAGTCCTATAATTTACTAAGACTTATGATTGTGTCTTATGGATAACATTGCTTATCCCAATTCCTCTTGTATAACTAATTAAGATTAAGTTTAACCTTTAATTATAATTAGTCTTCATTATCTGAACTATAATTAATCTTAATCTTCTTTAATTAAGTCTTAATCCTTACTTAAGATCCTAATTAATTCCTAATTATTCCTTAATCTCTTCCTTAATCTTGGATTAAGCTTTTAATTATATTTGATTAAGGTTAATTAATTTTAGCCTTAATTAATTATTCTTTCCTTAATTAACTTAAGTAGATTAGGTTAATTAACTTAGATAATTAAATTAGCTAAGTCCACTAATTAATTCTTGAGTTTTAATTTTAATAACTTGGATTAGAGTTGAAGTCCAACTCTAATCTAAGCTCAATTTCATAAATTATTTTTGGTTGACTTTCAATGAGTCCTTGACTCACCTTTTTGAAGGTTTTGGACCTAAACCAAAGGCCCAAAGGTTTGATAACTCTTAGAAATTTATTTTTACTCATGACAACTCAAAACATTGACTTTTAGGTTGACTTTTACTTGGGTTAAATTAAAAATCCGAATTTAGTTCTTTTATTATTTTAAAAGCTTTTTCCTTATTTGCACTTTAACCATTTTGTTTGTAAAATTGCTCCTTAGTCCTTTTGGACCACCAAAGCCCATAAACATGCTTTTCAACACTTACTTGATCTTTTCAAGATCAAAAAGCATTCTTGATGAGTTTCATCAAGAACAACTCAAGAACATCAAGAACACCTTGAATGTTCATCAAAACTCCAACTTTTCAACAACATCCAAACTTTACTATAATTCAACACAATCATCAACAAGCATTATAAACAACAAATATCATACTAATTCATCCAAAATCATCCATACATATATTCAAGTTCATAACTTTATTTTCAAGCCCATAAGCACCATTTTCAAGGATCAAACATCCAAACAATTTCATAAACTCAAACAACTTCATGCATGCTCTAAAATTCAACATATAAACACATTCCAAGCATCAAAAAAATTTGAAACACATGCAGCCCAAAATATCCCTCAAAGCCGAGAGCTTTTAGGGGAAAAAGGAGAAATTTTTCCAAAATTTGTTTCCTTGGCTTGCATGCATCAACAATCACAATCCAAGCACTTTTCAAGCATCAAAATAAACATAGAAATATCACAAACAACTCAGCTCAAACAATCTGAACCATTATACTCAAAAATAGGTTCCAAGAGTTGATTTTTCAAAGAGAAAAAGATGATCAAAGACAAGGATCAAGGGTAATCCTTGACTCTAGTCACCAATCCTACTAGAGTTCAAGTTCTCCCCCCCTTTACCTCAAACTCTCAAGGAAATAGGTGCAGAATTTTGATCCCAAAACAGCTCCCAAAAAAAGCCTCTTTTGGTCACCAACAAGAATTTTTGCAAGGCTAGAAGGCTTAGTATTTGAAGCTTTGGTTCAAAGATGGAACCTTGGCTTGATGTGTTTAAGGGAAGGTGAAAAATTTTAAGAGAATATGGTGGAGAGTTCACGGCCAAGAAGAGAAAAGGATGGGAGAAATGAGAGAAATTTTCAAGGTTTGCATGTGTTGGAAGGAGAGAGAAAGGTGAGGTTTTGAGTTATAAATGCCATAAGTTCACTTTTCCTACACATGGCTTGTGAAAAGGAAGGAAAAAATACAAGTGTCTCTCATGCACCATGCCTACACATGCACGGCTTGCATGAGAAGCCAAGGGGAGGTTTGTGCAATTTTTCTGGCCCGGATCAAGAGTATTCGGGCCCGATTCAAGGGACAGGCGGGGCAAAAAGGTCATTTTTCACAGAAAAATCCCAAAAAATCCCAAAAATTCTAGAAAAATAGGAAATTAATTCCTAAACTCAAAAATATAAATTTTGATGACTAAAAATAATTTTAATCACTCAAAATTCAATAAAACACACAATACGGCAAAACGGTAAAAACGCGGGTGTTACACTAAGTATTTTTGGGTTGATCTTGCTATGTTCTAAATAGAATTTTGATTCGTCCTTTTCTTAAAATGACTCCATTGAGCTTTTCAAGGGTAAGAAACCAAATATATCTCATTTAAAAGTTTTTGGATGTAAATGTTTCATATTAAATAATAACAAAGATAATGTTGGCAAATTTGATGCTAAAGTTGATGAAGGAGTGTTTTTAGGATATTCTGCATCAAGTAAAGCATATAGAGTCTTTAACAAGAAATCTTTGACAGTAGAAGAATCTATTCATGTTGTTTTTTTTTTGAATGTAACCCCTACAAGAAGGGAAACTCTCCATGTGATGAAGAAGATGCAGGTACATTAAATATACCATTAATTCATGATGAAGATAGCATAGAAATTAAGCAAAATGAAGATCCAAAAGAAATACAATCATTACCCAAAGAATGGAGGAAGCCAAGGGATCTCTCTTTGGACAACATTCTTGGTGACATTGAAAAGGGAGTAACTACTAGACATTCTCTTAACCTCTTTTGTGAAAATATGGTATTTGTTTCTCAAATTGAACCATCTTGTGTGGATGATGCTTTGAATGATGAATATTGGATGATGGCC
Source organism: Sesbania bispinosa (assembly GCA_026901365.1). NCBI lineage: Eukaryota > Viridiplantae > Streptophyta > Magnoliopsida > Fabales > Fabaceae > Sesbania > Sesbania bispinosa. Next base: position 590,652 of record QLOH01000201.1, on the reverse strand, counting down.
ATGCATGATGAGTTAAATCAATTTAAGAGAAATGATGTTTGGGAACTAGTGCCTTATAAATCAAATATGCATGTCATAGGTACTAAATAGGTGTTTAGAAACAAACTTGATGAAACCGAATCAATAACTAGAAATAAGGCTAGATTGGTAGCTAAGGGCTATAATCAACAATAGGGTATAGATTTTGGTGAAACATATGCTCTTGTTGCTAGATTAGAAGCTGTTAGGCTCCTTCTTGCATTTGCATGTGTAAATAATTTTAAGCTATACCAAATGGATGTGAAAAGTGCCTTTTTGAATGGTTTCAATGATGAAGAAGTGTTTGTTTCTCAACCACCTGGTTTTGTTGATCATAAATTTCCTAACCATGTTTATAAGCTAAAGAAAGTCTTTTATGGACTTAAGCAAGCTCCTAGACAATGGTATGAAAGTTTGAGTAAATTTCTCTTATCTCAAAATTTTGAAAGAGGAAAGGTAGACAAAACCTTATTCATTAAGAAAACTTTGAATGATATACTTCTAGTACAAGTGTATGTTAATGACATAATTTTTAGTTCATCTAACCACTCTCTTTGTGAGGACTTTGTCTCAAAAATGTAGGGGGAGTTTGATATGTCAATGATGGGTGAATTAAGCTTCTTTCTTGGACTGCAAGTTAAGAAGATGGAGAAAGGAATTTTTCTACATCAATCAAAATACAATAAAGAGCTCATTAAGAAATTTGAAATGGAAAGTTGCAAAAGCTCAAATATTCCTATGGGATCGAATTGCTACTTAGATGCAGATGCTCAAGGAAAATATATAGACGTTACCAAATATAGAGGGACGATAGGTTCACTTTTGTACTTAACTGCAAGTAGACCTAACATCATGTTTAGTGTGTGTTTGTGTGCTAGGTATCAAGCAGCACTTAAGGAATCACATCTAAATGCTGTCAAAAGAATCTTCAAATATCTCAAGGAAACTTTAGACATTGGTCTTTGGTATCAGAAAGGTACAAATCCTACACTTGTTGGTTATTCTGACTCTGATTTTGCAGGTTGCAAGTTAGACAGAAAAGGTACAAGTGGCACATGTCATCTGTTTGGAAATAGTCTAGTATCATAGCACAGTAAGAAACAAGCATGTGTGGCACTCTCAACAGTTGAGGCAGAGTACATTGCAGTAGGGAGTTGTTGCGCACAATCACTATGGCTCAAACAACAGTTACATGACTTTGGACTAAAAATTGACAAGATACCATTATATTGTGACAACACAAGTGCAATCAACTTGATAAAGAATCCAATCTTGCACTCAAGAACAAAACATATTGAAATTCATCATCACTTCATAAGAGATCATCTGGAGAAAGGAGATTGCTCTATACAATTTGTTGACACAGAATCTCAACTAGCAGATATATTCACTAAACCATTGCCGAGAGAAAGGTTCTACAAGCTAAGAAGGGAACTTGGTATACTTAGTGAGTATGATCTTAACTAATCTATAATTCTATGTTTACTTAGTTAAATGTATGTGAAATTGTGTATATGTTTGTGCATTTCATTCATTAGAAGCATAACATCATGAAAAATTTTCATTAAAATGCATTAAAACCCATTTTTTAAGCATATTAGGAAGAAGTTAATCTATTACCTGCATAAGTAATCGACTAAACCAAGAAGTCTGTGTTTCAGCAGAAATACAAACTAAATCGATTACCTATATGTGTTAATCGATTACCTTGCTAAAGCAATGAATCCTTAGCATTCGTGTCTATGATAATCGATTACCCACACATGTTAATCGATTATCTTGCTGGGACAATTAAAACACTCATTACAGTCACTTTGTTAATCTATTACCGTCTTCTTGTAATCGATTACCTGCGATTTAACAACGTCCCAATCAGTTTCAGAGAAGCCAACGATGATACTTAAACTCTTCAACTTCATTTCAATCTCACTTCTTGAAACCCTAAGTGAAATCTCACATCTAAAATCCTTCACATTCTCAAAAATTTCTCAAATCAAAAACTTTCTCCTCACCTTCCTCATTCAACAATGGCGAAATCAAGCAAAAACAGGGGCAAACACGTGAAACACACTGCAAGTGGAGTTGAATTTTGTCCTCCCAAATTGACTCCGATACGAAAACCCGAATCCTCAAAGCGCCCTGCTGAAGAATCTCCACCAAGAGCTTTGAACTTCAACCATCCATGGTTCTCTACAGAGCAACAAGCCACTGCCTACTTCAATTTCTTTGCAGGAAAAGAAATCATCTCTCCAAAGGTTCTTTCTTTTTCTTGGCTTTCTAGAAATGACTTTACTTTTCAAGAAGATTTATAGTCACAAAGTCTTGGGAAATTTGTTCAATTAAAAGGAAAATACTACCTTGACTTAGTTAAGGTATTTTACTCAAATCTTTATTATGATGAAAACGGAAATTTGATTTCTGAGGTAAAAGGGACCAAGATTTGGATGAATGATTCAATCTTGGGTAAAATATGTTTTTGATCCATGTACAATTAGCGAGTTTTGTTTTTAGTCCCTATAAATTTTATTTTATTAAAGCGTCCTCCCAATTTTTTTTTGCAATTGGTCCCTCCCCTCAAATAGAGTGTGTCAAACGCTGACGTGGCACACTTTCTCTTTCCTACATGTATATTATTGTATTTTTGGCGGTTAGAAAATGACATACTCCAAATGCCACTAAATCCACTCCCTCTTTTCTCCTACCCCTTGCAACCCACCCCACCGTTTTCCCCACCCCTTCTCCCCTACTCTCTTCTCCCTCCAACCATGAAGACAATATCAGAAAAGAAGTACAAGAGAGGCTCGTTTCTCACGAAGTTTGCAAGGTCCAATCTTTCCTTAGAGGAAGCTTCGAGGTCCAAGTGCAATTCATCTATGGAAACTAGCAAGCAGCTAATACTGTTGTTACTAATACTGTTATCACTAGACTCATTCAAAATCGCCCTCGTGTTTTTCCTCAACTCCCTATCCCTCAAAAGTCGTTCAATGCGATCTGGTATGTGGTTATTAGAATTGTACTTGTTCCCTGGCATACGCTCCCTCTAGAAGCCTCCCCTGCATTTCAATTCAAATAGTACCTTAATCAATCAATATCTTAGGTAAATAAACGAAATTCGAATTTCCAAACATATTCAATTCAATTGCCAACAAAAATTCCCAAACATATTCATATTCAATATCAGGATGGGCTTGGGCCCAATGAGTTGGAGTTGGAGATTTCACGTTCATGAATGGAAAAGGAAAATTAAGCAAGCACAGAGCATTTAAAATATGAAGGCAATAAAACAAACACATTGCGCGAGAGAGAAAAATATATATAGTGAGGTGGCAATAATAGCCATCAGTATCCATGTGATGTAAATCGAGTGGTGTGGAAGAGTTTCAAATGCAAATTGAAGAATCACCTCGAAAAATAGTGGGTATTTGAAGCAAGAGGAGACAACTGTGTCCGCAAAAACTGGGGTCCTGGACTGATTCTGATTCTGTAATAAATCAATTTAAGCAAGAGGAAACCACTTCTTCTTCTGCTGTTGCTGCTTGCTAGTTTCCATAGATGAATTGCACTTGGACCTCGAAGCTTCCCCTAAGGAAAGATTGGACCTTGCAAACTTCGTGAGGAACGAGCCTCTCTTGCACTTCTTTGCTGGCATTGTCTTCATGGTTGGAGGGAGAAGAGAGTAGGGGAGAAGGGGTGGGGAAAACGGTGGGGTGGGTTGCAAGGGGTGGGGGAGAAGAGGGAGTGGATTTAGTGGCGTTTGGAGTATGTCATTTTCTGGCGGTCTTAGACGACCAGAAATACAATAATAGACATGTAGGAAAGAGAAAGTGTGACACGTCACCGTTTGACATACTCCATTTGAGGGGAGGGACCAATTGCAAAAAAAAATTTGGGAGGACGCTTTAATAAAAAAAATTTATAGGGACTAAAAGCAAAACTCATAATTTTATAGGGACCAAAAACATATTTTACCCTTCAATGTTTAAAGATATTGGGCCATAACTACGGGTGGAATTAGAATTAATTTGGATGAATTTAATAGGCTTGATATTGAATACAATAAGCTCAATTTGTATAAGTCTATGTTGGTGAATGCTAATGAATGGGAAGAAGTACAAGTTGTAAAAAGGACTGAAAAGAAGAAATCTATTTTTAATACTGGAGGGATGAATGTTAATGATAGATTGCTGCATTATACTTTAGCATAGATTGTAGCAGCTAGGGGGAGCAATCATGCCCAAGTTAGTGAAGAAGATATGATGATGGTTTGTGCTATTAAGAATGATATGAAATTAAATTGGATAGATGTGATTTGCAACACAATGATGAATACTAGAAGGCTAATTGACTATAAGTGTCCTTATGCTGCTTTCATATCAAAAGTTCTTGATCATTATGGTGTTGATACAAGTTCTGAATCAAGAGAAATAACAAGGGAAACACATGATATGAAAGATAGAGCAATGAAAATGAAGAATTTAGTAAAAACAGATCAAGGATGGTTGAATAAGGAAGAAGTAAACAATAAAGGAAACAATTCTGGAAATGCAAATGAAGATGAAGATACTGAAATGTCTGAACCTAAGCCGTTCATAGCCTTTGAACAAATGGTGCTCAACAAGCTTAATGAAGTTTCTGAAACTCAGAAGAGAGATTACCAAGAGATGAAGGACAGAGTTGAGGTGATCTCTGAAAAGCTAGATGAACTTCAAGTTCCGTTTCCAGACACTTAGGATGAGCTTCAGTTTCTTAGAATTTCATTTTAATTGTCTTTCATATTAGGTTGCATTTTCATTTGGATGATTGTAATATGAACAATGTTCACTTTGCTACTTTTATGATTTTGATCATGATTACTATGGTTTGGGTTTGCTGGATATTTTCATGTTCACTATGGTTAATGTTTGCTGATTTTTGTGACACTACAATTTGGAGATATATGATAGAATTGCAGTTTTCTCTGAGATTTTGGTTTTAATTTTCCAAAAGGGGGAGAATGAGAGTGAGAATATAGAATATAAAAGAGAATGATTGATGTATGATTGAATATGAAATATATTATTATGATTAGTATGATAAACACATATGCTATGTCTTATTCTATTTGTTATGCAAGTATTTTCAAAGTTCTTTTAGGAATGAAGAAATAGCAATTGCCTACGTGCCTACTATAATTGTTATTGAAAGTGTTTGGCGCATCAAAACCAAAAAAAGGGAGATTGTTGGACTTAAGCTACATCGGAAGGCACAAGTTGTTCCTCACGTCTCTCATGTATTAGTAGTTTTGGTTTTGTTATAGAAAGTAGATGCTTTATATTTCAATTCATTTTGCAGTGCCAAACAAGTTTCAATAGATGTGGCACATGTATTGTTTGTTTTTAGTCTTAGGCAATTTGTATGTGTTTGTTAATTGCTCTTTGATTTGTTTGTGATTATGTAAGTTGAGCTCATTATTGTGTTTTCAAGTTTGGACAGCTTGGTAGCTAAATTACTCAATCAAGTATTGATTTGCTACTGGTATAATCGATTACTTAAGTTGGTAATTGATCCCAAGTTGAATCAAAACAGAAAACTGCATGAATTCAAATTCAGGAACAAAATAATCGATTACCTGATATAGATAATCGATTACCACTGCACCTGGAAAAATATCAAAATTGGTGCGCACTGGTTTAATCGATTACCAAAGTCTGTAATCGATTACCTTTATTTCATATGAAGAGTTCCTTGAACAAAACGTTCTGGTTTAATCGATTATTCGAGGTGATAATCGATTACCACGGATTCTGCAGAAAAACTGGACGTTAGTAACTGTTTTCAAACTAATTCTCAACAAACTTTTGAATCTCTAACTAACTAAAAACTATTTTTATAAGTAAATTTCGAAAAAAAATTAGAAGAGGAGAGAATAGAAGAGTTGAATTGTGAAAAAGAATGAAAAACTCTTTTTAGAAACTCTCTCCAAGAAAGCTTATCATGTCTTGAAATTCTGCAAATTCTGAAGAACTCTCAAGTCAAGATGTTTAGACAATTGGAAGGAAGATTTTGATATACTCATGGAGTTTATCTGCACAAACAAGGTGTTATTGTTCTAAACTCAGTTTTCTTTAAATGTTTTTGATTTGTATTTTCTATTGAATAGGGTATTCATAGAGAATTGTATTGTGTGATATCTCAAGAACAGGGAGTTCATTGAGATTGTTTGTGAAATCTTGTGACGGGATGTCATGAGTAAGGTTGATGTTTGTTTGACGGGGTGTCATTGATAACATGCTCTTGTGGGGTGCAAGAGTCAAACCTTTATTTGTTTAGAAAGTCTTTCTTTAGGATTGAATGTGCATGATGTTTGTAATCAATTATCTAGTGAAAGCAGATTTAGTGGTGTGATAGATCTAAACTGGATGTAGGCCCCTTTTTATGGATGAACCAGTATAAATTACTGTGTAATCTTCTCTATCCCTATTCCATTTTGAATTAAGTTTCTTAGAATATAAACTTGAATCTTGATTTGCATAATTTCAGTGAACTGTTAAGTGTAATTGATTACTACTGTAATATTGAATTGAATATTGAAAATTGAATCATAAACCTTGAGTAATCAATCTTGGTAATCAATTACGCATTGTTTCCAAAATTGGTAATCAATTACGCACTATATCATAATTGGTAATCAATTACCATATGCAATTTCTTTGATCTGCTGCTCACAACATTTGATTTTAAACTCTGAAAATTGATCTTTTGAAAATCCAATTTGAAAGAATCTTGAATGTAGATTTGGAAGGGAAAAATGAGTTTTAATTTTTAATAAAGGAAAAAGTTTTTGTGAATCTATTCAACCCCCCTTCTAGATTCCCTCTGGGACCAACACCCTACCTCTACGCCCAAATTATCATGTCCAATATCACTTTGAGGAATACGAACAAAGGAACCAGAGGCCATCAAATTGCATTTGATTCCTCTAACAATGGAATCAGAGTCAGTATTACTAGAGGAGAAAACAACGTTAACAGGGGGCACCATAGATAATTCACCCATAATATTCTCAAACCAGCCCCGATGAAAGTTTCCCCAAGAATCCCAGAAGAACTAGATCACCCAGACATCATTCAAGGAAAAATCTAAAGAAGCGGAATGGTAGTTCGAAACTTAAAAGCAGATTACCTGGAAATACAAGAGGACTGGACACAAAGTGAAGGAAGGAGAAAGCAATAGTGATTCTCAGGAGAACACCTTCAAATGCAAAAACAATATATGGTGAAATAGATAGAAGAAACTGTAATGAAGTAGGCGAAAGGTTGTGAACACCAAGCGACACATCAGTTGAAGAAAAGAATGGACGAGATCGCCTCGGTGAAAACTCATCTAACAGTCCATATTCAAATGGAAGAAATTGTCAGCACCAAAACACACGAAAAAATCGCTCAAAAGGAACCTAGTTAAACCTGATCGACCGAGGTTATTCGTTTAGTATTACAAAGCTACTTTGCTTTTGACACCTTGTAGCTTGGGAGACTTATGTACCGTATTAGTTAGAAGTTCACCTTGGAAGGTTATTCATTCATTATTACAAAGCTAATTTGCTTTTAACACCTCGTAGCTTGGGAGGCTTATGTACCGTATCGGTTAGAAATTCACCCCAGTCTATCCAGTTCACATCGGTCGGTTCAAGGAAAGGGGTCCAGGTACATTGAACCTGTTTGTAAGAACCCAAATCCCAGACACAACAAATCATATCAATTAACATAATGACCGGGGGGCAGATTGAACTCAATAAGGAAAGTATTCAACATAGAAAACAAAATTCAAGGTGTTGACAATTCGGGAACCATAACCAGCGCATATTATAGGTCAACTGGCTACATGTATATAAAGGACTTTAGGAGACAAGCAGAGACAACACATTTCTTGACATTAGCTTTTTTGTTACTCTAATGAACCAGAATCTTATCTTGGTCTAATAGAGTAGGATTTAGGCTTTGTAAGAACAAAAACCCTATTGATTAGAATACAAATATAAATATGCCTATTTTAGGACTCCAATCTTTTAATAGGATGACTCTAGCTATTAAAGACTGTGATAATACAAAGTGCTTTATGTTTCAGGCCCACTTATGTTGATAGGTCTGCTGGCTTGTTTGTTACCCTATTTGTAGATCTTATTATGAAAACAGGTTCCTGAAAAGACTTGTGGGGTAGACAAGGTTTTTATACAGGTCAGACCAAACCTTAAAAAATAGTCTGTGATAAGTAATACGCTATGATCAAACTTAAAAATTAGGAGTTAGAATAGACTTAGGCCTCGCCTGACTAATATATTTTTTGTTAAAATAATACAAAACTAATTGACACAATTTTTTTTTTATCAAATTAACCATTCTAATATATTTTTTAAATTTATGAATAATACAAACAGATTCCATTTTATTTATTTTTCGACTAAGCTCAAGCACAATTTGGTTTGGTATGTTGAATTACTTGATTTCGTTTATTTACTCCATCTAATCTTAAATATAATCAAAAGTTAACTAATTCACACTAATTAACGATATTAGTTAACTTCATCAAATTTTCTTAAACTCATAAAAAATAATTTACATTTTATAAACTATTCTTTTTAATATTTATTATAAAATAAATTATTAAAAATAAATTTAAATTAAGTAAGGGGATTTTTGGGATGCTATCATTTAATTAATAATAAAAGCTAAAACAATTTATATATATCCCCCACAAGCAACAAGCCTGACTATTGACTAATGCAGAGTAAACCCTCAAAATGGTCCCTGAAAGATATGGGGTCGGTCACATTGGTCCTTGAAAGATAATAAATTGTAAAAACGTCCCTGAGAGATAGTAACGTCAATCAATTAGGTCCTTCTATTAACTCCCATTTGTTAAAGTTAACAGAATTGTAAGTAAATCCTCAAAATGGTCCCTGAAAGATATGAGGTTTGGTCACATTGATCCCTGAAAGATAATAAATTATAAAAACGTCCCTAAGAAATAATAACATCATTTATAAACCCTCAAAATGGTCCCTGAAAGATATGGGGTCTATCACATTGGTCCCTGAAAGATAATAAATTATAAAAACGTCCCTGAGAAATAATAACATTATTTATTATGCTTTCTTTTTCTGCGTTGATTTCGTTTCATTCCCAAATATTGTTGGTCGACCACCCAATGCATGCATATGTTTCTACTATAATGCTCTAAACACCTCTGGTATGTGTCTGCTATTATTGGTTTTCTCTCCCTTGGCTAATGTATCATGAACTCCAAGTCCTTTGGTTTCCTCTTTCACTAGAAGCTCACGCATTGCATCCTCTTCCTCTGTAGTCTAAGAATAAAAAGAAACTCCAAAACCTTTAAGGACAAAGAAAGTGCATGAGCCAAATCATCATCTTCTTGTTGAAGATGACTTTGAGGAAGCCCACCATCAAATGAATCCTGAAATAATATTCCGTTGAAGGAGGGGAAAACTTTAGAAAGCATAGAGAAATAGAAGTAAAAATGACATGGTAAGAAAGAGTAAAAGCAAAAACTTCACACATGAGCTGGATTCACAATTCACAATTCCCTGAAATTTCTCAATCATAGGAAATGGACAATCTATCCAAAGCATCAAGCATGTGCCTCTCATTGTAGGTCTCTTATCAGGGCTGTTACGGACACAAGCCATCACAATTTTCAAAACTGCAATTATCTCTTCTTCCTTATCAGCATCTTTAGCCAAGTATGGGTCTAATACGTCTGAGAGTGGCTTCTTCTCCTCAATGTAGAACTGAATCCATTGAACAATGTCCATTTCTGAGTTGCCCACTTGGATAATGGGTAATCGCCTTGTGATCATTTCTAACAAAATCACACCATATGAATAAACATCTCATTTTTGTGATAGCTTCACCACTTTCAGTGCTTCTGGAGCCTGATAACCATTTCCCAAAATATTAGTTGCAACTTCAGTGGACAAGGTCTTTTGTCTCTCTTGGAGTTTCTCTACAGCCACTTAGTTGGATTGCAAGGTTGGGGTTCCCCCATCAATATTTGCAAGACGCCCAAGTCCAAAATCAGAGATGTAGGGTGTCATGTTATGTCCAACAAGTATGTTACTTGGCTTGAGATCTCCAATAACATTTTTTGGGCTAAATTCATGCAGATAGACCAATCCTTTTGCAGTTCCTTTCATGATTTTCAATCGATAGGACCATGATAGTGGAGTAAATGTCATTAGTCCAGCCTTTCCAGAAATGGTGGGGCATGACTCGTATTTGGGAATGAAACGAAATCAACGAGTAAAAAGAAAGCATAAAAATGATGTTATTATTTTTTCAGGAACGTTTTTACAATTTATTATCTTTCAGGGACCAATGTGATCGACCCCACATCTTTCAGGGACCATTTTGAGAGTTTATAAATGATGTTATTATTTCTCAGGGACGTTTTTACATTTTATTATCTTTCAGGACCAATGTGACCAAACCTCATATCTTTCAGGGACCATTTTGAGGATTTACTTGCAGTTCTGTTAACTTTAACGGAGGGGAGTTAACAGAAGGACCTAATTGACTGACGTTACTATCTCTCATGGATGTTTTTACAATTTATTATCTTTCAGGAACGAATGTGACCGATTCCATATCTTTTAGGAACCATTTCGAGAGTTTACTCTACTATTGCACGTGGATTGTGGATGCAGTAACTAAAATGCGAGTTTGAAGATATTTATTATTTATAAGCTCAAATTGTTTGTGTGCTGTCATGTTTCGTTGGAGATCACTTGAAGACAGTTTCACTTTCACCGTTGATGAAGGAAAACACAAATGCATCACCCCCTAAGATTTCGGATCGCAGTGGGCCCGACACAAGAGTGTCAGCTAATATTTGAGGTTTAAAAACCACAACGTGGACTGCTTATGGGCCCACGACTGTTTTCAAAATAATACTAAAAAACAAACTATAGAGACAAAATAATTGGAATTCCTCTGTTCCGTACTCCTATGTGGCCACATCCACTGCCATTAAAAATATCAGTTTGACTGTTCAAGACGAAACTAACCTCTTGCCGGTCCACTAACATCCCGTTGGTAAGTCATAAGTTTGAAAAAGTGTATAGTATGGAAATCTTAATTATTGGACGTGCAAACATCATTTTAGTTTAAAGGAAAATGTAAAATGAGTGATTTAAGAGTACTTAGTTAAAAAATTTAAAATAGAAAACATTTATTTAAAAGTGTAATTTATTTTTATTACATGTGGGGTTCTATTCCCGAGCAAATTAAACTAAAGTAGCTAGTACTCCTATGATAAAAAGACATACACCAAGAAGTTTTAAAATAAACGATTTTAATTTTTTCATACTATTTTTTAACATTTTCTTTTACAATCATTTATCTTTTTATTTCTATTTTTTATGTCATATCACCGCATCTCTCATTTTTTTTCCTCTTTTTTCCACATCTCTTTACTGGATGTGTGAGAAAAATATATATTGTTTAATATTTATGCAACATAAGATGAATGATGTGATTGAAAAAGATAAAAGGACAAAATTAATAATATAAAAAGTGTTGTATAATATATTTTTGGTGCAAGATCGCAATTATCAGCTATAAAAGACAATCATGTTCGAGTCAAGACCATTGATTAACTTGAAACAACCCCTTACCAGTCGATCCACAATAAAGGTTGTATAATATGATAAGGTTAAAGGTGGAATATGTGTGATTCCCCTCACACAAGCAATGATAAACCCTTATACTCTAGCTATATAGTTTCTCACCCTCTCACAAGCAACGATAAACCCTTATAGCTAAGAGTTTCGATGACTTTTTGTAAGTGTTCAAAAATACTTAATCCGACCCTTAATGTTTATTTCCTTAATCAAAATTAGACATTATGAGATATTTACAAATAATCATCAAAATAATCTTTTATTAATTACACATTTCTAAGAATTTTTTAGATTTAAAGTTTTAAAATAATGCTTGTACTTTTTATATTTTTTGTTATCAGTAAAATAATCGTCTATTACTTAATTTTTTTATCAATACTTTTAAATTTATTTTTTCTATATTTCATTAATAATTACAATTAAAATATTAAAAATTGTTGCACACAAATTTAGATCATTATTCAATATAAAACAAGTAACCAAAAAAGTTAAATGTAAAACAAAAGCATGTAAATTATTTATTGACTTTATTGATAAGGTATACGCGAATATCAGTCAATTAGACACGAAAAAAACGTATAATATGTTAAATATGCATGGAAATTAATTTATTATTATGTAAAATATGTAGATATCACTTTTTATTTTGTAGATCAAGTAAATATTATGCTTCAAAAGGAAATGACAGCAAAATATAAAAATATAGAGATCGCAAAATAAAGACAGCAAACAAATTAATTCATTTGTTTTCTTTGGCGCAACTAATGCTATATCAATTTGACTTGAAGACTAACGAGTGGTTGATTCAACTTATATATGATACGTGGAAGATATATGTAATTAAGTGGTTCATACTAAAGATCATATGCCTTGGAGGAATCATTCTTGTATAGATTTAGTTCGTTTGTTCAGGTTTAGAAAAAAAATATTTTTAGAGATTTTAAATAAAGTTAAAGTTATTTTTTTTGTTATAGTTATAATTTTTATTTTAAAACTAAAGTTTTATAATTACAATTTTTTCAATCCATTCAATTTCTAAGAAAAATAAAAACTTGATTTTTTTAAGATTTTAATTTTTAAAAAAAGTTTAAACTTTAAACAAACAAACTATTTTTTAAAATTATTTAAAAAACAAACTATTTTATGAAAACAGCTTAACTAAACATATTCATTCAAACATTTACAATTTATTTATAGACTTTGACGAGGACTCAATGAACAATTGAAAAATTATATAATAAGACTAACGTATTATATATTATATTATCTATAAATATTATGAAAAGTTTGTAAGAAATAAAATTTATGCAAAACATATCTTTATGATTATACCTCTTTCACTTTCACTATTGGTATTTTTTTTGTCATTATTTAGCATTTTTAGTGACAAACTTATTTTATATTTTGGTAAAATTAATTTTGAAATAATTAATATTAAAAGAAATGGTTTTGAAAAAAATAAGTTTACAAATTTTGATTTGTATTTGAGAATGATACTCCATCTGTCCCTTATTACAAGACTCTTCCAACAGTTTCACATTAATTAAGAAAAATTGGTTAATGCTTGATCTTTTAGAAAAAAATTAAAGCATTCAAAATATACCACTATTTAAAAGTCACTTTATTTCAGAGACATTAATTTTTACATTGTGTAAGACTCCAAAAGTCACTTTCCAATGATGTAGTTGAGTATGTGGGTAAAACTTAATTAATTATTCATAATCATCAATATATGAGGAATTAAAAAAAGTTGAATATTAATGAATGACAAATATAAAAAAATAATTAATTTATCTAAAAGTCTGCAAAGGTTCTTATATTAAGGAACACTCAATTCTTTTAGAAGGGATCTTATAATAGAGACGTAAGGAGTATTTTGAAAGTGAATTAAAAAATTAATTTCATTTAAACTATAAAAATAAAATAGGTTTGTGTAATTTCAATTAATATAATTCGTATTTTTTTTTTCATTACAAAACTTTACACTTTACTTACCAAACAATTCTTTTTTTCTACAAAATTTAACCAAACAAAAAATATCTCCCTCGACCTGTCCTTTGTTTGGTTCTCACGTGACTGCATAACATTCAGGAACAATGATGATTTGACCGTCCTTTACATGCGTGTCGACCCAGGCTGTGTCTTGCTGGCATGAATTTCGTTATTTGGCTTACACCAAGGGTGGCATTAAAGAGTTATTAATGGAGTTTGGGTGCAACATAAATAGTTAGGGTAGATGGAAATCTGGATACAAGGACAAGGGACTCTTTTTATAGGCTGTTATTAATTACTCCACGGAAAGTTCTTTAGGATATTTAAGTATCTTTGATTTAAAAATATGAATATGTGACTCTTTTTATAGTTTGTTACTCCATGGAAAGTTTTTAAGATTTAAGTATCTTTTATTTAGTATTGAAATGCAATAATTAATCCACTTCAAAATGTTACAAATATTTGTAGTGAGAGACGTAAATTTAAATTTAGTTATTTTTAAATATCAAACTAAAAATGCGCATATAGTGGTTGGGTCAATAATTAGCTTTCTTTGATGCAAATTTATATATTTTATAGTGTTTTTTTTTATTTTGAGTTTTCTCGAAATTATGGTTTTAACAAAAAAAAAAACTATAAGACATAATTTTTGTTAAAATTTGAATTTACTTTTCAAATGTAAAGCAAAAACATACACTTAGAATATATATATATATATATATATATATTTGGCCAATATAATATGAGTTTTAAGTTATACCCCCTCCATACTTGAATATAAGAAAAAAAACTTACATTTGGTGAACTAAAATATAAGCAAATCTTAACTAATTTTATCTTATTTAATGAGATAAACCCAAAATGCCCTTTGATTTTACTTTCCAACCCACTTTATTTAATGAATCATGTGCCAATAAAAAGAGAGTATGTCTACTTGAAACAATTTTCAAAAAAATTGAATGTAGGGTAATTTAAGCAATGCAAGTACTTTTTACATGATATCAAGAAAATTTAATGAATTTAACTAACTTTCTTAATACTTGTAAATTTAATTATTTTTGCTTATATTTAAGTTCGGAATAGTAACTTATAAGACACCTAACTATGGTCGTGATGCACTAAGGTTGTCCAGGATGGTAATCGGGTTGAAGGTCTCTCTAAGGGTAATTTCAAGTGATTAGAAAGGATTTTCATTGGTAGAGATGAGGGGACATGTGAAGAAACACTACAATGTTTAAGTTAGTGAAAGATTGAGCATAATATAAGTAGAGAGAGAAACATTCAACCTTTTGTGGAAAAGGATATTTATAAACGTATAGGGTTATTAGCTATAAATGGAGGTGGGAAAACCTTTTATTAGGTCAGTTCTACCTAATTGCTTTGTGGATATCCTTATAGATAGGGGTGTTCATATCAATCCAATCTAATGTAAACTGCATAAACCAAACTGAAAAATCGAAAATCGAAATCTAAAAAATCAAAAACCACAAAAATTGATTTTTTTATTGGATTGGATTGGTTTTCGGATCCTATGTTAAAAATTGATCCAATCCAAACCGAACTTATATATGCATATATTACTACTTATAAAATTATCATGTATTTATACTTGTATACATATATATTTATAAAATTATTTATACCAAAATACTTTTTATGATTTTATTATATATTATCATGTTAATATTTCTATAAATATATCAATTTAAAATTAATTTTAAATTAGTTTTCATGTCTCATGTTCTTCTTATATAATTTTATATTGATTTTAATAAATATAAGTTCCAATAATTTTTTTTACTATTATTATAATTCATAATTTTATCACTTTTATATAATATATTGTTTTTTTAAAAGTTGAAAACTGATTCAATCCAATCCAATTTAAATTTGATCGAATTTGAAAAATTATCAAAATCAATCGGAAAGATGAAATGATAAAACCGGGCGTAAGGATTGGATCGAATGATTTTTTACCTCAAAATCGATCCAAACCAAACCACAAACACCCCTATTTATAATTATAGGTAGGTGGTGAGGTGAGATGTGAGTCTTGGATCCATAGGACTAGCATGAGATGTGGTGTATTGGGCGCTCGTTCAGGTTCATGGCTAAGGGGGTTGAGCTCAAATACCACGATATTCTGGTCAGGAGGTGTGGTATCCTGATTGAAATAAGTAGAATCCCAAACGAGATGAGACAGGTCTCAACACCCAAATGAAAAAGTAATAAATTGTATTTTGGCGCAAACTTATATATTTGAGTATTTAAAATAAAAAACCAAACACATACCGCATAGTTTTCAGACACTTGGGTATATTTACAAAAAAAAAAGAAAAAAAATTGTGAATGAAAGTTAAAAATCTTAAACTAGTAAATATTTATGCAATGTATCATGTGTATGGTATTTTCTAAATTAAAAAATGAATTAAAAGAAATATATTTAAAATTATAAAAAATAAGCATATATATAAATTAGAAATATAAAAAATTTAGATGAAAAATGTTATGAAAATATTGTGTGGTAAGATATATCATTACTTGTGTTTGATAATTTGATTGATGTGGTAAAAATAAAATATATGAACTCTAAATTTATACCTGTAGAAAGTTGACATTGATTATTAAAAAAAATCATGATTGACTAAATTTAAATAATATTTTTTTATGAATTTGATAAAATTTAAAAATATTTTTTTTATTGATAAAAAATAAAAAATGAAAAAATATATATTATCCATTTATACACATAATGTAATTAATTTTTTATTATTTAGGAAGTCTTATTCTCAACTCTTAATACTAATATTGTCAAAACCGAAAAAGAAAAGTATTTATTATACTTTCATATTTTCAATGTAATAAATTCTTTATTTTTAATAAAAATTTTCTATTTTTTATTAAAAAAACTTTCTATTTTAAACGTTTTTATTCTTAGTACTAGCAATTAATGTTATCAGCATTGATAAAAAAAATAAAACTTTACGAAGAAAAAATCTAGTAAAACATTGAGAAAAATATATTAAATTAGGAAAAATTCTCACGGCTAAGAGTGAAGATCTAAGAGTAATATGATTTGATATTTAACAATAATTTCAAAATGAAATAAATGAGTCAACAACAATTTTATACTAATAGATATTTGTATTTATCAAGTGATCATTAATGATACTTAAGAAATGTAACGTTTAAATTTAAAGCCTGCTTTTATTAAGCATCCACATATTACAAATATTTTATGATAGAACTTGAGCATGAAAATAGGAACTCAATTATTTATTTTTATTAGTTTAATGCTTAAATATAAATTTGGTATTGATTAATCAATGTAATTATAATATTGGTTTTTCGAATATGTGTAATATTATACAAAATAATAAATCAAAAGTGGAAACATTTTATTAAAAAATGTAATATTTTATTAATGTATTGAATGTTATGATAATTGTAATTTTTAATAAAATCTTTTTACTTTTGATTTATTATCTCGTGTAATATTTATAATGCAGAAAACTGTTATAATTATCTTATTATATTATTTCCTAAATTTTATTAGTAAAAAGCTATATTCTTTCCTATAAGTTTTTACACATCATCTCAAAGGAAGATTAATTATCGCTTAGATTATTAAAATTATGCACAATTAATTAAGTTTTCTTCTCATTGAACAAAAAAAAACTGTTATATTTTACTAAATTGTTAAACTCATACATCTCATAGGCATATGCGCGCGCGCATATATATATATAAAGAGAATGGAGCATCATTTGTTATTTTTTATGTAGAAATATTTATGCATTTAACTTATTTTTATATACATTAAATAGGTTATCTCTATTAAAATTTGTAAGTACTCTAAAAAGAAGGATAATTACAAAATCTGAGAGGATTCATTTGTATACACAAATTTATCAAAAGGAACTAAGTACAGCTTGAAGAATTAATCTCACAGCAATTAATACATACACAAATATCTTAACACTAATAAAATACCATGAAATTTAATATTTCAGGCACATGAATCTACTTAAAATTTAATTGACTCCAGTCCATTATGCCTTTCCATGTGACCCTGTAGTCAAGTTCTGCACACCTTAGCACGTTGGAATGCATAGCATGAATGAATTTTGAATGTATAACATTACTCTGTATAACGTTACTCACTTATAATAAGATTGAAATGAAATATAATTAGATTTTTTTTTGCCATCATAAGTGTTCTTACTAAGCTAATATCTTAAAAAAAGTAGTTGTCGGGCAGATCCTTAAGATTTTGGTGATTTTATAAAAATAAAAGAAATGAAAAGGACAAATTTGTCACTGGGCAACTATTATGATTTATGACAGGTCTGCTAGGCGACAAACGAGGAGGTCGGCAACTGTCGGCCGGTGAACCAGGAGAGAGAGATAAACAACATTAATTTCATTCTTAAAAGCCAAAATTTGTCCCTCAGTTATTTTTAATCTCCTAATAATTAATTAAACTAACCCCATTCTTAATGAAGTTTCTCAAAGGCTTTTTTAGAATTTACCCTCTCACACACACACCACCACACCATTGCAAAGCGAAGGGGGAGTAACCAAATCTGCCATCTCCCTCCTTCTCATTTTCTCTTTGTCCCCTCTGTCCTCCTCCGAACAATTCGTTGTTCGGTTTCAACCTCAATGCCTTTCTGTCTCCGAAACCCAAAACTCACAGATCTTCCCCAACTTCAATTTTTACGATTTTTAGAAGTTCCATTCTCGTGAAGCCACCCTTAATATCATGATATGATTGCGTTTCTTCTCTCTTTCTCTTCTGCTGGTACGTTCCAAACCCTAACTAGCCCCTCAATGCATCCCTTACGCTCTTCGTTTCATGATTCCCCTTTCCTTTGCTTCTGAATCAGATTTCCTTCCTTTGAAGGAAAAAAAATTAATAATAATAATGTTAATGTACTTTTTCAATTTTGGTGATTCCTCGGTTAGATGGCAATTATGTTTTTGTATTTTGTTGGAACCATGAAGCTATTAAATAGAAATGTGTTGATTAATTTCGCTCATTCTGAACTCGTTTTCATTAGCGTTGCGTGCCTCCTTCAATGGAAAAAATGTCCAAATTGATTTGCTTACGTTTTCCACTTTTGTGTTAATCTTTGGTTAAACGGTCTATTATGAAACTTTAGCTTTTTTTGCTGATGTCATTAAGACAAATCCTTTTCTCCTGGATGTTATTTTTTTTAATCATTCCTGTGGTCTATTTGGATGGAGAGAAATTGTTCAAAACAATCAACAGAAAGTGATAGTTATTTGTTTATTTAAAATTTTAGGGCATAGCAAATCTAATGCCTACCCGACTTGATTATCTTGGTTTTGGTTAGATGACACCTTTTTTTTTAAAAAAAAAAAAAAATTTGTGCTCGCTGCATAGATAGAATATTTATAACTAACAACCGGTTTTTTATATTTTATATAAGTAAGATAACATGAGATTTTGTGTTTTGCTTTGCATATCCCTTGATTGTTATAAAGATAAGTTACAAAATTATGGTTAATATGTTCAACCTGCTACTTTTGTAGGGTTAATGAAACTAAAATTGTAAATGTTTTGTTGCTTGCAGCGGCCAGCGGCATTAGCTTCCCCCTGCTATAATAACTTGATACAGTTGAGATCATATAGCACCTAAGTTTGCACAGTGGATGTGAATAATGGATGTTGCTGAGGTTGAAGAAAATTTGTTTGCAGCCAGTGATGCAAAGGTATGATGATATATCTTTAATTATTGTGAGAGCTGTTTTGGAATTCTAATGCTTTACGTATAGTAAATTAGTACTGTGTACTAAAAAAGAAAGGGCTTAGAAAATGCAAAGTCCTTAATCCTTATGCCAAGGAGTGAATATTTTGCATTCTTCTTTTTTATAAGTTTTTTTTTTTTCTTTTCTGGCCATTGTTTCACATTAGTTTTTTTTTTTTCTTTTCTTTTAGGGAGTGAATCCTCTGAATGTAATCTATTATCTAACCAATATATATCTGTTTTCTTATGCAGTTACATGGAGAAATGTGCAAGGATCTTTCTGCAATATATTGCAAAATATTGTCTATATTTCCTTGTTTAGAAGCAGCTAGGCCTAGGAGCAAATCTGGAATTCAGGCATTATGTTCATTGCATGTAGCCTTAGAGAAGGCGAAGAATGTTCTTCAACACTGCTCAGAGTGTAGCAAACTTTACTTGGTATGATTTATTGTCTGGTTTTACTTTTATTTTTATATTTATGTTTTTGCTGGCTGATGAGGTTATTTAATCTGAAATACATTTTGTAGAGTATCTTACATATAACTTCACTTACAATGCAGGCTATAACTGGGGATGCCGTTCTTCTAAAATTTGAGAAGGCTAAATGTGCTCTTATAGATAGTCTTAAGCTGGTGGAAGATATTGTTCCTCAATCTATTGGGTGTCAGGTGATAAATTTCAACAATATGGCTTTATAGTTCTCTTTTTCATGTTTGAATTTCCTTTTTCTTTGATTCTAGGTTCATGATCCTATTCAGTTATGTGAAGGATCTTCCTCAGCCTTGCTAATTGTTTTTTTGAATATTTGGGCAAGGGGGAGCCTATTTTATATGTTTGATATATTCTTTCCAAACTAATTGAATGCTGCCTCATTTTGCAATATTCTGGATTTAGCTTTCTTTACACTGATTCTTGTATGATATGAAAAAATAATACTTTTTTCTTGTCATTGTCAGTGTTTAACTTGTTCAGAGTTTGATTTTTTCTCCCCTGTGAATGGTATCTGTTCAGATTGATGAAATTGTCAATGAACTTGCTAGTATGGCATTTGCACTTGACCCATCAGAGAAGCAAGTCGGGGATGATTTAATTGCATTGCTTCAGCAGGGGAGAAAGTTTAATGACTCTAATGACAATAATGAACTTGAGTGTTTTCATCTAGCTGCTACTAGACTTGGAATCACATCTTCGAGAGCAGCTCTTACTGAACGAAGAGCTCTAAAAAAACTCATTGAAAGAGCTCGAGCTGAGGAAGACAAGCGGAAGGAATCAATTATTGCATATCTTTTTCACCTCATGAGGAAATACTCGAAGTTATTTAGAAGTGAGTTCTCTGATGATAATGATTCTCAGGGTTCTCAACCTTGTTCTCCCACTGTTCATAGATCTCTTGAGGACTTTGTTCCTGGTGGTCATTGTCAGGCCTTCGATAGACAGCTTTCAAAGCTTAGTTCCTTTAATTTCAAGCCAAATAATAGGAGATCAGGGCAGATGCCCCTTCCACCTGAAGAGTTAAGGTGTCCGATATCCCTGCAGCTTATGAGTGATCCTGTAATAATTGCTTCTGGGCAAACATATGAAAGGTTATGTATAGAAAAATGGTTCAGTGATGGGCACAACACCTGCCCAAAGACTCAACAGAAACTTGATCATCTTAATTTGACTCCTAATTACAGTGTTAAGGGTCTTGTGGCTAGTTGGTGTGAACAGAATGGAATTCCTATTCCTGAAGGTCCTCCTGAATCTCTTGATTTCAACTACTGGAGATTGGCATTATCAGATTCTGAATCCACAAATTCAAGATCTGTAAACAGTGTCAACTCTTGCAAATTAAAGGGTGTCAAAGTTGTTCCTCTAGAAGAGAGTGGTATCTCAGAGCAAACTGGGGGGAATGCAGCTGAAAGTTTGTCAGGACAAGAGGAAGACAATGAGCAGTATTTTAGTTTTCTGAAAGTATTGACTGAAGTGAATAATTGGAAGAGGAAGTGTAAAGTGGTAGAACGTTTAAGGCTGCTACTGCGGGATGATGAGGAAGCCAGGATTTTTATGGGGGCTAATGGATTTGTTGAAGCACTTATGCAGTTTCTGCAATCAGCTGTGCGTGAAGGGAATGTGATGGCTCAGGAAAGTGGAGCTATGGCTCTGTTCAACCTGGCTGTGAATAACAACAGGTGTGTTTTAACGTTTCTAGATTTGAACAATAATGTAAAACTGCGTACATATGATTACAAAATTAAAACAGTTATTGTTATTTGTTATTACTATCTAACAGCATGATCGCTTGTTATCTTCTAAAAAATCTTCAATATCAAAATGATATGGTTCTGGTCATCCTCAAGCTCTTAAAAAGCCTTGGCATATATCAGCTGCTGCTGTTCTTGAGTTTCCTCCTGTATTTCAGAAAAAAGACAATGACATTGTTCCTGCAATTCATCTAAACTTCATTTGAAAAATAACTTACCATTTTTTTATTTTGGTTTATATAAGCATCTGTTATGATGCATCCCCAAAAGAAAGGTGCTGACAGGAAAAAAAAAGACAGAGAAGACGTACATAGTGCACAAGTGGATGTTGAAAATTACTGTCACATGTTGAATTACAACCTTTAGTTAGTTACGATGTTCCATAGGCAAACAGAGCTGAATTTTGTTGAAGAATCATTGAATTAATGTTTCATTAATTCTTTCTGAATTGGCATAATGATTGCTTTTTTCTTTCTTTTCTTTGTTGCAAATCATTAACATGCTTGATCCTTTTATTTTTCAACAGAAATAAGGAAATTATGATATCAGCAGGAATTTTATCCTTGTTGGAGGGAATGATTTCAGACACAAGTTCATATGGTTGTGCAACCGCCCTGTATCTGAACCTTTCTTGCCTTGAAGAAGCCAAGCAGATCATTGGCACGAGTCCTCAGGCTGTCCAGTTCCTAATCCAGATTCTTCAAGCTAAAACTGAAGTCCAGTGCAAGCTAGATTCCCTCCATGCCCTCTATAATCTTTCTACTGTGCCCCCCAACATTCCAAACCTCCTTTCATGTGGCATCATTAATGGCCTACAATCCCTTCTTGTAGGCCAGGATGATTGCATGTGGATAGAAAAATGCATAGCTGTTTTGATAAATTTAGCTGTTTCCCAAGTGGGAAGAGAGGAAATTATGTTGACTCCTGGACTCATAGGCGCATTGGCTTCGATACTGGACACCGGTGAGCTCCTAGAGCAGGAGCAAGCTGTCTCTTGTCTCCTAATTTTATGTAACAGGAGTGAGAAGTGTTGTGAGATGGTCCTGCAAGAAGGGGTTATACCTGCATTGGTGTCAATATCAGTAAATGGAACATCAAGAGGAAGAGAAAAAGCTCAGAAACTCTTGATGCTCTTCCGAGAGCAGCGACAGCGAGAACGGGACCAATCACCGGCTAAGACAATTCAATGCCAGCCTGAAACTAGTGATTTGTCCAAGCCTCCTCCTGAAACAAAACCTCTATGTAAAACAACATCTAGAAAAAAGGTGGGGAAAGCTTTTAGCTTTCTCTGGAAAAGCAAGAGCTATTCTGTTTACCAGTGTTAAGTTCCATGTAAATGTTTGATTCTTAACTTTTCTGGTCCTGCTTTTTATCCTCCTCTCACTCATGTCCCATGGGTGATGCTTACTTTTTGGTTTCCAAAGCGGAGATGTACAGGCATGTGTAATTTATGGATTTTTTGGGTCACTTAATTTAAAATATTTTAAAAGTAAATAATTTTATATATCATAAATTCTTATAAAATTATATTATTTTATTAATTGAAATATATAATATTTAAAATATATTAAATTAGTACTGGATTTGTAATGGTTTAAACATGATTGAATCAATATACTGTGATGTGAATAAGGGTTTTTACTAGTTTAATTATCAGTTCAATTTTTAAATCATTGTCCAGCACATTTCAATTTCCTGGGCAGTTTCAACGTTCAACGTGAAGGTGAAAGCGTTGTTTCCGGCCCGTGTTTCTCAGCTGGGAGTGCGCCAGCGGCAAGTTATCTGTTGATTTTGATCTTTCTAACGATAAACATAAATTGATTGTTTCTCCTTTTATTAGAATGATGATGAGACTTAAGATTAGACCCAAAGCCTAAGAATACGTGTAGTAAAGCTTTTTTGTTTTCGGCCGTAATACAAAATACAAATAGCCCAAAACACTCATCAGTCATCACTGCCAGGGGCAGAGTATATTAAAGGTAAAATATGTATGACTTCAGTTTTAATTTTTAAAAATTAATATTTTAATTTATATCCTTTCTAAATTTAAAATTTTGAAAAATATTTTTGTTGATGATATGTTAAGTTAAACAATTGTCATATGTAGTTATGTTTTTATTTTCTGAAAATATAGTTAAATTTAATTTTGGTTCCTTACCTATTTTTTTTTTTTTGTTTTAGTTCTCTATCTTTTGAAACCACATGTTTTTAGTACTCGTCGTCAGTTATGATCTACGAAGAAATAACGTAGCAATATTTCTTGTTGATTTTATATGAATTGTCCTTTAAATTTTAAATTTTGTAGGAAATTTTTTTGTAGATTTTAAATTTTGTAAAAAAAATTCCTGTGATTTTTTAGGATAAAACAGTGAAATTTCACAATAATATTTTTATGTAAAATATTGATGATTCTTTTTTATTGAAAATTTATTGCACGAGAAAAAATAACAAAAAATTTCTTGTGAATTTTTATCCTCACACCCCATAAACAAGTACAGAAAATAAAAGAAGCAATATACCAATTTCTAAAGTCCTAGACTAAGCACTAGATTAAGGCTGTGTTTGGATTGGCGTTCCGCTGACTTGAACGTGCGTATTCATCATTCAGACGTGAGTTAACTCTTTGTTTGGTTAAGCTTTTCTGATGTGAGTTTAAAAGAGAACGTGAGTTTACTCAGATGCTACATTTTCAAGCTTCTACGTTTTTTAATACGCGATTCAAGCTACTACATTTTCCAAGCTTCTCCATTTTCATTTTTAGCCTTCATGTTCACCAAAGCTTGAATCGCATTCTGAGTGGGCGAGCGAGCAACATGTTGCTATAGTTCTTACTCGATTTCATTGTTGTGGGCTTGCTGAAGTAGCTCGGTGTGATCGTTTTTGGGGGAAGAAGTGAAGGCATAAAGGGCGAAAAGGTTGGTGATGATAACACAAAAGATCATGAGAGTGTTAACTGGTGAAGAACACAGAGTTGTTCTCTTGAATCTAGTTGTTCCCCTGTTTTCAAACAAACAGAACCCATCTTGGTCCTATCACAAAATAGAAACTCAAGCTCTTGGAAGGAACCAGCAACTGCAACCTTTTTGCTTTTCATCGTATGTGTAGTGAAGCTGATACAAAGCGTTTTGAGATAAACACATCAAGTGTAAAAGGCTCAAAGTGATGCAGTGGTCTACTTGGTTGATGCTTATGACAAGGAAAGATTTGTTGAGTGTGAAAAAGAGTTGGATGCTCTCCTCTTTGATGAGTCTTTGACTATTCTCATGTGCAGTAGGAAAATGGTTACAGAGATGGTTTCAAATGTTTCACAGAATATATAAAGCAAGTGCTTAACATATACATGGTGATTCTATAAATGATGCCAATTATCAGGAAAAATGATCTCAATCTGAACTAAATTTTGTTACTACAAATAATAATTTTGCTTAAAATATCTTTATTTTATTAGTATTAATATCAAATATATACTTAATATAAAAAATGGAAATCTATGTAATAAATAAAAGCATGTCCTTTTTAGTAATTATATCTCCAAACTTAATTAAAAAAATATCATCCAAACAACATTTACTTTCTTAAACTCACGTTTGCAATAAATTATCCAAACATAAAATCATGTTTATACAAACTCAAGTAGGGATGTCAATGGGTACCCTCTGGGCAGGGTACCATAGTGCCCGTCCCCTGTCCTCGCGTTTTCAAAAAAAGCCCGTATCCGCGCGGGAAGTAACTTTAGTGCCCGTCCTCATACCCCGCTGGGCACCTATATGCCCGTACCCGCGCCCGTTACCCGCACTTTTATTAAGTAAAAAATTAACAACTTACTAAAAAATATTAATTTAGGAAAACTATATCCCAATTAAAAAAGTTACTCGAAGATCGTCTAAACTTTAAATATCAGTGATACAACATTTTAATTACACTGAAACACAATATGTTAATGTTCTAAAACACAACAAATGATCTAAAGTTCAAAATTTTTATTAAATATTACAATATACTTTGACGTTACACTATTTTATAAACTTGAATATCATGTGTTAGAATTCTTCAAGATCTACAAAAAATTATTATTAATATTAATTAGTCATATATTATAAAGTAAAAAAAACACAAATAGATAGTTATGAAAATATATTTTTAATTTGTAATATATTATATATATCAATTTTAAAAATATGCATAAATATGTTAGATATTTTAATAAAATTTGTACATCGTTGGATTTAGGAGCATTCTAGGCCCCTTTTGTATCAAGTATAAAGGCCCGATTCTCGCCCCATTATACTTTGGGGACTGTACGTCGTTGGTCCTGGAGGGTTTTTAAGAACGTTCAAAAAGAGCGCCTTTTATCTTCAGAAAAGCTAACTGTTATTCGAATTTGAATAAAAGATATTCCCTTATCCACAAAAAGGGATTCCGTTAAAAAGATAACAAAACAAAGCAAACTCGAAAGAGGTAAACAAAACAACTAAATTCTCCAAAGAGATCTATCACGATCGGTTTAGTTCAAACAACTAAACAAAACAATCGGTCCTAGTTCCCTTTTGTCCGACCAAGAGGGCAGTAAAGGAACGACCGAAATTTTCAGAACCTTATATAGATATTTAGTTGGCTTTTGATCGGTCGGAATTTCTCTTGAGCCCGGGTGGCCAGCCATATCCAAAACCGAGAGTGTCTCTTATAAAATTACAAATATAAAGGCCCGATTCTCGTCCCATTATGCTTTGGGAGCTGTACATCGTTGGGCTTAGGAGCATTCCAGGCATCTTTTGTATCAAGTATAAAGGCCCGATTCTCGCCCCATTATACTTTGGGAGCTGTACATCATTGGGCCTAGGAGCATTCCAGGCCCCTTTTGTATCAAGTATAAAGGCCGATTCTCGCCCCATTATACTTTGGGGACTGTACGTCGTTGGGCCTGGAGGGTTTTTAAGAACGTTAAAAAAGATCGCCTTTTTTTTTCTTCAGAAAAGCTAACTGTTATTCGAATTTGAATAAAAGATATTCCCTTATCCACAAAAGGGATTCCGTTAAAAAGATAACAAAACAAAGCAAACTCGAAAGAGGTAACACTAAAAGATAAGGTTTCTGAGATTATAAATAGCCCCCAGGATTCCCTAAGGGGTTATGTTCTGCGAATTACTTAGAGCCTAATTTTCTCAAGAGTTCTACCTTCAGAGCTTTGGGAAATAGGATTCGTGACGTGAACAAAATTAATATATCCCTATATATAATTATATATTTTTTTATTAAATAATTATATATATGGGTGCGGGCATGAGGCGGGCTGGGCATCGAAGTGCCCATACCCGTTTTGCGGGTTTTTACCCTGCTCATTGCGGATAATTTTTGCGGGTACCCATAGGGTTGGGCTTAATTGCCATCCCTAAACTCAAATTTACTCAAAATCACGTTCATATAAACTCAAGTTTACAAACGTCAATCCAAACACACACTAACTTATATCGTAAACACAAAAGACCCCCCATGTACAGGCGACAACACCATTGCAGCAAGATAAATGTCCAAATAGATCCAAAATGCCAAAACTGCCACACCTTAAAACAAGACTCCAATAACTAGATTCACACTCGATAGATTTAAGCAGTAGTACATTGAACCATGTGCTGTGTAATACAAGACTACTACATGATTTTCTACCAAACCAAATGTCAGGCAAAAATCTTGAAAAAAACTGCAGTAGTAGACACAACCTGTGAAAATACAGATTGGGACCGCAATCCAACTCTAAAAAAACAGAGAAAATAGTACCCAAGAGGAGAGCACAGAGAATAGAAATAGCAGGAACTGCATTAGTATAGACCAAAAAATAAATCGGATAGAGTGATAACTTAAGCATGATCCCACGTTAGCATGCCACAACAGAAAATGATATTTGATGGAGTGATCTTTAGCTGTAAAAAATTCCCAAGATCTGATTTTTATTAGCTCCATTATATCCTCCGGATCAACAGTATTATTTGAGAAAATGGATTCATTGCGGGCTAGCCATAAAGACCAAAACCCCACCAACCAAACCAAGAACCAACTTAATTTATTTGTAGCATTACTTGCTAGTAATCCAACAAACTGAGTAAGATTCTGCAAATAGTCATTATGCAACATAGTAACATAACCACATCACTTCACACAAGACATCTACACTTTATGAGCAAAATGGCACTCAAAGAACAAGAGTGAAGTGGACTCTAACATTTGACCACACCAAATATAGTCTCTGTCCAAAGCATTAATAACCTTCCTATTAATTAAATTTTGTTTGGTGGGAATTCTATCTAAAATAGTCCTCCATGCAAAATCTGAAATCTTAGCTAGATGGCACAAATTTAGACCAAAGGAAGGTATGCATTGGAAATCCAACATATATATCATCATTTACAATCACTTTATAGGCAGACCGAACAGAATAAGAACCCTCTGTGTCTGCACTCCAACTCCAACAATCAGAAATGAATTGAAACCAAACTGTATCGACTGTAATTCATGGGAAAGTTGTTGTAACTGATCCCATTTCCAATGAAACAAGGTTCGACGCCAGCTCTAATTCCATTGAATATCACACTCACTACTCGAATCATAGATTTTGAAAAAACAAGTCCATATTCTTCCCAACTGACTTTACTCCAAGCCATTTCTACGTAGTTGCCTTCGACTAATGGTGGAGGACTTCTTATATAGCAATGGCCATTTCGAAAGAGGAATGTTTTCAAAACATGACCTCTAATATTGAATATATTGTGGAGACGACCAAAGGAAAAAGAAAAGTTAACCAGTGTATCCTAATTTCTTTAAGTTCTCCTCTGCATGCAGGCTCTTAACTTATCTCAATTTCAGTTGCTCGAGCCAACCCTGAAGGCTCTGATCATGTGGCTTCTCAAACTACTGAAGCAACTAAAAACACTAAGGTATAAAGCAACCTTAACCCTTTTTCTTTATGTAGTTATTCTTTCCTTTTCTGACTTTGCTTTAATCTTGCAACCTATTTTGAAGAAGGCTAAATCCATTACCTAGACCAAGCCTAAAGCCACAGAACCCCAACAACAAAAGTATAAGGAAATAAAGACTTCGGATTTGCCCCAAAAATCCTCTGTTTCAAAGCCTTAAAAAGATGGCTCTTTGACCAATCTTCCTCTAGTGAAAGACTTAGACCGTCAGCATGAGACTCAGGGAACAACGCAACAAGAGTCTTTGATTGTGAAAGAGATAAAGAAAAAGACAAAGTCTTCCTCCAATTAGACCCAAGTTGATCTTGAGACAACTGCCACTCAAAGGGATGCTCTGAAGGAAATCTCTGAAGATGGTGAAACCAACGCTAATCCCGAATACCAAGCTACTCGAACGACTTTTGAGGTTCAAACGTCTCAGGTGACTAAATCTACCTGTTTTCACCTTTATTTCATTTGTTTCCCTTTCCACCCTTTATTACTTTTAGCAGGTTAAGAAGTCGGTCCTAAAGTTGAAGATCGTTGCTCATAATGTAAAACATACTTGGAAAGCCAACGAAGTGCCGAGCCTCAAACCCCTTTAAACTTCCTTTTTTTTAGACTTTACTTTCATAGAAATGGCCCAAAACTTGTAAAATTTTTAGGTCATTTCTTCTGTATTAGACTAGCAATCCAGGTGATACAGGTTCAAGCTCTTCAAGTATCGATTCTTTTTTAAATAAGATGCGCTTAGCAATGCAATTCCCTAGATCAGGGTGAATTCTAAGGTTTGAACATGCAAGAGACCGTAACGTGAAATGTGAATAGGAAGCAGAGTCTCCTGACCGTTCAGCAAAAAGATTTGCTAATCAGGTCATTGAGAACCTTGCTGATGATGCAAACATTCCCCCTGAGTCCAAACTCGAGAAACCCACTTAAGAGGGTCAAGTAACTCATAAACCTGAGGTCGAGAAAGAGATTCCTACTCAAGATAAGGAAAAATCACCTCCCCTTCTAACAGAAAATGAACCACTAGTTGTTCAGGAAGAAACTCCAAAGACTCAACCACAAGTCATCAACCAACAGATCAGAGATACCATGACAAAGATAAAAAAAGCTTCCATAACAAGTGCTTCCAACACTTGACTTGGATTTGGGAACGTTTTGCTCATGGTATGACTCATTAACTAAGTCCATCAATCAACTTCATGACAACGAGTCACATCAAGAGTCTGTTCCATGAGGCACCAAGGATTCAACTGCTAGAAAAGAATGCGAAATTTCAAAATTCAGCTGAATCCTTGGAGAAGGGTGCCTCTTGAGCCAAAGGCTTGCTCAAGGAAATTGAAGATCTTAAGGTTTAGTTGGCTTCAAAGACGGATGAACATAATAAACTTACTGCTGCTTTGTCTAAGGGGAAGGAACAATAAGAAAGAATGAAAGTCAGAGCTTAAGGTTGGGTCTACCCAATTGGTTGAACACCTCAAAGATATGAAGAAAGCTTGAGATCAACATGATATAATTGAGGCACAACTGAGCAAGATGAAGAATATTATGAGTTTAAGACCCAACCTCTCTTTTAGCCCAAGACTTTTATCTTTTATATATTTTATTATATTTTTGCACTCAACCATTTTCTGTATTGCACTTTTAATTTAATGAAATTTTGACCTTGTGCAACGTTGGCTTGTAATCTTGTAAATGTTTCCCGTTAATCAAACTAATCAAGGAGCTGTTATATATACGTGTTGTTCGAGATCACTTTTTCTATTTCGTATGGCCTCTTCCAATTGGGGTGCATTTTGCATATTTAGGAGATTTTTTATCTAAAGATAAAATAACCTTCCAAACTAAGTCATCTTCTCAAAATGTTTTAGAGCTAACCCTCTGATTTTAAAAATGAGAAACTCTTTCCTTTTGTTTGATCAAGTTTTCCAATATTATAAATCTCTCTTCATCAAGATCATCTAACTCATCAAACATTAATTTAAAATAATCCTGCATAGGCAACTCATTTTTCCTCTGAATTTGAAGAGATTGCACATTGATCTCAGTTGGAAGAACAACTTCGTGCCCATACATTGACTTATACAGGGAGAGCCTATAACTTCCTTTGGTGATGTTCTATAGGCCCATAGGACTTGACTAAGCGCCTCATGCCAATTTCGAGGCTTCTGTCCTATGTGTTTCTTAATCAGGTTAATTAGGATTTAGTTGGTGGCCTCGACTTGGTCATTAGCTTGATCATAATATGAGGTCGAAGTGAGTAACTTAATTTTCCTAGATTTAGCATATTGTACCACTTTCCGGTCAGTATACATAGTTCCCTGATCAATATTTATAGTCTCAGGAATGCCAAACCTATGACTTATGTGCTCTTCCACAAAGTCAATAATTTCTTTTTGGCCCACCTCCTTCATAGGTATGGCTTCAACCCACTTAGTAAAATAATCAACCCCAACCAAGATGAATTTCTGACCTTTCAAGGACAGTGGGTGAATCATCCCTACCAACTCCAAGGCCCAACCTCGGAAAGGCAAAGGCTTCATGATTGAGTGTAACTCAACTGCTGGTACATGTTTAATATTACCATGTTGTTGGCATTGTTCACACCCTTTGGCATAATCATGACAGTCCTTTAACATGGTTGGCCAATAATAACAATACCTTAGCATGATCCTAAGTGAGTAACTTAATTTTCCTAGATTTAGCATATTGTTCCACTTTCCTGTCAGTAAACATAGTTCCCTTATTAGTATTTATAGTCTCAGGAATGCCAAACCTATGACTTATGTGCTCTTCCACAAAGTCAATAATTTCTTTTTGGCCTACCTCCTTCACAGGTTTGGCTTTAACGCACTTAGTAAAATAACCAACCCCAACCAAGATGAATTTCTGACCTTTCAAGGACAATGGGTGAATCATCCCTACTAGCTCCAAGGCCCAACCTCGAAAAGGCAAAGGCTTCATGATTGAGTGTAACTCAACTGCTGGTACATGTTGAATATTACCATGTTGTTGGCATTGTTCATACCCTTTGGGATAATCATGATAATCCTTGAACATGGTTAGCCAATAATAACAATACCTTAGCATGACCCACCTCATCTTCTCACCTGCTTGAAGTGCCCCATAAATTCCTACATGAACTTCAACAAGTGCTAAGTAAGATTCAGTTTCACTTAGGCATCTCAAAAAATCACCCCATTCGATTTCTTATACAATTCTTCTGCCAGAATGGTATAATTGAGGGCTTTATACTTGATCTTTCTATATATGGGCTTACATGGGTCTTTAAGGTATTCGACCAATGACTTTCTTCTGTCATTATCACTTAAAGCATCAATATTAAGAACCACTTTATCCTTTAAGGAAAGTAATTGTTTGGTTCTAATCAACGTCTCGAATTGATTACTTCTAATTTTATAACTAGAGGCTATCTGAGCTAGTTCATTTGCTAACTCATTTTCAATTTGAGGAATATGTACTAAAACAAATTCATCAAACATTTTTAAAAGGATTTTGGCTCTTAGTACTTAGCCAATCTTGTGATACCTCTAGTTACCACTAAGAACATCACATGTATTGAACGTGACAAGCAGACACTTAAATGTTAGAACCACAAGAAACACTAGAAGGGGGGTTGAATAGTGTGTTATAATTCTTTACATATTTTAATGAAAACCTTTAAAACAAGCAACCTGTTTGTGAAAAGATAAGATCAACTTTCCGAAACTGGGATATTCAGTAACTTGCTGATATCACTCAGCAGGTTGATTAAAATTGATTTTGAAATATTTTCGTGTGAAAAAGAGATTGATTTGTTGCGTAGATTTATAAACTCACTTTTCAGAACCCTCATTGGTTAGATTAAAAACTGAATGTAAAGAGATAAGGGTTGAGAGAACTTAGACAAGGAATTTATCCTAGTTCACCCACTAACTCAGTGAGCTACGTCCAGTCCCAAGGCAAACACACCATTGAATTTTCCACTATCTGAACAAGGGATGTCAACGGGGCGGGGCGGGTACGGGTAGTAGCTACCCGCCCCCGCGGGCAAAAATGTGCCTCGTGCCCTCCCCATGCCCATTACGGGTACCCATTTAACAGGTTTTAAACGGGTATTAAATACCCGCGGATATCCATGAGTACTTATTAAAAATACAAAAAAAAAATCAGAAAAACTTAAAAAAACTGAAGATTGTAAATAATCCTGAAAATTTAAAAAAAAAACATAAATTCTATACATCTAACAAAAGAGAAACTTAAAAACATCTATAACATCTATACATAAATTCTATACATCTATAACAAAAGAGAAACATAATAACATCTATAACACCGATTTTAGTAAAAATATATCACAATTGAAAAGGTAATTCATATGCCACAAACATTTGACTAAGCCTCGGGCATCAAGCAGAAAAAAACGCAAAACTAAGAGAAAGAATTAAAAGTAATCACAGTAGGCATAATGAGTTAAAAAAAATAAGAAGAGGGTGTGAATGACACTCTGTTAAGCTCGAATCTCAAACAACAAAGAAGACCCTCTTTTCTCTTGGACCATAAGGCAAAGTCTTAGGAAGAGGAGCCGTTATAGCCTCACTCACTCGTGCCCTCTTCAACCTTTGCTTATATTAATTTAATTCTTATAAAATAATGTGGGAATATAGCCTTTGAAATCTGCATAAAACTGACACAAACCATATGGGATATGAAGACGCAGCACGGAGGAGATCAAGCAGAAGCATGACGCATAGTGAAGACGTAGACACGGCAGAGACGAAGACACCCGTTAACAGAGACGGTGAAGACGCGTGACGCATCTGAAGACGGTCGCGCAAAGGACGAACGGAGCTGGAGACGCCGCCGGAGAAGAAGATGCAGTCGCGCACTGTTGTTGCATAGACTAACCGGAGACGCGTTGGAGAAGAAGACGAACGAAAAGGGTGTGGAGGAAAGGGGCTCTGTCTCTATTTGTGATTGTGAAGGTGTGGGAAGGCTATGGTTACAAAGGACTATATTAGTTAGAATTTTTAATATATTAATTAATATTAATATTATATATATATTTATTTATATCAGGTATGGGTATATATGTAAGTACATATATACGGATACCCGCGGGCACGGGTACCATTAAACCCGCCCCCGCCCCGTTTATACGTGGGTATTTCAGATACCCGTTAACAGCCACCTGCAGGTATCCATTTAAGTACCCGAACTCGACCCGCAGCGGATTTTACCCGCGGGTACTCGTGGGTGTGGGTTATTTTGACATCCCTAATCTGAACAGATACAAGTATTATTTGAACCCAGCCTCTTCAGGTTAAACACCAAGTATTCTTTGGACACGACCTCTCTAGGCTAAACACAAGTATTCTTTGCACACAACCTCTCCAGGCTAAACAACAGCAAGTATTCTTTGTTCCTCCAAGCCTTTTCAGGCACTCAGACACTTTACAGTGTTTACAATGATAATAAGTTTAAGTTTCTGAGAAACTTAAACACAGGATTTCTTGTACAAAGGATAACTGAGTATAACTCAGGATACAAATGATAAAATCTAAGTACAAGGAAATTTAGAGAAAATTCTACAGAGTGTTGGTTTGATAAATTTTCATATAAAGCTTGGTCAGCTCTCATTTCGGCTTTGCTAGGGCTTCACCACCTTCAAAGTCTTTCTTAAAGCTATATATAGAGTCCAGAAATGAATCCGTTGAAGAGAGCTTCATCCACCGTTGTGAGGTAGCATTAAATGCTATTTGAGATGTTGTGAAACAATCTTCTGATAGCTTCTGACTTTTGAGATTTGCAGGTGTTGTAGTCTGCAAAACTGCTCTGACGCGTACAACAGTTTCCTTTTAAGGTAATATGACTTTGACAGCGAAAAGGAACTTTGAAAACATTCCTTACATGAATCAAACTTGTTTCAGACATTAATGATGTGTGATGACTTGAGCAAGCAGCTTCCATGCTTCAGTCAATAGCAAAAACGAGGTCTTCAGCAGTTCTTCTCTAAATGATTCTGTACCACTTCAGAAGGTAGAAATGAGTTCAACAGGTCTGGACACTTCAGAAGGTTCTTCTCATCACTAGGTTCAACTTGAGGCTTCTTTTTCATAGAGTTTGCTGAAACAGTAAAGCATAATACCTTCAAGTGATACTGTTCTCATAATAAATAATCCCTTTTAAAATCAAATTTGTTGTCCATTAAAACTTAGGGTTTGTGAGTCTTGAATCCAATTTGAATATTGACTTTGAGACTCAACATTCTCCCCATTTTTAATGATGAAAAATTTGTTTAAAAAGAAATTTAGCAAATATCTGAAGGGAATTTTAAATAGTAAAGACTTAGAAAATACTCCCCCTGTTTCAGATACTTTATCTGAAATTTTGCTCCCCCTGAAATAAAGCTTTCTTCCAGAAACTTTTACTTTTAGTTGTCAGAGGTTTAAACTTTAATTTCAGATAATTCTAGTTCTTTCAGATATTTTTTTTAATACTCCCCCTTTTGTCATTATTCAAAAGGGTGGGTATAAGCATACAGACACAATAAATGATGTATGAGGTAGGTAAGTCAATCAATGTGCAAGTAATAGGATGGAATTAATTCAACACAGAACAGATTAAATGCATAATAAAGATAAGCGAAGAACGTAGTCAAGTCATATTGCATTTAAGAAGAGAGAATATTGTCATATAAGCAATCAGAAGGTTCAAAATAAAACAAAAATATGTTGTGAACACATAGACTTTCTGATCATGGCAAGTTAAAAACTGTTGGTCCTCTTAAGCTTCGGCTTGGATTCTACACTCTGAGTGTGAAGAGAAACAACATTCAATTGCCTCATCATATTCTGCAGTCTATTGTTCCTTCTTCTGAGTCTTCTGATATCTTCCTCCTTCATGGAAAGCACTTCAGCAACATCAACTTCTTTGAAAATTATGTACACATGCTTCCAGTGAAAGATTAACTCCACAAAACCAGTAGGGAAACCATAGTCTTCAGGATTGGCCACCAAGCAGGTGTAGATAGTTCGAGAATATGGCACAATAGCCCAATCTTGTTCATTGTACTCCTTCAGCAGATGATCACAGCGCGGAAAGTTCCCAGGGAACCAAGTTTTAAACTCTTGAATAGAAAGGGAGCTCTTGGTCATGCTTTCAACAAAATCAAATCTGGTACCAAAGTAAGACCCTTCCTTTTCTCTCTGCCCAGTAGGATTCCTAGATCCTGTCTCTATAAGTGTGGTCAAAACCCCCATAAGCTTCAAGGACTTCAGGGAGTCTTGCACATTCTTCTTTGTTGAGAGGTATAGGTTGTTCTAGATAAGCAGTATAAAACTTTGGTTGCTTCCCTTTATCTTCAGGACCTTCTACAAAGGGTAACCTTGGTATAATCCTGTCTGGTTGCAAGTAGACTTTGGTGGATGGTTTCATGGTGATTGGAGTGGGAGGCTTGAATCCTCTGTAGCCAGCCTTCTCAGCAACATATTTAGAATAATGCTCAGCTTTCTGATAAGGATCCAGTCTTCAGCAGGTATTGATGTTGCATCAACTTAATGCACATCTATTTTCTTCCAGTAGTGTTTGGGAGGTTGTACACCTTGTCTGATCTTTTCAAGCTGATCAGAACCTCCCCATGAACATCTGATCACCCTCCTCATCATTGCAGCTTCAATAGAATCTACATGCAGACTTACTTGCACAGGAGGCTTGAGTGGCAGATGATTTTTGAATTTAAGAAGCTCCTTGTACAGGTTAGGAAACCTGGGTAACCTTCTACTTTGATATCGGCCATTCATATAATAATTATGAGGGATTTCAACAGCCCTCAAAAGATCATCAAAGCTGAGAATAGGAGCAGCCTTATCAAAAGTTGGAATCCTTGAGATATCCCTTGTCTTTGGCTTCCACATCCTCTCTCTCAGAGACAAGTTACCATCAAAGATAAAGACACCTTTCTCCTTCAGCACATAACTTCCTTTTGAATTCTAATCAATGGCTTCAGAGAAAATGGGTCCTTTATATACAACCATGGCAAGAGGATTTTCAGTTTTCTCATCACTTTCATCAAAAAGAGTTTCAGCAAGTATGAGACTAATTTCATTAACAACTGTATCAATCTCCATAGGCTCAGTAGCAGGTTCTAAAACCGCTTCCCTTTCAGCAACTGCAACAACCTTGTCAACATTTGATTCTTCATCAGCAAAAACCACAACAGGTTCTTCCAGGTTGATGACAGTAGGGGTATCTTTATTATCAGCACATGGAACAACAACAGTCTCAGTAGGTTCACCTTTGGTGTTGTCAGTAGGTGCAACCTTATCAGCATTATTCTTCTTAGCAGGTTCACCAGGTGGTGTAACCTCTTCAACCTTATCATCAGCAATGGGTTGGTTTATTTCATTTGGAGTGGTGGTAGGTTCTACCATCTTAATGGGAACAATGATTGGCTCTTCCAAATCTTCCAAGTCTTTTTCATCAAGGTTATCAAAAATAGACTTGATCTTCTTGTAGGGCTTCTCAACAGGCATAGGCTTCATGGCAGCTTCTTGAAGCTTTCTTTGATACATCTTGGTCTTGGTCCAATCAGGTAGAACAAAAGGTAAGGGAGCCTTCACCTTTCTCTTCACAATCCTTTCTTTCTTCAAGTCTAAAACAAATTTTGTTTTAGCTTGATTTAGAGCTTCATGGAATATCCCATCATCATCCTTCGGGATAGACTTTCTCCTTGTGATCATTGGAGTAGGAGCAGGAGCAGTTTCTTGAATTGGTGAAAGCAAACTCTTCTTCTTGGCTCTGGTTGCTTTGGAAAGTCTCTTCCTTTTGCGTCCAACTCCTCTTTTAAACTCCTCATCTTCGAGCATGGCCTTCTGAGCAGCTTCAACCGAGGCCCTATCATTTTCTTCTTTTTCTTTTCTTTTTCTTTCTTCTTCCTCATCAATAACAATAACAGTTTCTACCACCCTCTGGATTTCTGGGTCAGGGTGCATAGAAGTGAGAGGTTTAATTATGAGTGGTTCTGATGAACTTCCACCCTCAGCTCCATGCGTCTGAGCCTGTCCCTTTGGAGAAAAGGTAGGCTTAGCTACTTTAGCAGGCTCTTTAGAAGCTTGACCCACAATTTCAGAGGGTTCAATATGTTCAAGTTCATGGTTAGTGGATGCTTCAGCTACTCTTTTAGATGAAGTAGCCTTTTGGTAAGATGCCTTCACTTCTCTCACCTTTTCTAGATCAACAGGAGAAAGGATCTTCTGAGAGACCTTTGTTCTTGGCCTCTTAACCATCTTCTTCTTTTTCTCAGAAGTAACCTCAGCAGGTTTGAACTCCTCTTTATGAACATCTCCTTGTAGTTCTTCTTCCAGAATTTCCAACATTCCCTTCTGAAAGGTAGCAACTTGAGCCTTTTGCCTAGGCTCTATAGAATCTTCAGTAGATTTCTTCAAGAGACCCATTTGCTTCACAATTGTTGCCTTAAAGAAGCTTGGGCGCTTGTGGTCAAATAGAGGTTCCACTTGTATCCCATAGTGCATCAGAATCTTCATTATTAGGGTATTGTGAGGTAGGTTTGCTGCAGAGTCTCGAGTCCTCCTAAGCATTCCATAGAGAATAACCCAGGGTAGGTTTATTTTCTTCTTCTCCAGCAAGTGAATGACACAGAACTTCTCCAAGTCGGATATATGATCCTTGCCTCCTCCCTTGGGAATAATACAACATCCCAAAATAGTAAAAGTAATTTAGGGATAGTTTTCATACCAGCTCCCTTAGGGTTTAAGGGGTCTACCTCTCCAAACAGCATTTTGTTGGATTTTCCAGCACCTCCATTTCTGGCTTCCCAATCAGCCATGTAGATAGCTCCTTCACCTTTGACACTAGTGACTTCTTCCAGTACTATATTGTCCACAATAATCTCATGGCCCAGCACAGATGCCTTCAGGAACATCTTGTTACCTTCCACTTCCTTGACAGTCCTCCAGAACTCGTAAACACTGGCCTCATGCCAGCCACAGTCAATCACTTCAAAGAAGGGTAGCCACCCAGCACATTTGAAATGGTCTTCTAGGTCCAGCCCGACCTCGGCAAGATTTTTGAAGTTAACACTTCTGGAGGGAACAATCTTTCCACCGGCTTTCTTGGAGGCCATTGGAGTAGCAGAAAGAAACTTGAGAGAAATTAGGTTTTCTGGAAGCTCAAAGAGTGCAGAGAGATTAGGCAACATGAGAGAGCAAAGAAATTGTAACTTGAGACCAGCTTTTGTTGATATATTTATAGGCTCGGGTAGCATTGATGATGACAGATACTGGCTGCGCAGACTTGGGGAGACGTGCAATCGTGCAAATTCAGAGAGTAGGTGAAAAACCAACCGTCCCAGAGTGTCACGTCATAAAGTTCCAATTTCAGAAAGTATGTGTTTCAGCAGGTTCATAAAGTTCAACAAGTAGAAATTTAAGCAAACATACACATATCAGAGAATTCATTCATTTTAGAAAGATATATGCATATAAATTTTCACACATATTCAGATAGACATAAATATTAGATCTGAAATATTAAACAATGTTACCAACAGAGATACTTATGGATTTGGGTTGATGACATGTATTTTGCTGAGTCTCAGCATTGTTTCCAACGATGCCTTTGTTGCTACAGATGATCAACTTCATATGTTTTTCTTCAGAAAGAGTAATCTTTTTCTATTGAAGATTGGTGGTCTGGTTACGGATGCTCCTTCAAAGATATAGACACCATAGCTTGTTGAGGTTTCCATCTGGATCTTCTTACCTAGACACTTGTTAAATGCTCAACCCGAGGTACAGTGCTCTGGTAGGTATTGTACCCATCAAAGAAGTCCCAAACCCACGGTACAATGCTCTAAGACCTTCACCCCTAATCAATGACAATGCAGTCTTCATACAAGAAACTTGTGACTGAGACACTTGCTACCTGGTTTTCAACACAACAACAGGGTATAGGGTTGCAGAAACCCCATAGAAAAGAGAAGCCCCAAGGAAGAAAAACTTGGATTTATCAGGCATCTGTCAATCAATTTCAGCCGGGACATGAACCTCTTGACCTGGTTCTTCCTCAGCCACACTCACACTCATCTTCGCCATTTTTTCCTTGATCCGATATCTATCTAAGTTTAAGCAGTGGAGTTCCCTTGATAAATCTTGTCCTTGAGTGTGTACCACTGAGAAGGACAAGGTCTTTCTATGTGAGAACCTTCTTCAGAAACTTGTCCTTGAGTAGCTGAATTGAATCATCAACATCTTCCATATCAGCTACAAGTGAAACCAACCCATCTCTCCTCCCTGTTGGAACTTGGTATCCTGGTTCATTTGTCTGCATTAAATATCATCCAACATTTAATTAACAACTTACTAGCTAGCACACAAAAACAAGTCTTTAGTTAAAATTTTCAATGATAAACATTCAACTCTTTTAGATATAAATGTCAGAAATAAAAGAAAGTGCATAAACTAATCAAGTAAGTTAAGAGTTAAGACCATGACTATGACATCTCTGGCTGCCAATGCCACTATGTCTGCACAAGAAACCACTCCCGGGCAAGATGCTTCCAATTGTGCCTTGGCTCTTTCTATCACTCCAAACCCCCTAACCCATTGATGTGCAAATTCTAGTTTCTCTGATTGTGGACCATTGTCGATCAGAATTGAACCATCACATCCCTGTAAAGAAATTAGGATCCAATATCCATGTCACAAATAAGAACAAAAATGTATTAACAGACATAGAAACACAAGCTATATTATATTATTATATACAAAGACCTCAACAAAGCAGTCATGAAAGTGAAGCCTGAGCAAGATAGCAGCCATGTTGGGGTCAGAGAGAACAACGTCTCTAACAACAACATGAACAGTGGGCTCTGCTTGAGGACATGTGTTGGAATAAAAACCCACTTGGAGCTGTTCTTTAGAATTCCCCACTAAGAATGAGAAGAATAGAAGAGGCAAAACAAAGGGCACCATCACTACAAGTGTAAGTGGAACGGTATATAAGCTAAAACAGCTACACTCATGATAGAATAGAATACACAAGCTACTCTCCTGATACAGAAGGGACAATCAATGTAACAGATAAAATAGAATACACAAGCTCTATATATCCCTAATCAAAATGAAATAATTAATACATGCAAAATATTACACACAGTATATTAAATTATTAACCAACAAATTCTTAGTTCATAGTTCATCTTTGGTTGTCTTATAATACAACCAATTCTCAGTACGCTGCTCTTTATCAAAAGGTGCCTATAAAGTAAGATTATCTCACTAATAAAATAATGAATAAGCTTATCCGAGATTAACCCTTACCCCATCATATCCTTAAATCCCTCCCTCTTTGCCTCCTACCCATTTCTCTTCTTTAGTGCTGCTATGTTGTACCAGGTTTTTGTGCCAAATTTCACCATCTCTACCACCCAGAAAATAGACACACACCCTCATGGAGAAAACCATGTCATCTCATCCTACAGTCATCCGGTGTCCAAAAAATTACAATAGCCACATCAATTAAGTTGGGGATTTCTTAAAAACTGAAGATGATGCTAGTAATGTGGAGTTGTAGAGAATAGAAAGTTACAAGCTTAATCTGAACAGGAACTTGAGAACCCTCGTTTTGTAGACAAGCTAAGACACGATTTTTAAGCAAGAAACAAGCAATACCTATTGCATCATTCATTCACGGGAATGAGATACCCCCAATTTCATTTCCAAAAAAATTCAAGTCGTGACAAATATTGAAACAAACTTAAGCTTCTATTCAAATACGGGCGACATTTTATCAGAAAAAGAAAGCAACCTAGTCAGTCCATGGTTGAAACGCTAAAATGAAAACAAACCTGAGATTTAGAATGAGAAGCTGAGGGAGAGTAATTCTGGTGTCGTTGCACAAGATTTTGACGCGGTGGAGCTGAACGGTGAAGCGCGCTCCTAGAGAAGAAGTGAAGGTTGAAGAAGGCTCGCACGTGGTCGCGTAAGAATGGAAGGTTGCAGAAGGGTCGCATGTCCACACCGTATGCTCTAGAATGGGTAAACTAGTAAATTGGTCCCTGACTTTTATAGGGTCATGCAGTTTAGTCCCTAAGAAATAGAAAACCTCAATATAGTCCCTGACTTTTTGTTTTTTCTTTCATTATAGTCCAACTGCCCGTTTCTCGCTAATTCTTTTATGACGTGTCACGTTTAGTGACACTCTGTCTCACTGTTTGTCACTATAGTGTCCACTATGACACAAAAATAATGTTGTTTTGTCAAATTTCTAGCTTGAAAGGCTTCAACTCTAACCGTTGTGTGCTTCCCTATTTTCCCCTTTTCTCTCTTCT
Organism: Sesbania bispinosa; assembly: GCA_026901365.1. Classification (NCBI taxonomy): domain Eukaryota; kingdom Viridiplantae; phylum Streptophyta; class Magnoliopsida; order Fabales; family Fabaceae; genus Sesbania; species Sesbania bispinosa. Next base: position 548,647 of record QLOH01000201.1, on the reverse strand, counting down.
CCCCCTTTTTCATTGGAATGTCTCAACTCCAATGACGTTATTTTTGTGCCCGATGACAAATAGTGTGATAAAGTGTCACAAAACGTGATACATCATAAAAAAAATTAACGGGAAACACACAATTGGGCTATAGTGAAAGAAAAAATAAGCCAGGGACTGTACTGGGGTTTTTTTATTTCTTAGGGACTAAATTGCATGACCCTAAAAAAGTCGGGGACTAATTTGCTAGTTTACTCGCTCTTAAATCCATAATAAAATGTTCACCAAAATTACAGAAATGTCATTACTGAAAACCATTAGTTCTCCTTGTGTTTCCAAATCTCAGAACTGAAAACAGATACTGGAAAGCAAAATTACTCATAACTGTTTTCATTTTTTAGTTTTTAAAATACATATTTTAAAACTATTTTTAAAATTAGTTTTCAAAAACGGTTACCAAACAAGTTTTTTAATTTTTAAAAACAATTATCAAACATGCTCTTAATTTTCCAGACACAATTTGAATTATGTATTAAAAATTGGGCTTGTTTGTTTATACTTTATTGAAAACTATTTCATGTTTTTAAAAATAGAAAACTGAAAAATCTATATGAGAGACATTTTTTAAAAATAATTTTGGCATGTTTTTTTTAATTTTAAAAATTAAAATTCTAAAACTACTTTGTCATGTAGGGGTGGCAAAATGAGCCAGCTCGACCGGCCAATAATCCATCAAAAGTGGGTCAGGATGAGCTGGCCCATCAAGGGAATATTGGTTGAATAATAGAGTCCGCCCCATTTAAGAGTGGGTTGGTGGGCTAACGAGCTGGCCCACCTAAGAAAATAGGAAAAAATAGAAAATTCAAAAAAAAGAGGAAAAAATATAAAAAAGTATATAAAATGACCAAATGCTTATTTTAAAGTCTCATTTTTTTTTCAAACTTTTTATATTGCTTCAAACCTCAGAAAATTCAATAATTAATATATACAAATTAAAGTTAAAAATAAAAATCAAATTAATAAACTAAGGCAAAAAAGGAGAAGGAAATAACAATAGGCAACAACGATTGCAGGACTAGGGGTGGCAACCGTAGATCAACGGGTACAACGACAGTGGATGGATATCTACGGAGCAGATCGCAGTCATAGAATGATTGTGGCGTCAATAGGAAAAACGACAAGAAAATGATTGCAGAACCTATTATTCAACCAGAAGCTCTATCTCAAACAGAAATCAAAATGAGAGAGAGGGGCCACGAAATACACCTTTCTCTTACATCACAGTGGCGGAGAAAGCTCGTTTCCAACGGCGGCGACAAGGCAGGTAGAGATCTGCAGAGATAGTCCGAAGTCAACAAAGCTTAGTGTTTTTGCCTTTGTGTTTTAGAATTTCGATTTGTGAAATGAATATAAAAATGAAATTCTAGTTGTTTGTTAATATAAATTAAGTCATTTTGTATTTTTGTTACACATGAAATTAGACAATTAGTTAATTGGAAAAAAAAGTGGCCTAACAGGTTGGCCCGTCCTACCACGCCTTGAACCCACTTTGTTGACATGCTAAAGCGGGGCGAGTTAGACGGGGTGACAAGTTTTGAATCCCAGCCCAGCCCGCCTAAAGTGTATGTTTAAACGAGCTAACCCGACGAGCTCAGACCATTTTTCCACCCTTAATCGCTCCAGAGAAACATAACAGAGAGAGAGAGAGAGAGAGAGCGAATGTGTCTGGTACAACGATGGAGAGTCATTAGCAGTGGAGGAATATAGGTAACCAAAATAGGATGAAGGTAGAATAGTGGCCAGGAGTGAGAGGGAGAAGACACACATTGGAAAAGAGAGGGAGGCGCCACAACACACATGAGAGAAGAAAGGAGAAAGAAAGGAGAGATAAAATCAACCCTTGAATGTTTGTTAATAAAACATGAGGTGGTAAATGGCAAGGTCTTTATGACTGCAAGAGGGACGCTTCTTGCTATGATACTGAGCTTAGGTCTACCGAGAGGATAAGTGCAAAGACCTCGGATGCTAGGTTAAGCATTGTGGGTGACTCATAATGATTGACTAATTATGTACATGATTGTGTTGGAAATGAGTATATTTGTTTATTGATGCATTTCCATTTGTACTCTATCCTACACTGTATTCCTGTTTACACTCACTGGACGTTAGTCTCACCATACGTTTTGTGGATTGATTTAGATATGTAGGACCCTCATCCTGAGACTTGACTGGGAAGGCTTGGATGTCCAAGATTGGACTCTTCTATTTAGTTTGCTTTCATTAGAATTATTATTTTGATGTAAATGAACCAAACCGATTTATCTGTTCAAATCAGTTTTAGCCAAGTGTGGCAATACCTTGTTGGTTAAGGACTTAAGTATTTGGTATTTTTGAAGTTTCCGCTTATGTAAACGTTGGTTACTTAAGTCGATTATGTGATGTGTGTTTTATGATATCGGCAATATCGCGAAAAAATAATTTCGTAGATTAGGGAATAGAGCTTCCAATGGGTATTATTCTTGGATTTCAGAATGAGGACGTTACACTGCAGGCCTGGGCCCGGGCTTGTATACTTAGCTTTGGTAAAAATGTTTTTTATTTTTAAAAGCATAAAATTCAAAAACCTATTTTATAGACAATTTTAAAAACAGATTTGAAATGTGTGATTTTTTTTATTTTGAAACACTAAAAATCTGAAACTACTATGAGATGTCTTGGAAAATAGTATTTTAGTTTTTCCGTTTTTAATGTGAAAATGCTGTAAATAAATCATTTCATTTGTAAAAAAAATAGTTCTTGAAAATTGTTTTATAAAACAAGTTAAAAAAAATACGAATCAAACACACCCAATTTTATTTTTCACTTAATTGTCACAGTTTGGTTCAAGTGACAATGCTTATTAGAGTGGAGATTTTCTCTTTTGGTTTCTATATTGTGCAATTTTATGTTTTTGAAGATGTATTTTAAGAAAGGATGTTATCTAATGCATTTCACTTTGCACATATATTGAAGCACTGTAGATGACAATTGAACTCAAGCCATATAGGTACCAACAAAAATTACTTGCAATAAGCAGAGTAAACAGTGTTATAAGAACCAGACTGGATCGACCGGTCCGACCGATTTAACTGGGAACCAGACCCATGGCCGGTCCAATCATGTTTTTTGATCGGTTCTGCTATTAAACCGGTTTCTAAACAGTTGAACCGGCCTAAACCATTCCAACCGGTCAGAACTGGCCCCGAGCAGCGGGTCAACATCACGAAGAGCGATGCTTCTTATTTAAAAAAGTTGAACGCGAAAGGGAGGTAGCAAGACTCGAACAAGCTTCCCTCTGCTTTCAAGGCAATGCGCTACACCACTAATCCACAAGTGGTCTTTGCTATATAAGTTCCCTATTTTATATAAATATAAAACTGAAACGATTAAAGAAATATCTCTGTTACCATTAGTATTATATAACATCTAATATAGGGTTCTTCTAGGGTGAAATAGTGTATGGGTAGTATACCGGTATGCCAATGTTTTTACCTGGTATAGTAGGTCAATTTTCCTGTTGATGCAGAAAATTAAAGTTTAGTGTAATTGCAATTAAGGGCCTCAATGAATAAAAAAAGTCCCATCAATAATTAAAATATTTTATTATTAAAATATTCACTAAAAATGTATTTGTTTTTATCTAAATTTCATAAATCTTAAATTTTGGGCATCCCAAATGATCCTTCACGTATTATAGGACCAAAAACTGAATTTTATAATTTTTCTAGAAACTTACGACAAACTGAGTATCTGATTATGTAAATTGATCACTTGCTTGTTATTTTAATAAAATTCAATATTTTCTCTAATTCAATCTTGTTTGTTATTTTAACATTCTCTCTATTCTAATTTCCTGCTTCCTTTTTTTATTTAATCATATTTTAAACTATTTTAATATGATTCTTTCATTCTATATTTGTATTTTATTAGGAAAATAATATCCCCACACTAATATACACACCTATATTTAGGATTATTATGAGAGCGATAGAAAGTAAAAAAAAAGTGAAAGTGAAAAATGTGATGAGAAAGGAAAAGAAATAGAGAGAAGTGTAAATGAGTATAAAAATAAGAGGGTGGGAAAATCAAAGATGTTTTCATTGTGACACGCATATTTTGGAATTTTGTTGTTGGCATAATTCCATAAGCTTTTATTAATCATTGTTGTTCTAATTAGCTTCTGATTAATTTGTTTAGATTTGTTGTTTTCTATTTATTTTTTTCTCTTATCAATTTGTTTATATAATTATTCATTTTTATCAATTTGGCAACCTTGTGGTGTTCGAATTTATTTGTCTAAAGCTTAAAATTTGTTTCTAAAGAGATACACTTGAGTGGATTTTTATCTTGTATCAAATTGAACATAAGATAACTTTGCTTACTAGAATTTGTGGTAATCAATCATGCAAATATTTATTGGTCTACCAACGTACTTCATATTTTGGCATCATTTACTAACTTTATTTTAGTTTTGACACAACTAAATACTAAAAATACTCACACATATTCATCCAAAGCAACTAGACTACTAGAGCCATTAATGTATACCCTAATATTTATTTAGACGGGAATTGTAACATCCCAAATCTACAAATCAATTTCATAAACTAGATAGGGTTGGAAAGATGTTTTCTAAAAGAAATTAGGAAAAAGGGGATGAAAAGAACTAAGTTAGAAGTAAAGAAGAGCAAAAATCAAGAATTTGGGTGCTGACACTTTCGCTCAGAGCTCGCTTGAGCGCGCCTGAGTGAGGGTATAAGCAGAATGAGGGAATTCTATTATGGTTTGCTTGCTCAGGCTCGCTCGAGCGAGGCCTGTGCGAGAAATAGAGCCAGAATGGGGGATTTTCTGGCTGAAATTCCGTTCAGTCGTGCTCAGCACACGCTCAAGCGAGAAAGACGTTCTCGCTCAGCCTCGCTTATAGTGCACCTGAGCAAGAACGCGCGGGCAAAAACCTTTAAAACCACTTTTAGGGTTTTCTTTTCACATTTTTTCTCCTTTCCTTCACTAAGAGAAGAGAGAAGAAGAGAAGAGAAGAAGAAGAAGAAGAGAAGAAGAAGAAGAAGAAGAAGAAGAAGAGAGATGCCACCCTTCATTGCCTACTCACTTCCATTTTGATTGAGCTATTGTATGCTCCATATTCTTCTCTCCCCTTGCTTATTTACTTGATTGTGAGTGTCATTGGTTGATTCTTTGGGTTTGTCTTGGTTACTTGAGTGGTGTGTGTAATGCCCTAAAACCCTAGGTTATACTTAGTGTTTTAGGTTATAAATCTCTATAGAAGAAGAAGAAAAAGAAGACAAAGAAGAAGAAGAAGAAGAGATGCCACCCTTCATTGGATATCATCTTCAAGCTTGGATTCATCTCTTTCCACCACTCCATCACTTCATTTGTTCCCAAGAAGAAGAAGAAGAAGAGCTGCCACCCTTCATTGGATATCATCTTCAAGCTTGGATTCATCCCTTTCCACCACTCCATCACTTCATTTGTTCCCTATTTTTGAGGTGAGTGTAGTCACGTACCCACTCACTTCCATTTTGATTGACCTATGTATGCTCCAATATTCTCTCTCCCCTTGCTTATTTACTTGATTGTGAGTGTCATTGGTTGATTGTTTGGGTTGTCTTGGTTATTGAGTGGTGTGTGTAATTCCCTAAAACCCTAGGTTATATTAGTGTTTTAGGTTATAAATCTCTATAGAAGAAGAAGAAGAAGAAGAAGAAAAGAAGAAAGAAGAAGAAGAAGAAGAAGAAGAAGAAGAAGAAAGAAGAAGAAAGAAGAAGAAGAAGAAGAAGAAGAAGAAGAAGAAAGAAGAAGAAGAAGAAGAAGAAGAAGAAGAAGAAGAGAAGAAGAAGAAGAAGAGAGGAGGAGAAGAGAGAAGAAGAGCTGCCACCCTTCATTGGATATCATCTTCAAGCTTGGATTCATCCCTTTCCACCACTCCAGCACTTCATTTGTTCCCTATTTTGAGTGAGTGTAGTCACGTACCCACTCACTTCCATTTTGATTGCCCTTGTATGCTCCATATTCTTCTCTCCCCTTGCTTATTTACTTGATTGTGAGTGTCATTGGTTGATTCTTTGGGTTTGTCTTGGTTACTTGAGTGGTGTGTGTAATGCCCTAAAACCCTAGGTTATACTTAGTGTTTTAGGTTATAAATCTCTATGGACTAGCTATTGTGCATATCATGTCATTCATGCTCATGATAATTATAGTTCTAATACCTTCGAGCATTCATTGGCTAAGGGCCATCAAAGAATATGTTATAGAGTCTTCGGACTATCATAGGGTCTTCGGGACCATCATAGGCCTTCGGGCAATCATGTATAAGTAAGAACGAGCGTGTAACCACATCGACCTCTCGGTCAAGAGGAAGATGAGGGGTCCTCAAGTTAAAATGAAAATAAGCATTGTCTATTGATGTTGATAATAAAACTTAATCATAGGTGGCCCTGGACGACGGTCCTTAGTCACATGGTCGAGCGCTCAATCAAAGTCATAACTAGAGAAAAGACCCCGAGTGTCGTGTTAAAAACACATCACAGTCATGTTCTACTTGCTTTCATTACCTGTTTTCATGTATTTGTATTCTGATGGGATTGTGTATGATGCAGTGTGTGTGCACTCCATTTGCCTAATTCCCTACACTGCATGCTTTCACCATGCCTCACCGAGGTGTTAGTCTCACCCCACGATGTGGAACTTATATTCAGATGTGCAGGTCCCCGTTCTAGATGCTTGATCGAAAGGTGGGAGCTGTAGGTTGGGCCTTATGGTGACCCAACCCTTTTGATGTGATGACTATTTGTATAGGCATAATATTCTTTGTTTTGATGGGATAGGATAGTACATGCGGGGCTCTCGGCGATACTTTTATTATTCTAGGACACATGTATCATCATATCCCATTATGCCCATTCATGGATTATGTATATTTGAGCCTTTGTTGGAAACAGTATATGTAGAATCTATTGGTAATGTCTTATTGTATTTTTCACTTAAGTAACTGTTGGATTACCTAAGCCTTGTATTATGATGTATATGGATATCGATAATGCACGTAATAATTTTAAAGGATTTGGAAATAGTGCTTCCAACAGACATTATTTTCAAATTAAGAGATTAGCACGTTATAGAAATAGTGCACACTCACACTACACTAAGTTAGTTTGACATAACCAACATAATACAATTGTATTTTCTCTCTCTCCTCTCTCTCTCTTTTTGTATTTTTTAAATTTATTTTTAATTTTCTCTTTTATGGCATTGACTTTTTTTCTTATATTTTTTTTTTATTTTTTTACTTTTATTCTTATCTTCGTTTTTATTTATCTATCTCTTTAAATAAAAATATAAATTAAGAAATATAAAAAATGTGTTGATTTACATTTAATTTATTGTGTGTTTTTTCAATATCATTTATTTCTCTATTTTATTCATTTACATTTTCACTTATTATCTCTCTTATTAAGAGTAAAAGTAAAAAATTGTAATTAATACTCTCTTGAACTTCTAAATATAATAGATAAATAGAAAAAAAAATCTTCAAATGAAATAGATAAATAAATAGGAAGGGGTTTGAAATGATTGGGTCTTTACTATATCATCATCATCATCATCATCATCATCTATCACATTGAATATTTTTTGTGTTTCTATTTATCTGTTACATTTAGAAGTTCCAGATAGTATTAATTACGTTTTTTTACTTTTACTCTTAAGAATAAAAATACTAAATGAAAATGTAAATGAATAAAATAAAGAGATAATTGATATATTGAAAAAAACACAATAAATTTAATGTAAATCAACACTTTATTGTGTTTCTTAATTTATATTTTTATGTAATGAGACAAATAAATATAAATGAAGGTAATAATAAAAGTAAAAAAAGTAAAAAGTAAAGGAGAAAAATTAAAAATAAATAAAAAATTCAAAAATAAAGGAAAAATAAATATAAAGTGTATAGTGTATAGTTTTGAATGTTTGAAAGTAGAAACAATGTTGGTAACCTGAATACTTCCCAATTCACATCCCAACCAATGTTGATTTAAATATTGACAATGACTAGCATCTACTAGTTGTGTGATACTGTTTCTTCTGATTTATTATTTTATAAAATATTTGATAATTCATGAAATATGAAATAAATATTAAAAAAGTTAATTTAAAATCTCAAATTAATATTTTGTGATTTAAAATTTTACAATGAAGCTTATTATATCAAGGATAAAATTTAACAAAAAATATCATGATTTAAATTTAAATTATAAGAATAAAGATTTATATCAATTGGAATGGAAATTATATAAAAGCTAATTAATATATAGGTCATAGAATTAAATATATACCTAGGAGTAAAAAAATCCAATATATCGCACCAATTACATTTTAATTTAAATATTTTTCAATAAAATTCTGCATTTATCATAAAATTCTTACTAATTGTTTTTAGTGGTATGAATATAAAAATAGGTAAATTGAATTGTAATAATATTATTGATAATGTTTTTGGATTAAATATGTTTTTAGTCCCTCAAATATAGTCGAGATTTGGTTTTTGTCCCTGTAATTCAAAACCAGTGGAATTGGTCCCTCAAAAAGTGAAAATACCCATTTTTAGTCCTTATCGATGAATTTTCGTAGCTAATCCGTAACAAAATTTGTAGCTAAACTATGCAAAAGGATTAAATTGATGTATTTTCAATTTTTGAAGGACCAAAATCACTGGTTTAAAATTACAGGGACTAAAACCAAATATTGACTATATTTCAGGGACTAAAAACATATTTAACCCTTTTTTTATTAAAGTATTTAACATATATTTTATACACTAAATGAGGATAAAATTGTACATAAAACTTGTTAATCATCTAAACTATAAAAGTAAATATTTATTTTATATGAATTTAATATATATACACTGTCAGTGTAAAGAAGTTTTACACGAATATTCAGTTATGAACTGCCATATCATTTAATGAGTTTATATAACACATGAGGTGTCATATTCATTAAATGACATGGCGATACACCATTGGATGTTTGTGTAAAATTTCTTTACACTAATAGTGTGATGAGGACATCAGTCAAGGACTTGAAGCACTCAAAAGGCTAAGGGGACCCATGACAAGGGCACAGTCTAAGAAGGCAAAGGAGGCTCTGCAGCTTGCAATCAATGCTGCACAACTTCAAGTCATCAAGAGCATTAATGGAACTGACCAGTTCATTTATTGCACTCTAGTTGAAGAGGATGAAGCCATTGATGGAGGTTCAGTTGCCATTAAAGCAACTGCAAGTTGAAAACCAATCAAGTGCCATGGAGAAGGCCATGTGGGCGGCCAACTCACAACCATTGTTGCTGAATTATTATTTTAATTGCTTTCAATAAAAGTTAGGGGAGTTACAAAAACATTGAGTTAATAATTTGGTAGTTACAAGACAAAGTTGTAATGTGATTTAATTGCATTGAGTGTCTTGTCAAAACTAGCCGTTAGGAAGGCTTGTTTTGTTCGCATGAACCTGGACCTTTTTGGAGCTACATGGAGACCTTCCACCTAGTCAAAAGGTTTGCGGCCAACATGAGCTTAAATGGCTGAGTTATATGTCATCAAAGAGGGTTTAACAAGGTTGTAATTGGCTGAATGAATAGCCATCAAAGTTGCGGCCAACACCATGAAGAATGAGGTTACAAATTTGATTGCAAATTTGATGAATTGGGGACTGTTTTGTGAGGCCACTTATGGCTGATTCAATAGCCACTTTACTTCATGTTGGTGGTTACAATTCAAGGAATAATGCAGCCACATGTGCCCAAAATGCTAGCTGGAATTTGCGGCCAACTAGCTAGTTTAGGCCGAGTTTTATTAGTTAATTTTGTCTCTTGAATTAATTAATTTCTAGTAATGTAATTATGGATGCATGGGACTTGCATGAGGGGTATTTTGGGGAGGATTTTGCGTGCAAACCCTAGCTGGTTTGCATGACTCTTGAATTACCATGTAACTCTTATAAAAGCCAATGCTTTATGCATGCAAGATTTTAAGAATGATTTATTGCAGAAAACTACCTCTCTTATGAGAGTGTTTCTCTAAGTTTCTTGCCTAGTCAAAAGTCGAGATTTATCAAAGGTTCATTGCCTTTGTGTGTGTGATCTCAAGGACTATCTTTAAGCCTTGAAAGTGCGACGTCCATCTATCTTTACTTCTGTTTCATCTTCTTCTATCTTGACAAGAACCATTTTCTTTTGCGTAAAGCTTGATTGTATGCATTTATTACTACTCAAGTTGAAGGGCGTGAGTGAGTTTCTTGGTTAAGAAAAGCATTTATTTTCTGTCAAGTTTCAATTTTTACGTTTTATGAATTCAAGAAAGGATAATAAAAGAAATAGAAAAAGAAAGGAAAAGAAAAGTGTTTAGGAAAAATATCAGGTTTTAACAAATAATTCAATTATCAGCCTATTGTTTCTAAGGTCCAGAAAATTCGAATCTAAAGGTTCACATCATAGTGTATATAAATTAAATCCATTTTATATCTATACTATTACATTTGAGAATTTTTTTTTCACTATTCAGCGTGGTCCCTTAATTTTTTTATGGCCATTTATGGAAGGTTTTGTGTTGCTTTTTAAGACATCAATTATTGCAATTTTTTAAATGACCAATTCTTATTAAATTTTATTTGAGTCTTGGAAAAGAAGTTTTGTCACATTGATGGGTAGAAATAGCTTTGTGTCCCATCCTTCTTTCATCTCTCATTTTTCAAATTTTGAAATCAAATTATAAAGTTCACCCATGCACACCCATCTATAATATTTTTAACAATTCATTGATTAAAATAATATTTCATTGTTTTTGTTCATTTAAAATAATATTTTGATGTTATAAAAAAGAAAAGGGAGATTGAAAGAAAATAAGGTGTGAAAGAAAATGTATAGTAAAGGAATGTGAAAATATCGTTCCAATTTTATAAGAGTATTAAAACTTTGAAAGTCAATTTTTTTGTGTGAGAAATGTAAGGAAAGAGAAATAAAAAAAAAATAAGAGAGAGAAGGTGAATAATGTATGTGAAAATATCATTACTTTTTTAAGAGTAGTAAAAATTTGACAATTGATTTTTGGGGTGTGAGAAGTGTATGGAATAATGGGGTATAAAGAAAAAAAATGAAGAGAGAGAATGTGAAAGATTGGGTTTTTAACACAGTGGTTTGATATGAATTCTTTTATTATTCGTTGATGACCTTTAAATAGAGGTATATTTAGAATGCTATAATTTTAAAAAAAAATAATGCATTAACGAACTTTTCTTAAACGATGTGAAACGATTGAAATAGTCTTATAATAAGGGACGATGAGAGTATTTTAATGTGTTATGTTTATTTAAAATGGTATTAGGAATGAAAGAGAGAGATTGAAAAAATGGTGTGAAATATAGTGTATAATAAAGGAATGTGAAAATATCATCCCTCTTTATTAAGAGTCTTAAAACTTTGGCAGACTATTTTTTTGGGTGTTTGGGTGTGAGCAATGTAGAGAAAAGAGATATAAAAAAATAAAAGAAGACAGAGAACGTGAAAAATATAATATGAAAATATCATTACTTTTTTTTAAGAATATTAAAATTTTGAGAGTCCATTTGTTGAGTGTGAGAAGTGTGTGTGGAAAATAGAAATATAAAGAAAAAATAAAATAATAAGAGAGGGTGAAAGATGTAATGTGAAAATATCATCATTTTTTAAGTGTATTAAAACTCTCATAGATATTTTTATGGTGCAAAAAACGTAAGGAAGAGAGATATAAAAAATTAAAAAGAAAAGAAATAGAATATAAAAGATATGATAGGAAAAGAAGTAACAACTAAATAAAAAGGAAAATTAGGTGTGAAAACATCTTAATATTTTAGAATTAAACTAGCCAGTATTTATATATTAAACAAACATTTTTTTGACAATAAAAAATATATAACAAATAAAATAATTTTAAAATTTATATTTCCATATATTTAATAAATCACTTTAACTAAAAAATTCATTTTAGAAATCATTTATCTGTATTTTGTTTAATATTCATTTCTATTTTTCTCTTTAAGTTTTAAAATTAAAAATTGTTTATTAAAAATAAAAAATTCAATTAAAACATCTCATCAAATTTAATTTAATTAACAAAAATAAATTTAATTTCAATACCAATAAATTTTTAAATATAAAAAATAAAAGAAAATTATTGAAAAATATTTATTATTGGTTTGTGTCAGTATTATTTTTTAAATTAGTTTTTTATTTTTATCTTTTTTTTTAAAATTTTATAATTAAACTTACAAGTATCCCTTATATTGCATAGTTATTTCTATGAAGTATAAAAATTTGAATTTTAAAATTGAATTTGATTATTACAATATTGTATTAATGATAAGTCATGCTATGTATTTTTTAGATATTTTTTTATTTATCTGTCTCCTTACATTTAAAAAGTAAATTAACAAGTAATCAATTAAGGACATGATCAATTGACACTAGGTGTCAAACTTTTAGAGTTACACTAACTAATAATTTTTTTTAGATATGAATTTGATTGATCCAACCGTTGAAACGTATTATATTACATTCATGATCATCTATATCAAATTTTAGATAATTTGAACATTCACAAATATGTGATCTAATAGTGTACTTTTACTTATATTTAAATTCATTAAATGGTGTGTCCTCTTGCAACTGTCTTCACCCCAACTCAGGATGCTGTCATGAACTTGAATACTCATGATCGATTTTATTTATGAAAATTTTATAAATGTTAGATTTTAAAACCATGCCCTATGATTTTGAAGGACATATTATTCAACTTAGTCTCTGTATGACTGTTTATTTTATATTTGCTTACAGATACAGATACTTCCTGACATGTAAAAGAAAATGCAAAAGTAACCATTACAGGGGAATAATAAAGAAAAACGAAGTTCCATGCTAATTGTAAAATGGCAGTTTTTTTTCCTGCTTTTCTTGAATGGATTTGGTTTTACAAAACTGCTAGCGTGTTTATTTTACTTGTTACTAATCACATTGTTTTACTAGAAAGATTCTCATAAAATAGTTTCTAAATGGCAGAACCTTTTGATTCAATGTGATATTGGCAGTTGATTCATTGTAATGCATACACAGATGCAATACGAGAAGCTTGCCAGAAGCTATTTGGGCAGGATATTTCAAGTGTGCGTAGGATTTCTGATATTCAGACACTAAATGACAACAATTATAATAAGTACTATGTTACTTGACTTTAAAATTTTATTTCTATGTTTATGACTTTAAAAATCTACCCGAATAAGTACTTATTCAAGTTACTTGTTGGAACAAAAGGAACCATGGAAATCATAGGAGCACAAGGGAATTATTTGTTATACAACATTTAGCATACTCAGCCTCCAATTAGAAAATCACAATCAGATACTTTGTTTGTCAAGGAATTCAATGATGACCTGGTTCACCTTCTCTGGGAATTGTTCATGCACAAAATGGCTTCCTTCTGGCATATATATGACTTCCAAGTTTGGTACAAAATTTTTCACCATCCCACTTCGGAAATTTGAAGACATAATCCTTCTCACCCATGATCAGCAATGTTGGAATAGTGACTTTAGGATCAGTTATGCCACTATCCACTACCAGAGACCTGCATGGATCATAAAAGGTGCTCTCTAAATTCATATAAGTATGTATTGTACCCTAAACTAAAGACTATTCTAAAACATTGGAAAAATTGACTTCAAGAAACAACATGGTTTAAGGAAAATGTCATGTCTCATAGAAGCAACCTTGGTTGTAAACAAGAATAAAATGCCACTAAGAAAATGAATAATTCCATTTATTGCAGATATAAAAAAAATGAGTGGAACTGTGAGAGTCTGATTACCTGTATGGAACCTGCAATGCAAATCTGAATCCAGATTTTTCATATAGTGATGCATAGGTTGCAAGGTCTTCCTCAGAGAACCATGGTGGGGGAGTAGATGGGTTAAACAAGTCCATGATTTCATGATCATCACCTACTACTGGCACCTCACTTCCAGAGAAGAGAATGTAAATGTTCCTTATAACTGACTTAACATCAAAGCGGCCAAAATTTGCTTTTGCCCTCCCAGGCTCCTGAAATTGTTAATCTTTAGTCTATTATTGACATATAGAGAGGAAGATGAAAATAAGGATGACAGAGAATTTGCACCTGCCACCAGGTAATGTAAAATCCTTTTGGGAGAAGGTGGTTCTGGACAGCAGAAGGACCCGGAAGCATGAAAGGAATACCTAAAGTTATCACAGAAGCTACTTTTTCTGGATGGACAACAACTACAAGATATGCTAGGAGGGCACCAAAGTCCTTACCAACAAGGAAAGCCTGATACAAACATTTGAAATTGCACATGCTATTAGTCAACTTTTTCACCTGAATCAAAGGCTCTTGTTTTTGCCTTTTCCTTTCCCACTTTTTTTCTGCCATGACACAAAGCTTACATTCAATTAAGCCAAAAAATTACACTAGATAAAAGTTTCTATCATGCTCTCTTTACTGGCTATTTTAGATTGGGGTTGCTTATATGCGATGAATAGTGTGTGGTTTATCCTAAAACCACGTTAAACATGAATCCTATTCCTGGCCAATGTTACTTTGGATTTAGAGTAAACCAAACACACAATTACAAAGTACATAATTTGGATATGGAAATTTTGGTTATAAAATTTCACTATTGTTTATAAACATATAATTCTGTGCATCAAGAAACACATGCATCTTGATGAACACCAGCGACTTCATCAACAAGATAAATTAAGTTTGCTTTTTCTGGCTCAGCTGGGTGCTCAGAAAGTCCATAGCCTCTGAAATCAAAGGCAATAGCACGGTAGCCAGCATTCGCCACAACAATCATCTAGTACCTCCATGTATACCAAATTTCTGGAAATCCATGCAAGAAAACCACTGCTTTTGGACCTGCACAAACAGAAACATCACTGAAGTGAAAAGTGTGAGGAAACGAATCAATCAACAATATTCTGATAGGGGTGTTCAAGGAGTGAGACCAGTTCCAATCTCAGCTACATGGAGTTTTAGTCCCTTAACTTCCACATGACTGTGCTGGATGTTCTCCATCTTGGATTCAGGGTAGGTGTGTGTGTGGGTGGGTGAGAAAGGGAAGGGAGAGTGTGTGTGTCAGGAAATTATGAGGGGAAAGGAAAACAAAGGTAACAGAAAACCAGAAATCACAATGGTTCAATAATTATACACATTCACAAAAGAAGGGATTAGACTACCAGTGATTGAGGCACAGTGAGCCCAACCAGCAGCAACCTTCATACTTAAGCCTAGTCAACAACTTCAGTGATGTATAAATCAAATGCTAATGCTAATGCAGACTTAAATATCAGAAAATCAGATCTAGGTCCATAGAAAATGTGACACAAAATCAGATCTCATTTGAGAAATAGACAAGTGAGAATTAGAAAACAAGAATCCAGTAGAAAAATCAAGATCAGAAAATCAGAATCAAGAATCCATTTGAGGAAGAGATTGGAGAATAGTTAAAAGTCTTGGAACTACTAAAATCTGCCCGCTCTGAAATAACTAAATAAAAAGACAAAGGAACAATCTACACTCTATAGCAATTTTCATGGGTGTGGAAATGTTAATGGCAAGTCATTCATACCATCGCATTCTGCTGATAAAGGGGATGTGATGATAAAAGTGAAACATTTGAAAACCTTCCTTCATTTATTCATTTTATGCAGCAAGCAAACCCCCCCAAAATGAAAGATGATATGTATACCAAAGGCAGACATATACAATATTCCGCAAATAAAAAATGATTTAACTCACACACCAAATCAAAAGTACAGAACATACTTCTTGATGTCTAAGAAAAACATCAAAGGGTATGATTACATAATAGAAGGCTAATTCTCAAAGTATAGAAGTTATAGTCAAAATAAAAGAGTTAAAAGGAAAAGAGAACATGGATCAAACTAGTGTATAAGTTCCTTCAAAATTCTACATGAGATATAACCATTCAATTATACATAAATATTCAAATTTCTCTTCAAAACTAACCATTCATAATACATATCTAAAACAGAAAAGATGCTACAATCTTGGTAAATCAATGTTTACTACTCTCAGCTGCATTCTCTTCCTTCCCAAGTGCAACCACCACTTTCTTCAAGATGGATTCTGTTGGTTGGTGAGAGTTCTCAACTGCCTTTGAGACTGCTTGCCATTTCTCTCCATGTTTTGGTTCAGCAGCAACGCATCTCTTCAATACATCCTTTTGGTTCTCCTCAGTTCCATGCTGCAGTTCAAATTTGTACAATAATGCCCAGAAATCCCCAATGTCAGAAGCCAGCGTCACAGCCCTATTCAGCCAAGTCCTAGCTTTGTCTACCTTCCTATCATGCCAGAATAATTTAGCCACAGCAGCGATAACATGGGGATCATGGTCACATTTCTTTAGGGCATCCATACTCTTGGTTTTCCGTTGGGGACGAGGAACCATCTCAATTGAAGCTGCCCACAGAATACCACTGTTGGGACACTCCTGCAATGCTTTTGCCATCAAAATATCAACTTCTTTCTTATATCCATGCTTCAATTCTGCTCTAACAGTAGCCAACTAGAGTTCAGGGTTTTGAGGATTCTTCTTTCGAGCCATTGTGAGAACTGCACGACTTTACTCAGTCCATTCGTTTCCTCTTCAAGATTGGCAAGAGAGAGCCAAAGTGGTACACAATCAGGACAGTTTTCAGTCCAGATTCATAGACCTTTGCTTCCTTCATGTAATCAAGCCGCTTCTGGCTGATCAAGCCTCTTTGCACCCTTAGCAAGCCGTTCCTCAAGCTGGCCAAGCATCAACCACAATTTAAAGAATGAAGGGAATTGTTTCAATCCTTCATTAAACAATCTCCTCTCTTCTTCAATGTTTCCCAGTTCTCTCTCAACAATTGTTTTTTCATCTAGACTCTTTCTGTACCTCCTCTCTCTCCGGCTTTAGCCAACGACATTCTAGCTCTCTCAGGTTCGTGATTTTCAAATTCTAGCTTGAAAGCCTCAAGACATATTTCCTCAGAATTGGGAATGGCAGCATAAGCTTCTTGGAGAATAGCATGAGCTGCAGACACATCTCCAGCAAGCCATTTCTCTTTGGCACCCATAAGCCACAGAACTTCAGCCTGTGGTCTGTAGGTAACAACTTTACGAAGTAATGCATCAAGAGATTCCCGGGTACCATGACTCTTTTCAAGTTGTGCTGCTTTGAGCCATATGCTCTTCTTAGTTAAGAATACAGTCAAGGCATGAGCATATATAGCTCTGGCTGTCTCAATAGAACCTCTTTTCTTGCATTCCTCTGCATCAGCAACCCATGTTCTCTTCCTATCTTCTTCTTTGACTCCAACTCCAATTGTATTGTGGATTATTGCTTGGCAAGTTGCAACTGACCCAACATGTTCTGCTGCCTCAGCTTCCTTTATCCAAGCTTTTCTATCAATCACCACACTTCTCTCTACAAAGCCCTAATACCCCTTTCAATTATCTTACCAACCATGGAGGTATTCCCATTTGCTTCTTCCAATTTGGCAGCTGTTATCCATATAGTCGGCTCCTTGGGAAGTCTCTCTCTTGCCCTATTAAGAACCTTCTTAGCATTGTCATAAGTTTCCAACCTAGCAAGCGCAAGCCACAATTCAACATGCAAGGGACAATATTCAACAGCTCTGTGAAGTAAAAGTCAAGCATCTTCTTCATTAGCAAGCTCCACAACAGCCTTCCACAACCTAACTGAATCAGGAATGTGCTCCAACCCTTTCCTCAACACCCTACTCCCGTTTGCATCATCATGTTCTAGTTTTGCAGCCTGCTGCCACAACTTCACAGAATTTGGAATGGACTTGACACCCCGAGCTATCACAGCCTTCGCATTATCAGGATTCGCCAGCCTACAAGCCTCAAGCCACACATCTTCATTCTTGGGATATTCCTCATAGCCTCTCTGTATCAATTGCCTCGCTGCTTGAAGCTTGCCCGCCAACTCCTCCAACCTGGCAGCCGCAATCCAACCCGGTGGGTGTTTAGGATTCGTCTGAGTAACACTCTTAAGCAGCAACCTGGCCTTCTTGAAATCTGAAATCTCAACATCACTTGTTATTTTCATACTGTTGAGAACAGTAAGATACCCCGTTGGATCCACATTGGTCATCCCTGAAACAGAATCTGACAACCTATCTAATTTCAATGACAAGACAATACCCCTTCCCTCACCCACTGCAGTCAAATCAGTAACCGGTGTTTGTGCCCAGGGAGTTTCAGTCCCATTGGCAGCTCTACTCTTGGGATCCAATGCTGTCACATGCTCTTGTTCCTGCCTTGCCTTCTCAAGAAGAGTATCAGGAATAGGCACAAAACTCTCAAACCTCTTCTTCTTATTCCTGGAGGAATAACCCCCACTCTCAAACTTCTCAAGGTTATTCCAATCATCCGTAGAGAGGGTATACAACTTACGTTTCAAATCGGCAAATTGCTCAGTGATTTTGGGGTTAGAGGCTCGATACTTCTCAATCTCCTGTTTTAACCTCGCCTCTCTCCTATCCTTCCTCCTTGAATCCATTCTCTTGTCAATGGCTTCCCAAAAAGCATCAACCTCCTTATCATCCTCATCATATTCCGCAGAAGCAAATAACCCAACATCATTCCCTTCGAACTCATCAAATTTCTAATTCCCATCGTATCCTTTATCATCCCCTTCCTCATCCTTATCCTTCTCGTCTCCTTCTCTCTTCCCCTGCCAACGTTGGAGGCAGCGTCGCCAATAGTAGTGGCGGATCTGTCGGGGAGGTCAGGGGCAGCGTGAGCGGGACCAATATCAGACCGGGTGGTAAAGCCGGTGGCACCACGTCCAAGTCCGGCAACGTAATTCGGAGGCGGTTTTGAGTTGAGGAAATCAAATCGAGGCTTGGGAACCACCGGAGGTTGAGTGCCGCCGAAAAAGAGGACATGGGGGTTAGGATTGAGTAAGGTCCACGCCAAGGTCGGAGATGAGAAGGGAATCATTATCTTCGAGCAATTTAAGGCTCTGTGAAAGGAACAAGCGCTGTTGAGAAATAGGTATGTCGTGGGTTTGTTGGATTGCGAGCTTGGGAGATTGGAGAGTGGTGGAGTTAGGGTTTAAATCTAAGGCTAAGGTTCTGCCGCTGGGTGGCACGATGAACACCATGGCTATGGCTGTGAGAATAACCCACCGATTAGGGATTGATTCAGAACAGAATATGAAGGGTTTCAAACTGCGAACGTGTAAAACCTTGAAGGGTTTCAAACCGGAGAAGAAGGGACTGGGAAGGAATCGCCTTCGAGATTGTCTTGGGGAGTAATGGGAAGTGTGAGACAATTCCAAATATTCTCTCATGTTTTTAGGGATAAAAATTATATTGTAATTTTTTAATTTTCTGAAGTCGGTAGCTACGACATTTTCGTACTGAATCCCTAGCTAATAATATTAACCACAAACTGATAGCTGCTGCAAGACTCCGGTTTTATTTGGTTCATTCTCCAAATATTCTCTCATCACTTCTCACAACTTTTTCTGATAGACTACTTTTCTAAACTGAGATATAATTCAAGATATAATGTATAGAATTAAAAGTATAATTAATAATTCAAATTTTAATAACTGTATAATTTATTTTACATGTTTATTATTATCATATCTTTCTCAATAATTACCATTTTATAAGATCATGAAATTTAACCCGGACCTTTGTAAGTAATATTAATCTAAGAACAACCATCCATACCACGATAATAGCGGCAAAAAAGAGTCAATAATTTGGCATTCGAACAGAAGCTAAAAGTCATCCTATATAACAAATTGCACTTGGAAACAACTCTAGAAATTAGAGGCTCCACATAATTGCAGAAAAAAAAAAACCAAACTTATATTTCAAACTTCATCTCTTAAAATGCATTATTGACTATATCGAAAGTTCAATTATAAAGAGAAACCAAAGCTAGTAAAGAACAAGACTGTTCAGCTCAACAGTAGTCCACAGTAAATCAAATCATTCCTTGCATTCAACAGAGTCAATAAAAAAACATAGTTATACTCTGAGCTACTTCACCCCGGTGATATATAACACTACAAAAAACGCGTGGCTAACTAATTTAGCCACGGTTATCACTATCGTGGATAATCATGGCGTCGCAAAACTTTAGCCACGGTTATCTTTAATATAGCCACGGTTAGTTTACGCGTGGTAACATTTATTTAGCCACGATTACTGTTAAATTTAGCCACGCGAAATTCGTATCTATTTTTATGCAATAAAGTCATAAAAAACACTTATTTAACCACAGTTGTAACCGTGGCTAATTTAATGTTCAAAGTTGCCTCGGTGAAGCCGTGGCTAAACATAATCTTTCATTTATAAAATATTACACTGTTTTGCCACAGCTTAACCGTGGCTAACGAATGATTTTTTTTTTTAAATAACATGGTAGAATTTACAATACATCCACAACTTTTTCAAAAGCCTCCTAATATTGTTATAATTTTCTTGCACCACCAGTACCACCAGTACATAATTAGAACATATACAATCTAGATGCAATATACCTAATTATAAGCAAATACTTAATATTCAGCACTATGTATAGTAAAAGTTAACATTTTATCTAGCCAGTGATCTAAGTGTTTGAGCAAAATTACACAAGTGCTTCTCCAAAATGGAATAACAAGCAAACTATTATATTAATCAGCACCATTTCATGCATTTTCTAAGCAATTATAACTAAGATGTGTGCAACACCTTGGTTGAAACTAGGTAGCTCATCTCCAAATTTATGTTGCAAAAACTTCTGAAGAAATGTCAATTGATTTTGTGTTTGTGTAAGATGCTCCTTGGTATCTTTCAATTGACTTTGTGTTTGTGCAAGTTGCTCCTTGGTTTCTTCATATCCATTTAGCTTTTCTTCCAAAGTTTCTACATTCTTCTTTAAATCTTCAACATGCTTTGACTAGAGCTAGCAAGTTTGATATAATCAGTGGAATGTCTACGCAATCCAAAACATTGGAGGGACAAACACCAGCACCTAAACCACGGACTCGACCTGAATGCTCAACTCCATATACTTTTCCAATCGCATCATCAGGATAAGCTAATACCTTTGATGGAACACCTACGGTAGCAGCACGTTCTTGATCTTCATATAAGTGCTCTGATATCTTGTCCTGTTAGTAAAAAAAGTTAATAAAAAATTAAATCCCACACTTTAGATTCATGCAATTTCCATTGAATGTTATATACAATGTAACAATATAAAAGGCATCACATAGTCTTGATATAATAATACTTATTCATACAAAATAGTCACTATGAACAAACCATGATTTTTGGCTAGAAGGCAAGTTTATAAGTATATATATGAAGAGATACTGACAAGAATTTGAAAAGGACCATGTTACAAACTGGATTATAAACTCAAAACTAGGTAAATATACTTCACTATTCCTTGGGTAATATTGATACTAATATGCAGCAGTACAGTGTGTTAGATTTGCAAGAATAACAAAAAAAAACTGAAATTGAAATAAAGATAACACGGGAATTTGAGGCCCTGCACTCTCCCTTAGTGTCCTCTAGTTTTACACAATACAAACTGCAGTCAATTTCTTGGAATAGTGGAAGGTATTTGCCAAAACTTCAAATGGTTCATTACAAGTATTGTCAACTATTTATCAAATGGTTCATTACAAGTATAACCAACCTAAAGGAATCCAAGCAAACTAGACAAGGGCAATTAAGAAAATCAACTACTATAAATTCTAACACTTGATAAACTTTTTAAATGGAGTTTAACTATTGTGAAGCAATCAAATATGATGATGAAACAATAATGAAGCCTAGATATAAAACAAATTATAGACTGATGCACAAAAGCAGTCCAATCAACACAATCCACACCTGAAGGAGGATTAGCAAGTATGTCTTCCTTACTTTTGTTAGGATAGAAGTGCTTACACCTTAACTTATATTATACGCCTTCCATCTTTCCCCCAGTGTACTCATCACCCATTTGATGCCAACAACATAATCAAACTCAAAGTTTTCCTTGAAATATTATATTCATAAATTAATTTTCAAAGAGACACCGTAAAAACATAAAATACTTGTAGGAAGTTTAGATAATAACCTCAACATATTTCCATTGTATTTTGCAATTGTTCTCTGGCATACAATCCCATCTTTCAACTGATATAGGACATATTGTTGAATTTCGAGCAAGTTTACCAAGAAACCTCACAAGTAAATTTGAACCATTATCATTGCCTTGTCCATTACCATTTAGTTCCACAATAACCTTTTTAGTTTTTTCCAAATGCCAAACTTGATTTGCTTGCATTTTTCGGATCATAATTTCTCCACTACAGGTATCTACCATTATATACACAAAGCAAAGTTAATGTATGTTTTATAATGTAAATACCACAAAATAAGATAATAAACTTAAAGATATGTATTCTTACCTCTAACCTTGACAAGTAAGGGCTCCTCTTTCTGTTGTGACTGAGTTTCATTTGGGTTTGAGAAAGAGTCAAATGTATCATAATCAGATGGAGCATTTGTTACGTTCACATTTGCATGTTGATCATCAAGTTGATGGTTACTAGTGTATTGGCTCTGATTTGGAAAGTCTCCCTATTATTTTCACCTTCTTGAGTTTTTAGTATCAATGCATCTAGTAATGTTTGATGCATAACTATCTGGAAAAACCACATTCTTCATAATTTTTAGGAAGATATCTTTTTCCAAATTTTCATTTTAAAGCATGCTGGAGGAATCTTGGAGGAATTTGGAAATGGATGGAGCTTTCCCTAATTCCCATTGCTTGTAAGTCTTTACGAGCTTGAAGATTGTCTTTAGTTCGACTTTTATCATCAAGCACTGTGAACAATACATTGTCACAAACATTTTCTCTATATGCATCATATCAAGGCAATGGCGAATAAGATTATGCCCAATAAGGTAGATCCCAAAAGATACCTTTTCTTCCATTGCGGGGCCCACTCACTCCCTCATCACGTGCCCTTTTACGACTATCTTCAGCCTTTTAGATTCTGTATCAAACATACAAGATGGACAAGCAAACAATGTATGTGTATTCCACCCAGATAAATTATCCAAACCAGGAAAGTCACTAATAGTACAAAACAATGCAGCACACATTTGAAACATTTCATTAGTAGAGGAATCATAAGCATCAACACCTTTCCACAATTCTTTTAACTCTGCAATTAGAGGTTGTAAGTAAACATCATATTATTTCCTGGCATATTAGGACCAGGAATTATCATTGACATGATAAGAGAAGTTTGCTTCATACAACACCATGGAGGATAGTTATAAAGATACAACATCACAGGCCAAATGCTGTTAGTAGAACTTAAAGTTCCAAACGGATTGAAACCATCTGTAGCTAATGCAAATCGTACATTACGAGGATCAGAAGCAAAGTCTGGATACAATATATCAAACTCCTTCCATGCTTTACTATCTAGGATGCCTTAACAACCCATCCGGGTTTGCCATCATAGAATGCCACTTCAATAGCTCTGCAGTTTTAGAGCACATGTATAGCCTTTGCAACCTAGGTATAAGTGGGAAGTATCTCAATACTTTTGCTGGCTGTGGTTTCTTTCTTTTTTGGCAATTTATCACATCATTTGTGTTAGATTGTTTGTTAGATTGTTATTGTTAGTGTATCATATGATAGATATGGGCTTGGGCCTATCACTATGTATATTTGTAAATACACTTATGTGTATTATATTATTTTCCGCTGTGTATTCTAGACACACGGATTCTATCATATGTCTCTCATTTTCTCTTCATCTCAACATGGTATCTAGAGCCTAACGAGAGATAACCCTAGTCCGTGCCTTCCCAATGGACCCACTGTCCATTGGTGTCAAATTTTTTTCCGGAAACCGTGTCTCATTCCGGTTTTCGGTCCGCCCTTGTTGCCGTGTTATTTTTCCGGCACTTTTTCTCTCTTTTCCACCGCCGCCGTGAATCCAATCGAAGTCACCACCGTCGGACTCGCGCCGTCAATCCGAGTCCAACGCCGCCGGAATCGTGTCCATCGGAGCATCGACGCGCTCTCACGCGCCGTTTCTTCACCGGCGCGTTTCTCCTCCGCCAGCCGCCGTCAGCCGCGCGTGGAGGCGCGTCCGGCCGCCGTTCCGGCCGCCCTCGCCGCCGCCAGACTCGCCTCGGTGTCCTCTATCCCGATCTGGTCTTTGTTTGTGAGTTTCAGGTCTCGTACTCGTGGGTTCTTCCTCTTTTGGACGTTTTTCTCTCTCTCTGTGGCTGTTTCTCTCCTACAGTTGACCCATGGCTGCTACTAGGTCTGATGCTCCCAAATCCACTTCCGCTGCTCATCCCGCACCACCGGCTATCTTCAACGAGTTCCTTAAATGGTATGAGGATCGTCAGGCCTCCGGTTCCACTGCTTCTGTTGCGCACATGGGTAGTCCCTTTTCTGGTCTCACTCACTCCACCTCCCTTGGCCCTTGGGTTCTTGATTCTGGTGCCACCGATCATATTACTGGTAATAAATCCCTTTTCTCTACCCTTTCCACTTCTGGTTACTTACCATCGGTGACTTTAGCTAATGGCTCCCAGGCCCCATCCAATGGTGTTGGTAGTGTCCAACCTCTTCCTTCTCTCTCCATTGATAATGTCCTTTATGTCCCTGGGTCTCCATTTAACTTATTATCCATTAGCCGTCTCACTCGTTCTCTTGATTGTGTCATTTCTTTTACTAAAGACTCTGTTTTCTTACAGGACCAGAGTTCGGGACGGATGATTGGCACCGGATGTGAGTCTCATGGCCTTTATCAGCTTCGTACTTCTGCTCATGCTGGCTCGGTGGTGGATTCTCCCCTTCTCATCCATGCTCAGTTGGGTCACCCTAGCCTTGCCAAGCTACAACAACTAGTACCGAGTCTGTCTAAGTTGTCAACTTTGTCGTGTGAGTCATGTCAATTAGGAAAACATAGTCGTAGTCCATTTCCTAGGAGTGTCAATAACAGAGCTTCGTCTCCTTTTGCTTTAGTCCACTCTGATATTTGGGGGTCCGAGTCGTATTCGGTCTACTTTAGGGTTTCAGTATTTTGTTACTTTCATTGATGATTATTCTCGATGCACCTGGTTGTTTTTAATGAAAAATCGTTCTGAGTTGTTTTTTATATTTCAATCCTTTTATAATGAAGTCAAAAATCAATTTGGTTTCTATCCGTGCTCTCCGTAGTGATAATGCTCGTGAGTATCTCTCCCATTCTTTTCAAACATTTATGGCTTCCCATGGTATTCTTCATCAGACCTCTTGTGCATATACCCCACAACAAAATGGGGTTGCAGAGCGCAAGAATAGACATCTCATTGAAACAACTCGAACCCTTTTACTTCATGGTCATGTCCCTCAACAATTTTGGGGTGATGTTGTTCTCACTGCGTGCTATCTCATCAATCGCATGCCCTCTTCTGTCCTAAACAACCAGGTCCCTAACTCTATATTGTTCCCTCATTAGCCTCTCCACCCCTTACCTCCTAAAGTCTTCGGGTCTACGTGCTTTGTTCACAACCTTAGTCCTGGTCTTGATAAATTGTCTGCTAAGTCTCATAAGTGTGTCTTTTTAGGCTTCACTCGGTCTCAGAGGGGATATAAGTGTTTCTCACCCTCTTTCATAGATATCTCATTTCAGCTGATGTCACGTTCTTTGAGTCTTCTCTCTACTTTGAGTCTAATTCCTTAACCTCTGGGGGGTGACTTAGTATCCACCACCCCTTTTGTCTTTGATCCCTCAGACACACCCATAGTGCAGGGAGATCCACCACCTCAGCCACCTCTACAGGTTTATCATCGTCGGCAACCTCCGCACCTTCCAGATGGGCCGCCTATTGATCTCCTCCGGAGCCAACTCCTCCGTCTCCTCCGGTCCCACCTCCTCCGGCCCTTCGGCCCCACCTCCTGAGTCTGATCTCCCTATTGCACTTCGTAAAGGTATACGCTCCACTCGTAATCCTTCACCTCATTATGTCACTCTGAGTTATCACGGGTTATCCCCATCCCATTATACTTGTCTCTCTTCCATTTCCTCTGTGTCTATTCCTAAAACTGCAGGTGATGCCTTAGCCCACCCTGGTTGGAGACAGGCTATGATTGATGAGATGTGTGCTCTTCAGAACAGTGGTACTTGGGATCTCGTTCCTTTGCCTCCTGGGAAATCAGTTGTTGGTTGTCGGTGGATATTCACAGTGAAAGTTGGCCCTGATGGCACAATTGATCGGCTCAAAGCTCGATTAGTAGCCAAAGGTTATACTCAAATATTCGGGTTAGACTACGGTGACACTTTTTCTCCCGTCGCCAAGATGGCTTCTGTCAGATTATTTTAGCCATGGCTGCTATTCGTCACTGGCCCCTCTATCAGTTAGATGTCAAAAATGCCTTCCTTCATGGTGACCTGTTGGAGGAAGTTTATATGGAGCAACCTCCTGGTTTTGTTGCTCAGGGGGAGTCTTCAGGCTTAGTGTGTCGTCTCCGCAAGTCTTTATACGGTCTTAAGCAGTCTCCCAGGGCGTGGTTTGGTAGATTCAGTACAGTAGTCCAGTAGTTTGGTATGACTCGGAGTGAGGCTGACCATTCTGTGTTTTATTGCCATTCAGCTGCTGGGTGTATCTACTTGGTAGTGTATGTTGACGACATTGTCATTACACGTAGTGATCACCATGGCATTTCACAGATAAAACAACACCTTTGTCATCATTTTCAAACTAAAGACCTGGCAGACTGAGATACTTCTTGGGGATTGAGGTAGCACAATCCAAGAATGGAATTGTAATTTCTCAAAGAAAGTATGCATTGGATATTTTAGAGGAGTATAGGCTAATGAATTCCAAGTCCGTTGACACACCTATGGATCCAAATGCTAAACTTCTACCAGGTCAGGGGGAGCCACTTTTAGATCCTGAGAGATACAGGAGACTGGTTGGAAAACTGAACTACCTCACTGTCACTCGTCCAGACATCTCTTTTGCAGTTAGTGTGGTAAGTCAGTTTCTTAATTCTCCTTGTGCAGGTCATTGGGATGCAGTCATTCGCATTCTAAAATATATTAAAGGAACCCCAGGAAAAGGTTTGTTATATGAAGACAATAAACATACTTGAGTTGTGGGATACTCAGATGCAGATTGGGCAGGTTCTCCTACTGATAGGAGATCCACTTCTGGATATTGTGTCTTTATTGGTGACAACTAGATTTCCTGGAAAAGCAAGAAGCAAAATGTGGTGGCAAGATCTAGTGCAGAAGCAGAGTATAGAGCTATGGCTTCAACTACTTGTGAGCTTATTTGGCTCAAACAGTTACTTGAAGAACTGAGATTTGGGGAGGTTGCACAAATGTCTCTCATTTGTGATAACCAAGTTGCCCTTCACATTGCCTCTAATCCAATATTCCATGAGAGGACCAAACATATTGAGATAGATTGTCATTTCATCAGGGAAAAGATTTTATCTGGAGACATTACTACTCAGTTTGTTAATTCCAATGATCAGTTGGCAGATGTCTTCACCAAATCATTGAGGGGCCCTAGGATTGATTTTATATGTAACAAGCTTGGTGCATATAATTTATATGCTCCAGCTTGAGGGGGAGTGTTAGATTGTTTGTTAGATAGTTATTGTTAGTGTATCATATGATAGATATGGGCTTGGGCCTATCACTATATTTGTAAATACACTTATGTGTATATATATTATTTTCCGCTGTGTATTCTAGACACACGGATTCTATCATATGTCTCTCATTTTCTCTTCATCTCAACAATTTGCAACACCATCATTTTCAACTGATTTCCATCTAGATATATTACATATCTTGCATTTATCTCCTTCTCATCCTCCAATGATCCCCAATACAACATGCAATGATTTGGACATGCATGAATCTTATCATAGCTTAGACCTAACCTCTTAATCATTTTTTTTGCTTCATAGAAAGATGCCGATAGTTTAGCATGGGGAAAAAACATCATTAAGAAGGTCAACAATCATTGAAAATGTTTTATTTGTTGCACCACATAAGACTTTAATATGATACAAACGAACAATGAATGATAATTTGCTGTATTTTGTGCAACCATGATAGAGTTCTTGATTCCCATCCTCCAACAACTCTTTAATTTTTTTCAACTCCTCATTACTAACATCTTTGACACCCCTAGGAAGATCGCTATTAGGATCATTTGATGGACTGGAATCTTGAATTTCACGATCAACTAAGACACCAAAAACATCATTTAACATGTCTTGCATTGGAAATTGTCTAATTATATCTTCTTCTGTTTGGCTTGTTGATTCAACATTAGATTGAGCATGTTTTTCCCCGTGCATATACCAAAACGTATACTTTCTTGGAAAGCCTTTTTGAAGGAGATGGCTATACACTTCAGCTCTATTGCCCATATGATTAAATCCACATGTGATACAAGGACATGAAATACGTCCGTTGATAGCAACATTTGAAAAGGCAAAGTCTAAAAAACGGACTACCCCATCTTTGAACTCATTTGATCTAATTGGTTTGTCAATCCAACTCTTATCAATCATAATTGAATGAATCTGTTTCCAAGTTCAAATAATGATTATAAAATTTAAGACAACAAGTAATCTAAATTAAAACTTAATTATTGTCTTTGTGGAATTAGTACTTATTTACTTTGCCTTTCGGAAAACAATGAGTAAAATATTATCTTATTTATTCAATGTGAAAAAGAAGCCAAATAATGATATTTATCCATTTCTAATAACTACTAAAAAATAGGTAGGAAATACTAACCTCAAGAAGCCTTTCGCAAAATTGTGTCTTTGAATATGGAGTAGATCAAGTGACAAATATGTTACCTTGAAGTCTTACTAAGAAGTTGGTGGTGTTAAACCTACAAGTAACATGTGAACATCATATATGAGTTCTAATTTATTCTGAAGCTTATAGGTGACTAATTAATTAAAAATCAACCAATTGATAGACCAAGTAAAAAAATCAATCATTTAAGTAATCAAGCATGAAATCCAACTACAATAATAAATTGCCATTAATCCTTATAAGGATTTGATGTATATTCACCTAATATGAAGCCCAATGCTAACAAGTCATAATTTGAAACAACTCCAACTTCAAAACATATGAATAGCTTCAAAAATAGTTTCCATTCGTTCTGCAATATTGTGCTAAGTTAGTCACATGTAAGTTTGACTATATAAATGAATGGAAGGAATTAAACCAAAAGCGATCATTAATACATTCCTTAATTTTTAAATTCAAAAACTAAACAGAAAATGACTAGAGATAAAAAAAATCTTAAATGATTAAATAAACAGAAAATGACTAGAGAAAATGTAATTTGTGACCACTTTACTAGTGATTTCTATAATACATTGAGCAGAGACCTCCTATTATAATCATCATTTAATAAATAAATAATGTCACATATGTGTGTTTCTAATTTAAAAGTTGATATAGGATAATATAAGATAATAACTCATCCAAAAAATAGCATAATTTATATATATAAATACGACTATATCATAAATATATAAAAAGAAAAATAAAAGGGAAAAGAAAAACTTTTACGATTCTAGGTGAATATAAGCTAACTATTATTTTAAATTAGTATGTAAATTAATTTCAAATAGATATAATTAAACAAACCGTTACTTTAACAAATTATCTAACCATTAATTTTATTTGTAAATTCCCATTTTTATTAATAAATAGTCATCTTAGGATAGCAGTAACCCAAATACCACATCTTAGGATAGCAACACCTAATCCAATTACCTACACAACACAACAAAGTACAACTAACTCATGGATATAAATTAGTTATCCTTGCCCGTGCAATTGGAGAACGCCCCTGCAGCAAAAACCTTGAAGGATTCCAAAACCCAAATATTCACAACTAACTCATGGCTATATAAAAAAAAATCCTTCCTTACCCGTGCAAGCAAATGAAAAACGCCCCTGCAACAATTTACTTAAAGGATATATATATATAAGCAAACAATAAATTAAAGTCTTGTGTCATTTTTTTGGTAAACCAGAGAGAAACAAATCAAAACAGAGAAACAAATTGTGTTTTAAGATATTACAGAGGTGATGGTCAAAATGATGGTTTAAAATAAGAATAAAAATGAATTAGTACAATAATTGCACAAAATAGTAGCAATCAATTAAAGTAGAAAACCAATGTGCCAGATAAACTCCAATTCCAAATAACTCCAAAATACCAATGTGACAAGTAACCAAGTAAAAAAAACTACAGCAAAAAGGGATTAAAGAGCTAGCCAATAGTAGTAAAAATCTGAAGTAGGGAAACCACTAAAAAAGGAACGTGTGAGCCCATAAATGGTCAGTAACATTACTTTTTGTTTTTGGATAAGTAAAATAACATTGAAGAGAAATAAGACACCAACACACGAACAAATATAGGATAGTAGAATAAACCAAGCCTAGTAGCTTATACAATCATTAAGTATACCTCTAGGAAAAATGAAATCTCCTGTGCAGCAAAAAATGAAACACCACTACAAGGCAACCATCAAGAAATATACCAACTATATTGAACAAATTCCAGTGTCTAGTTAATCTGTAAATATCATCTTCCAAATTCATCCTTTATATACAAATTCTATCACTAGTTATACCTTTCAGGCCTTCCTCAACACCCTCAGCTGTGACATCAGTATAGAAGGCATCCCATGTACACCAGCCAAACCAGTCAAGAAAGATGGCAACTGTAAAAAAAATCAACAAAGCAAGGTTACAAAATCCATTAGATATAACCCGTGGCATATTCGTAGAGACATTAGTAATACTACTTCAAGGAAGAGGGTCTTACTCTTTTCTTCTCATGATGAAGAAAAGTTTGCGTGTGCTTTTCAACATCCCTTAAAAGATAAATAGAAAGAGGAAGAATGAGTAGAAGGTGAAGGAAGATATATAAATGTAATGAAAACAAGCGTCATAGTCAGTTAATTGGGTCCAATTTCATGGAGGTTATTTATAGGTTGAGGAGAATGGGTTGAAAGTGGAAACAAGTTGCGAGAAAAGAGAGACAAGACAAGTAGTGGTGTTCTTCAAAAACATCTTTTTCCTATGTTGTTTTGGCATACTAAATTCATTGCTAAGATGTTATGGGACACCAAACCTTGAAAAACATGAAAGAAATACCCTCAAAGCCATCCAAACTATGTTGGTGGCTTTTGGGATAAAAGATATGCAATGCTAACAATTCAAAAAATAATAAAAAATGAAAAGAAACCATAGAGTCCCTTGGGAAGTAATGGAGCCAAGGTGATATTTGTTTGTTTTCTCTTATCTGAGCATAATTTTGTCACTTTTATGGGTAATTTTTATAAGGTCTGTAATAATTAACCACCACCCAATTCACTTGACCAGACACAAAACAAGATACAGCTGCTACAACATTACCACACACTTGCAAGCCACCAATGGTTAGTAGCACTATAAACCAAGATAGATATTCAATACTTAAGTGGCATTTTTTTTCTCCAAAACTATAAATTAAAGTGGAGCAAATCAGTAAAAAGAAAAAGGCATCAGATGCACATGAAATCTGAAATGAGATATCCACCACCAAAACTTCATTAGAGAAGACTATGAGTAACACTATAGCATTGTAGTTACTGCAGCCAAGAAAAAATACATAGAAGCTGACATTCTGAATAACCCCAAACATATTTTTGCTATATAAAAATTAAATTATCCCCACAATTTTTCTCTTTTGCTTATCTATTTCTTATCTAGGTTACAAATTAGAGGGATATATGTAACTTACAGCCTCTAACTTCCAGAAAGGTGGCCTCTGGTTATTGCCGTCAGTGGCTTTTACGATGATAATAGCTTCAAAGAGGTCGCCTGGAGGTGTGGTTCCTGGTCAAAAGTTCAAAAATCATTCTAACAAAAATTTTGTAACTAAAAAATTGTCTTGGCAAAAACCCACATGCTAACAACATTTTAAGAAAAAAACACAACACTTATTTCAAATAAAAAAGAACAAATTAAAAATGAAAAACCCAGTTTCAAATGAATGGGGGAAGTAAAAAAACGAAAAACCCCGATTGAGAACAAAGACCCATTGATAAAACTAAATGGCCAGCTGAAAACAAAGAACACTCATTTAAACGAGATAAAAATGGTTCTTTATCATTTGGAATTAAATGACAGTGAAAGAAGAGACCTTTTGTTAGAAGAATCAAGCAACTCAGGGCGTTCACAGAGCTTATCTCAGGGCTTATCTCCTTGTCTTGTTGCGTTTCGTTCTTCAACTCTCAACTTTTTTGTGGCATGCGCGCATATTGTACCCCATTTCCATCTTGCCTATCTCATTTTTTCTCTTCCAAAACAAAGCAACAACAGAGAAATTTCACGAAGGTTTGAGGACGAGATGACGGTGTGTGATACTGGTGAGAAGACGAGATGACGGTGTGCGATGATTGAAGAGAGTTCACGAAGGTCCCAGGTTTCTAATTTTAGGGGAAAAGAGGGAAAGAAAATGGGAATATGGAGGGAGAGGGGGAAAAATATTTCGCGGGTAGATTAGCCACGGTGGCCCAAATACGGGTGGCAAGTTTGGGCCTGTCTTAATAATTTAGCCATGGTTATAGTCACCGTGGCAAAATAACCGTGGCTAAATGCCGCGTTTTTTGTAGTGTAATAAGCAATTGAGCTACCTACTTGTTTCTCTTGCCAATTGAGTTCTTGTAACATCATGATTACTTCAATGCAGTCAACACAATCTCTTATTATCCTAATTATAGTTGTTCTAATATTGCTTATAGTGAGTTCAGAGCCAAGACTTTTCCCTGTTCTCAAAAATGGAAAAAAAGATTATGTGTAAACTTGGCTTATGGGGATTAATCAATAAACATGGCATAACCATCACAGCTGAGATGTAGATTTCAAGAAAATCAACAACATAATCAAGAGGAAGAGAAACTGAAATATAGTAAGGTCTAATCATTTAATGAGCAAAAGTTCAATCACAACATTGACTCATTATTTACTCGGACACATAAGCTTCGGAAACAAGAAATATGATTTGTAGATAAGAAAATAGAGTAGTGAGTGAAGATAAGATAAGATGACAGGTATTAATTAGCAAATTGCATCACACCACTCCACCTTTCCATTTTAGCTAGCTATAATTTTATGACATTTTTATTGGTAAAACTGTAACAGATGCTTGCAAAGAACTCGCTACTATTGGAATATTAGACATATCAACCATTTACATCTTCATAAAATATTAGACAAATCATCTACCTTAAAAATTTGAACTAAGAAACTGACCTATATAGTCCCCGTATGCCTTCCTCATGGGTAATCCTTATCAAAGCAGATAGAACATTCTTGTATGGAACAACATCAGGCCTCATTCCTTGTGTCTAGTGAGTATCAGGAGAAAAATGAATTAATGTCCAACCAATATAACAAAAACAAGAGCACGTATCAGAATCAATGAATAAAGAAATATAGAATTAGTATTTTAAGAATAAATCATTGAAACAGAAAGAGGTACAACCAAGGCATACATGGAGATGTATCATAGACCTAATCTCAGATATATAACATATATGTCAGAAACTTTCCAATCTAACCAATTAGCTAGGATAACAAAATCATTAGGACCAGCTAAGAAACTCAAAATTGCATAAAAAAATAAGGTGAAGTGAAAGATCATAACCATGCATGAATTGAAGATTGAGAAAACATATATAATGAAAAGGACAGAGAACAAGAAGAATAAAATAGAAGATCTTTGACTTCTACTTTTACATATATTTATTGAGACTACAGACATTTGAAGGACTAACTTACTTGAAGTCTTGTTTTAACAACCCACAATGGATTTGTAGAAATAGCTGTTGCCGCTCCAGCACCAGCAACGGCTATAATATTTCCAATAGTAGTGAGTTCGTTGCAAGCATTTGTTACAGTTTTACCAATAAAGAATGTCATAAAATAATATAGCAATATATGTAGGATAGGAGCAACACATTTTTTATTGATTTTAATAGGATTGATCAAGTAGTGAAACAACTATATAGTGATCTTATTCCCAGTGATCTTATCACGTAAACTCTCTTAAGGTATTCTCATCTTTGACTTTGAGATTGTCCACCTTTTTTCCAGTGGTCTTATTGTATGGTGTTCAATATTCATTCATTCTTGTCATCTATTCTCAGGTTCAATGGGATGAGCCTGCATCTTTTCCTACATCTTCTGGCTTCTAATACATCCTCAGTTCAACCTGCTGTTATAAATAATAAAAGGCCTCAGGTACCCAGTGAGGTTCATTAAATAGCCATTCTCATTCATTCTTAACTTCATCTAACCTGAGATGGGTAACGGAGAAATGCCACAAATCAATGCATTGCTTACTCTATTCAAAGTCTCAAAAAAAAAAAAAAGCAAAAGATGGAATGTTTATGTTCCTTGAAAGAAGCTACAACCAAACAATGACAAGTGCAAAGGATGTACTTGAAATTTCACTCTTTGCATTCTTGTTCTCTCTTTCCTTCTCAAGTGAAGAAGTTTCATTATCACAACTATGGCTTCTCTTTCTCAACTTCTTTCTCTTCTCCTCCCTCTGCTGGCAGCTTCATTGATGCCAAGTGTGTTTTCCCTTGATGTTTCAGTCAAAGCAACATACTTGGAACCCTTAAATGCGCACCAAAAATCACAACATGCACTCACTCTACCACATAAGCAATGATTACAAGATAAAACGAAATAGCCTACTTTTACTCTGTTAATTCTTCCCAAATCAAACCCATAAGGGGTGGCACCAAACAAGATTACCTCATAATAGTGCCTTGTTCTTGCAAAAACACCATTGACCTTAGCGGATATTTCTATGATACAAAACTACAACAGTGAAGACTAATGAAAATTTTGTGGATATTCAAAAGCTGATTACAGTGCTCGGCAGGTATTGTACCCATCAAAGAAGTCCCAAACCCACGGTACAATGCTCTAAAACCTTCACCCCCTAATCAATGACAATGCAGTCTTCATACAAGAAACTTGTGACTGAGACACTTGCTGCCTAGTTTTCAACACAACAACAGGGTATAGGGTTGCAGAAACCCCAGAGAAAAGAGCAGCACCAAGGAAGAAAAACTTGGATTTATCAAGCATCTGCCAATCAATTTCAGTCGGGACATGAACCTCTTTGACCTGGTTCTTCCTCGGCCACACTCACACTCATCTTCGCCACACTTCACACTCATCTTCGCCACTTTTTCCTTGATCTGATATCTATCTAAGTTTAAGCAGTGAAGTTCCCTGATGAATCTTGTCCTTGAGTGTGTACCACTGAGAAGGACAAGGTCCTTCTCTGTGAGACCCTTTTTCATAAACTTGTCCTTGAGTAGCTGAATTGAATCATCAACATCTGCCATATCAGTTGCAAGTGAAAGATTAGAAACCAACCCTTCTCTCCTCCCTGTTGGAACTTGGTATCCTGGTCCATTTGCCTGCATTAAATATCATCCAACATTTAATTAATAACTTACTAGCTAGCACACAAAAACAAGTCTCTAGTTAAAATTTTCAAAGATAAACATTCAACTCTTTCAGATATAAATGTCAGCAATAAAAGAAAGAGCATAAACTAATCAAGTAAGTTAAGAGTTAAGACCATGACTATGGCATCTCTGGCTGCCAATGCCACTATGTCTGCACAAGAAACCACTCCTGGGAAAGATGCTTCCAATTGTGCCTTGGCTCTTTCTATCACTCCAAACCCCCTAACCCATTGATGTGCAATGCTAGTTTCTCTGATTGTGGACCATTATCGATCAAAATTGAACCATCACATCCCTGAAAAGAAATTAGGATCCAATATCCATGTAAAAAATAAGAACAAAAATGTAATTAACAGACATAGAAACACAAGGTATATTATATTATTATGTACAAAGACCTCAACAAAGCAGTCATGAAACTGAAGCCTGAGCAAGATAGCAGCCATGTTGGGGTCAGAGAGAACAACATCTCTAACAACAGCATGAACAGTGGGCTGTGCTTAGGAGAAAAGGTATACACAACGGGACGATGGAGAAGTCTAAAGGATATCATCATCTCCACCAAGACATTAGAAGAAAAGAAGAAGAAAGAGAGAGAGAGAGAGAGGAGCATCAACCTGCTGAAGCATTAAGAGTCCTCTCAAGAAAGAGAAAGAGCCAAGTTGCTGTGTGTCAGAATGAATTCATACCTACACACCTACTCTGCGCAAGACTGAAGAGAAGCTATCTCACAACGGTTTTAAACAAAGTATACCAAGCAACCATCAACAGTTACATTTCTCAACGGTATACTAAGCAGTCTTCAACGACTATATTTTATCAGAACATATAAATAAGCCTCAAGAAAGACTATGAAGATGTCGGCCAATTTCTCAATTACACATTCACAAAATGTCGACCAAAATGGGCAGCCATGAAAGAAGCGATGATGAAGCCATGGCATTGACTAAGCCCACAGAAAAGATTGGCCATACTCCATATGAACGACATCAAGCCAACTTTTCGAACCCACAGATAGAAGATACAGAGATGAACCTCATTCAAATTAGATATACTTGTATCTTTATCTTTCCTTGTACCTAGATTTTATTGTGTGTATCCTGAGTAGTACTCAATAACCCCTTTGTACAAGAAGAATCTGAGTTTAAGTTTCGTGGAAACTTAAACTTATCATTGTAAACACCGTTGAGTGTCTGAGAGCCTGGAGAGGCTTGGAGGAACAAAGAATACTCGTTGAGCCTGGAGAGGCTAGGTGTGAAAAGAATACTCGTGGAGTTGCCTGGAGAGGCAGTTGAGAAAGAATACTCGTTGAGCCTGGAGAAGCTGGGGCAAAAGAATATCGCATGAGTTGTCTGGCGAGGCAGTTGAAAACAAAGAATACTCGTTGGGCTTGGAGAGACCAGGTGTGAAAAGAATACTCGGTTGAGCCTGGAGAGGCTAAGTATGAAAAGAATACTCGTTGGGCCTAGAGAGGCCATGTGTGAAAATAATTCTCGGTTGAGCCTAGAGAGGCTAGGTTTGAAAATAATTCTCGGTTGAGCCTAGAGAGGCTAAGTGTGAAAATAATACTCGGTTGGGTCTGGAGAGGCCAGGTGTGAAAATAATACTCGGTTGTATCTGTTTTCAGATAGTGTAAAATCCAGTGGTGGTTTGCCCTCGGACTGGACGTAGCTCACTAGGTTGGTGGGTGAACTAGGATAAATTTCTTGTGTCATTTTCTCTCTACCCTTAACTCTTTAATTTTCGTTGCTATATCTGTTTTATTTGTTTAACTAACATTGAAGGGTTAAGAAAAGTTGTTTTAATAATCTGAGCAGAAAACAATTTTTTCTTAAGAGAGAAAACGTTTTATAATAGCTGTTGTCCAACCTTCCGAGTTGCATCAAAAAGTTGCTGAACTTCCCAGTTTCGGAAGGTTGAACAAATATTTTCAATCCAGCTTTCTTGTTTTGCGAAAGGTTTCCAAAATTTGTAAAGATTATTAAAACACTATTCAACCCCCCTTTCTAGTATTTCCTGTGGCCCTAACAGTTAGTAGCAGAGCTCACCTTCGGATTAGAGCATCTAAAAGTGCGGAAGGAGTAGATCCAGATGGAAACCTCAACAAGCAGGAGGAGAAACATGAAGATTAACAGAAGCAACAAAGATGCTGATGAAGACAATGTTGAGTCTCAGTAGATAAGTTCTTCAACTTAAGATTTTCAAGGCTTAGTTTAATATTTCAAGCATTAATTCATAATTTCGTAAAAATAACTGCCTTGGTATGACATTTTGTATGCATAAAATTCTTAGCATCGAAAATCTATTTTTAGACAAAATCATCATGTTATTTATGAAAATTTATTTGAAAATAATTTATGCACAGTTATTATAATTTTTTTTAACCGGTGCGTTGAAAAGTCACAATTTCAAAATTTTTTGAAAACCGTAAGCATTGATGACATGGATAATTAAAGAAGATGGATTTTCACCTATCTGCTACACGACGCACGTTCTCCTAAGTCGGTGCTGTAAATGCCATCTTTAAAGGCTATCTGAGTCCATTTGAGCCTATATATACTTGACATGGGAAGCAGTTCCAACCTCACAGCTCTTCTGATTCTTCTGCACCCTCTCATCTGTCATTCTCAAGCCCTTAACTCTTCTCTAACTCTCCAAAAAGACTTATCTCCCCTTCCTCTTCCAATGGCATCCTCCACTACCATCTTTCAAACACAAACTGTGGATTTTAAAAGCCTACCTGAAGAAGGCTATGATATTGCTGATCTGTTTGAAAGTGCTGGGTGGCTACCCTACTTTAA
This sequence comes from Sesbania bispinosa, assembly GCA_026901365.1. Lineage (NCBI taxonomy): Eukaryota > Viridiplantae > Streptophyta > Magnoliopsida > Fabales > Fabaceae > Sesbania > Sesbania bispinosa. Next base: position 510,129 of record QLOH01000201.1, on the reverse strand, counting down.
AGCCATTAACTGTAAATGGCATGAAGAAAATGTTCGTGAATTCTGGGGCACCATGAAGATGGTGGATGAAGAGAGATGAATCTATGTGAAGACCCGAGTTAGGGGTCAAGAAATCACAGTTAACAATGACTCTCTGCGAAAGGCACTTGGAGTGAAGAGTGAAGGAGAACTGTTCTCATCCATCTAGGAAGCCCACAAGGGTGGTGCAGAAAAGTTCAACAAGCTAATCTTCGATGAGAATGGGATGAAAGATATTCCCAAAATTCTCTTTGAAATCCTGAAGTGTTGTGTGACTCCAAGTGTGGGAGATAACCATCTCTCGGAAGTGGAGAGGTTTTGTGTTATCAACCTTATGCAAAAGAAGAAGATAAACCTACCTTGGGTCATTTTGTATGGAATGATCAAAAGAGAAAGGGAAAATGCTGACATCTTTCCTCATAACACAGTGATCATGAGGATCCTTGCACAAAAGGGTATCCTTGTTGAACACTTGTATGACCACAGGCGTCCCAGCATCTTCAAGGTTGGTGGTCAAAATGATGCAATTGAAAGAAGACCATCCTTGGAGTATGCTGAAGTCAAAAGGCTAAAGATGGAGAACATCATCCTTCGCAAGGACTTGGAGAGGACTCAGATGGCGTTACTGAAGCTACAAGAAGAGAAGGGAATCAAAGAAGATGTTGAGCCCAGTGATAGCTAGTCCTCTTAATCATCCTTGTAAAAAATAATTGTATTCTTTTATATACATAATATAATATAAGAAAATTTTCTGGATGCATTACTATTTGTCTTAAAATCTTGGGCATATGTTAAACGATGTTATGATTCATCTACCCTTTTAAATAATGACAAAAATGGGAGAAATATAACTAACAAAATACTGAAAGTAAAGATGTTTTTCAGAAGTAACCAAACATTTTTAGAAAAAGAAATCATAAACTCAGGGGGAGTTAACAAAGTGTTTTCAAAAAGGTAGAGTTTAAAGAAGAAAAAATGTTTTTCTCAGGGGGAGTAATATAGACAAGGGGTTATCTTAAAAAGAAGAAAATAATTGGTTTAATCACAATTTTAATATTTTTATATTTGTTAGTCATATCTAATTTGTCATCATTAAAAGGGGGAGAATGTTGAGTCTCATAATTAATTTAAGTATTCAAATTAGATTCAAGACTCGTTATCCTTGGTTTTAATAAATAACAAATTAGATTGCATATAAAACAGGTTCTACTGAGAAAGGTATTATTCTATTTCAGGAAAAATGAAGAAGCAATTATCTGAAGAAACCTGAACCTGCTGAGGAAAAAGAGAAATATCGGCGCAAAATGATGAAGAGAAGAAATGAAAAGGAAGAAAAGAAGAAGCAATCGGAGAAAGCAAGCAATAAGGCAAAGAGTTCAGAACGCTGAAGAAAAAAGTGTTGATGACAAGGAATAACAATGCAGCAACCAACTGAAGAAAAGAATACAAGCTTCTGAAGAAGAAAAACATGCTGAAGGCATTCAGTTGAAAAGGAAGAACTTGCTGAAGATGATCAACCTTCTGAGGAAGAAAACCTTCTGAAAATGATTAGACTCTCTGAAGGTCAGAATCTGCTGAAGCCAGAGACGTCATGATGAAAGAGTTAGAACCAACCAAAACCTGAATGACGTTCTGTAACATCCCGGAAATCGGGACCTAGGAAACATAAGAGAAGCCTTATGTGGTAAACCTAACAAAGAGAGGGGAGTTAGAAATAGGAAGAGAATTCATAAGCTAAGTGTGATTTCAGACAAGGAATTAGGGAATTCATTAGGAACCACGGGTTTTAAAAGAGTTTAGAAGAGGGATCGAGGACTAAGTCAATTAAGTTGTAGGACGAGTTAGAAGGAACCGCACCCGGAATCGGATAGAAATATAAAGGTTTAGGAGTGAGGAAATGAGTTTGGTTAAAGAAAAAATAAGTTGAAAGGAAGGATTAAGAGAAAGAGTTAAGGAGAAGAGCAACACCATAGATCTTAGCCATTAATGTGGAAGAATAAGCTTTGTGGTCAAGGGAATGGATTTGTTAAGAATTAGAGTGAGGAAAGGTTTGGATGAGAAGAACTAAGTTAGAATAAGGTTTTCTTGGAGAAGAATTAGGTTTGAGAAGGAGAAAAATGAATTGGAACCAAGAGGGGCACAAACCGAGGTTATTGCTTAATTTTGGGAGTTAGGCCTAATGACCTTGGTGCACCAATTCGCACATATCTAGAGACATAGGTGTCCAATTAGGGTAATTCCACTCTCATTAGAAATCTTATTTCTGGGGCTTCAGTTTGATATATTATATGATAGTATTCTGAGCTCGTTTGCACCCCAAACATCACGTTTATGTGCTCAATGCGCTGACGCGCGCGCAGGAGCGCCCAGGAGCGCGTCCTTTTCCTTTAAAAACCGTGACAGAACCTATTTTCTTCTTCATTCTTCTTCATTTCTCCTTCTTTCTAGGGCTTCTAGTGAGAGAGGGATAGGTTTTTAGAGAGAGAAAGGGTGAGAAAGAAGAAGGGCTTGATTGAAGGTGCTCCATCATTCCTAAGGCTTGGGTTTCCACCATTCATCCACCATCTTCTTCTTCCTCCTCTTCCTCCATTGTTGCCCCTTTGAGGTGAGTGGTGGTTCTCACTCACTTTTCTTGGTTGTATTCCATTGTATGTCCCCTATTCTTTCTCCCCTTGCTATTATTGTTGATTAGAGTTGATTTTATGAAAACCTAGAATGGATTGATTGAATGTATGATTTTTGGCTCAAACCCTAGGTTAGAGGATTTGGGGGTTTCATGAAATTGGAGGTTTGGGATGTTGATTGTGCCTATAATTGCTTATGTTCATGCTTATTATTATGTTTATGCATTGAATAAAGGTTTGTACATGTTCCTAACCCCCACCATGTTCATGGAAAATATTTTGGGTCTTTGACCTCATGAAAATGGAAAAGGAAAATGATTTGGGTCTTTGGACCTCATGGAAATGGTTTCGGGTCTTCAGACCTCATGTAAATAATTATGTTTTGGTCCCTGGACTCATGTTTTTGAGACTCTGTCTCTGGTCCTTGGACTCGTGTTAATTAAGCAAGATTTTGGCCCATGGACTCATGCTTCAAGACTTTGTCTTCGGTCCATAGACTCATGTGAAAAGAAATAAATTCTTGTTTGAATCTATCACAGTTAATGGGTTAAGGTCTTATGGCCTTCAGGGACGACGATCTCTGTTAGTCTGAGCTCATTCTAGCCTCACAGATAAGTGGAAAGACCCCTTGGGTGTTGGGTAAAACACTTCATGACTGACCCTGCATTTATGACTGTCATTGGATGACTAACATTACATGTCTCTAATTGTCATTATGAATGTTTTCTTCATTTATTAAGTGATTTATATTGTTTTATATCTTGTGCTTTGCCTCCCCACACTGCACACACTGTTACCCCACTCACTGGGACGTAGTCTTACCCCACGTTACGGGGCATCACTTTCAGTTGTGCAGGTTAGGGTTTCTTAGCGTTGGATGAAGAGCCGGAGTCCGGTGGCGGATACTTCCACCTCCTCAGTTGCCAGTTAGACATAGAACATTTAGTTTCCTTTGTTACTAACGTATTGGAAAGGTTGATATTTGTAAATGTAATGTGTTGAATGGAACTATTGTGAATATTGATGAGAATGTCTCATTTGGCCATGGAGGCCCTTTTTATTGTAGAATTGGATTAGATATGGTATAATATGAACTGTACTGGTGTTTTTCTAGTTTTCAGGTAAATTTGGAAATTGGGAAACATCCAGTTTTCAGGGGAGACTCTGCCAGATTTCCGGCAGGAGTTTTATGAACCTTTAACACGCCAAGTGTGGGTTCCTCCCTGTCTTTCTTAAGGGAATGTTTTAGAATTGTGTTATTGACTGTTGAGTTAGCCTAAGCATACGTTGGACTGTTTAGGCAAATTGTGCTTGTGTGCCGATATACGAAATGACACGAAATAATTTCAGAAATTCGGAGTAGTGTTTCCAACGGACACTTATTATTGAATTGAGAAATTAGGACGTTACACGTTCTACTCTCTGAAGACTTGTGAGTCAATCTGATTATCTCATTAAAAGACTCAAGTCTGCTTTCTGGCACAACTTTATTTCCTGACACAAAAGAGGAAACGTGGGACAATGGAGAAGTCTAAAGGATATCATCATCTCCACCAAGACATCAGAAGAAAAGAAGAAGAAAGAAAGAGAGAGGAGCATCAACTTGCTGAAGCATTAAGAAGACCTCTCAAGAAAGAGAAAGAGTCAAGTTGTTGTGTGTCAGAACGAATTCATACCTACACACCTACTCTGTGCAAGACAGAAGAGAAGCATAAGAGAAGCTATCTCACAACGGCTTTAACAAAGTATACCAAGCAACCATCAACGGCTACATTTCTCAACGGTATACTAAACAGTCTTCAACGACTATATTTTATCAGAACATATAAATAGCCTCAAGAAAGACTATGAAGATGTCGACCAATTTCTCAATGACACATTCACAGAATGTCGACCAAAATGGGCAGCCATGAAAGAAGCGATGATGAACCCATGGCATTGACTAAGCCCACAGAAAAGATTGGCCATACTCCATATGAACGATATCAAGCCAACTTTCTGAACCCATAGATAAAATCTTAACAAAAGTTAGAATCCTAGTAAAATTCTAATGGGATTTGGATACATAATCTTAACAAAATACATGTTTAAAACTAAATACCTTATCAAACATAAAATTTTTAAAATTAAATATAAATATTTTAAGTAACATAATTATCATCAAATATATATATATATATATATATAAAATAAAGGTATAACAAATAAGCATCACGTATATTTTTCATCAAAGTGCCAAGTCCAAGGTCAAGAGGAGCTATATACAGGTTATTCTTTTTCTCAATCTATCCAGTACCTGGTTTGGCTTTAGTTTCGTGGTTCAAGTGATGCTGCAATCAGACCGTAACAACCTTCCAATAATTCGTATGTCTTGCTTGTTTCGTTTTACTAATATATATATTATTATTATCCTGCTTGAGCGACTTTTCAATTTTAAAACCGATTGATTGCATTATTTTTCTTGCAAAAGCATACTGGTGCTTAAATTAGATTTGATCTTTACATTATTGGTTGATACTTATAATTGTTAGTTAGTTTTAGCATAATATATAACTTGATGGTTATAATTCATGGGACTCCAATTTCAAATGTAAAGGAGTCACCAAATTAAACTTGACAAATATGCACTATTTGCATGTTGAACGCGCACCACTCAATAGAAAATTTTTGTTAATGTCTTGTAGCCTAATTTTCTGATTCTACATGATTTTGAATTGTTTGTTTATTGCAGGCATACCAGGAGATGGTAGATGTCTGTTTAGATCTGTGGTTTATGGTGCCTGCCTCAGAACAGGGGTGCCACCTCCAAGTCTCAGCAGGCAAAAGGAACTTGCAGATGAGCTCAGAGCCAAAGTATTTCATTTCTTTTTCATCAAACTAATTAACTATAGTTTGGATTACTTATAGTACTGATCAGAGGTTAACTCGGAACTAGCTCGACTGGTCTAGCAGCCTACCAGCTACCTCGGATTTAGACCTACCTCAACCATCTCGGCTAGCCTACCTCAGCCATCTCGACTGGCTTATCATACAACCATCTCGGCTGGCTTACCTCAGCCATCTCGGCGGGCTTACCTCAGCCATCTCGGCTGGCCTATTCAGCCATCTCGACTGATCTATCCACCATCTCGGCTGGCCAACCTCAGCCATCTCGACTGGTCTATCTAGGCTGCATGGACACTTAACAACTGTGCAACCCGGGGACCACCAACTAGCTCCTCACCCTACCACTTGCCTATGCCTATGCGGACTGACACCAATAAAGGGCACTTCCCATCACATAGACTGAGCAACTTACCCACTGACACAAGCAATCAGGCGTAGGTTGGGCTACATCACAGGCTAGCCCTGGCTAGACCCCATGCTATAAATACCCCTCCTATGGAGGGTCAGGTACGCTCATTCTCCCCTGCTTACACTCTGTCTCAAACCCATTCTAACTTGGGCGTTGGAGTGTCTTCGCAGGTCTCCCTCTCCTCCGCCACCAGAGCTACTGTTCAGAACAACCACCACCGCATCTCAACCTCGGACCATCTCGGATCCTATCTCGGACAGCCTGGGAACATCTCGAATTACATCCTGAACCACCCTGGAACACCCAGGAATGATCACCTCCGCCACAATCATTTGTCAGGCTCGATCAAGTACAGAATCAATTTCATTGAATTGATTTTAAATCCCTTTTGTCCAACAAACTTCATAAAGTGTGCAACATTCACTTTCAATAAATGATTCTAGAATAATCAATTCTACTTGTAATTGTTTGTTTCATTCTGATACATAACATTGAATATTTTATTTGCAGGTTGTAGATGAATTCATTAAGAGAAGGGCAGATACAGAGTGGTATGTTAGTTATATCTTGAAGGAGATAGCTCTGTTTACAGATTTACAGTGATGCTGTATTATCTGAATCTCCTCATCATAAAGATCCTAGGTTATTTGAAACCGTTGGAAGGAGATAGATTGGCATTGACATTTTAGGGGTGATTTGGTAGTCAAGATAAGATATAATGATTAATGAGAAAGAGTAAGAGAATTGGATAAGTATATGATAAGAACAATTAGAAGAGGGTCTCAAGAGAAGAGTCTTTCTCATCCAATCAATCTCTGAGCAAATAAAAATTACATTGAAAAAAATGATAATAGAATAGCCACACATGATAGACTTATTTTCTAACTGCAGCATGTGTTTTCATTTGTAGTGAATTTTGAAGTCTAGCATTCATCTTTGTGTTTAATTTTTAATACATAGGTTTCTTGAGGGTAACTTTGACACCTATACAGTGCAGATGAGAAAATCTCACATATGGGGAGGAGAGCCTGAACTTCTCATGTCTTCACATGTTTTACAGTTAAGTCAATTTTCAATTTCATTTGCAAAACTTTCATATATATGCATATTTGACTTGCCCAATATGTTTTACAGTGTCTTGAATTTGTAATTCATCAAGTTGATTTCTTTGAAGTTTTAATAGAAACTATCTGGAGGGGGCACAAGTATTTATCAACTTGTTCCAAATTATTAATGATTTTCTGATAATGATGATTACATAATAATAGATATATAGTGTAACAAATTATTCAGTGATATTTTAATCATGATCATATCTTGTGGTTCTAGGATGCCTATAACAGTGCTCATGCAGGATAAGAATTCCAGTAACATTAAAGTTATAGCTGAATACGGTCAAGAGTATGGTAAGGATAACCCTGTTCGAGTCATGTATGATGGTTATGGCCACCATGATGTATTGAAGAGTTCAACCGGTTATATCAAGTCCTAGCTGTGACTTCTTGTAGTCATGTTAACTGTAGAACTTGACAATGTGCTTTCATGTGATTGTGACGCAAAGCAAATTCCAACCTGTTTCAGAAAAGCTGAGGGTAGCTTGAGATTTTCTTTTTTGATGATCATAAAAATGTTATTTTTTAATTATTTTTAAAAAGTTGTATATGAAATATTTTAAAAATTATTTCTATTATTTTCTATATAAATATTATAGAATAAAAAGTAAAATAATACTTTTATAATAAGTAATAAAAATAAAAAAATACAAGTACAAAATATTTTAACAAATCAAATTTGAAAATAATTTTTTACCAGATAAATGCTTCAATAACATGTGAATTTTTATGTAATTCTTACTCTTTATTTTTCTTTTTTACTTCATGTGAACACCTAATTTTGTCCGGATTTCTTCCTTTCTTTTTGTTTCGATTAATCAGTTGATTAATGATAATTTAATAAAAATTGATTTAAATAATTTAAACCAAAATATATATATATATATAAAAATAAAAAATTACAAGTGTAGTTTGAGTTGTGCCCCGGTATGCTAGTCTCAACTTTCTCCCAACATGTTCAAATTGCAACAAACCAAAGCAGAAGAGGGGAAGAGTATCGATCCAAATTTGGAAAAGTATTGTCGGGAAATGATAGAAAAACGGTGAGAAGAGTGGTTAGATGATTAGTTGTGGTAGGGAAGCAATTGTCTGTGAATGATTTCCCGTGGTCTATTTAAATCATGAAAAATTCACGCAACAGAGGGTGAAAAAGAGAGAAAAACGGAAGCGGAGTTGAAATTACAGAAAAGTTTCAGAGAGAGAAGAGCAAAGCTAACAGATCCGCCACCTCCGCTGCAATTCTACTCAACCTGCAGCAACCCCTCCCATCCTCGGTGTGCTGTTTTCTTTCCCACAACAACTTTTGCTTAGCCTCGGCATCCTATCAACAAGAAAAAGAGAAAAAAGAATGGCTGATGACATGTAAAAAAAAAAACAAGAGCGGCTGATGAGATTACGCCGCAGCGGATAAGATAAGTGAGGGAGGTGCGAACAGTAATATGGGTGGTGCGAACAATAGTTGAAAAAGAAAAAGAGTGGCAGATAAGATCGCGGTGAGGATAAGATAAGTGAGGGAGGTGCGAACAGTAATATGTGTGGTGCGAACAATAAAAACTTAACAATAAAAAATTGAAGATGGTGGAAACAGTTAAAAGGGTGGTGCGAATAATAATTTTATAACGAAAAAACCGAGCTTCGTGTGAACGGTAGAAAAAGGTTGTGTGAATAGCAATCCCTTTGTTAGCATCAGGTGAGTTCCTCTTCTTCCGTGTTTGATCTATTCAGCTGAAACTCATTCCTTTTAATATTTATTTTAGATTTAATGATGTGATAGTTTTTTTTAGTTCGTTAAATTATTTCTAATTATTCAATAAATTTGTCTTTGTAAATAGTGATTTGATTTAATTTCTTTATGAATGTGTTTGTTGTTTCAAAATTGTAGTCGTATAAATGTTGTTTAAGTTGCCAAGAAATGTCTGATTTATAATCCAAATTGTTCTGTAAATATTTACTTAAATCAAATTTCGTATCATTTTATATAAATAGTATGATTTAAAAATTATAGTCTTGTAAATATTTGTATGATAACGCTAAAAAATGTCGAGTGTTTGTAAATATCATCTTCCTCTGTTTTAAGATTTTGTGTTGTAGTTTTTAATTCAAATTTCAGGTAGCAAACCTGTAAAATATTCGTTGAAGTTTGTTAATATTTGTTCAATATAAATATCATGTTGTAAATATTTCAATTTCGTACAAGAAATAAATTCAAAGATTATTTGGATCGTAAGGGTTTATTGAGCAAACCAAGAGTTTGACTTGAACCCCGTGCAAGTGAACTCAGGCCCGAAAAGTAAAAATAAGTTTTTTTCCAAAAAAAAACTTTTCAAAAAAATAAAAAAACAAAACAAAATATTTTTCTAATTTTCTTTTCAAATAAAAAATAATCTTTCATCAATCTTTCCAAAAATTAATTCTTTCAAAATATAAAAGCAAATCAAAATATTTTCCAACAAAAATCAATCTTCCAAAAAAATCAAAAATCAATCAATCAATGAATTTCAGAACTACGTGGCTTTGATTTCTCCATTGTAGCTGGGAATATGTAGGAGCGGGAACCGGCCCCGTCAAGCCAAAATAAAATTTTAAAATATTTTTCCCTTTAAAAAAAAAATAGTCATTTTCTGAAATAAGTTTTCTTAATCTTCATGAAAATACAAAAAAATCAAGAATTTAAAAATATAAAAAGGAGTATTTTTAAATGTCATTCTCTTTTTCAATAATAAAAATCAATCATTTTCTTAAGTAAATTCATCAATTTACTCAAAAAATATAAAAAAGGTAAAAAAACCAAAATTATAAAAATAGTTTAATTTCTTTTTCAATTTTAATGGGGTAAAATAAATATTTTCAAAGTTAACTAAATTTGCACAATTAATTAAAGGTAACCGTTTTAGGACGGACGTCGTAAGGTGCTAATACCTTCCTTATGCATAATCGACTCCCGAACTCAAATTTGGTTCCAAAGACCATTTTCTTTTTAAAAGGGTTTTTCCGAAAAAATTTTCCTTTAAAATAAATTTTGGTGGCGACTCCATTGAACCTTTAAATATTTATTTTTCCTTATTCGGCTCGCCTCCCCCTACGTCGCGACCCCCGGTTGCGACAGCTGGCGAGTATCGCTAGAAGACCAGACATTATTTATTGAGGGGAAGATTCTCACTTGAATAATTGTCAACCACATTTTTATCTGACTAAAATGTGGGGTACGTATTGCATCGCTAGAAGACCAGACATTATTTATTGGGGAAAATTCTCGCTTGAGTAATTGTCAACCACGTCTTTATCCGACTAAAAATGTGGGGCACGTATGCATTACTAGTAGATTAGACGTTATTTATTGAGGGGAGGATTCTCACTTGAATAACTGTCAACTGCCTCACAATTCGAGACGCGGGGAACCTATTCCGTTATTGAACGTTTCCGGTTTTCGCATGATAAGTGTTCTTTTCTGTTTTCCTTTATGATATTTTTACTCATAAATTTTTACATTAACTGAAGGTAATTAAAAAACAATAAAAGTGTATCTACGACATCGTTATCGGACTCGTGCTCAATCAAGGATCATGGATGAACTGGAATAAAGCCAGCAAGAGTTGAGAGATGATGTCAATCAAATGAAGGAACAATTGACCAAGATTTTTGAGCTATTGCAGAAAAAAGAAGCAGATGGGAATCCCTCAGGGGCGGATCAGGGGCAGCAAATCAAGCCTTCACATCCACCAGGATTTACTCCACCCATGCAGTCTTTTGGTCTGAACTCTGAAGGAGTGCTAATGCCATTGGCAATGCATTCAAACAACCCCACCAATAATTCCCAAGGTGTCCAATGGCCACCCTATGGCCTTCCACCTAATTATACTCCCCCAGTAGCTGTTGAACCCTCAGACAATAATCCCCAGGCTGCAACTGAAAACCATCAAAATCTAGGTCCACCACCAGAATTAAACCAAGCAGCTCAGGAAGCCTCCCAAACGCAACCCACGACTCCTCCCCTCATGCCATACCACTTTCCACCTAACTACATCCCACCACAAAATAACAACCCAGAGGCTAACCAAGCATTTGGATCACAAAATACCACCTCCCAACAAACAGTCTTCATAAATTCTCAAGGGGAGTCACAGAGGCCACATGCCACCTTAGCCTCCAAAGAAATCCATCAGTCTCAAAATCCTGCCACCGAGGACTCTCAGTCCAAGGAAAAATTGCAAATCCTTGAAGAGCGGTTACGAGTAATAGAAGGAGGAAGCCATTATGTCTTCGGTGACGCTGCTGACCTTTGTCTTGTTCCTGATGTTGTAATTCCCCCAAAGTTCAAAGTGCCTGATTTTGAAAAATATAAGGGGACCACATGCCCAAGAAATCACCTAACGATGTACTGTAGGAAGATGGTAGCATTCGCCCATGATGAAAAATTGTTAATTCATTTCTTCCAAGACAGCCTGACTGGGGCAGCGACAAATTGGTACACACACCTTGAACGTGCCCGTGTTCGCTCTTGGAAGGATCTGGATGATGCCTTTTTGAAGCAGTACAAATACAATATTGACATGGCTCTCGATCGGTTACAACTACAAGGTATGACAAAGAAAGACTCTGAGACCTTTAAAGAATATGCCCAACGTTGGAGAGAGATAGCTGCCCAAGTAGAACCTCCTCTGTCTGATAAGGAGATGGTTTCCATGTTCATTGATACACTCCAATCACCTTTTTATGATCGGATGATTGGTAGTGTGTCATCAAATTTCTCTGATATTGTCATTATAGGAGAAAGGGTTGAAGGAGGTATGAAGAGCGGAAAAATTGCTTCTGGGTCAGTTGGAAGTGGCAGTTTAAAGAAGCCATTGCCAGGAATTGGAAAGAAAAAAGAAGGGGAAACTCATGCAGTAATGTTCGAGCAAGGAATATCCTCTCATAAGAAACCTAGCTACACACCAACCCATTACCAAAAAACACTACACACCCCTTACATGTCATATCCATGCATTGCCACAACCTCACTCACCCCACCTTCCCAACCATACTATCCACCCGTGGCATACCATCCACCTCCATCACCTGCACGACCACGAGCACCTACTGCCATGGCACCTCTTCCTAATCAACCACGAATGCAAAATCAGGCAGCAAACAAAACACGACCCCAAAATTACCAGGATCGGAAACCACTTGACCCCATCCCTATGTCCTACACCGAACTCCTTCCTCATCTCATTCGTAGTTCATTAATTGTACCATGCCCAATGAAACCTTTGGAACCACCATACCCGAGAGGATATGATCCGAATGCTAAATGTGACTACCATGCAGGGGCTGTGGGACATTCGACAGAAAATTGCAAAGCCTTGAAGAATAAGGTGCAAAACTTATTGGATGCCAAATGGCTGAACTTTAAGGAAGATAGTCCCAATGTTGGTAACAACCCTTTACCTGGCCATGAAAGTTTAGGAGTGAATGCTATTGGGGAGTCTTCAGGGCATCACCTCATAAAGAAGATTTCAAATGTCAAGACTCCCATGAAAGTCATTTTCAAAGAGCTTTGCGAGTTTGGAGGAATCAAGGGTTTGACCGAGACTGAAAGAAGCAATGACAAAGAGATGGTGTGGCTTTCACTGTAGTGATGAACATTCCATTGAAGAATGTGATGAGTTCAAGCAAATTCTTCAAAGTATGATGGATGCACACTTAATACAGATAAGTTGTGAAAGTGAGGGAAGAGAGGTCAGTATGATCAAAGAGTCTGCAGTTCCTTGAAAACAAGAATGTACAGATGTGGAGCCTGCTGTTTCAACCCTTCCTACTGAAGAGAAAACTACTTCCATGCCTAAACCATTGGATATTCATTATGTTAAGAGTACACCATCACCAGCACCATGTGGGATAAGACCGCTTACCATTCGAATTCCAACTCCATTTCCATACAAAAAGTACTAAGGACAGCTACCATGGAAATATGATGTACAAGCCCTTGAAAGAGATGCAATCATCAACATCTTAGGGATTGGTGGAATAACCCGTAGTGGTCGTATATACACCCCTGAAAAACTTCAAGGGGAACAATCCAAAGTAAGTAGTAAAAATCTGTGAAGAAAAAAATAGAGAAGCTGTCGTCGAAGATGGGCCAAAGGAGAAAGGAAAAGCTAGCCAAGAGGAACAGAAAAGGATTGTAACTGATGAAGAAGCCCATGAGTTCTTAAAATTCATTCGGCAGAGTGAATATAAAGTGGTTGATCAGTTGAATCATACTCCTGCGAAAATCTCAATCTTGTCTTTCCTGCTGAATTTGAACCCCATAGGAGAGCATTAATGAAAGTACTGAATGAGGCTCATGTTTCTCATGATATCACTGTTGATAAGTTCGATGGTGTTGTTAGTAATATCATTGCTAACAACTACCTCACTTTTACTGATGATGAGATTCCCGTTGAAGGGACTGGGCATAATAAATCCTTGCACATATCTGTAAAATGTCAAGATCATATAATTGCAAGGGTACCGGTTGACAATGGCTCCTCGTTAAATGTTATGCCGAAATCAACTCTTGCGAAATTACCTGGTGATGAGTCACACATGAGACCGAGTACTATGATAGTGAGAGCTTTTGATGGCACTCGGAGAGAGGTGATTGGAGAAATTGAGCTTCCAATACAAATTGGACCAGTTACCTTTCAGATACTATTCCAAGTCATGAATATTGCACCAGCTTATAGTTGCCTCCTCAGAAGACCATGGATTCATTCTACCGGAGCTGTACCATCTACTCTTCATCAGAAAGTGAAGTTCATCGTCGACAACAATTTGGTAATCATTTCAGGAGAAGAAGACTTGTTAGTGAGAATTGAAGTTGCTGAAGAGGCTCTTGAAACTGCCTTCCAGACATTTGAAATCGCAAATGCCAGTTATGTTAGAGAAGGAGCTCAAATTGTCAGACCACGCATGTCAGATGCTTCTATAATGGTGGCTAGAGTCATGCTTTAAAAAGGATATCAACCAGGTCAAGGACTAGGGAAGTTTCTGAATGGGGTTACCAAAATGCCAAGTTCTATAGAAAAGAAAGATAGATGTGGGTTGGGATATCAACCGACCAAGGCTGATAAGAAAAGGTTTGTTGAAGAAAAGAAGGAGAAGAGAATGGCTCAGGTGGAAAATCGAGAGCCCAAAACTGAGAGGATTCCCATTTGTCATATACTGCAGAGCTTCAGGAGTGCGGGCTTATTATTTGCTGATCAAGTGGCTACCGTTGGAGACAGAAATGATATTGATGCTGATCAAGATACTAAATGGGTCATTCCTTGCTTTCCAGAAACTGAACTCACCAACTGGGAGATCATCGAATTTCCTATGAAATTTAAAACTGAATCAAAGTAATTCTGTAATGCCAATCCTATTGCTCTGCCCAAGGCTTTAGGATAACTATTGTTGTGAAATGGGCTCTTATGTTTCATTTCAGTATTTATCATCAATAAATGCATTTTGAATTCTCCTTGTTTTATTTTATTTTCTTTGACCATACACCTTACTACATTTTTTCTTCCATCTTTATTCCTTGTGTTACCTCTGAACAATGCAAAAATGAAAGTGATTCTTCTAAAAATGACAATGCTAAAATCTCATCATACGATTTTGAATGTCCCATTAATCATGCTGATGAGGATGAAGAAGACACCTGGGAGCCTTCCCCGGAATTACTGAGATTAGTAGAATATGAGTCTAAGGAGATTCAGCCTCATGAGGAGGGGACTGAGGTCATTAATCTTGGAACTGACGAAGACAAAAAAGAGGTCAAGATTGGCACAACTCTAGAGGAAGTGGAATGTTCAAAGTTGATTAAACTTCTTCACAACTATAGTGATGTTTTTGCATGGTCATATCAAGATATACCAGGGTTGGACCCGAATATAGTGGAACACAAATTACCGCTGAAGCCTGAGTGTCCTCCCGTCAAGCAGAAATTAAGAAGAATGAAACCAGAAATGTCCTTAAAGATAAGAGAGGAAGTCAAGAAACAATTTGATGCTGGTTTTCTCACTGTGGCAAATTATCCTCAATGGGTGGCCAACATTGTTCCGGTCCCTAAGAAGAATGGGAAGGTGCGAATGTGTGTTGTTTATAGAGATCTGAACAGAGCCAGCCCTAAAGATGATTTCCCACTTCCTCATATTGATGTTCTTGTAGACAATACTGCTCAACACTCGTTCTTTTCCTTCATGGATGGCTTCTCAGGATACAATCAAATTAAAATGGCACCAAAAGATATGGAGAAAACCACGTTCATCACTTCGTGGGGCACTTTCTGCTACAAAGTGATGCCATTTGGTTTAAAAAATGCTGGGGCAACATATCAAAGAGCAATGGTGACTTTATTCCATGACATGATGCATAAAGAGATAGAAGTGTATGTGGATGATATGATCGCAAAGTCGAAAACAGAAGAAAGTCATGTAACCAATTTACAAAAGCTTTTTGAACGTTTGAGGAAGTTCAAGCTGAGGTTAAATCCAGCCAAATGCATCTTTGGTGTGAAATCTGGAAAATTATTGGGGGTTTGTGGTTAGTCAAAAGGGAATAGAAGTTGACCCCGATAAGGTGAAAGCAATTCTTGAAATGTCGGTCCCTTGCACTGAAAAAGAAGTTCATGGATTTCTGGGAAGATTGAATTACATTGCTAGGTTTATATCTCACTTGACTGCGACATGCAAACCTATCTTTAAATTGTTACGAAAAAATCAACCAGTAACATGGAATCAGGACTGTCAACAGGCATTCAAGAAAATTAAGCAATATCTGCAAAGTCCTCCGATCCTAATACCTCCGGTACAAGGAAGACCTCTCATTTTGTATTTGACTGTGCTTGATAAATCCATGGGTTGTGTATTGGGGCAGCATGATGAATCAGGAAGAAAAGAACATGTCGTTTACTACTTGAGCAAAAAGTTCACTAACTACGAGATAAATTACTCGTTATTAGAACGGACTTGTTGTGCTTTAGCCTGGACCGCTCGTCGCTTAAGGCAATACATGTTGAGTCACACAACTTGGTTGCTGTCCAAAATGGATCCAATCAAGTATATCTTTGAGAAGCCTGCTTTAACTGGAAGAATTTCTCGGTGGCAAGTGCTACTATCAGAGTATGATATTGTTTATGTTACTCATAAGGCAATTAAAGGAAGTGCCTTGGCAGATTTTCTGGCTCATCAACCAGTAAATGATTATCAGTCTATGCAGTGTGAATTCCCAGATGAAGATATAATGGCATTGTTTGAAGAAGATGAAGCCTAAAAAAAAGGGAAAGGGATCTTGTTATTTGATGGAGCATCTAATACACTGGGGCATGGAATAGGGGCAATTCTAATATCCCCTGAAGAACAATTTATTCCGATCACAGCCAGATTGTGTTTGATTGCACTAATAACATAGTAGAATATGAGGCATGTGCCATGGGAATTCAAGCAGCTATTGAATCAAAAGTAAAAAATCTTGAGGTATATGGTGATTCAGCTCTAGTCATTCATCAGTTAAGAGAAGAATGGGAAACCCGAGATACGAAATTGATACCTTACCAAGTATATATCAAGGGTTTAATAGAGCAATTTGATGAAATCACTTTCCAACATATTCCTCGTGAAGACAATCAATTGGCTGATGCTTTAGCCACTTTATCCTCGATGTTCAAGATAAGTCGAGATCAGGATATGCCACTTTTGAAAATAGGGACCCGTGACCAACCTGCGTACTATCAAGAGGTAGAGGAAGAACCAGATGGGAAACCATGGTATCATGATATCAAGCAGTATTTGAAAAGCAAAGAGTATCCTCCAGAAGCATCAGAAAATGATAAAAGAACTTTAAGGAGACTCGCGATGGGTTTCTTCCTCAATGGAGATGTGCTTTACAAGAGAAATCATGATATGATACTTCTCAGGTGTGTTGATGCAACAAAAGCAAAGAGAATTATTCAAGATGTTCATGAAGGCTCTTTCGGGACTCATGCAAATGGGCACACAATGGCCCGAAAAATCCTAAGGGCAGGATATTATTGGCTAACCATGGAAGCTGATTGTTTCAGTTATGCAAAGAAATGTCACAAATGTCAAACATATGCTGATAATATTAATGCCCCGCCAACTGCTTTAAATGTTCTAGCATCACCATGGCCATTCTCAATATGGGGAATTGATGTTATAGGAGTTATTGAACCAAAGGCATCTAATGGACATCGTTTCATCCTTGTTGCTATTGATTACTTCACAAAATGGGTTGAGGCTGCATCATATGCCAATGTAACCAGGAATGTGGTGGTCAAGTTCATCAAGAAGGAGTTGATTTGTCGTTATGGTCTGCCAAATAAGATCATTACTGATAACGCAACTAATCTGAACAACAAAATGATGAAAGAATTATGTGTGGATTTCAAGATCCAACATCACAATTCCTCTCCTTACCGTCCAAAGATGAATGGAGCAGTTGAAGCAGCAAACAAGAATATCAAGAAAATCATTCAAAAAATGGTAGTGACATATAAAGACTGGCATGAAATGCTTCCTTTTGCTTTGCATGGCTATCGCACTGCTGTTCTCACTTCAACAGGGGCAACTCCATATTCTTTAGTGATGGGATGGAAGCAGTACTCCCTATCGAAGTTGAAATCCCATCATTAAGAGTATTAATGGAGACAAAACTAGAAGAAGTTGAGTGGATTCAAACCCGATTTGATCAATTGAATCTCATCGAAGGAAAGAGATTAACTGCATTATGCCATGGTCAATTATATCAGAAGAGGTTGAAGAAAGCTTTCGAAAAGAAGTTGCGACCTCGAGAATTTCAAGAGGGAGATTTAGTGCTAAAAAAGATCTTACCCATTCAAAAGGATCATCGTGGAAAATGGACCCCGAATTACGAAGGACCCTATGTCGTGAAAAAAGCTTTTTCTGGAGGAGCTTTAATCTTGACAAACATGGATGGTGATGATCTCCCATTACCTGTGAATTCTGATGTAGTCAAGAAGTATTATGCATAAAAAAAAGAAAGAAAAAAGTCAGCTCGCTAAGTTGAAAACCTGAAAAGGCGGCTTAGGAAAAAGTTAGAGCGACCCGATAGGTTGAAAACTCGGAAAAGCGGCCTATGCAAAAGTTAGGGTCAAAACAGAAAATGACTCAAATCAGATTGGGGCAAATAAAACTCTCAATGCTTCAAGACAAAGCAATTGATCACCCTCAAAACATGACGTGAGCATTCAAGATCGTCTTGTGAGAAATTAACACTGTTTATTTTTGGAAGAATCATCAAAAGAACTCAGACTTTCACTCCATTCTCTCTTTTTCTGTAAATCTTCAGTTTTATCCTGTTTTGTGTACCTTGTTCTCTATAATACTCGCCATTATATATACCATCCTCCTTTCTTTATTAGATATTCTTTGTGGATTCAACATGCATTTTCATGATGAGCACCTACTGAAATGTGTAGCAAAGATTAAAGTTAAAGGCATTAAAATTGCTTCAATAAAAAAGAATGAAAATCCAATCATAGGAAATGTGATGATTACTAAAGTGAGAATGATGCGTAGGCAAGGATAACCAATAGCTACTCAGAAGAAAATATCATGGCGGTAGCCCATCAAGATGGTGAAGTCAATGCAAATCAAAGACTTTGTTTCTATTTGTTAACTCCTAGGCAAGCGTACCTATAGTCAACTGTAGTATAATAGATTAAAGTACGAGTGTCGAACCCACAGGGAATAGGTCAATTAAAGTTGTAACTAAATTCAAAAGGCAAGTATATACAAAGGAAAGTAGATTGATTCATGATTGGTTTTGATGGCTAAAATATGATTCTAATAAGCAGTAGAAAAGAGTAAAATTGATTTGAAATATCGGTTTGAGAAACAGGGATTGAATTTCATCTATCTCCCTCGTCTATATTCTGGTTGTATATCAATATATAGGATTCGTAACTACCGATATAGATGCATACACAAAGATCATTTATATTGATTCCTCAATTATAAAATTCATAAGATTAATCTCTTGAATATTGATTCCTCATATATTCAATAGATTATCCAGCATTAAGTTCAAGTATTAAAGCATTCGATATATCGAAATCTATTCCTAGTATAACGACATATCGACTATTTTCGTTCAGATCGAATTTTCAGAAATACTTTCCAGTTAAATCCAAAAATCTAAATCTAGACTCTATTGATCAGGTAGAATCAAGAACATATAAATGGAACGAAAATAACAATATCAATAGAAACGAAATTACTATATAGAAATATAACCAGAATATATCCGAGTTCGAGTCGATTACATTCAATCCCAAAAGAAAAGATTAGCTATTCATGGTAGCTTTTACAACCAAGAATCAAAAGGAGATGAAGGATTGTGCTTCCGCAGCTTCCGTTCTCTTCCTTGAGCTCTTCGTTCTATTTTTGGAAAGTGATGAACTGTCGAAAAACTCCTTCGAATTCTATTTTGTGAATGCTGAATAAGAGGAAATTCGCTTAAGCTAAATTTTAGCTTAAGCGAATAGCTTTCTTCATGGTGAAGAAAAATCAATTCGCTTAAGCGAATTCAGCTCCAAAATTCACCCCTCTCTGGTCATTATTCGCTTGAGCGAATTGGGACTCGCTCAAGCGAATCCTCAGCACTTTCTTTCCTCTTTTTCTCCTTGCTTCTTCAATTCTTTTGCTTTTGATTGATCCCCTTTAATATTTCCTGCAATTAAACACCAAAAATTGGGATTAAAAGGTTTCAATTAAACCAACACTCGGATATTACTGCTTAACTTAAAAGTTCTAGAATTTGGAGGAAATCAACTAGAGAATTAATGCAATTAACCCATAAGTGTCATGTTTTTTATATGAAAATAACCTAATCTTTGGCACTTATCAACTCCCCCTAACCTAGAATCTTGCTTGTCCTCAAGCAAAGTAAGCAGTTATACTCAATTAGACATGCCTTAATTTCTGAAACTGGTTATGTGGAAATCATTTTCATGGTCCTTCAAGAAACAATTTCACATTCCAACTAAAGATTTGAAATCAGAAGCATATGGTAACTCTAATATCAAATAAAAAGAGGACAAGAGTGCAATCAATCACCAAAAGGAGCAATTATAACAATGAAATGATTCTAATCCAGGAAATTTTTCTCTCAATTCTCTCTGGTGAGTGTTTTTCTCAATTTTTCACTGAAAATTGCACAAATCAAAATTGCCAGTCATTTCCAATCAAATCACAATCACACATTTGGCATGGATCTTAAGGTCTTGTAAAGGTTGTAATGAGACTTGGCTTCCAAGAATTATGGTTTTTCAGGATATTCAAAAGCACAATTCAAGAAAAGAGAGCATACTGCATTTCATTTCAATTATCATCAACTCTCCATTCTTAACACCTCAATGCACCAATTTCTCATTCACAATTTACTCCTTTTTATTTTCATTGTCTTTTTCATTTTTCTTCTTTTTTTTTCTTCTTTTTTTTTTAAATACATAATAAGGAGTAGATTGTATAGATATAGCCAAACCAATTTTCTTTTATGAACCCATTATCCTTGTAATGATACAATGTACCTATGCTCTTATTCCTTTAATGTGCAAAGGTAGGATAGATTTTTGAATTTAAGGTCAAGGTACATAATCAAAGGAAACTTAAGCTCTAATGGGCTTATTACAAAAAGTGATCATTTTCAGGTAGGCTATTTGGCACTAGGTTATTTCCATTTAACAAAACTTGCCTTAATCATTTACATGCCTCTTGTGTGATGTTATAAAAAAGGAAACTCAAGCAATATCAACTGGCTAATTAACAGTGAAACTCTCAGTCTGTTTATGGATTCACACACTCACTGGGTTATCTGTGGCTTATTTCCTTGATTATATCACCTATTGTTATGATTACTTATTTTGGTTAATTATCATGCACCAATGTCCTAATCCTATTTGATTATGCAATCAACCATATTTTTCATTTTTCTCCTCTTTGTTCAGTTTGTTCAGCTGTTCTATCTTAGGACACTTACTGAATCCTGATTTCTTTTTAACCAATTTCCTCAAGAAAAAGTTTTCATTGATTCCCAAATTTTTTTTACTATATCTATCAGTATTATATCCAAAATACTAAGTGAAAGGCAGTGTAAAACAGTTAACCCTAACAACAAAGTAAAGTAACAAGCATCTAAACTAAAACAACTAATGCAAATATCACAAAAGCAACTACTATTTAAACACACCACAACATTGCAGTACTAAAGTTATCTGCCAACATAATCACACACAGTACTAAAGTATAAGTATCAACAAAAGAACAATGAAACCATGTCACAGAGTTTTGAGAGATGGAATAGTAGGGTATGTCAGTCTCCCCTCAACACTCTATCCATTCCTTCTTCATCTCCAGCTGCAGCTCCTGAGGGTCCCTCTCCTGCTGGTATAGCTCCAAAATAGCACACATCATAATCAGTAGCTCCACTTGCTCCAGCAGCTCCACTCCCCCTGGAAAAATTGGACTGTCCCTAGGCTACTGAAGGTAAGTCTGAAATTCCTTTGGTGTCATGCCTGGGTATGCACAATTTAAGCAAATATTCAACATTTCAATTAGGCACATATGCTTCAAATATGCATACAAACTAGTATGACAAACTATGATGCATTCCAAACCATGTGCACAATAATGTAACAACCACAACAGCCAATTACTTTCAATATACATTTCACTTGCATTTGTCCTATCATGTGAACATTCTAACACTCAAATGCAAAAGAAGAAAGAAATCACTAAATCATCATGTATCACAAACAGTTCAAATGCACAATGTAATTTTATCAATTGAAGCACATTATGCACAAGTTCGTTTACATTGCCATTCAACAAGTCATCATGCATTAAGAACAATTAGGGTGATTCTTCCCTCTTTTTAAACTCAAATGCTCAATTTCAAATGTAAGCAATTCACTTTTATAATGCACAACAAGTGAATGATAGTTTATAAAAGTGAACATCTTACTGGTGCATTTCATCAAACACTTGATATGCATTATTTATAATTTCATTCAAAACTCAAATTTGTTCTCAAATATTTCAACCCATAGTCATTCAAATGATTCACAGCACACTATTAACTACTCAGTCAGTGTTTTTCACCAAATCAATCACAATTTCAAAACTAGAGCACATGTCTCCTACCCTAGGGTTCAAGTCATCAGTCATTCATACAATTATTCGGTGAAAAAGGGTTGAAATCACATAAAATTTACCTTGAGGAGCTTTTTGGAACAATTAGTGAGGAATGGGGAATGTGATTATGTCAATTGTGAAGATTAGGAATGTCCTAGGGGGTTTCTTCGCGCGCGAGAGAGAATTATTTGAGAGGAGAAGTGTTTGAAAAATGAGTGATTTCCCTTTGTTGTGCGTCCCATACAAGCACATACGTGACTTTTTGCTCAAGCGAATAGGAATTCGCTTGAGCGAATTTCATCCAAAGATTGTGAAAAAATACCTCCATATTCGCTCAAGCGAATGGAAATTCGCTTGAGCGAATTTCGTCCAGAGAGCCTCAATTTTGACCCTTAAATTGGCTCAAGCGAATCCAAATTCGCTTGAGCGAATTTTGTCCAGAGGGCATCATTTTTCACCCTTAAATTCACTTGAGCGAATTGAAATTAGCTTAAGCGAATTGAAATTCGCTTGAGCTAATTTAGCAGAAATTGCTTTTGTCAGTTTTTCTGCATAATTTGCTTGAGCTAATTGCTTTAGCATGAGCGAATTTTCTGAACTTTTGCTTCTCAAATTCTTTTACACTTTGCAATTTTTTTTTTCACTTTCAAACCTTCAATCCTTAATCATTGCTCTCTATTGGACTCTAATTCACTCCTTAATTCACTCCCTATACCAACCTCTATGATTCAACAAAGTTTCATCAATTCATAACCAAAATCTAGGATTAAAAATCACATTTTCATAATTGACCACATTTAAGGCAATTTGTAGCATCCAACTGTCTCAATATAGCACCAAAACTCTTTTTCATGCAAAACAAGTTCAAATAGCTTCAAAACACTCAAATACACATGTTTGGGCCAATTGAGACAATGAAATGCTAAAAACTGACTTAAAGCACACAAACACACAAATATGTACAGAATCACAAACACACATGAAATTGGAATCTAAAATGCAAGATAGAATTAAACATTGGGTTGCCTCCCAGGAAGCGCTTGTTTAACGTCACATAGCTTGACGCCTATTTTCATCACGGTGGTTGAAATTGAAACATTATGGTGAGCCTCAGTGCTGAACCACCACTTTCTTTTGACAACAATCCTTCAAACTGAAATTTTGGGGTGAGCCTTGGTGCTACACCCTTAATCTCTTGTGAAAGCAAACTCCAAGTTCCTATTGCCTCATTCAAACATTTGACAGGAGTTGCCTCTAACCATCTTGACCTCTTTCTGGAATTAGACCATGCTGCTGATTCCCTTGGCCTGATTTTTCTTTTCCTTGGTCTCTTGTTATAACAAGCACTGGTCTTTTTCTCATGAAGCTTGGGAGATTTATGATTGACAATTTTCAATTCCTTTGCTTCATGCAATTGTGGCTTACTCACTGTAAGAAAAGCTTTATCAGACATATCTACTTTAAAGTACTCTAGTTGATCCTTTGGGTGCTGAATAGCTTCAAACACATTGAAATTGGCTTCTTCATCTTGTGTCATGACCTTTAGCTCACCATCACTAACATCAATGATTACTCTAGCTGTCTTCATAAATGGCTTGCCAAGGATCAGTGGAACTTCAATATCTTCTTTGATATCCATGATCACAAAATCCATTGGAGACACAAAATTGCCAACTTTTTCCAAATCAAGTAAAGCTTTTTGCACTGAGAAGCTTTCAATGTTCACAAAAGTGAGACTGCCTGGATCTTTAAATTTTTTAGGCAAAGATTTTTAACTGATTGCATTGCACCCTGCCTCCAGTTCCACTGTTTCTTCTGCAAATCTTCCTTTCTTAATGAGAAGATCTTTCATGAATCCTGAATACTTCGGTATCTGCTCCATAGCTTCTATAAAAGGAATGTTGATTTACAGCCCTGTAAAACTATCCAGAGTATGTGCAAGCTGCATTTCTCTATCTTTCTTTGAAGGGGATTTAGGATATGGCAATCTCTTTAGTTGTGGTGCTCCTTCCCTTCTTTTCTCCTTCTTTTTCTCATCTTCTCTTTTGTCACTTTTTTTCTCATTTTCTTTATTTACATCATTTTCTTTATTCATCTCTCCCTCTTCTTCTCACTCTCCTCTATTTCTTTTTCGCTCTCTCCTTCTTGCAGCACTTCTTCCTCAACTTCCAAGTTAGCTGAAGGTTTAGCTAGCTGTCCAATTTGAGCCTCAACATTTCTTACCGATACTTCTATATTTTTCTGACATACCATAGAAACTTGCATGAATTCCTCAAGAGCATCATCCAATTTTGATCTTCCTTGTTGAACTGAAGAATAATCTTGCTGCTGTTGGAGAGGAGGGTACCATATAAGATGAATCAGCATATTGTTGCCACCCAAAATTCTGACTCTGGTAACTTCCCCAACCCTGCGAAAAATTGTCAAGATAATGATTGTTATTGGAGAAGTCACTAGGAGTTGCCATGCTAGAAAAGTATCTCGATCCCTGATGGATAGCATGATCTCCAAGTGTTCTTCTTGGTGGACATTGCCATTCACCATCCATGATTGGTTCAAGAGTTGGAAGAATTGGTTGTGATTATGGAGTAGAGAAACTTCTTGGTTCTTCTCCTTGAGTGGTTTCTTGTCTGCTTCTTTCTTGCCTCAAAGAGGTTTAAAACACTCAAACAAGGATTAGTACCAAGTAGCAATTAAAATGAAAATAATTATGAACAAAGAAAACTAATTACAAAAGTATTTACAATGCCTAATAAGCTAACTAAGAACCTTAAAAGAACACCATTCCCCGGCAACGGCGCCAAAAATACTTGTTAACTCCTAGGCAAACGTACCTATAGTCAACTGTAGTATAATAGATTAAAGTACGAGTGTCGAACCCACATGGAATAGGTCAATTAAAGTTGTAACTAAATTCAAAAGGCAAGTATATACAAAGGAAAGTAGATTGATTCATGATTGGTTTTGATGGCTAAAATATGATTCTAATAAGCAGTAGAAAAGAGTAAAATTGATTTGAAATATCGGTTTGAGAAACAGGGATTGAATTTCATCTATCTCCCTCGTCTATATTCTGGTTGTATATCAATATATAGGATTCGTAACTACCGATATAGATGCATACACAAAGATCATTTATATTGATTCCTCAATTATAAAATTCATAAGATTAATCTCTTGAATATTGATTCCTCATATATTCAATAGATTATCCAGCATTAAGTTCAAGTATTAAAGCATTCGATATATCGAAATCTATTCCTAGTATAACGACATATCGACTATTTTCGTTCAGATCGAATTTTCAGAAATACTTTCCAGTTAAATCCAAAAATCTAAATCTAGACTCTATTGATCAGGTAGAATCAAGAACATATAAATGGAACGAAAATAACAATATCAATAGAAACGAAATTACTATATAGAAATATAACCAGAATATATCCGAGTTCGAGTCGATTACATTCAATCCCAAAAGAAAAGATTAGCTACTCATGGTAGCTTTTACAACCAAGAATCAAAAGGAGATGAAGGATTGTGCTTCCGCAGCTTCCGTTCTCTTCCTTGAGCTCTTCGTTCTATTTTTGGAAAGTGATGAACTGTCGAAAAACTCCTTCGAATTCTATTTTGTGAATGCTGAATAAGAGGAAATTCGCTTAAGCTAAATTTTAGCTTAAGCGAATAGCTTTCTTCATGGTGAAGAAAAATCAATTCGCTTAAGCGAATTCAGCTCCAAAATTCACCCCTCTCTGGTCATTATTCGCTTGAGCGAATTGGGACTCGCTCAAGCGAATCCTCAGCACTTTCTTTCCTCTTTTTCTCCTTGCTTCTTCAATTCTTTTGCTTTTGATTGATCCCCTTTAATATTTCCTGCAATTAAACACCAAAAATTGGGATTAAAAGGTTTCAATTAAACCAACACTCGGATATTACTTCTTAACTTAAAAGTTCTAGAATTTGGAGGAAATCAACTAGAGAATTAATGCAATTAACCCATAAGTGCCATGTTTTTATATGAAAATAACCTAATCTTTGGCACTTATCACTATTCATCCATGAATCTGAATACGATTCCTTTAAAGGTCGTCAATCCAGAAAAGGAAAGTGAAAATGCGTTTTGATCCAAGAATCTTTAGTCATTTACATTGTTTCCTTTTGCATTATGCATAGTTTTTGAAAAAAAAAGGGTCTTAGTCTCTTGTTTCTTTATATCATGCATCATCTAGTGTCTCGTCAATTTGTTTGTGGATCATATCACATCATCGTCATCATCATTTGTCATCATTGCATTATAGTTTCTTTGGATTCCCAAACCAATAAATCTTGATCTCAGGGTCCAGATACGCAACAAGAATTCAATTCTTTGTGTTCGGTGATCCTCTGCAGATCCTTTTACTAGTTACATCTCAGTCACAGGGTATCCATACCCAGTATAAATCTAATCATTCGGGTCCTCGTACCCATCGCACTTCAATTCTCAGGCTCCTACGCCCTTTTCAAGGGTCCGCGCACCCATGTTACTTCAATTCTCTGAGATCATCATGATCGAATCCCTGGGATTCTCATACCCATTATATTCTCAGTGTTGGACCCACATGTCCATTACATGCCATTCTCGGCTCTTTTGATCCATTAAGTCTTCATTTTGGATCTCTACGCC
This sequence comes from Sesbania bispinosa, assembly GCA_026901365.1. Taxonomy (NCBI): domain Eukaryota; kingdom Viridiplantae; phylum Streptophyta; class Magnoliopsida; order Fabales; family Fabaceae; genus Sesbania; species Sesbania bispinosa. The sequence goes on along the minus strand of QLOH01000201.1, from coordinate 483,241 downwards.
TATGGCACCCTTCAATTTCAGTCAAAGCCCAGCCTGCCTGGAAAACTTTACTTTTCAGTCAAAGCCCAGCCTGCCTGGCACACTCTACTTTCCAGTCAAAGCCCAACCTGCCTGGTAAACTTTACTTTTCAGTCAAAGCCCAGTCTGCCTGGCACACTTTACTTTCCAGTCAAAGCCCAGCCTGCCTGGCATATTTTACTTTCCAGTCAAAGCTCAGCCTGCCTGGCAAACTTTACTTTTTGGTCAAAGCCCAGCCTGCCTGGCACACTTTACTTTTCAGTCAAAGCCTAGCCTGCCTGGCACACTCTACTTTCAGTCAAAGCCCAGCTTGCCTGGCACACTTTACTTTCCTGTCAAAGCCCAGCCTGCCTGGCAGACTTTAGTTTCCAGTCAAAGCCCAGCCTGTCTGGCACACTCTACTTTTCAGTCAAAGCCCAGCCTGCCTGGCAAACTTTACTTTCCAGTCAAAGCCCAACCTGCCTGGCAAACTTTACTTTTCAGTCAAAGCCTAGCCTGCCTGGCAAACTCTACTTTTCAGTCAAAGCCTAGCCTTCCTGGCACACTTTACTTTCCAGTCAAAGCCAAGCCTTCCTGGCACCTTTAAATTCAGCCAAAGCCCAGTACCTACTGGCATCTTCATGTTTTAGTCAAGAGCCTGTCTCGCGCCTTTTCATTTAGGTTAAAGATAGGAGTCAATCCCAATCTTTCATCCTTGCTTTTCAATAAGCTCTCGAACAAAATAGGAGTTCTTTATTTTTACTTAATTCTTACAAAGAGAATATGAAAACATTGTTATTCACATGTTCTCTAATAAAATATAAGTAAAGAGAGGCAGTTGTGAACACCTAATTTTGTCCGGATTTCTTCCTTTCTTTTTGTTTCGATTAATCAGTTGATTAATGATAATTTAACAAAAATTGATTTAAATAATTTAAACCAAAATATATATATATATATAAAAAAATAAAAATTACAAGTGTAGTCTGAGTTGTGTCCCGGTATGCTAGTCTCAACTTTCTCCCAACATGTTCAAATTGCAACAAACCAAAGCAGAAGAGGGGGAGAGTATCGATCCAAATTTGGAAAAGTATTGTCGGGAAATGATAGAAAAATGGTGAGAAGAGTGGTTAGATGATTAGTTGTGGTAGGGAAGCAATTGTCTGTGAATGATTTCCCGTGGTCTATTTAAATTATGAAAAATTCACGCAACAGAGGGTGAAAAAGAGAGAAAAACGGAAGCGGAGTTGAAATTACAGAAAAGTTTCAGAGAGAGAAGAGCAAAGCTAACAGATCCGCCACCTCCGCTGCAATTCTGCTCAACTTGCAGCAACCCCTCCCATCCTCCGTGTGCTGTTTTCTTTCCCACAACAACTTTTGCTTAGCCTCAGCATCCTATCAACAAGAAAAAGAGAAAAAAGAATGGCTGATGACATGTAAAAAAAAAAAACAAGAGCGGCTGATGAGATTACGTTGCAGCGGATAAGATAAGTGAGGGAGGTGCGAACAGTAATATGGGTGGTGCAAACAGTAGTTGAAAAAGAAAAAGAGTGGCTGATAAGATCGCGCTGTAGGATAAGATAAGTGAGGGAGGTACGAACGGTAATATGTGTGGTGTGAACAATAAAAACTTAACAAGAAAAAATTGAAGATGGTGCGAACAGTTAAAGGGTGGTTTGAATAGTAATTTTATAAAAAAAACCAAGCTTCGTATAAACGGCAGAAAAAGGTTGTGTGAATAGCAATCCCTTTGTTAGCATCAGGTGAGTTCCTTTTCTTCCGTGTTTGATCTATTCAGCTGAAACTCATTCCTTTTAATATTTATTTTAGATCTAATGATGTGATAGTTGTTTATAGTTCATTAAATTATTTCTAATTATTCAATAAATTTGTCTTTGTAAATAGTGGTTTGATTTAATTTCTTTATGAATGTGTTTGTTGTTTCAAAATTGTAGTCGTATAAATGTTTAAGTTGTGAAGAAATGTCTGGTTTATAATCCAAATTGTTCTGTAAATATTTACTTAAATCAAATTTCGTATCATTTTATATAAATAGTATGATTTAAAAATTATAGTCTTGTAAATATTTGTATGATAACGCTAAAAAATGTCGAGTGTTTGTAAATATCATGTTCCTTTGTTTTTAAGATTTTGTGTTGTAGTTTTTAATTCAAATTTCAGGCAGCAAACCTGTAAAATATTCGTTGAAGTTTGTAAATATTTGTTCAATATAAATATCATGTTGTAAATATTTCAATTTCGTACAAGAAATAAATTCAAAGATTATTTGGATCGTAAGGGTTTATTGAGCAAACTAAGTTTGACTTGAACCCCATGCAAGTGAACTCAGGCCCGAAAAGTAAAAATAAGTTTTTTTCCAAAAAAAAAACTTTTCAAAAAATAAAAAAACAAAACAAAATATTTTTCTAATTTTCTTTTCAAATAAAAAATAATCTTTCATCAATCTTTCCAAAAATTAATTCTTTCAAAATATAAAAGCAAATCAAAATATTTTCCAACAAAAATCAATCTTCCAAAAAAATCAAAAATCAATCAATCAATGAATTTCAGAACTACGTGGCTTTGATTTTTTCATTGCAGCTGGGGATACGTAGGAGCGGGAACCGGCCCCGTCAAGCCAAAATAATATTTCAAAATATTTTTCCCTTTAAAAAAAAATTGTCATTTTCTGAAATAAGTTTTCTTAATTTTCATGAAAATACAAAAAAATCAAGAATTTAAAAATATAAAAAAGGAGTATTTTTAAATGTCATTCTCTTTTTCAATAATAAAAATCAATCATTTTCTTAAGTAAATTCATCAATTTACTCAAAAAAAATATAAAAAAGGTAAAAAACCAAAATTATAAAAATAGTTTAATTTCTTTTTCAATTTTAATGGGGTAAAATAAATATTTTCAAAGTTAACCAAATTTGCACAATTAATTAAAGGTAACCGTTTTAGGACGGATGTCGTAAGATGCTAATACCTTCCCTATGCATAATCGACTCCCGAACTCAAATTTGGTTCCAAAGACCATTTTCTTTTTAAAAGGGTTTTTCCTAAAATTTTCCCTTTAAAATAAATTTTGGTGGCGACTCCATTAAACCTTTAAATATTTATTTTTCCTTATCCGGCTCACCCCCCCCACGTCGCGACCCCGGTTGCGACACTCCCTTCATTTACCTGTCACATTTTTCAGAAGACTAGCATATAGTACTCGTGCATTACACAATAAAATAAATTAAAAAAAATATAAAATATAAAATATGATAAACTATGATGCTTATCAAAATTAGCAAAAAAACAATTATTACAAAAATGAATCTAATGAAATATATAACATTAAAATATAATTCTAATAAAAATTTATTTATCTATATATGGATATAAATTGTTCTAAAGATAAATTGTACGAGTTTAATATTTATAATTTTTAATTACTTTGATATTAATATTCATACCATATTTTCACAAAAAAAGGTTTATAGCATGATATTAGTTTCCTGTTACAAATCAAGTTTAGAAAGCGTTAGAAGTTAAGGTAATTTCACTTATTTATATATATATATATATATATATAAAATTACAACAACAATAATCTTTTGTGGGTTTAGTTTGAGGTTGAAACTGAACAAACACAAGTTTATATTCACTAACGTAACTATTTTTAGCGTTAATGGTAATGTACGTTTATCACTTCTTGTTTTTTTCAACGAGTTTATCACATTTAAACGTAACATGCTTTAACTATTGTAATCTTACCATAACATGTATGCGGTAGTGTTTAGGATAGTCATACCATAATTTCACCTCTAACATTGAAGTGGTTCGAATAGTCACGAAAATGAAGGGTTAAATCACTACAAAAATGCGCTGAATTATATGCAAAATCGTAGCAACGGCCATTCGCCGTAGCTACTAGCGACGCTACAGTATTAAATACGTAGTTCAATGCGTAACTGTGCAATTAATACTTGTGACGGCCTAACCGTCACTACACTAAAAATTAATTATTTTTTTTTGAAAATTTTAAAAATAAACATACATTTTTAATTAAAATTTAAATTTGATGCGCCAGAGCAATTTTTTAATGTAGCGATGGCCTGACCGTCGCTACGTTTAAAACTTACGCGCACAAAACCCTTTCCCCCTCCCCTCTTCTTCTTCCTCCTTCCTCCTCCTCCTCCTCCTCCTCCTCCTCCTCCCTCTTCTTTCCTTACGTCTGACCATCCCTATTTCTCTCTCTCTTTCTCTTTCATTTTCAAAATCTCACCGATCTATTAAACACCCCCTCCTTCATAGGTTCATTTTGAACATATCATAATCTCAAATAGTTGCCCCTAGGTTCATTTGCACTTCCTTTCCTCTTCCTCCTTGGCGTCCACCACCATCCGCCATCCAGCCTCCTTTGCCAGCCACCAGTAAGTTTTATAGTTTTAATTGTTTATATAATTAGTTATAATTAGTTATATAATTAGTTATAATTAATTTTAATTATTTATATGATTAGTTATAATTAATTTTAATTATTTATATAATTAGTTATAATATTAGTTTTAGGGTTTAGGATATAGTTTTAATTAGTTTAAATTAGTTTTAATTGTTTATATAATTATTTATAATTAACTTTAATTATGTATTTAATTAGTTATAATATTAGTTTAGGGTTTAGGATATAGTTTTAATTGTTTTAATTATTTATATAATTATTAGAATTAGTTTTAGTTATGTCTATAAATAATTGGATTTAGTTTTAATTATGTATATAACTAGTAGAATTAGTTATATAGGTATTTAATTATATAGGTAGTTATTTAGTAATTATTAGTAGTAATTAGTTAGTAATTACTAGTAATTAGTAATTTATAGGTTTGTTGTTTAATATTTAATTTAACATTATTAAAATTAGGTTAATATGCCCCGTATGCGTGGTCGAGGTGGTCAGAAAGTCCCACCTATTAGAGGGAGGATCATCCCTCAGGGCGAGCTTGCTGCATAGGCAGCTCGCACACGTCGAGAGAGGACCAACCTCTCTCACCCTGATCAGCTGCTAGAGCGGTCATCTGCTTCTGTGCCTCCGGCGGCCTACTTCTAGTCTTTTTCTTCCTCCCCTCAACCTTCTGGTCAACTTGTTGCATCTAACCAGCCAACACTCAACAGGATGAGGTTCATCCTTACATCAGGATATCATGAGATCCCTACCGAGGTGGAGGAGGAGCTTCCACGTATATCTGAGCCCGAGGTGGACGCTCAAGACGCTCAGGCTGCGATTGATAAGGAGGCTGACCCCGAGTCTGATGAGGAGCCTGTTCGGTACCAGGGTGTGTCAGCACCCAATTTCGTCTGAGAGTTCATTTCTCCTCGTCGCCTCTCTTTCTATTTCTTCACACGTGTATAGACAATATTTTCTTTTTAGTCCGTTAAAATCTAAAAAAAAAAACAACAAAAAGAAATGAGTTAATTAATTAGTTAATTACTAAATTAATTAATTAATTAATTAATATATCTTTTTTTCCAAAAATATTTGGGCAATGGGCCTTCCTTTTTTTCTTTTTCTTTTTCTCTTTTCCTTCCTTCTCTTCCTTTTTCCTTCTCTCCTTTATTTTGGGCTTGGCCCCTTTTTTTCCAGGTTTTTTTTTATTTGATTGGGTCAACAGAGTTTTGGGCTCAGTAATATTTTCTTTCATGTTTTTAAGAAAAAAGAAAAGAAAAAAACTAAAAAAGTTCTTTGTTGGGCCAGCTGCGTTTCCGGCCCAGTGCGTTCTTTTTTCTGTTAAGCCTATTTCAAACCATTTCTTTAAAAAAAAAATTCCTCTATTGGGCCATTTGGGTTGCTGGCCCAGTATATTTTGGACCCTTTCTAAAAAAAAAAACTTTTTCTTCATTCTTTTTTTACTTTTTCCACCCATCAGATCATTTTTCCCCTTTCTTTTTATTTTTTTTAACTTAAAAAATAAAAAAGACTGTGAAATGGGTAACGTGCAAGGTAAGAATTCGGAAATTCAGAAGCAGGTAGGCGCTGCAGGTTGCAAGTTGCAACCTTGAGCAGCTTAATTCATCATCATATGGGCGGTGGGATTAATTTTTTCAGCTATAAATAGTTTGATTCAAAGCTGATGGGCTCTTCCTCTTCTTCTACCTCTCTACACACACGAGCAAAAAAAAGGAAAAACCAAATAGTGCAAACAGAAAAAAGACTTGAGTGAGAAATAGGGAGATCCACAGCAGTGAAGCTGAAATAGCCCGAGGGGAGGATTTGACACTGTAAAGGATCAGAAACTGTAAAGCAAATAGCAAAGTCACAGATTGGTATCAGTTTCTGTTTGCTGTGTTTTTAATATGTTTCAATTCCTATCTTTTCTATGTGCAGTCTGAATACGCTTTGTGCGTGTAATAATCAAATCAGATCAAATCACAGTCCATAATACAATCCAATATACACAGTTTTTTTAAGGCATAAATAAACAGAAGAAAGGTCTCGATCCTCTTCCCTTAGGTCTATCACGGTCTTCCATCCCTTTTCCAGCAGCCATGGCCTCCCTGTGAGACCCCCTTTCACTGTTACTCTTCAGAGTCTGTAAAAAAGAAAAATCGAAGCCAACAATCAAAACAGTGGCACAAAAAACAACACAGTTTTTTTTAAGTAAAACCAGTAACAATTTTTTATCAATACCAGAATACAGTAGCAGAGGAAAGATAAACAGAGGAGGAGGAATAAGAAAGGAGAGGGCCTTGAGCCACCACACCAACCATGAACCTCTACCTTTCCTCACGGCCACAACCTACAAAGAGAGAGGCCAACAAATTGTAAACCGAAACAGGCAGAAACAGAGCAAAAAAAAAAAAAACTGGAAAGGGAAAAGAGAATGAGAGAGAGAGAGGCCATGGCGGCCTTCGGTATGGCGCGGTGCTGCCACCGCTCCTTGTCCCGTTTCACCACTACGAGCCACCATTGTCGCGCGGCCGCATCTGGCCGCCGTAGACCACCATCACCGCGCCGCCACAGCGGCCTCCTCGCAACAACACTGCTGCTCACGGCCGTCTCCCCCAGACCGCGCCACCACCGCGCGGTCGTCGTCCTTCACCTTCTCGCCGTGAAACGCAGCCAACCTCGCGCCGCTCGCCGTCGTTCTCGCTGCGACCAGCAGCGCCGTTGTGGCCCCCCTGCAATGGCCGCCGTCGTTCACTCCTCGCGGACAAAGATGGCCGCTGCAGCTCCACTGTGCGTGCATGCAGCGCTGTCCCCTTCCTTTCACTTGTGGCCGTCCTCCTCCATGCGCAACCCCCCTTTGTTTTCCCCTCTTTTCTATTTTGTAAACCCTAGCAGAGAGTAGAGAGAGTGATCTGAGGGTTTGTGTGTGTTTCTGGTCTCCCTTCATTAAGGGTCTTCTTTTTCTTGGGTTGTTTCCGTTCAGAGACTTGGGCCAGCTTGTCCGCTGGCCCATCAGGTTTTCTTATTCTTCCTTTTTGTTTCTTCTTCTTTTTTCTTCTTTTAGGTAGGTGTTGGGCCAGTGATGCAATCTGAGGCCCAACTTTATTTCAGTGTGTGCAAATCCTTTTAATTTTCATTTTCCGTGTTATTGCTTATCTCACATTTTTTATAATTCGCTTTTGACCCACCCTCTTGTATTATTTGTGAATATTTGTTTCTTTTATTTGGCCCGCTTTAAATAATTGTGAATATTTGTCTGACGCGCATTTTAGTTTCCGTTGTAAATAGTGCTCATTTATAACTTAGGACACGTGTAAATACAGTTAGTTTAATTTACTCTTTTTCAAAAAAAAAAATAATAATTTTTTCTAAAAAATAATCGATCACGTTAATGGAATAACATTTCTATCCTTTAACGTATTTTTTTAAGAAAAAGGGAAGTAATTGAGTATAGTCATTTACTAGCTCAGTTATCTGTTTTCCTAAAAATAATCCCTTTTCAAAAATAATTTCTTTTCAAAAGATTACGTTAATTGAATAACATTTATATCAATAACGTAAAAGGAAAATATTGAGTATAGTCATTTACTAGCTCAATAATGCGCTTAACCTCAAATCTCTTCCAAAAAAAATAATTTTCTCAAAAAATTACGTTAATTAAATAGCATTTCTATCAATAACGTAAAAAGGAAAATATTGAGTATAGTCATTTACTAGCTCAATAATGCGCTTAATCTCAAAATCTCTTCCAAAAATAATTTTCTCAAAAAATTACGTTAATTGAATAGCACTTGTATCAATAACGTGAAAAAGGAAATATTGAGTATAGTCATTTACTAGCTCAATAATCCGTGAAATCTCAAATTCATTTTCAAGAAATAATTCTTTTCAAAATATAAGTTAATTGAATAGCATTTCTATCAATAATGTAAAAAAGGGAAAATATTGAGTATAACCATTTGCTAACTCAATAATGCGGAATTTTAAATCTTTTCTCAAAAATGTTTTCTTCTCAAAATAAATGACGTTTATTGAATAACATTTCTATCAATAATGTCGTATAAACAATTTCAAGGGTTCGTTGTATAGCCATTTGCTAGCATCAACTCTGCTAAAAAATAAATTTCTTTTTTTCTTTGAATTAAAAACACTTCCAAAAACAATTTCCTCATTTCCCTTTATTTTCAAAAATTAAAAATTAATTTCTTTAAAAAAAACAAAGTCATTCTTTTTTTCAACACTGTTTTAGAACTACGTGGCTTTGATTTCTCCATTGCACCTGGGGATATGTAGGAGCGGGAACCAATCCCGTCAAGCCAAAATAAATCAAATTTGTTTCTTTTCTCTAATCCAAATCCAATTCTCTTTTTTCTTGTATTTATTTAAAAATACAAAAAAATAGCAAAAATAACAAAAATAATTTTCATTTTCAACAAAAAGGGGTAAAACGAATATTTTCAAAGTTAACGAGTTTTGCACAGTTAATTATAGGTAACCGTCTTAAGACGGATGTTATGGGGTGCTAATACCTTCCCTACACATAAATGACTCCCGAACTCAAATCTGGTTTTGAAGACCATTTTCTTTTTAAAGGGTTTTTCCAAATGTTTTCCCTTAAAATAAACTTTGGTGGCGACTTCATTGAAACTCAATTTTTCCAATACGTTTCGCCGACCCGTCGTGACCCCGGTTTCGACAGCTGGCGACTCCACTGGGGACGTTTGAGAGTCAAGCCTGTCATAATTAATTGTGCAAAATTTTTAACTTTTATACTCATTTTACCCCTTTTTGTTTTGTTTTGTTTCGTTTTGTTTCATGTGTATTGTTGTAAATATTTTCTGCTCTTATGTAAATATCCTTTTGTATTATATTTTGCTTCAACACTAGGGTAAAAAACTGTATCTTGTATATATTTGTGTTGTTTGGTTTGTTTTGCAGATGGGGAGGGAAAGGAAAGGTTTGTGTGCCCCTACACACACCACACCATCACCAACCTCACACACTCTTTGGCTCTATACCCAAGCCTGTGCGAGCCGAGGGGTAGAAGGTGTTTCAATAAACTGCCATTGAGGGGCTTAATGCTCACGTGGCTTTTGTTGATTCGCCACTCAGATTGTCACCAGTTTTACAAATTAATCACAATCGAGAGGGTCCCATGCCTCCTTGTGGTAAATTTGTGAAACCGGGTCCTTGTCTATTTGATAAAGGGCAATATGGGAACCATCATCCATGAGAGTTTAGTCCCAACCTTAAAAATCGTGCACAATAAGTTGCCCTAGCAACCACCAAATTTAGAGCCTTGATATTAGGTGATACTGTGCCATAGGGTTCACCTGAGCTAGGACACATTGGGGCATGTTTTCTCCTTTTCCTTCCATTTATCATTGTATATATTTACTGTGACATTTAGCAATAGGACATTTATCCTTTTTCTTTAAAAAAAAAAACATACACAAAAATTTCTCTAATAGCAAAGCCATTTTTTTTCCTTTCTTCTTTCATTGATCTTTCATACATGAGCCAGCTCATCAAATAACTCATCTGCATTGTAAATATAATAAATAAAAAGAAATCTCCACAAATTATCTCTGCCCTAAAAGCCATTTCATAATCATGTTAAATAAGAGGTAATTTTGCATCTGCATGGAATGGAAAGATTTCTATTGCGTTCAATAGCAAAGAATGAAAGAGGTTCAATGTCACACTAGTCATACATCAGAGTTAAAGGGAGGTATCATAATTACAGTGACGAGCAATGGCTTGCGAAGAGATAAGAAGACAAATGGACCAATAATCAAGGGCGTTTTGACTGATTTTGGCATTGGATGTGCATTGGTTTAGGCATTTCATTAAGGAAGAGATCCTCCCTTGTATAAATGTCAAACACATTTTCATCTTGAGATGACTCGTCCTTGACGGGTAATATGGGACTCTTGCAAGAGATTGATCACATTGCTAGTGTGAAGATGTCACTTATCGAGGAGGGAATACTTCCCGTAATTGACCATCAACCACTTTGTAACCTAAGAGGGAATTTGCCTCTAGTGTTAGAAAGTGGGGAATCCCTTTAGTTATTGAGCGCTTGGAAAATCTTTCCACAACCAATAGCATGTCATCTCGCCTTGTGTTCTTTTCCTTTATCTGATAAAAATAAAAATAAAAAAAAATTTCCTCGCAATCCTTATAGGATTTGTGCTCAGTCAAGGATCATGGATGAGCTGGAACAAGGCCAACGAAAGCTGAGGAATGATGTCAACAAGATGCAGGGGCAATTAACTAACATTTTTGAGTTGTTACAAGAAAGAGATGTAGGAGGGACTTCTTTTGGGGCAAGCCAAAAGCAACAAGCCACACTTTATAATTCTCTTGGCTTCTCCCCAATGCCGGTACAATCCTTTGGACGAAATCCTCAAGAGATGATGGTTCCTCCCATCGTATGTCCATATAACCATCCCCAAGCAACCCTTCCAACACCTTTTCCTTCCCATCGATGCACTGCCACAACCCCAAACACATCATATCCCCTACCACATCGTCCAATGGTGTCTCACCATCCTCCATGTCCCATCCATTCACAACACATATTCCAAGCTCCTAACATGCCATACGCGGTTACACCTTCTCAAATGACGCCGCCCCATCTTTATAATCCAACGACACCATACTCCACACCATATTGCCCGCCACTTCCCACCCCATATCATGCTTATAATCCAACCACACCATGCTCCGCGCCATATTGCCTGCCACTTCCCACTCCATATCATCCTAATAATCCAACCACTCCATACTTCCCACTGCATCCCACCCCACCACGAGCAATGTTTACCACATCACCTCGGCCAAATCAATCACCAATCCATGTTCCTAACTCCAACCCGAACCAACAGAAGCGAGGAAAGAAGCGTGTCCAGCCTGACCCAGTCCCCGTTTCTTACACAGATTTGTTGCCGCATCTGATTCGTGGCTCGTTGGTTGTCCCTCGCCCATTACCTCCAGTTGAACCACCTTATCCAAGGGGCTATAATCCCAATGCTAAATGTGATTATCATGCTGGGGCCCCGGGACATTCCACTGAAAATTGCAGGACTTTAAAGCGCAAGGTTCAAGAGTTGATTAAGGCGAAGTGGTTGAGCTTTGAAGGAAACGATCCTAATCCTATGATTAAAAATGGAAGTCCTGCTGATGGTGTTGTTGCAAGAGAACTAAAGGATGGCTGTTGATCTGGCTCATTCATGTTATGCCAAATTTAAGCTCAATTGTTGCGAGATTGTCAAGTTTCATGTGTTTTTGTTTTTTGTACTGTTAATCACATCGCTCTACCTAGGGCTTTTGTGACAACAATATGCTTAGCAAGTGCGCAATTCTCTTTCAAAATATGTAATCAATGAAATGCATGCTGAATTTGCCAACAACTTTTTGTTCTTTACCTCTAACCTTAACTTTTTTCATGTCATTTCATTTCCCAAGTCCATTATAAATAATGTTGACCCTCATGAGTCCCTCTCACAACAGTGTTAGTGTCACATCCTAAAATTTTGGTAATCCATCAATCACGCTAATAAGGATTGTGAAAATGATAAGGAATTTCTAGGAGTTGCGGAGTTAGAAGTTGCTGGAATCCAAATTGCTTGAAGGAGTTGTGGGTGGCCTAGGGTAGACACCATGGTAAAAGAAGGAAACTGCCTTTAAAATCTGAAATAAGGGAAATAAATACCATTTTTATTAAGTGTATCGGTGTCATGGACCCTTTAGATGATTCCTCTTCAAGGAAGAAGCTTGTTTTGGAGGGTTAAAAAGATGAGTTTGAGATTTTGATCTCGGAATTAAAGTATGAAAATGGGCAATTATGATTTTAAATGATAATGGCCATCTTTCTCTATCCCGAAAATATCAAATCATCATCCCTAGTTGTCCCCATTAAGCCTAGATTTTTTTCTTTCAAATAACCCTAGACAAGGATCACCCCCACATTGGGGTTGGGCAAAACAAAAGTCAACTTTCACTCATGTTGTTTCATAGTTTGAAATGTAAAAAAAATGTAAAAAAAAAAAAGAAAGAGAAGAAAAAAGAAAAAGAAATCAGTGAAAAGAAAAAGACAAGCAAAAGCATGAATGAGCAAAGTGACAAAAAAGAAATAATCGTTGACTTCAAAACTCCGACTTGAACATTTGTTTCCATTAAAAGAATGGAGTTATCGATCCTTGATCCTTTGAACCCTTAAAACACTTATTTGGGCCTGATATACCCTTTCTTTCTTAGCCATTAGCCCTGACCCCGTTACAAGCCTTACAAAGTCCATTCTGATCAATGAAATGATTGTCATCATTTTCACAACTTTAATTCTAAGAACAAAAAATATTCAAACATGCAGTCAATAGCCAAAAAAAGAAAGAAAAATGATAAGGAAGATATAAGGGCCCGTTAGGTTGAAAACCCGTAAGGGCAACCTAAGCAAAAGTTAGGGTAAGCAAATGGGGCAACCATGACCAACACTGGGGTAAAAAATAGGATACAGGAGATCAAAGTCATTCTAAGAACCAAACTGGGGCAAAAATGATATTGGGGCAGATAAGATGTTGAAATGTATTCAAACAGGGGCGAACAAAGTATTCAAAATACAATATATTAGAGTCATTATGAGGCACTGGGGCAAATGTAACATTTGAAGCGTGTGCAACTAGTGAAATTCATATCCTTAGAAATTGGTTGATAGGGGCAACTCACAATCCCTAGAAACCGAATGATGGGCTCCCAAAATTTTAGATACGAGAGACTAACTCTGTTGATTGAGAGAATACCATACAAAAAAAAACAAAAAAACAAAAAAGGAAAAGAAAAGAAAAAACAAAAGAAAAAAGCTTTACCCTTGTTACTAGCTCTTGTAAATTTTTGATCCCCACATAGCAGATGTAAAAAGAAAAAGAAAAAACCAAAAAAGTCCTTACCTTTGTTGCTACCTCTTGTAATCCCTTGGGTTCGCATGCCCAATTCATCCTTGGGGTCCACATACCCATCAAGGTCAACTCTTTGGGCTCATATGCCCAATTCATCCTCAGGGTCCACGTACCCGTCAACTTCAATTCTTCGGATTCATATGCCCAATTCATCCCTAGGGTTCACGTACCCGTCAAGTTTTGTTCTTTGGGTTCATATACCCATTGAGTCACTTGGGTCCTTTTACCCATTGCATTTCAATTTCTTAAGCTCTAGCGCCCTTTACAAAGATCTGCACACCCATTCTCTGAGATCATCATGATCAAATCATTGGGTTCTCATACCTTTTGTACCTTCGGTGTCGGGCCCACGTGTCCATCACGTACTCTTTGGGCCACTTCGCCCATGACATCATCCACTTTGGGCCCTTGTATCAATGACTTACTCACTTTGGGTCCTCGAACCCATTTTTGCTTTGGGCCATTTGTCCATCACATTTTCCATCTTGGTCCCATGTGCCCGTTACACACTTGCTTTGGGTCTTTATACCCATGTCATGCTCATCATGGGTCCTCGTACCCGTTTCAATGCCTACTCTGGGCCACCATGCCCATAACATTTTCCATCTTGGGCCCATGTGCTCGTTACACACTCGCTCTGGGTCTCTATACCCACAAAATGCTTACCTTGGGTCCTCGCACCCATTTCTATTTTTGCTTTGGGCCATTTTTCCATCGCATTCTCCATCTTGGGCCCATGCGCCCGTTACACACTCACTTTGGGTTTTTATACCCATGACATGCTTATCTTGGGTCCTCGTACCCATTTCAATGCTTACTTTAGGCTACTTTGCCCATTTAATCCTCCATCTTGGGCCCATGTGCCCATGACACACTCATCAAGGGTCCTTAGGTCCATTGAATCTCTCTTTCAGATTCCTACAACCAGTTTGTGAGCCCCCACTCCCATTACAGTCCTATCTTGGGTCATCATGTCCATTACATTATCATTCTTGGGTTCATGTGCACATTGCATCCTCAGTCTTGCGCAGTGAACTCATTTGATCTTCATTTTAGGTCCTTACACTCATGACATCTCTTCGAGCCCATGTGCCCACTACATGTCCTACTCAGCTCACCTTGATCCATTAAATCTTTATTTTTGGATCTCAAAATCTCCAATATTTTCTAATCTCCTTTTCACTCTGATCAGATCGTTTAGAGTCGGTCTGGTGCCGTCAGAGTTTCAGCCTACCTAATCCCTTTACACTCTGATCAGAACGTATAGAGTCGGTCAGGTGCCATCAGAGTTTCAGCCCACCTAATCTCCTTTTCACTCTGATCAGAACGTCCAGAGTCGGTCTGGTGCCATCAGAGATTTAACCCACCTAATCCCTTTTCACTCTGATCAGAACGTCCAGAGTTGGTCTGGTGCCATCAGAGTTTTAACCCACCTAATCTCCTTTTCACTCTGATCGGAACGTCCAGAGTTGGTCTGGTGCCATCAGAGTTTCAGCCCACCTAATCCCATTTAACTCTGATCAAAACGTCCAGAGTCAGTCTGGTGCCATCAGAGTTTCAGTCTCAAATCCCGGCATCGACTCGACAACCTTGTTACCTTTTTTTTCCTCTCTAAGCCCAGCATCGGCCTGGCATCCTCAATCCTAAGCCTAGCATCGGCCTGACATCCTCAATCCTAAGCCCAGCGTCAGCCTGGCATCCTTCATCCTAGGCCCAACATCGGCCTAGCATCCTCAATCCTAAGCCCAGCATCGGCCTGCCATCCTCAATCTTAAGCCCAACATCGGTCTGGCATCCTCAATCCTAAGCCCAACATCGGCCTGGCATCCTTCATCCTAAGCCCAACGTCGCCCCGACATCCTTCCAACCTTAGCCCAACATCGGCCTGGCATCCTTCATCTTAATCCTAGCATCGGCCTGGCATCCTTCATCCAAAGCCCAGTATCAGCCTGGCTTCCTTTACCTTTCCGTTAAGTCTGGTCCCGGTCCAGCATCTTTAAAATTCCTGTTTAAGTGCATGCCTGGCTTCCTTTCCATTTCCGTTAAGTCTGGTCCCGGTCCAGCACCTTTAAAATTCTTATTAAGCCCGGTATATGTCGGGCACCTTTACCTTTCCGCAAAGTCTGGTCCCGGTCCAACATCTTTAAAATTCCTGTTTAAGCTTTACATGCCTCGCATCCTTTACCTTTCTGCAAGTCTGGTCCCGGTCCAGCATATTTAAAATTCATGTTTAAGCCTAGCACATGCCTGGCATCCTTTCCGTTTCTGCAAAGTCTGGTCCCGGTCCAGCATTTTTAAAATTCTGTTTAAGCCTTACATGCCTAGCATCCTCTCCGTTTCCGCAAAGTCTGGTCCCGGTCCAGCATCTTTAAAATTCTTGTTTAAGTCTAGCACATGCCTGGCATCCTCTCCGTTTCCGCAAAGTCTGGTCCCGGTCCAACATCTTTAAAATTCCTGTTTAAGCCTAGCACATGCCTGGCATCCTCTCCGTTTCCGCAAAGTCTGGTCCCGATCCAGCATCTTTAAAATTCCTGTTTAAGCCTAGCACATGCCTGGCATCCTTTCCGTTTCCGCAGAATCTGGTCCCGGTCCAGCATCTTTAAAATTCCTGTTTAAGCCTAGCACATGCCTGGCATCCTCTCCGTTTCCGCAAAGTCTGGTCCCGGTCCAGCATCTTTAAAATTCCTGTTTAAGCCTAGCACATGCCTGGCATCCTCTCCATTTTCGCAAAGTCTGGTCCCGGTCCAGCATCTTTAAAATTCCTGTTTGAGCCTAGCATATGCCTGGCATCCTTTCCGTTTTCGCAAAGTCTGGTCCCGGTCCAACATTTTTTAAAAATTCCTGTTTAAGCCTTTCATGTCCGACATCCTTTACCTTTCTGCAAGTCTGGTCCCGGTCCAGCATCTTCAAAATTCCTGTTTAAGCCCAGCACATGCCTGGCATCCTTTCCATTTCTGTTAAGTCTGGTCCCGGTCCAGCACCTTCAAATTCTTGTTCAAGCCTAATACTTGCCCACCACCTTTTGCTTTTTCGTAAAGTCCAGTCTCAATCGAGCGCTTTTAATTTTTGGTCAAATACCAGCATTTGTGTCCCAATTTTCAGTCCCAATCAAAGCCTAGCCTTCATCTGGCACATGTGAATCCCATTTCGTGTCGTGCTTTTGTAATTCATGTCATTCTCTCTCTTTTGTTCATTCTTTTCTCCCGGACGAAATAAGTGCTTTTGTCTTTACTTAATTTTTTTACTTTTTAGAACATGAAAGTCTAAGCTATTCATATTCTATAGTAAAAATTTAAGTAAAGAGGGGCAGTTGTAGCACCCAATTTCATCCGGGAGTTCATTTCTCCTCGTCGCCTCTCTTTCTATTTCTTCACACGTGTATAGACAATATTTTCTTTTTAGTCCGTTAAAATCTAAAAAAAACAACAAAAAGAAATGAGTTAATTAATTAGTTAATTATTAAATTAATTAATTAATTTATCTTTTTTTCCAAAAATATTTGGGCCAATGGGCCTTCCTTTTTTCTTTTTCTTTTTCTCTTTTCCTTCCTTCTCTTCCTTTTTCCTTCTCTCCTTTATTTTGGGTTTGGACCCGTTTTTCCAGGTTTTTTTTTATTTTATTTGATTGGGTCAACAGAGTTTTGGGCCCAGTAATATTTTCTTTCATGTTTTTAAGAAAAAAGAAAAGAAAAAAACTAAAAAAGTTCTTTGTTGGGCCAGCTGCATTTCCGGCCTAGTGTGTTCTTTTTTCTGTTAAGCCTATTTCAAACCATTTCTTAAAAAAAAAATTTCCTGTTGGGCCATTTAGGTTGCTGGCCTAGTACATTTTAGACCCTTTCTAAAAAAAAAAAACTTTTTCTTCATTCTTTTTTTACTTTTTCCACCCATCAGATCATTTTTCCCCTTTCTTTTTATTTTTAACTTAAAAAATAAAAAGACTGTGAAATGGGTAACGTGCAAGGTAAGAATTCGGAAATTCAGAAGCAGGTAGGCGCCGCAGGTTGCAAGTTGCAACCTTGAGCAGCTCAATTCATCATCATATGGGCGTGGGATTAATTTTTTCAGCTATAAATAGTTTGATTCAAAGCTGATGGGCTCTTCCTCTTCTTCTACCTCTCTACACACACGAGCAAAAAAAGGAAAAACCAAATAGTGCAAACAGAAAAAAGACTTGAGTAAGAAATAGGGAGAACCACAACAGTGAAGCTGAAATAGCCCGAGGGGAGGATTTGCAACTGTAAAGGATCAGAAACTGTAAAGCAAATAGCAAAGTCACAGATTGGTATCAGTTTCTATTTGCTGTGTTTTTAATGTTTCAATTCCTATCTTTTCTATGTGCAGTCTGAATATGCTTTATGCGTGTAATAATCAAATCAGATCAAATCACAGTCCATAATACAATCCAATATACACAGTTTTTTTAAGGCATAAATAAACAGAAGAAAAAGAAAGGTCTGGATCCTCTTCCCTTAGGTCTATCACGGCCTTCCATCCCTTTTCCAGCAGCGATGGCCTCCCTGTGAGACCCCCTTTCACTGTTACTCTTCAGAGTCTGTAAAAAAGAAAAATTAAAGCCAACAATCAAAACAGTGGCACAAAAAACAACACAGTTTTTTTTAAGTAAAACCGGTAACAATTTTTTATCAATACCAGAATACAGTAGCAGAGGAAAGATAAACAGAGGAGGAGGAATAAGAAAGGAGAGGGCCTCGAGCCACTACACCAACCACCTGGCCGCGCCACCGTGCGCGGCCGACGGTCGCTAAGTCACCACCGCAGCCTCACCAACCATGAACCTCTACCTTTCCTCACGGCCACAACCTACAAAGAGAGAGGCCAACAAATTGTAAACTGAAACAGGCAAAAACAGAGCCAAAAAAAACTGGAAAGGGAAAAGAGAATGAGAGAGAGAGGCCATGGCAGCCTTCGGTATGGCGTGGTGCTGCCACCGCTCCTTGTCCCGTTTCACCACTACGAGCCACCACCGTCGCGCGGCCGCATCTGGCCGCCGTAGACCACCATCACTGCGCCGCTACAGCGGCCTCCTCGCAACAACACTGCTGCTCGCGACCGTCTCCCCCAGACCGCGCCACCACCGCGCGGTCGTCGTCCTTCACCTTCTCGCCGTGAAACGCAGCCAACCTCGGGCCGCTCGCCGTCGTTCTCGCTGCGGCCAGCAGCGCCGTTGTGGCCCCCCTGCCATGGCCGCCGTCGTTCACTCCTCGCGGCCAAAGATGGTCGCTGCAGCTCCACCGTGCGTGCATGCAGCGCTGTCCCCTTCCTTTCACTTGTGGTTGCCCTCCTCCATGCGCAGCCCCCTTTTGTTTTCCCCTCTTTTCTATTTTGTAAACCCTAGCAGAGAGTAGAGAGAGTGATTTGAGGGTTTGTGTGTGTTTCTGGTCTCCCTTCATTAAGGGTCTTTTTTTTCTTGGGCTGTTTCCGTTCAGAGACTTGGGCCAGCTTGTCCGCTGGCCCATCAGGTTTTCTTATTCTTCCTTTTTGTTTCTTCTTCTTTTTTCTTTTTTTAGGTAGGTGTTGGGCCCGTGATGCAATCTGAGGCCCAACTTTATTTCAGTGTGTGCAAATCCTTTTAATTTTCATTTTCCGTGTTATTGCTTATCTCACATTTTTTATAATTCGCTTTTGACCCACCCTCTTGTATTATTTGTGAATATTTGTTTCTTTTATTTGGCCTGCTTTAAATAATTGTGAATATTTGTCTGACTCGCATTTTAGTTGCCGTTGTAAATAGTGCTCATTTATAACTTAGGACACGTGTAAATACCGTTAGTTTAATTTACTCTTTTTCAAAAAAAAATAGTAAAATAATAATTTTTTTAAAAAAATAATCGATCACGTTAATGGAATAGCATTTCTATCCTTTAACATATTTTTTTAAGAAAAGGGGAAGTAATTGAGTATAGTCATTTACTAGCTCAGTTATCTGTTTTCCTAAAAATAATCCCTTTTCAAAAATATTTTCTTTTCAAAAGATTACGATAATTGAATAGCATTTCTATCAATAACGTAAAAGGAAAATATTGAGTATAGTCATTTGCTAGCTCAATAATGCGCTTAACCTCAAATCTCTTCCAAAAAAATAATTATCTCAAAAAATTACGTTAATTGAATAGCATTTCTATCAATAACGTAAAAAGGAAAATATTGAGTATAGTCATTTACTAGCTCAATAATGCGCTTAATCTCAAAATCTCTTCCAAAAATAATTTTCTCAAAAAATTACGTTAATTGAATAGCACTTCTATCAATAACGTGTAAAAGGAAATATTGAGTATAGTCATTTACTAGCTCAATAATGCGTGAAATCTCAAATTCATTTTCAAAAAATAATTCTTTTCAAAAAATAAGTTTATTGAATAACATTTCTATCAATAACGTAAAAAAGGGAAAAATATTGAGTATAGTCATTTGCTAACTCAATAATGCGGAATTTTAAATCTTTTCTCAAAAATGTTTTCTTCTCAAAATAAATGACGTTTATTGAATAGCATTTCTATCAATAATGTCGTCTAAACAATTTCAATGGTTCGTTGTATAGCCATTTGCTAGCATCAACTCTGCTAAAAAATAAATTTCTTTTTTTCTTTGAATTAAAAACACTTCCAAAAACAATTTCCTCATTTCCCTTTATTTTCAAAAATTAAAAATCAATTTCTTTAAAAAAACAAAGTCATTCTTTTTTTCAACACTGTTTTAGAACTACGTGGCTTTGATTTCTCCATTGCACCTGGGGATATGTAGGAGCGGGAACCAATCCCGTCAAGCCAAAATAAATAAAATTTGTTTCTTTTCTCTAATCCAAATCCAAATCTCTTTTTTCTTGTATATATTTAAAAATACAAAAAAAAAAATAGCAAAAATAACAAAAATAATTTTCTTTTTCAACAAAAAGGGGTAAAACGAATATTTTCAAAGTTAACGAGTTTTGCACAGTTAATTAGAGGTAACCGTCTTAGGACGGATGTTGTGGGATGCTAATACCTTCCCTACACATAAATGACTCCTGAACTCAAATCTGGTTTTGAAGACTATTTTCTTTTTAAAGGATTTTTCCAAATGTTTTCCCTTAAAATAAACTTTGGTGGTGACTCCATTGAAACTGAATTTTTCCAATACGTTTCGTCGACCCGTCGTGACCCCGGTTTCGACAGGGTGCTAGCTCCAGTAGGCCTCATTAGGTAGACCCTCACGGTAGGGTTATTATCCGACCTTTTGGCAGGGGGTGAGTTTATTTATTTATTTTTACTTTTTTTGAATTGATAATTTTTAATCTTTATTTGTTTTAACAGTTAATATTGAATTTGTTTATTTTGCAGTTGGGTGCTTAATAACCCACCCATCTCAGCCATTGGTCATGCGATTCGATCGCAGTTCCGGGGTCCTCACTACCTGTGGGAGGTCACCCCGCAGGATGTAAGGGACAAATGGTGGGCCGAGTTTACAGTAAATAAAATGTCTTCACTTTATATTTTTTTCTTAAGTTATGCCATTTTCTAATAACTTAACCTAATTTTTTTGGCGGAGCAAAGTTACTTGGGACCCTTTTGATAAGACCCAAATTAATAAGGTGTACGAGCAGAGGATTGTCCGTCGCCTTTGAGATATGATGAACAAGGCCCGGAGGGCTGGGAGGAGGCTCACTTAATGTGGTGAGGAGGCCTGGGAGGGTCTTTTGGCCTACTGGGCCTCTGATGAGTTCAAGGGGAAGTCCGCTCGTAACAAGAGCAATCGGGCTTCTCTTCGCGGGGGAGCAGTCCTCACCACGAGCCGCAAGACCCACCTTGAGGTGGCGTTGGATATGGTATGTATAAACAAGCACCCTTCTGTATTATTTTTGTATTTGTTATTAAAGTAATTAATTTGTGTAATTATTCTGTGTAAGCTCGAGAACTTGGGCGGGAGGTAGAGCCTGATGAGTTTTTTGTCGCCACCCACATAAAAAAGGGTGGTGGCTGGGTAGATGACCGAGCGTGTGGTAAGACCCGAGGTCGCTGTTATGGCACCGGGGACTTGTTAACCAACATTCGTCCTGGTGTGACTAGCCTCACTCAGGAGTCTTGTGCCCATACCAACGGGAACGACGGGTCGCGTCATTCGTCTAAGGACGCACTGAGGCAGGAGATACTTGAAGCCAACTTGAAGGCCACCCGAGCTAAAGAGAAGGTTACATGGTTGGAGGAGGACTTCGCACAACTCCAACAACATATGCAGGTGTTACTAGAGGCCCAAAGTGCGGGTGGTTCTACCAACTTCAGTCAGGCATAGGCTCAGCCGCACCCACACAACGATGGCAACCTGGATGACCAGCTGTTGGATGAGGATGAGGATCGTCTCCAGCATCGTCGCCAGCGATGATTTTTTTATTATTATGTTTTTTATACATTTATTGTATTATGTTTGAACAATCTTTGTATATATACTTTTTTTATATATATTTTTTCCTCTATCAGTGAGTTTATAAAGTATTTAATATTTTTCTTTTTAATTTTAAATTTAACAAATATTAAAATAAAATAAATAATAATAAACTTAATTTAAAAAAATTATTATCACTAGCGACGGCCATGGCCGTCACTAGTAAAAAAATATTAAAAAATAATATAATAAGTTGCTTGTGACGGCTTAGCGATGGTCATTGATCCCTTCACTTAGCGACGACCTTTAGCTTAGCGACGGTCAGACAGACGCTACGTAGCGACGACTTATTTTGCTCGTCGCTACTGTTAGGGATGTAAGCGGGTCTAGGTCAACTCGCGAACCCGATTGACCCGACCCGACCCAATGGTGAATAAGTGGGTTGGGTTGGGTTCGCAGTTCGGTTCGGTTCTTTTTTATTGGACTCGAACACGGTCGGGTCGGGTGTCGGGTTTAATGATTTTGGAATCGATTGAAACAGAGCCGATGTATAATTGGAAATGCAAGTTGCTCAATTAGATTTTCAATTCACTTTTTCATTTTGTGCCTTAGAACTTAGAAGCCCCATTTTGCATTGTTGCCCACCGAACAGAGTTGCTGCCACAACAAGTGGTTTCCTCCGTCTCTCTGTCTCTGTCATCAATATCATCCTCGTTTTCCTCTAGCGTGCATGTGAGGCTTTCCCCTCCTATCTCTTCCTCTTCGTTTTCGTCTTCATCACCATTTGCGATGGCCATGGAGGATGTGACAGTCGAGCTTTCCGCTCTTTTCGCTGTTTTTATCCTTCCCCTCACCTCTCTCTATTTATCTCGACGGTCAGTTGCCAAGGTTTTCAAGAAACCTGGAACATTAGCAAGTTGGGGGAAGCTGATGATTATTTTACTGGAAAGGTGGATCTCAATGTTAACAACTATTTACCAAGGTTTCAAGGCTTCACCTCCAGTTACCAAGCTTAGCAGCCACCGTGCACTTTCAAAATCCTGGACGGTGGATCTGATGTTCTGGGTTTAGAGCTCTTCTCCCATGGCGGAAACTGATATGTTGTGAATGAAGGGGCGGCGACTCTGAGCAAGTTGGGGGATTGAGTGGGTTAGGGTTGTGACTTGTGGGGTGTGGGTCGGGCTGTGTGGGGCTCATGTTTTTTCTATTTTTTTTTTTCTAGAATCATTAAAACTATTTTTAACTTCTAACCCGGCGACCCGACCCGACCTGACCCGATAGTCATCAGGTTGGTTCGGGTTCTAATACAAAAAAAAAAATGAACCAACCCAAACCATTACAATTTAATTGGTTTGAACTCAGTAACACCACAAACCCGACCCGACCCGACCCGATTACACCCCTAGCTACTGTATTAATGAAGAGATTTTGGCGACATCCATGAGGTCGTCGCTAAACGGATGCTAGTGATGGTTTTCCACTTGTAGCGACGACTTTTGGCCGTCGCTAAATAGCGATTTTCCTGTAGTGAATATTGACTCTTGAAAAACTTGGGGTCCAACTTGTAAGTAATTTAAAATGTAGTTGATTTTGTTTAAGGAATACTTAAGGCTCGTCCGGGTGATTGCGAGTTTTCAGTTTTTGATTTTTAAAAATTTTAAATTAATTTTTTACAATTCAAAACCAATAATTAAGAACTTTTTTTTTGTTTCCAAAACAAAAATTTTGAAAACCACAAAAAGTGATTTTTAATTTTTTATTTTGAGTTATAAGAACTTAATTTAAAATGTTTAAAAACTAAACTTGCAACCACTACGAATGGAGCCTTAGTTATTAGATGTTGCTTTAAGAAAAAAATTAAATAGTAAGAGCAATGAAATAATTATGTTAATTCAATTATTTTCTAAAGGCAATTAATGTCATTGAAATTTATATCACTAATATTTATCCTTCCAAATATTGTATGTAATGATGATAAAGCTTTAATAATATTAAGAAGGAGGAATTAATGTTTCTGCAACTTTACAGAAGTAAAATGTAAAACTAATATTGTTAAATATGCTTCTGGAGGGTTTTATAAATGAATTTAATAACTATATACTGTCAATGTAAAATAATTGTATGCAATCATTCAATGATATGTTGACACATTATTTAATGAGTGTAATGATACATGAAATGTCATATACATTAATTGATGTGGCAAAATATCATTGGATGACAATGTAATTTTTTTTTACACTAACAATATATAGTAATTAAACTCTATATAAATTTGAATTTTAATGAAAACTTCCAAATCACTTATTTAACTAATAACTAATTAGACTATAACATAAAATCAATTTAAAAAACTTTTCTAATCAATTTGATATTTGAAAGCAAGTTATAAAGAAAAACTAGTGACCAAATCTCATAAAGTATGCTTTTAAGTATAAAAAAAAATGAAACTTTATGAAACCTTTTCGATGAGCTATTTCATCAATAAAAAATTGTAATATATGATAAAATTAATTTAAATGCATGTTTTCCAATATGGTATTTTGTACCCAAGTTTTAACAATGAACTATGAATAGATTTGTATAAATGTGCTTCTAAACCACCAAACTATTTGAAAATTTAATAAAATGTTCCAGGTCAAAATCTTAACGGATTAAGATATGTTTTTTCACAAAAATATTAGTTTAAAATAGTTTTATCAAAATCTATCAAATTGCTTGCAAGAAATGTAACGTCCTAATTCCTAGAACTGGAAAATTATGCCCGTTGGAAGCATAAGTCCCGAATTAGGGGAATTATTTTTTGCGACATTAACTATATCAATAACATAGATACAGACATGCTTAACAAAATCAGTTTAATTAAATATGACCTGAAGGTTCTTAATTACAACAACAAGGATAATGCAATACATGTGCCTCAACAAGCGGAAGCATAAGGAACTACACATGCACCGATAATCCTTCCAAAATAACATACAAATATAATCATCCAGGAAAATGCAATAAAATAAGAGGCTCCAAAGTGAACAGAAACTCTGAAGCTGCAACTGTGCCATGATCCTCACGACCTGCCTGGGAATCTAAAATGTAAACCCACAATGGGGTGAGACTAATGCCTCAGTGAGCAAAGCAGTGCATACACGCATAGCATACATCAAGTCAGGCATAACATGGTAAGGATGACATGTGATAATAATTTAAATCTAGTAATCAATGATGTTAAGCATGGAAGATGACATGATGCATTAATGACATGATGCAATGCTGGACTCCAATGACCACGAGGGCTTAAAAATCATTTTTAAGATGAACTACTAACCCAGCAACAGGGGTCTTATCACTTGACATGCAGTTAGACTGAGCTCAAACGACAAGGGATATCTCCCTTGGAGACATAACGTCGCCACCATTACCATGACTGCCAAAGCCTAGTTTTAACATAAAACATGATCGGTCCAAGACCCATGGTGGCCGAAGCCTTAACATGAATATTTCACTTGAATCTTTAAGTAGCTTGATTACTTGAACGTGACGGTCCGAGACCCATGATGGTCGAAGCCTAACATGATTTTCTTTTAATTTGAACACGATTCATAAAAAAACATGTTTGCTTGACAATGAACATGAGCATATAATTTAGGTTTCTAATCATGCAATGAAATTCACATGTAGGCCATGGAAATAACATCTCTTAATAATAACATGAGTGCGAACCATTATATCGATCCTCTAGCCTAGGGTTTTCCAACAATGAGTCTTAAGCAAGAGCAAACATTTTCAACACATTACATACATTCATTATAATCATAATATCCATTAAGAACAAGTAAAAGCTCCCAACCCTAGAAAAATCCCAATTCCAAACCCTAAGTGGGGGTTCTAACCTCAATATCTTTCAAATACCCAAAACTACAAAAATCAATCGGTAAACTATCATAATAATCACATACAACCTCAAGAAAAGGAGAGGGAGAAGTGGCTTCATGGAGGATTTCACACAAGAGGGAAGTGAAGTGTGTGAGCTCTACTCACCTCAAAGAAGCTCAAATGGAAGAGGAAAGAGGTTGGGGGAAGGTTGAGGTTGGAGATCCTTGGCCTTGATCCTCTTTCTCCAAGCTCTCAGGGAGTCCTTCTCTCTAGAAATCTCTCTTTCTCTCTCTACAATAAAGAAGGAATGAGGAAAAATGATGAAAGGAACCCTAACTCACGTTTTAAAAGAGCTGACAACGTTCCTGTGCTCAGAGCTCGCTCGGGCGCAGCTCGAGCGCAAGGAAGAAAAATCCTGACGCGGATCTGTGCTCAGGCTGAGCTCTTAGCCTGAGCTGAATTTCCCAAATTACTCTCTGTTTTCTGTGCTTAGGATGCGCTCGAGCTCAGCCTGAGCTAGAAATAAAATTGAAATTTTTCCCTTATTGCTGATATCCTCTCTCAGGTTGGGCTTGAGCGCCGTCTGAGCGAGCATATTAGCCTCCGAAAACTTGATTTTTACCCTTCTTTGATTCTAATTCAATTCCTTTGTCATCTTAACACACCTAATGACTAAAACATAGGATGGTACCCTTCTCCCTAACTCCTTCTAATAACATACCTTTCCAACTTAGTTCTTCCTCCTCTAACCTCATTTTCCTTTTCCTTTATAATTGATTTCCTCACCCAACTCCCTTAATTCCAGTCTTACCCTTGTACCTATAATCCTTTCTTCCTTAAGGTGTGATTCCTTCTAAGGTAAATCTATGATGTCTTCGGACTCGATACTTGTTATCCCCTTCTAAATTTCCTTTAACACTCAATTTCTCATTCCACTACCTACTCTCCTCTAGATTCTTCTTAGGTCCAATTTTCTGGATGTTACAAGAAAACTTAATGAAAGAACTATCTATAAATCAATCAAGATAAGTGCAGAAAAATAAAGAGTAAGGGTAAGAGGCAATGCACATTTATTTTTATATTTGTTCTAGAGATTGGGCAAACCCAATAAAGGCCCAATCTGACCCAAAGAACACGAATCAGGTAAGTTGGACTACCTGACCCATCCATACAATCCAAATCAGCCATTGGTGCAAGAAAAGGTCACACCATGGACTCAACCATACAAGTCGTACCAGCGCCACAATGGATCTTTCTACAAAGAGTTTCTCCAAGGCCATAACTCACCAAAGGCCCATGACACCAACCTATAAATTATAGTGTTGGTAATGGAACAAGTACGCATTTATTCCCCGTAATCAATACTCCCAACTCGAACTCGGATTGACTTGGCCAATGGACTATTTCTATGGGTCCACGCCGGTCGCGTTGTCTTTCTATCCGAGTCGAGTTGATGCCCCACCAACAAGACTAGTTCACCTTTGAACATTTGGCGCTAGAAGGAAGGCCTCATAAAATGACGGTCGCCACCAGCCAGTAGCAACGAAACAACCTCTCCAACCGACCCCGAATGGATGGGTGGAGGATGTCCCTTATCACGGAGAAGGTTTTGGTGAGAATGGGCAGGCCCAACCTATCCCGTTACAACCCGTCTCGGTGAAGAATAAGATCGCCATCCCTGACCCCTGAGACGCTATCATCTCCCAACTCCAATGACGACTCTTGGACCTAGAGGTTCGAGCTATCCTGGCCCCTTCCCGACCGTCGACCATACCCCCGCCTCAGCAGGACCATGCCATCCAATAGTTGGAGGACCACATAAGAAATCTAGAAATGTCGCTTGCCCAGCCCCCGACCCTCTTACCAGCACTCACAATTTTACCTAACCTAAGGTGACGCAGCCGCCTCGTAGGTCCCAACATAAGCCACGTACAACTCTCCCATGTTCTCCCAGGCTCACATGCCTTTCCAACACCCTCTCACTGACCGCCTCGCCAACGCTGACATACCTAAGACATTCTGAAATGCTCTCCCCATCAAGCACTT
This sequence comes from Sesbania bispinosa, assembly GCA_026901365.1. Taxonomy (NCBI): domain Eukaryota; kingdom Viridiplantae; phylum Streptophyta; class Magnoliopsida; order Fabales; family Fabaceae; genus Sesbania; species Sesbania bispinosa. Next base: position 455,561 of record QLOH01000201.1, on the reverse strand, counting down.
TGCTAGAACCTCAGACCCAGAAAAGCATCTCGACTCCTTCTGCAACGAGAATGAATCTAGAAAATGAAATAGAGTTTTATCAAAGCAAAGTTCAAATCAAAAAACGTTTGAAATGACTTGGACAAAGAATGAAGATATGACAGAATGAAAGAACCAGAGTAATAAAATTTGCAGTGTTTTAGAACTTGTTCAACGATTCTCTATATTTCTATTCATTCTTCATCTTCCGTTTATAGGCTCCATTAGGGTATAGACGTTGAGAGAAAACAAGTTAACATTGTTTCTAAGCATTAAATGTATGGAGTCGATGGTTGTACGATTGCAGCGGCAAAGTGACAGAAAGCAACCTAGATATACTTTAGCCTAGACCACTCATGTCCTTTTCTAACATTCTTTCTGCTTTTGTGTTGAAATGCTTTCTACTATACAAAGATATTCTGAGGACTTCTTTTTTTTTAGTAAAGGTAGTCCGATATGATAGAAATTTGAAAATGAGCCATGTAAGTGTGATTTTCTTCTCTATAGAGAATTTAAAGTGAGAGTTGCCACCAATTTCATTCAATTAGGGAAAACTGGAAGGGTGGAGACTAAAACCCACAACACCCCCTACACATTCATCTTCAAATGGTTACCCTAAATTGACTGTGCATGTTAGAGTTATTTATTTTACCCTTTTTGCTCATAAAAAAGCAAATAAATAAATTAAATAAAAAATAAAACAAAAATTAAAAATAAAATTAATTTTGACTTGACGAGTATAACCTACTCCTACGTATCCCCTAATGCAATGGGAAACTCAAAAGTCACATAGTTCTTCTAGAAAATAATCATGGGTTGGTTGATTTTTATTTTTTATTTTTTAATCCTAACAATTGAAATTTAAACTAAAAATATCTTTTTTATTTTCTCTTAACAATCCTAAAGCAAACTTCCTAAAAATTTAAGAAAATTATATAACATAAAAATTATTTAATTAAAAAAGAAAGAGATGGACAAACTTACCTCGAAGGACACCCCTATTGATGTACCACAAAAAATTAACTGAAGAGAAACTAGGCGTTACAATACCTAGCAGGCGTCTCAATACTCTAAACGAAGAGAAACTAGGTGTTGCAATGCCCAGTGGACGTCACAATACCCTAAATGAAAAGAAACTACGCATCACAATACATAGCGGGCATCTCCATACCCTAACTGAAAAGAAACTAGGAGTCACAATACATAGCGGACTTCTCAATACTCTAAATGAAGAGAAACTAGGCGTCACAAACGTCACAATATCCTAAATGAAAAGAAACTGGGTGTCACAATACCTAGCAAGTGTCACAACACCCTTAAAATAAATAAGATGAATGCAATGTAAAAATGTTGATGATTGGAGAGGAAACATTTCCATGTTTTTTTGTTAAAACAAAAAAATTCCCCATCGTGTCACAACACTTGTTTGTCTGCTTAAGGATGAAGAGGAAAACTTCAAGTCAAAAGTCTAAAAGGTATCTTTTGGAACGTAATAACACAAATTATTCATAACGCAAGCCCCCAAGTAAAGTACCAAGTGCTCATGAACTTTCAATCACAGGGATAACAATCAGCTTTGTCTTACAGAAATTCCAACTTTGTATCAATCCATTGCTTTCAACAGTATCTTGCTTTGGATTCTTAGTGCGCAAATTGATCATTAGCTTCAATCAACAAAGAGTGGCAACTGAATTTAAGAGAATTTTCAATCTGTAGCTCTTTTTTAATCTTTTTTTTCTTAGTTTTTATATTTTTTTCTTTTATTAGGAAAATGTACTACAATCTCAAATAATTTTGTCCCGAAATTAATGCTTAAGAAAATAATTTCAACTAATCATTGATCAAAATAGACTTTATTAGGCTTGTTACGTGGCCAATGGTTAAAAGGGTAATGAAAGAAAAAGGTATTAAAGGTTCAAATAAGTGTTTAATGGTTAATTAGGACAAAGGATTTCTATCACAATGATCCACTCCACTGAGCTTGAGATGTTCTTCAAAAGCTTGAGATATCTTTTTTTTTTATTTCCTAATATTTTCTTTTTCTTACTTTTCCTCTTTCTTAATTTTTTCCTTTATCATTCTTTTTGCATTTTTTCTCTTTTTTTTTCAATATAAATGGAAAATCACATTTTTAAATGACATTGCAACTGAGCCAAAATCAACACACATGATTTCCAAATTGAGCCACAACAAAAATGGAATTAGCCCCCAGTGTAAGGGTGATAACATCAAAATTGATAACAACAAGACGCCAACCCCCAATATAGGTGTGACAACATCTCAAATGCAAACATCGTGCTAGCCTCTGGTATAAGGGCGATCCTTGTCCGAGGTTATTGAATGAAAGAAATAATTTCTGTTAGGCTTAAATTGGGTGACAATGAATAATTTAATTTTTTTAGGATAGAGAAATATGGCCAAACTTCATCTCAAATCATGATTGTTTATTTTAAAAAGCTTAATTTTAGGACAAATTTATGAAATGTACACATAATCCTTTTCAAATTTTTTTCATTTTCTTTTTTTTTCATCATCAAATTTTTTTGGGTAATTAAGATACAAATCACAAAAACCAATACCTCTAATACACAAAACATTTTAGTAACTCCTTCACTCAATGCATAAGCAACATGGTTCTCAATATTTGATCCTCCAAACTACTCACCCTACTACCACGAGCTATATCCTTAATTTGCACCCATTCTTTCATGGGGTCCAAGATTTGCTTAAAATTTCCATCCACCTCCCCGATTCTTTTCTCCATAAAGCATGGTTGGGGTTTGATTCGGGGTTGTTACCCATTGATGGGTGAGAAATTTCCAGTTACTGAGAACGAGAATGGGTCGGGATTGAGTTGTGAGCATAATTGTAACAACGAGATTGAGTCGAGATTGAGTTGTGTGCAGAATTGTAACGTGGCATAATGGTGATATTTTAAACAATTGAGTATGGAGGATACACCTATATTTCTCTCTTTTTTATTTTTTTCAATTTTAATGAAAGATATAAAAAATGAATTATTTTATTTTTGACAAATGAGATGTGTAAGAATGAAAAGATGCAAACTTTAAAATATCAATATGCATGACATTCCCATATAAAAAAGTTGAAAATGTGGATAGTGATGCAAAAGTAAAACATGGGCATATATGTAATGAATGATCCATGCAAGAAACTATGGAAGAGCTTTTTTTTCATGCAAAAAATCTTTAATGCAAAATAATTTATATTTTATTACAAAACAATGTTTTTGTTATTTTTTATAAAAATAAAGGAAAAAATAAAATGGAGAATACATTTTTTTATATCATCATACAGAAAAGAAACAATACAAAAAGTGAGAAAGATTAAAAGAATTTTTCATTTTTATATTAAATAAAAGATAAAAATGGTGAAATTATGCCTCGATTCTATTTTGTTTTTTTTTTTTGTTTATAAGAGACGAAATAAAAAAGTGCTTTCATTTCTCCTACACAAGGGAAAGCCATACGGTTATGGATTCTAAAGATCAAGCTCTATTTGGATGGTTACATAGGTTCATCTACTAGTGTAAGGCTTCATGGGTGGGTCTAGACTTCTAAAATGTCATTGTTCCTAAATTCTCCTCATCATATGGAAAAGACCCGGCTCATGAATTAGGCATAAGGATGAATGAACCCCATCTCAATTATAACCAACCCATGAGACCAGTAGCAATCTGAGTGGTGAATCGACAACTACTAAGTGAACATTAAGCCCCTTAATAACAATTGTCAAAACACCTACCTTATTCGCATAGGCTCGGGTATAGAGTCCAAAAAGTGTGTGAGGTAGGTGATGATGAAGTGTGTGTAGGGAGTATATAAATATATAATACAACCTACAAACTAAACCCCTAACCTACCAAAAAAGGCAAAGCAAAACATATGAAATAAATAAAAAGTCTTCTAACCTACGGTTAGAATAAGCAACTAAATAAAGCAACAATGAATGCATATATATATATATATATCAATAAAGAGAAAAGATGGAAACTTTAATATATACTAAGAAAATAAAGAATAAAGGGGTAAAACAAAAAAAAATGCACAATCAATTTAATGAGCTTGATTCTCAAAATTTTCCCCAGTAGAGGTGCCATCTATAATGACCCAAAAAAATTAAAGAGAATTTAAGTGTGAGCCACCACCAATTTTATTCAATTAGGGAAAATTGGAAACACTAAAGAAATTTAATCTAAAAAAAAACAAATTGGTTTCAGAAATTGATTACACTTGGAGAAGGGTGGAAACTAAACCCCACAACACCCCCTACGCGCCTGTCTTCAAACGATTACCCTAAATTGACCTTGCAAGTTAAAGTTATTTATTTTACCCATTTTTTCATAAATAAAGCAAAGAAATAAATTAAACAAAAAGAAATAAAATAAAAATTTAATTTTGGCTTGACAGGTAGAACCCGCTCCTACGTATTCGTTGGTGCAATGGGGAACTAAAAAGTCACGTAATTTGTAACATCCCGGAAAATCGAGACCTAGAAAGTATAAAAAAAACCTTAGGTGGTGAGCCAAGTGGTGAGGGAAGTTAAAAGTAGGTTAAGAGTGTAAAAGAGGGACCAAGAGTTAAGCCAATCAACTGTAGGTCGAAGCTAGAAGGAACCACACCCTGAGTCAGAGGAAATATAGTGGTTAAGGGCAGAGAAATGAGGTTGGGTAAATGAGAATTAAGTTGAAAGGAAGAGTCAAGAGAAAGAGTTAAGAAAAAAAAGCTAAACCTGAGATCTTATCCATTAAGTGTGGAAGAATAAGTCTTAAGGTCAAGGGAATCGATTTATCAAGAATTATAGTGGGGAAGGGATTTGGGTGAGGATGGAATAAGCTAGGAGGAGGATTTATGGAGAGGAATTAGGTTTGAGAAGGAGAGTTTTGATTTGGAATCAAAGAGGGGCAAAAACCTAGGTTGTTGCTTAATTTTGGGCTTCAAGCCTAATGACCTTGGTGCACTAATTTGCAAATATCTAGAGTTATAGGTGTCCTTATGAGGTGATTTCATTTGTATTAGAAAGCTAACATTCGGGGCTTCAGTTTGATATGTTATATGATAGTATTTCGAGCTCGTTTGCACCCCAAACAGACACATTTTTGCTTAGGCGAGAAAGTTGTCAAGGCATAAAGAAATTCCAATTCGTTTCCTGTGCTCCAAGCTGCTCTGAGCGCACATAGTGATTAAGGAGTCTTGGCCTTCAAACTTAAAGTTCCTCTATGGGTTCAAGGAGTAGAAGTATACTTAAGTAACTAATTGGTTAACAAGCACCTATGTGAGCCAAAGCTACATCTAGGAACTCTCATATGAATCTGTTTGGGTACCAAAAGTTTAGATCCCTCTCCTAATAACTAGAATTGTATTCACTAGTGCATGGACCTAAGGGATCAATAAGGACTCTAAAGTGTCAGATTAATATCTTAGGAAATGCAGGGTAGGACTCGCTCCTTACAAGAAAAGCCAAATCGCCATGCATAAGACTTAAACAATCTCATCACCATCAAATTAATTCACTGATCACCTAGTTAGACATCTGCCCAGAGTTATAATGACTCAAACAACCACAAGAAAGATCAAGGCCCTAATTCAATTCCTTGGGTCGTATCTAGGGTTACCTCCATCTGTTGGCAAGAAACTTAACCAAGGAATCAGTTTCCTCTAACTTCCCATGAGTTTTACCTTCAACCCCCTAACCCCTACTTACATGACCTTACAAGAAACGCAACCAAACATACGAGTCAAGCAATCATTCAAGCAATAAAAAAAATATCATACCAATCTGTCAGACCATAACCAAGTGCACAGAACATACAATTATGCGAGCAAGCAAGCATCACACACATTCAGATAAACAAACATCCCATTCAACTCAAGCAACCTTTGTTGTTAGGACTCTAAGTCAAGCAACCATCTACTTTTCACTTGACAAGGAGTCTATCTTGGTTAGTTGTCCCTATGTGTTCCTCTTATTTACTAGGCCTAAGGAAATTGCTCTATAAGGTCTCTAGGCTGGAGACCCTACTCTTGGAATTAGACCTATGTTACACTATTTCTATCTGACAAATGGGTGGCTCTAACCTTGTTGGAGAAGTGTACCAACTCTCTAACAAGGCATCCTACTCACGTCACTAACCATAATTTCGTGTGCATCACACCCAGTAGGGGGTGATAAGTCCCTATACTAAGCATGAGGCACGGTGGAATTATAGTAAGTCACGGGCAACTAACCTAACCACAGTCCAATTGGATTGAACTGCTCTGATACCAAAATGTAACGTCCTAATTTCTAAATCCAAGAATAATGTTCATTGGAAACACTATTCCCAAATTCCTGAAATTATTTCGCGCCATTTTCGATATCGGCACACATAATACAACGATGCCTAAGCAATCCAACGCTTACTTAGACTACCACATACTTCATACATCACATTTCTCAAAGTCAATTTCTAATTTTGAAATATGGGAACGAACCAACACCTTAGAGTGTTAAGGTTCATAAACTCCTACCGAAAATCCGGCAGAGTTTCCTCTAAAAACTGGACATTTCCAAATTTTCAGAATCACCTGAAAACCAGCAAAATCACCAGTACAGTTCATAATATCACAATCACTAATCCAATTCAATAACAATAGGCCTCCATGGCTAAACTAAAGACTGCTACATCATATTTCAAAATCTAATCTCCAATACATCTTTATATAATTACATAATTAAACTATCAATACAAAAATAAATAACTAAACTTCTTGACCACCGGGAGTGGGTGAGTCCACTCCAACAGCTCCATCTTCCTCTAATACAAGATCTGATTAACCTGCATAACTAGAATATATCCCCGTAACGTGGGGTGAGATAATAATCTCAGTGAACAAAGCATGCAACAAGCAGTGTGGGGAGGCAATCATATGACATGCAACATATCATTCAACAAACCACGATTAATTCATTCTAGTACACATGAACACTTCTTCTATTCTCAAATTAACTAAACACAAGCATATCACATGTCTAATGCCACAATCTCAAGTAAATGTGCTATACATGAATGCATGACTGCATTACCCGGCAGACGGGGTCTTATCACTATCTGGGGCTAGACCTGAGCTCAGACTACAAGGAACGTCTTCCTTGGGCATAATACCGCCAATTAACTGGGGGCCGAAACCCGTGTTTTAACTGGGGACCGAAGTCCAATTAGCTGGGGACCGAAGTCCAATCTTGATGAATTAAGGTGAACTGGGGCCGAAGCCATTTTTACTGGGGCCGAAGCTAGATTCATTCAAAACTGGGAGCCGAAGCTCAAAATCATTTTAAACTGGGAGCCGAAGCTCAAATTCACTTTAAACTGGGAGTCGAAGCTCAAATTCACTTTCCAATTAACTGGGGCCAAAGGCCTTTATGCAATGGCTCAAACATCACAAATAGCACAAGTCTCATAATAGATCTAAATATTATTATGATAATCATATCACCTCAAGAATGTCAATCTTAAATTACGTTCTCCTTTAGCAACCTTGAAAGCATATTTTATATTAAATTCTAACCTATAATCATACATCTTCATACAACAAAACCATCTTAAAGCGTAACGAAAACATCAAGAGAATCAATTCAACAATTAAATCAACAACCAAGTACTAAAGGAAAGGAATAGAAGAGTGGGGATCATGATTGGAACGCATACAAAATGTTGTGAGAGTGTGTGGGCTTCGCTCACCTGAATAGATCCGCGAAAGCCTCCGCCGCGTGAAAGCCTTCTTCTCCGGCGAACAAAGCGCCACACACAGCCATCATCTTCCACCTCCGTCGCACCAAGAGTCCAACCACCACCTGCAGGTTCACTGCCGCCCCTCGTCGAGCAACACCACCACTGCGAACGTCAAACCCGCGGCTGTTTCATTTCCATCAGTCGTCGTACGGCCGCGTTTCCTCCGTGCAGGAAGAGGAGAGGAAAAGGAGTAGCAAACCACCGTAGGTGCCCGCTGTCCTTGTCTCCGGCGCGGCTGCGCCACCCCTCGAGTCCTCCCCGCCGCGAAACGTGGCGGAGCACTGCCGTGTCGCTCGCCTGCCCGATTAACCACCCCGCGCGCACCCCTGCCTGTAGCCGCGCGCGGTGACGAGCGCGCCCCTCAGCGGCTTGGTCGCGTCGTCCGTCATTGTTCAAGCAGCCTGGTCGTGTCGCGGCCACCGTTCGCGTCGCCGCTCCCTGTGCCAGCATCTCCGTCAGCCTCTGTGTAGCCGCCGCCGTGGACGGATGCCCTCCATGGCCACCTCCTTGGTTCTCCCTCTCCTTCCCCAAATTGTTCTCTGAAACCCTAACCTTTTCCCCCTCTCTCAGCCGCCCCTCTTCTCTCTGTTAGGTTTAGGAAATAATGTGTGTGTGTTTTTGTAAAAAGGGGCGTACGGGTTTCCTATGATACCTGATCCCTTTCTGCATTCATTTTTTTTTAACCTATATCTATAAATATAGTCAAAATAAGGTTAAATTACATATATGAAATATATAAGTATCTATTTTGTTTACTTTGTTTTTCTTTATGCAAGGAATTATATTGTTATGGAAGAATGGGATTTAATTTGACTCTAATAAAATTTAGGTTTAAATACTCTATCTTTATAAATATTATCTTACCTTATAGCTCATTTATTTAACATATTTCTAACCTATTATTATTATTATAATTAAATTATACTATCCTTATTATTATTTTATTAATTACTTGCATAAAATAAATTGTAAGTACTTTAATTCTAATTCTAGATTCTTAAATTTTGGGATGTTACATATTCCATGCATGATCCCTCTCCTCTATTCCCTTCCTTTACTCATCATTATGATTGGAACCAATAGGTATATGCTTGGATTGTATGATTGCTTTAATTGCTTGAGGTATTACCTTAACATGTTCAAAACCTAGGTTAGGATAATTGGGGGATTTTTGGGAAAAAGGATCAAATATATGGTAGTGGGAACTTATGCTTGCATATAGTCAAAATTACTCTCATTTCATAGTTTAAGGAACATGTAGAGTTGAGATGGTTAGGGTTTGATGAAAAGAAATTAATGTCATAAGCTCTATCTATCTTTTTCCTTTATGTTAAAGATCAAGGTAATACAATTGACTGTGAATATTACTGATGCATGATGGAAATATATATATGTGTACACATATGAGAATGAATAACGAAAACACAAAAGGGGACTTCGGTCCAAGAAGGGGACTTCGGTCCAAAGAGGGGGTCGTGTGCCCAAATTACTTAAGAATGAGAATGTAAATTATTTGCTAAAGGAAAATAGAAGGTTAAATGGCCACTAGGGAGACGTTCCTAGTATGGTTTTGAGCTCAAGTTCCAGGCAGAAGGTGAAAGTGATAAGAACCCCTTGAGTGTTGGGGAAAGCGAACACTTCAAAATATGTACGATAGATAGAATGGTTGGTAATTGCATTGAAATGTCCATTACCTTGAATGATTACTATTTCATGATTAACATGATATGTATTGGATTTGCCATCATAAATGTTTTTCTGCATTGATTTAGTCATGTCGTATCACTGTGTATCCTGTGTTGTCTTCCCATATCGCACACACAATTACCTCACTCACTGGGATGTAGTCTCACCCCACGTTATGGGGATTTATGTTCAGATGTGCATGAGGTCCTTCGAAGGCTTGATCAGGAGTGGTAGCTGCTGGTTGGGTCTTGTGAAGACCTCCTGGCTGTTGGTGGAATTCTTTGATAATTTTGCCCTATATGGGTTTAGGGAGTTTTATCGTAGGGCTTGTGTTTGTAAGTTAAGATTATTATGGAAAAAGGTGTATAGTAATTTGAGGAACTACCATGTAATATTTTGAACATAAATGCAAGTATATATATAAATTTTGTATTGGTTGGTTTCTTCTAGATTCCAGGTTAAGGTGGAAAGCTGGGAAATATCCAGTTTTTAGGGGAAACTCTGCCGGATTTCCGGCATGGGTTTTTTGGACCATGACACTCCAAGTGTAGGTTCACTCCATAAGTTTTAATTAAAGTTTTGTAATGAGTTTAATGATGTATGAACTGTGTGAGGGCTTAAGCAAACGTTGGATTGCCTAAGCAATTGTTTGAATGGCGTGACGATATCGATAAAGTAGCAAAATAATTTCAGAAATTCAAGAATGGTGTTTCCAACGGACACTATTCTAGAGTTGAGAAATTAGGACGTTACATAGTTCTTCTATAAACTAATTGTGGGTCGGTTGATTTTAGTTTTTAATTTTTTAATCCTAACAATTGAAATTAAACTAAAAACGTTTTTTTATTAACAATTCTAAATCAAACTTCCTAAAAATTTAAGAATATCATATAACATAAAAGTTATTTAAATAAAAAAGAAAGAGATGGACAAACTTCCTCTTAATATCCCACAAAAAAATAACTAAAGAGCAATTTCCATGTCTTGCGTTGGGTCCAAATGTTCCCTTCTTTTTTTTATCCCTCTAACAATCGGTAGTTCACTCCTTTTAAAGGAGAAGGAAAGGTTGGAAGAGTGTGCACTACCCAATGTAGGACTGGAAATATTGGGTGTTTTATTTTATCTAATAATCCTATCAAGATTTGATTCTTATTATTCTCAATCCTTGTAATTAATTTTTTTGATTCTTTCATTATTTTCTCCAGAATCTCACTCAATCTCTTTAAATTAAATTTTTGATGTCTTCCCAATTTTCTCAAAACTAATCATTAATTGCACTAATTAGTTTATCAAAATATTTAAGAATCATATTCACGAATAGAATAATCCTCATAAAATCAAATCTCACAATCCACTTTAATGTAGTGGGAAATTATTAAAAAGAATCAGTCACATTTATGAGAAATATTATTAATTAAGATTTGACCCCTTAGGTATTCCTGATAAAAATCTTCTCTCTTCATTAATAAAAAATAAAGAATCTGGACATTAATGCAATATCTTCCTTCCCTCTTATCCTTTTAATTAAAATAGACTTTTTATTTTCAAATTTTTTATTACTTTTTTTTTGCATTTTTTCTAATTGTTTTCAATTATTTAATTTTTCTAAATTATTTAAAATAACCCGGTCAAAATTTGGTGATGATAGACGTAGATTCTGTTTGTAGCGTAGCTTTAGACTCAGTTGCATAATAGTCCTATAATTAGCGTTAGGAAACTTCAGGTTGGGGATTTCTTCAGACTGACAAGAATCAGTATTATTATCCATACTTCAGACTCAGTTCCTGCAGCATATAACTTCAGACTTTGTTTGTACGTAAGACTTAATAAAAACTTCTCATATTGTTAATCATCAAAACTTAGAGATTTCAGTCTGTGATCCAGTCTTTTTCTAATACTTACGCCAGGGCAAGGAAGAGCCCCTTAGAATTTTCTTGACTTGAGTTTATAAAGAGTGTGCCCGTGTTGAGTCTCAAGACTTGACAATCTTAAGACCCTCCATATCAATTTTTGATGAAAACAAAATGAGTGCATAATTCACTGGAAATAACAATATGCACTTAAAACTTTTAAGATATTGGCATCAGGAATCTTCATACGGCTAATGTCATTTGAAGAGTCAAGCTTTCTGAAGACCTCAAGCCATCTGAAAAAGTTAAGTTGTCTGAGGGGAGATAAAATTTCAGACTATGAAAAGTCAATTTTGTCCAGCCTCACATGCAAAACACTTTTCATAAAGAAAGAAAGATAAAAGGCAACTTTACGTGTTTTGTTCAAAAGTGAAGCACAGAAGTAGAAATCTATCTGCTCTATAACTCTACACTGTTCAGAACTGTACTTCCTACCTTGTACTTGGTTTTTAGAAGTGTCCCATCACAACAACCTCAACATATTTAATGCTATCTCTAAACGAACAAGTCTGGAGTGAGAAGATCCCAGAAGCCTATAGATAGAGGAGCTCGTTCAAGAGTCAAAAACAGAGAACTTACGCAATTTTACAAAAGCTCAAAATGCTGCTAAAATCACGTTGTAATTTAAAACTCTAATTTTTGTACAACACTTTCATATCTTATATTAGATTACAGTTATCTGGTACAATCCTTTGAACAAGAAGTCTTCTAAAGTTTGAAGTTCATTTCTTATTCTGAAACACTATTGTTGTTGAGCCTAAAGAGGCTAAGGTGAAAAGAATACTTGTATTTGGTGTTTGAACCTGAAGAGGCTTGGACGAAAATAATACTTGTAATCTGTTTGAGATTAGTGGAAAATATAGAAGCTAGTTTTACTCTGGGATTGAGCGTAGCTCATAGTGGTTGTGAGTGAACCAAGATAAATATATACCAGAGTTAAGTTCTTTGAACCCTATCCTTCTTATAACTACTTTTTTCACTAACATAAGGGGATAAAATAGTGTTTATAAAACTTGATTTAAGTTTGTGAAAACATATATTAAGAAAACCACTTATTTGAAATTTCAGATAAGTGAGCATATTTCAGATAGTCCTTTGAAAACTTGTCTGAACTATTTTTGAGAAACTAACTTGTGAAAATTCCATCTTTAAAACAGAAAATTTATAAATACAATTCAACCCCCTTCTTGCATTTACATGTGTTTCACAGCCCGCATCCCAGATTTGGCTGAAAATATCCGCCTCATATGTGTTGTGACCGCACTCCTTCCTAGATCCCCATTTAAGAATATCTCAAAGAATATCTTGTAAGAATGAAGAAGCAGTTTAGAATACTTGTGTAAGGTACCTTGGAATAGTGAAAAATCCTAACTGTGTTAGGGACTGGACATAACACATGTGATTGGTGTGAACCAGGATAATCAATTGTGTGATCTTTTACTCCTTTATGTTACTTGATTTTGTTTCAATAACCTGGGTTAAATTTGTGTTAATCTGATAACTTGTGTTTGAATCTTTTTGTGAAAATCCATTTACGTGAGTCTGAAAATTTTAGACTCTGATAAGAATAACTTCAGAATAAGTCTGAAGATTTGCGCAAACAACCCTTTGTGAACTTGTGTTGCGAAAAACTTGTGAGTTTTGAAGAAAACACAATTTGACCCTTTTCTTATGTTTTACCTATTTATTTAAATTGTAATTGCGAAGACACTTGGTTTTCCCGTTTCCCTTTCCACCATGGCATGAAACTTTTTGAAGTATTGAAATAACTGGTCTTTTCTTTTTAGAAAATACACCCACACCTTTCATGAAGCATCATCAATAAACGCCATAAAATATTTGCTATCACCAAGAATATCCACCTCCATGGGATCACACACATCAGAATAAACTATATCTAGAATATTCTGCTTCATCTTTGATGTCTTGCTAAAGGAAACTCTATGAATGATCATAGGGATTTAGCTTTGTACCTTTGGCATGAGAAATGAGGGATTTCCTTTCCATAATCTGCAACCTATTTTCACTTAAATGAGCCAGTCTTTTATGCCATAAACTTGGTCAAACATTATCCTCAACTGCAATCAACTCATCTCCGATCTTCTTGACTTGAGTTTTGTATAAAGTGTTCCTCATAGTCCCTCTTGCAAAAACCATCAAGCCTCTGGAGAGTTTTCATTTACCATCTACAAAGTTGTTATGGTATCCGGCTCGACCTAGAGCATACACAAATATTAAATTTAGGCGTAGATCAGGCACATGTCGTATATCGTTCAGTGTCAAAGTGCAACTGACATCAGTCTGAATGCACGCATCACCAACTCACACAATATCTGCATTGTTGTTGTTACCCATCCTTACTTTGCCAAAATCTCTAACTTTGTACATGGTAAAGAATTCCTTGTTATGAGTGGTGTAATACGATGTTGCAGAGTCAATGACCCATTCTTGACATGTATCTACAACGTGACACTCTTTATCTTCGAAAAAGAGTAATACCACTTTCCCATCTGTCATAGGAGTCATATGGTGTTTTCATCATCAACCTTGTTTTGATCCCTCTGGTTTTTCTTATTTTTATTCTTCCATGTTTTAAAATTAATTTTGATGTGTCATTCTTCACCACAATGGTAACATATGAATTTTCTTCTAGATTTAGATCGCGATCTATCTTTGCATTTGTTAGATCAAACTCTGCTTTTACTTCTTACCTTATTTCTGTGACAAGGGCTTGAGTGTTATCTCTCTCCAAGTCCTTCTTTCTGGTTTCTTCATTTTACTATCTTTAACTTGTATCGAAGTTAGTGTTCTGTTTGGAGCAGAGTTACTAGGAGATACCGCCAAGGTTTCCCAGCTATCTGGCTAAGAACTCAAAATTAGCAGTGCTTGTACCTCATCTTCTTGCACTAGCTTCATAGTAGTCAACTGATTTACCAAGTCTTGGAAGTCACTCAAGTGTTAAGCTAAAAATCTTCCTTCTTTGTACTTCAAGCTCACCAACTTTCTGATTGTGAAAGTTTTATTCAATGCAGTTTTTGTCCCGTAGAGATTTTATAAATTCTTCCAGAGTCAGGGCATTAGTCTCTGTGGTCACATGGTGGAATACACTAATATCCACCCACTGCCCGATTATTCTAATGGCCTTTCGACGTGTCTTTTTCCAATCATCGTTGATCAGGTTTTACACATCCCTTCTCCGAGGATCATATAAATCCTTGCCAAAAGTATATCCTCCCTTTTTAGCTTCCAAATGGAGCAATTTGCAGCGGTGAATTTTAAGATGACTAGTTATCTCCTTCATTTAATCTACACAGTACAAATCCAGAGCTCAACTTGGAGCTGTGATACTACTTGTTGGGCTCTTAGACTGATTCACAATATGAATTAAATGATATTGTAATATAGCAACAAGTATCAAAGTAGATATATTTGAGCTAGATCTACCGGCAGAGTAGCACAACATTCCAAACGGGTGTAAAGGGTAGAAAAAGAAGCACAAATTATTTTATGTGAAAAACCCTTCAGTATAGAGGGAAAAACCACGGGACTAACTCTGAAAATAATTCAACTACATTTAAGGATAGTTACAATATCATTTCCGCATTTTCTTATACAACAAATAGTGTTTTCCAATGAGACTCGATCTTATTAAAATACTACAACTTGTAATATGCAGTACCAAAGAGTAATAGAAATTATATATAAAAAAAATACCCTGTGTATTTTTCTTATACACTCACTTCTTGGGATTTACTCTCACTCTATTTTTGTCTCACTTTTTACTTACTTTCTCTATGATATGTTGATATCTATAATGGAAATTTCGTTGCACATATACTATTTAATTTGCGTCTCAGTGTACGCTTTTTAATTTGTGTCTTTACGTTAATTTTTTTTTTTTTTTTTTTGGCTTCTCATATAATTGCTTTACGACCAATTTGATAAGCATGTGTGGCTGCACTTTTTTAGTTTGTCTTTTACTACATGACTGGATTCTATAAAAAAAAAAATGAACGATAAAGATTAATTTTAATTTATAAAAATATTAAATTTATTTTACTTACTTTATTAACTTTATTTTTTTCTCCTATAATTTTTTTTAAAAAAAAAGATTATCCAAACTCGCTATATTTTTTCTTCTTCCATTCAAATGACTGCCATAAATGTGTAGGTTTCTCCAATAATTAGACGGTCACAGTTCTCTTGAAAAAAAATGACAAAGAAGCAAACATACAATCATGACGAGAGTTCACTCTCTTTTGTAAGCCATATGGAACATTTCTCAATATCAACGTACTAAACAAAGAGAGACATTGTCAAGGCTAGCTTAATACAGGCATTTTATTTTTCATTTTTCACATCTTAAATTTGAGGGTGGAAACCATGTGCACTATGCAGGCCAAATCCGGCTATACTAAATTGTATGATGGTAAATGGATATTGGATGAAAGTGCTTGCATCGGAAATATCCACAGTGGTGACATCTACCTTTCTTGTCCCCTTCTCACTCATCCGTTTTCTTTTTTTTCTACTTTTCTTTTAGAAGGTTCTAAATATTTCACATATATAGTTGTTTGTAAAGTTACACTACAATATAGTGTGCTTGTTGCTTTTGTCGTTGAGAACAGCTTCTGAAAGTAATATTATTACTTCTAAATGGATGTATTTTTAGATAGCATAATGGTTTCTCAAACATATTAATATTTACGTAATTTCATATATTATTCACTAATTTTTTTCATACAATGCAATTTTTATTGATCTAATCATTAAATCTTAAGTGTTTATCATTTTTTTTAATTTTTTAAGACATTTTTTTTAATTTAAAGATTAATATATTATAATTTTATGAATTATTCAATATAACATTTACCAAAAAATCACATTTTTTCATTTTAAATGTCAATCCAAATTAATTTTCAATAGCATTAATTTAGATACTCATTTAAACCATGGTCTTGTTGGAAGTTGAACACATGTCATGTATGGCTAAGGGCTTGTGATTAGGGTTGTGGTAAATCATAGAGGTTTGATTCAGGTACACCAAACAGTGATATATCATACATACCACTGTTTGCAATCACCGATAAAATGAATTAAAAAATATAAAATAAAACTCAGATCGACGGTTAAATAATGTGTAAATGATGTGCAACTATTCGTGGTACATCAATGTTTTCTGTAAAACGATATTCAGAATTGGAGAATTTTGCACGGTAGCTCCAACAGCCAAATAATCTTCCGTAAGCCGGGTCAAAAATTTTCAACCGCTCCAAACCAAAACCAGAGGCGATAACAAGTACTAGGATTTAGGTGAGATATTGGAGGAGTTTTTCATAGGTCCAAACCCTTCTTCCTTATTTTCCATAGAAGGAGTTTTTCGTGGAAATATATACAAACATCAAATTAGTTTAAAAATAAGCCATTCCCATTTTTTTAAAAAATAATTCTCACTATGGGTTTTCCAAAATTCGCCACGTTTAATGTTGGTATCTGATTTGTGATTCGTGGCAATAGCAAAGCTCTTAGGAAATATATTCATATAGATATTTGATTAAGGACTTACATCTGCATTTATTATATCTACGTAATTAACAACTGTAACACACATATCCGTATTCAAAATCAAATCCATATTCATATTTTACTTAAATAAAATATAATAATTCTTTAATATATTATTTATAAATTAAATATTAAAATTAATTATAAAATTTAATAAAATAAAAAGTACTAATTAAAAATATAACATATAACTCAAAAGGAAAGTATTTTTGTTAAAAAATATACTTATATAACAAAAAAAACATAGTAACTAAATAAATTCAAATCCAACATTATATGGTAACTAAATCACAGAATAAGAAATTTTTATGTGCGTGTGGGAGGATGAATTCACATTCATTTTTGCAAAATTTTGTAATTAACCAAAACTCAAATTGCAAATTTGTTAATTAATAATTCATTTATTTGGTTACCGAAATTCGAAAACAAAGTTTCCTAAAACGGTGCGTAGCGTCGGACCTGCTATATATATAAAGCATGCATTTGTGTATCCCTTCTTCCTTATTTTCCATAGAAGGCTTCAACAATTCACAAAGGGAAAGACGAAACAGCAAAGGTTCAGAGAGAGTGAACTGAAGAGATTAACAAAATGATGATGTTGGTGAATTCTGGCACAGGACTTAAGAAACAGGTTTTTCCCATTAGCTACGAAACGGAAATGTCACAGCGTCTCGTAGAAGCTTCTCATCGCGGTGACACAGAAACTGCCTTTGAATGTCTCGCGAGTCCCTTGGTGGACGTGAACTTCGTCGGAACGGTGTCGTTGAAGTCCAAAACGATGGAGATCGTGCTGCAAGACGAGTCACCTCACCGAGTTCAATCGGTGTATGAGGAGTTCAAGACAGAGGTCACTGCTCTGTTCTTGGCTGCGCATTCTGGGAATTTGACACTCCTCCGGAAGCTACTGGTAACGCTTTTTCTGAATCTTGCTCCTTATGATCAAACTGACATTGATTTTTGAAAATTGAAAACAATCAAGTTTAAGTGATGAACTTATGATGCTGTGCGTTTTGATCTGTTTTTTTGAAACGCGATTTTGATCGTGATCAATATTTTAATTCTTCAATTTTGTGATTTTGCTTCATGCTGCGGTTCCTGTTTCTTATTACGTTTTGTGTGTTCAGAGGTGTTATAGTGTTAGTGTTGGTGGTATGTTATGTATGCTCTGCTTCCATTTGATTTTAGGCTTAAATTTAGAGTAAATTGAATTGATTAACCAGTTCAATTTTTTAAAAACCAATTCAGACCACCAGAATTCTGAAACTGATGAGCTAAAAGCACGGATTCTGATTTGGTTTCAAATGGTTTATTATATAATTTTGATGGTAAATTGCAGGTTATAGTGATCAATTTACCTCTAGGATCGGCCTAGTGTATTTGGGTAGTTTAGCATGAGGAACTAGTTGAAAGTCTGACTCTCTTCCTTGTACACCAAAAAAAACAAACAAATAACCTATTGATTCCATACTCTGTGAAACAAGAAAAGAGATAATTTGTTAAAGAAAACAATTAAATAATGATTTTAAATTACGGTTACGGACTTGTGGTCACAATTGTAATTGCGCAATTGCGGTAGCCACGCAATTGTGGAGATTAAAAACCTTAATACTACGGCCACAGTTGCGGTTTTGGACCGCAACTTTAAACCAATTATGACAATTATGATGGTACTGTCAGGTCATTCCAATGAATCAATAACACGTAAATTGCGGTTTTAGACCGCAACTTTAAACCAACTATGACAATTATGATGGTACTGTCATGTCACCCCCAATGAATCAATGACACGCAAATTGTGATTTTAGACCGCAACTTTAAACCAATTATGACAATTATGATGGTACTGTCATGTCACCCCAATGAATCAATGACACGTAAATTGTGGTTTTAGACCGCAACTTTAAACCAATTATGATAATTATGATGGTATTGTCATGTCACCCCCAATGAATCAATGACACGTAAATTGTTGTTTTAGACCGCAACTTTAAACCAAATATGACAATTATGATGAAATTGTCATTTCACCCCCAATGAATCAATGACACGTAAATTGCGGTTTTAGACCGCAAATTTAAACCAATTATGACAATTATGATGGTACTGTACATGTCACCCCCAATGAATCAACGAGACATAAATATATAACTTCATTTAATTGTGTTGGTTTTTTAACTGTTAAAACATTTTAATTATTTTTTTCACTTATTTCTTAACTAATTTTTTTGGAGTCACATGCAACCTGTGTATTTATGTAAATAGGATATTAAAGATATGTTTAACAGAAGATGATTTTCATAAACAATTGACTAATTTGGATAAACTTCTCTAGAGAAACTTATAGGGAAAGAGAATAAAATGAAAAATGAATTTAACGTCTTTCATAAGTTAACAATAACCTTTCCAACTGAAAATAGTCATTTTACTTTCTTGATTCATTTTATTTTTTTATTCTATAAAGTTCTTCTAGAAAAGTTAATCCAAGTTGGGGTGATGTGTACCAACACAGAAGAGCAATGATTGGATTATTGATGTTTATCTTTTACCCAAAATGTTATAACTTACAAATAAAGTATGTGAAATTGAAAGACTTACAAAACAAGCTGATATGTAATGTGTATAATTTGATTTAGCTTATACCTCCAAATTGTTGGTTTTAGTTCTTTCATGTATGTCGGGAGTATCTTTCCATCCTTATTCTTTCAGATAATTAGTCCGGTCTCAAATTTGATCTTGCTATCTAACACCAAGCTCCATTTAATGTTTTTGAACCAAAAAAAAATAATTAATGTTGTTGTGAGATATTTATCAATAAAACATACATCATGTCTGACATTACTCTACGGTACGACGTAGGAACAATAATTTTTATTTAATTATTTGTCCATAAATTTGCTTTTCAGCACTGAATGATATTTTATACTCTAACATCGTGGAAAGTTTTAAAAAATTAGCTGTGGTGTCATGTCTTTAAAAAATTTTATACTCTAAGTCAGTCTGTGACATCTTATTGGCTAGTCATTGCTGATTAGTGACAGTCTAGATACAATATGAAGCCTTTTCTTTTTTCTTTATCAGATCTTATCAGCCTCTAAGGGAAGCTCTACTACTAGAATGGTGTTTAAGAAATCCCGGGGGTTGTGAAGGAAAGGGAATTGGAATATGTTTCATTTTGGTTGTTAAATCTCCTGTTAAGAACCTACAGGCAAATGTCTCAATCAAGTTATTAAGTTAGCTAGCTAACATAATTCTAACTTTTATGGCATGAATCAGGAAGATACACACTTTCAGTTTTGTCACATCATTCATTATTAACTGAATTTTGACATTTTCATGTGATAGAATGTCGGAGCTAATGTAAATATGAGATTGTTCCGGGGATATGCCATAACAGCAGCAGTGAGGGAAGGTCATCTAAAAATATTGGAGGTCCTTATCAATTCTGGGGCATCACAGCTTGCATGCGAGGAGGCTTTAATGGAAGCAAGCTATGTGGGACGGGCCAGATTTGCTGAACTACTCATGCGGTCCAACATGATCCGTCCTCAGGTTGCAATTCATGCCCTTGTCTCTGCCTGTTGCAGAGGCTTTATTGAGGTTGTTGATGTACTCCTCAAGGTAATCCCATTATTCTTAATATGGGCTATATTCTCTTCTAAATTTATGGTAAATGTTATACAAATAGAAGTGTAAAGGAATGAATATATTTGATTATTGATTTACATTTTTCTGTCTGTTGGCAGTATGGAGTGGATGCCAATGCAATTGATAGGACGCTGCTTCAATCTTCAAAGCCATTTCTTCACGCTAATGTTGATTGCAGTGCATTATTCGCTGCTGTTGTCAGCAGGCAGATTAATGTTGTTAGATTACTGTTGCAGGTGGGCTTCTGACTTATATAAAAGTAAGCTTCACATGGGATAAACATGTCTAGGTTCTTAAAGTAATAATGGTGTTGGTTTATATGGCACAGTAAGGCAATGTTGTCTTTTTTGTTTGACTTTTGGGCATGTCATTATCATGTGAGAAGACTGCATTCATGTCTGTTAGCCTTGAACAGAGAGCCAGGGACACTTGAACGATCAAAATGTACTCATTACGGACAATTATCAAATTGCTCCCGTATGAGAAAAGTCAACATGAACCTAATCAGCACACTTGTGCTACAGAAAACACTCTGTAGTCTGTTCAACTTAAAATGAAAGAGTAAGGCAGTGAAAATGACTTAAGAATCATCTTTAGCAACCCTAATCATTGCTGCCATATGGGATACTATGATGCTTCAGTAATTCCTCCAATTAATTATATAATCAACTAATCTGTGAACATAATCCAATATCGGTTGGTCAGGTTTCTGTATTGAGTACAGTTGTTCTGTTTTGTGTTAATCATGATCCAAAGAGGTACTCATTTTCTGACTTTGGAAACAGGTTGGTGTTAGAGTAGATATCAAGGTCAATCTAGGGGCTTGGTCATGGGAGACGGATACAGGAGAAGAATTTCGTGTGGGTGTTGGACTAGCTGAGGCTTATCCAATCACCTGGTGTGCTGTGGAGTATTTTGAATCCAGTGGTGCTATATTGCATATGCTGCTTTGTCACCTCCCGCCTAATACTTTGCACATTGGGAGGACTCTCTTGCACCATGCCATCGTTTGTAACAATGAAAAAGCATTAAATATACTTTTAAATAGTGGTGCAGATGCGGAAGCGGTAGTGCAAACTACTGAAGAAACCAATGTACACCCTATTCATATGGCTGCAAGGCTTGGATCATGCAACATTCTTCAGTGCCTGATTAATGGTGGTTGTAGCTTGGACTCCCAAACAAAATCTGGAGATACAGCATTGATGATCTGCACAAGGTATAAACATGAGAGGTGCCTTAGAGTCCTAGTATCAGCAGGTGCAGATTTGGGGTTGGTAAATTCATCTGGTCATTGTGCAACTTCAATCTCAAACTCTGTTCAGTGGACTAAAGTATTCCAGACAGCAATTTTAGATGCAATAAGAGCCGAAAAGGAAGTTAAATCAAGCAATGCCTCTAGATTTTCTGCTTTGTTATTTGTGACTCGTTCAAATGACACAGAGGGACTGAAGAAACTCATTGAAAACAAGAACGTAGATCTTGATGAGCAAAATGGCAATGGATTTTCAGCTGCCATGATTGCTGTGGCAGGGGGTAACGTGGAGACTTTCAGGTTGCTTCTCTATGCTGGGGCTGATGTAACCAAGCTTAAAAACAAGTATGGTTTGACAGCCCTTAACCTCATAGACGCCAGCCAAAATGGGGAAGCATTTTACAAGGTAATGCTTGAATATGCACTTAACAACGGATGCGATGGTTCAATTGAGGTGAACCCTCTCCACCGTGCAACTCGCTATGGGGACATGGACATTGTTCATAAATTATTGAAAGAAGGGTATGATGTCAATGCTTTTGATGGAGATGGATATACCCCATTGATGTTAGCTGCAAGAGGATGCCTTGGTGAAATGTGTGAGCTTTTGATCTCATGTGGAGCCAAATGTGATATTCAGAATGAGAGACATGAGACAGCACTTTCACTTGCCAGAGAAAATGGTACAGGAAATTATGCAGAGCGTGTGATATTGGATGAGCTAGCTCGAAGAGTAGTCTTGTGTGGGGCTTGTGTAAAGAAACATACCAAGTGTGGTAAAGGGTCACCTCACAGTAAGCAACTGGTAATGGTGGGGGCTGCTGGAATTTTACGTTGGGGAAAATCAGATAAGAGAAACGTGGTTTGCAAAGAAGCTGAGGTTGGACCAAGTGCAAAATTTCGATGGAATCGCCGGAAGAAGTTTGATGTTGATGAGCCAGGAATGTTTCATGTAGTCACTACAAAAAATAAGCAGGTGCATTTTGTATGTGAAGGTGGGGTTGAAATGGCTGAGTTGTGGGTAAGGGGTATTAAATTAGTAACAAGAGAAGCCATTTTTGGCCAAAGAACTGATAACGTCTGAAAGGGCCATGGTGATAGAAAAACATGGACAAGGTTGAAAAATACTTTTCGACCAAAAAAAAAAGGTTGGAAAAATACTTGTATTAGATACATATTGATTTTGCTATTTTCTTTTTTTAACATATACATTAAAGCGTCCATACTTTAATTATATAGAGCTGGAAAAAAATTACTTATAAATATATGATATATATGGTTTTATCTACTGTCATTTTGCCCATAAACAATCGAATTGGCATCCTATACTTTTATCAATCACGATATTACATTAGTCCTTTGTTACGTCCATTAGGTAATCCTAATGGAGACGTTAATAAGGTACGTTAAGTGAATACGTGATAATTTGTCAATAAAATAGTTTAATCCTTGTGAGTTGTGACTCAATTAAGAGAAATTTTTCCCTATTTTTTTTAAAAGATGGAAAAGAAATTGAAAAATTAAATTTTTATTATGATGTGCATACAAATTTTAATATATAATTTATTTTTTCCCCTTTTGAAGATGAAACTTGACATAGTATGGCTTAAATAATGTTTTTAGTCCCTATAAATATGAGTCATTTTATTTTTAGTCCCTCTAAATTATTTTTTGGTTTTTGGCGTTAAGTTGATGTGGCTAACGAAGTGTCAAATCAACATGTCACATGTGTTATTTCTACCCAAATTAAATTTGTTTTTTCCTTATAAATATGATCATTTTGTTTTTAGTCCCCGTAGTTTTTTAAATTTATTTTTAGTCCCTATAAATATAATCCTTTTGTTTTCAGTCCATGTAATTTATTTTTTTTTTATTTTTCACCTCAATCTTATCACCATCCAACATCACAATGTCCTTTTACTCCTACCGCATTGTTACACTTGAAATTTTGGGACTTCTTGTGGATTTAAGAAAATAAATTTTTTATATATTCAATTACTTGAAATTTCAACACACTTGGATTCACTGTATAAAGGGGAAAAACCTATAATGACATTTTTTCTTTGCAATTCTTTTTTTGTTTATTGTCTGACAAAATTTTTATTTGATTTACAATTACAAGACTTTTTTTGTTAGTCAGCACAAATCTCATCAAGTTACAGGTCAATAGACATAAATCCAATGAAAATTTTATTAGATAATAGACAAACAAAAAATTGCAGAGAAAAAAAGGTCGTTATAGGTTTTCCCTCTTTATACAATAAATCTGAGTGTGTTGAAATTTCAAATAATTGAATATATAAAGAATTTATTTTATTTCAGCCACAAGGAATTCAAGAATTCAAGTGAAGTAAAAGTAAAAGGACACTGTGATGTTGGATGAGGATGAGATTGAGGTGAAAAAAAAGGGACTAAAAATAAAATGACCATATTTATAGGAACTAAAAACAAATTTAAACTAGACATAACAACACATGTGGCATGCTTATGTGGAATTCTGTTAGGCACATCAGCTTAAAGTTAATGATAGAGACCAAAGAGACTAACGGGAAATTTTTTAGGGACGAAAAACCAAAAAATAATTTTATAGAGACTAAAAGCAAAATGACTCATATTTATAGGGACTAAAAACATTTAAACCTAAAATTAATATTGATGTCCTGTGATTTGTAGGGCTCTTTTCTTTTTAGTAATTTCACCTACACGGTTCGAGTTTTGATTTGGTTTGGCATTATAACCTCTATCAACAAATTCTCCACTTCATTCTAAGCTAATATGACTTAACACTGTAAAAAGTTAATCTTTTATGGTGATTGTAAATTATAGGAAGCAGAGAATTGGATTTCATTCATTTATTATATGCATATGATCGGGACATTTCATCTTTAATATGAGTTTTTCATCTTAATTTGTAGAGGTTAGGTTCCTCAAAAGATTAACTCTTGTTCACAGTTGGTATAATTCTTACAACCATACAACATTTCTTCGTTAGTATTCATTCTTACAATTGTACATTTCTTAAGTCCCCCTATAATTGACTACATACAAGTCAACCCAAAGGAAGTCTAGGAAAATGACTAAATTGTCAATTTGGTCCATGAAAGATTGAGGGACCTTCAATTTGGTCACTGAAAGAAGAAAATTGTCAAATTAGTGTTGAGTCTCAAAATATTATTAAAAGGTTAATAATGTTTTAAGTCTCATAACTCCAAGTTTTAATGCATAACAAATTTGGTTAATGTTCTTGTGAGAAAGAACAGTTTCTGCTGAAGGTAGTTTTCAATATTTCAAAAGGTATCAACTGAAGAAATCCAATCCTTTGAAATGGTGGAACCTTCCGAAGTAAAGAAACCTACTGAGAGATCACGACCTTCTGAAGTTAGAAGAACCTCCTGAAGTCGTGAAACGTCATACTGAAGCCTGTACGTCTTCAATATAGTATTCTATGCTATTCTCCTTGAAGACTCAAGTCAACTGTAGCTATCTCAGTTACTTGTGCTTCTCATTCTTCTGGAAAGTCAGAGGACTTGCTTTTTGGCATATTTCAAATTTCTCTTACCAAAAAGGCAAAGTCTGTTGTAAAGTACAATCTGCTTAGAAATAGTGAAGCCTGTGCTGCTGACTCTACTACCTGCTTCTGCAGAGGTTTCAGGCTATGTGTCACAATGAGAGCATTTGCATTAAATGCTATCTCTTAACAAGAAATCAAATGGAGCTCAACGGACTGAAGCTTCCCTCTCTATAAATACCATACTCCATGCAGAAACAAGAGAACAGAGAACAAAGAGAAATCAACTTGATGAAACGCTGATTAAATTCATACTCATCTGTTTCATTATTTCTTCTTTGTACAACAATTTCATATCCTAAGTCTTACTCAGTTATTTGTACAATTTACCCTGTTCGAGCTGTAAACTTGTGTAGTTTAAGAGTTTGATCTTTTTCATTCAAACAGTTTTACTGGGTTAGCCTGAAGAGACTGTGTTCAAAGAATACTTGGATTTTTAGCTTGGAGAGGCTTTGTGTTCAAAGAATATTTGGGTGTTTAGCCTGAAGAGGTTGGGTTCAAACAATACTTGTATCTGATCAGATAGTGGAAAATCCAGTGGTGTGTTTGCCCTGGGACTGGACGTAACTTATTGAGTTAGTGGGTGAATGTTGAAATTCTGGCAAGCGAACCAAAATCCCAGCAGTATAATAGTAAGTGAGAGTATCGTATTCACAGGGAATGGTTCAACTTATAAAGATTAGTGGTCACAACTATCAAGTAAGAGCGTATAATTGTTGGTTGTAGAGAATTGCTATAAAGAAAATTGAACTTAAATGAGAGAGATAGAAACAGTTACTTGGACTAGGATTAAACTTCGTTTCATCGCACCCCTTTCATATGTGAACCCTAATAATATTTATGAATATATAATTATGATACCTAGCCAAACTATATTATCCCATGTCGGTTCCCCATATCACGAGATACTCAGAAATAATTAATTCAGGTTCTCCCAAGCGACAAATTACCCCAGCTTTAACGATCTGAATTTTCGTTCATTAACACTATCAATTCGTCCTATATTCCTATAGCGACTACTATGAGTACTTTTACCAATCAGAGTTCAAGTTCCCTATTCCTAGGCCCCCCAAACTCGCTATTGATTTCACAAAACCATTTACCAATGCATTTTATTAAATCAACCTATAACTCCGGCACACAAGCGGAAGCTACGCATTAAGCAAAGAATAAAAATACCGATATCATAAAAATAGGGATTCATAGATATTAAAGAGAATTCACATACAATTGGGGATGGAATCAACTACGTTCAATCCTATTGAGGAGTTTAGCTACGCATGGTAGCCATTACAACCCAACGGAGAAACTGTCACACTTTTCTCCAATCCTAGCTCTGCTCTGTCGTCTCCCAAAAAGCTACTTTGATCTTTGCAAAAGGTTCTATTTATAGAGATTGGAAAGCTATCTGAAATCTGGAAGGAATCTGATTTCAAATCTGTTTGAAAAACTGATCCGTATCCTCCGCTTCATCTTGCGCTCAGCGCGTTTTGAAGCGCAGGATCCAGAATGGATTTTTAATGCTACGCTCCACCTACGCTCAGCGCATGTGGAGCGTGATACACGTTCCAACTTTCCTTGATTTCCTCTTTTTCAGCTTGATCTCTTCCTGATCTTATCCTTGTTTGAATTGCTTTCCTTATTTCCCTCTTTTTAGCTTAATCTTGTGCTGATTTGATCTTCAATTTGAATTTAGAATTAAATGTGCAGAATCCTTATCCCAATAATTGTTGATCTTATCTTCAATTTTATTTGAATTTAAATTGAGAATTTATCTGCAGCATCTTCATTTAAATAACTGCTGATTTTATCTTGATATGTTGCCATTTAAAATCTTATCTGCGGATTCTTTATTCAAATAGATGCTATCTAATTTCTTTATTTAAATCCTTCCCTTTTTCTACAAAATCAACAGATTTTCTATCAAAATAACATCATATTCAAATTCAAATCAAATATTCACAAAATATGCATTTATTACTAAAAAGAGGTAATTTGGGGCATAAATTTACTATTTTATCCTTGATAAGTGCAATAATTATACACTAAATTATCATATATTTTTCACTTATCAAATTCCCCCCAACTTAGCTTCTTGCTTGTCCTCAAGCAAGAAAACCTTTTGCAATCAAAATGGATTCAATCCCCTTGTTTATCATTCTCAAAAAGTAAGGAAATAATTTCATCACCTCTTGCTAGGCAGCTGTCACTTTCCAAAAGTCAGATTGAAAATCAGAGTCAAGTGATATTTTTCATAATTCAATCTGAACAGGATAAAACACAATCAAACTTTTTAGAAATAGCAATCAAAACAATAAGTGATAAATCAAGGAATTCTCTCATGCTCATGGGTAAGTGTTTCCCTCAATTTTTCACCACAGTTGAACAACTAGAATTGATAGTCGTTTCTGGTTTCTAGACATGCACATGGTCAACATGGATCAAAAGGTCTTTTCTTGGTTGTAATGAGGTTGGGTTATCAAGAATTCATGGTTTTTTCGGGATATGCAAAGAGAACACGGGAATAGAGAGCATCTTTGAATTTTTTTTCTTGAACTTGGAATTTCTCTCCATTCTCCACTTCATTCTTGATTTGTATCATTCAGTTGGCCTCTTTCCTTGTTTGATGATTCACTCCCCCCAACTTATTCACTTTTTCCTTTTGATTTTTGAGGGAGTGATCTTCTTTTGCTTTCTTGTGCCTGCTCTTTGTATTTCTTCACTTTCAAGTCACCAACCAATTCTCCCCATTTATCATATTGCACCTTTGCTCTCTTTCCCAAGTGTAAGGGATAGGATATAACTTTTGGCTGGGGTACATAAGAAGAAAACATTTAAGCTCAAATGGGTTACCAAAAAAATTGTAAAATTTTTTCAAGGGTTGGATTTTTGGCACTGAGCAAATAATTTAATCAATAAAATTTTTCTTTATCACTTCCATATCTTCCACATGCAGAATAAAATCTAGAAACTCAATCAATAACAGTTGACAAGCAGCGGTGAAAACTCTCATATCAGTGTTTGGTCTCTCAACTCACCGACTTTTGGCTAAATTCCTTGATAAAGCACTTACTGAAATTAATTAACTACCCTGATATATTTTCCTGCATAATATCCTAATTCTAATTGATTATGGAATTAATCGCAAAATTCCTATTTCTTTCCTAATTTGGTTAGTTAGACTACCTAGCTTTGAGATTTTAAAAATTAATCCCTTAAATCCCTATTTCCTAAAAAAAAATGAAATACAAAACAAAAATCCTAATTAATTAAAAAAATAGAAATTAAAAGAACGAAAAGAAAGAAAAACACCAGTGTCAATCTTCATCCTTTGTATCCTGTAAGTCCTTGTCCTACTCTCCTGCTGCTACTCCACCTCCCCCTGGATGAATAGGTCTGTCCCCAGGCCACTGCAAGAATATCCGGAACTCTTCAAACAACATGCCTGGGTAATGGTTTGGTAACTCCTGATTGATTTGAGGTCAACTGGTCTTGTCAACACAAAGTTGCATGATTTATGAGTTTTATACTTTGCAGCAGCCTGTGCACTCTTGAATCTCAAGGGATCATAATGGGGTTCATCTCTGACCATCTTCCCTGTACCTTTTCTTCTTGAGCTATAGCCACGAGGAAGGCCAACAATGTATTTAATCCTAGGCATATGAGAAGTCAAATAACAATATTTAATTGTTAAAAACAAATTTATTTTAATGATGCCTTATTGCAAACACCAATTCATGAAGAACATAGAAGCCTATCATTAACCGATTTGCATGCATAATTCAAAATGCTTTCAAAAGAATTAATCTCTTCTCAACAAAATTTCATTGCACTTGGTAATGGCTTCCTAAAAACAAAACATACTCATTTGTTTTGCAAGCATTCAATCAATCAATAAGTTCAAAATTTTTGCAAGAAACAAAGCATAACACTTTCAGGCTCAATAACTTACAAAACAACGAGCATTCCAATTAAACAAATTGTTCTTCATGTTCCACACAGCCAAAATCTCATTCAAGATAGCAATAATCAACAATATACTCATTCACAATCCTAAGGTTGCTATCCTAAAGTTCAAATCATAAAAACAGAGTAAATGAAGATTTCAATTGGTGAAAATGATAACTAAAGAAAACATACCTTAAACTTAAAAGTTTCAAAATTGAAAGGAGGTTGTAAGTGGAAAAAGTAGAAAGAAAGGGCTTAGGAAGTAGAGAAGTGGTACAGGAGAAAATAGGGAATTTTTGAAATTTCGTACCGCTGCGCTTCACCTGCTCACCTGCGCTCATCGCAGGTAAAGCGCAGAAAAAAGTGACTAAAATTTCATTTTTATGCTTTACCTGCGCTCAGCGTAGGTGAAGCGCAGAAAGCAGAATGAAATTTTACAATTTTAAGTCAAGTTTTCTGCTACTTCCAACTGTTTAAAAATTTAATTTTCCACAAACTCATTCCAATCAATTTTGAAAATTTCCTAAATCCTAAAAAAATGAAAAATCCTAATTAACAAACAAAAATAAAACTGAAAACAATTAAAAACTTAAAAATCTCTGGGTTGCCTCCCAAGAAGCGCTCGTTTAACGTCATATAGCTTGACACCTATTCTCTCAATGTGGTTGAAACTGGAATCTTTTGGTGAGCTTGTGTGCTGCACCCTTCCTTTCTTTGGCCAACAAACCTCCCCATAATCTTGCCTTGGAACAATCAGTAGTGTGAAATGACTTTAACCATTTGGGCATCTTTCTGGAATTAGACCATGCTTCTGACCCCCTTGGCTTGACTTTTGTTTTCTTTATTATCTTGCTCTGCTGTGCATGAGTCTTCTTTTCCTGAAGCTTAGACGATTCACAGCTGATTGTTCTCCATTTCTTTGCTTCACAAGGGTCTTTGATATGAAACACTCTTGACCACTTTGTCTTCACTTTGGCTCTAGGCTTTGAATTTGATTCTCTTGGTCTGATTCTTCCTCTCTTTGCTCTGGTCAGGTTAGTGTATTCACAGGCCTTTCTTTTGTGAGGTCTGGAAGATTTAACACTTGCACCATGCCTTTCTTGATTTTCCTTTGGAGGGCTGGTTGGATAAGGCAAGGTCTTTGGTCTTGGTATCACTTCCCTTCCTTTCTCGGGCTTTGACTCATTATCTCAATGTTCACTCTTTTTCTCATTTTCTTGATTTTTTTCATCATGTACACTCTCATATGTTATGTTCTCTTCCTCCCCTTCACAGTCATTCTCTTCTTTAAGAATATTTTTCTCTGTTTCATCCTCTCCTTTTTCTTCTTCTACTTCTGCTTCACCTTCTTCTTCTTCCTTTTCTTCTTCAGCTTCTTCTGATTCCCTTTCTTTAGCTTCTCTTTCTAGTGCTTCTTCAGTTTCCTCTTCTTTAGGTTCCTCTTCTTCATCAGCCAAATTGTCATTGGTTTCCTCCCCTATCAGGTGAACACTTATGGTGGTCATGTCATCATACTGTTCTTCAGGGTTGGGCTGCGCATTTGCTGAAATTTGTTTTGACCGACATTTGGTCATATTTTCTACTATCTTATCTAGTATGGGGTCAACAGGTAGTCCTGCTTCTTCACAATCCTTCTGAAATTGTATCAATTCTTGCAACTTTCTTTCAATAGGATCTTCCCCATCTGAATGCCATGGTTGAACTAAAGAGTAGCTTTGCTGCTGTTGGGAAGAAGGTTGCACATGGAATGAAACATTATCTTGGTGCCACCTAAAGTCCTGATTCTGGTTATTTCTCCACCCTTGTGAATTGTTTGCATAGTTGTTGTTGTTGGAGAAGTTGCCTGGTCTTTCTTGATTGCCCATGTAATTAACTTGCTCTTCTTGAATGCATGGATAAGAACAATCACCATTGGGATGGTTACCTCCACAAAAATCACAAGTTAATTGTGGGGACTTGCCAGGATGAGACTGCACTGCCTGTATTTGCTGAGAAAGGTTATCTAGCTGCTTGTTGAGTGCTTCTATTTGTTGCCTTATAATCTTATAATCTGCCCTGATTTCATTTGCAAAAGTTTGTATGTGGGATGAAACAACATCTTGGTACCACCCAAAACTCTGATTCTGGTTACTTCCCCAATCCTGTGAAAAATTGTTAGAATAATTGTTGTAATCAGAGAAGTTACATTGAATCGGTGTGTGGGAGAAATATTTTGGCTCTTGCTGCCTAACATAATCTCCAAGGGTTCTTCTTGGTGGATTTTGCCATTCAGTAGCCATTCAACATTTACTTCTCTTAGGGTGGTTGGACAGAGAGTGTTAATATTGTCTCCTTGAACTTATCCTTGCCCTTTTTCTGTTTCTACTTCTGGTCCTTCTAGATGTCCCTTCTGATCAATTATCAATTGATATTGAGACACTTGTCCTCAAGAGCAATAATCAAGAAGCTCAAATAAATGTTAGCTCGAAAGAGAAGAACAAAATAACAAAAAATAATAATTTTTTTTATTTTATAAAAAGTAATAATAATTTTTTTAAAAGAATAATAATCATTTTTTTATCCTAAATAAAAAAAAGAATTAAAATAAAATGATTAAAAATTAAAATTCCTAATAATAAAATAAAATATTTTTATTTTCTTCTTGACTTCTCCTTCGTCTCTTTCTCTTGTTTCTGCTCCTGTTCCTTCTAGATTTCCTCTCAATTTTTGGATCATATTGCAATTGATTTGGGGACGCCTGACCTTGCAAAAGCATAAATCAAGAAACTCAAAAAAGGGTAATTGTGGAAGAGAATTATAAATAAAAAATAAAAACTTTCTAAAATCCTAAAATAAAAATAAAAAATCCTAAATAAAAATTCCTAAGATAAAAATACATACAACTTGATAGTACAGACCTCCTAAGTCTTTACAAATTGATACATCGTTCCCCGGCGACGGCGCAAAAAATACTTGTTGAAATTCTGGCAAGCGAACCAAAATCCCAGCAGTATAATAGTAAGTAAGAGTATCGTATCCACATGGAACAGTTCAACTTATAAAGATTAGTGGTCACAACTATCAAGTAAGAGCGTATAATTGTTGGTTGTAGGGAATTGCAATAAAGAAAATTGAACTTAAATGAGAGAGATAAAAACAATTACTTGAACTAGGATTGAACTTCGTTTCATCGCACCCCTTTCATATGTGAACCCCAATAATATTTATGAATATATAATTATGATACCTTAGCCAAACTATATTATCCCATGTTGGTTCCCCATATCACGAGATACTCATAAATAATTCATGCGGGTTCTCCCAAGCGACAAATTACCCCGACTTTAACGATCTGAATTTCCATTTGTTAACACTATTCGCCCCCATATTCCTTTAGTGACTACTATGAGTACTTTTACCAATCAGAGTTCAAGTTCCCTATTCCTAGGCTCCCCCAAACTTGCTATTGATTTCACAAAACCATTTACCAATGCATTTTATAAAATCAACCTATAACTCCAGCACACAGGCGGAAGCAACCCATTAAGCAAAGAATAAAAATACTGATATCATAAAAATAGGGATTCATAGATATTAAAGAGAATTCACATACAATCGAGGATTGAATCAACTACGTTCAATCCTATTGAGGAGTTTAGCTACGCATGGTAGCCATTACAACCCAACGGAGAAACTGCCGCACTTTTCTCCAATCCTAGCTCTGCCCTGCCGTCTCCCAAAAAGCTACTCTGATCTTTGCAAAAGGTTCTATTTATAGAGATTGGAAAGCTATATGAAATCTAGAAGGAATCTGATTTGAAATCTGTTTGAAAAACTGATCCGTATCCTGCACTTCATCTTGCGCTCAGCGCGTTTTGAAGCGAGGATCCAGAATGGATTTTTAATGTTGTGCTCCACCTACGCTCAGCGCAGGTGGAGCGTGATACACGTTCCAGCTTTCCTTGATTTCCTCTTTTTCAGCTTGATCTCTTCCTGATCTTATCCTTGTTTGAATTGCTTTCCTTTTTTCCCTCTTTTTAGCTTGATCTTGTGCTGATTTGATCTTCAATTTGAATTTAGAATTAAATCTGCAGAATCCTTATCCCAATAATTGTTGATCTTATCTTCAATTTTATTTGAATTTAAATTGAGAATTTATCTGCAGCATCTTCATTCAAATAACTGCTGATTTTATCTTGATCTACTGCTATTTAAAATCTTATCTGCAGATTCTTTCTTCAAATAGATGCTATCTTGTTTCTTTATTTAAATCCTTCCCTTTTATTTGCAAAATCAACAAATTTTCTATCAAAATAGCATCATATTCAAATTCAAATCAAATATTCACAAAATATGCATTTATTACTAAAAAGAGGTAATTTGGGACATAAATTTACTATTTTTCCTTGATAAGTGCAGTAATTATACACTAAATTATCATATATTTTTCACTTATCAGTGAACCAGGATAAATTCTCTGGCTAAGTTCTCTCAACCCTTATCTCTTTACATTCAGTTTTTAACTAACTAAGAAGTGTTTTGAAAAGTGAGTTTATAAATCCACGCAGAAAACAATCTCTTTATCACGTGAAAATCATTTCAAATCAATTTTACTCAACATGCTGAGTCATATCAGCAAGTTGCTGAAGATCCCAGTTTCGGAAGGTTGCTCAAATCTCTTCAAAATCTGTTTGCTTGTTTTTAAAGGTTTTCATAAAAATCTGAAAAGAATTATAAAACACTATTCAACCCCCCCCCTTTTAGTGTTTCCTGTAGTTCTAACAGTTGGTATCAAAGCTCAACCTCGGGTTGAGCATCTAACAAGTGATGAGGGAGAAGATCCAGATGGAAGCCTCTACAAGCAACTCTCACTACATCGCTGAAGGTGCCTCAGTCTCCAGGCCCCCCGCTTTCAATGGCTCTGATTACCATTATTGGAGGGATCGTATAAAGCTCTTTATAGAAAGCAACAACATAGATCTATGGGATGTAGTCACTGATGGTGATTATATTCCTACCAACAATGGTGTGCCCATTCCTAAGTCAGAATGGACTGGTGATCAGAAGGCGCATGTACAACTTAATGCCAAAGCGAAACTCTACCTGATTTGTTTCTTGAGTAAATCAGAGTATGAGAAGGTGCATGGATGCTCTTCTGCCAAAGAAATCCGGGACACATTGGTTACAGCTCATGAAGGATCTGACAATGTGAAGCAATCCAAAATCAGCATGTTGGTGCATCAGTATGAGATGTTCAAAATGCATGAATCTGAATCCATTGATCATATGTTTGGAAGATTTCAAACCATCACCAATGGACTCAAATCCTTGGGAAAGACCTATGATTCAGGCGATAACAATCGCAAAATCCTTAGAAGTCTACCAAAGATTTGGAAGCCCAAAGTGACTTCCATTCAAGAGGCAAAAGACCTCAACTCTCTAAGAATGGAGGAACTTTTGGGATCCCTCAAATTCCATGAGTTGGAGCTTGGAGAAGATGCCCCCAAAAAGAAGTCACTTGCCCTGAATGCCAAATCCAAATTAGCTAGGTTTGGTGCACAAAAGGCCTTGAAAGTGAGGGAGTCCTCAGAAGGTTCTGAAGACTCAGAAGATTCCTCTGATGATGAAGATGACCTTGCTCTTCTGAGAAGGAGGATAAAGAGGATGCTTCAGAAGAAAGCCAAGTTCAGAAAACCATCTTCATCTGACAGCAAGATGGGTAAGTCAGGTAAAGATACTTTCTCTTCTGACAAAATAATCTGCTATGAGTGCAGACAGCCTGGCCACATGAAAGCTGATTGCCCAAAGTTGAAGAAGTTGTCTTCAAAGAAAAAGAAATTTCCAAGAAGGAAGAAAAGCTTCATGGCCACATGGTGAAGGGAATCAAGCATGTGGTCAGGATACAACGGAATAAATGGATTCCCTCCCTTGTTATGATCGTTAATGCGAAAAACACGAATCAAGGCATAAAACATAATGACATGCCTTATTAGGATGACGAACGAGGCAATAGCAGCCACGTCTCTAGAGGTGTCCACGCCAACAGCCAAACTAGGAAACCCTCCTCAACTCTGCTAGTAGTGTTTAGAGAGTAAGAGTGACTACTCGTCTGTCTAGGGTAATGCATCTTATGCTCTATTTATAGAGTGGTGGCTAGGGTTTTACCCTTCACTCACTTATCCCTAAAACATATGGGCCTGGCCCATTAGGTTATAATTCTAATCAAATTAGAATTATTATCCTTTCCTAGCGGCTTGTTGTATGCGTGTGACCCAATATGCTTTTAATATGTGGTTATGATATTAAAATAAAACCCTTTTAATATTTAATATCATAAATAGTGAGCGGTATCTAGCAATACATCACTATCCAAATATTGAGATTATCAACAACTTTGACGAATCCTATTTTATGATAATTTATATGATCTGTCTCTTTGTCCAAATATCTAATTGAACACAAGTGCATGGAATATGTCAACCTTGTATAGTTCAATTTATGTTTTCTTGATCCCCAAGTAGACTGTACAAAAAATAAACATCTCATGTTTATCCTCCTGAGCATGGCCATGCATTTTGCAGTCTCACTTTATCAAGAGGCCTACAGATATAACTCCAGTTACATAGGAGGGACAAATCCCATCTAGGGCACTCACATTCCTCCACATAATTTATGATATGTCCAAATACCAACTTTATGATCACCTTGTTACAGGCAATGTTTGATGATATTCAAAACACATAATTCCTTATGTAGGAATCGTAGTGATTTCAGGTCAAAGGACTTCATATAACATTTATCAATTTAAGAAACTTTCATGACACTTATGTAACAATCCATGCAACGTTCTTAAGGTGGGTCTGTCCAGTACACCATAACTCTTAATGTGTACCTATGTGAGTGCATGATATCCCATATCCATTATCCGTGAGATGTGATCATCAATGAACTCACATACTAGTCTAAATGCATCTTTGTCCTAAGATGATACTTGAACAGGGACTATTTTAAGAATAGTTCTTCATAAGATCTCACGATCAAGTCATCTACTTGATATCTTATGAAGTCTAAGTTTACTATTCTAAGGACAATATTTATATTCTAAAAGAATTAATAAATGAATTACCTTTATAAAATAATATGATACAAGTGATGGATGTTCAAAATAAAACATATAGGTCTCTAGTGCATACACTAACACATGGGAGGATCTTGATGATTCAACCTCTGAAAAAGATGATGAAGTTGCTGAAGAAGCTAACCTATGTTTGATAACTAGCCTTCCTTCATCAGATAGCTCAGAATCAGAGGTAATACCTCAAACTCTTCAAGATATGTATGATGATCTAGTGGAAAGTTCTAAGGAACTTTTCCATGAGTACAAAGAGTTATCAAGAGCTTACACTGAAGTTGCAACAAAAAATGAAGCTCTTGAAACAGAAAATTTATTACTCAAGGAAAAACTCCTTAGTTCTGAGTCTTGTGATTTAGCAAATGTAAAAATTGAAAACGAGAATCTTAAAAAACAAGTTGCTGAACTCACAAAAGACCTTGCTGCTTTTGTCAATGGAACTAAGAACCTAAATAGGCTTCTGGGAGTTCAAATGAATTCCAAAGACAAAAGTGGTCTTGGTTACTCAAAAACTTCCTCCTTGCCTGATGTTGAAATTAAAGATGCTGAAAAGGCTAAGAAAGGTAAGGGATGCCTTCATTGTGGTAAGCCTGGACACAATATGTCACGGTGCAGACACAAGAAGAAAGGCATACCTGCTTCTAACAAAAAAGGACCCAAAAAGATGTGGGTACCTAAAACTTTAATTGTTCCTGTTGCAGATGTGTTTAACAGGACAAAGGAGACGCCACAAATGGTACCTGGACAGTGGCTGCTCGCGACACATGACAGGAGAAAGGTCTTTATTCCAAAACCTTAGACCAAAGGATGGAGGAGTGGTGACCTTTGGAGGAGATCATAAATGCAAAATCACCGGCATTGGTTCAGTAGGTATATCCCCTCTATCTATTATGCACAATGTCCTTTTAGTTGAAGGTCTCCAATATAACCTGCTGAGCATAAGTCAATTGTGTGACAGTGGTTCTGTTGTATTTTTCACAAGGGATGGTTGTATAGTCAGAGACTCATCTGATCAAATCATTTTTACTACCAAGAGACACAATAATGTGTATAAAATTGATCTTGAGGACCTTTCTTATCAAAACGTGACTTGTCTTATTTTTGTGAAAGATGAAAAACATATTTGGCACCAGAAACTTGGGCATGCCAGCTTGAGGTTGATCTCAAAGCTTACAAAACATAATCTTGTAAAAGGATTACCCAAGCTTTCATTCAAATACGATATCTTATGTGAAAATTGTTTAAAGGGGAAGCAAACCAGAAATTCTTTCAAAAGTATAAATGTTGTTTCAACTGCAAGACCCTTAGAACTTCTTCACATTGATCTGTTTGGTCCTACAAGAATAGAAAGTCTTGCTGGTAAAAAGTATGGTTTGGTCATTGTTGATGACTATTCCAGATTCACATGGGTAATATTCCTCAAAAGCAAGGATGAGACTTTTGAGAACTTTGCCAAATTCTGTAAAAGGGTGCAAAATGAAAAAGGATTTTGCATATCTGCCATTAGAAGTGATCATGGAGGTGAGTTTGAAAACTCAAGCTTCAATATGTTCTGTGATGAGAATGGGATCTCTCACAATTTCTCAGTGGCTAGAACACCTCAATAAAATGGGGTTGTTGAGAGAAAGAACAGAAGCTTGTAGGAGATGGGTAGAACCATGCTCATTTCAAGCAATCTTCCAAGGTCATTCTGGGCAGAGGCTGTTCACACAGCTTGCTATATCCAAAACAGAATTATGGTAAGGCCTATTCTCAATAAGACTCCCTAAGAATTGTGGAGAGGAAGAAAACCCAACATTTCATATTTTCACATATTTGGTTGTGAGTGTTTCATACTTAACACCAAGGATGATTTGGGTAAGTTTGATTCAAAATCTGACAAAGGATTCTTCATTGGTTATTCAGAAACCTCTAAGGTATATAGAGTTTACAACTCTAGAACCCTAACTGTTGAAGAAACCATTTATGTTAGATTTAATGATGCTAAAGAGACTGATATGGAACTATCAGATCTAGAAGAGGATTTTGCAGGAATGGAGTTGAACCGTACTTCAGAGACTTCAAAGGCTAAGGATGAAGAACCTGCTGAAGAACCCTCTGAAGTACTTGCTGAAAAGTCAACTCTTCAACCTGCTGAAATTGTCACTCATCAGAGAATTGATGCTAAGTCTCAAAATGAGCAAGTTTTCCCTCGCTGACGTGAGTGGAGATAAAGAACTCATCATCCTCGAGAGCAAATTATTGGTGTCACTTCAGAAGGAGTAAAAACAAGATCAAGACTTAGAGAAGTCAATAATCTTGCCTTCCTTTCTGAAGTTGAGCCAAAGAATATTGAGGAAGCTCTGCATGATGAAGGGTGGATCCTAGCCATGCAAGAATAGCTAAATCAATTTTCCAAGAGTGATGTTTGGACTCTTGTTCCTAAACCCCATGGGAAAACTATAATAGGAACCAAATGGGTATTTAGAAACAAACTCTCTTAAGATGGTCAAGTTGTTAGAAACAAAGCCAGACTTGTTGTGTTGCCCAAGGCTACAATCAACAAGAAGGTATTGATTTCATCGAAACTTTTGCTCCAGTAGCTAGGCTTAAAGCCATTAGGATTTTACTTTCCTATGCAGCAAATAATGGCAAATGGATGTTAAGAGTGCCTTCCTAAATGGTTTCATTGAGGAAGAGGTATTTGTTAGACAACCCCATGGTTTTGAAAATTTGACTTTTCCTGAGCATGTTTTTAAACTGAAAAAGGCTCTGTATGGTCTGAAACAAGCTCCCAGAGTTTGGTATGAAAGACTGAGCAATTTCTTACTCAAAAATGGTTTTGAAAGAGGAAAAGTTGATACAACTCTTTTCAGAAAAATGTCTAACAAAGCCTGATTCTAGTCCAAATATATGTTGATGATATTATTTTTGGATCAACAAATTCCTCTCTGTGCACTGAGTTCTCAAGGTTTATGCAATCTGAATTTGAAATGAGTTTAATGGGTGAACTAAAATTTTTCTTGGGACTCCAAATTAAGCAAGATTCTGAGTGTATATGGATCCATCAAGAGAAGTATACAAAAGAAATGCTTAAAAAGTTCAATATGCATGATTGCAAGCCTATGGCAACTCCTATGCACCCCTCATCTATATTAAATAAAGATGAAGGAGAAGAACCTGTAGACCCAACCATGTATAGAGGTATGATTCAATCCTTATTGTATCTTACAGCAAGTAGGCCTGACATTATGTTCAATGTATGCTTGTGTGCAAGATTTCAATCTGATCCAAGAGTAACTCATTACCAAGCTGTAAAAAGAATTTCAGATACTTGAAAGGTACTACTAATCTTGGTCTGTGCTATAAGAGGAGCAAGGATTGCAGGTCAGTAGGATTCTGTGATACTAATTTCTCCGGAGATAGAGTTGAAAGAAAATCAACCAGTGGTGGATGTCACTTCATTGGAAGCAATTTGATAAGTTGGTCAAGCAAAAAACAAAGTACAATAGCTCTTTCAACTGCTGAAGCTGAATATATTGCTGCTACATGTTGTTCACAGCTGCTTTGGGTAAAATATCAATTAGAAGACTTTAATATTTTGATTAAATCCATTCCAGTCTTCTGTGATATATTCAAATTTATCAGAGAAAATTTGAACATTCTCACACTTTCTAAAAATTAATTTTCACTAAATTGTTTACACGGAAAGTGTTGATATGCACAAGTGGTATCCTGAATTTATTTCCTTCCTATTTCTTTTCACTTCTTCAGTAACCTCTGTTTACCCTTTTGATTGATGACAAAATGGGGAGTATTAAGAAACTAACAAAATCTGAAGTTAAGTATTTCAGAAGGATTCTATGATTCAGGGGGAGCAAATGAAGCAAATTTTAAGCAAGTTGCAAACAAGTCATAGCAAGAAGCTCTACATCATTATCTGATATAGGGCAGAAATACTCTAAACTCTCATTATTATTTTCCCTTCAGATATTTGATTTAGTTCTTAAACAAATTTGTCATCATTAAAAAAGGGGAGAATGTTGAGTCTCAAAATTTTATTAAAAGGTTAATAATGTTTTAAGTCTCATAACTCTAAGTTTTAATGCATAACAAATTTGGTTAATGTTCTTGTGAGAAAGAATAGTTTCTGTCGAAGGTAGTTTTCAGTATTTCAGAAGGTATCAACTGAAGAAATCCAATCCTCTGAAATGGTGGAACTTTCTGAAGTAAAGAAACCTTCTGAGAGATCGCGACCTGCTGAAGTTAGAAGAACCTCCTAAAGTCGTGAAACGTCGTACTGAAGCATGTACGTCTTCAAAATAGTATTCTCTGCTATTCTCCTTAAAGACTCAAATCAATTGTGGCTGTCTCAATTACTTGTGCTTCTCATTCTTCTGGAAAGTCAGAGGACATGCTTTTTGGCATATTTCAAATTTCTTTCACCAAAAAGGCAAAGTCTGCTGTAAAGTACAATCTGCTCAGCAAAAGTGAAGCCTGTGCCTGACTCTACTACCTGCTTCTGCAGAGGTTTCAAGCTATGTGTCACAATGGCAGCATTTGCATTAAATGCTATCTCTCAACGGGAAATCAAATAGAGCTCAACGAACTAAAGCTTCCCTTTCTATAAATACCAGACTCCATGTAGAAACAAGAGAACAGAGAACACAGAGAAATCAACTTGCTGAAACGCTGCTTAAATTCATACTCATTTGTTTCATTATTTCTTCTTTGTACAACAATTTTATATCCTGAGTCTTACTCAGTTATTTGTATAATTTACCCTGTTCGAGCTCTAAACTTGTGTAGTTTAAGAGTTTGATCTTTTTCATTCAAACAGTTTTTACTGGGTTAGCCTGAAGAGGCTGTGTTCAAAGAATACTTGGATTTTTAGCTTGGAGAGGCTGTGTGTTCAAAGAATACTTGGGTGTTTAGCCTAAAGAAGTTAGGTTCAAACAATACTTGTATCTGATCAGATAGTGGAAAATCCAGCGGTGTGTTTGCCCTGGGGCTAGACGTAGCCCACTGAGTTAGTGGGTGAACCATGATAAATTCTCTAGCTAAGTTCTCTCAACCCTTATCTCTTTACATTCAGTTTTTAACTAACTAAGGAGGATTTTGAAAAGTGAGTTTATAAATCCACGCAGAAAACAATCTCTTTATCACGCAAAAATCATTTCAAATCAATTTTACTCAACTTGCTGAGTCATATCAGCAAGTTGCTAAAGATCCCAGTTTCGGAAGGTTGCTCAAATCTCTTCAAAATTTGTTTGCTTTTTTTAAAGGTTTTCATAAAAATCTGTAAAGAATTATAAAATACTATTCAACCCCCCCTTTAGTGTTTCCTATGGTTCTAACTATTAGTCCCTCAATCTGGTCTCCATCTTTCAGTTTAGTTCCTCCATTACCATTCGCCAATTAACTCAAAGGAGATTGTGACGATGATGTGTCAATAAATAGTTCATTTTAGTCCCACATGAATAAACTAGTTCATTTTAGTCCCTCATTAATGTCAATGATTTCATTTCATTCCTTCTGCCTTTTGTTTACAACAACATATTTTCCCCAAATCCAAAAAGAAGAAACTCTAGCTCCCAAATTGACAATAGGTTTTTGAGACGAGAAAGAAGAAATTGAAATGCACTTCTTGCAATGCAACATTCGTAATCATTAAGAAGAACCACAAAAGGAAAAAGAAATAAAACTATATACATTGTCTTTCATAGAAAATGTTCCACTCAAGCTGAATCATAACCATAACATGTTGGGTACACATTTAAATTTCATTAGCTCCACAAGGAAAAACATTACTTCATCTAGAAATTTCAAAAGTAGGAGCAGATCTTGTTCAATTAATCCTTGAATTTGAACTTGACATAATAGCTCCTAGTCGTTTTGACTCAACCCTACAAATTGTTGCATCCTTCTCTTGTGAAGCCTTAATTGTTGAGCTTCTTTAGCTCATAGAGCTAACATAGAACGATCAAAATCATCCATTTATAGACTAATCTATTATATAGAAAGAGAAGGACACGTGGAGGTTTTTAGGCTTCTCTTACTCAAATGAGGAAAAGTGGACACACTCACAAAATATGGCAACACTAAGGGTGCACATGGGTCGGTTCAACCCGATCTGATCCAAAGTCTTTTAAACGGATCAATTCAGGTAAATCGGGTAATTCGGTTTAAAAAACATGAACCCAATCTCATCAATTTGGATACCGGGTTGAAGGATTAGTAACCCGAGATACACCACCCGACCTCGTTTTAAAAAAACAAAACTAATATAAAATTTAGTGGAACACAACTAACCGCTTAACCCTAAATCAATCTCACAACACAATAATCTCTCTCTCACACACACACACACTCTCTCTCAACTCAGTCTCCCTAACAGTGCCACTACTCCCCCATAACCACCTTCAATCTCTTCCCCTTTGCATCCTTGCTCACCCATGGTTTCACCTTCCCCGTTGTGTCACACAACCATCTTAGTCGTTCTCATATGGCTGCAATATGTAGTCTTCGTTGATCTCACATGGTTGCAAATTTGTTGATGCCGCATGGTCGTGATCTACATTCGTCATCAATATCACATGGTCGCACACCGTCCTTAGTGGACCAAGTCGACGTCACATGTTGAGTCTCAGAATTAATTTAAGTAATTGAAATTTGATTCAAGACTCATTATCCTTAGTTTTAATTATTAACAAATTAGATTATATAGAAACAGGTTCTACTAAGAAAGGTGTCGTCTTTTGTATTTCAGGAATCCAGAAGAAGCAACTCTCAGAAGATGATCAACCTGCTGAACAGAAGAAGCAAGAATATGTTGCAAAGAATATGTGAAAAGAATCAGAATATGAAGAACAGCGCAAGCAGAAATGAAGAAGAAAGCCATCAGAGATCAACAATCAGAAGAAGAACTCAGAGCAAATGAAGAATCATTTTCTGTTTGGACAAGCTTCCGAAGAAAAGAAAATCTACCAAAGACAAGCTACAGAAGAGAAGAAGAAGAACAACCGGGCGAAGCTAAAATGAAGATAAACTCAAGCTCATGGAAGATCATAAAGAACAAGGAAG
The DNA here is from genome assembly GCA_026901365.1 of Sesbania bispinosa. NCBI lineage: Eukaryota > Viridiplantae > Streptophyta > Magnoliopsida > Fabales > Fabaceae > Sesbania > Sesbania bispinosa. Next base: position 412,001 of record QLOH01000201.1, on the reverse strand, counting down.
AAGAAAGCAATAACCAGCCGAAGTAAAGAAGAAGCAACTCATTGAAGGAAGGAACTTGCTGAAAGCATCTCCATACTGAAGAGCTAAATTATGATTAGAGTCAATCAACCTTCTGAAAGTATGTGTGGACAATAAAGTTGAACCTACTGAACACATACTCGCTGATGACGTGGCATTTCAAACCCTCTGAAGAAGAAGAAGAATCCAGAGATGTCATGCTACTCTCCGAAGACTTGTGAGTCAATCTGAATGATACATTAAAAGACTCAAGTCTTAGCAAACATTAAAGGTGAAGTTGAATTGGTGCAAAGAAAAACAGAGGCCTTCGGGCACAACTTCATTTTTCGTCGTAAAAGAGGAAACCTACTGCAGAAAAGTGAATAGGGGTCAGAGATAGAGTCAGCGCTGCTGCAACACCTACTCTGTACCATCTCTACAATACGCTATCAAAGGCGTGCACCTCAAGTGAGAAGAAAAGCAAAACTCACAACGGTACAAAGGAGAAGTCTAACGGATCTTAGCGTCCTGTCTCCTTTACACTCACAAAATTAAGAGAGAGAGAGAGAAAGAAAGAAAGAAAGAAAGAAAGAAAGAAAGAAGAAGAAGAAGAAGAGAGAGAGAGAGAGAGAAACACCAACCTTCTAAAGATCGAAGAAAATCTCTCAAGTAAAATCAAGATTAAGAGCCTATCTGTTGTGTGTTAGAACTAATTCATCTACACACCTAATCTGCTTAAAGTCAGAAGCTACCAAAAGAGAAGATATTTCACAACGGCTCTAAGAGCATTAATCATTTGTTCTCAACGGTAACCAAGCAATCTTTAACGGCTATATTCTATCAGAACATATAAATATCCTCAAGAAAGGATTATAAAGATTGGCGGCATTGAAGCCCGTAGTGGCCATAAATTCTAAGATAACGCCCAAGAGAGAATTGGCAGAAGCTCATATGAAATATTATCAGGCCAACTCTCTGAAGATGAAGAAGCAGTTTTCTGCTTGTTAGATACAGAGTAGATATAGAGCTTAATTCATACACTTGTATCTCTATATATCCTTGTACTTAGAATTCATCTGTTGTATCCTGAGTAGTACTCAGTAACCCCTTTGTACAAGATGAACATTGGTTTAAGTTTCTACGAAACTTAAACTTTATGTTGTAAACACCATTGTGTGTCTGAGAGCCTGGAGAGGCTTGGTGGAATAAAGAATACTCGGTTGAGCCTGGAGAGGCTTGTCTGTAAAAGAATACTGCATGAGTTGCCTGGAAAGGCAATTGAAAACAAAGAATACTTGTTGGGCCTGGAGAAGCCAGGTGTGAAAATAATACTCGATTGTAATCTTGTGGGATTATTGGAAAATCTAGTGGTGGTTTTCCCTGGGACTGGATGTAGCTCACCAGGTTGGTGGATGAACCAGGATAAATTGTTTGTGCCTTTTTCTCTCTACCCTTAACTCTTTAATTTCCGCTGCTATATCTGTTTGACTAACAATGGAGGGTTAAGAAAAGTTGTTTTATTAATCTAAACAGAAAACCAATCTTTTCTTAAGAGAGAAAAATGTTTCAAAACTGTCGTTACTCAACCTTCCGAATGTATCAGCAAGCTGCTGAATCTTTCAGTTTCAGAAGGTTGACAAAATATTTTCAAAATAAGTTTTGCTTGTTTCGAAAGGTTTTCCAAAATCTGTAAAGATTATCAAAGCACTATTCAACCCCCCTTCCAGTGTTTCCTGTGGCCCTAACATCACACACTTCCAATTGAGTCTTGATTATTCTTGCCTCTCGTTGAGTGTTTTGTGCCCTTTCTGACGTCTTTCATCGATCATTCTACTTCTGTGTGCTTTTCTTGTTTTTGGGATAGATTTCTGACTTCTGGGTCCTTATTTTCAGTTCTACCATGCCTTATTTCTGGGTTTCCTTATTTTTACATTTTTTCTCAGTTTTTTATCCAAATTCGAATACCCAACCCAGTTTGACCTATTCATATTTGGTTTGGATCGAGTTGGGTCTCAACCAATAAAATGAACTATCTCGATCCGACCCAACTCGGTGCATGTGATCAGTTTGGTTCTAAAATTTGGTCTTACCCGACCCGAACTAAACCGTAACAACCCCTAAACAACACAAAGTTACACTTTGCTGTCGAAAACACATAAGATACTATATTAGGCTCCTAATAGCAAACAATGCAAGAAACTGATGTACGAAACACTAGAAGAGGATGGAAAACACTGCATAGAGCGTGCTTCAAATGAAAAATTAATGCAATTAGGTTCCTTGTGGAGAAAGTGATAAATGTGGATGCAAAGGACAAAGATGGGTACATGACATTACATTATACAGTTGAGTCCGGGCATGTAGATGTGACATAGTTTTTGGTGAAAAAAGGTGCAGAGGTTGAAGCTAGGACCAACAAGGGTATGAGTGCGTTGCAAATAATGAATTCATCACATTATGTAGGGATATCATAAGGATACTTGTTAATAGTGGGCTAGCAGGGAAAGTTTGGGTCAAATACTACCATCACCTACTAAAATTCCATTTGGGACTAAAGTTTTAGCTGGGGTATGATGAAGAAGAAGAAGAAGGTGCGGGAATTTGTTGTTGAAGACAAAGGAAGAATGAAGGATGAAAATGAAATCATTGACATTAATGAAAGACTAAAATGAATTATTTTGTTCATAAGGGACTAAAATGAACTATTTTATTAACACATCATCATGTATACGTGACACTTCACATACCATGTGTAACATCCCGGAAATTAGGGACTAGAAAATACAGTAGAAGACTTAGGCTGTGAATCCGGCCAAGAGATGAGGGTTAGAAGTAGGATGAGAATTTAGGGGTTTGAGTATGAATTAAGAAAAGAATTAGACAATGTATTAAGAGCCATGAGTTTTAGCATAGCTCAGAAGAGAAACCAAGTGTTAAGTCACACATAATTATAGGCCGAACTTAGAAGAAATCACACCATGAGACGGAGAGAATCATAATAGTATAAAGATAAGGAAAAGAGGTTTAGACGACGAGGAACTAAGTCGGAAAGGTTTTCTTGTCAAAAAGAATGTGGAAAAAGTAGGTGGAACTAAGTTAGAAATGGTTAGAAGTGAGAAATCAGGATTTTAGGTCCTCATGTTCTCGCTTAAGCGAGAAGGGCTCGCTTGAGCGAGCATATCAGTAAAATCGGGGAAATTGTAATATGGTTTTCTCGCTCAAGCGAGAAACATGGGAGCAAATTGAGTGCTCTCTGGAAGAATTTCACTTGAGCGAGTAGGGTCTCGCTCAAGCGAAATTCATTCAGAGAAGGGCACTCTTTGGAAGAAGTTCACTCAAGCAAGGAGGGTCTCTCTCAAGCAAAATTCATCTAGAGAGGGGGATGCTCTCTAGAGCATTCTCGCTCAAGCGAGAGGCTTCTCGCTTGAGCGAGAATGCGACTTTAAAATTTTCTCTGCACTCTAGCTCAAGCGAGAAGCGCTCGCTTGAGCAAGACCATGCGTCCTAGTCTTAAAAACACAAATTAGGGCACAATTTCCTTATTCTTCCTTATTCCTTCTTCGTCTAGAAAGGGGGCTCCCTAGTGAGAGAAAGTGGCCTTGGAGCTAAGAGAAGGAAGAGAGAGCCAAGGATCTCCACCCTCAACCTTCCCCAACTTCTTTCCTCTTCTCTTTGAGCTTCCTTGAGGTGAGTATAACTCACACACCTCCACTCAATCATGCTTGAGTCCCTTCCATGATCCCTATCTCCTTCTTTCCCCTTCTCTTAGTCTGGTATGTGTATGATTGGTTGATTGATTTTCGTGATTGTAGTGTAAGAGTGTTTGATTAGAGATAAGGATTTAGAGTATGGTGTGTTTAGGGTTTCACCCACCCCCTTTATGTTAGAACCACAGGAAACACTAGAAGGGGGGTTGAATAGTGTTTTAAGCTTTTTGATTGGTTTTGGAAATCTTTAATTTAAATCATGAAGATGAACAATGTTCAAAACAAGTCTTAAGATCAGAGATAATTAAAACGTGTGAAAGATAAGAAAAATAGAGTTTCTTCTAAAGCTTAAGATTGTTTTAAACAGAGGCTTCTCAAAGTATCTTCTGAAGATTATTACAAAGAGTACTTTCAGAATGGTTTCTGAAATACTTCAGATGACTAGAGGTTGTCTGAAGTCTGTTTCTGATTTCTGAACTGAGCTCTTTCCAGACTCACTTCAGATAATTATTTCAGAAGTTCTTCAAGGTACATTCTTTGTAATGCTTCAAATGATATGAGAGACATTTCATGTTTTGTTCATATGAAAGATCATTTTATTGAAATAGTTGTGTTAAGTTTATTATGAAAAATACTTTTCAATCCCCAACATAGATATGAAAACTGTAAATAAAGAGATTAAGGGAAAGAAAACTTAGGCACAGAATTTATCCTGGTTCACTCACAAACCCGTGAGCTACATCCAGTCCCAGAGGCAAACAACCACTGGATTTTCCACTATCTGAACTCGGATACAAATATTCTTTTACCACAGCCTCTTCAGGCTAAACAACAAGTATTCCTTTGTTTTCAACTGCCTCTCCAGGCAATTCAAGCAGTATTCTTTTACAAACAAGCCTCTCCAGGCTCAACAAGTATTCATTTGTTTTCAACTGCCTCTCCAGGCAACTCATGCAGTATTCTTTTACAGACAAGCCTCTCCGGGCTCAACCACGAGTATTCTTTCTTCCACCAAGCCTCTCCAAGCTCTCAGACACATAAAGTGTTTACAAATTAAACTAAGTTTAAGTTTCCACGAAACATAAACTTAATCTTTTCCTGTACTAGAGGTTAACTGAGTATTACTCAGGATACAATGAATAAATCTAAGTACAAGGTTAAGACAGTGATACAAGTGTATAATCTTGTCTTCTATGTGAGGTACATTCTCCCTCAACTGATTTGACTAAGAGAAATATGAAATTGATCTTCAGCCATTTTTCTGATGAACTTTTGTGTCCAACTTGGTTGAACCATCAAGTAGTTAACAACATTTCTTGGTTGTCTTTTTGACCAACTTAACAGCGGCCTGGTTGATTGTTTCTTCAAAACCAACTACAACAACAACCAAATTTAATCTTGAGGCTATTTATATGTTCTAATGAAATATAGCCGTTTGAAGATGTTTGATAATACCGTTGAGATGTTGATGATGTGGCTCATATAGCCGTTATGTAATAGTGTCTCAAACGGTTGCTTCTTCTTAAGCAAATAAGTGTTCAGAAGACCATGTTCTGACACTTCTATAGATGAGCTCTTTTGAGAGATTTTCTCGATATATCTCTGCTAATTCTCTCTCTTAATTTTCTTCTGCTTTCTTCAGCTTTTCTCTGATTTCCTTTGGAGTGTATATGAGGAGATATCCGTTGGATTTGTCCTTTTGCTTATTTTGTATATGTTCCCTTTTTATTTGCTTCCTGACACCATTTCTTCTTACTTCTTTGAATGAGGTGTTTAGTCCAAAAGTTGTTGCTGCAGTTTCTTCTTTGACTATATGATAATATAAACATTTAATCATATAATCTTTGTTGTTATGTTGAGAGTTGTTTCATGCATTCAGAGTGTTGATACGTTCAGATGATTGATCTCTCCAATCTTCACATATACTCTTATGCTTGCTTTTATCATATTGTAATTTTATCAGCTTCAACAAGTGCTCATGGATGCTTCATTCTTCTTCTTCTTCTTCTTATAAAATATTTCTTCTGATGTTCAGATGATTGTAGCTTCATTCTTCTTCTTCTGAGATTTGGATAAAGATGTTGAATTAAATGTATTTTATTCAAACATCTTTCTCGTTGCTTTTAATTAGTCTTCTATCCCGTTCTGGACAACCAGCAGGTGCAGGTGCAGGTGCAGGTGCAGTAGGTCTGCGCACACAAAAATGCCTTTTGTTGCAGATGCAGCGGTCATTGGAGAAAGTCATTGCAGAGTTTCTTTATTTGTGCAAGACTTTGGTCGAGGTATAAAAGTATGTTTAGCTTTTATATTGAAATGCCTTTTGTTGCAGGTGCAGCAGTCATTAGAGAAAGTCATTGCAGAGTTTCCTTATTTGTGCAAGACTTTGATCGAGGCATAAAAGCATGTTTAGCTTTTATACTGAAATAAGTGTACTCCATTTTGGTAGAGTGCGCTTTACACTTTAGCAACGTCTTCAAGAGATCAATTCTTGATTCTGTTTGTAGACTTCTTCAGATAGTCTTCACGTCTTCAGACGGTCTTCACGTCTTCAGACGAGTTGCGCACTTCAGACGACTTCAACACTTCAGAAGGCTTCAACACTTCAGACGGGTTGCATACTTCAGAAGGCTTCAACACTTCAGATGAGTTGCGTACTTCAGACAGCTTCAGCACTTCAGACGAGTTGCGTTCTTCAGACAGCTTCAACACTTCAGACGAGTTGCTTACTTCAGACAGCTTCAACGCTTCAGACAAGTTGCTTACTTCAGACAGCTTCTACGCTTCAGACGAGTTGCTTACTTGAGACAGCTTCTACGCTTCAAACAACCTTTATATTAAATCCTGCATTTGTTCTTCTGCTCCTGATTTTGTTCATCAAGTCTTCTTATGAATATTCCAACCTGAAACACAATCAACAAACCAATACCTTTCTCAGTAGAATCTGTTTATATAATCTTATTTGTTCTTATTATGTTCTTATATAATCTTATTTGTTAATCATTAAAACTAAAGGATATTAATTCTTTGAGTCAGGTTTGAATGCTCAAACTGATTAATAGACTTCACACTTTATTGTTATCTTATATGTTTATGATTTATACTTGGAGAACATGTTATTATTGATTGTGGGGATTGGGTTATGAGATTCACATGCTGGGGCGATTATTCTTACCAGAAGAATGCTTAGATCTATTATGAGAAAAGTGTTATTATGATGTGTGAGCATTTACATAAAGGCCTTTGGCCCCACTTAAATGGAAAATGAATTTGAGCCTTGACTCCCAGAGTGAAATGAGTTTGGCTCTGACCCTAGAAAAATGGCTTCGACCCCAAATTCGGCTTTGGCCCCAGTTTTGGCTTCGACCCTAGATTCACCTTAATTAAACAAGATTGCACTTCGATCCCCAGAGTAATTGGACTTCGGCCCCCAGAGTAAAACTTGGACTTTGGTCGCCAGAGTAATGGTGGGATACATCCCCAAGGAAGACGTTCCTTGTAGTGTGAGCTCAGGTCTAACCCCGGAGAATAGTGATAAGACCCCATCTGTCGGGTAATGCAGATCATGCATAGCATATCTAATTTGAGATTTGTATCAGATATTATGTAAAGTTGAGTTGAGTTATCATGTGGTGATTAAACCAGTCTATGTATGACTTGCTTAATTATATGTTGCATCTCATATGTCTGCCTTCCCCACATTGCTTGCATGCATATTTATACTCACTGAGACATTAGTCTCACCCCTTGTCTGTGGGTTCATTTTAGATATGCAGGATTGTTAGGCTGGATGCTTGGATAGAGAGTTTGAAGCTCCTTGAGTGGAATCACCCACTTCTAGCTTTTTAGTTTATTTTCATGAGGGATATAGATGTATTTGAGTTACGTTATGTTGTATTAGGTTAGAGATTATGTAATTCTGGTTGAATGTTAATTTGAGCCACTAAGTGGCAATCGGATTAGGGATTTGTAATATATGACTGTTTGTATTTGGGCTTATGTAATCATTGGGGTTACCTAAGCGTTTTGTGAGTGTGTTGTTAACGATATCGATAATGGCACAAATTAATTTCAGAGATTGGTGAATTTTGTCTCCAACGGAAATTATTCTTGAGTTAAGAAATTAGGACATTACACCATGTCAACGTCTTCGTTAGAGTTAATTGACAAATGGTAACAAAGGGACAAAATTGAAAGACGGAGAGCACATTCAGGGGCTAATTTGACAGTTTCCTTCTTTCAGAGACCAAATTGAAGATCCCCTAATCTTTCAAGGACCAAATTGACAATTTAATCCAAGGAAAATAATGACAAAAGGAAAATTTAAGAAAGTGTTAGTTGTCTCTTGTTTCTATTTTTTTGGATTCTTCTTTATGATTACGAATGTTGTACTTAGGGTTGCACATGAGTTGGGTAGACTCGATCAACCTAACCCAAGGTAAAAAATGACGGGTTGGGTTGGGTCATCGGGTTTGATAAAATAGACCCCGATTGATTTGGGTTGGGTATTGGGTTTCCGCATTTCCCACCCGGACAACCCAACCCGATCATTTAAAAAATAAAAAAATTATATAAAAAACTAAAATATCTAAAAAAAATTCTAATTGGACCCGACCCAACTACATGTGTTTTTTATGTTTCTTTCTATTTTTTTAATATTTTTTTCATTTTTTTAATGTGAACCCGACTACCTAACCCAACTCAACTCGAACATAATTGGGTTGGTTCAGGTTGGGTTTCACTTTGAAAACAAAGAAAATCGACCCTAACCCAACTCGAACCTTTTTAATCGGGTCGGGTCCAAAATACCCCTAAACCCGATTCAACCTGACCCATGAACACCCTTAGTTATACTATAAGAAGTGAATTTCAATTTCTTTTTTCTGTTCTCAAAATTGTGAGGTACCAGGGATTACTTTTTTTTTACTTATTTCAATTACCCAAAAATCATGATAGTTTAACTCTATTACACTATATAGAGATAACAAAAGTTGAATGATCAATCTATAAGCAATTATGCCCAAGACAAAAAAAAAATCTTTTGTCAATTTTGAGGTTAGAGTTTCTTTTGTTTAGATCTAGGGGAAAATATGTTGTTGAAGATAAATGTGGTAGAAGGGATGAAATTGAAATCATTGACATCAATCAGGGACTAATAAACTATTTTATTGGCACATCATCATGTACACATAGCACTTAACGTACCACATTAGTATCTCTCTTAGGGTTAACTAACGAATGACTTATAAAAAAAACTAACAAATGGTAACAGAGGGACTAAAGTCAGAGACTACTTTGACAGTTTTCTTCTTTCATGTAACAGGTTGAAGGTATGTCCATCTTTCAAGGACTAAATTGATGGGTTATTTGTCCTCCACTAAAGACCAACACGACTGATAGAAAATAATTTGAGCATATTTATTTATGTTTCTTTAATGTATGTATATAAAAATTCTTGCTAAAGTTAAGTAAGTTTTGCTTTTTGTCCTTATAATTTCTTTTTTCATTTGTATCCTTCTAAAATATAAATTTTTGAATAATGTCATTGTTAATAACGTGGCAAAGCAAGAAATTACCACGTAACAAAGATTGACACCTACTTGAAAAAAAAAATTGGCTCGCCATAATGATGTTTTCTAAAAATTTTTATTTTGGAAGGATACAAATGTAAAAAATATTTTATAAGAAATAAAACCAAAATTCATTTATTTTAGTGAGATAAAAAAAAACATAGTCTATTCTTATTTTATTGTTTTTTTAAAAGAGTTTTGAAAATTTTAAATTTTATCTTGAACTCAATTCATCCCTCTTAGGTTAGAGTCCCTTATGTAACAAGTGGCATCATAGTTGATTGTTGAAAATTGAACTTCGAGAGATAAAAGTTTCTTTAACAAATCACTTTTTGAATAAATGTGCTTCTATCAGTAGACACTTATTTTTAATGGTGAGGGTTACCCCTATTAAAAAGAAAGAATGAAAATTTTCATTGAAGCCATTGAAGTTGACGTTTGGGTAGCTGAGAATGAGGTATTTGTTCCCACTCATGTAGTTGATGACATTAGATAAGAAAAACCTTGGAGTGAAGGGACAAAGGAAGATAAGAAAAAGGTGCAATATATAATTTGAAAGGTAAGAACATTATCAAATCTCCACTTAGTTATGATGAGTTCTTCGTGGATAATTTGGTGGTCTGGATGGGATAAGATAGTTCAATAAGAGTAGGGAAATATATGAGCATGATAATCTTTTATCCTATCCAATGTTTTTTGCATATTAGACAACTCACCATATACGATTCTTGTGTTTGAGGTTATCAAGATAATGACAAGATATGATATAAATTATATGCAAAAGATAAAATTACCTTTCTATCAAAGTTACACATGTTTTTCTAAAATTAAATTTAAATATTTTTTACTTCTTTATATATAATTAATTTTTCAAAATTATAAAAATAATGATGGAGGGTGCCTAACGGTGGTAGAGGTGGCAATAGTTGGTGCTTAGTGGAAATGGAAGTGAAAGATGCTAGGCGACGATATGGTAGGAAGTATCGGGAGGCGGCCAGGATGGTGGTAGAGGTTGTCGAGTTGCGACAATGGTGAGAGTTGAGCGATTGTGCCCATGGAGGGTGCTTCGTGGCGGCCATGGTGGGAGATGAAGGTGTGGTGCGACGATAGTGGTTGCAATGGTGGAGGGTGTTGAGTTGTGGTGGTAGGACAGAGGGTGTGGGGAACAAGTGGATGGTGTCAAGCGATGATAAAGGTAAAAGGTGCCAAATGACAATATATAGTGGAGGGTGTCAAGAGGTGATAATGATAGCAATGGTGGAAAGTGCAGAGTGGTGATGACAACAACAACTTAGAGGGTGTCGGGATTGAGTGGTGAATGGTGGTGGAGGAGGTGATTATTGTTGTAGTGGAATGTACCAAGCCGCAATGGCTGGGGAATTTTTTGGGTGGTGGTAATGGTGAAGGGTGTCAAACAACGACAACAATGAATGATGTTGAGTGATGGTGACGGTGACAGTGGTAAATGGTTCCACATGAAGGTTAATTAAAAAGGGGAAAAGTATTATTTTATCTTACTCATTTCTAACATAATTCCTCTTTAGGATAAAATTTACCCTAAACTAACAAGATAAGATAAACAAAATTAGTTTATCCTATCATGGGCTCAACAAACATTGAATTAAAATAGGATATAATAACTTATCATATTTTACCCCTTTTATCTTGACTACTAAATGGGCATTATCTTTTATACTTAGTATTTTGTTTTTTGAGTTATGCCAAATACCAATAAAATAAAAATAAAAATATTATCTCATGGATTGTACGCATAGTTAAAACACTCTTCTCCTAAATTCTTTCTAGTTTTTATTCAATGGTGCAATGGACAAAAATTCGTTATGTATAAAAAAGTTGGAAAATGATAATGAGTGACCTAAGGGCATTGGTTAAGAAATTAAACATAGAAAGTTTTATTGGAGTATGTAGCCTTTAATGTTACAGATGCAATCAATGTATTGATTTCCAATAAAAACTTTCTAAATGTGGATCCTTAACCTATACCCTTAGGCACTCGTTAGCCTGAAACAAAAAAAAGTTAACTAAAAATGAAAACACATACCAATACTTCTTCATGATGTTTAGTCATACTCGTGTTAGTTTTTTGTTTTTGTTGAGTAATTATATTCGAGTGTGCACGTGATGTTTAGTTATAAAAGAATTAAACACGTTGACACTGACAACTGACAAGTATGACAAAATTTTACCGTTTGTGTTGTTTTTTTTAGTCATCCGTGTCTAGAGTCCGGATATTCTGCACTACTTCAGATTATGAAGTTTAGATCCAACGGCACTAAATTAGTGTATCAATTTTTTGATTTTTTCTTAATTCAAAAAATTCAAAAAATAAAGAGCCAAGATACTTTTTGTCTAACTTCTCAGTACATCGTACTCCCTAGCTTGGACTTTCATTCTCCATCCATTACCAAACAAGAACTCAAGTCTCCTCTGTAAGCACTATCAATTTTCTACTCTTTTTCCCCTTTCCTTGCTATAGTACTTTCAACACTGAGAAATGAAACTGAGTCCAAGAGAGATCGAGAAACTAGAACTACACAATGCTGGCTACCTTGCCCAGAAACGCCTAGCTCGTGGTTTAAGACTCAATTATACTGAAGCGGTGGCTCTCATAGCTTCACAGGTTTGCTTCTTTTGAATAAATTTCCAACCTTGGAGACATTTTCTTTTCTTTTCTTTTTTTTTCATCAGAAGATTGGTTATGTGTTAACTCTGTTAGGCAGTCCAATGGCATGTGCATACAGAAGCCAAATTGTTATCCTTTGGAAATTATCAAATTTAATTTGCATGTTGTTGTTTTTGCTATTGCATAGATTTTGGAATTTGTTCGTAATGGTGATAAGACTGTTGCAGAACTAATGTCCATTGGGAAACAACTTTTAGGAAGGTATCATGTTAATTTCTTATGGACTACGCTCTTTAACTGTTTTGCCCTTCCTTGATGATAGTTTCCTCTCTTAAATTGATACTAGCTCCAGTTCTATTTATAAAAAAAAAAATGTGATCAAGACCAAGGAAATGCATTGGAATCTATAATAGTAATTAATAACGTCATAAATTTAAGTTTTATTCTAGAAATACCTTTAGTATTAAATGATTAACTGAGTGATACCTCGTTAACCACTCATAATAAATTAAGGGTATATAAAGTATTTTGTAATTAATGCAACTAAATATAGTACTATGTATATATAGGACCTAGAGAAAAATATCTTTTTGTTTCTTATAAATAGGACTGGAGGTAGGATGATTCTGCTGGTAACCAATCTTTTAGTTTAGAGCATCTAAAATTTGTCTTCATATTTTAACAGGAGGCAAGTTCTTCCAGCTGTTCCACATCTCTTGGATTCTGTTCAGGTACTTGTATTATTATGGTAATATGGATACACTACATTACACAAATACTTGTGTGTGTGTTCAAAAAGCACTCTCCCAAATGGCTTTACGCATATTGCATGAAGTCAGCTCAGCCAACTTGTTACTATTGGAGATCTTCTATCTTTTATGCCAAGAACAAATCTTTCTTTTTGTGTTTTTGATTCAAAGAATAATTCTTAAAAGTATTTTACTTTTGGATATATTATGGCCCCTTTTAATCTCTTCATCATGGCTCTTAAAAATTCAAAAGGATGTAGCTCAATTTTTGTTGTAATTTGTCTCAGTGCTCTTGACTATCCAGTGGAGCCCTTCCTCCATGCTCATAAGAGAGAAAGAAAGAATTTGCACATGTTATTGTCATAATTTTATTAAATAAATTTGAGTGTAGGTTGAAGCTACCTTTTGTGATGGGACTAAATTGGTCACAGTTCATGACCCAATAGCTTGTGATAATGGAAACCTTGAACTAGCATTATTTGGTTCTTTTCTTCCAGGTATGCCTCTACTTTGATCTTGAAAATAGATGTTTTATTATATCTCTGCTTTGTGTTTCCATCTCCAAGCATGCTATACAGTGACTAAAATTCTGTTTATTGTGTCTTTGCTTAGTTTGACTTTAAGACATGAATTACAAACTATGTCTTTTACTTTTCCTTTACCCATAAATAAAATCCTTATGTAATTTTAGTTGCTGTTCATAATCAGCATTTCTATTGTTTATATGAAAAGGAGGAATCTTGTCTTCTTACATCTATATTAAAGTTTTGGGAGATTGAAAATTCTGTGAACTAATTTGAAGCTGGTTTTTTAAGAAATGATCATTGACCTATCAAGGATGATCTTCCATGTCATATAATGTATGTGTATATCACTAAACTAGCTTTGTTGACTATTCGATTAGTTGAATTACCTAGCCAGTCACATTGGCTATAAAAGGGGTAATGGAAGCCTAGAGCCCAAATAATTATTTTTAATTTAAAAATGAATATGTGTGCAAATTAGTTTTTGTACTTAACTACTTATCCTTTCTTGAAAACAAAGCATAATTACTAGCATATATCGACTATAAGAAAACTTATATAAATAAAAATATCTTGTAGTAACAAAATAATGCTCAGATTGCATTTTTGCAATTGTAATATGGTTTGAAAACTTTTGTTCTAGTTGACTAACAGAAACACAAACAACAAATTGAATTACATTAGCATTTATCTTGTCGGATGAACACTGTGCTTGCAGTACCTTCTCTTGACATGTTTGCCGAGAACGGAGATAAAATAATTCCAGGTGAAATAATAACTGGAGATGGAAACCTGATTCTTAACCCTGGAAGGGATGCAGTAAATCTCACAGTTGCCAACAAAGGAGACAGGCCAATTCAGGTGTTTGCCAATGTGTTGTACATAGCACCTTACCATTTTGGATAAAATCTATGCATCTTTTTTTTCTCTGGCATTAAAATGATCAATTTATTTATTTCATATTTAAAATGCTCTAGTTACACATAGTGCCAGGGTTTCTAAATGCAGTATGATAAGCCATGCACATATGAAATGACAAAGTGATGTCAATGAATGGGACTAAATTGGTACTGGTTTCCTTGAATTTGTTTTTTGATCAATTATGGAGGATTTAGATGGTTTTCAAGATTGTTTGAGGATTATATCCAAGTATGTGACCAACTTTGGGTCATACTTATTTCAGGAAATAGAATCTTATGAGCTTTTCTTGTTGAGTTTTATATAGTTATAATTTATAAATATTGAAGCTTGTCAAATATTAACATATTAAAATTTTAGTGTTTCTAATATTCCAGTTAATTGACTCATTGTTTCCTACTCCACAGAAAATAACTGAAGCAACCATTTGATAATATTTCTGAAAATTTTCAGGTTGGAAGCCACTACCATTTTATTGAAGTCAATCCCTTTTTAACCTTTGATCGAAGGAAAGCATTTGGCAAGCGCCTCAATATAGCTGCTGGGACTTGCACACGCTTTGAGGTGGAGTTCTACATTGTTGTCTAAGTTTTCAAAATTTACCATAGTAATTATAATTGACAGTTCATTGAATTTTTTGCTTTATAATTATTTTTTATTCAGTATCTGTCTCATGTGAGGAGGCTAGACATGTTCATCTGGTGAAGTAACTCATTTATTAGATTACAAATGATTAATGGAAAAATATTTGCACTCTTTAGCCAGGGGAAAGTAAAAGTGTTGTGCTTGTAAGCATTGGAGGTAACAAAGTCATCAAAGGAGGTAACAACATAGTTGATGGTCCAGTTAATGATTCTAATTGCATAGCAGCCATGGAGGCTGTGAGCACAAGGGGATTTGGGCATATAGAAGAGGCAAATGCAAGGTTTATGATTTGTTATTGAAGTGATGGTTATATAAATTTGCCTTCATCTTTCACAATTCCATGTCTGAGAAGATTTCTTACCTCAAATTTGAATTTCCCAGGGAAGGTATTACTGGAGAAGACTATTCACTCACTACAGTAATTCCTCGAGAAGACTATGCCAACAAGTATGGCCCCACTACTGGTGACAAAATCCGTCTTGGTGACACTGACTTGTTTGCAGAAATTGAAAAAGATTTTGCAGTCTATGGTGATGAGTGTGTTTTTGGAGGTGGGAAAGTCATAAGAGATGGAATGGGTCAGTCATGTGGCCATCCACCTGATGGCTCCTTGGATACTGTTATAACAAATGCTGTGATCATTGATTATACTGGAATTATCAAAGCAGATATTGGTATTAAAGATGGCCTTATTGTCTCAATTGGAAAATCAGGAAATCCAGACATTATGAATGGTGTATTTATTGATATGATCATTGGGGTAAGTTCCCTTCCAGATATCAGAGACAAAAAGTTGAATTCCTTCATCATTATCTTGATACAACTTATACACACATTATCCATATCTAGGCTAATACTGAAGTTATTGCTGGAGAGGGCTTGATTGTAACAGCTGGGGCCATAGATTGTCATGTGCATTTTATATGCCCTCAATTAGTATATGAAGCCATATCAAGTGGTAAGTTTTATAACTGGAAGCAATTTCTGCTGAAAATGCTCATTACTTGTATTTTTAAATATTTAATACATGCTCTAGCATGCTGGATTCATTATTGGTGTGTAGATGAAAATTTTGGGAGTTGTTTGAGATCATTTGACTGTGCTTATGCTATATTTGCATGTATTTAAGGCTCCAGTCTTTATAAAGTTACTTATTTTCCAAGCATCCTTCCTGATCCAAAGTCCAAACTAAACTCTAGACCCTATATTTGTATGTATTTAAGGCACCAGTCTTTATAAAGTTACTTATTTTCCAAGCATCCTTCCTGATTCAAAGTCCAAACTACTTATTGGATCATTTTATCTAGCCCTTTTCTGCTTTGTATATAGGTATCACAACATTAGTGGGAGGAGGAACAGGACCAGCTGAAGGAACACGTGCTACAACTTGTACACCAGCACCAATTCAGATGAAACTGATGCTGCAATCAACAGATGAGCTGCCTCTAAACTTTGGTTTTACTGGAAAAGTCTGTTTTTTTTTTTTTCTTTTCTTTTGTTTGCTTCTTCTGGATTTTTTTGTGTAGTTATTTTTCCTGTCTTTGCTCAATGTTACGTGGTGGATCTCTACAAAAACCTCATTATATGTTTAAAGTTGATTAAACCTTCCATTCATTGCTTCAGGGAAATTGTGCCGAGCCTGATGAACTACATGAAATAGTCAAGGCTGGAGCTATGGGACTGAAGCTGCATGAAGACTGGGGAACTACACCAGCAGCAATAGACAATTGTTTGACTGTCGCAGAACAATATGATATCCAGGCACAACTTCAATATATTCACTTATTTAGCTTTGTAATTTTGGTCTATTTCCATTGCTAACTTTTACTATGCAACAACAACAAAGCCGTTTATCTACATGGACCAAACAATGCCATAATGATCAATTGTAAATCATGTCTAAAGACAAGCCAGTTAAATCTAAATCCTTCTTAATGGTTTGACCTATATTTTTTCTTGATTTCTTTATACCTCTAACTATTGGACTACCCCCCATTTGACCTACTCTCTTTGCTGAGGCTTCTATTGGTCTTTTCCACACATATCCAAACCACCTAAGAGGCAAGATTCTACCATCTCTTCCATAATTGGTTCTATCCCAACTTTCTCCCTAATGCATTCATATCCTGTTTTGTCTTGACTCATCCTTTATAACATTCTCAGCTTTGCAACATTGATCTCATTTACTTGTTACTAACTTTTACTATAACAGGTTAATATACATACTGACACCTTAAATGAATCTGGATTTGTGGAACATACAATTGCTGCATTTAAAGGAAGAACTATTCATACTTACCACAGGTATATGTTAATTTTGAAATTTTTTATAAGCACAGGAATGTCATAAATGTTGTGTGCTAATTATTATAGTAACAGTTGTTGAGGAAAAATATCCATTTTAATGTTATTTTTAAAATTCATTGTATAGAAGTATCACCATAGAGAAAAGGAGCTAGTATATAATTTCTTGGTAGAATAGTGGTTTCCATCCTTTATGACCTATGAATACTTACTTCTGTACATGCCCTATGCTACTACGTATTGCTCTGTCTTTTTTTAATCATAAGCTGTTCTTTATGACCTCAGGGGGGTTTCAAGGTAGGCACGGTTTATTATATTGTATGCTCACATTTTGATGCCAATCAGACAACAAGGGGGCTTTTTTTGTTCTGTTTTCTGATCTATGTTATTTGATTCTTGACTATTTTCCTATTATTTTCATGGGCAGTGAAGGTGCAGGTGGAGGTCATGCTCCAGATATTATCAAAGTATGTGGTGTGAAGAATGTCCTACCTTCATCAACAAATCCTACACGTCCTTTTACATCTAATACCATAGACGAGCATCTTGACATGTTGGTAAGAAAGAAGACACAGTAGTAATAATGTAGCTTAAGCTATTTGGTTCTTAATTTAGACTTGATTATGTACAGATGGTCTGCCATCATCTTAATAAGAATATTCCAGAAGATGTAGCTTTTGCAGAATCAAGGATAAGAGCTGAAACAATTGCTGCTGAAGATATTTTGCATGATATGGGAGCAATTAGCATTATATCTTCTGATTCACAGGCTATGGGTCGAATTGGAGAGGTTTTTCCTTTACTCAAGTCATCCCATTTGTAACTTAATTATACTCATATCTGTTATGAAAAAAGAGAATTTGAATGCCCAATATAAGTCCCAAAAATGAAATGGCGTGTGCCTGTGGCATTTCTCTCAATTTGTTTTTAAAATATCTGTCATTGTCTCAAGTAGAAAAATGTCTATGAAACAGTACACTTCCCATAAATGTCTTTTCACTTTCACTTTTTTCTTTCTCATTTATATTATATCCATGAAAATTGAGATTATTCGTTTGATCCTCAGGATTATATTGTTGAATAATTTCTTGCTTAGGTGATAAGTAGGACTTGGCAAACTGCCAATAAGATGAAGTCACAAAGAGGACCACTGCAGCCCAGTGAATCAGACAATGACAACTTTCGGATCAAACGTTATGTTGCAAAGTACACTATCAATCCAGCTATAGCCAATGGTTTGTCACGATATATTGGTTCAGTTGAGGTATGATGTATCAATGTTTAGTTAAGCATGAATTTTCCTGGGAAAAACAGATACAGGAAATTATTGTGGTATTTCCTGTGAAAAAAACATGGTTGTAAATGCCATGAGTACTTAATTACCTATGATTAAAGATACAAAGAAAAAGAATTGTAGAAGTGTGCACCAGGTGGGAGGGACTTACTGGCTTAGCAAAAGTGAGTCCCCCATTTCAGAAATCACTTGATGTTTACTTCTGTCCATAATTGGATAAAGTTATTAATATACTTTATAAGTAGTAATAATTAATGAGTTTAATTACTGTACAACACTGTAAGTGTAAACAAAATTTACATTGACATTCAATACTGTGTTGCCACATCATTTAATGAATTTAATAATACATGAGGTATCATATTTATTAAATGATATGAACACATCATTGTATGTCAATGTCAAACTTTTTTACACTGACAGTATATAATTATTAAATTCATAATTAATTACCCAACACTAACTATCATCACCTATTCATGTGGAAGCATTTGAGTTAAAAGGTACCTATTGAACTTCTTAGCTTTTTTGAATTCAGATTGAAGCCCCTGCACAGTTGTGTATTGTTGTGCATCTAAGTACTAAGCTATCATTTTTCTCTTTTCATGATTTAACTGGAAATAACATATCAAACGGCAGCTATAAAGCTGATGTTGATCCTTCTAATTTTAGTATTATCTGGACCCCCTCATTCATACCCATTCTTGCAGGTGGGAAAGTTAGCTGATCTTGTATTATGGAACCCGGCATTTTTTGGAGCAAAACCAGAAATGGTGATCAAAGGTGGTGAGGTTGCATGGGCTAACATGGGTGACCCAAATGCAAGCATCCCAACACCTGAACCGGTAATGTTTTCATATGTATTGGCTAAACAACTGGTCTCCTTAGGGGTCTATTAATGGAAGTGCTTCAACTAAACTATGAAACATAATCTTGTAGGTAATCATGAGGCCTATGTTCGGAGCATTGGGCAAGGCTGGTTGTGCGAACTCCATTACTTTTGTGAGCCAGGCATGGAATTAACTATGGACCAATTTAGATAAACTTTTCTAGAAGAATTTATAGAAAAAAAAAACTAAGAAGATAAAATTAATCCAACTTCTTTCACAAATTTGAAATTAGTCTTTACAACTCTAAAGTCAAATAGAGAAGCTTCTAAAAGAGTTGAGTTGCAAAGACTAATTTCAACTTACGAAAGAAGTTGGATTCATTTTTACCTTCTTGGTTCATTTTATTTTCTTCTTCTATAAGTTATTCTCGACAAATTAATCCAAACTAGACCTATATTTTTTTTCTTTTTCCTTCTCTTGTTCATATCATAGACACACACATGCATGCATGTGCACACATGAACCACCTGCATATGCATGTTTGTTTCTCCGGAAAAAATTACATTCTCACATCATATAGTTGCTTTGTGACAAAGCAGGCAGCTTTGGATGAAGGGGTTAAAGATTCGTACGGACTTAACAAGAGGGTGGAAGCAGTGGAAAATGTGAGGAAGCTCACCAAACAAGACATGAAACTGAATGACGCCCTTCCAGAAATCACTGTGGACCCAGAAACATACACAGTCACTGCTGATGGAGAGGTTCTCACCTGCACTGCAGCCACTACTGTTCCTCTTTCTCGAAATTACTTCCTCTTTTAAGCTCTAACTCTCCCACTCACGTTTCTTATGAATTGTATCCAAGACACTTGATCTCATTGTAACCGGTAGTGGAATTCCCATTAGGCATTATGTCCAATAATGCACTATTTTCTTGGCAGAAACTGTAACTGTAAGGTGTAAGCTAACATACACATACTTATTACCAAAATTAATAATTTCTTTTCTGCCCCCATATAACAGCATCTAGAGATGTCAATGGAGCGGGTGGGGCAAGAACAAGTGGTATTTTATTAGTATCCATACTCATTGAAATTAAGGAGCGAGTGCCGAGTATTCATGGATATCCATTAATATTTGAGAATTTTAAAAGGAAGAATGTCATAAAATAAAATTGATACTATGACAGAATTTGCTCAGTTCTAAAAATAGAGGAACATTGGTGGATCTTAATCACGCATAATCCAAATTAATCAAACTTAGTTAAGTCCCTTAACAAAATTCCATAGGTTTGAGCCTTTAATTTGTATATTTCATCTTGAAACATGGACTTTTTACAATGTATAAACTATAAACAACCATTCCAATTTATGTTCTTCAAGTATCATATTTCTTTCTTTTTGTGAGTGCTTTGATGCCTATCTTTCTAAAACATCTCAGACCGAACATTAATTAGAAAACATTAAATTTAGATAGAAAGGTAATGATAATTAAAATAAGAGGGTTTTGTCTCAACAGTAGGTGCTTAAAATTTTTAACGCTTTTTGTCAACTAAAGGTGGTTGCTTGCAAAAGGCAAGTTTTTTGCTTTATAGTTAGCTTGTGTTGATTAGAACATTGTTCCCAAGATTTAGAGTAAATCGTCAATTTGGTCCCTGAAAGTGTTGCTTGCTGTCAAGTTAGTCCCTGAATTGGCAGAAACTAAAAATTAGTCTCTGAAATTATTTCATCTGTCAAAGCAGTCTCTTTGTTAACAAAAACAGATATTTCAGGGACTACTTTGATAATGGTTTGTTAGTTTCTGGGACTTATTTGAATTTATGTACTAAAATTTGAAGGATTAAAATGACAGTAAATATCAACTTATAGGGACTAAATTATACTTCTATTAATAGAGGGACTATTTTGACGGATGAAATACAGTTTCAGGGACTAATTTTTACTTTCTGCCAATTCAGGGACTAACTTGACAGCGAGCAACACTTTCAGGGATCAAATTGACGATTTACTCCAAGATTTAAGTTTGAAACACACTGTTTCACTTGGTGCTTATAAAAATAAATAAAAACCTAATTTGTTTGACTTTTGTCATGAGAAGCATTTTCAACCCCCTTGCCCACTATTAGAACCACAACTTGCTCTAACCCACTAGGGTCGGCCTAGTGGTGGGGGGTTTGGGTAGTTTAGCATTAGGTTTTAGGTTCAAACCTCATTGCATTCCATGTAAACAAAAAAAAAAGAACCACAACTTGCTCTTAGCCCTTGTTTTTGCACTTAACCCTTACTCTTTGTTTGTCATTTTTTACCCATTTCAACACTCTACCATAATAGATTGTATAGTCCTTTACAACAGTTTTATACAAATGAAGTGTGTCAAACTTCATGTTAACTTCAAGCTTCACATGGCCAAAAGATGCACCATCATTGAATTGAGGATACACAGGCCTTTTGAATTGAGGATACACAGGCCTTTCACCATTACGATTCTCATAATCAGTGCTGATAGGTGATCTTAACTCCTCAGAATGGTAACTGTTATTCCCATCATCATTGTCAACCTCAAGTACAGGTCCTTCCACTCAAACTCCCCCAACATTCAAATTTTGTGCATATGATTGCCTATGTCCCACACCTCCTGAAGTTCATGGAGGAGAATTGCCCTCATCATCCTCTTCACTGCTCTCTTCTCTTGTCTCAACTCTTCTCTTACTGCCACTTCTCTTCTTTGAACTTTCAGCAACATTCTTCCCTTTTTTGGCAGAACTACAACCCTTCACATTCTTCCCCTTATCTATATTTATTGCAACACAATCATCATTTTTCTTCTTACTCCTAATCTCAGCAACAATAGGAGAATCTTCTTCATCATCCTCACTTACTAGAGGAACCGGTCAAATCGTTATGTTGTGGTAGTAGACGGGAGAGAAAGAAGCAGATGTGTTGCAGGTTAATTTCTTCCATTCCATGAAGTGGGCCATATGTTCAGTTAGGGTCATTTAGTGAATTTCAAAAAAAAATGGGGCCAACCTGTGAATTCATAATTTTCAACATAACCAGTTAACTTAACGTGCAATAACAAGTAACTTTATATGGTTTACGTGTAAACCACCCATCCTGCTGCTTCATGCTAGCATCCACCCAGAAAATGGTCCCTTTTCTACAACTTCTTCAACTACAACCTCAATAGGGCTCTCATTATCCCCCTTCACCAACTTCTTCAACTACAACCTCAGCAGGACTCTCCTCATCCCTTTCACCATCTTCTTCAACTACAACCTCAATAGGGCTCTCTTTATCCTCTACACCAGGTTCTTCAACTACAACCTCAACATTACTCTCTACATCCATGTGACCAGGTTCTTCAGCTACAATTTCAACACTACTATCTATATCCCCTTCACCTGTTTGTTCAGATATAGGCTCTTTAGCAAATACCACACATTCATCTGGAATTACAGGGTGCTAAAAAAATATTTCAATTTCCCCATTATTATGTTTAGAAGCTAGGCACAAGTCTACTATATCTGCCTCACAATCTTTCCTTATCTCTTTTAAACCAATGTCCAAATCATGTTCACGATACAACAAGTAACAATGTTGAATATCGCGATACTTGTGTAACTTGCAAAGGTCAATGATAAGAAACCTATTCAATAAATCACACTCTAATTCATCCCACAAATCTACCTCACCACATACTCTAACACCTTTTGCTCATTTCTCAACAACTTCCCTCCATGGGTGCAATATTAGAGTTATGAAATCCATTCTGCATTTTGCAAACAAAAGAAATTTTAAAATTTTACCAACCAAAACCCTAAACAAAAAATGGGACAAAATGATCATTTTTAACATATAAACAATATTATAGAAACAAAACATAAACCTTATTATCCTTTTACGGTCAAAACAGATGGCAATATTTAGCAACCTAACCCACATTCAAACATATACAACTATATCACACATAATGGTAGCACATGAGAAAGAGAATTACAGACTAAATATAAAAAAATCATACACTCAACACATCTAAATGAAAACAAGATTAAACTATGCAAGAAAAAAAAAACCCAGAACTTCATAAATGTACCTTCAATGACGAAAATAGGGAAAATGTTCAACTCCAACAGCGTCACAGTGGCAGTGATTATAGGGCACAACCTGGGAGAATCCTTTTCTCACCTCCTTACTCACACTCTTGAATGCTCTTAATTTCTCTAGGGTAAGGACTTCTCGGTTTGAGACTTGTACAGAAAGGAAGGTGATGGGTCATGAACGTGGAGGGAATTTTATGGCTGGGAAAACTACTTCATTTTCGTCCCTGAAAGTGTCTATGTCAGACACAAATCCACATCAGCAAGCCATGCTGGCACTTAAGTGTACACGTTAACGTCTCTGTTACTGTTAAGTGACACATAGTGACAGAAGGACCAAAATGACTGACGGATAACACTTTCAGAGACTTTTTTTAGAGTTTCTTCCGTTCAGGGACTAAATTGACGGATGGGCACACTTTCAGGAACTAAAGTGGTGGTTTACTCGATAGAATTAAGTTATTGCTTTTTAATTAGTGGATGCTTTGTTCTCTTACTGTTCTCAATTGGTTCCGTGTACGGTGAAAAGGTTATAATTGGTTGCTTTTCCTATTCTAGCAGCATTGTACAAATTAATTTCTTACTACTAACCAAATCTCTTAACTTTTTATTTTTGAAATTACAATATGAATTACGACTCCTGGTTTCAATTTTCATAGCCTCGTTCGTGAATGGGGACAAAAGTTTTTCTGTAATGGGCCAAGGTGATCTAATTGGGTCGGTCCTATCTCTTCACTCTTGTTTTATCATCATTTCCAGATATTTGAAAAATTGTTTTTTATTGTAAAATATTATTTTATTTTCTATTTTTAAAATTTATAGATAAAATAATAAAAATAAATTTTATTATTTTACAATTTTATATATAAACTTTTAAAAATAAAAAAAATAGTGTAATATTTATATATTTAAAAAAAATTAAACAAAACATATTCGGTTACTGATTTTATTATTTAAATACCCACCGAATTGAATTTGAATCAAGAATAAAATATTTGAGCTTTAACTGAATGAATAGATTTTGTTATTTAAATGCCTACTGACTTGTATAATTATAGATAGATGCATTAGTCATCGAATAGGCCATCAATAGGCCTGGAAGGCTGGAAGGCCAGTCGACCAAGAAGGTTGGTCATTCCTGATTCAAATTCAAATTTTTCCAGTTAATTATTTCAATTGTTAAGAAATGTGGTCATCGAATAGGGCGGGAAGTCTAGAAGGCCAGCTAGCAACGAGGCTGAAAGGCTGGCTAGACACGATAGTTGGAAGGCTAGCCGGACAAGAAAGCTAGAAGGTTAACCAATAACCAACAAGGAGGCTGGCTAGCCGGCCAGGAGGCTGGAAGGCCACTAGACCAGCCTTCAATAAGTTTCTTTTTCAAATTATTTATCCATTTATGATGTAGAATAATTTTTATTTACCAATTTTATCCTTAGATTTAATTACTTTATTTACTCCTTGAAAATATAGAATAAGTGAATTATTAGTAGATAATTAAAATGAAAGAAGAATTAATGAATAAAATACTAAGGGTATTATGATAGGAAATCAAACAATGCTTTTTATAGAATTAAAAATATTAATTTCATTCCTTAATCTTTATGCCAAACCTTAATTGGCTATTACTTTAATCCAGTATAGAATAAAATAAACAACAAGGAGTAATGTAATACCATGTTTGGCTGGTACATAAAAGAATGACATCACATAACAATTATACCATTGTATAGTTTATTCCAGAGATTCTCGTGTTTGATAAAATAAATAAAAGTATGAATAGCAGTGTTTTGCACACAAAAAGATGATAACATTATGTGCTTTCCTCCATTAAGATTCATGGGTTTGTTAAATAAAGAAAAGCAAAAAAGATGCTAACTTCTATCTAATTGGAAATACAACTGCACCTGGTCTGTATACCCATGTTTCTTGAAATAGGAATTTGGCAGATCAAAAATTGAGACCAAACGGCACGTAACTC
Organism: Sesbania bispinosa; assembly: GCA_026901365.1. Lineage (NCBI taxonomy): Eukaryota > Viridiplantae > Streptophyta > Magnoliopsida > Fabales > Fabaceae > Sesbania > Sesbania bispinosa. The sequence continues at coordinate 386,749 of QLOH01000201.1, read as the reverse complement.
ATTGTTCACAAAACTTCTCTTTAGAAAAAAATGCTCTATTTTTAACGTTTTAGCTGTCAAAAAATGCCGTATGGCTGAAGTGTGCATAACCTATGAATGCATGGAATTTAACAATTTCAAAGCCAGCGCTTCTTGCTCCTCTAAAGTAATGGAGCCAGCACTAATTCCTGCATTCCGTGTGACTTCATTTCTTTCACCCTCATCACTGTCACTATCAAAGTATACTTTATTCTTTTTATGCCGTCTATTTACAGTTTCGTCACCTTCTGACCCAGAAGTATCAACTTGGTCATCCTCTTCTCCAACATTCCCTGCCTTCCACTTCATCTTCTGCTTGATTCTTTTTTCTCTTCGACGCTGGCGCTCTAAAAGCTTGTCTTCCTTGTCTGCCTTCTTCAAATCCTCTCGCATCCTTTTGTAGTATTCAGCTTTTTGTTCTGCAGAAAGATGAGATACTGAGATGGCAAAATAAACAATATACTCCATGCTTAAAAGCATATATGCTAGAGTAAGACCGAGTCACACTGTATAGTGTTATAGTGAATGGATAAGGTCTAGCCACGATAAGGTTCTTGTGTTCAACAATCATAGCATATAAAATGTCATAAACATCAAAAGGATGGGGATGTCAAACTACCATACACAGACATTATACTATATCTCAGACTCTCAGCAGGAAGCTAATGGGTAATGGCTCTATAACTGTAGTAGTGCACAAAGGCTATTGTCCCTTTGATTCTGTGTTTGGTCTCTATTGTATTAATGTTGAAATGTAGGGTAGCGAGAAGGTAATTCATATATCTAAATAAAAAATAAATATAACGATTATCAAATAATGAAAAAAATGACACCAAGATGCTAGTTTACTACCATAATTAAGAAGAGAAACGGTTATCTTTCTATCTTGACCATCTACGCCCATTTATCACATCATATTTCCTTGTCTAATTTAAATTCCCAAACAAAAGATCGTAACATAAAAGTTACCATACTACAGTTTCCAATCAATTTGAAAAATAAAAACAATAGGAAAGAGCGAGACTTCAACATACATGTCCACCAAGATTCATTTCAAGTTAATGCAATTGAGAGCTTTATACATATACAGACAATGATTTCATCATAAAATTGTTATTATTATTCTAGCTTCAGTTGCACATACCTGGGTCAAGTAGCAACGTTTCCTTGCCACTTTGTGTGTCAGCAATCCTGGCTAGCGGAGGAAGTGTGTTGCCTTCATCATCAAATACAACCCGAGTCCCCAATGGTCTATGTACATTAATCTTGAGCTTCTTCTTCTTCAATAACCGAGTTGCTGGCCTGCAGAGGAAAGAATTAAATCAATAAGAACAAGCCTAATTTTGAATATGATAAATCCAGTTTTATACCCCATCCTAATTTTGAAATTTTCACAAGCCAACATAATTCATAAGATTTGAAACCAAAAGACTTGTCAGCCTCCTTTTTATTACAAAATATAAAGCAATTAAAGCAGCATTGTCAGAAAAGTAGTCTAAAACTCTAAAGTCTAAACTTCTTTTCCTATATTACTGAAAATACATAAATGGGAACATACATTATTTCTCCAATATCAGATGACTTCATTTCGCCTTCATTTGAGGTATCAGCTTCCTGAAGAAGATCGTTTTCAGTTTCCTCATCTTTGAAAACAACAGAGTCTAGCTTCTTTCTCGAAACCTCCAAGACATTTTCCTTGTTTGAAACCTCTGGTTCAACTAAAACTAATTCTGTTGACACAGCTTTAGATTTAATTTTCTGGTTGAGAAAACGGATTTTGGGAGTCATTGGCAAACCTAATGATGCTGAATACTCATCAATAGGTAGTTTCATAACATCAAAGATCTCTTTATCCTTTTGGATATGAATGGATCTCAAATATGTGACAAACGCCCTTTGAGCCCGATGCTGCAGGTCTGGGAACTTGACAAGTAAAGATGCCAACAGACCAGAAACTGGTTGCAGTAGTTCTTTCCTTGGCTGAATAATCAACAATTATGAAAGAATGACAAGCAAATATGTGAGACGAAACATAACACTGAGAGTGAACCATATTATAAGAAAATGACATCTTTAAAACTGGCACCTCAATGTTCAAATGCATAATGGAATACATGCATACTATTGACTTACGGAGCAAATATACCTTATTAAAATGCACTGGAACCTTTGCTGTTTTTAACCTTTCAAGCATTTGAATTTCTGAGGGCAGCAGAAATAAAACTGACTTTCCACCAGATTTATAACGAGCAGTACGGCCAACTCTATGTATATAAGATGCTACATTTTCAGGACAATCCACCTGCAGATGTAAGTGAAATATGAGACTCTGATCATAAGGACAAACTTTTTTCCTTCCAATACCCCACACCTCAAAGCCCCAAGAATTGCATCAAGACAAGAAACAAAGGAGAAAGAGACTTGCCTGAACAACCCAGTCAACTGCCTTATTAAAATCAAGTCCTCTTGCAGCCACATCAGTTGAGAAGAGAACTGAGAGTTTCTCACAAAACTCAGAATATATTGCCATTCTTCTTTCCTGTTTCATCCTCCCATGAAGGCACTTCAATGGTATGCCAGGGTGCAGTTTCTTAAATGCTTCAAAGACAAATTTTACCTATTAAGCAGGGATGTGAATGTTATAAAACATAGTCAAGCTCAAGGGTGGAAATTTGCACCAAAAACACAAGATAAAATCAACACAAATCCTTTTAAATGGAAAGAACTTTCTCCCCTTGACACATCAGGATTATCGACAATTCACGCTAGTAATCCTTTAAAAGCCTGCTAATTGCAATAACTATAATCAGCACAACTGAAAACCATAACAGAAGTTCTATGCATGCAGACTAAATCCTTAAGTTACAAATACAACAGAGCAAATATTTACTAGGGCATTGAATATGAAACTAATGAGACAACATTCAAGATTCAATCATCAAATAAAATTCCATTTCCTTTAACAGCACAAAAATTCTTGAAAATTATGGTTAGACCTGCATCGGCTAATCATCATCGTGAGTAACATTTCAGGTGGCATGTCAGTAAAAATGCAATACAATCCTACAACATATTACTCCCTTCAAGTAAAATAATTTATTGATAAAGGACAGAGTAGTAGAGTTACCTGTTTACAGCTTGAAAGAAAGACAATTGTTTTTGACTGTAGATGTGTCTTTATGAAACTCCACAGCATATCTAGCTTTTGATCCAGGGGAACAATCATCACAATTTGCTTCAAGAGAGTAGGAGTGGCAGTCACAGACTCTTCATGCACACTCAGATACTCAGGGTCCTTCAAACTTAGTCTTGCAAGATCTTGAATCGACTTTGTTTGAGTTGCTGAGAAGAGCATGGTTTGTCTGCGCTTTGGTAGTTGTGAGATGATTGCATTTAGTTCCTTCTTGAATCCACTATCAAGAATACGATCAGCCTCATCTAATACCAAAACCTGTATCCAAGGAAGTCTACTCAGTCATCAGCTAAATTCACAAAATAACTAATAACTAACGAGTTATCAAGTCTGTCTAAAAACAAAAAGAAATTTAAAAAAAAAAAAATCCAACTTGCTTTGGCAAATGAATTAGAGTCAGTTTGAATAAACTTCTCAATAAAAAACTTATAGGAGAAGAAAATAAAATAAATCAAGAGGGTTAAATGAATTTAACTTCTTTCATAAGTTGAAATTAGTTTATACACCTAAACTTTTTTAGAAGCTCTCTCATTTAACATCTCCATTAACAACTCTAAAATTATAAGGACTTGCATAAAAGTTCAGATTCAAGTACTTATCTATCTTGAAAAACTCCTAAAAAATAAGAGCTTAATCCAAACTGGGCCTTAATATATTATACTTTAAAAGAGCTAAAGTGCTAAACCATATAAAAATTCAACAGCATAGAGACTCTGCTTCAACCACTGTTAGTCTGTTACTAAATCACCTAGGTAGCTACTAAAAGGAAGCAAAATTTATTTAAGGTTATTAAGACAGTGAGCTTGGCATACCAAAGTATAATAAAATGACTTAATTGTAATTCTCATTTCAGAACCAGATTGAGGATAATCTATTCCACATAGAGACCAAAAAAGAAATGATGATACTGACCTGCATCTGTGAACAATCAAAATTGGGAGTTTCATCCATGTGTTGTAGAAGGCGACCGGGTGTGCAAATCAATATGTTGAGTTCATTGACACGTTCTTTCTCCATGTCAACATCCTTGCGACCACCAATGAGGAGGCCAGCACTAAAACCATGGTACTTCCCAACACACTTCAACACATCAAATATCTGACCAGCTAATTCTCTGGTAGGTGATATGATGATGCTGCCAACCCCATCTTCAGGTCCCCATCTCTCTCTATATAACTTCTCCAACACCTACCATTCATAAACGAACCGCCAAAACCAAACAAAATTTAAAAAAAAAAACAAAAATAATCAAGTATAAATAGGTTAATTTCACCATACAAAGCAAGATGCTACGTATTATCATTCAAAAGCAAGCAAGGGAACCCTAACCCTAAATCAAGTGAAGTACTCACAGGGATAGTGAAAGCGAGGGTTTTGCCGGAGCCAGTTTTGGCGGCGCCGAGAATGTCACGGCCACAAAGCGCGTGAGGAAGAGAAGCTCTCTGTATGTCGGTCATAGAAACGAACTTGGCTTCTCGCAAGCCATCTTTGGTTCTCTTGGAGAGGGGTAAGTGGACGAAGCTCTTGACACCAGCGTAGCGCGAGAAGGTGCCATCGTCGAGACGCCCAATGGGGGAGTTTTTGGGGAGAGGAGGAAGAGATATTGGGTTCGAACCAGAGTCTGGTTTCTGGCTTTGGATCCATGCATCCAAGAGCTTTATCTCCTCTTCTTCTGAGGCTCGGTGTTGCTTCTTAAAGTCCTTCGATTTCGGTCTTCTCATTACGCTCACAAATGTTGGAACTGAACTTGGCGTTGGCGAGAGAGTGTTGCAGTGCTGAAGAGGAAGCTCAAGACGATAGACGTCGTCGTATAGGTTGGGAGTGTGCGGCGGAGTTGCAGTGCAGAGTCTCGATAAGGCCTGCATGGAGATGGATAAAAAAAAAAAAATACGAGTAGTCCGACTTTTTTAGAGTCATGGTTCATAACGAATTGTTGTTTTTCAATCACTACAGTACAACTAGTGTGATGCAGTGTCACTAAACGTGACACGCCACAAAAAAAATTAACAGAATATTGGAGATGAAGTCTTTCAAACTATAAATTTGATAAAATCATATTATTTTTGTGTTAAAGTGGATACTACAATAACAAACAGTGTAACATTAACATACACGTCGTAAAAAAATTAATGAAAAACATACAATTCGGTTATAGCGACACAAAAGCAAGAAGTCATTAATTATATTGGGTTTTTATTTCTTACCGACCTTGTCTGCACACTATTAGAAGCACTTTGAATTTGCTCTTTAGCTTGATCCATTGCCTAATAATTATATCACATGGTCAGCTTCTCATCTGAATCAACCATCCGAAGCACCTTCATTAGTGGAATTGCACCTTTCAAACAAGTTATAACATCTTTCCAAAACACCTTGTCTAATACTATATCCTCAATAGATCTTTCATCCCTTGTCCTTGCAAATCGGTTGTTCTTCCATTCATCACAGGTGAACAACCTTATCAAAGTTCCTTTGTTGTCATTAACACACCCCAAAGTTAAGTAGGATGTGGCAAAGCGAGTGATGTCGGGCTTCACCAAATCTTTCCCCTTTGTATAATGTTGCAATAGAGCAATAAGAGAAGTCATTGAATAGATATATGTTGTAATTTTTCAACCTTTTGGAACTGTCTCTTCATGCACAGGTATTTCTTTTCAAAGTCCTCCAACATCAAGTCAATGCAATATGTCGCACAAGGAGTCCAATAAAGACTTTTTCATTTCTCCATCAACATTTCACTAGCAGCTTTGTAATTGGCTGCATTGTTTGTCACAATTTGCACCATGTTTCCTTCACCCACCTATTCAACTATGTCATCCATCATCTGAAAGACTTTGTCAGTTGTCTTTGATATTTTTGAAGCATCAATAGACTTCAAAAAGACTGCTCCCATAGGACTATTCACCAAAAAGTTCAGTATTGTTCTCCTCCTTTTATCTGTCCATCCATCATTCATTATAGTGCACCCCGATTTCTTCCATTCTGCCTTATGTTCTTCCAACATCTGTTTTGTTGCATTAACCTCCTCCTTCAAGTATTTCACTCTAATTTCATGGTAGGATAAAAGTTTAAATCCTTGTCCATGCCTTGAAATTGCCTCACACATCTCAACAAATTCTTCACTCCTTGCTACATTAAATGGCACACTATTGTTGTAGAAAAATCTTGCAATTGATCGACATCAATCATCTCTCAAATTCTTTTTAAACATATTATTGATGGTTGCTTGAGAGCTAACTACCTTTTTTTTGAAAATATTTCTTGAGCTCTGAACTTCTTGGCTTTTTCTTTTTTTCTCCAACTTCTTCACACTCCTCAATTGTGATGCCTCTTGATTTTTTTCATCAAATTCTTTTGCAATCCATGAACAATATCCCACATTAGTTTCTTCACATCATCAAGAACTCCAATGCAAGCTCCAACATCCTTGTTAGTTTGAGCCAAATGATGCTTCAACCTATACACACCTCCTGTTATTGTCTTCTCACAGAATTTGCACTTTATTTTTCTTGTATCTCCATAAACAGAAACACCATATTTCTAGACCATATCACTTCTACTACCAGTTGCATTCCTGCGAACAGTTGGTGTAGATGAAGATCCAACTGCAGCACTGGAGTTGCCCCTAGTGTAACGTCCTAATTCCTAAATCCAAGAACAATGCCTATTGGGAGCACATTCCGGAAATTTAGGAAATTATTTCGTGCATTATGAATATTGGTCAATCACATAGAATCGCTTAGGTAGTCCAACCATTACTTAAGCATAATGTAATTACATGCATATAGTTAATAAATATGTCCTCATAGTTCAAGTACAAGATATTCAATCTCTATAGGCATGATGGGATACTCTTGTACATGTGTCCTGGAATATAAAAAACATCACCCTGGGTAACACATGTACCTGAATATCCCATGAAAAGAATATATCACCAATGCCTATACAAAAGAAATCTAAATACATCAATAACTTAGGCCAACGTGGCCCCATATAGGTCTTGTAACTTCAGTCAAGCTCCGGGCTGAGAACCCTGTACATCTAAAGAATCCACAAAGCGTGTGGTGAGACTAAGTCCCAGTGAGAGTGGTCATGCATACAGTGTGAGTAAACAAGCAAATGAGGAATGCACGAAGAAATACATATTCATATATACATATACATATCATTATTCCTCAACCAACATCATCAGTAATATAACAAAATCATTATAAGCCTTAGTGATTTACCCATCACCATGGGGTCTTTTCTCTTATAACCTCTGGCCAGAACTGAGCTCAGTTTGTACAAGAAACGTCTTCCATGTATCTTTTTCCTCATGTCTTAATTAACAATCAAGGGTTTCTTTTACCCTTACATATTTCCTCAAGGCTTAAGAGCCCACATTTCCTTTTATACCAAGGTATGCAAAATAATCATAATGTAAGAGTCATTCAACCTTCATACACATATCCTTAATTATATACTATGTAATACCCAGAATATCACATTTAATCATGCAAGTTCCCAAAGTCCTAGTACCAAAGATTAGGGTTTTCCCCTTTCAATCAATTCACAAGCACAACCACACATTTATATTTTTCAAACATGAAAAGAAAGCATGTACACATCAAGAATTAAGAAGGAAAAGGGAGGATAGGGTTCATACAAGAGATACACACATGATGTAGTGAGTGGGTGAACCACACTCACCTCAAAGAGTACCCAAGGGAAGGATTGAAGGGGGTGAAGGGGGTAGGAGACTTGGTGATAATGAATCCTCTTCTTTTTCTTCAAGTAAAGCCCCAAACTTCTCTTCCTCTCTCTAGAATTGGGAAAAACACATTAAATGTCCCTCATAAATGCCCTAGGTGCGTTTTAAAAAAAAACTAATTCGTGTACTCTCGCTCAATTTCTCGCTTGAGCGAGAAAAATAAGGAAATGTTGTTTAATGGTTCTCGCTTGAGCGAGAATGCTCCAGAGAGAACCCCCCTCTCTGGATGATTTTCAATTGAGCGAGGCCCTCCTCGCTTGAACGAAAATCTTCCAGAACGTGCCCTCTCTTTGAATGATTCTCGCTTGAGTGAGGCCCTTCTCGCTCAAGCGAAAACCTTCCAGAGAGCACCCTTGACTTCCCCTGTTTCTCGCTTGAGAGAGACCCTTCTCGCTCAAGCGAGAATAGCAGAAACCAAAATCTTCATTTTTACTGGTTTTCTCGCTCAAGCGAGCCCATTCTCGCTTGAGCGAGTGCTCAAAAATGAAAATTCTAAGTTTTCATCCCAAGCCTTCTCTACTATTCTTTACCTTCCTTTTTCTAGTTCATTTTAATCAAAACAATGTTCTATACTCACTTCTTATAGAAATTGATTTATGAAAATCGGGATGTTACATCTAGCAGGAACAGAACCAGAACCAGAACCTTTGTTTGTTCTTGTAGCAACACCAACACCACCAACCGAATCAGATGCCATTGGAAAGCAAACAAAAATAGAGGAAAATATGAGCAGAGAGAGTCGCATAGACGCAGTACAGCAGAGACACACAAATGAGCAGAGGCAACCACAAACAAGGAACGAAGAGAGACGGGGAGGGAGATCGAAACAAAGGGAGAGTGTGAGAGAGAGAGGGTTGAACTGGAAGTGGAAGCTTAGTTGTGATGTTCAACTTCGATAGCAGAAACGACTGCACATTAGGTCATTTTGCATTTGCAAAAATGGGTAAATCGCGGGTCGGAAATGGGTAAAAATCATTTTCTGGGTTTTTGGGTGAAAAAAATGGCAGTTTTTTGAGAGCAGTGGGATTTCACAATCTTAAGCGTCCAATCCCAACAATTCATGTCTAGAATGATCTTTTGTGGGATCGAGATTGTTGTAGCTAGAAAAGATCGTAGGATCGACAATTTTATGATATAAATCGCGATCTTAACTACCTTGAGAAAAGCACCTTGCATGGAGTAATGGTGCTAACCATTTTAGCGCCTCTAGTGTGATGTGTCTGTGAATAGTGCGTGCAAGTGAATAGGTGTAGTGAGTAGTGAATGCGTGAATAGGTGAGTATTTTAAATAGTACGTGTGTTGGACAAAAAAAAAGTTTCAATTATATAAATTAATTGAATTATGAGTATAATATATTTTATTTATTAGGATTATGAATATTATTATTAAGGTAACGTTATTATTAAGTTGATTAGGATGATGACTATATTATATTTTACATAATATAGTTATTTTGAAAACCCTTAATTTACGATTTACAATATTGTTATTGTTATTGAATTCTTATTTAGTTTTTCAAATTTAACTGCTAGTACATATCAATATTTAATTGGTTTTCTTTAATATTAACACTTGAATTCAAATTTACAACAATAATATCTAATTTTTTAGTATCATGTTAGAATTTATTTATTTATATGTTGTAATAGAAATTGCTATAAAAAATTAAAAAAATTGGTGGGAATAAAATACTGATGGTGTAATTATGGCATAGTTCCCAAAGTAAAACCTTTATAATTGTAAACAAAAGTAGTATTTTTCTTTTGAAGGTAGTGCCTACAAAAGTGATGAAAATTAATAGCAATAATTAGTCAGGGCATCACTAACCATTTTTGAGATATAAAGACGAGATTTATTAACACAGTCACTCAAAAGCTCTTACCTTAATATATTTTTAATCCTTGAAAATATAATATTTTTAAAATTAATTCTTATTTAAATTTAATAAAAATGGTATATTTTTAGTGTCTTAAAATATGTGTTTTTATTTCCTTCTGAAAACTAAAAATATACTATTTTTTGTTACATTTAAGAATTAAAAATGAATAATATTCAAATATAAATTAGTTTTATAAAAGCCTAATATTTTCAGGAATAAAAAACATTTAGATAAAACAATCTATTTACTACTTACCTGTCCTTCGTATGCATAATAGGATTTCGCTATTAATAATTAGAACTCCATCCTCTAAAGATTAGGGTGTCCGCTCTAAATATTTATTAGAATATTTGCGAGTAAAATTTTATTAAATACTCCCAATTCAATGAAATTCTAGTCTTGTAACTAATGACTCTGTTTTACCGTTGTATAATAGTTTACGATGCTTCTTATAAAAGTCATCAACACAACTCAAGTATATACTGATACTAGTATCAATTGGTCGCTGAAGTACTCTGGACTTATCTTTTTGTTTTTTTGGTCATACTCGGGACTTATCTTATATTGACGCGGGAATGTAGATAAATGTTTACGGCTCAGTTTGCACGCGCAAGAGAAGGTCGAGAACAAAAGGACAATGCAGAAAGAATGTATCCTGGGCCTTATGGCTTTTTTTAGGGCAACTGAAGTTTTAGTTACTTAATTATTTTTAACAGTTTTAAACGCTGTCTGTTGACCAAAAAAAAAAAAAACGCTGTCTGATGTAAGAGAACCCATTTCAATTCAGAAACTAGAGGGATGCAATGTAAGAAAATCTGTGGGGTATAGCAGACTACACACTCAGATAGACAGTGTCGGATAAGAGTCAGTTTGGATGGAATTTCTGCAGAAGTACTTCTAGGTGAAAAAAAATAGCATAATTCAAATAGGTCAAATACATTTAACTTTTCCATAAATTAAAATTAGTTACTTTTGGAGAAGTTAAATGGAGAAGTTAAATGCATTTAACCGCTTTAATTTATGCTATTTTTTTCACCTAGAAGTTCCACCCAAAGAGGCTTCAGTAGAAAAAAAAAACAAATTCCTGAAACATCTACACACGCAGGTAAAATTATTGTAAAATTAGAGGAATGCCGCAAACACTTGCGTAAAAAAGATTGAAAATTCTGATGATTTTCTTACATCCTGCAAAGTGCAAAGATGGGGAGAGTATGGGTCGGGGTTGGGGTTCAGGACTCGAGGAAAATAACTAATGCCAACAGGATCCTCCATACAGTAAATAATATCATTTGGACGTGGATGGGCATCTTCTAGCAAGCAATCTCTCAGCTGTACCAGCGTTATTCCACAACGAGCATTATCAAAACGCTTCGACTATTGGCTAAAGCAATATTAGCAATTGGATCCAACTTTTTAATTGACTAAGAACAGAATCCGTTAGATCAAGATTGGAAAATAGAAATCGATAAACCAAAATAAAGTCCATAACAGAAAATAAGTTCTAGACTAAAATAAATTTTTAGTCCCTATAAAATGAGTTTTAATTTTCGTCCCTAGAAAATTTTTGTTTTTTATTTTATCCTTATAAAATTTTTAAGCTATTTTTTTAGGCCTGATATTTATTCTACTGTCAATTATAGATGTGTCGAATGTCTATAATAGTGACCAATACTTGAGAAGTATCCCGACACATCATATAAAAGTGTTAACCTCCTTAAACTCATTCTGAAAGTTAAATTTCATGCCCGACTTGAAATTGAATTCTCTGTACATTTCTTCCTTCCTATATATCTAAACCAATCTTTGAATGAGTTTAAAGATACTAACAATGTTGTATAATCTGTCAGGGTGCTGCACATACAATTACTGATTGTGGTGGGCATTCGACATGTTCACAATTAATCGAAGAATCAAAGGCAAGGACTAAAAAAATAACTTAAATATTTTATAAGGATGAAATAAAAAAGAAAAATTTTCCATGAATGAAATCAAAACTCAGGTATTTTATAGGGACTAAAAAGTTATTTTACCCTAAGTTCTATTATGGCATAAAATGTCTAAAAGCCCAATGGAGCGAACAGAAAATAGTGCTTTTTTAATTTTTACAAAAGTAAATATAATGTACCTGATATTCACTCCTTCAAAATGGATAAAATACTGGAACAATAAGAAATCACAGATGAACACGAGACATTATCCATTTAATTTTCAATAGGTTACGCCAATCATGTACAAAACTCTACCACCGCTCCTTACTATATTCTGTTCAAATTATTCCACTCAATTTGACCACAATTATGATTCAGGAAAAACGAGATCCAGTTTAACTCTCCTGATTCAACAGAAAATTGTGGGCACCAACCAAAAAAATAATGTCCACAATATTAGACAATTTAAGCAGTTTTCCACTTGATTTACCATCAAACCACATAAAGATGAAATTGTTACTATCTTGCTGAATTCTTTATTTTAATGTTAATTATTTGATAGTCACGCACATTTGACTTAACTGAACCCTAAAGACCATGTTACGGTTGTTAGAACCAGAAGAAATACAAAATTAGAAATATACTTAAACCCAGACTGAGGTCAATGGCAATGCTTCACAAGTAACCACCATCATCCTGGTGAATTCCTTTTAATGAATACACTATTTCCAAGAGTGACTTTTGAATCATTCTATTGACTGACAATTAAATAACCCATTTAAGCAAGCAATAAAATTGCAATGTTATAATCCATCAAATATCCCTTCAATAATCAATTATTATTCTAAAAATTATGAATAAACTACAACAAATTACTAGAGCATGCACAACAAGGAAAAAAAAAATTATCATGATCTCAAAATCACATGTAGTTGCCAAAACTTCAGAAATATATCATAACAAACCAAGGTTTGCATGGTACCTCTAGAGAGCCTGATGGAACAAAGTTCCATATATTCCAGGGTATACAGGTAACATCCTCAACCTGCTAGCTTTGATACTGCAGTGACATTCGCAGACAAATGTCATAAAAGAATTCTTGGACTATTGCAAACTACAATCCTTAACATGACAAACATATATGATAATAAGATATTTTGCTTGAACTTGTGCTTAAGCAATAGTTGATACTCTTCAATACAGCAACACACTTGAGAGATTAACATTCTGAAATTGCACATTTCTTTTCATGGGGAAGGAGATAACAAAAAGAGTGTGAAAATGTTTTCAAACACAAAAAACCCAGACTCCAGAAAATTATGGAAAACACCAGGTATGAAGAAAAAATCCCATTCCCAAGTCAATTGATGCTTTAGTTCTCATAATTTAAAGCTCCATCAAAACCGGAAGCCAACCCTCTTGAATGGTACTAAAAATTTATCATAAAATCCATGAAATTCTTCCAAATTCATTTATTTCAGTTAGATTAGATTTAAATTTGAGAAATTTAGACACCCACTAATGGCAGCAAGCATAAAACAATTACTTTGCATCCAATAAAAACAAACAGATGTTTCCTTAAGGCGATAGTCATTCGTATTTTACATAGCAGATTCAGGCAGTTGAAATCCCAAAGAGTGATTGGTAGTTAAAAATAATTGTCAATGTCTACAATATAGAATAATCCATGGCCATGGCAGTCAACAAAATTTAATTGATGACAAGTATAATAGACGAAAGCATTTCTGCAAGTAGCAGTATACACACAAAAACACACATCAAACATCAGACCATGTTAATAGAGTATCATGGGCTTATTGACACCATCTTTCTGACAGAGACAATTTTCATTCTGTAATATCCAACATATCAAAGGAATGCATTACCTTTGATGTAAAAAGTTACTGTCATTTTCTTCATAGAAATGAACAGAATGCATTCTTCCACTTCACACGAACTGTCTCTTGCAACCACAATATGAACATTAAGAAAAAGGCAAAGATCCAATAGCTGCTAAAAAAATTCATACTACTTTAATACTCAAAACCAGATTTAAATTGTTTACAGTATGCTAATGAAAATGTTACATACACAAGTTTCAGCAGACACTGACTATTCCTATTTTCAGACGGCAATTACACCATACTTTGCGCTGCAAGCTGTGTCCCATGTGCATTTCTATATGATGATCAAGCATGAAGGTTAACCTGAAAATAAATCTGGTCCCCAGGAGGTAAAGAATACTTATCTCAACCCAAACCAACAATATGTGCCTGATAAAAAACAGCACAAGTGATCATCTAACAAACAATGTCTCCAACTTCCTTTCCCTGCATACTCTCACCTCAAGCATGCAAACATTCACAGAGCGTGTTAGAATGATTATTGAGACCAAAACTTTAGAATTCACCATTTTTAACCAAAAATACCACCAGCCCCTGGTTCGCCCTGCAGCAACTCCTTCCGGACTTGCTCCTCTAATGGATGTGGACTCTTCAATATTCTCCGCGTCCGCCTAATTACATAAGTATAAAGCATATATGTGAATCAAATGAGCAAGTAAAGAAGACATTTATGCAGCAATAACTTATTAGGTACCTGTCTTGTGCATGTTGAGCAGGGAACGTGGGCATGAATTCTTTAGACTTGGGAAGGGGAACTTCACGAAACCACTCATGATTGAGAGCATCTTCAGCTGTGATCCTCTGTGCATAATAATAATAATAACACCTCATATTATCAATAAACACCGAAACAAATATGTATTTACTAAATTAAATAAAGCATGATGTATCAATTACCTTTTCAGGGTCATAAGTAAGAAGCTTGTTTAGCAAATCAAATCCAGAATCAGAAAGAACTGGAGATCCAGTGAATGATGTTGCAGGAAACTTTTTACGCAGGAGATTATACCTGAAAGGAACATTCTGCTGGTTAATACAGACTAGAAAAGTCATGTAAAAGTAAGTCACCAAGGAGGCCAGATAGCCAGACCAGAACCACCCAGAGTTGAAAGCCTGGGAAAACAGTGGCAAAAAATAAGAACAGTTGAACCAAACAGTAAATGTCTTGAATAAAGGAAAACACAAATACTTACTGATGCTTTACAAAATTGACCTTGACTCGAGGTAATTCTGAGAACCCAGGCCAAATTGTTTCATTTGGTGTGCCAAGAATTCTGAAAATCTGAAGTAGATTAATAAATTAATAAATGTTAATAGACCTAAGCCAATTTGAGAGGCACCAAAAGTTGAAAGGCCAGAAGAATGAGAGCAAGAACTTATCCACCGAGTCCAGGCAATAAAAGTATACCTTGTCAAGTTGATCAAATTCAGTCTTCCCATTAAATAGTGGTTCCTTGGACAATAGCTCAGCCATTATACAACCCAGCGACCACATGTCAATAGCGGTTGAATACTGTTTTGTCCCTAGAAGAAGTTCAGGAGCCCTGAGAGACAGATAGATAACCATTAATTAAATGATCTCTTCCATTGCAAGAGAATGCTGTCAGAGACACGATAAAAACAAGCTAAAGTCAAATGGCACTAATAATCCCAGCACTATAATGAGAGGACAGACTATCTGAGGAACTTTTATAAAAAAGATTCAAAGGTTTATAAATATTGACTTAAATGTCAGAGGACAAGGTAATTGACAGCAAGATTGCAATACTGCTACAAAAATATTCTTGCACAGTAATAGAAAACTAGGATTAAGTTCTATAGCAATGCATGGTCGCATGAAAGCATAAGTTTTCAAATTCACACCAGCAAATATAACAAAGAACATAACACAAATTCATCGATGATGTGAATAAACAGAAACAAATGGCTTATTTAACCAAATATCACACTCACCTGTACCATAGAGTAACCACCAATTGTGTATATGGTTTCAATGGACTCCCATACTGACGAGCCAATCCAAAATCACAAATTTTTAACTCACCCCTATTATTCAGAAGAAGGTTTGAAGTCTTCAAATCCCTGTGAAGCACCCAGTTGTCATGAAGATACTTCACACCTTCTAAAAGCTGAAGCATTAAGCATTTTACTTCACTTTGGCTAAATGGCTGCTTCATTGACTCCATTAGTCCTTTAAGATCGTGTTCCATGTATTCCATAACCATGAAAATACTATCAAGGTTACTCCCTACCACTACTTCCTTAACATCAACTACGGATGGGTGGTGAAATGAAAGAAGTATGTTTATTTCCCTAAGAGAAGTCAGTGGAAAGCCTTCTTTCTCCTTCTCCATCTTTACCTTTTTCAATGCCACAATTTCTCCAGTCTTCTTATCTCTGGCCCTATATACAACACCGTATGTTCCTTCATCTATCTTGTTCAGTCTCTCAAACTCATCAACACTTCTACAGCCCTGAAGCATGTTGACAACTCTGTGTGGCGGAGCTGGAGGTTCTGGAGTTTCACTGCTATCATCTCCATCTTCAGAATCTGTATATGAGGGATTACCACTAGTATCACTTTTGCAACCTTGACCATCAATCTCCATATAGTCATCCTTCTCTGACTCAATACCTGGATGATCATCTCCAGTGGATGATCTCCCTAGGCTAGCTCTTTCTTCCGATTCAGATGATTTGGCTCTCGCTCTCATACCCAGCTCAGGAGATAGTCTCCTCCTCCTTTTAAGGATTTCCTTGTCATCATTGATTTCACCTTCATCACCAGGAGAGTCATCTCCATACGCCCATCTTGAAGATGATATGTTATGAGTTGGAACATAATCTTCATCTTCTGGTTGCTCAGCTTCCTGCTCATTACCCCACCTCTTCTCTGGAAACAATGAATGCAAACCTACAGGAGACTCAGATTCAGCATCCTGAACTGACTCAGACAGCAAAGAAGGGCTAGCTGCAGTCGGCTCCTTAAGATTCCCAGCTTCTCTGCTTTTGACAGGATGAACTTTAAATCCATTGCAAGGAACATTAGGTGATTTACCGAATGCCTTTGGAAGTGGAGGTGCAGGAGGAAGAGCAGTCACTGTTGCGGCAACCCTAAGTTTTGATAAATTATTCACTTCTTTGTCATCCTGATCCCACACTATTGGTGAAAATTTTCTTTTCCTGTCTACCGAAGATAGAGTCCCGTTTACTTTCATCAATGATTCTGATTCAACACCATCATCAGGGCCACTCTCACTAGAGAGCTCACCTGGCTCTCTATCCACAGTCTTGATAGAAAACCCACACTTTCTGGGACCAAGCTTGCCACTACGGCTACCGCCACTGCTGCCGGAGTCGCTCCTGCTGGAAGAAGATCGGTAACTGCCATTCGAAGCTTCTCTCTCCCTAATATCTCTGTGTCTCTGTCTAATCCTATCTCTTGCATCCCTGCTCCCATTCCTCGCAACATCGTGGCTACCATTACTAATCATACCATACTCTTCTTTGGAATTATTGTTAAAAACCCGCCTTGAAACATTGAAATTGGACTCACGGTCCCTAAACTCATTGTCGCGATAACCTCCATGTCTACCAGCCGCCATAGATGTATCTGGAATGCTAAATTCCACAGAAAACCCTAATCCCTATAGCAACAAACGAAATATTTCTGTTCCTTGAACCCTAAACCCAAGAAACAACGAATCCTCCCCAAATTTCTCGATCGGAGAATGAAACGTGACAAAAATCAAGTAAAACCCTACCTAGGATCTAAGTCAGATCGGATAGAGATTCGAGCACAAACAACAAATGGAGGGGGGGAGAAAGATAAAGAGAAGTTCTATTATCCCGCTACTATGCAGCTAAAAACAGAAGGAAAATGCGGGAGTAGAATTGAAACCCTAGAAATTTGGGGAGAAAGAGAGAGATATGAACCGTAGGAATTAGGGTGGCTGAGCCCAAGCAAAAAATCCCGATCCTCGAACAGAATAAAGATCAATATGTAGGAATAGGATCAATGTATAGAATCAATACAGCTCAGCGATGATAGGGAGAGAACGCGAATGGCAGTCCAAACCGAAAAAAATAGCGACTCCGGTCCAAGAGGAGCAAGAAAATTGGATATAAAGTGGAGGGAGCACTCTAGTTCCCCCCTAAAACACTAATACACTATGGGTTTTTTTTTTTTTCTTGAAAGCATACACTATGGGGTTCAAGTGATACCTCATTTTTTTTAACCATAGGGATCCTCCACTCGAGGTAATTCTATTTGAACTGGGAACATCCACATCATGATGTGGCTAGCTCTCCTAACGAGAATTTTTTCCATCCACACTTTGCTTAAGAGAAATCAAACATGTACCACTTGAACTAACCTTGTTGGTCATCAAGATCACATGCTAGATTATTAACAACTTGATTAAATCTAAATATTATTCATACAATCATTAAATTATAATTATTTACGATCATAAGTTAAATTTTATAAAATTTTTAACATAGTCAAATTATTTTTATTTGTACAAATTTCAAAAATATATATATGATATTAATCTAAACATATCTTAATGATTTATTAATTTATTTTGTATTAATATAAAATTTTATAAATATAATCTATATGATAATAACTTTTAATTATGATAAAAATTATTTATAATTTTATATTTTTAAAATAAATAACATAAATATATCTTATGAATTAACTTGAGTGTTTGTTCTTTATATTTGAAGTAGCACTAAGACAAGTTAAATCCATTCTTTGTAAACTAATTTTGGGACCTCATTTTTTAGAATGAGATACTCACTTATTCTCACTGTTCTCTAAATTAAAAAATCACATGTCACTTTTTATATTTTTCAGTTCTTTCTTAAAAGAGTGTCATTCAGACACCTTCCTTGTAAAGATTTTTTAACATTCTCCCATTTTCTTGAAAAATTGATATTTTAAAATCTAAATTTTTATGATTGTAATCCTTTACCTATTTTGTTTCCTTCCAAATCTTTTTAAATCCAAATTATCATTTAATAATATACATATAATGTAATATATAACAATTATAACAACAAATGATCTAATTTAAAATGTTGAATATGATAATTGATTGGTATCTCAAAATATAAAGTATATATAAAAAATATGATATTTTAAAATTACATTACAATAATATGATTGAAATAATTGATTTTATGAATTAATAATTTAAATTAAAAATAATTATTCTTTAATATATACATTCCAATTAAATCTCAAACATAAGTTAATTATCTCTTAATGTTCAAATATTGAACTTAAATTATATACAAAATTCAAATTAATTATCCTTTAATATTTACATATTAAATTTAAATTATTCATTTTAAATCCACTATATACTTCATATTTTTAATATATTTATTTATTGTTATATATATACATATATGGCATTTGTGCCCTCAACTATTTCAAAAGAAGAATGACAAGAAAGACGTAAAGTTGTAAGCTCAACCCATCCTTGGAAAATTCAAGATGAAGTCTCATAAAGTCGTAACAATTATTTACCATACAATAATGTTTGATTGTTATAGAATAATGTTTGATTAATCATCACGTGTAAATCAACATGACAATGTATCAAAGGTGGCAATAAAAAAAGACATGGTGTAGTGTAACATCCCAAATTTTAGAATCTAGAAAAATTAGGAGGAACTTAAGACGGTGAATCCTGTCAAGAGAAGAGAGTTAGGAGTAAAGTGGTGATTTAGGGATTTGAGTGAGTTAAGACAAGAATTAGGGAATGTATTAAGAGCCAGTGTTAAGCCAAAACACAATCGCAGATTGAACTTAGGAGAATCACACCATGAGACTAAGAGGATTTCAAGGTATAAGTGAGGGAGAAAGTAGGGGCGTTGAACGAGAGAATTAGGTTGAGGAGGAAGGAATTTAGTTAGAGAATTGACGATAATGAGGGAAGAGGTTTAGATGAAAGAAACTAAGTTAGAAAGGTATCTTGTGAAAAGAAATAGGGAAAGGAGAGATTTAAAAGTGAGAATTAGGACTTTAAGTCTGATGTTCTCGCTCAAGCGAGAGAGGCTCGCTTGAGCGAGAATATCAGTAAAAGTGGGGAAATTGATATCTTATATTCTCGCTTGAGCGAGAAGGCTCTCACTCAAGCGAGAATCAGGGGTGAGATTGATGGCTCTCTGGAAGATTTTCGCTTGAGCAAGGAGGGTCTCGCTCAAGTGAGAATCATCCAGAGAGGGGGTCCTTTCTGGACGTTTCTCGCTCAAGCGAGAGGATTCTCGTTTGAGCGAGTACGCATAAACAGAGGGACTTTAGTATTCTCACTCAAGCGAGAAATCCTCGCTTGAGCGAAAATGCGCAAATCTGTTTTTTAAAAACAGAGTGCTGAGGGCTTTGCCCTCATTCTTTCCTCATTTCCTTCTTTTAGAGAGAGGGGTTAAAGAGAGAGGATATGCTAGGGCTTGGGCTTGAAGGAGGAGGAGAAGATGGGAGCTCCACCGTCGCCCTCCGGGACTCTTTCCCTTCCGTTTGCTCGGTCTTAAGTGAGTGTTAACCTACACACTCACTCTCATTTTAGGTTAAAGCTCATGTATGACCCCTCCTCTATATCTTTCCCCTTCCATATTGCTTTATCATAGATGTATGATCATGTTTCAAGTTTTCCCTAACCTTAGGTGTTGTGATTGTCTCGGATTGGTTGGAAAATGATTTTATCCTAGGGTTAGGGTTTGGGGCTTTTGCAATTGAGAGAGTTTGCTTATGTAATGTAGAGTGTGGTAGAATCAAGCATTTCCCCTCAGGTATGATAGATATATGTATTGTCATAGTAACCTAGGTCTTGGCCCTAGGACATGATTAGCCTTTGCGACACCCCTAGTTACCACTAAGAATGCCACATGTGTTACACGTGACCAACGGAAGTATTAATACAAATCGGTAAAAATTGCACAATTTTTTTGTTGAAATAGATTTAGTAGTCGTTAACCTACTACATCTCTAGTTCTATTTTAAGTGTTTATAAAATATTCTTTCCTTACTTGTGAAACTTGTTTTCGAAAAACGTCAAGAACACTTACCACGTCGCGTACACATACATACATACATACATCTACGTAGCATCATAGGTGAAATAAACAGTGCATGAAATTATATACATAACCAGTGTACTTCTCGAGCCTTACAAAAGCAACATCAAATTAAGAGTTATAGCAGTGAGCTGAAATAAATGAGACCTCAACAAAATACAAAAAGAGAGGTTGCCAATCAGAGTTGCCACTGACTAGACTCAAACAAAAGCACTACTCTACTTATCGCTACTAGACTGGAAGGGTCCTCCTTCGGCTCCTCCTCTGGATCCTCCTCCGACTCCTCCTCCTCGGACGTATCTTCGATGATGATCAACTCTAACTCGTCCGAGAGAGAATGGCCTTGCACATCAGAACACAGAGACTGTGAACCTGATGCCTCAGAAATAGGCGAGTATCTAGGGGAGTCTGGTCCAACCAGGTCTGCCATCCGTGATGACGGCGACGAGAACGACGGAAGGTAGTGTAGCGCACCAACTCTGGTGGCATCTGGAACTCGAGAGTCACCGGTACAATGAAGTCCACTTCAGGTACTAAAGGGAGGTCGGGGTGAGTGATGATGACTCGGACCTCTCCAGTGAAGACACACCGACTAGGTATGTCTGTCACTCTCCAGGAACCCCTGGGCATCCAGCATAGCTCCACCCTCATTGACGTCATATCGAAGATCTCCAATGTCAGCTATCGACGTAACGAAAGAGACACAACAACCAGATAACATAAAGGAAGGGGGAGAACACATCACATGAACTCACAAAACATAGGATATAGTGATTTAGAGCACACACACAGGAAAATTCACACAGTCCATCCAAACAAAGAATCACACATGACATTATCATGATGCACACAAGCTATTGCATACTTTGCAACTACAATGCTATAACTGATGCATGAGGGCCCGGGGAAAAATCACCATCCACAGTGCACACAGCAACTGCCTAACCATATATGTACAACGTATCAGGAGTTAGAGTCTATACTAGCACCGGTACAAGAGCATTGCTCAAATATTTTGGCCAAATCATTTTATCCGTCTTCCAGACAATCTAAACTGACCCCGAAACCTTGAGAGCGATAGGATAGTTAAGCCTGATCCCTTTCGTACTCGACAGTAGGGAGCGAGCCTACGTCACCTGAGCCTTTCTAGAACTCAACTATCCTCAGGGCTGGCGTCCCATTTCAGGACCCGCTGGAGTTCTTTGCAAAACCCAGTGCACCCGTCCTAACCAATTTCACACTGTACCAAAGTGTCACTACCATATAGGTCGCAAGGTTTTCAACCTTGAACATCATCAATGTTTTATGATGCATGACACACAATCAATGCTTCTCAGTATACACATCCTTACAGGCAAAGCCCATTGAATCATTCCATGTCACCACTCTCCGTGGTACGGCCCGATTCAATGTCTTCCCTTCACAAGGAGATCCAAACCCCATCTCGGGTTAAAATCGCACTCTCTCACTAAGCTTCTCAAATCTTATGCAAGAAGAGTGTGTTGGTTATAAACTTTTAAGTCAATTTGTACTAATGTTTTTCGTAAAATCAATGATCACTTTCACTTAAGTCCTATAGCTTACTAAGACTTATGGATGTGTCTTATGAATAGTGTTACCTATCTTATTTCATCTTGTACGTTTAATTAGGATTTGATTTATCCCTTAATCATAATTAATCTTCTTTAATTAGACTATAATTAAACCTAATTCTCCTTAATTAAGTCTTAATCTTTACTTAAGGTCTTAATTAATTCTTAATTATTCCTTAATCTCTTCCTTAATCTGAAATTAGGCTTTTAATTATACTTGATTAAGGTTAATCACAATTAACTAGTTCTTGTTTACCATTAAACCTTAATTACTTGATTAAATACCTCATTGGTAACTAATGATTAAGATTAAGGTAAATATTCATTAGGGTTAATTAATTTTAATCTTAATTAATTTCCTTCACTTAATTAACTTAAGTGGGTTGGGTTAATTAACTTGGGCAAGTTGGATTAATCAGACCCACTAATTGATTTCTAAGTTTTAGTCTCGATAGGTTGAATTAGAGTTGAAGCCCAATTCTAACCTAAGCCAAAGTCCATAAAATATTTTTGGTTGGCTTTTGATGAGTCTTTTGACTTTTTTGGAAGGCATTGGGCCTAAACTAAAGGCCCAATGGTTAGGTAACCAATAGGGGTCCAATTTTTCACATTTTCATCCAATATTATGGATTTTAGGATGACTTTTAATTAGGTTCATTTTTGTACCCGAATTTGGTTTATAGGATTTTCCAAAAATTTGTTTCCATTTAATTTAGTTACCACTTTAAATGGTTATATTTTTAGCTTATTGGGCCACTAGGGCCCATAAACACTTTAACATTTTTCTCATGGTCAAATCAAGATCAAACCAAATCCTTTCAAGAGTTTCTCATAAATGTGTTCAAGAACACCAAGAACACAAGATGAACACTATGAATGTTCATAAAAAATCATCAAAATCCAACAATTTTCAAAAATTCCCAAACTCAAGTATAGTCATCCATAAGCAATTTTATCAAACAATTTCACACAAATTCATTCAAATATGCCAAACAACATCATCAAGTTCACACTTTGTTCATAAGCTCAAAAACACCATTTTTCATTATTCAATCACACCAATCAATTTTATAATTCCAAACAATCACATGCATGTACTTAAATTCATCATACAAACATGTTACAAGCATCAAATAAATTTTTAAATACATGCAGCCCATAAAAACTAAAATAGCCGAATGGTTTCAAGGAAAAGGGGAAAAAATTTCAACCAAACTCATGACTTGCATGCATCCAAAATCACCAAATAAGCACATTTCAAGCATCATATAAATTTTTAAAACAAACATGCAACCAATATGCATACAGCTGAACCATTTCTTTAAGAAATAGGTTCCAAGAATCCATTTTTACAAGGGACAAAGGTTTAGGGACAAGGATCAAGGGTAATCCTTAACTCTAGTCACCAATCCTATTAGAGTTCAAGGTTCTCCCCCCTTTTACCTAAGGAAATTTCTTCTAGGAAAGGTGCAGCAAAATCCCAAACAGTTCCTCTTTCGCCCTCCTCTTGATCACCAAAACAAGATTCTTCAAAGGTTGGAAGCTAAAATTTGAAGATCAAGGTTCAAAGATGGAACCTTTCTCTTAGAAAGTGATGGATTTTTTTTTTTGGAAGATGGAGAGAAAATGGAAGAGAGGCTCACGGCTTCTCTTGAGAAGGAAGAGGGAAATGAATCAAATTTTTCTCTTTTTGCATGTAAGTTGTAGGAAAATGTGGACAAGTGTTAAGGTAGCAAGCTTTTTTATCACCCTTTTTGACTTTTGGAAAGTGTGAAGCCACCAAGTGGCACACATGCACACACGGCTTGGGAGAAGAGAAAAGGGAGGATGATGCAGATTTTTTTGGCCCGGATCAAGAGTATTCGGGCCCGGTTCCAGGAAGAGTAGGGTTAAAATGGTAATTTTGCACCAAAATTCCAAAATTTACCAAAAATTCCAGAAAAATAGGAAATTCATTCCTAACCTTAATTAAATCAATTTTGATGATTAAAAATAATTTTAATCGCTCAAAATTCAATAAATCACACAATAAGTCATACAGGCAAAAAAATGCGGGTGTTACAGCCTTTACCTTGGGGGCTTTGGGAACATAATTGTTGATACATGTTGAGTAATTCATGAAGTTATTGTACGCAGTAGGAAAGGTTAATATTCCAAGTAGAAATTCATGTATCATGTTATCAATATATGTTCATGTTCATCTACATGATCATGTTGCACGAAATTCATGTAATCATGTAATCATGTAATAATTATTCATGTTCGGCCTTGGCCATCAGGGGTCTTCGGACTATCATGTTCAAGTAATTAAGATTGGCTCCGGCCACCATGGGTCTAAGACCATCATGTCTCATAAGCATCCAAGATCGAGTCCCCAGGTCTTGGGTTAGGGCCGCGGAAGGTTTCCTTCAGGGAATAATCCATCTTAGGGGGGTGGAGAAGTCCAAGTGGTTAACGCGCCAGTCCCAGTCATGGGCCAAGAGTTTAGGGTCGTAGTTGGGCTGGGACGTTATACATGAAGGCGCCTTTAGGACCATCATGTTAATTGTTTAAAACTTGGCTTCGACCGTCAGGTAACGACGACGACTTTATGTCCCCAAGGGAGATATCCCTTGTAGTCTGAGCTCAGGTCTAACTGTAGGAAAGTGATAAGACCCCATGGTGCTGGGTTAAGCACTCCAGACAAAATAAGATTTTATTATGTTCAATTCATGTTTCAATTACAAGAATCATTGTGCTTGAAAGTCATGTTTATTTCAAGTTCAAATGTCGCATTGTTTATGGTTGAAGTATTTAGTGCTTGCATTGCATTTGCCTGATGTCCCTACACTGCCTGTTTGGTTGCATTCACTGGGACGTTAGTCTCACCACACGTTTGTGGAACCACTTTCAGCTTTGTGGGGTCCCTTTTAGCTTGAGACTCCAAGACAAGGACTTAAGAAGCTTAAGGAAGTTTTCTGTCATGTTTAGATTGTATTAGATTGATCATGAGATTCTGTTATGTATTATTACAGTTTAAGGCGGTACTTATGTAAATGTAAATTTTAATTGAGCTGTTAATGGTAATTATCCATTTAGGCTTTGTTTATGTTTATGTGTTAAGCTTAAGCAACATTGGATTGCCTGAGCATTGTTGATTTGTGTATTGTAAAGATATCGGTAATGACGTGAAATAATTTCAGGAATTTGGAAATAGTATCTCCAACGGGCATTATTCTCCAATGGGCATTATTCTTGAATTTAGAAATTAGAAATTAGAAATTTATTCTTGAATTTCAGGAATTTGGGAATAATGTCTGATTGATACAAATCAACACCTGAGTGTATCAAATTTGACAATAAAAAAGACTATGTGTGTGCATAAAATGAAAAAAAAAATGTTTTGTGTAAGTGTAAAGTGAGTGCAATACAAGCGAAAAATCTCAATCCTCGAGCAGAATAAAGACCAATATGTAGAAATATTATTTTGGTAAATAGTTTTTTTTAATATTATAATGGTTAAAAATTCAAAAAAATAACGACTCAAGTCAAAGAAAGAGTGTAAAAACGGATATAAAGTGGAGCACTCTAGTTCAATTTGTCATTATTTTTTTCTAAAAAATTATACACTAAGGGGGTTCAAGTGATACACCAAGTGTCAAATTATTAACAACTTTAGACTAAATCTGAATTTTATTCATCCAATCATTAAATTATAACTATTCACTATCTTACTTATTTATGTTAAATCTTGTAAAATTTTAACATTAATAATTTGATAATCAAATCATTCTTATTTGTATAAATTTCAAAAATATATATAATATTAATCTTGACATATTTTGAGGATTTATTAAATAATTTTAGATTAATGTAGAATTTTATAGATATTATCTATATGATAATAACTTCTAATCCAATGATGTATTTTGAAATACAACTATATATATATATATATATAAGTTACAAGTGACACCAACATTTTAAGAACTGGAGTGGTAATTTTATTGGTGAAACCAATGTTAAATTTTAATTATATGGGTAAGACCGATGCTTTAAAATTTAGACCGATAATTGAACCAGTAAAGGCACTGATTTACAATTCACTGATTCAGAAGAAGAATGACAAGAGAGACTGAAAAGTGTAAGCTCAACCTAGCCGCAAGAAATTAAATATGAAGTTTCATAAAATTATGGCTATTATTTACAAGATAATGTGGTGATTGTTATGGAATAATGTTTGATTATCAATATATGCAAGTCAACACGTCAATGTATCAAAGGTGGCAATAAAAAGAGACCACATGTAAGCACATAGTGAAAGAAATGTCATGTGCGAGTGTTGTAACATACCAAATTTTATATCCAATTTTCATAAGTAAAGTTATAATAAAAAGATTTTCCCTTAAAATGAAATAGGTTAGAAAGGATAATGTTGAGTCTCAAAGACCTTAAAAGTCTAAGACTTCCCCAACACATAGTTTTAATGATTATAAACTTAATTAAACTCAGAACTTTATGCTTAATCAATACTTTCAAATTTATGTTATTTCAGAGACTATCTAAAGAAAGTCTGTCTAAAGTCTACTATGATCTGAAGTTGGTCAAGGTTCTGAAGACTCAAGTTCTGAAGATCAAGGATCTGGCTGAAGTGAGAATGGTTCAGACGAAGGTCCCCATCTGAAGACGAAGTCTGTCTGAAGTACAAGGGCATCAGACGTGGAAAGTCAAATCTAGTACCAGAACCACACGCAACCTCAGTACATTAGAAAAGCAAGACAAAAGGCAACTTTTTGGCTGAGATTCAAAATGGAAGCACAAAAGGAGAAATGTTGCTCTACAACAATCGCAGAAGTCAAAACATCACTACAACCTAGTACAATGATAGTGGTTGTGTCTCAACAGGATAAAACACATTAAATGCTATCTCACAACGGACTTCTCAATGACGTTCTTCAAGCCGAATGAAGCCTATAAATACTAGAAGTTTCTTGAAGCTGAGTGTTAGTGAGTTACGAATTTTATAAGCCAAAGTTTCGCAAAACGCTGTAAAAATCCTTCTAGGATATACTTGTTATAAAAACTCTTGTGCAATCAACTTTCATATCCAGAGTTAGATCTTCGTTATTTCGTGTACACCCAGAACGAAGAACTTGTGTTCTAAGTTCAAATTTCTCTATAAATATACTTGTTGTTAGAGATAGGAGTGGCTTGGTAGGACAAAGAATACTTATTGTTAGAGTCAGGAGTGGATTGGTAGGACAAAGAATACTTGTTGTTAGAGCCAGGAGTGGCTTGGTAGGACAAAGAATACTTGCTGTGTAGAGCCAGAAGAGGCTTGGTGAACAAAAGAATACTTGTAATTTGTTGAGATTAAGAGAAAATCTTATAGCTTGTTGGCATTGGGACTAGAGGTAGCTCACGGGTGGTGTGAGTGAACTAGGATAATTGGCTGAGTGTTTTTCTATCCCTTATCTTAGTATATTCTGTTTATTCTAACAAAAAGAAGGAATTTGAACTAAGTTTTTATAAACAGTTTTGTGAAAACATTCTTACAAAACGATTTTGCCAAAACTCTATCTGAAATTTCAGATGAAGAACAACGCTTCAGACAACTTTTGAATCACTGTCTGAAAGCCCTCTGAACTTATTTTTTAAAAGCTTTCCATAAAAACGCTAAGTTTATAAAAACACTATTCAACCCCCCTTCTAGTGTTTTTCTGTGTGTTCCTACAAATGATATCAGAGCTCAACCTCGAGTTGAGCACCTAACAAGTGTTGAGGGAGTAGATCCAAATGGAAGTCCAAGCAAGCACTAGTCACTATATCACAGAAGAAGCATCTGTGACAAGGCCTCTAGCATTTAATGGTGTTGATTACCATTACTGGAGAGATTGGATGAAACTGTTCATTGAGAGCAGCAACATCGATCTATGGGATATAGTTACTGATGGTGACTATATACCCATGCTTAATGGTCATCCCATTCCTAAGGCTGAGTGGACTAGCAAGCAGAAAGCAAGGTACAACTTAATGCCAAGGCCAAACTCTACTTGGTTTTCTCTTTGAACAAATCTGAGTATGAAAATGTCCACGGTTGCAACACCGCTAAAGAGATTAGGGATACATTGGCATCAGCCCATGAGGGAACTGATAATGTCAAACAATCCAAGATTAACATGTTTGTTCATCAGTATGAGGTGTTCAAGATGCAAGAATTTGAAACCATAGACCAAATGTTTGGTAGGTTTAAGACTATAACTAATGGACTCAAGTCCTTGGGTAGAACTTATGAATTTAGAGATCATAATCGAAATATTCTGAGAAGCTTACCTAAGGC
Source organism: Sesbania bispinosa (assembly GCA_026901365.1). Classification (NCBI taxonomy): domain Eukaryota; kingdom Viridiplantae; phylum Streptophyta; class Magnoliopsida; order Fabales; family Fabaceae; genus Sesbania; species Sesbania bispinosa. Next base: position 358,073 of record QLOH01000201.1, on the reverse strand, counting down.
CTGGAGACCCAAAGTTATTGTTATCCAGGAGGCAAATGACCTTAATACCTTGAGAATAGAGGAACTTTTGGGCTCTCTCAAGGTTTATGAGTTAGAGATTGGCGAGAATGTTAGCAAAAAGAAGTCCCTAAAACTGAACTCAAAAGCCAAGCAGCCTAGGCATGGAGCCATGAAAGTCATGCAAGCTGAAGAAACTTTAGACGCAGAAGAAGGATCTGAAGATTGTTCAGAAGATGAAAATGATCTTTGCCATTCTGAGTAGAAAGATCAAGAAGATGCTTCAAATAAAAGGAAAGTAGAAAAAGATTAGCCTTTCAGAAAACCAAGTGGAAAGTCAGGTAAGGTGAACTCAAGTGCTGACCAAATCACCTGCTTTGAGTGCAAACAGCCTGGTCACATAAAGGCTAATTGTCCAAAGCTAAGGAAACCATTCTTCAAGAAGAAGAAGGTTTTGATGGCCACTAAGGAAGATCTTGATGAATCTACCTCAAAAGAAGAAGAGGAAGAATCTGGTGAAGAAGCCAACCTCTGCTTTATGGCCAGCCTGCCATCTTCAGACAATGAAGATTTAGAGGTAAGACCTACTTTTGATCCTGATCTGCCAACCTCTGCTCTATGAATATTCTATCTTTATTTTACAACACCACCCCTGCTCTGAATCCTTTCACATTAGATGAACCATCAACATGTATTGTCTAAGATGTAGACAAGGAATGTCTGGACACACTAGTCATCTCCATTATGAAGTCGCCTAGGACTTAAGACTTGAGAGAATTTCTGGGTTCATAATGGATATCATACTCTGATAGCTCCCATGACCATGTAATAACCCTACTAGCCAAGTCAGGTTTGGCAAGGATGGCTCGGATTGGTTGATTCATCCAGACTGTTACCGAGTGGTCTTGGAAATATTGCCTCAATCTCCGAGCTGCAAAGACAAGTGTTAAAGTTGCCTTCTCCAGTTTTGAATATTGAGTCTCAAGCCCTTGTAGTGCTTTGCTCACAAAGGAAAATGGCCTTTGACCCTCCTTAGTCTCCTTGATGAGAACAACACTAATGGCTTCATCTTCTACTGCCAAATAAAGGTACAAATGATCTCCTGGATTAGGTCGAACAAGGATTGGGGGATAGGTTAACACCTTCTTCTAGTCTTGAAAGGTCGTTTCACATTGCTCAGACCATTGAAAATCCTTACCTTTGCGTAATAACTAGTACAAAGGTGGGGACTTTTATGCTGCTTTTGCTAAAAACTGAGTAAGGGTTGCTATCCTCCCAGTCAATTGTTGTGCCCTCTGCACATTCCTTGTACTTTTCATCTCTGATACTGCATTGCATTTGTCCGTGTTGGCCTGAATTCCTCTACGGGTGAGGAGAAAACACAAAAAATGTTTGAATTGAACGCCAAATATACACTTCAATGGGTTAAGGCACATGTTGTGTTTATGTAACTGATTGAAGACTTTCTCAAGGTCGGCTAGTGGATCTCCATCACGCGACGTTTTTGTGATTATATCATCCATATAGAGCTCTATCACATCCCCGATGAGCTCCCTGAATTCCTTTGTCACCATATTTTGATAAGTAGCTCCGACATTCTTCAATCTAAAGGGAATCATGGTGTAGCAGTATGTGCCCTGATCGGTGATGAAGGGCGTCTTCTATTCGTCCTTGGAATACACAGGTATTTGCTTATAACCAGAATAAGCATCTATAAAGGAGAGGAATTGATAGCCTGAAGATTCATCTACTAACCTGTCAATGTTAGGAAGAGGGAATGAATCCTTTAAACAAGTTTTGTTGAGGTCGGTGAAGTCCACACATATTCTCCACTTTCCACTTGACTTTTGTAAGGTCCAAGACCCTCTTGAGCAAAGGTTTTAATGACAACAAACTTTCACAATAATATTCTAAGTGTTCTGAATACTTTGGTACTAATGCTTTCACTTGAGAATGCTTGAAAGAATACAGGAAAAGTTACAGAAGGAAGGTGTAAAGATCAAAAACATCATTTAACATCAGAACATATGTCCAGAAGCATGTTTCATAGTGCTTTCATGCCAAAAGTGATGAAACAAGTTCAAAGAAGTAGCTTATTAGCTTCAAGAAGGTCAAGACAGTTCATCTAAGATCCCATGAATATTAAATTGAGTTGTATCAAGCTTCAGAAGCAAAGTTGAAGCTTTGGAAGGATCATTCGAGACCACTAGAAGTATGAGAAGGAGTTTTTCATGAAATTGGACACCTTCTGAAGGTGAAAGATCACTTAAGCAATTCAAGCATATTCATTCCAAGTGTTGCTAATGCAAATAAAGCAAGGATAAAAGATTGGAAGCTCTTACAAGCATATTTGAAGTACCAGAAGAAGAAACGGAATTGTTGCACATTGCAGAAGAAGCAGTTACAGTTGGTCTGCAGAAAATACAAAAGATTCCCATACTTGGATCAAGCTATGGCATATTAGAGGGACGATTCACTTTGTAAGAAGCTCTCTGCTTGAAGAATCATGACTTCCTAAGCTTCCCAAGAGTTGCAGTCAAGTATAAACATACTATGGAGTCCTCTAAAATGATCACATGTCATTGACAAATCTCTACACAAGAAAAAGAGAAGTATGCAGAAGGTTTAAGCTGTCAGGAATACTCCAGAAGAAGCAAAATGCAGTAAATGCCATTTTTTCTCATTTTTGGGGTTACAACTGAGGCCAATATAGCTGAAACAATTTATATGAATCAATCCAAAGCCCCAGAATGCTTACAGAAGAAATGGCCACAGAATCCACAAGTTTTTTTTACTCTGCAGAAGAAATATGCTGTCAGACATGCTGCAGAAGAAGCAGAATTCACTAAATTCTGTTTTTATCATTTTTAGAGATGTAGTCGGGTCAAATACATTTGGAATAATTTATTCTGAGTAAATTATGACCTATGGTGTGATCCCAGAAGAAATAGCTGCAGAAATCACAAGTTTTTCCATTTGCGGAAGATAGGTCCTCAGAAGGTGCATTCAGTCAAACTTGACAGCTGTAAACAGAAAGGGACAACTGCTACATGACAGGGACAGGTCAAGGAACACAGCTTGAGGTCCAAGCAACTTTCCAACGGCTAGTTGCTCTCCAATCTCCTATAAAAAGAGGATTTCCCTTCATGTTTACACACACCTCTCTCCAGAAGAAGCATCCGGGCTTAGATTTACAAATCCATCTTCTGGAGACTTTCTCTCTCTTCACATTTTTTCAGATTCTGCACTAAAAAGATTAGTAAGAGAGATGGCTCAACCTTTTGCTGATGTGCTTAATTTGTAGTAGTTTTGAGCCTATTTTCTATATTCTCAGCAAATACTTCTTCTGTAAACTCTCAAGAGTGCTTTAAGAGTGTTAGTGTCTCTTGAGAGAGTGTATAAGTGTTGTTGTGAGCTGCTGCACTGGTGCAGTGAGCTAAAAAGAGGTGTAACTCATGCAGAAGGAAATCTGCAAGGTATTTTGAGTCTGTACTTTCTGCAGAAGAAGCTGCAGTAGGTGTGAAGCCTTGAGAGATAGTTAGTTTGGGTCTACAATGATGAGGTGTGCCCTGCTATTTGCAGAAATCAGTTGTTTGAGCCTGAAGAGGCTGCAGAATAATACTAGTGGTGAGGTGCACCCAAGAAGTCATTGTATCAAGGTTGATATAATGGAAAATCCTACAGGTGTAGGTACTGGACGTAGCCCAAGGATTATGAGGGTGAACTAGTATAAAAATCATGTGTGCAATATCTCTTACCCTTACTCTCTTTAATTTTTTGCACATACATCTATTGCTTGGTTAGTTATTGTTCATACTTTAAACATTTAGCAAGCTATAAACCATATTTTGACAAACTTGTTTTTAAACTAATATTTTCACATAAATCACATCCATATTAGTTAAAATATTGACCTGGAAAGTTTCATTACATTATGAAACTATTTGGTACTCCAAAAGCACATTTCTTGAAAGATGTTCAATGTTCAACATTGAAACTTGGGGTTCAAACTACCAGATTTTGATAAACCTATTTTTGAACTAATATTTTCACATAAATTACATCCATATCAGTTAAAATACTGATCTGGAAAGTTTCATTAAATTATGAAACTGTTTGGTGCTTCAGAAGCACATTTCTTGAAATCTGTCCATTGTTCAACATTGAACTTGGGGTTCAAACTACAGGATCCTTACAAACTTGATTTTAATAAGACTTAACTTTATATTCTGATTGTTTACTAATCAAATATTAGATCTGGAAAGTTTCATCAAGTTTCAAGTTCATTTGACCCTTCAGAAGATTGGTTTAAAGTGACAGATTCAATGTATTGCTTATGCACAATTGCAGAAACTTTATACTATTCTTCTGAACAATTTTTCTCACATAATCTTATTAGTTATTGGTTAAATAACTACTCTGGAAAGTTTTATTAAAATACAAAATCATTTGACCCTTCAGAAGATTGGTTTAAAGTGACAGATTCATTATTTTGCTTCTGCATAACTGCATAAACATTATATTATTCTTCTGAACCTTATTCTGAGTTGTAACTACATTAAATACATTATATGGAAGAATAATTTTGATGATATCAGTCCCTATTATTTTGCTTGCCTTTAAGAAGATAGTTTTAATCTACTTAGTTGGCATTATACACTAACCACTACCTTCTAGAAGGAACTTTTGATAACCAAGGCATTCCTTGAGCAGAGATCAGTAAGTTGTTCAAAGTACTTGCAGGTTGGACCAAAAGTTTTCAAGGGTCACAATTCAACCCCCCTTCTTGTGACTATGATTTACTTCAACTTTTTCACGAGCACCACATTAGCCAATCACGTGGCGTATTGGGTTTCTCGTATGAACCTGCACTTCAACAGTTTCACTATTTATTTAGTAAATACTTGTTGTCTTTTCGGGCCCATCCTTCTCTTTCTTTGTGCTACCGCTTTAACCCGGGGATCTACCGCCAATTTATGACAGCAAAAATCCGGGTCAATTCCTAGAATATCAGCAGCCGTCCATGCAAATAAGTTCTTGTTATTCAGCAGTAATTGTTTCAATTTCTCATTCACCTCCACATCTAACTTTGACCCAATCTTTGTTGTTTGCTCTAGCGTATCTCCTATTTGAAAAGGTTCCGCTTCTCCTGTCGGTCGAGGCCGGTCTGGGTTCAGATTGGAATCCTCCAAATCAATCCTCGGATCCAACTCTATCAATAGTACCTCCCGACTTGAAGATTGTATATTATCTGCCCTCATTTTCTTTGAAGGTGCTACAACTAATGATTTGTCTCAATGTTCGAGACTTGCATTATAACAACTCCTGGCTTCTTTCTAATCAACTCAGATTAAGAATATATGACCTTCTCTGGTAGGGAATTTCATTACCAGGTGAACTGTGGATACTATAGCCCCAAGTGCATTGAAGGCAGCCCAAAATCGCATTCTATGAAATCTTGTAAGGAATTACCAAAAACTTGGTATTTATTGTCTTCTTCCCTCCTTCTCCAACTACAGTTAATCGGCCCGACACATATCCACGAGGTTGAATTCTTTCCCTAGCAAATCCGACCAAATCCCCATGTTAGGGAAGTAAAACTATTGATGTGTATTCCATCAAGTGGAAGTAATCGTCATACATAACATCAGCAGAACTACCTTGGTCAATCAACACTCGACCAACATCAACATTGCCTATAATGGCTCAGATTACCATCAGATCGTCATGATCTCGACTGATATTTTTGAAATCATCATCACTGAAAGAAATGACTGGAGCATGTTTCCCTTCATCCGGTCTTCTCACCTTCAACCTTTCCTCCTTTACTGACATTATATCCTCTAAATGTCTCTTCCTAGCATTAGATAAAGCACCCTCACTGAAAAAACCACCAGATATGGTATTGATCTGAATCCAAAGGGTCTCGTCACTAGTTATCTACGCGATGGGCTCTTTCCCGACGAGGAGATTTCAACTTCCGATGCCTCCGGGAACCCCTATCATTTGGGCTAGGAGATCGTCTCTATGCTTCTTATTTTTCTCATTATCATCATCGCCCGTTTTCTTCACATATCGTCCGAGTCTTCTTGCTCGCAAAAGTTGTTCAATTGCATCCTTGAGATGGACACGCATTTATCAGTGTCATGCCGATGTCCTTCATGAAAAGCATAATACTTGTTTATGTCGGTATAATGATGCTCCTTCATCCGTCGCTTTATTTTACTGAACTCACTATTATACATCTTCTTAAATATCAAGGTTGCGGATTCAGTGGGGCATAAATCTCATACTTCCCTTTTAACTTCTTCTTCTCTTTCCTATCTTTCTTTTCCTTTGATTGTCCCTCCACCTTTTCCTTGCCCTTCTCGGCCTGTTTAGTCGGGTTGGACTCTTCTAAATGCATCTCTCGCTGATCAAATTGGGCAACCTTGTTTCTAAACTCGACCATACTATTCACCTTGTTCTTTGCCAGCTCAATAACAAGTGGGTCCCTTGCTTGCAAATTAGATTGGGAAATATGCAACTGCACCAATTCATGTAGATTCGGAGTAAGTGCGGCTTCCGTGTAAAACTCGGATAGGTACGACCTCAAAGACTCCTTCTCCCCTTGTGATAGAGGGTGTGATAGAGATCCAACAAGCCAACCAAAGGATTCATTGCATGGAATTGGAGGTCCAATGACTATAGCTAAGACCAAGTAATGAAGCAAGCTTTGCAAAAGTCTAATTACAAAGATCAAAGTGAAATAGGATCAACATGGAATAGTGGCTGCACGAAAATGGGTCAATTTGCTACAACTTGAAGTTGAAATCAGAGAAGACCACAGGTTGGTTGTGGATCACTCCATGCCTGTGGAAACATTACAAAGTAAGGAAATTGAAGTCAGAGAGGACCACATGTAGGATGTGAATCGCTTCATGCCTGTGGAAACGCTGCAAAGTAAGGAAATTGAAGTCAGAGGGAACCACAAGCAGGCTGTGGATAGCCCCATGCCTGTGGAAACGCTACAGAAATGCAAATGTTTTTATTTTTAGTTTATTTTTTGTATCTATTTTTATGGGTGGATTTTCTGGTTACTTTTTGTTTCCCTAAGTCATGTTTATGGTTTTCGTAACTCCTTAAGCCACTATAATTACTTATGGGAGCACTTTTTAATTTCTATTATAGGAATTAGTGTAATATGCATTGCCACTTTGGTAATTGCATGATAGTGGAGTCCTTTTAATTTCGTAAGAGTTTTTTTTTGGAAGTCCACTTAGCTTATAAATAGGGGCAATTGTAACTCAGATTGAACAAGCTTGAAACTAATCAGAATTGGGTTTCTCCTCTTTTGAGAGAAATGTTTCTCTTAGAACTTATCAAGGAATATTTCTTCCTTGTGGTGTTCATCTCCTAGACTTATCAAGGGCTATTCACCTCCCCTATGGCGTCACATGACTCATCCTCCATCATTGGAAGTGGCGTCATCTATCGCTTCATCAATTCACCTTCAACCTTTCCATTTTCTCATTTTAAACTATTTCCCCAATTTCTTACTTATGAACATCCAACCTAGATAGATTCATAAAACGAATCCACCCCTTTGGATTCACATCATTTTGTTTTACCTTGTTAAGGGTCTGAGAATCCCTTGGCACCTCCCCAGCCTAAGCAAACCTTTTAGAAAAGGCTAATGCCAAATCCTCCCTATAACACCCTCAATTTCTATATGTAAACTATGTTGATTTATGACTATTTATGGGTGTAATTTTGGGAAATAGGAGAGTTTAAGTAGGAATTGAGTTATAATAACATTTTTAGGCTTAAAATAGATTGGAATAATTATAGGAATTTTTCTGGAATTTTCGGTAATTTTTCTGGATTTTTCAATGGTGAAATGATCATTTTGCCCCTGGGTGCAGTGTAAAATTACTAGATTGCCACTGCGTTATTTCCTCTATGCCTTGCGCCTAAATTAACACTTGAAATTCAAATTCCCTCCCAGTTACACGGCCTCACATGTGGGAGACAAGTTTGTCATGGTTGCATGCATGGGTCACTTTCACACGTACCTTTTTTCTCTCTTACTTTTCACTATATAAGCTAAAATATTATTATTTTTTATTCATTTCTAACCCTAACCCTAGGTGGAATCCAAATGCTCATAAGAGCTAAGGGTGGTCTAGGGTGGGGTTTGGCCCTAGAACCCCTTCTTTAGAATTAAGGCTTTTGAGTTTAAGACTCAAAACTAGGGTTTTTGGGAACCCTATGACCCCAATTTGGTTTTTAGATTATTTTATGATGTTGGATGATGACAAATTATATATGAAGATGTATGATGAATTTCGAATAATGTATGATGAATTTTGGTGCATTAAGTGTGGTATTTTCTTGTATAATTTGATCCTTGGTGTTTGGAAATGTTGGTGATTGAAATCTTGATGGTTTGAGTATTTTACGTGGGCTGTAATATATATATATATATATATATATATATATATATATATAGCTTCTGCCCTAGGTTGTTTTAAATTTTAGAATGGATGATAATTCATATTAAGTGTTGTTTTATTTTTATACCTTCCATGAATGTTGGATGGTTAAGGGATGAGAAAATAGCACTTTTGAAGTGTATTTTGTCTTTCCTACATTTTATTATGATTACAGAACTATTTCTTGCATGGTCAAGATATATAAACCTTAAGTTTTATCAGATAAAGGATGATTTGAAGTGGACTCAAACTAATGGTTGAAGACTCCTAAGCAATTGTTGGAAATTTAACCTTAAGAATAATCAATTTTGAGAAATGAACCACTGTCCCCCTTTAACTTATAAATTCGGTTTTCATGAACTACAAGGGATCTATCATTGCAAATTTGAAAACTTATTAATTTATAAGAGAAACCCCATTTTTCAAATAGAAGTTCTTTAAGGATTAAAAGTTAATTTTTAAAGAATTCTACTTACTATTTTATGAAATTGCTACTTGGACCTTCCAAAGTTTTATATAATTAGTTCCTAAACATATGAGATGACCCTATTTGCAACTTCAAAGACTTTTAATTTTATAATAGAGACCCTCTTTTGCAATAAAAGAAAGTAGAAAGATCAAAAAGTAATTTTCTTTAAAGAGACCTTATAATTTGTTTTAGATTAAACTTTTCCTATTATTTTCAACCTGTGATTTTTGTAATCCTATTTCCAATACTATGATTAGATTTTATTAAATAAAATTATCCTATTTTAGATCCACTAATATTTGAAAGACTAGAGATTTATCCCTATGTATCTTCCAACAATTGAAGAGAAGAGTTCAATAATGAATTGTGTTCATCATTGATATATTTGTGGTATGAACCATGAATCGATGTGATCATGGTGTGAATTATGGAATGATGTGATCATAATATGAAGTATGAAATGATGTGGTGATTTTAATGTAGCATGATGATGTTGGCTAATATGCATGTGGTTAAGACTTCTATTTGGACTATGAAAATTTTTTATCGAGGGGACTTGCTATAGGTCATGGTGACTTGGCAAGGGCCTAAAGGTTTTAAATTTGAAATGTGGAGTTTTAGTGCATATGAATTGTGAATCATGCATAATGAGTTGTTGGTTGACTGTATACTTAGAGAAGCAACAATGGTACTTGCGAAATACATTAGAGACGATCACGAGTAGGCGTTGCTTAGGTCTTGGGGATGTAGTTGAGTGTGAGGAACCTCAATGGCCTGGAATAGCTACCTGGAGTTGAGGGGCCACACGTAACAAAGCCTGACTATCCCTACTAGACTCTAATTATTATCGTAATTGGTGGGAGTTTTCTGGTAATGGAAATCTTGTACAAGTTTTATTTGGAAAGTGTACCTAATATTTGGTGATACAGAATATGGACCTCCCGGTCGCTTCTCCTAAGAATAAGTCAGGGTACTAGTGGAGTACCTGTTGTGGGACCATGCATGACATGTTAGAGTTAAGGACATCATGACATTAACATACATGGTTTGATTGAATAGTGTGGATGTGAATGGTTCCTATGTATATGTTATGTGTTTTAATTGTTTAGCCTTAGACTATCCTTATCTCTTCATTGTGTCTTTGAAATCTCACTCACTTCCTGTCTATTTCCTCTTTGGGATATTTTCTATTGCATGGATTGATGTAGCATGCGGGCTGGGTGAAGCTTATCAGGAATTGAGTAGACATGGGGTTTAAGTCAAGCCGGAGGTTGTTCCATTAGAGTCTTACCCATATACCTCTAGAATCTTATAGTTGGTCATTAAGTGTAAATTTGAAGGAAATATTACTATTTTATTTGTTGTAAGGGAAGTTAAAGATACTCCTTGAAGGACTTATGTAGTTTAAATTGTGACTTGGTTCAGTACAGTAGAGATTTATTTTCTTATAAGTTCTATTATTTTATCCTAAGCTTAAACCTTAAAGTCAATTCTATAATTTTGGAAAGTTTTAATTTTTCCTCACCCGCTAAATACTAATAATGTAATCTTTTAAGGGGAAATCGAGTAACACCCAATTATCAAATAAGAGGGTGTTACACCCCCAACAATCAATAGAATTTGGCTGTAAAGACTTGAACCAGGTTAATGCTTCTCCTTGAAGAGACCAGGGAAATATCCGACATTGAAGATCTTCATTAGCTTGTTTGAATAGCATCTTATTCATAAAAATGTCCCAATGTCTCCCCGGATCGGTTTCCCTTATATATGGTGGTATTGAAAAAGCCATCTTTTGGAATCTCTTTGGGATACATGCCTCCAATAGCCGAGGTGTAAAAGGTAATGAATAAGGCCGATAAGTGGCTACCCCAAACTGGTTAATTATGACATTCGACTGTGAAGTATCAATAGGCTTCTTAGTCTTAGCACCTTGTGCTCGGTGGGAATGTGACTTTTGTTTATCTTCTTCCTTCTTTAATATTTGCCTTCCTCCCTCCTCCTTATCACTACGCTTTGTCCACTTTGAAGGATTGCGCCTTGATCAGCTCAGAGAGTGATCAAATTCGGACAAAGTTTTTCGGTAGGTCGAGCTATTCGAGGAAGTTGGGGTAGCAACCCTAGCTCATCTTGACGTTTGTGAGCGCCCAAATGAACTTTGCTCACGAAAACGGTGATGGAACCTCTGTGATCTATCACTGTTCCTCCTCATGGAATGCCTCTCAATGTGAGATTCTCCTAGATGCTGGATGCATTCCAGAAGATGCAAAATCAGAGGATCCCTTTGTACCTCATACCCAGGTGGGGGTTGGGGTGCAATTTTTGTTTGGTTTATGGGTGCAGGGTTAGTGTAGGTTCCAACTATGTGGACAACTCATGTTTCTTGTCTTAAAAGGCCAAGGCGTTCCTAGGGAATAACTTTTTGGGTAGAAGGGGTGGATGTTCTTACAAAGGTTTCGTGTTGAATGCGAGGTGGTGGGTTTTGGACAACTATTTGTCTTATGTTTACGAAGGGTAGTGAAAGTCTCAACCCAACGTGTGGGGTTTGGTCAATGTTTTGGTTATCCATTGTATAAAACAAACAATGATAAGGGAAAGGGAAAGACAAAGATACAAAACTAATCAAAGCTTTATAGCAATAACACAACAAAAATTTTTAATCAACGATTTTCAACACTTGCATGCAACAAGAATTAACTTCTTAACGCTCCAACAACTCACAAACACCAACAAAATTCTTCTCGCCAACAATCAAAGCAACAAATACTTCTGAAATGATAAAATACCACTCTGAAGCTTATGGAAGAGATGAAGCTTCACCAACGATGGTGTGGAGGTGATATTTTACTTGTATCCCCACAGACGATGCCAAATTGTTCTCTATGAATAACTCAGGATGACCCACATGCTCAAATGGATCTCTTCAGCAGCAGCCCTTCAGTCCTCTAAGCTTATACAAATGTAGGGAAATGGGGGGGTGGTACCTGCGAAGGCACTCAACGTAGAAGTAAGTAGATATTTTAACAGAGCATTGGTAAATTAATGGATAGATTGTGTACCTGATATGGGTTGCATGCATGTATTTATAGGGCTCATGAGAGTTTCCATAAGGCAGTGGGATAAAGAGGTTTAGTATGCATATGATATCCGACCTTGATGTCGCTTCATTGCTCAGACAGGTGTCATATTCAGATAGGTCTAGTATCCGACTCGGACGATAGGTCGTGGATCATGAGTCGGATCTGAGTTGCCCCAGAATAAGCTTCTCGGTAATTTTCCAAGTCCATTTTTTTCGTATAGAGCTCTAAATAAATCAAACCCCTGACCCTTTGTCTTATCCTTTTAACTATGTGATTAGACCCCACAATTTATAGAAAAATGCTATTTACATCATAAAATTTGCTAAGCACGCCTCCCCATTTTTTAAAAAATATTAACAAAAATACTCCTTTTTCCCTTAAGGAGGTTTCTCATTTTATGTATCAAAAATTAGTTTCTGAAATACAAATTAGAAAATAGAAAATGTATTTAAAAAATTAATCTTTAGAATACAAATTTAAAAATGTTATGAATTTTATGTTTTGATATACAATTTTGAATTGTATTTTAAAATTTAGATTCTGGAATCATAATTTGAAAGACAAAAAATAAAAAAGAAATGGGTGAAAGGAAAATTGAGAGAGAGAAATTGATATACGTAGAGTGTGGATATTTTTATAAGTATATTTTAAATTTTAAAAAAAGAGGGTGGTATATTTATTTAATAAAGAAACGGGGTGCAAATACTGTGGGCCATTTTTAACCTGTAAAATCATTATTGTACCTTCAAATTTTGCAGTGTAACTGTAAGAGTGTAAGAAGGAAGGAGAGATATAAAATTTAATTGGTGAAAAATCATGATTGTTTATAACCCACTTACTGGCCCCGAATTCATACACCATTGGAGGCGAACCTATTGTTGTTCTCTAACAGGTGCCACCGTTGTTGTTCACAGAGCCACCATTGTTCATCATCGGAGCTACCACTGGAGGCGGAGCTGTCGTTCTCTTCCACTACTGTTATAACCATTATTCACTGAGCCACTGTTGTTAACTTATATTTAAACATCAAAGCCACCATCGGAGCCATCGAAGCTATCATATTGATTCTGCAACCGGCAAACGATTCAAATTTGAGTTCTGCAAACGATTTCAATTGTCGTGAGGTAGGAGTTGCTTCTGTTGTGCTTTTAATTTATATGCATTGCCAATTAGTGAAAACAGAGACAGTGTGTGTACATGAGTCACAATTCTGAACCAAATCCACCTTTAAATGCCATAATTGCCAAGAATGAGATGCTTGTTTGCTCTGTCTTTGATTTCAAACCAGTGGCCATCTTGGATTATAATCATAACTAGTGTTGATTAAATAAATAAGTCTTATCACTACCCCCACTTGTCACTGAGATATGTGTCGATGCTCAGTTGCTGGTCCTACAAGAACCATAATCTCAAACAAAAATCACAAACACATCTAATACAAACTGCAAAGTAAAGGCTTTAAATATTTTTTTAAAACTAGTCGTCTCCCATAGTTACATACGAGATGTGATGATATCTTGTGGATTTGGGTTGGTTGTGCATTTAGTCATATTGTTAGGTTGGCTCTGTAACTGCCCACAACGTGTTTGATATAAGGTTCGAATCATAGAAAACCTATGTATTGTTTTGAGAACGTTTATTGGAAGCCATAGGTATATTTGGGGCAGATGATCGATTTTAATTTTCATACCTTGTGATCTTTCAAAGCTGAATGAAATTTGAAAAGTTGGTTGCTAGTTTGCTTCCTTCTATATTTTTCTCCCCTTTTGTTTTTAGTGCTCATGTTAGTAATAATATATGTAAGTCTTTCTTTAATCAGACGCAATTGTCAAAGCTAAAAGGAGCAAGGTGTTCAATGATTAACTTTTGACATGTAGTAGTAGTACCATGAGGATTGATGTGCTCCCTTGAGCTATTAGGGATTTATCTTGAATCCCACTTAGGACTCGTCACTATGTTTCCTTTCTTAATAAATTCACATAAAATATATTTTGAAATCCTATTCTCTCTTGCATATTTTGTTTAAGTGAAATTAATTAATCCACACTTATTTTCTAAAGAACTAGATGGTTTTGATGTTTTCATTGTACTTGGAGATAAATAGGAACGCAGGGCTAGCCAAACTTGTAAATTTTGTAATGTATTCATTGATATTTTTTTTAAATTATTTATTAGCTTTAAAATACTTTAATTATCTTTTATCCTTATTTTATACCTGGCTGTAAGTATTGTAATTTGGCTTTTGATTAGTAATTTTTATTTATTTGTTAATTGATTATTGACATTATATGTTTTATTTTATTGGGTGCAATAAATATGTTTGTGTTGTTATAATTCGCACAATTGACTTTTTGATAACCATCTTAAGACAAATATACCAGGTTGTGGTGGGATTTAGTTCCAATGATTCTTACAAACCTGACTTTGTTTGCACAAAATCATTTTAAGGGTTTTTCAATTTTTGCAATCCAAACAAAGTTGGTGCTGACTCCTCTTTTTTTCCCCTAATTTAGTGGCCTTGCTCGTCGCAAGCGCCCTCTGGGAGGGTTATGGAATAGGCTAAATAATGAGATGAACAGTTTCCTTTATTGTCAATGGCCTGATTATAATGATGATATCTTGTGATGGTAGTGCATCTTTTGACTTTTGCTTGTTCATGATTGTTTTACTCTTATTTTCCAGGTTATTTTTTAGCCTTGAGCCTTCCCTTTCATGGAGAACAATTGAACCTGGGATTTAATTTTTGGGTCATGGGGTTTCTAAGGTTTATAAGAAGGTATAGCTACCCCTTCAAAGACAAAACTCGAAATAGAGCATACTCAATTTGGCAAATGCAAAGCAGAGGCTTCTCAAAGGCTGAAGTTTTCAATGGCAGAGATGCAGTGCTTCCAGTTCTGATCATTGGTGCAGGACCTGTGGGTCTTGTTCTCTCTATTCTTCTCACAAAATTAGGTAGACTCTAAAGTTAAAGCATTCCGAATGATTAATCCCTATTGCTTGTTTTGGATGCTGTAGATATGACATTGATGTGTTTGTTTAAAAACTGTCTTCATATTCTTGTACTCTTTTTAACAAATATTCTACAGTATGTGCATTCATCCTTTTGGGTATCCAATGCAAGGTTTTAACTGGTATTGGCTATGGAGTTTCCTTGTGAAGTGTATACAAAATGCTACAACAAACAGGATGGGACAAATCATTGTGTATATATTTGTTGCCAAGAATTCTTTGTAATAGATAATGCAAGGTTTTAAAATGAGCTATATAGTTCCCTTTGTTAATTTGTGCTAGTAGCTTATCCGAGAATGCTACAACGATAATGGTAATGTAAATAAAGTTTTTCAGTTTATAACTTTGTTATGGAAGGTAGATTTCTTCTTCTCTATTGTTTATAATTTTGGAATGAAAAATTTTCTAACATAAATTTTTATTTGAGTTTCTTTTAATCTTTTTGATGTACAACTCGTATGACTTTTTTTTTTTTTAAAATATGCTTAGTGATATACCCCACATTTTATTTTTCTTCTCATATCAAATTACTCCTATGCTTTCATTTGTCTTGATTGTCATTCATGATATATGTCTCTTTTTGTTTTATTATAGGTATTAATTGCACAGTTTTGGAGAGAAACAAGGCATTTTCTAAACATCCACAAGCACACTTCATCAACAATCGATCCATGGAGGTTAAAACCACTCTTTGATATATCATTTTATTCCTAAGGAAAAGCATTGTGATTTATTTTGACCAGTGATCCCATTTTAGATATTCCGCAAAATTGATGGCCTTGTTGAAGAAATCCAAAGGTCTCAACCACCAGTAGATTTATGGAGGAAATTTATATATTGTATTTCCCTCTCTGGTTCAATTCTTGGATCTGTAGATCACATACAACCTCAAGGTGCAATGCTGTAGTCCATGAGAGCTGATTTCCAGTCTGATAGCTATAGAAAGATTACTATTTTCAGTGTAGTTTGACAATGTTTATACATAGCCTTCAAAATATGCAGTATCAACAAATATACTACATGATATTGTTTATTTCAGTCAACATTAGCTTCAGAAGATTCTTATATGTTGTACTTGTTATCAGATCTTGAGCATGTTGTCAGCCCAGTCTCTGTTGCACACTTCTCACAGTACAAGCTGACTATGTTACTACTCAAGCGACTTGAAAATCTAGGCTTTCAAATATGTGCATCTGAAAGCTCAGAAGGAAATGAGCAGTCTTGTGATAAGAAAATAATGATGGGTCATGAGTGTGTATCCATTGATGCCAGCAATGACTTTGTAACTGTAACTGCATCTTCTATCAATAATGGGAAGCGTGTAGAACAGAATATCCATTGTAACATCCTTATTGGTACAGATGGAGCAGGAAGTACTGTGAGAAAGCTTGTAGGAATAGATATGAGAGGTGAGGAAGACTTGCAAAAGCTTGTCAGTGTCCATTTCTTTAGCAAAGGCCTGGGGCAGTTTTTGCTTAAGGAGAATCCTGGTATGCTTTTCTTTATCTTCAATACTGAAGCAATTGGGGTCCTCGTTGCTCATGATCTCAGGGAAGGGGAGTTTGTATTACAGGTATAACATGCTTTAGTAAATATAAAATGTCACCATATTGTTTCTCAACTGATTTATTGTGAATCAAATGTGTGATTCTAGTTGTATTATTGCAGATACCCTTTTATCCACCTCAGCAAACAATTGAGGATTTCAGTCGAAAGGTATCATCCATCCATAACAGATGGTTTATACCCTTTTTTAATGACATTTGTCATAATATAAGGAGTAAAGTATCTGTGCTCAAGTTAAAATGTGGAATCTGTATAGATGCCAATAATATGTTGTGCTATGGTTTTAAACTAACATGTATTGGTTGGTCATGTCTGTTAATGTGATTAAATGTAATACATTTGTGGAAGTAATACACACTGAAAAGAATTTGATTTTTAGCAGGCATGTAAGAAGTTAATCAACAAACTTGTTGGTCGAGAGTTTAGAGATGTGGATGTAATTGATATAAAGCCATGGGTTATGCATGCTGAAGTTGCAGAGAGGTTTATATGTTGCGGCAACCGAATATTACTTGCCGGTGATGCTGCTCATCGATTTCCTCCTGCTGGTGGATTTGGTTAGTGTTCTATCTTTATGCAGATAGATGTAAAAAATAATCTGGACTGTTATTACTTTGTATATTGTATCTATGCAAAATAGGGGAGAATTCCGTTTTTATTTTCCTTGGGAAGAGAGAGATTTGAGTTTCCATGTACAGGATGTGTGTATCTTTCTTTCTCCGAGCATGGCATTGTCATTTTCCTAAGGTTGTATTTGTGAGTTGGAAAATGAAGGGGAAGGGAGGGAAGGTGGAGGTTTCCAAGAAGCCCTGTGTTTGTGAGTGTAGTTCATTCCTTTTGACTTATAAAGCCCTCCCCTCCTTCCTCCCCCCTCTCTTCCCCCCAACCCTTCCCTTCTCCTTCATTTCCCCTTCCCTCCAAATTCCAAGTATGTTGGATAGAGGAGCTTGGAGAGGGAATTTTTCATTTTTAAGTAACATTCGCATATTTGAGAATATTTTTAAAATGAGAGATTATCATGTAACTTTGTAAACATCCCTTATTCTTTTTTATTAATATTTTATAATTCTCTAAATTTAGAAATGAAAAATTGATCCTTCCTTTCCTTCTCTTCCTTTCCAAACACCTCCATCCCCACAGATTGTAATGAGAGGATCTAAATCCAATAGGGGAAAGGAAATCGACTTAGCTGGAAACATCCTGTGTCACAAGTGAATGGCAGTGTTAGATGGATTCTATTGTTTATGATTTGGTGCTTCAACTAGGTGCATGAGGATTGAATAATTAGGGTATTTTGTAATAATATTTTTTCATAAATCTTTGGCACAGTAGTTCCCTAAATTGTTTTTAAAGTGACTGAATGAAAGTACACTTGTGTAAATGTGGTTAAGGACACCAAGTGACTTGAAACACAGTTTTAGCAGTGAAAAATTCTGTTTAATAAGATCTAAGAATCAGGATTGATCCACTTCTTTTTGTGTGTGTACATGCAATTCCAGGCCAGGGCTAATGTAGGTAAAACCTTCCCCAAAGTGCCAAATCTAGGATTTGAACCCACTATTTTTTGTTGATGTGGTTTAAATGAAGCAATATGACGTAAAATATTGATGTGATATTGCAGGAATGAATACTGGCATTCAGGATGCCCATAATCTTGCCTGGAAAATAGCTTCTGTCATCAAGGGTACTGCCCCATCTTCATTGCTAAATACCTATGAAATGGAACGTAGACCGGTAGTGCTTTTATCTTCTGTTAGACTGTTAAATTTTTTTAATATGTTTTTGTATTCAGGTTAGAGGAATCTATTGACATTTCTTGCTGTCTGTTATTGTCAGATTTCTGTATTCAATACAAGATTAAGTCTAGAAAACTATAGAACTGCCATGTCTGTTCCTGCTGCACTTGGTCTCAGTCCAACTGTTGCAAACACAGGTACACAAAATTAGTGTATGTAATGATCTTCATTTATTTTCTTCATCATCAGTCCAGTAATCTTACAAACAGTGATGCGCAACTCCTTACTTGCTAAATAACTGAAATTTAACTGACTTTTCCACATAATTGCAGTACATCGATTTATTGTTAATGGGATTGGTTCCATCTTACCATCCGGATTGCAGAAGGTAGCTTTGGATGGAATTTTTGCTATGGGTCGTGCACAGCTTTCAGAATCTATTTTAAATGAGAGCAACCCTCTTGGATCTTCAAGGTTGGCTAAGCTAAGAGATATATTTGAAGAAGGAAAAAGCCTTCAACTTCAGTTCCCTGCTGAAGATCTCAGTTTTAGGTATCAGTGTGAATAATTCATTTTCCACATTTTGCATTGCTGAGCTATTCTCATATTCCTCTAGCTTTAGCTGTTGCTGTAGTTTTAAATTTTCGTATAGTCCATTAGGCCAAATTTATGATTAGCATAATTTATAACCAATTGCACATTTTGTTTAGCATTATGATGGATGGATCATGAGATGAATGAGCACTTTGGGGGTTCCCGTCTAACTCAAAACCATTGATCTTAGGTACCTACAAGGAGCAATTATGCCAGAGAGTAATGATGTTGAGAGTCCTGAACAAGTACCTACAGGTCGTCGGAGGGACTACATCCCTTCTGCTCAACCAGGATCAAGACTGCCTCATATGTTTGTGAGGGTAAATCCATTGAGTGAGGTTCGTAGCACTGCTAATATTTGTAATTATTAATATTAAGCTAAGTAATTGAAGACTTTTTGTCTTCCTTCTAGTGTTTCTTGTTTACTTCTATTACAGCATTACTGATTCACAACTTAAATAAAAAGAAACTACATTTTTTCCTCGCATGGAATTTGGAACTACTGGTTTCATTCAGTAGCTCTTCAGGTTTAGCTAGTGGATTTTCACTAGTTTAAAGCATCAACTTTGATGTTCTGTAGGAGACTGTTTCTACTCTTGATCTTGTGTCTGGAGATAAAGTCGAGTTCATTCTCATCATAGCACCTGTGAAGGAATCTTATCACCTTGCCCGTGAAGCATTCAAGGTGGCTGAGGAACGACAAGTTTCTCTCAAGGTGTGTGTTTTTTGGTCTACTGATTCTGTTGAAGGGCTTGATAAAGGAAGTATAGCAGCATTATCACCTTGGAAGAATTATGTAGACGTTGTTGAAGTTCAGTCAACAACTTCAAATTGGTGGGATATGTGTAACATGACAAACAGAGGTGCTATTTTAGTTAGACCTGATGAACATATTGCCTGGAGGACAATATCAGGACTTGCCGGGGATCCTAGAGTGGAAATGCATAGGGTCTTTTCTGCTATACTGGGAGCACACTAATAAAATAAACAAATACACATGATATTGTATTGATTCTTTCATGAATACATTTTTTTAAGTTGTTTAATTTTTTTATTGTCATGGGTCCTAATAATGAAACAACCTCTCTGCTTACAAGGGCAGGAAGCATAGATCTGGCTTCCTCAGTTACTCTGACCTAGAACGGTAGGAGCCTCATGGACCAAGCCGCCATAGTAGAACAATGCCTGTGAGCTCTTGCCTGTGGTGTATTTTATGTAATATTAATTGGATGTTGAACGATTTCTCGTGGTGGTTCTTGTGCTGCCAGAGTCATATGTAATTCATTGTTACAGGGACTAAGGGAAATACTATAAATTACTGTCTCCTTCGGAATTTGGGTTGAAAACCGTTTCATGTTTTATATTCTGATGTAGTTCGTTCCAATTCTATATGGTGTATGTTTGGTGATGTTTAAATGTTTTAACCCCTATTCCCAAAAGCAAGTGATCAGTTTGAACACACCTAACAAATTTACTTATCTTCATTAACGTTTTATTATTAACATATTGGAGATTTATGTTATGTCATGACACTAGCATGCACATAGTATTTCAAATCTATGGTTATATCATAAATGGTCAGTGGTGTCTTTGCGCTCCATCTTTGACCTGGAGGCCATCGTGAAGGTAATTTCTAACAGACAAATATACTATTATTACATCAATTAATGATGATATTTAGCGTCGTGTGTAGGTTGAAAGAACGTCACATTTGCAACCGGTAAAATTATTTTTGACTACGAAACAGGAAAGGAGAAGCATTTCTACATCACATTGCAATCGGTACATTATATCCAGGATACCAGAAAGTATATGACCATAAATAAATCCATTCTAAAATTGATGAAACCAAAGGCAAGTGCTTTGGCAAATAAATGATTCCATATGACAGATGCTTCCATTACATCGAATAATGTAATCAATACAAGGTATCACCATTGTTGACATGAGAAGATTCATTGAATGCAGGCTGGGGTCAGAAGGAAGGTGCACATATCAGACTTTCTCTGGGTGAACAAGGCTCAAGACCAGAGAGGCTGGTGTTTTGATTTCTATACAATGATCCTTTAGGGATGCCGACAAAGGAATCCTCTATTTTAACTACTAGCCATGGTTATTAGATAGCCAAGAACTGCTGTTATAAGTCCAAGTAACCCACCAGCAACAACCTGCAGCAGTGACAGACCCAGAGATTTTAATCTTTGAAGGCAACACTATACACACACATAAAAAATTATCGGGGGCAATCAATACACCTAATGCATATAATACTAAGAAAAAGTTAAGACTTTTGTGGGGGCTATTATGCATATAATATTAAGAAAAAGTTAGGTCCGCCTCTCACCTGCAGGATGAACTGAGAATCTTAAAAAGAAAACCCACCATTTGAAGTATTGGCAATTACAATGAAGATCAAACTCAATTTTCAACTTCAGTCACAGAAGCCATTTATCTAAAATACTGGGATACATACCTGACCTTACTTTTTTTCCTCCAAAGGAGATTATAAAGGCCTAGTTTGAATTAACTTCTCTAGAAGAACTTCTGAAAGAAGAAAATAAAATAAACTAAACTAAGAATGTAAAATGAATCCAAATTTTTTTATAAGTTGGAATTAGTCTTTGCAATTCAACTTTTTCAAAAGTTAAATGGGAGAGCTTTTGAAATAGTTGAGTTGCAAAGACTAATTTCAACGTATGAAAAAAGTTGGAATCATTTACCTTCTTAGTTCATTCTATTTTCTCCTCCTATAAGTTTTTCTGAAAAAAGTTTATCCAAACTGGCCCAAAATAGATATCTACAGTTAACCTACTTGTCCCATCTTTTAAGGATTTGTAGTTGTTCACTTTAATATGCAGAGAGATAAACAAGTGATATACACAAGGATACGAGAAAGCAGAAAAAATGCTATAAATGACTTGAACCCATCGTTTTGGCACATTATTATCTCTGTATTGACGGGTCCATCATTTACTTAGCACTGTATAATCAGGAAAGATAAGCATGATAGAATCCAGATAGTACTGAAACAATGTATCTTAATATAACCCTAGGAAAACATCAGCCCTTAACATTTCAAAGAAAGTATAATATAAAGACAGACTTGAATGTTCACAAAAGACAAATTATAACACAATCATTACCTAATTGGATCTAGGAGTAGCAGTTATACATTGAGTATATAATATGATGCTCACTAATTATTTTATAATATACAGTTATCAAACATCAAGGATTTGGATCCTCTAAAATGAAGGATATATTATTGAGATTCTAACAATTTTATAGTTTATTATATACATGTGTATATATTTCATCACAATATCAACTGATTTTTCAATGATTAAATCCAGGATTATCTCAGCATTTCATCCTCTAAACTGCATCCCTCACTTTAAAGAAGTCTAATCCAAACACAAAATCCCTATGCTCATTATAAGTTGCCAGAGAATTCTATCAGGTGCGAAAATAAACTTAGATCCATAAAATAGTATAGGAAGCAATCAAATGCAAAATGGTGAACCTGAGGAGGGGTATGCCCAAGAAGTTCGCGAAGTGGTCTACTTTCAGCCAGAGGATGTTCAGCAGGAAGTTCAAATACAATTTGGTTGAGAACCTGGGAAATTCCAGTCATTCAAACTCAGTAAAAACAAGCAACTGAAAAACAACCAAAACAAAAAGATGTCTTGCACTGCAATCATAGGCAAACAGAAAAAATTTCTATAGCATTTCAAGTCTCATGTCTGGCATGAAAGAAATACAGTGCCAACTGCCAAGTAAAAAGAGGACAGATAGTGGCGAAGGTGGGGGAAAAAAACTAACAGCACAAGGCATCAAACCTCTGCTTGGCGTCCTGCTTGCAATCTTACACCAGTAGCATCATACATCACCTGCCAGCAATATCCCACATCAGAAACTCACTCAACCATATAAGCCAGTCATTAGCATTAGTTTCTCATTGTCTAACCTAATTGTTTTGGGGACATCAAGTCTTTTCTTAACAGTTAAAATACAAACTAAAGTCATACAATGCAAGCTAGAACCAATGCAGTGGCAAAAAGAGGTCCTCCAAAGCCTTCATGGAACCCAATTGCTGCGGCAAGAGCAGTAACTGTAGCTGAATGAGATGATGGCATTCCACCAGATCCAACGAGTTGCTTGGGATCCCATCTTCTTTCCTTATACCTGAACAATAATATTAATTAATTAATATCTATAAAACATTAACACTGTTAAGGCTCAACTAAACTACATACATATCGTTAGCCAAATAGTTGCAATTCATGTTCAAATATCATTAGCCAAATAAAAAAAAAAAAACAGGGAATTCAATTCGGATCCTAATAGAGAATTGGATTGGTTGAAAACATAAAAGAGGAAGACGAACCAGGTGGTGAAGAACTTGATGGATTGTGCGATGGCGAAAGCAACGATCGCTGAAATGAGCGGGTAGTTGCGAAACATTGAAGACGACGTCGTAGCTTCTACCTCATTCATCTCTTGCTCTATTAAATAATTAATTAATTTTCTATAGTTGGGTTGCGGCAATTCTCGATTGGAATGCAGTGCAGTTGAGATTATTCGAGAACGAGAACGAAAAAGAACAGTGGAATGGAAGAGGTTATAATATAAATGCAACTACAAAGCTCGAATGAATATTGAATAATAATTTCACTAACTAACGTCTTAGCTTGGCTTTCTCAACTGAATATACCCCTCTTGTTCAATAAGGTTTTAGAATATGCCCCCTATCATATTTCACTTTTGCTTTCTTTCCTTCTCGTTTTTCTATTTCAATTTTTCTTATTGGTATCCGCAACGCAACTCTTGTCAACAAAATGTTGTGCATTGATCTAAATTTTGGTTAATTAACAAAGAAAACTTTGACTCCACGAAATCGCATCTAAAAAATTTGACCAGATCTTTTTAACGAAAATAAAATATCCTTTTTATTATTCTCTCTGTGACTCTGTCCCTATATATATATATATAATTAAAGTATATAATTAACATTTTCAAATATATAATTTAAAACAAATTTTTAATAATAAATAAATATATTAAAGTATGAAGTATATGTTAGATTTAGAAATTTAAATATATAAATAATTTGAATAAAAATATCAAGAAATAATTAGTTTTTTTTGGTGAAATCAAGAAAATAATTAGTTTAGATTAGGGAAATAATTTATATCTATATATTAAAAATAATTGTTATGAATTTGAGATACTAATCCATAAGAGTTAATTATTTTAACCATCATATTCAACCAGTAGTATTTCATTAATATGATTTTAAAATTATAATTTTTTTTATAGCAATTCATATTTTGAGATACTAATCAATTATCATATTATTTAATTTTTTTAAATTAATCATTTATTATCATAATTATTAATTGTAGAATATTAAATGATAATGATTTTAGATTAAAAAACTAGAATAGAAAAAATTAAGATAAGGATTAGAATAATAAATATTTAGATTTTAAAATATAAACTTTTTTAAAAGGTCGAGAGAGATTTGAGGGAATGTTAATCAAGATTAAAAATACTAGAATTATATTTTGTACAATCCATGAAAAATATATCTACTTTATATAATTAATACTTTAAATATATCTATTTTTAATAATCAACAAATATATTAAAATATAAAATATATGTTAGATTTTAAAATGAATAATTTAAATTTGATATGTAAATATCATAATATAATTAATTTGAATTGTGCATATAATTTGGATTCAATACAGAGAAAAACAATTTAAATTACAGATTTAATTTCAACGTATATATTAAAGAATAATTATTTTAAATTTTTATTATTAACTCATAAAAAATAATTATATCAACCATATTATTCAACCAACAATATTTCATATAATTTTAAAAGAGGAGGGTTCAACTTAAACTATTGTAAGTCACACAAAATATTACACAATTGATAATTTTATATTAGATGTGAATTTTAGTAATTTTACTGTTAAATTATAACTATTTGTCATCTTGATTATTTGTGTCAAATCTTATAATAACTTGATAATCAATTTGTTCTTATATTTCAAATGTATATATGACATTAATCTTAACATATCTTGATGATGTATTAAATGATTTTGCATCAATGCAAAATTTTATAGATATGATCTATATAATAATAACTTTTAATTCAAGGATGGACTTTGAAAAGTAAATTATTCATAAATAAGTTATTTAATTGTGTAAAACTTGGTGTAACTTACTTTCTTATTTTAAAACTATCATAAAATTTTGAGAAACTAATCAATCATCATATCATTCAAATTTTAAAATTAATTATTTGTTATTATAATTATTACTTAAGGATTATATAGTTTTAAAATGATAATAATAAGATTTCAAATTTGAATTAAAAAATATTTGGAATAACAAAATAATATATTAAGGATTAGAATAATAAATATTTAGATTTTTTTTATAACATAATGTGGAAAAGGAAACAAACAAAACTAAAAAGAGCTAAAAACAAACCTCAACCCCTAGGGAAACAAATCCCTCTAGCATCAGTTGAGACCATATGAGATACAGTGGTAGGACTCTCCCATACAATCACTAACTGAGAATTACAGTTAGCTCCCATTTTTGCTAAGGCATTTACACATTGGTTGCCTTCCATGTGGATGTGCTCAATACGCAATATACTTCCATATTTGTGAAACTCATGAATAAGACCCTTAATTAAAGAGACAACAAGTGATGAATGTGACCAACACTCAGCCATTCTATACCCATCCTCCCAAGCTAATTGCAGACCTGTCAAAATACCAAGAAATTCATCTTTTAGAATTTCAGAGACAACAATAGAACCATAAAAGCCCTTCAGCCAATTGCCCTGTTAATCCCGCAATAAACCTCCAAAACCTGTAGGGCCTGGATTTCTCATAGAGCTACCATCCACATTTAAAGCAATATAACTCTCAGCAGGAGGAATCCAACTAATGAACCTAATCTGTTGGTTCAAACTTTGGGAAACATTTTGAAAAAGACACTTGAACATATTATTCAAAACCTGAACCTTTACAAGCAACTGATGCAATGGAGTATCCCTTCCTTCAAATACCTTCAAATTTCTTTGACTTCCATATTTCCCAACAGCCTGCTAAAACTCAGTGCCCAGATTGTGATAGCACCGGTGCAACCACTCATAGGAACAATTCAGATTGATAAATTCAGGTATATTATTGAAACCTAAGCTATTCCAAAGTCTGGCAGCAGACACACAAAGAGGAGAATGTAATGTTCCTTCTATTGAGAAGCTTCTTTGTTGGAAGCAAATCATTTGCAGCTAGCCAAATAAAGAAACGAACAGATTCATGACCACATAGTTTCCAAATTCAAGCCCAGGATCTGTCAGAAGATAAACTTCTATAATGATGAGACAACCAATGATAACCATCCTTAGCTGAGTATATCCCTGAATCAGAGCCATCCCAAATAATTGAGTCCTTTACACCACCCAGAAATAAAAGGTTTCACCTACAGGATCCTTTCTCTAGAATTTATAGGAAGTTGGGACCATAATAAATTGAGCCTCCACTCCACACCATCCCATGCATCATATATTTTTAATTCCACATCATGAGAATTAACAAAAGGCAGACTATTACATATAGGGCCTGGAGGCAGCCAAAAGTCAAATAGAAAATTGGATTGCCCATCACCAATCCTAGGAGCAAAACCCTCTTTTAAATAATCTGCTGATTTCTAAATAGAACGCCAGATATATGAGGCACCCTTAGTTGCTTCAAATACTGCAGAACCTGAACCATATTTGTTACACAGAATATTAACCCAAAGTTTGTTATTTGACTTCTGCAGAACATGCCAGACCAATTTCCTCAGCAGCGAAATATTCTGCAATCTAGAGATTCTCACTCCTAGACCACCCTTATTTCTTGGTTTTGTAACACAATCCCAATGAGCAAGATGGAGACCATGTTTTGGGAACCAGACCAAAGAAATTGCCTAGCATACTTGTCCAATAAGCCACAAACACTCTCAGGGATCCAGTGAATTTGCATTGAATATGTAGGAATGGAGTTCAAGACTGAGTTCACTAGAGTAGTCCTTCCTGCATTGTTTAATAATCTCCCTTTCCACGAAGCTAGTCTTGAATTTACCTTATCTACAATGAAATCAAAATCCTGCTTCTTTGATCTTGATAGAAAAATCTTAAAACCAAGATACTTTTCCAGGGAAGAAGTAAACTGAATTCCAGAAATTTGGTTCAGTTTAATTTTCCTTCTGTTTGGCACTACTGGAGAACAAAAAGCTCTTGACTTTGCAATATTAACCTTGAAACCAGATATTTTATAGAATTGCTCAACAATATTAGACACCGCCCGCACTTGAGCAGACTTAGCTTTTGTGAAAAGCAGAACATCATCTACAAAAAAATAAGTGGGACACACTAGGACCCTGTCTTCAAACATGAACAGGCTCCCAATCACCCCTTTGAACAACAGACATAATCATAACTCCCAATTTTTCCATACACAGAACAAATAAATAAGGAGAAAGCATATCACCCTGCCTAAGCCCCCTACTAGGAATATAAGCTGGGCACCTAATACCATTCCAAAGCAAGGATATAGAAGAAGAGGAAACACCATTCAGAATTAAAGAGATGATGATTTCTGAAAATCCATACCCCCTCAAAACCAATTATGAAAAAACCCCAATCCCCTTTATCACATGCCTTTTCTAAATCTAGTTTAAAGACTATTGGTCCGTTTGGTTTGGCGTTGGAAAAATCAAAATCATGGTTTTGCAGAATTGATTTTAAATCACTTCCGTTCAACGTGCTTCGTAAAGTGTGCATCACTCATCTCAACCATTGATTTTCAAAATCAATTCTACTCAACTGTAAACCAAACGGACACTATATCACCTTTAATTTGTTAGTGTATGCACTAGAGACCTATATGATTTATTTTGAACATCCATCACTTGTATCATATTACTTTATAAAGACAATTCATTTTATTAATTCTTTTAGAATATAATTAATGTCCTTAGAATAGTAAGCTTAAACTTCATAAGAAATCAAGTAGATGACTTAATCGTGAGATCTTATGAAGAACTATTCTTAAAATAGTCCCTAGTCAAGTATCATCTTAGGACAAAAGATGCATTTAGACTAGTATGTGAGTTCGTTGATGATCACATCTCACGGATCATGGATATGAGATATCATGTGCTCACATAAGTATATATTAAGAGTAATGGTGTACTGGACTGACCCACCTTAAGAACGTTGCATGGATTGTTACATAAGTGTCATGAACATTTCTTATATTGATAAATATTATATGAAGTCATTTGACTTGAAATCACTACGATTCCTACATAAGGAATTATATGTTTTAAATATCATCAAACGTTGCCTGTAACAAGGTAATTATAAAGTTGGTTTTTGGACATATAATAAATTATGTGGTGGAATGTGAGTGACCTAGATGGGATTTATCCCTCCTATGTAACATGAGTTATATCTGTAGGCCTCTTGATAAAGTTAGACTACAAAATGCATGGCCATGCTCGGGAGAATAAACATGAGATGTTTATTTTCTGTATATAGTCTACTTGGGCATCAAGAAAAACATAAATTGAACTATACAAGGATGACACATCCCATGCCCTTGTGTTCAATTAGATATTTGGACAAAGGGACAAATCATATAAATTATTATCATAAAATAGGATTCGTCAAAGTTGTTGACAATCTCAATATTTGGGTAGTATTGATGTATTGCTAGATACCACTCACTATTTATGATATTAAATATAAAAGGATTTTATTTTAAATATCATAACAAGATATTAAAAGCCTATTGGGTCACACGCATACAACGAGCCGCTAGGAAAGATAATAATTATAATTTGATTATAATTATAACATAATGGGCTAGGCCCATATGTGTTAGGGTTAATACTTAATTGAGTGATGGTAAAACCCTAGCCACCACTCTATAAATATAGCATAAGATGCATTACCCTAGACATAAGAGTAGTCCACTCTTACTCTCTAAACGCTACTAGCAGAGTTGAGGAGGATTTCCTAGTCCGGCTGTTGGCGTGGACACCTCTAGAGACGTGGTTGCTATTGCCTCGTTCGCAATTCGAAAAGGTATGTCATTATGTTTCATGCCTTTTATGTCTTAATTCGTGTTTTTCACATTAACGATCATAACAAAGGGGGAAATCCATTTATTCCGCTGCACCCTGACCATATGCTTGATTACCTTCATAATTCTCTTAGACTTTTGCATTGTATGAACAATTTCCTGCAAAACTATAACATTATCAGAGGTACTTCTATAAGGGATGAAGCTACTTTGAAAAGGACTAACTATATCTGATAAAATAGGCCTTAACCTAGAGACCAGGACCTTACTAATCAGTTTATAGATACGGTTACACAAACTAATTGGTCTCAAATCCTTAAAAGAATTAAGAGGATCAATTATAAGGACCAAAACTATTAAAGTTTCAGCTGCTGCCAAAGGAACACTCCCCGTTGCAAAAGCATTCTTAACAAAATTCCATAAATCATCACCAATCAGATGCCAATACATCTTAAAAAAATTGGTTGAAATCCATCTGGGCTAGGAGCTTTGTATGATTTCATACTAAGTAAAGCCTGCTAGACTTCATCCTTATAGACATGTGCTATAAGACTATTTTAGCCTCTAATGATAAGATTGGAAGGTCAGGAGAGGATATAAACTGCCCATTTGCAACAGTCTTACAAAATAAATCCTTAAAGAAGGAAATGGCTTCTTCCTTTAAAACAACATCATCTGAGCACCACTCACCATTAGGTAGTACTAATCCATTAATCCTGTTCTTAGATCTCCTTATAATAGTTTGTGTATGGAAAAACTAGTATTTCTATTACCAAATTTAACCCAATTTTCCCGAGACTTTTGAAACCACATAATTTCTTCTTGGAATAAAACAAAATTATATTCTTTAAGAAGATTCTGTTGAAGTATTAAAAGCCTGGCAGAATCAACACTCTCTAGAGTTATCTGAATTCCCATTAACCTTCTTTCCTGGGTACGCTTTCTAAGAGTAATATTACCAAAAACATCATTATTAAATTTCTGGGAAGCATCCTTAACAGATTTAAGATTACTTAAAACATCTAACCCAGGAGAATTCCAAGCATTTTCCATAATAGAGGGGTACAGGGGATGAGTACACCAAGCTGCTAGGAACCTAAAAGAGCGCTCACCACGTATAGGAGGCTTGCCCCCACACCTTAACAATATAGGGTGATGATCAGAATGAAGCTTACACAAATTCTCAATTTTTCCTTTAGGAAAACACAGTCTCCAATTTGGATCAGCAAGTCCACGATCTAATCTCCTATCAACCCATTGACCTCCTCTACAACGCCTACTCCAAGTAAATTTAGACCCAAAATAGCCCACATCTAGTAGATTACATTGATCTAAATAAGATGCAAAAGAAGAAGCTCTAAAGATTGAAAAACTGCCCCTTCTCTGTTCATTGGAAAATAGAATATCATTAAAATCTCCTACTAGTAATCAAGGCTTAGAGATACTATTCCTTAAAAGACAAAGATGATCCCACATTAGATTCATATTAGAGAGAACAAGACTAGCATAGATACCTGAGCAGACCCAGCTAGAGGAACCCATAGCAAACTCAATACTAATAGCTTGTGAACATGAGGCTAGCTAAGAAAAATTAAAAGAAGACCCACTCGGTTTTAAGGCCCAAATCCCCCCATATGACCCTGAGCTTTTCCTAAAGGTTTCCAAGATCTCCTTCGATCCATCTCATCCACCTTCTTGGTCTTTGCATCTCTTTGAGCAAATGGTAGATTTACACTCTGCTGAATATACTTTTCTCAAAATTTCGGAAAGATGCATCGTCTTCTGATGGCTTTGCTCCTTCTGAATGATCCAATGTTTGTACTTTTGTGTTGGGTTTTGGACGGTCAAACGCAGCGGAAGATCTAAACTTTTAAAATTTATATATATCCTAAACCCTCCAAGGATCCATGCGAAGACCATAAATCATGTTATAGAGTATACCTTTTAATGCTTTCCTTTTTGCCAAACCACGAGCATGCAAGAGTAGTTATGCCTCCACTGGTATCCACACGAACGAGATACTAGGACTCCTTCTTTCGCAGTGCTAGCGGCGACGAAGGGATGATTGCCTCTTCTCCCATTATGAGGGATCTTGATATGGTTTAGAGAAAACCTTTTTCTCTTTCGTGTTTGGGGTATTAGAGCATTCCCTTATTAGCTACCATCAAATCATTCCATATATTGTGGTGGCTAACCCTTATAGTGAGCATTAGGCTTTAGTGATACCTACCAATGTGTTGGCCCAAACTAATGGGTCGGCCCATTTAATCTTACTAAATGAGCTTCACATCACATGGACCTTTAATCTAATTAAAAGCCCAATTAAAACCATCTTATGGCTTCAGTGTCTAAGTCAGCCCGTTCTAAGTGTGTGACCCTGTAGGTTCCCATTATGTTGGCAGTAACATTAAAATCTTATTTTAATATTATAAGTTGCGAATGATATCTATCAAAACATCGCTACTACCCAAATAACAGGAATGTCATGTGATTTGACATAAAACCAATCTGCGACCAATGTTACCATGTATGTATAGTGTCCATATATCTAGATTGAACACAAGACATGGAACGTGTCATCCTTGTATAGTTCAATCTCGGTTTCTTGATTTCCTGAGTAGACTTCTAACAAATGATATTAATATGTCATACTGATATTATTTGAGCACGACCATGCACTTTTTAGTCTCACTCAATCAATGGGCTCAAGATATAACTCCCATTATGTGGGAGGGACAAATCCCATCTAGTCACTCCCATCCCTCCACATGATTTGTGGCATACTCGGTAACTACCTTTATAGTCACCGGGTTAGGCATGACGTTTGATGGCACCAAAGCATACGACTCCTCATGTTGGGAACCGTAGTGACATCAGGTCAAAGGACCACACACACCATTGTCACTATGAGAATCGCTAATGACATACATAATAATCCATGTAGCATTCTCATTGTGGGTCAATCCAATACACCATCAAAACCCTTTAATGTGCACCCATGTGAAAGATTTGATATCACATATCCATGACTAGTGAGACATAGTCATCAATGTACTCACATACTAGTCTCAATGTATTATTGTTGTCCTTTTTCACAATAATACTTGACTAGGGATGATTTGAGAATGACGTTCTGAAGTGGCCTATAGAATCTCATTATCAAGTCAAACTTGATGTTTTACAGCCGCAAACAAGTCGTTCTAAGGACTTTCTCATATAATTAATTAATATAATAAATAATGCCTTTTATAATTAACATGACATATATTGTATGCTAAAAGGGGTCAATATACCATTGGCTTCTAGGGCATACACCAACATTTGTATCATATGGTGCTTTGAATGAATGAAGTCTAGGTTTAGGGTGAAATAATTTATAGGGACTAAACAAAAAAATCGTTAATTTTCCAGGGACTAAAAATATATTTAAGCTAAATTATAATTATAATTATCCGATCTGCAAACTACTTATAGTAGAATGGTACAAACTGGGTTGAACCCTGAAGATCCACTCAACTTAATCATTCTTGGGGGGTTTGATTGATTGAAATAAAATGAAGAAAATAAAGATCAAGTTAATAGCAAAGCTTGAATCAGTTTAAGATAAAATCAATCCAAGGAATTTAGAGGCTATTTTCATGGTAAATCATTGATAATTAAAAACATGCATACAAGAGATTAAATCTATCAACTTAGGATCATATGGAACACTTACAATGATCCCCGCCAGATTCACTACTGAAATAACTTCCAGAATTCAATTGATTAAGATTAACAAGATCAAATAACCACCAAATCTTATGTTAGATCCAAATCAATTTTATAATCGGAACCCAGTTGAAGTAATTAATTAAATGAAAACCTCCAATTCAATTACTTACTTTGTGCTTTTCAATTATTGCATGATGATTAACCAATCAAAAGTACAACATACATCAATAAAAAAAATTCAACCAAAACATGTTAACCAATCATGCTTGATCAAAGAATATGAAATTGAAGCAAGTGTGTTGAGTCTCAAGAGATTAAATATATGAAATTAAAAATATTTTGAGTCTCACTCTCTTAAGTTTTAATGAACAAAAAATATAAAATATAAAAGGCATTTATATGATACTATGCTCTCACAATATGATGCACTGTTCAGATCATATGGTCTGTGTAAAAGATCATCTGAAGAGTGTTTATCATCTGAAGACTTGAAGTTCATTTGAAGCACTCCTTGCATCTAAAGGCTGAAGGTGTCAAGTTTAAGGTTTGACCCGTGAAGACGTTACTATGTAAGAAGAACGTTCATCCCAATGGTCTAACCCTTTTCAGCATAAGAATCAGAGCTACTTACTCTCCTCGTTCAAATGTTTAGCATTTTTAAGGAAAGTCTGCAAAGCTGCTGTACCTGCTCAAAAGCATTGTGCGCGCAGACCTGCTGCACCTAAGACTGCTCAGAACGTGTTGGACAGAGTGTGTCTCAACGCCTCCTGAAGCATTTAATGCTATTTGACAACGGGAAACATTTTCTCGAAGACCATAAATATGCCCATGCAGATTGAAGAAAAGAAGAGAAGCACGGTTATCAAAGAAACCTTACTCTGCGTAAACGCTGCAAAAATACTCTGATATTTTCTGTACATTTGCTTATTTGCTTATCCTGAGTAAATCTCAGTTACTTGTACACTTCTGATAAGTTCAATCTATCATCTGAAGATAGTTGATTGAACTTTATCTATTTTTCTCTTAAAATAGTTTGGGTTACAAGCCTGGAGAGGCTTATTGTCTGAAAGAATACTTGGGTTACACTTGGATAAGTGTCTGAGAGCCTGAAGAGGCTTTGTGAAAGAAACAATACTTGTGATAGAGCCTGAAGAGGCTTGGTGAAAGAAACAATACTTGTGATAGAGCCTGAAGAGGCTTGGTTAAAGAAACAATACTTTTGGTAGAGCCTGAAGAGGCTTGATAGAAAAGAATACTTGTAATCTTGCAAGATTAGTTGAAATCCAGTGGTGGTTTGCCCTGAGACTGGACGTAGCTCACAGTGGTAGTGAGTAAACCAGGATAAATTCTTGGCTGAGTTTTCTTTCCCTCAAACTCTTTCAATTCAGTTTTTAAACTAACAAAGGGGTTTCGAAAAGTTTTCAAGAGCGAAAATCTTAACATCAAACAAAACAACTTATCAAAACTGTCTTTGCGTCTGAACCAAGGTTCAAAAGGTAGTAACTAATTTCAGACGATCTTTCATCATCTGAAGTTTTCAGAAACTTTTTAAAGTCTTTTCTAAAAACAAAAGGTTTCCATTGAAACACTATTCAACCCCCTTCTAGTGTTTCCCTGTTTTTCTTACAAAGTGGAGTAGAAAAGCAAGGTAGATATAATTCAATGAGCATGTAAATGAAGATCAAACCTCAGAACCAAGATGAAAATAAGCTTGACTCCTTGAATTGAATACAAACTTAGCCTTCCATGAAGAATTTATAACAAAGAGAAAATTGAAAATGAATGACAAACTTGGTAATTCTACTACAACTTGGATGATATTCTCCCTAGCAAGCCTTCCTATTATAGGAGGGGAAAAGATGTCATTCAAAAGCTGATCACTCAGCCATGACTAAGCATGTTTTGTCCATAAATGGACTTATTGATCAATTATCTAATACATTTGTCCATTACTTTGAATTATTCATCCATCCTAGCTATCATTCACCAACTTGTATTCCACTTACACCGAGCGTTGCATCATTTAGCTGGCAGAATCCAAGGAAGTTGTCTTCAAATAAAATCAAACCCTGGATCTTAACTTTCCAATGCCTCTGGATTGTGCCCAAAAGGAGTTTTCTGGTCCAAATTATGATCCAATCATTGAGTGTCATTCAGGTTTTCATGTACTGCTGATTATTCCGTCTTCCAAGCCCATTTTGACCACTAGACATCCAATTTAGCTTTTTAGTTCTACACCAAAGTTGTAGGGCTTTCTTTTATCTTTCCCACAATATAAATTGCATAATTTTAGATGTCTAGAACTCGAGTTATGCTTGAAATACGAAAATAGTGTAATTTTTCAATTATGTTGAAAAATGTAATTAAGCCTAATATGAACCTGAATTGGCATAATATGCTTATGATTTGTTAATTAAGCATAAAATATGTATTAAAAGGTTAAATTTGAGGGATGAATAATGTGTAAGATTTGTATTTATCAACTCCCTAATATTTCATTTGCCTTTATACCTCATAGAGATAAGCTTGGCTTGCAAACTGCTTGTTTCAGCTTTCTCATTCTTAGCAAAGCATTGCTTAATGGCTTCTAGGAAACCCTTTGCAATACTCTAAAAAATTGAGCCTCGAAATTCTTCTTGAATGGATCACTTCATGATCATTAAGCACATTCGGTGAAAGCGTTCCCACTTCTCAATTTTAACTTCTTTAGGATTTTTCAGAGTGGGAGAGGGTTTCTCAGTCTAAAGTGCAAGATCCAAATCCATATAGCCCAAATTATCTCCACGACTTCATTTCAGACCTTAAAGTTCATCCCATTCAACATTCGGATACTATTCACTAGAGCAAAAACATTCACAAAACTAATAACAAAGATTGGAAGAGAACAAAGAAAATTAATGTGTTCACTAAAAAAAATAACAAAACTTATGCAAATAATTCACACAATAGACCCATCAAAAGATACCGAGCACATCATCAATTCATAGTCTTTGGACATAAAATTAATTTGTAAGTGGTATTCTAAATGCAATGATGAAATATTGGCAATTAATTCTGTCAAACAATCGTCTTTCTTTGAATCGACTATTATTCACATGAAAATAACTTTGTAATCGTCAAATTGTGTCTTCCTTTAGGTCGAGCATAATTTGCATAAATAATACCATACTAGCATCCATGTAATTTTAATTAAGTGCTCATCTCGATTATAGTTGAGTGGAATTGATTCTATAATCAATGGTTAGTAATGACTGACGCAAGCTTTACAAAGCATTTTGAATGAAAATGATTTAAAATCAATTTTGTGGAATTGATTTTGCATTGTTCCCATCCGGTAACCAAACAGAGACTAAATCAATTTCTATAATAGAGTTTGTTTTGACAATATATTATGTCAACCAATTCGATTTAAAAATTACCAGACAAATGCAAATAAAGAGGTCCAGAATCTACGAAATTTAAACTCAAACATAATAATAATGAATATTCAAAGAAAATAAAATATCACGACAAATAAAAGTTGGGGATAATGTTTATGAAAACCAATATATATAATTATCGGATAATAAATTCCATGGAGAATTAATAAGCCTACTTGTTCTGGTATAGAACTCGAACCTGGGCCCATGATGTCGAACTCGGATCTGGGTCTGGGTTGTGAGTGTGCAAATCCGGGTTATCCACAGATTGGGGGGTGTACCTGCAAAGGCACTCCGACGCCCAAGTCAGATATGTATACAGTCAAAGTGGTTGACTGGATAAAGATTGCGTACCTTATGAATTGTTAATATCCTTTATTTATAGGGGATGTGGCCTGTATAAATGTGGCAAGTTGGCACATATAACAATAGAGTAAGTTAGCAAGTATATATGTAATTATGTATATTTGGTAATCATAATTACATTAGTATTGGGCCGTTATAGTTAATGGGCTTTAGGTTTAGACCGTAACAGAAGCCCCCCAGCTCTAGTTGACTTGATGAAGTCGACTTTGAGCTTAGATGTGGGCCAGGATGTTTTACATGTGTTCTCTGGTCAAAGCGAGACGTGCGGTTCGAGACGAGATGCGTGACTCGAGATGGGTTACATTTGCTTAGCCAATTCGAGACAAGATAGAAGGCTCGAGACGGGTTTCCATATCGACCCATAGATGCAACGGTCCGGGATGGGTTATTGCATATTTAACCGTTGCGACATTTGACATTTGATGTTCCTTTGTGATGTTTCATCTTCTGAGTGACCTTTCGTATGGTTGTGTCAATTCGATTTCTTGGGCCTCTGCTGATTATGGGCCTTTTTCGATCTTATAAATAGGAAGGTGGTGGTGAGGGTTTCCTCACTTTGCTCCAAACCGTCTGTGCATTTGCCTTCTTGTGAGAATAGTCTCGAAAACGGAACCGACTTTTGTGTTGTAACTCAGATTTGAATCCGACTATCAAGTATCTCTCTCTCTCTCTCTCTCTCTCTCTTCTTTTACTCTTTTCTGCACAAATAGGTGACAATGAGTCTTTGGAGATTTTGTATGGAAAACCTGAATCGTGGGTGTCTAGGAGTCAATCATCTTGTGGGGATAATGTTGAAGATTTCAGCCCAAAAGTGGTCGAGATTTTAAGATGGCGAAACATAGTCCCTGTGGATCCTATGGGTGTTGTTGGGATTGGGACGAGTAATTTTCCTGTAAAGTCCGAGTCGGGTTCTTGTGATAGTATTTTTGATTGGTCCGAGTCGGGTTCTAGTTGTCTCGGTTCTGATAAGGGTAGTTGTTATACGGCCTCTGCAGGTGTTGGAATGGCTAAGGCTCACGATGTAGATTACTTTATGCCCGCTTGGGCGGATAGGTATAGATGGGTGGACCCGGAGGTTCTTGGAACGCCGAGTATTTATAGGCCGAATTGTCCGGAGCATAGTCAGGAGCGTCTATTTGACTTAGAGGTGTTTGGCACGACTGAGATGAAGGGGGATTACAACGTTGTGATTCCACCCCGGGGGAGCCGGGTTTGTCACCTATCTGAAAGCAATACTTCCTTTCTCTATACATATGATTTCTTTCATTCAAAGTTGAAAATAAGGCTGCCTTTCACCCCTTTCGAAGAAAAGGTGTTCATGTACTTGAACTGCGCACCCTCACAACTGCATCTGAATTCATGAGTGTTCATCAGGTGCTTCCAGCTGATCATGGCCGAGTTTGGGTTTAGTCCCTCTGTCAAATTGTTTTTTCATTTTCTCCAAGTGTTGAGAAAACATCCCAAGGGTAAGAAGGATGAGACCTTGAAAAGCTGGATCTTATTAAGGGGGTTTAACGGTCGCAAGTTGATTGCGCCCTACACCGAGTCAGCCAAAAGGGGGAGTATCACTTTTAAACAGGAGTTTTTCCGGGTGCAAGCGGCGAAGGGTGTGAAGCCGTTTTGGGAGGAATAGTCGTCTAATGCCCCAAGTTCTTCATTTACTGGAGTGAGAGGCATTATGACAAGAAGTCGTTTGATTATGAAGTGGCTGAGTCGAGTTTGTCCCTACAAGACCTGACCGTGAAGGGTTTGTTGCTGGAGTCGGTCAAGGAGTATGGTGTATTCTCTAGTAAAAAGATATTAGATGGGCCGATGTGAAATGTCGGTTCGAGAATTGGTGACAATTGTATTTTATTTTTTATTGTTAATTGTCGTACTTTGGCTTAACGCTTCTTCTGTTGTTGTAGCATCAATGGCCAACACTGCGTTGAAGCAATTAAGGGCGTTGTACAATGCCAACGCAAACCAGGAGGACGAGGTGCATGTGGACCTGGACTTCACACAGCCCATGGGGGAAGGTGTCTCGGGTGGCCAGTCGGTTCTAGGTGATGGAGCCGGCGTTGGTGGGGACGGGGTTGCTCAGACAACCCGTGCGGATGAGGAGCGCCCCAAGAAGAAGAAGCAGGCCAAAGCTAAGAAGAGGTCAACAACTGAAGAAGACTAAGGGGAGTCCGGGGTCAATTTGTATGACTCAGAGTGTGATCTGGATACTCCCGAGATGGCTCACCTTTTGTACAATCCGTTTATGAAGGTGGTTCATGATAACGTGCCCGTGAGTGAGCATCTCGAGGATGTGGAGCGCCAATGTCTCCAGCATCCTGCTTTTCTGAGGTACATGCGGCTGGATGTGATGTTGGCTTATGATCAGGTAAATGCAGCTTTGGAGACGCGTACCACTGAGCGGGATAAGGCCTTGGATGATTT
The DNA here is from genome assembly GCA_026901365.1 of Sesbania bispinosa. Lineage (NCBI taxonomy): Eukaryota > Viridiplantae > Streptophyta > Magnoliopsida > Fabales > Fabaceae > Sesbania > Sesbania bispinosa. The sequence continues at coordinate 319,062 of QLOH01000201.1, read as the reverse complement.
GAAGGCCGCTTAGGAGGCTTTTGTCGATTAGAAAAAAGATAAGTTAAAATACAAGGGTTTCTACAAGACAACTAAGGATAAAAATAAGACCCTTGAAGCTGAAGTAACCAAGTTGAAAAGGGACTTGGAGAAGTTGCAGGTGGCCCTTCCGGCATCCGGGATGAACGAGGCGGTCGTGACCGAGATTGTGAAAAAGAATCTGTAGAGGGCGCATGCTAAGTTTAATCAAGAGAAGGCCAGTCTTGTGCAATTATCTGAGAAGATTGGTACTGAGTCCTTTGCAAACGTCGTGGCCCAAGTGAAGGAGCTTAACCCCGGTCTGGTGGTGGAAGGGACGTCGGCTTCCTATGAAGTTTATAAGGGGCAAATTTGCAAGGTTTACATGGAGAAGAAGGTGTATGTCGCGGTTGCTTCGGGGGAGGAAGTCGGTCCTTACGAGGGATAAGTTTGTAATAACTTGTATGTTTTTTATGTTCTTTTGCAATGACTTATGATATGGTTATGTGTTTATGTGCATAAACATGTTTCTTGTATGGACGACTTTGCACTTATAAGCCCCTTTCTTCACTGCGCTTTTAACGTATTTCTACGCTTGCAACGCTTTTAATTTGTGTATGTCGGTTGAGCTCTGTTATGCACTTAACATCTTTGCACGCTTTTAACGCTCCTGGCATTCTAGGTTTAGATGATTTGAACGTGTAACCGAGATGCTCTTCACATTAGGGTATGTGTCTGAGATGTTCTTCACATCAAGGTTGAATACAATTTAATATTAAAGTCAAGATGCTCTTCGCATCAGGGATGTATTATTGAATAAAATTGAGTATATGACCGAGATGCTCTTCACACCCGGTTTAAAACAATAAAAATTCCTAAGTGTCCTAAAATACACAAGTGTAAAGATTATCCTAGTTAACAATAGTATGCTCTGAGCTTGTCCGAGTTCCAGAATCTCGGAATGGCTGTTCCTTCGAGGGTTTCAATCCTGTATGCGCCACTTCCAGTTGACTCGGTTACCCTGTAGGGGCCTTCCCAGTTTGCAACAAGTTTCCCTTGAGATGCATTCTTGTTCCCAATGTCGGCCCTTCTTAAGACGAGATCATCGGGTTCGAACTTTCTGATGAGTACCTTGGTATTGCGTTGTGTTGCCAAGCGCTCCTTCAGCATGGAATCTCAGATGTGTGCCACAACGCGTCTTTCATCCAGAAAGTCTAGCTCCTCAAGGATGTTTTTCCCATTGGTTTCTTGATTGAAGCTTTCCACTCTCCAACTCGGATCTCCTATCTCAACTGGGATGAGTGCTTCAGTCCTATAGGTGAGGCGGAAAGAAGTCTCGTTAGTGGAAGATTGTGGGGTGGTCCGGTATGCCCAGAGTACATGGTTGAGTTGTTCCACCCAGTTGCCTTTGGCGTTGTCTAACCTTCGTTTGACGGCTTTAAGAATAACCTTGTCTGCGGGCTCGGCTTGACCATTGGTTTGTGGGTGTTCAACCGAGGGGAAGTGATGCCTGATCTTTAGTCCGACTAAAAGTTCCCTGAATCCCTTGTCATTAAACTGAGTTCCGTTGTCAGTGATCACAGAGTGTGGGATGCCGAATCGGGATATGATGTTCCTGTAGAAGAACTTCTGGACCTTGGAGGATGTGATTATGGCATGGGGTTCTGCTTCAATCCATTTGGTGAAGTAGTGTACTGCTACCACTAGGAATTTGACCTGCCCTGGGGCTGGGGGGAAGGGGTCGAGTATGTCGATGCCCCACTGGTGGAAGGGCCACATGACCGACATAGTGGATAACTTAGAGGAGGGTTGATGGTGGATGGAGCTGTTCTTTTGGCATGCCTCACACCTTTTGACGTAGTCCATGGAGTTTTGGACCATAGTCAGCCAATAATACCCGGCTCCGAGGGCCTTTTTCGACAAAGATCTTCCACCTTGGTGTCCACCGCAGCTTCCTTCATGTAACTCGGCTAGGATGCAGTCAACTTCTCTATCATCTACGCATTTGAGCAGGGGAGTAGAAAAGCCTTTCCTGTAAAGGTGGTCATTAACGACTATGAACCGGGATGCTAGTCGTCTAACCTTTTTTGCTTCTTTCTCATCTTCTGGGAGTTCTCCTTTCAAGATGTAGGTCTTGCTTGATGGGGGGGTCATCCAAGAGTCTGGTGTGTCAATTGTCAGGATCGCCGTGTCTGAGATCCGTGGGGCTGAGATGACTTCCTGCAAAACTGACTTATTATTTCCTAGCTTCTCGGTACTTGCCAACCTGGAGAGGATGTCGGCTCTTGTGTTTTCATTTCTTGGGACATGCTGGAAAATGAGTTCTTCAAAGCCGTCACTTGACGTTTTTACCTTCTCTAGGTATCTTTATAGTTGAGGTTCCTTGGCTTGGTATTCCCCTTTGATCTGAGACACCATCAGTTGGGAGGCGCTGCACACTAGAACTTTTTTTGCCCCTACTTCCTTTGGCATGATTAAGCCGGCTATGCATACTTCATACTCTGCTTGGTTGTTGGAAGTGGGGAATTCAAACTTGAAGGATTTTTTTATGCAGATTCCATTGGTCCCTTCTAGTACTATCCCGGCTCCTGCACCTTTCTTGTTGGATGAGCCATCAACGAAGATGGTCCATTCTGAACTGGGGGTATCCTCAGCGGGAGTCATCTCTGCAACAAAATCGGCCAAGACTTAGCTTTTGAGAGCAGGACGAATTTCAAAGTTTATGTCAAATTCAATTAGTTCTACTGCCTAGGCTGTTATCCGCCCAGAGAGATCTGGTTATGAAGGACGGTTCTGAATTTTGATGGGTAAGTCGGTCCGCACTATAATCTTGTGCCCCTGGAAGTAGTGCCGCAGCCTCCGGGCGGTGAGTAGGATAGCCAAGGCGGCCTTTTCCAACCTTTGGTAACGGAACTCGGCTCCCTGGAGAGCCTTACTTATGAAGTAGATGGGGTATTGGTTGCGTCCTTCTTCTCTGATCAGGACAGAGCTTACTGCCTGGTTTGTGATGGAGATATAGAGGTAAAGATGTTCCCCTGGGGCTGGCTTGACTAAGACGGGGGGATTTGCTAGAGTCTCCTTGAGGTGTTTGAAGGCGGCTTCGCACTCGTTGGTCCATGTGAAGGATTTCCCTTTGCGAAGTAGCTGAAAGAAAGGGAGAGAAGTTGTGGCCGCCTTTGGGATGAACCGGTTTAGTGCAGTGACTCGGCCATTGAGCTGCTGGATGTCCTTGATGCATTTCAGACTTTGCATTTCCAACACGGCTTTGCATTTGTCTGGGTTAGCTTCAACATCTCGGCTAGTTAGAAGGAAACCAAGGAAGTGTCCTGAGGGAACGCCAAAGGTACACTTCAGTGGGTTTAGCTGCATATTATGCTTGCGGAGGAGGCTGAAGACTAATTCCAAGTCGGCAACATGATCAACTCCAGTGGGGGTTTTAGCAATTATGTCATCAATGTACACTTCAACAACCTTTCCCATCAGATCTCCAAAAACTTGTGTCATTATCCACTGGTAGGTTGCACCGACATTCTTCAATCCGAAGGGCATCATCGTATAACAATATATTCCCTTGTCAGTGATGGCGGTTGTTTTCTCTTCATCATCGCGGATTCGCGGTCCATAGGAATCTGGTTGTAGCCAGAATAAGCATCCATGAATGATAGCCAACGGTATCCTGATGAATTGTCGACCAATTGGCCGATGTTAGGGAGTGGGAATAGGTCATTTGGGTAGGCTTTGTTCAGATCTGTATAGCCCACACACATTCTCCATTTCCCATTAGATTTCTTCACAAAGACGACATTGGAAAGCCAGGTGACGTACTTGCATTCCCTGATGAAGTCGGCTTTGAGGAGTTCTTCGACTTGCTGGTTTGCTGCTTGTTGTCTTTCGAGGTCGACCTTTCTTTTCTTTTGGGCAACTGGCTTGGCTTTGGGGTCAACAGATAGTTTATGGGAGAAGAAGTCTGGGTCGATGCCTGGCATGTCGACTGACGTCCAAGCAAACAAGTTAGAGTTTTTGGTGAGTAGAGCCTTCAATTCATTCTCCATGTCAGGGTCCATGTCGTAGCCGATCTTGGTAGTTTGATCAACGGTGGTTCCAATTTGAAAGGTCTTGGTCTTGCCGGATGGTTCAATCTGGTCTCAGACTTTTGGATCTATCTCGGCTCAGGGGTCGAGATCAATCATGAGGACTTGTCCTTCTGGTGCTCTTTTTTCTTGCTGTGGGATGGGAGCGGGGTTCAGAGCTGCGTTGTAGCATTTCCTTGCTTCTTTGCGATCCCCTTGGATTGTAATCACGTTGCCGTCTCGGCCAGGGAACTTCATCACCAGGTGCTTGGTAGTGATAACTGCCCCTAATGCATTCAAGGATGGTCGTCCGAGAATGGCATTATACATGCTAGGATAGTCGACTATCAGAAACTTGGCTGAGATGGCTTTGTTGTTGGTCTCAGTGCCGACTCTAAGTGTTGTTTGGAGGTATCCCTTCGGTTGGATCCTATCTCCATAGAATCCCACCAGGTCTCCTGAGTAGGGTAGGAGGGATTCTGGGGGTGGTAGCAGCTGAGTGTAAGTTCTGTAGAAGAGGATGTCGGCTAAGCTTCCTTGGTCAACGAAAACTCGTCCTACGTCACCATCTCCAATGAAAGAGTGGATCACGAAGGGGTCGTCATGGTCTTCAATGGCATCAAAGAAATTTGCGTCAGAGAAGGTGATGACCGGGTTTTGAGGTCGGTCGGCATTAGGTTGGATGTCGGTTTGGTCTACACTATAAACTTCTCTCAGGTGTCTCTTCTTAGAGTTATTGGATTGTTCTCCTCCGGCGAACCCTCCTGAGATCATATTGGTTCGGACCCTTGGGGTAGCAGCCTGAGTGGTTTGGTTACTGGGGCCGACATTGTTATCCCTCTTATGATCATAGTTCCTGGGAGAAGTGGAGCGTTTACGCTTCCTGTCACCGTCACCCTCATGTTAGCACCAAAGGAAACACTAGAAGGGGGGTTGAATAGTGTTTTAAAATCTTTACAGATTTTCTGAAAACCTTTAGCAAACAAGCAAAACTGATTTGAGAATATTTTATCAACCTTCCGAAACTGGAAGTTCAGCAACTTGCTGATGCAACTCTGAAGGTTGAGTAAAAACCTTTTTGAAATTAATTTCTCTTAAAGAAAAGATTGTTTCTCTGCTTGGATTATTAAAACAACTTTTCTTAAACCCTCCTTGGTTAGTTAAAATAGATAACAGTGGAAAGTAAAGAGGTAAGGGAAGAGAGAACTTAACACAGAGATTTATACTGGTTCACCCACTAACCCAGTGAGCTACATCCAATCCCAGGGCAAACCACCACTGGATTTTCCACTCTTAAAGAAAAGATTGTTTCTCTGCTTGGATTATTAAAACAACTTTTCTTAAACCCTCCTTGGTTAGTTAAAATAGATAACAGCGGAAAGTAAAGAGGTAAGGGAAGAGAAAACTTAACACATAGATTTATACTGGTTCACCCACTAACCCAGTGAGCTACATCCAGTCCCAGGGCAAACCACCACTGGATTTTCCACTAATCCCGCAAGATTACACCGAGTATTATTTGCACACCTGGCCTCTCCAGGCTCGATAAGTATTCTTTGTTCTCAACAGCCTCTCCAAGAAACTCATGCAGTATTCTTTGTTCACCCGACCTCTCCAGGCTGAAACAAGTATTCTTTGTTCTCAACAGCCTCTCCAGGAAACTCATGCAGTATTCTTTTACAGTCAAGCCTCTCCAGGCTCAAACCCGAGTATTCTTTTACAGTCAAGCCTCTCCAGGCTCAGCGAGTATTCTTTCTTCCACCAAGCCTCTCCAGGCTCTCAGACACTTGATAGTGTTTACAATTTAAACTAAGTTTAAGTTTCTAAGAAACATAAACTTAGGTTCTTCTTGTACAAAGGGATTACTGAGTATAACTCAGGATACATAAAATGAATTCTAAGTATAAGGATATAACAGAGATATAAGTGTATGCATTTTTAATCGGGTTCTTCTCTGTATCTGGATTGTCTTCTACAGAGAGATGGCTCAATAGGATTTGAATGTTGATCTTCTGCCTATTCTCTCTTGGGTATTATCTCTGCCTTGGGCTTCAATGCCGCCAATATTCAAAGTCTTTCGTGAGGCTATTTATATGTTCTGATAAATTATAGTCGTTGAAGATTTCTTTGTATACCGTTGAGAAATGTAGCCGTTGGAAATTGCTTGGTATACTTTCTTAGAGCTATTGTGAGATAGCTTCTCTTCTGTCTTGCGTAGGTGTGTAGGTATGAATAAGTTCTGACACACAGCAGTTAGGCTCTTAATCTTGTTTAAGAGAGTTTATGATATTTCAGCAGGTTTATACTCATTTTCTCTCTTCTTCTCTTCCTTTTCTTTGATATCTTGATAGAGATGATGATATCCGTTAGACTTCTCCTTTGTCCCGTTGTGTAATAGCTTTTCTTCTCGATTAAGGTGGATGCTTCTGATAGCGTATGATAGAGGCGGTACAGGAGTAGGTGTCACAGCAACGCTGACTCTATCTCTGACCTCTGTTTGCTTTTTTGTAGTAGGTTTCCTCTTTTGTGTTGGGAAATAAAGTTTGTATCAAAAAGCCTTTGTTTCTTCTTGCACCGATTCATCTTTACCATTAATATTTGCTGAGACTTGAGTCTTTTAATGCATCATTCAGATTGACTCACAAGTCTTCGGAGAATAGCATGACGTCTCTGGCTTCAGAAGGTTTTCTTCAATAGATTCTGTTCTTCAGAGAGTCTTATCATTTTCAGAAGGTCTTCTTCCTCAGAAGATTGATCGTCTTCAGCAAGTCCTTCCTTTCAACTGTAGATGTTTTTCAGCAAGTTCCTTTCTTCAGATTGCTTCTTCTTCGGTAGTTTTCTCAGACAGAGATTAATTCTTCATTGAACTTCACTCTTATTTTGGTTGTAGATCTTCCAGCATCTCTGATGTCTTTCTTTATTACAACTCGTGCAGATGAATCCTTGTCTTCTTAGTAGATTCTTAATTCTTCAGTTTTCTTCAGCAGGTTCTCTTCTTCAGAAGCTTGTAATATTTTCTTTAGATGGTTGTTGCATTGTTCTTCCTTTGTTTCTTCCCGATTCCTTTCTTCATCCAATTGTTCCTTTCAGCAGACTTCTATAGATCGTACTTCCTTAGCAGTCTTCACTCTTCAGCAAGTTATTTATCTTTAGATAGTTTCTTTAACCTATTTCCTGAAATGCACAGAAGAATACCTTTCTCAGTAGCACCTGTTTCTATATAGTTGATGGAATTCTGGAAAGCGAACCAAAAATCCAGCAGTATAATAGTAAGTAAGAGTATCGTATCCACAGGGAGCGGTTTAATTCATAAGATAATAGTGATCGACTTATCAAGTGAGCCATTTTTTGAGAGAGTAATTTGATTGCTGAATTTAAATAAAAAAAATAAACATGGGCAAAATAATTGAGATGAGATAAAATTACTTGGATTAGGATTGGACTTTGCTTCTTCACACCCCTCCTGTATGTGAATCTCCCTTTTTAATTATAAACTTGTTAATACTTATACCTTAGCCATTTTTAATCATATTAACTATAGGTCCCTATGGTGTGGATATACCCACAATCGTTGGATCATGCCCTATTGTTAATATGCCGCTACCAATTTAATCATACTCTCCTATAGAATTCCTATGAAGGGGCTGTCACTCACCGATACGCTTCAATCCTCGGGTTGAGACTATATTCCTTTATGAATAAATGAGTACTTTTATCAATCGAAGGTTAGGCTTTCCTATTTCTAGGCTCACCTAAACTCTAATACTAGCCGGAACTTCACACTCTCATTTATCCAGTGCACTAGCCTACTACTCCGGCACACGCGCGGAAGTAGTGCATTAAGAACAACATAAAAGTACCGATATAAGTAAGAATAGAAATTTATAATTAAAAATAAGAGAATTCACATACACTTGGGGATTGAATCCACTACATCCAATCTTACTGGAGAGCTTAGCTACTCATGGTAGCCATTCGAAACCATTGAAGAATCTGTCACCTTCTTCAATCCTAATAGCTCTATCTTCTCCTTCTCTCCCCTGGTGTATTATCCTAGATGATCCTACACACTTTGATCTGGTACAAGAAGGTTCTATTTATAGACTAAGGAAAGACAAAGGAAATTGGGAAGAAATCTATTTAAATTACGGAAACAGAGCAAGTTACGAGTTCTGCGCTTCAACCTGCGCTACAGCGCATGTTGAAGCGCAGATGTCAGAATGTATTTTTGCTGCGCTTCACCTTGCGCTACAGCGCAGAGTGAAGTGCCCAACTCGAGCCTGCAACCTTCATTCTTTCTCTTTTTAAGTTGATTTCTTCCCGAGACTGGTTTTGGTTGATTGCCTTTCCTTGTTCCCCTTTTTCTTGATGCGATCTTGTATTTATTGAGCAATCATGAATTTATTTGGGAAGCTTGTCGCCAAAATCCTTGTTTAATTGCTGCCGATATCTTCATTAATTGTCTTCAAATAATCTTCAAATCTTTATTAATTGTCCTCAATCAAACTTCAAATCTTGCAAATATCTCCCTTATTTAATGCTATCTTTCCTCCATATCAAATCTTTACGATAATCTGCAAAAATCAACACAATTTATATTAAAATAGCATCAAATTCAAATTCAAGGCTAATAAATACAATTTACACAATTATTAACAAAAAGGGATAAATTAGGGGCATAAAATACCATTTCAACCTTGATAAGTGTACTAAAAAGTACTCTAATTTATCACCTATTTTTCACTTATCAGTAGTCTAATTTGTTAATCATTAAAACCAAGGATAAAGAGTCTTGAATCTAATTTCAAATACTTAAATTAATTCTGAGACTCAACATTCTCCCCCTTTTTAATGATGACAAATTAGATATGACTAACAAATATCTGAATATTAAAATTGTACTTAAACAAATTATTTTCTCCCCTTTTTTTGGGATAACTCCCCCTGAGAAAAACATTTTTCTTTTAGCTTCTTTTTCTAAAAACATGTTTCCTTTCAGCATTTCGTTAGTTGTATTACTCCCCTTTTTTTCATTATTTAAAAGGGTTGATGAGACAGACAAAAGAAGATAACTTAGATTATTAGGGTTAGATTAAGAAAAGATTGCACAGACTCCAGATTCAGAAAATTTCCACACGAGTGATAGGTTTCTGGCAAGCGAACCAAAAATCCAGTAGTATAATAGTGAGAAAGATATCGTATCCGCAGGGAACGGTCAACTCGCATATATTCGCGGTCTATTTATCAAGGGACAAATAATAGATTTGTGAGAATATTTTGTGCGGAAAATATAAATTGCAAATTAAAAATCAATAGAAATAGAAAGGAAGAGTCAGAGACACTTTACTTGGATTAGGATTGGACTTCATATCATCACACCCTTCGTGCATGTAAAAACTATCTATTATTTTAGGTTTACTCTATAATACTGTAGACAAACTATATTGCTAAGACCCCGAGTTACCAGCGGCCTCACACACTCAAAGGTAATCCATGCGGGCTCTCCCAGGCGACACAGACTTACCCTCGACTTATTTTGCTTTCTTTTATTCCGTTTGTAAAAGAATTAATTGATAAACGAGGCCTACTCCTCTGGACGCACCTTCGCTAGAGTACTGTCACTACACATCACTCATTAGAATACATCCACGTTATTGCTTCCTGGATTGACAATCAACTAATTCTTTGTTATCGGTAATTTAATAACCATGCTTATCCTGTAGACGACTTTGATTAGAGTACTCACACTACCCATCAATTACTAGCAACGCCCATGTTTCGGTTCACTGGCTACCGAGTCCTCTTATTTACTGAGAGAATGAGTTTCTTCAAAATCCGCTCCCCCATCCTCAATCCTAGTTGAAACTAGCCTATAACTCCGGCGCAAGCGCGGAAGTTAGGAATTAAGTACAGAATAAGATTACCAATATTATAGACAGAGAGCTCATGAAATAATAAAATAGAGTTTACATACACTTGGGGATAGAATCAATTACATCCAATCCTAATGGAGAGTTAACTACACAAGGTAGCCATACAAACCACTGAAGATGTTGTCACCATCTTCAATCCTTGTGAAGCGCTCCTCCTCTCCTACTCTAAAATTAGCTCTGGTGCATTATCACTGAAATACAACTGAATTATAATAATCGTGCACACTTTGATCTGGTGCAATGAGGTCCTATTTATAGGCTAAGGAAAGACAAAGGAAATTGGGGAGAAATCCATCTAAAAACGGCAACAGGGCAAGAATCTTCGTAACTTGTGCTTCACCCTGCGCTACAGCACAGGTTGCAGCGCAGGATCCAGAGAGTTGCGCTACAGCGCAGGTTGAAGCGCAGAATGCGCCCTGCAGCTGCAAACTTTCTCTTTTTATCTTGATCTCTCCCCGAGACTGGTTTTGGTTGATTTGTCTTTCCTTGTTTCCCTTTTCTTGATGAAATCTTGCATTTATTGAGCATCTTGGATTTAATTGGGAAGATTGTCTGCAGAATCCTTGTTTGATTGGCAGTGATCTTCTCATTGATTGCCTTAAATCTTCTTCAAATCTTTATTAAATGTCTTCAATCAAACTCAAATCTTGCAGATATCTCCCTCATTTAATGTTATCTTTCCTTCAAATCAAATCTTTGCAATATCCTGCAAAAATCAGCAATATTTCTATCAAAATAGCATCAAATTCAAATCCAAGATTAATAAATACAATTTATCTGATATTAAATAAAAAGGGATTAAACTGGGGCAAAAATACAATTTTATCCTTGATAAGTGAACTAAAAAGTGCTCTAATTTATCAACTAATTTTCACTTATCAAAATACCCCCAACTTAACTTCTTGCTTGTCCTCAAGCAAGAGACCTCTTTTCAATCAAAAATCAATTCTATCCCCTGAATAACTAAAATCAAAAACAAATTCAAGGAACTTTTCATCATCTTCTTGTTAAGCAGCAGTCACCTTCCAAACATAAGAAAAAATCAAGATTAAGAGATTTTACCAATCCTCAATCAGAATAGAACACAAACATCAGTCAAACATCTCAAAAATAGCAATTAAAGCAATAAGTGATAAACCAAGGAAATCTCTCATTCTCACGGGTAAGTGTTTCCCTCAATCTTCACCACCGTTGAACAACTAGAATTGATAGTCGTTTCCAACATCTGAACTTGCAGGTAGTTAACATGGATCAAAAGGTCTTTTCTTTGGTTGTAATGAGGCTGGGCTATCAAGAAATCATGGTTTTTCTGGATATGTTGTGATACCCCTAGTTACCACTAAAAGTACCACATGCATTACATGTGACCAACGAAGTAGAACGTCAAAAATGCGGAAGTTTTTTTTTTTTTTTGAAAAGGGTTTAGGTGTCATTGACCTATTACCTCTCTAGCTTTATTTTAAGTACTTATGAAATATCCTTTCCTTCACCTTCAAAAACTTATCTTTCCGTAAGCGTCGAAAGAATTAACACCTTACGCGCATACACAACATACACATGGTTAAAGACCTTGAGAGAACATAAAACAGTATGACATAAATACATACATACATATTAAGTAGCATCGATGTACCTCTCGAATACCCACATGACCACATTAAAACATAAGTTCCGGTAGTAAAATAAATGAGACCTCTAACAGAATACAAAAGAAGAGATTCCTAAATCAGAGCTGCGTACTACCTAGACTCAACACAACCTAGTCCTTTTCAGGTAACAAGAGGAAGTCTGGGGTGCGTGATGGTGACACAAACTCCCCCCCATAGAACTCACACCTGCGCGGGATACCCGTCACCCTCCGGGTGTCCCTCGACAACCATCTGATTCGCACCTGCATCGACGTCATGACGGAAGTCCTCGATACCGACTGTCAACGTGACGAGAAGAGCATAGAAAGAAGAGATAGAAAAGAAGGGTGAGAACATCGCATGAACTCACAGCATGTAGGATACAACAAACTAGAGCACACACACAGAGGCAATCCACACAGTCGAATCAATAAGCAATCTACGACATCTCATCATGGTGTACTCATATGAACGCAACTTTTACTATTATAATGCAATATCTAATGCATGCGGGCCCAGGGAAACATCACCATAGGCAGAGCACATAGCAGCTGCCCGACCATATATACACAGCACGTCAGGAGTTAGAGTGTGTACTAGCATTAGGTACAAAGAGCATTGCTCATACATTTTGGCCAAATCATTTAAGCGTTCTTCCAGACAATCTCAACTGACCCGAAAATCATGAGAGCGACAGGAATAGCTAAGCTGGGTTCCCCAATCTCGACAGTAGGGAGCTAATCTACGTCACCTGAGATCTTCCGGGAGCTAGACTATCCTCAGGGCTGGCGTCCCTTTTGAGGACCCACTGGCGTTCTTTGCAAAGCCCAGTTGCACCCTTCCCAACCGATTTCACACTGTACCAAGTGCTACTGTTATATAGGTCATAAGGTTTTCAACCTCGAACATCAACAATGCTTCATGATGCATGTCACACAACAATGCTCACAACATTCACATCCTTACAGGCAAAGCCCATTGAACCATTCAACGTCACCACATCCCCGTGGCACGGCCCGAATTCAATGTCTTTCCTTCAAGGAAAACCGAACCCTACCTTGGGTTGGAACCACACTCTCTCACTAAGCTTCTCAAGTTTTATGAAGAAAGAGGGTGTTGGTTATAATCTTTTATAGTAGTTTGTACTAATGTTCTTAATAATCATGTCCACTTAAGTCCTATAATTTACTAAGACTTATGATTGTGTCTTATGGATGGTATTACTTATCCTAATTCTTCTTGTATAAATAATTAAGATTAGATTTAACTTTTAATCAATCTTCATTAACTGGGCTATAATTAATCTTAATCCTCCTTAATTAAGTCTTAATCTCTTCCTTAGTTTTGGACTAAGCTTTTAATTACATTTGATTAAGGTTAATCATAGTTAGTTAATTCTTAATCAATCATTACTAATTGATTACTTAATACTTTTATTAAGGTTAATTAACTTTAACCTTAATTAATCATTCGTTACTTAATTAACTTAAGTAGATTATGTTAATTTAACTTAGGTAATTAGATTAGCTAAGTCTACTAATTAATTTCTAAGTTTTAATTTCTTAATAACTTGGATTAGAGTTGAAGTCCAACTCCAATCTAACTTTTAATTTCATAATCTAATCTTGATTGACTTTTAATGAGTCTTTAACTCCTTTTCTTAAAGGTTTTAAACTTAAATTAAAAGCCTAAAGGTTTTATAACTCTTAGGAACTTATTTTTAGTCATGGCAACCTAAAATATTGACATTTAAGTTGACTTTTACTTGGTTGGAATTGGAAATCCGAATTTGTTTTATTTATTTTTAAAGACTTATTCTTAATTGCACTTTAGTGCCTTTTACTTGTAAAATTGCTTCTTAGTCCTTTTGGACCACCAAAGCTCATAAACATGTTTTCAACATACCCTTGACCTTTTTAAGATCAAAAAGGTATTCTTGATGAGTTTCATCAAGAACAACTCATGAACATCAAGAACAACTTGAATGTTCATCAAAACTTCAAATTTTTCACAACATCCAATCTTCACCAAAACTTCACACATTCATCAACAAACAATCTAAATGCCAAATATCATACTAATCCACTCAAAATCATCCACATACACATTAAAGTTCATAACTCCATTTTCAAGCTCATAAACACTATTTTTCAAAGATCAATCATCCAAAACAATTGTATACCTTCAACCAACTTCATGCATGTTCATAGATTCATCATACAAACACATTCCAAGCACCAAAAAAATTTTGAAACACATGCAGCCTCAAAATCCCTCAAGGCCGAGAGCTATTAGAGGAAAAAGGGGAAAATTTTTCCAAAATTGTTTCTTGGCTTGCATGCACCAACAATCACAATCCAAGCACATTCCAAGCATCAAAATAAACTTAAAAACATGTAAACAACCCAGCTCCAAGAATCCAAAACATTTGCTCAAAGAAAAGCTCAAAAAGTGATTTTTTTCAAGGAGAACAAGAGTAAAAACAAGGATTTTAAGGGCAAATCCTTGACTCTAGTTACCAATCCTACTAGAGTTCAAGTTCTCCCCCCCCCCTTTACCTCAAATTTCCAAGAAAATGAGTGCAGAATTCTGGTCCCAAAGATGCCTCCTTTAGTCACCAACAAGGATTTTTCAAGGCTAGAAAGCTTAGAAATGGAAGCTTTGGTTCAAAGATGGAACCTTGGCTTGATGTGTTTAAGGGGAGATGAAAAATTTTGAGAGAAATTGATGGAGAGTTAACGGCCAAGAGAGAAAAGGAAGAGAGGAAATGAGAGAATTTCTAAGCTTTGCATGTGGAAAAAGAAAGAGTAATGAATTTTGGTGTTTTAATGTCTTACTTTTCCCTAAGCTTGACACTTGTCTAGAAACAAAGTGTGAAGTGGACAAATGTCCTTCATGCACACACACAAGACATGCACGGCTTCTAGAAGGAGGAAAGGAAGGGTTGTGCAAATTTTTCTGACCCGGATCAAGAGTATTCGGGCCCGGTTCAAGAGACAGGAGGGGCAAAAAGGTCATTTTCACAGAAAAACCCCAAAAATTCCCAGAAATTCCCTAAAAATAGGAAATTTAATTCTAAATCCAAAAATATAAATTTTGATGATTAAAAATAATTTTAATCACTCAAAATCCAATAAAACACTTAAAACGGCAAAAACGGTAAAACGCGGGTGTTACAACTCTCCCCTTCTAAAAAGAAATTTCGTCCTCGAAATTTGTGCGTACCTTCTTGAAATAAATGAGGATAAGACTTCTTCAATTACTCTTCCAACTCCCAGGTTGCATTCCCTTCATCAGTTGCACTCCAAATAACCTTTACCAACGAATCTCTTTTCCTCTCAGCTGCTTAGTCCTTCGGTCTCCGATTCGCACAGGTAATACTTCATAAGTTAAATTTTCTTTTAATTGTATTACGTCGGATTCTATGACGTGCGAAGGGTCAGGAATGTATTTTCGGAGTTGTGACACATGGAATACATTATGAAGATTGGAAAGAAAAGGCGGTAAAGCGATTTGGTAAGCAACAAGACCAATTCTTTTCAAAATTTAGGTAGGGACCAATGAATTTAGGTGTAAGTTTTCGAGATCGCATTGCCCTACCAACCCCAGTCGTTGGTGTAACTCTCAAAAAGACATGGTCTCCTTCTTTGAATTCAAGGGGTTTCCTCCTCCGATCATAGTAACTTTTCTACCTGCTCTGTGATATTTTCATCCTTTCCTGAATCATCTTGATCTTTTCCGTGGTTTGCTGAATCATCTCAGGCCCCAACACTAGGCCATCGCCAGATTCAAACCAACACAAAGGTGTTCTACACTTTCTACCATACAGGGCTTCATATGGTGCCATTCCAATACTAGAATGGAAACTATTGTTGTAGGTGAACTCGATCAGTGCCAACAACTGATCCCAACTTCCCTTGTGTTCTAACACACATGCCCTCAGCAAATCCTCTAGGGATTGGATAGTCCGCTCAGACTGACCATCTGTTTGAGGGTGATATGATGAACTAAGCCTCAACTTGGTTCCTAAAGCTTGTTGCAGACTACCCCAAAATCTGGATGTAAATCTAGGGTCTCTATCTGACACTATGCTAGACGGAACCCCATGTAGTCTTATTACTTCCTTAATATACAACTGGGTCAACTTTTCTAGAGAAAACTTAATGTTAATGGGCAAGAAATGAGCAGATTTTGTTAACCTATCAACAATTACCCATATAGCATCAAAACCTGCAGAAGTTCTAGGTAAACCTACCACAAAATCCATAGATATGCTATCCCATTTCCACTCAGGGACATCTAAAGGCTGTAACTCTCCTGATGGTCTTTGATGTTCAATCTTAGCTTTCTGACAAACCAAACAAGAAGCTACATACTCAGCTACTTCCTTTTTCATTCCAGACCACCAAAACATCTTCTTCAGATCTTGATATATCTTAGTTGTTCCAGGGTGAATACTCAATCCACTCTTATGAGCCTCTTCTAAGATCAGTTTCCTTATTCACTTATCATCAGGTATACATATCCTATTTTTGAAGTCTAATAATCCCATCAGTTCCCTTACAAAACTCAGATTCTCCTTTCTTAGGGACTAGATCCTTCAAAACTTGCAAAGATTGATCCACTTCCTGTGCTACGCGAACTTGCTCCAAGAAATCACTTGAAATCTTCAAGGTTCCCAATCTTATACTCTTAGGACCGAATCCAACATCTAGGTTTAGGTCTCTAAACTTTTCTATCAGCTCTAGCTCCTTAACCATCATTGCTGACATGTGCAAAGATTTCCTACTCAACGCATCAGCCACTACATTGGCTTTCCTAGGGTGGTATTGCAGACTAAAATCATAATCCTTTAAAAAACTCCATCCATCGTCTCTGCCTCATATTCAATTCCTTCTGATCAAACAGATACTTCAAGCTCTTATGGTCACTAAAGACTTCAAACCTAGCGCCATACAGATGGTGCCTCCAAATCTTCAGAGCAAAAACTATGGCTGCCAACTCTAGATCATGCGTAGGGTAATTTACTTCGTGTGTTCGCAGTTGCCTAGAGGCATAAGCCACTACTTTTCCTTTTTTTCATCAACACACCGCCTAATCCTTGTTTTGAAGCATCACATTATACTTCAAAACTCTCTTGTGGGTCAGGTAAAACTAACGCAAGGCGCAGAAGTTAACCTCTTCTTCAATTCCTGAAAACTATCTTCATACTACTGGCTCCACACAAAAGGTTGGTCTTTCCTAATCAAACGGTTCAACGGAGTTGCTATCCTTGAAAAATTTTCAATAAACTTACGGTAGTAACCAGCTAACCCCAAGAAGCTTCTCACTTCCGTTAAAGTCCCAGGTGCTTCCCACTGGCAACACAGTTTCTACCTTAGCTTGGGTCTACGCTAACTCGTCCACTATAGATCACATGACCTAGGAAATTCACTTCCTTTAACCAAAACTCACACTTAGATATCTTAGCATACAACTTCCTATCTCTCAAGATTATTCCAAAGAATGCTATACTTTCCCATTGGATCCTAGAAATAGGAGAGAACATGGCACGAAAGAATGAGGATAAGTTGGCTTAAATGAGGTTAGAAATCTGGGTTTACTAAGGAGGGAAAGGAACACCAATGACAACCAATCCAGATGGGATTGCTAGACACATGTAGCATTCGTGGTAAAGTCCAAAGCGGATTGTAAGATTACCTATAGTCTCGGTATATAGATAGAAGCAATCTATCTTAGGGAATATTATTATTATTTTTTTGTTCCTTATGGTTATCCCTACTCCCACGGATTGTATTTGTCCCCTAGGGCATCCTTACGCGAAATGCCACCTATTTATCTAGTACTATTCCAACCCAATCTTTAAAATCCTGCCTAGATATTTACTAATTTATACACCTTTCCTTGAGAGTCTAAGTCCATTAAGATTAATGTACAAAATAATCCTGTAAATTGTTATGACCATACTAAATCAACGTGTCATGATTCTTACCAATTCCAATCTTAATCGTTTATGAGATTCCATTCACATACCTTATTCAATCTATAGGAGCATCAATCAAGTATACTCTTAGTCATCAAAATCAACACATACGATAATTGCTCATTATTTGACATATCTATTATTTCTACTAACCTCATGGAAGTGTTATCCTTACTTAGCTCATACCATTGTAGCTCTTGTAGTGCTTACTCGTGCATATGATTCTCCATCACATGATCTCTTTCTTCCATTTCCTGCGTAATCTTGATACTAACAGATCATTTGCTTAGTCATACCCTACCATACGACTAAAATTCCTTAAGAACTACATCTTGTGCTATTGGCCTCAATACTTTGACATCCTTTGTCTTAAATCGAGTTTTTCCACTTGTTTCTATAAATCCTTATTTTATCAATCCGTTATAGATAGCGATCATACTCTAGTGTATCTATCAAACTTCAATCATGACACTCATTCCACGGTCAAACCCTTTTAGACTTCAAGTTCATCAACAGGGTATCCAAATATACCTTAATTACTAAGATCAAATCTCAATTCATATGTTTCTCATTCTTATCCTAAACTCCATCATTGTTCATCCTGAGTATATCCCAAGTCATCAATTACTTCTAACTTGCTTTGCCAAAATATATATATTTTCAATAACTGAATCCTCAAGAGCTATTAGTACAAATCCCCAAATTTCAAAACCTTAATAATTAAACCTCAATGATCAATCATCTTAACCTTGAATTTACGGCCTCGAATTCATTATCGATCCCTTAGGTTACTCATCTAAAGGAATGGGAACTTATCCTTAGTGGTCATCCTATCCTGACCTTTATTGTCTCATTCAGCACCTCAATCCACAAGTCAAATCAACTATTGGCTACACTAATGTACCATCTCAGGACCTAGAGGTCTTGGCAAACTCGTTTTAGAAGCTTGATTACTTGGTTCATTCATACTACCTTAATTCTAATTAGGGTGTTAAGTTAATTCTTTTATGAGGTGTGATTTTATGCTACCTTGTCTCCTTCCCAGGAGATCGCCCATCTCAGGGTTGCCTCTTTCTGCCATGGAATCCTGCATTCACAGAACAAGTCAACTTCTTTCGTTTCATGCAGAACCATTCAAGCAAGAATAAGCAACGCTACACACAGATCCTCATATTACTAAGATAGTAAGATGAGAGCAACCAATTCACACAAGGCAAACAATCAACACAAACAAACAATCAACACAGAGTAAATACAGAGAGAAGGGTATTGTCGACCATACCCGAGGCCAAAAGCAAAGAACAGCTCTGATACCACCAAATGTGATACCCCTAGTTACCACTAAAAGTACCACATGCATTACACGTGACCAACGAAGTAGAACGTAAAAAATGCGGAAGTTTTTTTTTTTTTTGAAAAGGGTTTAGGTGTCATTGACCTATTACCTCTCTAGCTTTATTTTAAGTACTTATGAAATATCCTTTCCTTCACCTTCAAAAACTTATCTTTCCGTAAGCGTCAAAAGAATTAACAGCTTACGCGCATACACAACATACACATGGTTAAAGACCTTGAGAGAACATAAAACAGTATGGCATAAATACATACATACATATTAAGTAGCATCGATGTACCTCTCGAATACCGACATGACCACATTAAAACATAAGTTCCGGTAGTAAAATAAATGAGACCTCTAACAGAATACAAAAGAAGAGATTCCTAAATCAGAGTTGCGTACTACCTAGACTCAACACAACCTAGTCCTTTTCAGGTACAAGAGGAAGTCTGGGGTGCGTGATGGTGACACAAACTCCCCCCCATAGAACTCACACCTGCGCGGGATACCCGTCACCCTCCGGGTGCCCCTCGGCAACCATCTGATTCGCACCTGCATCGACGTCATGACGGAAGTCCTCGATACCGACTGTCAACGTGACGAGAAGAACATAGAAAGAAGAGATAGAAAAGAAGGGTGAGAACATCGCATGAACTCACAACATGTAGGATACAGCAAACTAGAGCACACACACAGAGGCAATCCACACAGTTGAATCAATAAGCAATCACGACATCTCATCATGGTGTACTCATATGAACGCAACTTTTACTATTATAATGCAATATCTAATGCATGCGGGCCCAGGGAAACATCACCATAGGCAGAGCACATAGCAGCTGCCCGACCATATATACACAGCACGTTAGGAGTTAGAGTGTGTACTAGCATTGGTACAAAGAGCATTGCTCATACATTTTGGCCAAATCATTTAAGCGTTCTTCCAGACAATCTCAACTGACCCGAAAATCATGAGAGCGACAGGAATAGCTAAGCTGGGTTCCCCAATCTCGACAGTAGGCAGCTAATCTACGTCACCTGAGATCTTCCGGGAGCTAGGCTATCCTCAGGGCTGGCGTCCCTTTTGAGGACCCACTGGCGTTCTTTGCAAAACTTCACCAAAACTTCACACATTCATCAACAAACAATCTAAATGCCAAATATCATACTAATCCACTCAAAATCATCCACATACACATTAAAGTTCATAACTCCATTTTCAAGCTCATAAACACTATTTTTCAAAGATCAATCATCCAAAACAATTGTATACCTTCAACCAACTTCATGCATGTTCATAGATTCATCATACAAACACATTCCAAGCACCAAAAAAATTTTGAAACACATGCAGCCCCAAAATCCCTCAAGGCCGAGAGCTATTAGAGGAAAAAGAGGAAAATTTTTCCAAAATTGTTTCTTGGCTTGCATGCACCAACAATCACAATCCAAGCACATTCCAAGCATCAAAATAAACTTAAAAACATGTAAACAACCCAGCTCCAAGAATCCAAAACATTTTCTCAAAGAAAAGCTCAAAAAGTGATTTTTTTCAAGGAGAACAAGAGTAAAAACAAGGATTTTAAGGGCAAATCCTTGACTCTAGTTACCAATCCTACTAGAGTTCAAGTTCTCCCCCCCCCCTTTACCTCAAATTTCCAAGAAAATGAGTGCAGAATTCTGGTTCCAAAACAGCCCCCAAAGATGCCTCCTTTAGTCACCAACAAGGATTTTTCAAGGCTAGAAAGCTTAGAAATGGAAGCTTTGGTTCAAAGATGGAACCTTGGCTTGATGTGTTTAAGGGGAGATGAAAAATTTTGAGAGAAGTTGATGGAGAGTTCACGGCCAAGAGAGAAAAGGAAGAGAGGAAATGAGAGAATTTCTAAGCTTTGTATGTGGAAAAAGAAAGAGTAATGAATTTTGGTGTTTTAATGTCTTACTTTTCCCTAAGCTTGACACTTGTCTAGAAACAAAGTGTTAAGTGGACAAATGCCCTTCATGCACACACACAAGACATGCACGGCTTCTAGAAGGAGGAAAGGAAGGGTTGTGCAAATTTTTCTGGCCCGGATCAAGAGTATTCGGGCCCGGTTCAAGAGACTGGAGGGGCAAAAAGGTCATTTTCACAGAAAAACCCCAAAAATTCCCAGAAATTCCCTAAAAATAGGAAATTTAATTCTAAATCCAAAAATATAAATTTTGATGATTAAAAATAATTTTAATCACTCAAAATCCAATAAAACACTTAAAACGGCAAAAACGGTAAAACGCGGGTGTTACATATGCAAAGAACACTTTGAATAGAGAGCAACTTGTGGTTGTGCTTTGGAACTTCTCTCAATCTACCATGTCATTCTTGAATTGTCACCTTTTTTCAGTTGACCTCTTTGTTTGAAGAAGTACTCCCCCCAACTTATTCAATTCCACACTTTTGTGCAGATTTTTTTTGAAATAATAAAATACAATAACATAGAGAATTTATTTATGAGGGAGTATTCTTATTTGTGATTTCTTGTGCCTGCTCTTTGAATCTCTTTGACCTTTCATTTCACCAACCTCTTGTCCCATGTTGTTGTGTTGCACCTTGCTCTCTATCCCAAGTGTGAAGGGACATGGTATGATCATTAATCATGGTTGAGGTGCATCAAAAGAAATATTAAGGCTCAAATGGGCAATCAAAAATTGGAAAAATTTAATCAAGGTTGGCTATTTGACATTGAGCAAAATATTATAATCACAAAATATGACTTTTTCACTTCCATATTTTCCACTAGCAAGACAAAATTCAGAAACTCAAGCAATAACAGTTGACAAGCAGCGGTAAAAACTCTCAATTTCAGTGTTTGGGCTCTCAGCTCATCGGTTATTGGCTAAAATTCCTTGATAAAGCACTTACTGGTTTTAATTAACTATCCTGATCGGTTCTCTTGAGAAGCATCCTGATCCTAACTGATTATGGAGTTAATCACAAAACCCTATCATCTTTCCTAATCTGGTTAGTTAAACTACTTAATTACAGAGAATTTTAAAAAGTTGCCTTAATTCCTAATTTCCTAATGTCCTAAAAATTTGAACAAAACAATAAAGATTAAATTAGAATGTAAAAACAAGAATATAATGGAAAATGAATGATTATTATTGAAACTATAATATTGGAAAAGAAAAGAAAATGCATGCTTGCATGCTCATTGAATGATGAATGTTTCTATTGTCCTAAAAAAAGATGTCCTAATGTCCTAATGAAAAGAAAAGGAAAGAAACCACCAATTGCTTTAATCTTCATCATCTGACTCTCTCCGCCCTATGAAAGTTAGGCTTGTCCCCAGGCCACTCCATGGTATCTCTAAAACGCTCAGGAGACATCCCAGGATCTGGACCTTCTGAGTTATGCCATATTACTTCTTGAAGATGCATCATACCATTGTAAAGTGTGGTGATTTGTCTAGATAAATGATCCATGTGAAATTGCCCTGGTCTGTCTGCAGGTGGAGGTGGAAGGGGGTGTGTGATGTTTTCTCTGATGATCTTGACTTCTTCAGCTGGAGTGCAGTGGGATTCTATGTATTCTCTGTTGATTGGTTGCCCAACGGGAGTATTTGGTTGGACCTCGATTCCTCTGTTGTAACATAGTGATCTGATCAAAGCAGGGAATCCTAACTTTGCTTTGCAACGAGATCTTCTTTCATCGCGAGAGGCTTGAATTAGCAATCCAAGTAGTCAGATATGACTGTGGCGATGTCAACCTATTCTCCATTCTCTATGCAGTGAATCAGATGAGCAGTAGGCATATCCATACCAGAAGAAATTAGGCAGGGTCGAATGTTAGCATTTATGAAGGCCATCCATATTCTAGACAACTCACTGAGGTGTTCTTTGGGTATTCTTTCTGCCTCACCATAAACGTTTACCTTAAAAGATTTTCCAGTTAAGCATAACCGCTGAGTTGTTTTAGTGTCAAGAATGTCATTCCCATAAGGCCCTACCTTTTCCATCCTTTGCATGTACTGGTAGTAGGTTTCATCAATAGTTACTGGTGCTGGATGATCAAGAAGTTCAATGATTGCCTTTCTATCATAAGAAACCTAATATCCCTGCACAAAGCTCTTTCTTGCTCCTTTTCCATCCATACTGAGCTCAGCGTTGCTGTAGAATTGTTTCACAATCTCCGGGTTGAAGTATGGCTACGGTTCAGCCAGAGCTCTCCATTCTCTTCTTGTAATTTCAGAGTTGAACTCTGAGTATTCTTCTAGTGTGAGCCGTACTGGTCTCTCTAGCAAGAACTCGCAGTTCATGATATAATTGTAGTGCATGCATGCCTTAATAGTTCTGAATCGTCCTTCCCCCAAGATAGGATTTGCATCTGTCGAGTCTCAGAACTAATTTGAGAATTCAAATTTAGCCTAAGACTCAGTACTCATAAGTTTTAATGAATAAAAAATAAGATAATATTAAATTAGGTGCTACTAAGAAAGGTATTGTTTTGTTGATTGTGTTTTAGGTTGGAAAATTCGTCTGAAGTATCAGAATCAGAAGAAGAACCAGTGAAGTATCAAAAGAAGAATAACAAATCGGAAGAAGAAGAACCAGTGAAGAATCAGAAGAAGAAGAAGAAGAAGAAGAAGAAGAACCAGTGAAGAATCAGAAGAAAAAGAATCAGTGAAGAATTAAAAGAAGAAGAACCAGTGAAGAATCAGAAGAAGAAGAAGAACCGGTGAAGTATCAGAAGAAGAAGAACAAATCAGAAGAAGAACGAAGGAAAATCAAAAGATGAAGCAATACAAAATCTGAAGAGAAGAAAAGACTCAATCATCTGAAGCATATTCATCTGAAGCCTAGAAGACAGCAAAGGAAGAAGAGATCCACAATAAAAATGAAGCAACTAGAAGCAAAGGAAGCTACGGAAAAGAATAGAAAAGATTCAACTATCTAAAGACATGAAAGACTCAGACCGTCTCAAGACTCATCATCATCTGAAGCATATCCTCCATCTGAAGAAGTGATTATCATCTGAAGAATGGAAGCTGATCAGAAGCACTTTGTATGACTGAAGGACTGAAGGCGTCAGAACTAAGAAATGTTCTCATGAAGATATTGTCAAAGCATGAAGAACACTGTATCCAATGGACTACTTCATTTCGGCACAAAAGTTAGGCATATTTTTCTGCCTCGATCAAAAGACTTGCACAAATAAGGAAATCCTGCAACGACTGCTGCACCTGCAATCAAAAGGGTACTATATACGCAGACATACTGCACCTGCTACTGTCCAAAAGCAAATCAGAAGTCTGGACAAGAAAATATCGAGAAAGATGTTTGAACTAATATTATTTAATTCAACATCTATCCAAATATCAGAAGAACTAGAAGAGACAAAGATGAATAAAGCTAGGATCGTCTGAAGTAAAGGAAGAAGCATTCTGCTGAAGTAAAAAAGAAGAAGATTTCTGCTAAAAGGAAGAAGCATCTTGCTTTAATCATATGTAGAAGAGAAGAATCATATTGCCAGAAGAAAGGAGCGAGTTGAAAGCATTTCAAT
Organism: Sesbania bispinosa; assembly: GCA_026901365.1. Taxonomy (NCBI): domain Eukaryota; kingdom Viridiplantae; phylum Streptophyta; class Magnoliopsida; order Fabales; family Fabaceae; genus Sesbania; species Sesbania bispinosa. The sequence goes on along the minus strand of QLOH01000201.1, from coordinate 294,576 downwards.
CTGAAGAATTAAAAGAAGCTTGAAGCTATCATCTGAAGGAAGTTTTAAATGGCTTGACAGTCTGAAGAAATGAAACTCTCTGAATACATGGAACAGATTTCAACATAGAAGAAGTCACAAGAGAAGTTGAGACCATATGATTCAACGACTATAATATCATATGTCTTTATTCAAAGAAGAAATAGCAACAACAACTATTGTCCTTAGGACAAGACACCTCACTCAAAGAAGAAAGAGGAAACTGTGTCAGGAGCAAATGAAAAGGAGTATATGCAAATAAGCAAAAGGACAAATCCAACAGATACCTCCTCATACAGAGGAAAGCAGAAGAAAGCTGAAGAAAGCAGAAGAAAATCAAGAGAGAGAAGAAGCATAAAAATATCAAGGAAATCTCTCAAAGGAGCTCATCAATAGAAGTGTCAAAACAAGATAGTCTAAACACTCATTTTGCTTAAGAAGAAGCAACCGTTTGGGAAGCTATTACACAATGGCTATATGAGCCACATCATCAACATCTCAACGGTATTATCAACCATCTTCAATGGCTATATTTCATCAGAACATATAAATAGCCTCTAGATTGAATTTGAAGATGTTGGCATCTCTTGCTAACCAGAGGTAGTTGCCATACCGGGAAATTCCTCAGAATGAAAAATAGAAGTGCTGCCATGTATTATCATATTCATCCTTAACCCATGGCATATCACTGATTACGCAGAAGAGTTTGGTTCATAGGAAATCAATTATCATATTCAACCAACCTTCTGAAAATACTGAGTTGAATTAGAGCTTAGAAGAAAATACTTTCTCTGTAAAACCTTGTACTTAGATTTATTCATTGTATCCTGAGTAGTACTCAGTTAACCTCTAGTACAGGAAGAGATTAAGTTTATGTTTTGTGGAAACTTAAACTTAGTTTAGTTTGTAAACACTTTATGTGTCTGAGAGCCTGGAGAGGCTTGGTGGAAGAAAGAAAGAATACTGCACTGAGTTTCCTGGAGAGGCAGTTGAAAATAAAAGAATACTTGTGGTAGAGCCTGAAGAGGCTTGATAGAAAAGAATACTTGTATCTGTGGTTTCAGATAGTGGAAAAATCCAGTGGTGGTTTGCCCTGGGACTGGATGTAGCTCACTGGATTTGTGAGTGAACCAGGATAAATTTTGTGGCCAAGTTTTCTATCCCTTAAACTCCTTAATTTACAGCTTTATATTTCTGATGGGGATTGAACAATATTTTTCATAATAAACTTAACACAACAATTTCAATAAACTAAGTTTTCCAAGATAATAACTCATTCAGTTAATCTTATATCATTTGGAATATTACAAAGAATATACATTGAAGAACGTCTGAAATAACTCTTTGAAGTGGATCTGAAACAGTTTCAGTTCAGAAGTTAGAAGTACACTTCAGACGATGATCAATCATCTGAGGTTACTCAGAAACTGTTCTAAAAAGATTCTTTGTAATATCTTTTAGAAGGTATTTTGAGATGCATCTGAATATCTAAATCAATTTAATCAAAAGTCCAAACAAGTTTTTGATCTAGTCACCTTTTCTTAGTCTTTATGCTTGTCCTTCTTATCTTCCGCAATTTACGTATTAACTCTGGTTATAAACATTTCACATTAATTTGTTTCTAATGATTTAGTAATTTATGTTCAAGATTTCCAAAATGGTAAAAATATTCAAAACACTATTCAACCCTCATTCTAGTGTTTCTTGTGGAACTAACAACATCAATCTTCTTTCTTTTCACCATTGTAGAACACTTTCTTGTAGTCAACCGGGTGCGGACCATCTGCATGAAAGAGAAATGTCTTTGTTAGAAGGAGTACATAAAATTTCAGCTACATACCTCAGAAATCCCATATTCTTTGTCAAGATTAAGCAAATATTGAGATGAAGATTCATACCTTAATGACAGCAATCAAGAGAAGATGAGAAACTATGCTCAGAGCGTGAGGAAATTAGTCAAGAGTGGGTATCCCTCAGCTCGGCACGTATTTAAAGAAATTGTTATAGTTGTGCTTCACCTTGCGCTGTAGCGCCGGTGAAGCGCGTAAGACGGTGAATTTTTCGTAACATTTACGCTTCACCTTGCGCTGTAGCGCAGATGGAGCGCAAGTTACGGTGACTTTTTTGCAAAAGCTGCACTTCACCCTGCGCTGGAGCGCAGGGGAGGCGCAAAAGTCAGAGAGCAAAAATGTTGCGCTTCACCTTGCACTGTAGCGCCGGTGAAGCGCGGGAATCAGTGAAAATTTTTCCTTTCTTTTCTTTTCTCTTTTTTTTTTAAAAAAAAATTAAATCTATGTGTCTTAAACCTACACTGGGTTGCCTCCTAGCAAGCACTTGTTTAACGTCTGATAGCTCGACGCCTGGTTGTTTTTATGGATCTTGCAGATTAATGACAGACTCAGATCTGTCAAAGTCACCGCCTAGATATGGTTTGAGCCTCTGTCCATTAACAACCCAACATACTTTGGTGTCAGGATCTTCAATCTCAACTGCCCCATAAACTCTGACTTCTTTAACTATGAATAGCCCTGTCCATCTGGATTTGAGTTTTCCTGGAAAGAATTTCAGTCTAGAGTTGAACAGCAGTACAGATTGTCCAAGATAAAATCTCTTTTTAAGGATTTTCTTATCATGATAGGCTTTTATCTTTTCTTTATAAATCCTAGATGATTCATATGCATTCAATCACATCTCTTCTAATTCATGTAATTATAGTACTCTCTTTTGTCCTGCCACTCTAAAGTCCATGTTCAATAGTTTTAAAGCCCAGTATGCCTTGTGTTCAAGTTTAACTGGCAAGTGGTGTGCTTTCCCATATACCAGCTGAAATTGAGATAATCCTGCAGCAGTCTTAACAGCTGTTCTATAAGCCCACAATGCATCATCAAGCTTAGTTGCCCAGTCCCTTCTAGAAGAACTAACTGTCTTTTCGAGTATTCTTTTAAGTTCTCTGTTTGAGACTTCAGTTTGCCCATTTGTTTGTGGATGGTATGGTGTAGCCACTTTATGTTTAACCCCATATTCTTCTAAGACCTGCTGCAGTTGTTCATTACAGAAGTGTGATCCTCCATCACTGATAATAACCCTTGGTGCTCCAAATCTAGCAAATATGTTTGCATTCAGAAATTGACTCACAGTTCTTGAATCTGCCTTTGCAGTAGCTGCTGCTTCTACCCATTTGGAAACATACTCAACAGCTACCAGGATATACTCTTTTCCATTTGATGAAGGAAAAGGTCCCATGAAATCCATTCCCCAGCAGTCAAACACTTCTACTTCAAGCATATAGTTTCCAGGCATTTCATTTCGCTTGGAAATTCCCCCTGTTCTTTGGCAACTATCACACTGTTGGACATAGTCCATTGCATCTTGAAATATAGATGGCCAATAAAAACCCGATTGGAGTATCTTTGCTGCAGTCTTGTCTTTGTTGAAATGTCCCCTATAAGGAGAGCTATGACAATGCCAAAGGATCTTTGTGATATCCACGCCAACAGCCATACTAGGAAACCCTCCTCAACTCTATTAGTAGCCTTAGAGAGTAAAAAGCAATTGCTCATGTGTATCTGGGGTAGTGCATCTTATGCTCTATTTATAGAGTGGTGGCTAGGGTTTTACCCCCTCACTCACTTAACCCTCACACTTATGGGCCTGGCCCATTATGTTATAATAATTCTAATTAAATTAAATTAGAATTATTATTCTTTTCCTAGTGGTTTGTTGTATGCGTGTGACCCAATAGGATTTTAATATTTGGTTATGATATTAAAATAAAAACCCTTTTATATTTAATATCATAAATAATGAGCGGTATCTAGCAACACATCACTATCCAAATATTGAGATTATCAATAAATTTGATAAATCCTATTTTATGATAATAGTTTATATGATATGTCCCTTTGTACAAATATCTAATTGAACACAGGGGCATGGATTGTTTCAACCTTGTATAGTTCAATTTATATTTTCTTTATCCCCAAGTAGACTGTACAGAAAATAAATATCTCATATTTATCCTCCTGAGCATGGCCATGCATTTTGCAGTCTCACTTTATCAAGAGGCCTACAGATATAACTCCTGTTACATAGGAGGGACAAATCCCATCTAGGGCACTCACATTCCACCACATAATTTATTACATGTCCAAAAACCAACTTTATGATTACCTTGTTACAGGTAACGTTTGATGATAATTAAAACATACAATTCCTTATGTAGGAATCGTAGCGATTTCAGGTCGAAGGACTTCATATAACATCTATCAATTTAAGAAACGTTCATGGCACTTATGTAACAACCCATGCAACGTTCTTAAGGTGGGTCTGTCCAGTACATCATTACTCTTAATGTGTACCTATGTGAGAACATGATATCTCATATCCATGATCTGTGAGATGTGATCATCGACGAACTCACATACTAGTCTAAATGCATCTTTGTCCTAATATGATACTTGACTAGGGACTATTTAAGAATAGTTCTTCATAAGATCTCACGATCAAGTCATCTACTTGATTTCTTATGAAGTTTAAGTTTACCATTCTAAGGATAATAATTATATTCTAAAAGAATAAGTTTGCCTTTATAAAATAACATGATACAAGTGATGGATGTTCATAAATATATAAGTCTCTAGTGCATATTCCTAACAATCTCCCACTTGTACTAGAGACATTCAGACATAACCATTATGCCTAATGATCTAGTGTGCCCTTCATGCTTCTGCTGCATAAGGGGTTTAATGGGTTTGTAACATTGTCATCTGTATGCACTTTGCATATCTTCACATCTCCCCTATCAATGATTTCTCGGATGAGATGGAAAAGTCTAAGTATATGTTTGGATCGTTGATGAGACCCGGGTTCCTTGGCTTATGCAATAGCCCCATTGTTATCATAATAAAGACTTATAGGATCCACAATGGTAGGAACTACTCCAAGTTCAATGATGAACTTCCTGATCCATACGGCCTCTTTCGCAGCATTTGAGGCAGCAATATACTCAGCTTCTATGGTAGAATCAACGACTGTTTCTTGCTTCGAACTTTTCTAGCTCACAGCGCCACCATTCAAACAAAACACATAACCTGATTGCGATCTTCAATCATCTTTGTCGGTTTGGAAGCTAGCATTAGTGTAACCCTTTACAAGTAGCTCTTCCTCACCTCCATATATCAAGAATGAATCCTCAGTTCTTCTCAAGTACTTAAGGATGTTCTTGACTGTTGTCTAGTGATCTTCATCAAGATCATACTGGTATCTGCTAGTCATGCTTAAAGCATATTATATTTCTGGTCGAGTACATAACATGGTAAACATGATAGACCCTATAGCGGATGCATAAGGAATCTTACTCATGCGACCTCTCTCTTCTTCACCGGAAGGAGAATGAGCCTTAGATAGGCTTATACCATGTGACATAGGTAAAGATCCCTTCTTAAAATCTTGTATATTAAACCGCTTTAACACTTTGTCTATGTATGTACTTTGACTTAGGCCTAGTAATCTTCGAGATCTATCTCTATAGATCCCGATACCTAACACATAGGTCGCTTTGCCCAAATCTTTCATAGAAAAACAATTTCCTAACCAAGTCTTTACAAACTGAAGGGTAGGAATGTCATTTCCTATGAGGAGTATGTCATCTACATACAAAACCAGAAAAATCACAAATGTTGTCACTAACCATTTTGTAGACACAAGGTTCATCTTCATTTTAATGAAACCAAACTGCTTTACAGCTTCATCAAAAATGAAGATTCCAGCTTCTAGAGGCTTGCTTTAATCCATAAATGGATCGTTGCAACTTATATACCTTTAGGTATAACAAAACCTTCAGGTTGTATCACATATATATATTCAAGAAGGCTTCCATTTAGGAAGGTTGCCTTGACATCCACTTACCAGATTTCATAATCATGGTAAGTTGCAACAGCAAGCAAGATCCGAACAGATTTAAGCATGGCAACTGGGTAGAAGGTTTCATTATAGTCTACACTATGAATTTGCGTGAAACCCTTTAGCCTCCAAACGTGCTTTAAAGGTACTTACATTACCATCCATGTCAGTTTCCTATTCAAAACCCACTTGCACCCTATGGGTTTTGTCCCTTTGGGTGGCTCAATCAAGGTCCATACCTTGTTAGTGTACATGGAATCCATTTCAGATCTCATGGCATCAAGCCATTTCTCAGATTCTGGACTCAAAAAAGCTTCTTGGTAGATCACTGGTTCACCTTGATCCATTAGCAGTACATCCCCTTCCTGAGACACAAGGAAACCATGTCTCTCAGGTTGGTGACGTATTCTATCTGATCTACGCAAGTCTTGCGCTACTTGAGCAGGTGGCTCCACAACACTTTGTGATATCTGCTCTTGCTCCATCATTGGCTCATTGCTACTTTATGGTACTTGAATTTCTTCAAGTTCTACTTTACTCCCACTTATTTTCTTAGAGAAAGATTCTTTCTCTAAGAATACAACAGTCCTAGCGACAACCACTCTGCCTTTGCTAGGATTATGGAAGTAGTAACCCTCAGTTTCTTTTGGGTATCCCACAAATAAGCAGTTATCTGATTTGGGTCCTAACTTATCTGAAACTCAGAGTTCCACATAAGTTTCACAACCCCAAATCTTCATATAAAGACATACTAGGTCGTTTCCCAGTCCATATCTCATATGGTGTCTTTATGATAGCCTCAGATAGAACACGGTTTAGTGTGAAGGCTACTGTTAACAAAGCATGACCCTAAAAGGAGTCGGGGAGATCAGTATGACCCATCATAGATTGAACCATATATAATAGAGTTCGATTTCTCCTTTCTGAAACTCCATTCCATTGAGTTGTTCCAGGAGGAGTGAGTTGGGATACTATCCCATACCCTCTTAGATAGTCATCGAATTGTTGACTTGAGTATTTTCCACCTCGATCTCATTGAAGTGTTTTAATAGTCTTGCCAAGTTGTTTTTATACTTTGTTCTTAAATTCCTTGAACTCTTCAAAGGATTCAGATTTGTGTTCTATCAGATACATAAATCCATATGTACTGAAATCATCAGTAAAATTGATGAAGTATTGAAAACCTCCTCTAGCCATTGTGCCCATGGGCCCACATACATCACTATGTATGAGGCAATGAAGATCACCGGCCCTTTCACCCTTTTCCGGTGAATGGGGTTTTGGTCATCTTCCCAAATAAATAAGATTCACATGTCTCAATTGATTCAAAATCAAATGAGTCCAAATAACCATCTTGGTGGAGTTTGGATATGCATTTCTCATTTATGTGGTCTAAGAAACAATGCCAAAGATAAGTCGGGTTCAAACCATTTATTTTGACCCTTATGTTATAGATAGGCACTTCCATGTCAAGAACATATTGTTCAACTTTGCACAACCATATCATTCAAACAAATTGAATTGTTCTTTATAAAAACACTCTTTTCTAAACAAGAAACGGAATTAAAATTCCCACTAATGGTAGGCACAAAATAACAATTATTTAGTTTAATAATTAGTCCAGTTGGCAAAGTTAAATAATAGGTTCCTACGGCTAAGGCAACAACTCTTGCTCCTTTTCCCACACATAGGTCGACTTCTCCTTTAGCCAATGACCTACTTCATTTAGATCCTTCACATTCACTTTAATGTGAGATTCACATCCGGTATCCAATACCCAAGATACAGAAGTAGGTAAATTGACTTCTATAACATATATCTCTGAAGCGGAAGTCTCACTTCCCTTTTCTTAATCTCCTCCAGGTACTTTACACAGTCTCCAATGTCCTGATTAGCCACAGTGGAAACAATTTTTCCTTCCTTAGCTATCCCACCCATAGGCTTCAAAACAAAGGTACTATATCCTTGCCTTTTTCCTTTGGTTTGAAATAGGGCTTCTTGAACTTCTTCTTGCCCTTTGCCTTTTCTTGTTTGGACCATCAATATGGCCTTCCCTTTACCTTTATTAATTCTTTGTGCAGTTGTTCTTAACATGCTTAGCAATTCTGGCAGTGGTTTGTCAAATTCATTCATGTTATAGTTCATGATGAATCGACTATAGCTGTCCAGCAACGATTGCAAGACAAGATCAGTGGCCAACTCTTAGCCTAATGGGAATCCAAGCCTTTCTAGGTTTTCAATGTACCCAATTTCTTTGAGTACATGAGCACCAACAGGGGTTCCCTTTGTCAGTCTACATTGATAAAGTGCTTTTGAGACTTCAAATCGTTCAAGCCTAGCTTATCCTTGATAAAGTCTTTTAAGTGTACAATCATATTGTACGCCTCCATGTTCTCATGCTGTTTTCAGCATTCATGGTAGTAAGCATAAGGCAACTTACATCGAGAGTAATATTCTGATGCTTTCTAAAAGCATCCTTGTCAGCTTTCGAAGTATTTGCAACGGGTGTTTCAGGAATAGGCCCTTCCAGGACATACAGCCTTTCCTAAGGACAATCCTTAGGTCTTATACCAGTCTAAAAAGTTAATTCCAAACAGTTTGTCCTTCTCAAGGACAGATCGCAATAAAAGTTACTTGTTGTGCTCGTTGCTATGCACATAAGTATCATATAACAAACATATTTAATAAGGTCTTTAAATAAATATGTCTCCCACTATTTTGATTCAAAACAAGTACCCTCAATATAAAGAATTAGAAAAACCCATCACCAGATTTTCTAGTTGGCCAAGATCCATATTTCACCTAATTTTAAGTCAGCTTTAGCTGATCGCTTAAGAAAAGGTTATTTAGGTAGGAACACACTTCCAATTGCATCTCATACAACTCTTGGACAGTCAAGTGAATAACTCTTATTCTAATTCATCTTATGAATTAATGCCTAACTTAGTGCCTCTAGGTTTTTCAATCCTATTGAATATACCTAGTTAAGTCAAAACCCAACGGATGACAGTTGGATATTACTTTTATCCCATCGCGCCTCACTAAAGTAGATAAATGCACCCTGCTTTAGCAGACCCACATTTAATCGATTCTAGCCTTGACGAGTGCCATACATTGGAAGGCAAAACATGACTTAATATCGGTGCCTTTAGGTTTTTCAATCTTATTGAATATACCCAATCAAAACCCAATGGTTGAAAATTGGATATCACTTTTATCCTATCACGCCTCACTAAAATAGATAAAGGGACCCTGCTTTAGCAAACCCACTCTTCATCGATTCTAGCCTTGATGAGTGTCATTCATTGGAAGGCATAATAAGCATTGATGGATTTGATCGCTTTATTTTTCCATTCCTTTGTTAAACCATTTAACAAAAACATAATCGCCCTGTCGCGACCAGGGCCACGACTGGTCGGCGAGCCCGTGAGAAAAATATTGAAAAATGATTGAATTTTTGGGGAGTCGCCACAAATTTATTTGGGTTGGGAAAATTGGAAAACCCGAAAATGATTTTAAAATGAAAACCTGGTCTGCGAACAAGAGATCCAAATTCGGGAGTCGATTATGTGTAGGGAAGGTATTAGCACCCTACAACATCCGTTAAAAATGGTTACCCTTAATTGTGCAAAATTCATTAACTTTTAAAATGTTTATTTTACCCTCTAAAAGAAAAAAAAAACAAAATTTATTTACATTCTTTAAATTAAAGAATGATGAAAAAAAATAATTTGAAATCAATGGGACAAAAATTTGAAAGTTTTATTTTGTCTCGACGGGGAAATCCCGCCCCTACGTATCCATAGGTGCAATGGAGAAATCAAAGCCACATAGTTCTGAAAATGTGTTTGAAAAAGATTGGTTTTAATTTTAAAAAGGAAGGAAAAGTGGAGAAATTGATTTTTTAATTTTGAAAAAGAAAAATGTAAGAATTGATTTTGAAAGTGTTTTGATTTAAAGAAAAGGGATTTACTTATTTTTTTTAGAGCTGATACTAGCAAATGGCTATACAACGAACCCTTGAAACTGTTCAGACGACATTATTGATAGAAATGTTATTCAATAAACGTCACTTATTTTGAGAAAATTTATTTTGAAAAAGATTTGATTTTGCACACAATATTGAGTTAGTAAATGACTATACTCAATACTTTTGAGAATGTAATTGATAGAAATGTTATTCAATTAACGTAATTGATTTGATAGGCAGATTTATTTTTCAAAGAATATTTTTTATTTACAAAATGAGTAGAATATCGAGTTAGTAAATGACTATACTCGATAATTCTTTTTAATTTGAATAACGTTAAAGGATAGAAATGCTATTCCATCAACACAATTGATTTGATAAACGAACCCATTTAAAAAAATGTTTTCTTGTTTACAAACGGGCAGGCTATTGAGCTAGTAAATGACTATACTCATTAGTTCCTTTTAATTTGGGTGACGTTAAAAGATAGAAATGTTATTCTATTAACGTCAAGGATAGAAAAGATAAATTAAATCAACTAATATTTACATGTACACACAATTAAATTTACAAATAATCAATTATTTACAAAGGAAGAGAATTAAGCAAATATTTACAAATTATTCTAAACATTTAAAATAAATACAAGATGGTGAATCTAAAATAATTACAAGGAAAAGATGAATAATCACAAAATAATTAACACACATTGAAATGAAAAAGGGTTGGGCCTCAGCTCACATCATTGGCCCAATCCCTCCCAAAAAAGGCAAATCAAAGAAGTGCAAAAAACGAATTGGGCTTAAAATGAATCCAACCCAAATGCAATGGCCAATGAACTAATTAAAAAAAGGACACCAAAAGCATACCGTGGGCTGCATCTCAAGACCCATTTCACATTCAGCAATGGGGTACTCCAATTTAAATAGTCACAGGCAACAACAAAAAAAAAAAAACAAATACACCAAAATTTTAAAAAAAAGGGACGGTAGGTAAAAATGAGAAAGGGTCCAAACAGATACCTCATTTTACTTCTCAGCATTTTAGAGCCTCACATTCCTCTTCTCCGCTCCTCCTTTCTTTTTAGGTTAGGGTTAGGTTTTGAAATTGAAAATGGGGAGAAGCAAAGGGGTGGAAGCGGCTGTGAGGAGCAACTGCATGGAGGCCATGGACGGCGAGAGAGATGCAAGACGATGCAGCCACGAAGGGGAAGGTGGCGTCCGGCCGCAGGGAGGAGTAGAGCCGCAGTGGCGTGCACGGAGACAGGGGACGGGGCCTCCACAACGGAGACGAGGACCAGAGAGGAGTGGCGCGACCGCACCGAAGGGGACGGTGGCCGTGAGGCTGCCTCCGGTTTCTCTCCCTCCTAAAAGAAATGGCTTCAATGGCTCCCCCCGTTTGATATTTTTCTGTAATTTTTTTGTACTGACTGCTCTATTGTTTTCCCCCTTTTTGTTCCCCAAGGTTTAAGTGTGTATGTATGAATCTCCCCCCCATTGATTCTGAAATTGGTGTCCCTTTTTTAGGCAAAAATTTACAGTTTTTAATGTGTAAATTGCACTGCACAATTGCTTTTGCCCATACTGTGCCCAGGCTTGGAACTGTTGCTGCCGCCCAAGACAGGGCAAGTTGCGCAACTTGCAACTTGCTCTGCCGCAGCATTCCCTTTTTTCTTCTTTTTTTTTAGTTTTTTTTAATTTGAACTTCAAAAATTAATGGGCCTAAAATGACCTAATAGACAAGAAATAAATCTGAAAAATTCTTCTTCTTTTTTCCAAGGGTGAAGCAAATAGGCCTAAATTGGCCCAAAAAGAATTTTTTTCAGCAAATGATTTTTTCAAAAAAAAACTGGGCCTGATGAGCCCAATTTACTTTTTTTACCGAAAACATGACAACACCTTTTTTAGAACAGGCTGGCCCAAATTGGCCCAATTAAAAGACTTCTTTTCCTCTTTTTTTGGACTTAATAGATTTTTTTTTATCAAAACGTTTAATCAATCTGTTAATTAACTAACCATCGATAATTAATTAACCATCGAAAATTAATTAATTAATGGATTAATTAATCCATTTTGATTTTCTTTAATTTTGGGTATTTTTGGATTTTTTTTGAAGAAAAAGATAAATACTACAAATATATACATAAGAAAAAGTAAATGAAATTCCCGGAAAAAATTGGGTGCTGACAGCAACCCCCTTTGCTTGTTCTTTCAACTGAAAGAGCAAATAAAATAAAAAAGCAACCAATTTTGTTTCGGACAAAACATGATTAGGGAAAAAGTGAAAGGAGGCCTAGAAAATCATAGGCAACTTGATGAAAGTCCTCACAAGACATTGGAAATGAAAACCCTGGAAAATCACCGGGTGACTTTGGAAAATGCAGCCCGGAAAATCACAGGCGCGTCAATGAGTAAGTGTAAGGAAGAAAGGGAAAAGACCTGGAAAACCATCAGGTCAAACGATAGAACTCCTAGAAAACCATCAGGAGGAAAAGGAAAAGACCTGGAAAACTATCAGGTCAAACTGATAAGACTCCCGGAAAACCATCAGGAGGAAAGGGAAAAGACCTGGAAAACCATCAGGTCAAACTGATAAACTCCTGGAAAACCATCAGGAGGAAATGGAAAAGACCTGGAAAACTATCATGTCAAACTGATAAGACTCCCGGAAAACCATCAGGAGGAAAGGGAAAAGACCTGGAAAACCATCAGGTCAAACTGATAAACTCCTGGAAAACCATCAGGAGGAAAGGGAAAAGACCTGGAAAACCATCAGGTCAAACTGATAAACTCCTGGAAAACCATCAGGAGGAAAGGAAAAAGACCTGGAGAACCATCAGGTCAAACTGATAAACTCCTGGAAAATCATCAAGAGGAAAAGGACAAGACCTGGAAAACCATCAGGTCAAACTGATAAGACTCCTGGAAAACCATCAGGAGGAAAGGAAAAGACCTGGAAAATCACAGGTAGTTTGATGAAAATAGAAGACACTAGATGTCACAATGTCTAGTGGGCTTCACAATACCCTAAAGAAAAGAACTAGGTGACACAATACCTAGAATGAAAACATGGGCATCACACTACCTAAAAATGATAACTCGGCAAGTCAACATCTAGAACAAAGGTTAGGACAATGCCTAACAGTCGGTGCAAAATGCTTGCAAAAAATGAAGTTGGAAATTTTGACAACAATCTGGATTTCAAAACTTGATTCTTCCATAGAAACTTGGCATGAATTTCAAATCAAATATGAAAAATTCCAGGAGAAACAACATTCCCAAAAATGATATGAATTTTCTTTTCACCATTGAGTCAGAACACTCATTCAATTGTTTATGGACAAAGGGTGGTATTATGGTGTAAGGGAAAAGCAAAGAATCTTTTCAAGGTTTTTGAGATCAAAGGGGAGGAGTGTGGGAAGGGCAGATAATTTTCCATTGTGACATGGAAGTATAAGTGAAATATGGATCTAGCCCCCAAGTTAGGCATGAAAGCATGATTTCTCAAGGAGATGGAAACTTGCACAATTCTGGCGAGGAGGAATAATGAGCCCCCAATTTAAGGTTCAAACACCCATGACAGTCAAATACTCTTGATGCGATGAGCCCCCAGTGTAACGCCCTAATTTCTGGTCTCAGAAATAATGCCCGTTGGAGACACTATTCCTGAATTCCTTGAAATCATTCCGTTAAATTTTCGATATCGTCATACATTTGCTTAAACTTTCCAACGATTAGCTTAAGCCAAAACAAGACAAACATTAAAGACCTAAAATAAGTATGAAACCTACTTAAGTTCAGGGAAAGATTCACACTTAGATCAGTGTGATTCAATGAACTCATACCGGAAATCCGGCAGAGTCTCCCCTAAAAACCGGACAATTACCAAATTCAGCTTAACCTGAAAATCAGCAAAAGCCAGTACAACTCAATATCATACATATCATAAGAGTACAACTAGGCCTCAGTGGCCAACTCTGAAATAATTACACTTATACAATTTACATCAATACACTTCAGTGAATACCCAAATATACAAATATAAGTAATCCAGGAACTACTCCTATTAAACTAATCTCTCTGTTGAATTAAGACTCAACTCCACCCTCACCTGAACTACCTCAACCTCACCGGAGGTACCTGCACCACTAAAATATGTCCCCGAAACGTGGGGTGAGATAATAATCCCAGTGAATACAACCACATGCATGAATGCAGGGAGCAGATATCAATGACAACTTAACGATTCAACAAACCTTCATATCTTACACTCTCATGAATCCAAATACATAACACATGATTACCATTAGTCAATATCAAACTAAAAGCAACACATAATTCGATTAGTGTGAAATGTTTAGTAATGCAAGTTATGATGCTCATGATGCACTCACTGTTGTGCCCAGCAGGCATGATCTTATCACTTTCTAGAGTTAGACCTGAGCTCAGACTACGAGAATCGGCTTTCCCGGGGACGAATCCCACCCAAACTGGACCGAAGTCGTGTTTTACTTACTTACTTGATTTTTAACTCACAGCGCAAAGGCTGGCTTAATTAACTCACGGCCGAAACCGGCTTATATTACTCAAATGCACATAATCTCAATGAATCAATAAATGACATTCTAAGGTTTTCAGTGTAAAACTTACTACCAATCACCCAATCTTAAACAAACGTTACTAAATCATTCAAAATAACTAAATAGAAAGGGAGATCAAGGAGTTGGGTTCATATATTGAGCATAACAACAGTTCGTAAATCTCGAGTGTTTCGAAAGTTCGTTTCTATAAACATACATCTCAATTTCCAATCCAAACATCAAACTAGCCATTTCAATCCATAAGTAGTACTAAACAAGGAATTATAACCGGATAGAATACTCATATGAGCTACAACCGAGGGGTTTCGATCGATAACTTCGAAACTAAGGATTCCGACGCTCGATTCTATACTCATATGCTCAAACTATCAATAATCAAGCCAAACAACAAGAAATTATCAATTCAAACATCATTTAACCAGCATCAAGAAGGGGAAGAGAAAGGGGGTGGGAACATGCAATGAGACCAATAGTTTCTACTCTAAAAGTGAGTTGTACTCACCAATCATAGAAATTCAAGAGGAGAAGGATGTTTGTGGGTGAAATCCTTGTTGTTTCCTTGCTCCGAATCCGTTCTCAAGCTCCGGTATGAAGTTTCTCTCTCTACGGTTCGCACTCTCTCTCTCTAAGATGAAGGAGGTGAAGAAGAAGAAAATGAATATCTGACTTAATTTTCGCACCAGCTATTTATATTTTACGTGCTGGTATCGATTACAGACTTACTGTAATCAACTACCATAGGCTAGAAAGACACTAAAGAGCCCTTTCCGGTAATCTGGTAATCGATTACCACTCCTGGTAATCGATTACTAGAAACCCAGATTTCTGATAATCGATTACTAAACCCTGGTAATCGATTACCAAAAATCCTGCTCTCAGGTAATCGATTACCACATCCTTGACAGACGATTACCAACAAAACGGCTCTCTGGTAATCGATTACCAACTCTTGGTAATCGATTACCAGGGACTTAAACTCCTAGAATTTACTTATTTTAAGAATCCCAAACTTAGATTTTATTCCCTAATCCTTATTACTTTCAGTTTCTCAACTAAACATACACAGATTACCCTTTAAATCTTATAAGTTATAATAGCCTAATATGCGGGATGTTACACCCAGATTTTAGCTTCAAGACATCTATGGCACTCAAATCCTTTTGATGATTCTTGCTTCAAATGCTCAGTGAATAAAATTAACATTTGCTTCCGTTGCAAGTGCGTTTTTCCTTTATCTTTTGTATTTTTTCCTTTTTCTTTTTTTTCTTTTTTCTTTTTCTTTTTTCTTAGGAGTCAAATATACAAGCAAATGCAGCTTAATCAAGTCGCTTTGTCTCAAAATTAAACATTAAGAAAATAAAAACAATCAATCTTTGATCAGGATGGACTTTATTGGGCTTGTAACGTGGCCAAGGGTTAAATGGTTATGAAAGAAAAGGATATTAAGGCCCAAAATGAGTGTTTAAGGGTTTATTAGGACAAAGGATCTGTTGCACGATGATGCATTTTGAAGTAGGTAATTCAATCAAAGTGATGTTCTCAACATTCTCTATTTTCACATCTTCCAAGTTTTCAATCTTTCATTTCTTTCTTTCTCTTTTTTCCTTCACTTTCTTCTTTCTTTTTTCATTTTCATTTTTTCATATTTTCAACTTTTTCTCTTCTTTTGGGATGAGTAACTTGCAAAAATGGAATATGACTTGGGTAAGTGATTCCACGAACAGTTCAAGAGATTTATACAAACACATCGTGACAGCCCCCGGTGTGGAGGTGATCCTTGTCCAGGGTTAATTGAAGAAAAATTCCTTTTTTAGGCTCAAAGTGGGTAGCAAGGGATATTATTCAACCGTTGGATAAAGAAACAAAGTCAAACTTCATTTCAAATCTTGATTGCTTATTTTCAAAAAGTTTAATTTAGAGACAAAGCTTCATATAAGATGCATTTACTCATTTTTCACTCCTTTTTTTCTCTTTTTTTTCTTTTCTTTTTTATTTTTTATTTTTTGAAGGAAAGAGTCACTTGGGAGATGATGAGACAAGTTAGATTCTTGATGGGAGCAAAATGTAGCTAAAATAGCATGCTCAAATTTCTTCTTGTTTTTCTTATCCTCCTTTATCAAACCATCATCTTCAGGAAAAAGGTCTTCAAAAAGATTTGAATTCAAGATGATATTTGAAAAGGCTTGATCAATGAAGAGATCCATCAAATGAGGTTATGAGGTAAGTGAATTTGACAAGTGGGTACAACAGGCTCACGGTGACATTGAGAAATGTGATGTCATAATTAATTGGACACTGGCAGGTTATTGAGAATTGGTGGAAGGTCAAGAATCAAGTGTTATGACAAAATGGTGAAAATTTAAACATTGCAAACAAATGAACTTGGGGGATGTTAATTCAAAACCCGAATCTTTCCACTTTGCTTTGTCATTTCCATTTTTCAATTTTGAAAGATGCATAAGAGGATGCATGGAATCCAAGCTGAGGATAAACAAGATGTGAAAATGACGAATGGAAATCTTTTTTTTCATTTTTTATGTACAAATGAGAAGAGATGGTTAAAATTTTGTACAAAGAAAAGTGAGGACGAAACATTTAAAGAATGAGGAGATAAATGCTCTTATTGTCCCTAAAAGGCGGGTCCTAGGCTTTGATAATTTCATGGTCAGACAAACCCCTAATTAGGTTGGAAGCTATAGTCAACTACCAGTGCACAAATTTAGGCTAGACCTCTAGAAACCATGGTTCCCAGATTGCCCTCATCACATTGACAAGGATCCAGCTCGTGGATTAGTCATACGTAGGGAAAAGCCCTCTCAATATAACAAATCCAGGACACTGGTAACAATCTGAGTGGTGAATCAACTAATGTTACGTGGGCATCAAGCCCCTCAAAACATTTGTTGAAACACCTCCTATGCCTTAGCTTGCACGAGCTCGGGTATAGAGCCAAAGTTGTGCGAAGAGACTAACAGTGAAGTGTCTGCTTAGAGCATAGAAACCTACAAAACTACCCCACCTGCAAGAGAGACAAGCAACAAATATGTACAAAAAATAATAGTCCTCTAACCTAAGGTTGAAGCAAAATATTTACAACAGCAATAATATGTACAATGGAATTCACAAAGAGATATGAAAAACAAGAAAAGGTATTTACAATAAGATATATACAACAAAGGGAAAGATGGTACAATGAACATAAAAAGTTAATAATTTTGCACAATTAATTACTAGGCTTGACTCTTGAAGTCCCCATTGGAGTCGCCAGCTGTCGCGACCGGGGCAACGACTGGTCAGCGAGCCCGTGAGAAAAATATTGAAAAATGATTGAATTTTTTAGGAGTCGCCACCAATTTATTTGGGTTGGGAAAATTGGAAAACCCGAAAATGATTTTAAAATGAAAACCTGGTCTGAGAACAAGAGATCCAAATTCGGGAGTCGATTATGTGTAGGGAAGGTATTAGCACCCTACAACATCCGTTAAAATCGGTTACCCTTAATTAATTGTGCAAAATTCATTAACTTTTAAAATATTTATTTTACCCTCTAAAAGAAAAAAAAAAACAAAATTTATTTACATTTTTTAAATTAAAGAATGATGAAAAAAAATAATTTGAAATCAATGGGACAAAAATTTGAAAGTTTTATTTTGGCTCGACGGGGAAATCCCGCTCCTACGTATCCCCAGGTGCAATGGAGAAATCAAAGCCACGTAGTTCTGAAAATGTGTTTGAAAAAGATTGGTTTCAATTTTAAAAAGGAAGGAAAAGTGGAGAAATTAATTTTTAATTTTGAAAAAGAAAAATGTAAGAATTGATTTTGAAAGTGTTTTGATTTAAAGAAAAAGGATTTACTTATTTTTTTTAGAGTTGATGCTAGCAAATGGCTATACAACGAATCCTTGAAACTGTTCAAACGACATTATTGATAGAAATGTTATTCAATAAACGTCACTTATTTTGAGAAAATTTATTTTGAAAAAGATTTGATTTTGCACACAATATTGAGTTAGTAAATGACTATACTCAATACTTTTGAGAATGTAATTGATAGAAATGCTATTCAATTAACGTAATTGATTTGATAGGCAGATTTATTTTTCAAAGAATATTTTTTATTTACAAAATGAGTAGAATATCGAGTTAGTAAATGACTATACTCGATAATTCTTTTTAATTTGAATAACGTTAAAGGATAGAAATGCTATTCCATCAACGCAATTGATTTGATAAACGAACCCATTTAAAAAATGTTTTCTTGTTTACAAACGGGCAGGCTATTGAGCTAGTAAATGACTATACTCATTGGTTCCTTTTAATTTGGGTGACGTTAAAAGATAGAAATGTTATTCTATTAACATCAAGGATAGAAAAAATAAATTAAATCAACTAATACTTACATGTACACAGAATTAAATTTACAAATAATCAATTATTTATAAAGGAAGAGAATTAAGCAAATATTTACAAATGATTCTAAACATTTAAAATAAATACAAGATGGTGAATCTAAAATAATTACAAGGAAAAGATGAATAATCACAAAATAATTAACACACATTGAAATGAAAAAGGGTTGGGCCTCAGCTCACATCATTGGCCCAATTCCTACCAAAAAAGGCAAATCAAAGAAGTGCAAAAAATGAATTGGGCTTAAAATGAAACTATCCCAAATGCAATGGCCAATGAACTAATTAAAAAAAAAGGACACCAAAAGCAGACCGTGGGCTGCATCTCACGACCCATTTCACATTTAGCAAGGGGTACTCCAATTTAAATAATCACAAGCAACAACAAAAAAAAACAAATACACCAAAATTAAAAAAAAGGGACGGTAGGTAAAAATGAGAAAGGGTCCAAACAGATACCTCATTTTACTTCTTAGCATTTTAGAGCCTCACATTCCTCTTCTCCGCTCCTCCTTTCTTTTTAGGTTAGGGTTAGGTTTTGAAATTGAAAAGGGGAGAAGCAAAGGGGTGGAAGCGGCTGTGAGGAGCAACTGCATGGCGGCCATGGACGGCGAGAGAGATGCATGACGATGCAGCCACGGAGAGGACGGCGGCGTCCGACCGTAGGGAGGAGCAGATCTGCGGCCGCCCGGTGGCGTGCACGGAGACAGGGGACGGCGCCTCCACAACGGAGACGAGGACCGGAGAGGAGTGGCGCGGCCGCGCCGAAGGGGACGGTGGTCGTGAGGCTGCCTCCGGTTTCTCTCCCTCCTAAAAGAAATGGCTTCAATGGGTCCCCTCGCTTGATATTTTTCTGTAACATCTTTGTACTGACTGCTCTATTGTTTTTCCCCATTTTGTTCCCCAAGGTTTAAGTGTGTATGTATGAATCTCCCCCCCCCATTTGATTCTGAAATTGGTGTCCCTTTTATAGGCAAAAATTTACAATTTTTAATGTGTAAATTGCACTGCACAATTGCTTTTGCCCATACTATGCCCAGGCTTGGAACTGATGTTGTCGCCCAAGACAGGGCAAGTTGAGCAACTTGCAACTTGCTCTACCGCAGCATTCCCTTTTTTCTTCTTTTTTTTTTAGTTTTTTAGTTTTTTTTAATTTGAACTTCAAAAACTAATGGGCCCAAAATGACCCAATAGACAAGAAATAAATCTGAAAAATTCTTCTTCTTTTTTCCAAGGGCGAAGCAAATGGGCCTAAATTGGCCCAAAAAGAATTTTTTTTTTCAGCAAATGATTTTTTCAAAGAAAAAACTGGGCCTGGTGAGCCCAATTTACTTTTTTTTACCGAAAACATGACAGCACCTTTTTTAGAACAGGCCGACCCAAATTTGCCCAATTAAAAGACTTCTTTTCCTCTTTTTTTGGGACTTAATAGATTTTTTTTATCAAAACGTTTAATCAATCTGTTAATTAACTAACCATTGATAATTAATTAACTATCGAAAATTAATTAATTAATGGATTAATTGATCCATTTCAATTTTCTTTAATTTTGGGTATTTTTGGATTTTTTTTAGAAAAAAAAAGATAAATACTACAAATATATACATAAGAAAAAGTAAATGAAATTCCCGGACAAAATTGGGTGCTGACACGCCCCTCACTAAAATAGATAAATGTACCCTACTTTAGCAGACCCACACTTAATCCATTCTAGCCTTTACGAGTGTTATTCATTGGAATGAAAAACATAACTTAACATTCCCTTCGAGGGATTAGATCGCTTTAATTTTATTCGTTGTTAACCCATTTAACATACAAGCATGCATCTCATACAAACATATGATATGGTTATGGCCTCCTAAAAACCAATACAAAATTACATCAACTATATAATCTTGAGCTCTCCAAGCTCCCACTGAAACCATGCTCCATGTCCTCCAGGTTACATTACATAACAAGAAGAAACCTTGTTTTAACATACGAGGGGATAGAGATGAGAAGAGAATTATAGGAGGAATGTTTAGAGGTAAGGCACGACACGCAGGTCATATTTAAATTAAAACAACTAAGGCCATAACCAACCATCATGCAAATTCAACATCCATTGATTGTAAAACAAGTGATATAATAAGATGTATATATATTAAGCGAGGTATGATTACGCGCATACGAAATAACTCATTACGCAGTGTCTCAAAACAAAAATTGGATTTGATAAACACTCAACCAATCATCAATAAGTGTCTCGCATCAAACGAATACTTCACGAACCGATAAACGAGTGAGTCCCTCGTATCATTTGAATACGTTCTTGTTAGCAAATTGATAAGTGGCATGTTTATTGTAGCCAACATTTGAGTCAAGACAAGGTTTCAACAACTGAACCCTTTGATGCCCAAGACATGAACTCTTTCATGTTCCATGGGACCCTCCAACATTATAACATATAAACATATATACATCGCACATGAAACAATCAATAAAGGGAACAAAGTAAACTGATTCTGAAGGCTGCGCTTCGCTTGCGCTTTACCTGCGCTGTAGCGCAGGTGAAGCACAAGTATCAGAATCAAAATACGTAAACTGCACTTCAGCCTGCGCTGCAGCCTAGCTTGCAGCGCAGATCTGCGCTGCAGCGCAGGTTGCAGCCCAGATATCAGGGCTACGTTTTTCAGCAAAAAACAACAAAAAAATCATAATCTTCACAAGATTAAAAGCCTAAAACGTGTTTATCGCAAACCAAAGCTCTGATACCAATTGAAGGGAATCGAGCATATGGTCAGGGTGCAGCGGAAATAAATGGGTTCCCTCCCTTGTTATGATCGTTTTGCGAAAACACGAATCAAGGCATAAAAGGTATTGAAACGAAAGGTCGTACCTTATTAGGATTACAAACGAGGCAAGAGTAGTCGCGTCTCTATTGGTATCCACGCCAACATCCGTACTAGGAAACCCTTCTCAACTTTGCTAGTAGCCTTAGAGAGTAAAAAGCGATTGCTCATGTGTATCTGGGGTAGTGCATCTTATGCCTTATTTATAGAGTGGTGGCTAGGGTTTTGCCTCCTCACTCACTTAACCCTCACACTTATGGGCCTGGCCCATTATGTTATAATAATTCTAATTAAATTAAATTAGAATTGTTATTCTTTTCGTAGTGGCTTGTTGTATGCGTGTGATCCAATAGGATTTTAATATTTGGTTATGATATTAAAATAAAAACCCTTTTATATTTAATATCATAAATAGTGAGTTGTATCTAGCAACACATCACTATCCAAATATTGAGATTATTAATAACTTTGATAAATCCTATTTTATGATAATAATTTATATGATATGTCCCTTTGTCCAAATATCTAATTGAACACAAGGGCATGGATTGTGTCAACCTTGTATAGTTCAATTTATATTTTCTTGATCCCCAAGTAGACTGTACAAAAAAAAAACTCATATTTATCATCCTGAGCATGGCCATGCATTTTGCAGTCTCACTTTATTAAGAGGCCTACAGATATAACTCCTGTTACATAGGAGGGACAAATCCCATCTAGGGCACTCACATTCCACCACATAATTTATTACATGTCCAAAAACCTACTTTATGATTACCCTGTTACAGGTAACGTTTGATGATAATTAAAAAATATAATTCCTTATGTAGGAATCGTAGTGATTTCAAGTCGAAGGACTTCATATAACATCTATCAATTTAAGAAACGTTCATGACACTTATGTAACAACCCATGCAACGTTCTTAAGGTGGGTCTGTCCAGTACACCATTACTCTTATTGTGTACCTATGTTAGAACATAATATCTCATATCCATGATCTGTGAGATGTGATCATCGATGAACTCACATACTAGTCTAAATGCATCTTTGTCCTAATATGATACTTGACTAGGGCTTGATCTTCAGGATTAATAGCTATTTGATTATATCCAGAATATCCATCCATAAAGCAATAAAAAGCCTGCCCAGCTAATCTTTCTAACATTTGGTCCATAAATGGTAAAGGAAAGAGATCCTTCCTAGTGGCTTGGTTTAACTTCCTATAATCAATACACATTCTCCATCCTGTCACAGTCCTAGTAGGTATCAATTCATTTTTCTCATTTTTTATGACAGTCATACCTTCCTTCTTTGGAACAACCTGAACAGGACTTACCCAAGCACTATCAGAAATAGGATAGATCATACCTGCCTCGAGCAACTTTAATACTTCCTTTTTCACTACCTCTTTCATTGTTGGGTTCAGTCTTCTTTGAGGTTGAGTGACAGGTTTCTAGTCTTCCTCCATATGGATTTTGTGCATACAGTATGAAGGACTAATGCCTTTGAGATCTGATAAAGACCATCATATAGCTCCTGCATTACTTTTTAAAACAGCGAGAAGTCTTTCTTCTTCTGAGGAAGTTAAAAATTTGTTGATAATCACAGGTTGATTCCCAACTTTGTCTAAGAAAGCATATTTGAGATGTGATGGGAGTACCTTAAGTTACAGCTTCTGACTCTCAGTATTCTTCTCCTTTGGTAATTCTTCAATTGCTGCTTCCTCAGGTGGGAGTGATGGAGAGTTGTCCAATTCCTTTATATATTCATCTTCTTCTCTTTTAGCAAGGATATCTTCCATACATGTCAGGACTTTTGCTAAAGGGTCTGCACTTGTTAGCATTTGTTGTTCAACAGAAGATTTCTCTAGCACTTCCAATTGATGGCACTGTTGTTTTTCTGTGGGATACTGCATTGCATCAAAGACATTAAAACTTACCTCATCATCTTGAACTTGTACCTTTAAGTTTCCATCATCCACATCAATGATGACTTTTGCAGTTTTCATAAAGGGTCTGCCAATTTTGATTGGGACTTCAGCAACCTCTTCCATATCCATGATGACAAAATCCACTGGAAAGATGAATTTATCCACTTGGACGAGCACATCTTCTGCGATCCCAAGTGGCAATTTAATGGATCTGTCAGCCAGTTGCAGGGTCATTCGTGTTGGCTTAACATGCGAAACTCCTATCCGCTTGAGTATGGATAGGGGCATCAGGTTGATGTTGGCTCCTAAATCGAGCAAGGCTCTTCCAACTGGTAAATTTCCAATTGTTATTGGTAAGGTGAAGCTTCCAGGATCTTTTGCCTTTGGTGGTAATAACTTCTGGATGATAGCACTGCATCTTGCTTCCAGTTCTACTATCTCCTCAGGGATCTTTGTCCTCTTGGTTAAGACTTCCTTCATGAATTTTGCATAAGTTGGCATTTGATTCATGGCTTCCAATAAAGGAATCTTGATCTCCAGCTTCTTCATATTATCCAGAAAGTTGAAAAATTCCCTATCTTGACTCTTTTTGGTGGGAATCCTGGGGTAAGGTAGCTCTCGGTGAGGAAGCTCTGGTGAAGGTTCTTTAGCTCTTGATTCCACCTGGCGTTCTGGTTCCTCTTCCTATTTTTCAACCTCTTGCTCTTTTCTTTCCAAAACTTCCTTTTCTGTTGACAAGTTGTCACCAATACCCTTTCCTATCTCCTTGCCGCTTCGAGTGGAGATTGATTTGCAAACTGATTGTTGTTCATCAAACTCTCTTCTAATCTCCTCCATTTGCTTTGCTAGATGCATGAATGTTGCTTGCATTTCTTCTTGACTGGCTATCATCTCCTGTGTCAGCTTATTGAGCTTTTCCTCAATTCTAGAGTTGATGTCAAGTATTGCGTTGTCACTTTGACTGTAACTCTTGGAGATTTTGTCATGGCTTCATGTACTGTCTAGGAAGTAGACTTGTCCCACTCTCCCTTCAGGATAAGAGTAATGTCCATTAAGGTGATTTCCCTTACAAAAATCACATACCATTTTTGGAGGTATTTCGCTGACAACTTGCATTACTTGTTGTTGTTGGATGAGCAGCTGCACTTGCTGGCTTAATTTCTCCATTTGCTCAAGAACTTTGACAGAATCTTGCTTAGGCAGTTCTTCTTCCTAAATTGGTTGATCCCAGCATAGATCTTGTTGATTGCTGTGAGCACAATTATCAATAACTGTGAGTGCTCGCTCAGCATCTGTTGATAAAATTGAGCCTCCTGCTGCAGCATTTATGAAAGATTTGCATTTTGGCTTGAGTCCATTGTAGAAGAAGTTGAGTTGGGTAATGTCATCAAAACCGTGGTTTGGGCATTTGAACAATAAGAATTTGTATCTTTCCCAAGTTGCATACAATGGTTCACTAACTTCTTGCTTGAATGTTGATATGTCTGCCTTAGCTTTGATGTAATGCTCCATAGGAAAGAATCTACGCAGAAATTTCTTCTCAACTTCTTTCCATGTAGTCAGGCTCTGACTAGGATGAAATGTTAACCATTCCTTCGCCTTACCTGCAAGAGAAAAGGGAAAGAGACGTAAGTATACAATCTCTTGGTCTTCTTCAGCAAATCCCGTGACATCAATCAATCCAAAGAATGTAGAAAGATGAGTATTTGGATTTTCATGTTCTAAGTCTGAGAACTGGTGATTCTTAATAAGTTAAAGGTGTGAAGCTTTGAACTCTAGAGCTTTTGTGGTCTTAGGAATGGCGATACAAGAGTCATATCGCATTCCTCAATGTGATATGTAGTCTCCCAAGGTTCTTTGAGTGCCTTCCATACTTTTTTATCACCTGGCTTGAGACAATAAACTTGAAAAACGTAAATGTGAAAACAAAATTAAAACAGAAATATGTACACTCGATAACTAGACCGCTAAGTTCTACATGAATTGGAAACCGTTCCCCGGCAACGGCGCCAAAAATACTTGATGGGTTTCTGGAAAGCGAACCAAAAATCCAGTAGTATAATAGTAAGAAAGATATCGTATCCGCAGGGAACGGTCAACTCGCGTATATTCGTGGTCTATTTATCAAGGGACAAATAATAGATTTGTGAGAATATTTTGTGCGGAAAATATTAGTTGCAAATTAATAATCAATAGAAATAGAAAGAAAGAGTCAGAGACATTTTACTTGGATTAGGATTGGACTTCAAATCATCACACCCTTCGTGCATGTAAAAACTATCTATTATTTTAGGTTTACTCTATAATACTGTAGATAAACTATATTGCTAAGACCCTGAGTTACCAGCGGCCTCACACACTCAAAGGTAATCCATGCGGGCTCTCCCAGGCGACAGACTCACCCTCGGATTAATTTGCTTTCTTTTATTCCGTTTGTAAAAGAATTAATTGATAAACGAGGCCTACTCCTCTGGACGCACCTTTGCTAGAGCACTGTCACTACCCATCACTCACTAGAATACATCCATGTTATCGCTTCCTGGATTGACAATCAACTAATTCTTTGCTATATGTAATTTAATAACCATGCCTATCCTGTAGACGCCCTTTATTAGAGTACTCACACTACCCATCAATCACTAGCAACACCCATGTTTCGGTTCACTGGCTAACGAGTCCTCTTATTCCCTTAGAGAATGAGTTTCTTCGGAATCCGCTCCCTCATCCTCAATCCTAGTTGAAACTAGCCTATAACTCCGGCGCAAGCACGGAAGTTAGGAATTAAGCACAGAATAAGATTACCAATATTATAGACAGAAAGCTCATGAAATAATAAAATAGAGTTTACATACACTTGGGGATAGAATCAATTACATTCACTCCTAATGGAGAGTTAACTACACAAGGAAGTCATACAAACCACCGAAGATGTTGTCACCATCTTCAATCCTTGTGAAGCGTTCCTCCTCTCCTACTCTAAAATTAGCTCTGGTGCATTATCACTGAAATACAACTGAATTATAATAATCGTGCACACTTTGATCTGGTGCAATGAGGTCCTATTTATAGGCTAAGGAAAGACAAAGGAAATTAGGGAGAAATCCATCTAAAAACGGCAACAAGGCAAGAATCTTCGTAACTTGCGCTTCACCCAGCGCTACAGCGCAGGTTGCAGCGCAGGATCCAGAGAGTTGCGCTTCACCCTGCGCTACAGCACAGGTTGAAGCGCAGAATGCGTCCTGCAGCTTCAAACTTTCTCTTTTTATCTTGATCCCTCCCCGAGACTGGTTTTGGTTGATTTGTCTTTCCCTGTTTCCCTTTTCTTGATGAAATCTTGCATTTATTGAGCATCTTGGATTTAATTGGGAAGATTGTCTGCAGAATCCTTGTTTGATTGGCAGTGATCTCCTCATTGATTGCCTCAAATCTTCTTCAAATCTTTATTAAATGTCTTCAATCAAACTCAAATCTTGCAGATATCTCCCTCATTTAATGTTATCTTTCCTTCAAATCAAATCTTTGCAATATCCTGCAAAAATCAGCAATATTTCTATCAAAATAGCATCAAATTCAAATCCAAGATTAATAAATACAATTTATCTGATATTAAATAAAAAGGGATTAAACTGGGGCAAAAATACAATTTTATCCTTGATAAGTGAACTAAAAAATGCTCTAATTTATCAAATAATTTTCACTTATCAACGAGATGCAGTAAAAAGATAAGTGCTTAATGAAGTTCAGAAAAATTCTCATGTATTAATATATGAAAGTTTGTTTCAAATACATGAAAATAGAGATATCAACATTGACACTTGACTCCTTTAAATTCTCTGGCTCTCACTGCCTCTAGATTCCTTTGAGGCATAGCCTCATCAGCAGCTTCCTTTTCGGCCTGCAGCCTCAGAAGTGCCTTTTGGAGTCTCTTACTGTTCTCCAGTCGTGCATTCTATGCACGCATACCTCCTTTTAATAACTGGAACAGGGGGTTGCATCATTTACCACTGTATTTCGACCACCACCCACAACATTAATCTTCAGGGCCACATTTGAGGTGGATCCCTTCATAAGATTGGGTAGAGTGTGGCCAATCAGCTTTTCAACTTGAGGCTTGTGATGCAACAAGATCTCCTCTGGACGTAGAAGGTGAAAACTATAAGATCTCTCCATCTTAGGAAGCATGATACTCGTCACCTTCTTTGGGAAGGATGGATGTTCTGCCTTGAACAACAGCGGATAGTACTTTATTGTTCTTCCATTGCTAGCTTCCCAAACTGGTGCAATTAGAGATCTTTCTGCTTTTATGCCCAGAACCTTTTCCAGAACATCATTGAATATCTCTTGTTCCGAGTTGGATTCTTTCATCTTCTTCAACCTCTTCATCGTCCTTCAGAGAACACGTACTCTAACCTCAATCCATCCAAGGTTAAGAATAACTTGGATGAGATGAGATTCTATTGAGAGTTTCTCAAGAATATATAGGATTTTGAGGAAAGAGATAAAAGAGAGAGAATCTAGGAGAATGTATCTTTTGGACGGTCTCACACGGAACATGAATAGACTCAGATAGCTTTAATGATGCTACAGACATTGGAAGTCGTGTAATCGTGCAGCCTTGAGAGGACAAGTGAGGAGCCAACAGTCATAAGGAATCCAGTCATCAATGTTGATTTTAAAAATTTCAAAACTTGACTTTTCAAAATATTTTGTAACTAATAAAAGTTAAAAAAAATAACCTTTTTCAGCAAAGAGCACTAAACTACAAAAAGATTTTTCAAAATAGACTTGCAGAAAAAAAAATCAGAAACTTCAAAAAGATATGTGTAAGCAAATGTTCAGCCATATTCAAATAATTTCAGATAGTCATGTAAATCAAAGCAGTAGAATCTAAACCCTAAACGATGTTACCAAACGAGATACTTATGGATTATATATTGATGGCGTGTATCTGTTGAGACTCAACATTGTCTCCAAAGACATTCTTGTTGCCTCTGTTGGTCAGCTTCATAAGTTCTCTCCATAGCTTGTTTAAGTTTCCATTTGGATCTTCTTCCTCCACATTTGTTAGATGCTTAACCCGGGTTTAAGCTCTGATACCAACTATTAGGACCACAAGAAACACTAGAAGGGGGTTGAATAGTGTTTTAAAATCTTTACAGATTTTCTGAAAACCTTTAGCAAACAAGCAAAACTGATTTGAGAATATTTTATCAACCTTCCGAAACTGGAAGTTCAACAACTTGCTGATGCAACTCAGAAGGTTGAGTAAAAACCTTTTTGAAATTAATTTCTCTTAAAGAAAACATTGTTTCTTTGCTTGGATTATTAAAACAACTTTTCTTAAACCCTCCTTGGTTAGTTAAAACAGATAACAGCGAAAAGTAAAAAGGTAAGGGAAGAGAGAACTTAACACAGAGATTTATATTGGTTCACCCACTAACCCAGTGAGCTACATCCAGTCCCACGACAAACCACCACTGGATTTTCCACTAATCCTGCAAGATTACACCGAGTATTATTTGCACACCTGGCATCTCCAGGCCCGACAAGTATTCTTTGTTCTCAACTGCCTCTCCAGGAAACTCATGCAGTATTCTTTGTTCACCCAGCCTCTCCAGGCTAAAACAAGTATTCTTTGTTCTCAACTGCCTCTCCAAGCAACTCATGCAATATTCTTTTACAGTCAAGCCTCTCCGGGCTCAAACCCGAGTATTTTTTTACAGTCAAGCCTCTCCAGGCTCAGCGAGTATTCTTTCTTCCACCAAGCCTCTTCAGGCTCTCAGACACTTGATAGTGTTTACAATTTAAACTAAGTTTAAGTTTCTAAGAAACATAAACTTAGGTTCTTCTTGTACAAAGGGATTACTGAGTATAACTCAGGATACATAAAATGAATTCTAAGTACAAGGATATAACAGATATACAAGTGTATGCATTTTTAATCAGGTTCTTCTCTGTATCTGGATTGTCTTCTACAGAGAGATGGCTCAATAGGATTTGAATGTTGATCTTCTGCCTATTCTCTCTTGGGCATTATCTCTGCCTTGGGCTTCAATGTCGCCAATCTTCAAAGTCTTTCATGAGCCTATTTATATGTTCTGACAAAATATAGTCGTTGAAGATTGCTTAGTATACCGTTGAGAAATGTAGCCGTTGGAAATTGATTGGTATACTTTCTTAGAGCTGTTGTGAGATAGCTTATCTTCTGTCTTGCGTAGGTGTGTAGGTATGAATAAGTTCTGACACACAGCAGTTAGGCTCTTAATCTTGTTTAAGATAGTTTCTGATATTTCAGCAGGTTGATACTCCTTTTCTCTCTTCTTCTCTTCCTTTTCTTTTGATATCTTGATGGAGATGATGATATCCGTTAGACTTCTCCTTTGTCCCGTTGTGCAATAGCTTTTCTTCTCGATTAAGGTGCATGCTTCTAATAGCGTATGATAGAGGCGATACAGGAGTAGGTGTCACAGCAGCGCTGACTCTATCTCTGACCTCTGTTTGCTTTTCTGCAGTAGGCTTCCTCTTTTGTGTTGGGAAATAAAGCTTGTATCAAAAAGCCTTTGTTTCTTCTTGCACCGATTCATCTTTACCATTAATATTTGCTGAGACTTGAGTCTTTTAATGCATCATTCAGATTGACTCACAAGTCTTCGGAGAATAGCATGACGTCTCTCGCTTTAGAAGGTTTTCTTCAACAGATTCTGTTCTTCAGAGAGTCTGATCATTTTCAGAAGGTCTTCTTCCTCAGAAGGTTGATCATCTTCAGCAAGTTCTTCCTTTCAACTGTAGATGTTTTTCAACAAGTTCCTTTCTTCAGATTGCTTCTTCTTCGGTAGTTTGCTCAAACAGAGATTAATTCTTCATTGAACTTCGCTCTTATTTTGGTTGTAGATCTTCCAGCATCTCTGATGTCTTTCTTTATTATAGCTCGTGCAGATGAATCCTTTTCTTCTTAGTAGATTCTTATTTCTTCAGTTTTCTTCGACAGGTTTTCTTCTTCAGAAGCTTGTAATCTTTTCTTCAGATGGTTGTTGCGTTGTTCTTCCTTTACTTCTTCCCGATTCCTTTCTTCATCCAATTGTTCCCTTCTGCAGACTTCTTTAGATTGTACTTCCTTAGAAGTCTTCACTCTTCAGCAAGTTATTTATCTTTAGATAGTTTCTTTAACCTATTTCCTGAAATGCACAGAAGAATACCTTTCTCAGTAGCACCCATTTCTATGCAGTCTAATTTGTTAATCATTAAAACCAAGGATAATGAGTCTTGAATCTAATTTCAAATACTTAAATTAATTCTGAGACTCAACACCTCAGGGCTTAGGGATCTCTTCCGTTCATCGATCTTTCGATAGCCTCCCTGTGACCGATTCTTCTTCACATATCGAGATAGTTCTATAAGGTCTCGCAGCTGGATGCACTCATCTGTGTTGTGTCCATATCCTTCATGGAAAGAGCAGTGTTTGAACTTGTCTTTCTGGGATGAAGCTTTCAGTGGGGGGGTTTTGGGACATCAGCGAGTTCAGTGTGCATTACTTCTTTCAAAATCTTCCCATGATTGGTATTCAGTGGGGCGTAGGAATTGCATCGGCCCTTTGGCCGGCTTTGATCATGTGAATGATGGTGTCCACGGTCTTTTCCCCTATGACGGTCATGAAATAAGTCTCGGTCTTGTTTTTATTGTTGGAGTGTTTGGCGGCTCCGGCTAAGTGTACTTCTCTTCCCACGAAATTGTGTGATTGATGCCGGAATTGCTCCATGGATCGGACCGGTTCTTCAGATAGAGACACGACCAGAGGTGAGCCTGGTGAGAAGGCCGAGACGACACATACAAGTTGGACATTTTCTGCCAAGTCTGGGATGAGGGCACATTCCTTGTAGAAACGGGCCAAGAAGGCTCTGAGAGGTTCGTCTTTGTGTTATTTGACTTTGGCAAGTGTGAATTGGTCCCTGGGGATTTAGTAGAGATAGCGAACCGTCCCAAGAAAGCAGATTGCATGTCGTCCCAGGAATCTATAGATCCCAGGGGCAAGGTTTTGAACCAGGCTAAGGTTTCTCCCTTCAAGGTGCGGGGAAATGAACGGCAGATCACGACTTCACGGGCGCCTACGAAGAGCATTTCGTTGGTGAAGGCGTCCAGGTGTTTTACAAGGTCCGTGGTTCCATTGAAAGTTTCAATGGGAAGAGCTCCTCGGAAGTGCTTGGGTATCTCGACTCGAGTGAGCTTCTCTGAGAATGAGTGCCGGAACGGGGCAGTGGGAGCCGATCGATCGGGTTGCAAGACCTCCTGGTGGGTAATACGATCCCGGTCCGAATGGGGCTGGGAATGTGTGGTAGGTTAGGGTTGGGCAGCGACGCTGCGCTCCAAGTGTCGAATGCGCTCTTCCAGGTGGCTGACGTCCGGATCTCCGACCACTTTAGGCTGGTTTTCGTGGATCCTCCATTGATGTTCTTGGAACTCTCTGAGTTAGGCTTCCAGATGACGTATGACCTCGTCTCGAGGGTCGGGTTGGAAGGTTTCCACCGGTCAGGCTTGAACCTGGGGCTGAGCCTCCTGTTCGACTACGTCGTCCTGGACTCCGAGGTCGTCAACCCATCATTCAAGCGTTGGTTGAGGGCGGGCCCTCATCGTCTGAAGACGAGTGCTGACGGTCATGCTGGAGAGGGGAGACCCTCCTTCTAACGCCAAATGTTCTGGTATAGAGCTCGAACCTGGGCCCGTGATGTCGAACTCGGATCTGAGGATGGGTTGCGAGCGTGCAAATCCGGGTTATCCACAGATGGGGGTGTACCTGCAAAGGCACTCTGACGCCCAAGTCAGATATGTATACAGTCAAAGTGGTTGACTGGATAAAGATTGCGTACCTTATGAATTGTTAATATCCTCTATTTATAGGGGATGTGGCCTGTATAAATGTGGCAAGTTGGCACATATAACAATAGAGTAAGTTGGAAAGTATATATGTAATTATGGATATTTGGTAATCATAATTACATTAGTTTTGGGCTGTTATAGTTAATGGGCTTTAGGTTTAAACCGTAATACTACTTAATATGCCTATTGTCCGAATAATGCATGTATCAACAATTGTGATATACAAAAGCTTAAATACCTTGAAAAGAAACAATAGAAACTAGATCACATGCATGTCCCTTGACGCATAGGAAGTAAAAGGAAAAATAATAATTAAAGCCACCCTAGAAAGAATAAACACTTACACCATTTCAATTTCTTTTTGCAACACCCTCATCCCATGACGGGTATTACACGATTAACTCGATTGCGATTTGTTAATTTATCTCTTAATAAAAATGAGGAAAGTTGGTAATTTTTTTTGTAAAGCATATTATTAAATTATGTTCGGGATAAAACAAGAAGAAGTACATTGGTATTAAACATATCATTTCGTTACTATTCGAAATTTACAATGGACATGACGTACATCTAGGATGGGATTTTAACATACTACACCACATAAGCAGTGAATCCTCTATTTGACTACAACCTTAGACACTACCATTTGACTTAAACGAGATCAGTTCGACCTGAACACCGCGCCCTTCTTCAGAACAACGTGCATCCTTCCAAAGTCCATGCCCTTTTAGGTGCCAAAATAATAACGGACAACAAAAAGAAAGACAAGGGGTGAGAACACTTTACATGAACTCACTTAACGCAGGATATAGTATACTAGAGCACACACATGGGAATTCCACACAATTTTCACAACAATGAATCTAATCATTCACATAGAAGGCCACAACATCATAAAATGATGTGTTATGCTCATGCAATGCAAACAACCACGTCATTCACCAAGGAATCTCAAGCAACCACTATGTACCATGCAATGCATGAGGGCCCAGGGAAAATCACCACCACAGTGCACACAGGAACTGCCCGACCATATATGTACAACGTATCAGGAGTTAGAGTCTGTACTAGCAATCATTACAAAGAGCATTGCTCATTCATTTTCTTTTGGCCAAATCTTTTATGCGTCCTTCCAGACAATCTCCACTGACCCCGAAACCATGAGAGTGACAGGATAGCTAAGCTTGTACCCCTTCGGACTCGACAGTAGGGCGCTAACCTACGTCTCATGATGTCCTTTCTGGAACTCGACTATCCTCAGGGCTTGCGTCCTTTACCGGACCCGCTGGCGTTCTTTGCAAAACCCAGTGCACCCTTCCCAACCAGTTTCACACTGTACCAAAGTGTCACTGCCATATAGGTCGTAAGGTTTTCAACCTTGATCATCATTAATGCTTTATGATGCATGTCACACAATCAATGCTTACAACATTTCATCCTTACAGGCAAAGCCCATTGAATCATTCTACGTCACCACTTTACCGTGGCACAGCCCGATTCAATGTCTTTCCTTCAAGGAAAACCAAACAATGCTTTCTCAGCATACACAGTCCTTACAGGCAAAGCATATTAAATCATTCTACGTCACCACTTTATCATGGTACGACCCGATTTAATGTCTTTCCTTCAAGGAAAACCAAACAATGCTTTCTCAGCATACACAATCCTTACAGGAAAAGCCCATCGAATCATTCAACGTCACCACTTACCCGTGGTACGGCCTGATTCAATGTCTTTCCTTCAAGGAAAACCGAACCCTATCTTGGGTTGGAACCGCACTCTCTCACTAAGCTTCTCAAGTCTTATGCAGAAAGAGTGTGTTGGTTATAATCTTTTAAGGTAGTTTGCACTAATGTTCCTCTTTGAATCAGTATTCATTTCCACTTGAATCCTATAACTTACTAAGACTTATGATTGTGTCTTATGGATAGCATTACTTCCCCTAATTAAGATTAGGTTTAAACCCTCAATTATAATTAGTCTTCATTAACTGGACTATGATTAATCTTAATCCTTACTTAAGGTCCCAGTTAATTCCTAATTATCCCTTAATCTCTTCCTTATTCTTAGATTAAGCTTTTAACTATATTTGATTAAGGTTAATCATAATTAATCAGTTCTTAATCACCATTAAGACTTAATTACTTAATTAATACTTCATTAAGGTTAATTAACTTTATCCTTCATTAATTTTACCTAATTATCTTAAGTAGATTAGATTAATTAACTTAGATAATTAATTTAGTTAAGCTCACTAATTGATTTTTAAGTATTAATCTTTAAAAATCTTGTATTAGAGTTGAAGTCCAACTCTAATTTAAGCTCAATTCCATAAATTATTTTTGGTTGACTTTAATGAGTCTTTGACTCTCTTTTTTGAAGATTTTGGGCATGAACCAAAGGCCCAAAGGTTTGATGACTCATAGGAGCCCATTCTTACTCATGACAAGTCAAAATGTTGACTTTTGTGTTGACTTTTAATTGGATTACACTTGGAATACGAATTTAATTCCTTTTATATTTTCCAAAATTTATTAATTAAATTAAAACCCTTTTGGTAAATTTAGTGTTTTAACCTATTGGACCATTTAGGCCCAAAAACATGTTTTTCATTTTCACTTGAACTTTTCAAGATCAAAAAGCATTCTTGATGAGTTTCATCAAGAACAACCTCAAGAACATCAAGAACACCTTGAATGTTCATCAAACACCAATTTTTCCAACAACATCCAAACTTTACCAAATTTCAACACAATCATCAACAAGCATCATAAACAACAAATATCATGCTCATTCATCCAAAATCATCCATACACATATTCAAGTTCATAACTTTATTTCTAAGCTCATAAACATAATTTTTCAAGAATCAATCATCCAAAACAATTTCATAAATTCAAACAACTTCATGCATGTTCATAAATCCATCATCAAAACACATTTCCAACATCAAATAAAATTTTAGAAACATGCAGCCCCATTAAATCAAAATAGCCGAACCATATAGGAGAAAAATGGAGAATTTTTTTTTCAAGCAAAAGCATGGTTTGCATGTAACTCAAAACATCATCCAAGAATTTTTCAAGCATCATCAACCAATCAAAATCACCATGCAAGGCTATGGTGAAATAGTCGAACCATATCTCACAAGAGATATGTTCCAACAACTCATTTTTTTCAAGGGAAAAACAAGAATAAAGACAAGGATCAAGGGCAATCCTTGACTCTAGTCACCAATCCTACTAGAGTTCAAGTTCTCCCCCCCCCCTACCTAAGGAATTTCCTCAAAATAAGGTGTAGCAACAGCCCTTGAAACAGCTCCCAAAACAGCTCCAAAATCCTTCCTTTGGTCACCAACAAGAGTTTTGCAAGGCTAGAAGGCAAAGTGTTTAAGCTTAGGTTCAAAAATGGAACCTTGGCTTTGAATGTGTTTGATGAAGATTGAAAGATTTTGGGAGAAAATGGGGGAGGGGCTCACGGTTTTGGCTTGGAGAAGAAGAGAGAAATGAGAGAAAATTTGGAGACTTGCATGTGTGGGAAATGAAAAATGAATAAGTTTTAATGGTTAATGTGATAATTTCCTAACTTAACACATGGCTTGGAAAGAAAGAAAAAGAAAGACAAGTGTCTCTCATGAACCATGCCTACACATGCACGGCTTGCATGAGAAGCCAAGGGGAGGTTTGTGCAATTTTTCTGGCCCGGATCAAGAGTATTTGGGCCCGGTTCCAAAAAGAGTAAAGTAAAAATGGAAATTTTGCACCGAAATTTCCCAAAAATTCCAGAAAAATTCTTATAATTGCTCAAACCTATTTTAAGCCTAAAAATGTGATTAGAACCCACTTCTCACTTAAATTTTCTTATTTCCCAATTTTCCCAGTTTTCGCACAACGGTTAAATTTTAATAAGAGCTAGCGGATAGAAGATTATAGTTTTTTTATACAAAAATCCTATAAGGTTACAAATATCATTTTCAATCATCTTTTAAGGTTCAAAGTATATTTTCCATATTATTCTACAGATTTTCATATGTTGGTTAGGGTTACATTGCTAACCTGGGGCATTCTGGTCTTTTTGCCCAAAAGTGCAAGAAAATTCTAAATAATTTTCTAAAATTAATTATTAATTATTTTAAGACTATTTTGACTAAAAATATTGATCCCTTTAAGTTTTAGCTATTTTCCATAATTAAATCTATATTTTCCTTAACTGTATAATCTCTAAGGGTATTTCAGGTCATTTTCTCAACACTTCTCTAAAAATAAATCATTCATAATTATGGTTGGAAATTCCAAAAATAAAATTTTGATTGCTTATCAATAGTTCCTAAATACCTCATATTTAATTTATTATTTTTTAACTTTCTCTATTTTATTTATATGCCGATAGGGGAAATTGTGGGTGTTACACTTTTTATATATAAGTACTAATGCTTTTGTAGAACAACACGCAAACTGATGGCATTAATACTTTGTTTGGTGTAATTAGGAAAATAGAAAGAAGAGAAATGAAAAGGAGAGAAGTGAGAAGAGGAGAAATAGAGAAGAGATAGAGATGATTAAGCCTTAGTTTGGTGCTCATGAAATAGACGAGAAATGAGGCAGGGGCGATGAAATGGGAAGAAATGGAGCAACTCCCCCTGTTTGGTCAGCCAATGAAATGGAGAAGAAATGAGTGTAGAACGTGGGGCCCACCAGCTGACAACTTCTCTACAAAACTGAAGAGAAATGGGAAGAGAAGAGCTTGCCCCAACAAAAATCAATTTTCCTATTGGCATAATCGATTTTATAGCATCTTTATTAAAGAAAACCGATTTTTATTGTCTCATAATCGATTTTTGACAAAAAAAATTGATTTTTTAATGAATAATCGATTTTCCAAACTTATTTCTCTTCTATTTCACACACCTCTCTCTCATACCAAACAACTTAAAAATATATTTTTCTTTCATTTCACAGTCATTTCTTTCACACCAAACAACCTATAAGACAAGAAAAAACAATGCTTTTATATGAATGAACTTTTATCGAACTCTGAAAAATAGTTTGATCGACGTCATTCATATACATAAATCTCAATAATCTAACAATAATGTTGGCTCTGAAACCATTTGTTGAAATTTTATAAATTAACAGATAACTACAAGATACATTATGTCAAATTATTGAGGTTTTTAAGCTTTAGGAAATATATGGGTCCATTAGAATTGACTAAAAGTTGCAGTGAAATCTAAAAAATAGTCATGAGTCTTTGGTACAATGATCTTTCTCCACCAAATTACCAATTTCCCCATATAAGACTTGATATTTCTCTTTTGATGGGAGAGAATGAGAGACGTAATTATGATTTCGTATATTGGGGACCATAACCATGCTTATTGATTTTAAACCTATTAAGATTCTTATAATCCTCTGTACTGGGTCAAACTTAAGTTTTAACTCATTAAATCCATATTAATTTTCTTGTGTTTATTAAAATAGATCACTTATATTAAACTCATCTAAATATAAATAGTCCATATAAATGTTATAAATAATATGTAATGCACCTTAATTTATTAGAAATTAAAATTTCTAACATGAGGGCTTTCAGTTAAGAATATCTTAATAATGAGTCAAAAAGAAAAGGTTGAAGTATGGAAGACTCCATTTCTTCATGAGCAACTACAATCAAACCCAGCTCAACGAAGTAAGATTAAGGGAACATGGCATAGGAACATGACATGTAATGCGGGGAAGGTAAACATGAAAGAATCCTGAAAGATAGAAGATGTGTTGGGACAGGGATGGTTGATACTTCTTGGATCTGTTTCTTCTGCAAGGAAAGAAAAATGCAATAGTGAATAAACGTGTACGTGTCTTCTTCTAGCCTATGAAGCACCGACTTCGACACGGACACCGAACACGACACGGACACGGGGACACGGTTAATGTCTAAAATATAGGACACCGGGACACCGCTTATATATATATGTATATATAATAAATATGACAAAAAATTTAATTCAACTTTTAGAATCAAAGGTTATATTTTTTATTTCGAACAAGTTTGAAATTTTTTATTTTCTATTTGGTTGTCTTTTTTAATATTTTTTTAAAATTATATTTTTTTAGCAGTATCCGAAAGGTGTTAAGCTAGAAAGAGGTGTCAACTCATTGACTTAACCAGTGTACAAGAGGTGTCTAAGGAGTGTCCGAGAGGTGTCCAAGGAGCGTCCGAGCTTTAAAAGATTTTTTTTTAATAAGACACTGCTAAAGTGTGTCGGACACGTGTCCAAAAAGTGTCGGTGAAATATCGGTGTCGTGTCATTGTCCGACACTGCAACACGTTTACATACAGAGGTGTCGATGCTTCATAGTTTCTAATTGAACATATCTCTAGATTTTCACCCTTTTGTGTTCTGCATAAATAGTATGTATGCACTTTAAGATGCATCAAACACATTAGGTCCTGCACCAAGTGTACCAGGGACAACAGGAAAAGGACATTCCAAATTCATGTCTTTTTTTTTGTCCTGGAAGGAAGTGTGATTAAATCATAATACAAACCCAAGCAACATAAGTACATCAACTGTTGTTAATGATTAGGCAATCAATCATGATTGACAATGTAAATAACAAGCATTAATTGCAATCAATCAATTGATTTTTCCCCCTCCTTTCAGAGAAAAAGAGGGATCAAGCGCAGTCATCATGTCTACAAGCATTCATATTACCAAACCTGATATAAAAATATAGAATTTAATTAATATACATAGTAAATTTTACACTACCATTTAATAGTGTGTTATCACATCATTTAATAAATATGACACCTTATATGTTATTAAATTTAATAAATAATGTGGCAGCACATCATTAGATATATATAAAATTTCTTTACATTGGTCATATTTATTAAACTCAAAAATATATGCATGTTTACACTCCAATTTTTGTTTTTTTAATCTAAACAGTAAAAATTTGGATGGCCGAGATCTCATTCAATTTTTAAAAAAAATAAAAAAAAAACTGGAGAGATAAAAAGGGCATGGCTTTTCCTGTCCAACAA
This sequence comes from Sesbania bispinosa, assembly GCA_026901365.1. Classification (NCBI taxonomy): domain Eukaryota; kingdom Viridiplantae; phylum Streptophyta; class Magnoliopsida; order Fabales; family Fabaceae; genus Sesbania; species Sesbania bispinosa. The sequence goes on along the minus strand of QLOH01000201.1, from coordinate 254,995 downwards.
ACACGCAAAATTCATGAAACCACAAAGATGCACATAACAAAAATTTCAGATAAACAGCCAGGCGCCTAATACATTAAAAAAAAAAAAGAATTGATAATTTGAGATCCAGCAAGAAGATTCGTTGTTGCCTATGGTACTGGAAACCATTAATTACCAACTTCTCAAATGCATTACTGAATAATTGTTTAAACAGAAAATGAAGCTAAAAATAATGATAAAAAAAACTCTAAAAGCAAAAAATTTAAAATTGTTTTTCTACGGCAACGTCTAGGGTGAGACACCCTCTGGGTGACACACCGGTGTTTCATCATCTCTCAGCCATTAGATTTATTTGTTTTTTAATCAACGGTTCTGATGTGTTACCTGTTTATTTGGTTTCCCCAAAATTGATATGGGTGTTCGTCCGCTCATTGTTTAATGTGCTAATAGTACAAAAATATAAAATTTGTAAGTGCTCTTCATAATGTTTGTAAGTATAGTTCGCAAAGCTCCCATTTTTTTAAGACAAATGTCTCATTAATTAAGCTCAAATGTAGGTGCAAGTATGGTCGGTAGGTGTGCGTCCCATTAATTAAAGAAGAGGTCATTTTCTATAAATTATTAGAAATTATTATTTTATTATAACAGGTCAAAAAACTTGCTGTAACGGGGAACATAAGTGATATACCGGTGTGTCACCCATGTGAGTGACACACCCTAGAAGGACCCTTTTCTACTTCACACTTCTTTTGCTGGATCACTTAACTGAGAATGAAATACCAAACAAGAATGCAGCAAGTGGAGGGTGCACATCACAATCCTCCAAAATGCCTCTAACCAATGGCCTACCAACAAAAAACGAAGAGAAAAAACAAAAAATTACTTTACAATTATGTCAAACACAACGTGGCATTTGTTACAGAATATATAGGTACCAACATAAACCAATTGGCAATGGCTATTATCCCCAAACAGCATTCAAACTTAAAACCATAAACCTGCTGCAAGCAAGCACAACTTGAACATTGCACTCTCACATTATGATGCAATTGCACTTTGATTCAAGCTTTGGGGGCTTCATACTATCTACCTTGTTAGGAAGCCCAACATTTTGTGTGAATGACTCATCAATATTTTCATCATTCTCAGTCTTTCCAGAAGGGGTTTTGACAACAGTTTCTACCCTCCTCTGTCTGATCTTCTGGGATTTTAACGTGCGCTTGCTGACAGGTCGACTGCGATTGCGAGTATCCTTTTTATCAGAAATGGGTTCCCCCACTAAAGTCACTGTTGGTTCAGAACCTTCCAATGGGTCAGAACTTTCCTTGTCCATTGCTATTGTTGCAGCCTGATATGCAAGATCATGGATGATAGAACTGCAAAAAAGAATTGTATCTGTTGCCTCTTCAAGTGTCAGGCTTCTAGTGTAGCCTGCACCTTGACACTCTACTGTAACTGTTGATCCCTCTGGCATAAAGTATCAGAGAACTGTTAGAAATTGGTCATGTACTAATTTTCTCCAAAGAAAGTTTCAGTGGATAAAAATAGATTACATGCACCAAAGACACAATGTTCATAGAGTCCACAAAATTCATATTAAGTTAAGGCTCCCCCAACAATAAAAAATTAAAGGATATCATTGCTTGTGGAATCCTCAACAAAATGATGGTAAAATAAAATTGCATTTATCATCAAAGACCCATACAATTATCTTTTATATTAAGAAAGTAGCATAAAACACCACAAGAATTCTTATGCTTAAAAGACAAGTTAGAAACTAAACTAATATATTGCATCCACAAATGTAAACATATATCACTGTTTACACTGCAGAAGATGAATCAAGAAACAATCTCTCAGAATATCCTAGCCATCTCTCAGAAATCAATACTAAATTTCAGTAGCGCACCATTAGCACCAGATGAAGCAGATTTACCAAGATTAGATTGTCATCCTATAAATTTTGGTATCTCAAAAAATTGCTCAAAATTTTATGCAATGTATGCTGGATGTATAAATGAGAGGAGGAATAGTGAGAAGCTAACATTCTCATCTAAAAGGTTATCAGTAATATCTTTCATTTGAAATTTCAACACAGTAAATATCATACCAATGCCAGGGGACTCAGAGGCATTGAGCTCTGAAACAGAAGCAGTATGACAATCATTGGAAGGATTTTGAGCAGAATGTTCCTGAAATTCATCAACGGCACTCTTTGATACCAGGGACTGATCATCATTTGCCATGTCAGTATTATTCTCACAATAGTTTTCCCTTTCTATTTCTGATTCTGTAATTGTAGAACAGTTGGTAGTACCCATAGCATCCTGTTCATTAACATTAGAACTCTGCACATCATGTTTCTCATGACAGGATAACTCTGGAATCTTAACTGATGTTTCTGTATTTGAGACACTGCTTGCATTATTTGGATGGTCTTCAACATTTTCATATGAAATATAATCCCCAAGATTTGGAAACGATGTCACTAAATTGTCATCAGACTGAACCCCAGCAGCCTGACTCGAAAATTCTGAGCTGCAAGCATTATTTGCTCTACCTCTATCATCATATTCAAATTTATCTTCCTCAATAACACTTGAATCGATAGAAGAAGCATCAATTACATCTGTCCCTGTATTTCCTGAAGTTTGCATTTCTTGGAGAACTTGGGGTACCTCCTCCACAAAGCCACATTCTTTATTGCCAGAAATTTCTTGAGTTGCATGAACTAATTCACGATGAGATTGGTTTGAAGTTCCAGAGAAAGATGAACCAGTGCTTGGAGTTGGAGGTTTAATCCTTAAGTCGTATCCACAGTCCGCTTCCAATTTCCTTCCACTCAACTGCCTTTGCACACGAAACTCTGTCTGCCTACTTGAGCTGAAATCAACTGATGATGAGGCAGAATAACTGCCAGGTCTTGAACTTCTAATGCTGTTTACACTGTCTCTTGAAAGAGACAGATCATCATAAGATATGGTAGTCGCCGTGAAAGTCCTGCCCTGAAATACAGGTCCTTTGTTGCTGCTAGACCTTTTCAGCAATATAGATATGCCAGTGCCTTCCATGGGGTCCATGTTCAAATTTGGGCGATCACTACAGTGATTCAACTGCTGATCCCCAAATTCATTATCACGCTTCTTGTAATCAACTCCTGATTGGTTCATCTCTAGCTGGTTGGTAGACATCTGCTCACCTCCCTCCATCAATGAACTTGGAAGAGTACTGTTTTGTGAGTGATCCTGGTTTAATTCACTGCATGAAGTTTGACATTCCTCAGAATCCCGTTCACTGAGGGGAAACCTCAAGTCACCCGCATCAGTCTCTTGAGGCAGTTCAGATGCAACCATTGACTGGTTTACTTCAGCTAATGGTTTTTCTTTTTTAGGCATGTTCATAGAAATCACTGAAGAATCTTCAGATACTGCCAAAGTCGTCTCAGGGATGATGACACTCAATGATGTGGTTTTCCTAATGCATTCTGGACAAAGCCTAATATTCTTCTCAGCTTGATTAATGATCTCATAATAGCAACCACAATGAGAACATGTTGCTTTATTTTCAAAACTGCCAGTTTCAGAAATGTCACCTCTGACATGTGAAGTTTCTGAACTTTCATTGCCTTCAGCATCAATATGAACATGGTAAACCGAATCCTCAGCTTCAGTCGGACCAACAACAGTCTTCAGGTCTCTGGTTTCATTTTGCAGGATATCAACTGACTCCTGATTGACCTCATGCTCAATGTTTACATTTAACACATCAATCTTATCAAAGGCAAACACTTCTTCATGTAAATCGGGATATAATATCTTATCAGTTTCACTTGCCATATCATCTTGATTATGGTCACTCCCTTCAGTATCAAGTGCGAAAGTTGTACCTTGATCAGAGCTTGCATTGCTGCTTGTTGTGACAGAGGAATTCCTAGATACAAGGGAACGGTGTGCAGAATTTGCTTTTCCAGTATAAAAGGTTGAACTTGGAACACTTGATAAAAGTGGCCTGAACATGTTCTGAGGATTTTTTCTATCCTGCATATCATTTTAATGGTAACTAGCAAAAGTGAGAAGTTTTATAATAAAGATATTCAAGCAGAAATAAATGGTTAAAGGGAATGGGGGAGGGGCGTGGAGAATTGCACAGGTGTAGTAAACCCAATAAATAGGACACCAAATTTTACTTGTTAACATGTTCACCAAACATTGGCTTCTCTAACACAAAGATCACTACAGGTTTCATTCAAGTGTCGACCAATGGAAAAACTCAGTTATAATGTGCATGGGTAAGCAGGTCACCAAACAAACTCAATGATGACTTAATAAGAAGCCATTAGCTTGGAGTAGTTGTCTAATCAAATCTAATTTAAAAATGAACGTACACAAGAAAGAAAACATGCACCAGAAATCAAGCATACAAAGAACAAAAAATTCATATAGTACTAAAGATTGCCCAGAAGGATAGTTGAATCAGTCAACTTTCCATTTTGCAATCTGGTATACATCAAAAGAGAAATACAAAATGAAGATACAGTGTGTTTGTGGGCATGAGTGGGTGGAGAGTGAGAGAGGGGGTTTGAAGAGGCACAGGGATTATTAACCTAAAAGGAACTAATTCTTAAATGTAATGGAAATTAAATACACTTATTGCCTGCCAACAAATTGACAGTAATTGAGAAAGGAAAATGTTTTAAGTGAGTTAGATGATAAAATACCATTTGCCGGATAGCAGAGTCAAATGATCTTTTGGGAGCAGAATTTGGGGACACCATCCTGGTTGATTTCTTGGAAATGGCAGGAGTTTTGTTGGTTGAAAATGAACCACCCTTTCTTGAACTCAGTCTGTCTAAGCTACCCACTGGGATGGACTGTAGAGAGTCTAGATCATCATCACCAGATGATGCAACAGAACCTTTGCTGCGTGAGCTAAATTGGTCTCGGTCATGACTTTGAAAAGAGCTACTGCTCCTAGAGGCAGTTGGAGACATTGATTGCCTGCTGAATTTGGAGGTAGAGTCCCTACTATTTCTGGATGCTGGAGATGAACCTCTTACATACGATGCTGGTCGATCAGACAATGAAGTACGGAGATTGGGAGGAGCTTCAGAAGAGAAGCCAGGAATATTAGTTTGCCATGCCCTTATCTTTGGTGATGCAGAGTTTCCACGACTTGTCTTAACTGGGGAAGTTCCCCTGACTCCAGATGAGATTGCAGAACCACTGAAGCCGGTGCTCATCCTCCGGGGAGTAGAAGTGGAAGACTTGGAAGCAGGTGTCATGTGCTTATTTGGAGGAGGAGATGGTTTTCTTGATGGAGAGGCATACCGTAAATTTGGGGTTGGACTGTAATTTGGCACTGACGAAGGCCTTCCCCTTGATTGCAATGTATTAGATCCCGAACGAGGGGATGGACTTAAACGATTTGGACTTGCACTTCCCCTGCTGCTTCTGTAACTTCTCTCCATCTGAAACACGAGGGCATCCGACACAAGATGAACGATAAGCAGAACTACACTTATTGAGATGAAAAAAAGAAATTTTGTAGAATTTTTTTCCTAATAATACAAGCATAACTTTGCATAAGCATAATTGCATTACATATAAATGGATTCAAAAGCTCACCGTCGAAGATCTTGATATGGAAATGGGTTTACTCTGAGGCCTTCCTCTACTTGAAACATTAGTCGGTGGTGGTTCATCATCTAATGATGGAAACAGTGGTGTGTCCGGGGGTGTCAATAACCTTTAAAATGAATGAAACAGACATGGGTATCAGTGACATTAGTAGTGATGACCAGAAATCAACTGATGCACATCAAAGTTCCAAGCTTTGTGATAAATAAAAAAATTAAATTATTGTCCAACCACAACAATGCATTATTAATGTGAAATAAAGACAATTACAAACAGTTAGAATCAAAATCATGAACTTGAATTATTGCCAACCACATCGATGCATTGTTAATGTGAAATAAAGACAGTTGCAAATGGTTAGAATCAGAATTATATAATTCGATTGCAACACGTAATGTATATAACAGAGGAAGGTTAAACATGTGGAATATGACCCACCAGTCATAGTCATTCTTGTCGCCATCCGCATTAAGCAAGTCACTGGTTTCTCCTCGGCCAGGAATGGAAATTCCAAGGTTGACATCAGAAAAATGTCTCAACTTTGTAGCTGTAAAATAATACCCAATACAAAAGTAAGAAACGCACGAATATCGCCCAAATACAGCAACCAAAAAAGGACATATTCCCTAGTTAGGTTGATGTCAGTTAAGAAAATTACAGAATGAGTCTTCCAAGTCATCTGAGGACTGAAGCAAAAAACTCTCTCTTTCTCTGGACTGCATTTCATTGAACAAAGCAAGATCATCATCTTTCTCCCGGAAAAGCAATCCACTTTCAAGACTGCGCCCCCGCTTGTGCCCATCTTCTCTTGGCTCTCTTGCAGGAGAGTATCTCAATGCTGGGGAAGGTGGCATCTCCACTACTCAATGCAGTTTCAGATAAGTGTCACCTCAAGCTCTCCACACAAGCCAAAATGAAAAACCTTCTACACCCTAACGAGCAATCCATAATTAAGCTCAAGCCTACAACAAATTCAAGCCCCAGCCATCAGCTTCAGCCAAAAAAAAAGAAGAAGCAGAAAGCTTTAAGCTTCTATTCCCCATTTGCTAGCTTCTCCAAATACCCAACACTAAGTATGACTGAGTAAACAAAACCGCATATCTTATGCGAATTGAACATGTTAAAATAGTGACATGTAGGAACAACTGTACCATTCAAAATGCAATGCCTCAGCATTCATACACAAGACAGAAATATCCAAAACCAAATTGACCCTTCAAAACCCTAAAACATTTGCAAGTTACAGATCCCAATTGTGGGGTTGAGAGTTAAAGGGGAGGCTAACTGAAACCCAAAATTGAAGTTAAGGAACCAACCATTAAGCCACCATTGAAATTGAAAGCAAGATAGCAAAATCCAGCATTGGAAAGTAAGAACTAGGAAGTGGGCTTGACTTACCAAATTCCTAAAGTCAAATTGCTTCAAAGACAGTGAGGAATCTTGAAGAGTGCGCTTAAGATCCCAAGTTCGAAGATAAAACAGAGCTTAAATGCCAATTACAATGCGACGAATGTTGTATCAGACAGTCGGATCTATAGCATTCATGGCTATGTCCGAGCGACCAAAGTACAGATCGAAAACTAGTGATCCAACGGTTACAACAAAACACACAAAAAAATAAAATAAAATAAAATTGTTCTGTTTTTCTCTCTCTCCTCCCAAATTCGTTTCTTTTACTTGTTAAAAGAACACACTAACAATTATAGACTGGAATTTAAGAAGAATACCAAAAGCCTGTTGTTGCTGGATTTTGCTGCTTCCCTCAACAGCAAGCATCCAATATTTTTTTTATCTTTTATCTTTTTTTAGCTTCAACAAAGATATTTTCACAAATTGAGTAAGATATGTGAATAATATAAAGAGTATAATTTTAAAGTATTGCCAATATTATAGTGCTATCATTTAATTTAATCTCATATTCAATGGTGAAATTTAGGCCAAAATTCTCTGAATGACAAAAATATTAGTGCATAAAAGTTTATTTCTTAATTGTTAATTATAGTTAATATAGATTCCAAACATTATTTGACAGCTATTACTAAGGATGAGTTGTTTCGCCTGTCAAAAAGAAGGATAAGTTGTATCTAAAGAAAAAAAATTAGATTTAGGAATATTTTGATTTAATAACTTTGCGTCGACTCAATTCTTTCTTATTAATTGAACCAATTTCCATAAATTCCTACTCCCATTTTTTCTACGAGTCAGTATGAATAATTAAATAAGATCTTAAAACTCATTTGTAAAGTGGTAATCCTTGAAAGCAAGTGAAAATCTTTTTTCATTAATAATAAAGTTTAATATAAATACATTTTCAATGTAAAGAAATCTTATATATACATTTAATTATTTGCTGTCACGTTATTTATTGAATTTAATAACACATTAAGTATTATATTCATTAAATGATGTGATAACATATTATTGGATGTTTGTGTAAAACTTTTTTATATTAATAGTGTATACTAATTAAATCATTAATAATATATAAAAAATAATTTTGATGTAAATACTAAAAAAGTTGTGATCGAATAAAAGCATTATTTAATGGATTACATGAAATTAGGTGAGAATTATATTAATTATGAATTATAAATTCGTGAAAATATATCGTTATTCTCTTTTTAGGTTGTAGTTTTGTGCCCTGCCGTCAATGGTGCCGTGCAGAAATAACCATTTCTTTTTGTTGGTAGATTATTAGCCATAAATTTAATTACTATTTATGATTAATATAAATTAAATTATTTAATGAAGAATTATCCTATCATTTAATGAATATAATATTTATTAATATAAAAAAATAATATGATATCTCATATGTTATTAAATTCATTATGCACCAAAAAAAATGTTATTAAATTCATTAAATAACCTCAAGGGGTTGGTCGAGTGGAGCAAGACAGGATATCGTATATGACAATTGCAGGTTCGAACCCCCACTTGTCCCCTTGGAGTGAGGTAAAATGTAAGTACCTCTATAAGTGCTCAAAGAGCCCAGAGGTTTTCCCTGCCTTGGAGTACCTCTATAAGTGCTCAAAGAGTCCGGAGGCTTTCCCTGTCTTGGACTGGGGCACTATCCCCCACCCTAAATTTTTGTTACCAAAAATAAAATCATTAAATTATCTGGAACATGTAAATTTTTTTTACACATTAGATATTAAGTACAATAGATTAATGAATAACAATTTTAGTGTAAGCAAAAAAAAAATTATTGACAATTTTACTTGTAAATAAGGTCAAAGAGTCGGTGTCTGGAAGCGATGAATTAGATAAGGTCCATGTAAATTGTAAAATAGGAGAAAAAAAAATTTTGGTCAAAAATAGGAGAAAATTTAAACCAAAAAAAAAATCCATTATCTCTCTCCCTTATTTATACCATGAGCTTTTAGTACTTTTCCTAAATTTCTTTAATTCTACAGTAAGGCCACATTGCCACGGATTTTCCAGGTATAGATGTCTTTTGGTTTTCTTCCTTTTTAATTGTATGAATAAAATCGATTTGAACAATTATAATGATATTTTTATGATATATTCCTAATAACCCTCTTGATTTGTTATATAACGTATTAAACGCATTTATTGTTTTATTTAATATTTTTTATCAAAGTATATGACTTAGTGCTTTAACGGCACTTAGTAATGAATACAAACGAATAAAAAATACGATTATATTAAGAGCTGAAGATAAGAACAAAAACAAAAAAAAAATTGATTAAAAAGAAAAATATTTATTATTTATTTATGTTTCTAGTATAATAAATATTTTTCTTTTAATTAAAACTTTTCATATATTTTTGTTATTTTATTTTGGAAAAGAAAGAATAGAATTATCCTGAACTTTTATCCTTTTGTAAATAGCCTAATAGCCACGTAAATTTTCATGTTCTTCTAATTAATCTGTAAACTCTTATCATTGTTGTAATCGGTCAATTTATTAGTATCAAGTTAAATAATTAATGGAACCAATATCAATTTTTTAAGATTTTGTATTTTAAATATGAAGAGTGCTAACTTCAAACACACTCCTTGTGATTTGTTAAAATTAACATGAGTCTCATCAAATTATGTGGTCTCACTCTCAATATGGTGGGATCCACATAACTTTCAACCAATCACAAGAAGTGTGTTGCTAACATTTTCTTAAAATATAAAAAACATTTAAAATAAGGAGTAAGGAGAAAAATTTACATTTTTTTATTCTTAAATTTTATAAAATTTCAAGCATACTTAAAATTTTAAAAATGAAATGCAATGATGTGTATTTTTCAGTTTAGGGCATTTTAAAAAAAAATGAAACTTGATTTAATATGATTTTAATATTTTAAACACATAATTTTAAAGAATTAGGATTTGTTTTATTAATTGTTTAACTTCATGTTAATGCAAGAATCAATTACAACAATAATAAGAGTTTAAAACTTAAGTATTTATTTGGACAAGATGAAAGTTCATTCTATTTACACGAAGTAAAAGTTCATTCTATTTAAATGGTGTGTCGCTACATTATTTAATGAATGTGACACCTTATGTGTTATTAAATTTAATAAATAATGTGGCAGCATATCATCAAATGTTCGTGTAAAATTTCTTCCGTTTCTTTTAACTGTTATTTTAGGGTCTCAAATTTATTTCTAAATAAGTGTCGTTTCCAGATACCAAAACAATAATAAATGCTATTTTTTCAATTTTACCCCTATCATAATTTGATTTTTTTATTTTAAATATTTATTATAAAACTATATCATAAATGTTTTAAAAGTTCAAAGTTTAATAAATGTATTTTTCATGTTTCTAATAAAAAAATTATGGTAAGAGTTAAACAATGTGATAAATACATGATGTTCATGCATAATTATTGAGAAAAGAGAAATATTAAGTACATTAATGAGAGAAAGAGAAATATATCTTTAAAAAAATAGATGTATAATTTTTGCATTCCTTACAAATTAAAAGAATATGAGGGAGTATTAAAGTGAGAAAAAAAAAACGGAGGGAGTATATAGGAGTATAACATTACTCGATAGCATCCCTCATTGGATTTTTATGAGATGTGCTTACTTCCATAGCCTTAATAATTGGGATGGTTGTGAGATGAGATGTTCCATTAATGCCTCCGATATGCTTTACAACTTGAAAACAGAGTTTGGACCCTGACTTTGTATGATTGGCAGTAAGCAAGCAATAGATTTGGAATTGATTGCAATGAAATTTTGGGGCATATTATTGAATTTTACACCAAATTCAATAAATGTTCTATTGACCGTAGGCCGCAGAGCAACCAATAGATTTTGGCACGTTGAAAACCCCTAAAGCTAAAAAGGAAGAAACAATATATTTTGGCACAATTTTTTGTATTTTAATCACTTTATATAACGCGGATAAATATAAATGAGTGTTTTTAAAATATTAGTTAAAAAATCAAAGTAAAATAATAAAATAAGTACTATTCATTATATTAAAAATATATTTAAAGCTTTTCTTAAAAATAATTTAAGATATTCAAAACACTATAAAAGTGAGTAACACTCAATATTAAATATATTATATTACATTTATGACTATATATATATATATAATTTTTTAGATAATATAAATATTCGTAAATATGTTATATAATAGTAAACTTATATTTTAAAAATATATTATACGATAAAATAAATTAATCTGATAAAATATCAATAGGCTTTTTATTTTTATAAAATTTTATAAATTAACTTAATTTATTTTATAAAAACTTTTAATTCAACAGTCACTTATATTAATTAAATTCTCATTTTAAAAAAAAATTATATACACCATTTTCAACCACCGGAAAAAGAAACCCAACTAGGCAGCTAGCAAACACGTGCAATACATGAGCGCTGAATGCTTCAATCTATTTACAAAAAGTTAATCAAACGAGCATTGAACTATCACAGTCAGTGGCATCATTTTGGTGAGCTTGACAAAGAAACAAGTGATATGTCCTTATTAGTTTATCAGAAATCAGATTATTTGAAGTTAAAGTTTCATCCTACGAAAATAATATTTTTATATTAATGGCAAAATGGATGCTAAACGAGAAAGCCAAGAAATAAACAAACTTGAGAGGAAAGCAACGAAGACAGAAGAATTTTGTGGGACAATGAAAGATTTTGGATCCTCTTAATAAGCATTGCAAGAGCATTAGTTAAAAAAATTCATACATATATATACAATAATTTTATTAAAAATCATAATATTAATTATATTTATAATATTTTAGATTATATAATATAATAAAAAATTTCTATTTTCAATTTTTTAACCAATGTTCTGTCACTTAGAATACTCATTAAATTTTTCCTTAATTTATAGTTAAATAGAGTTGATCTCGATATAATCATAAAATCTAGACATAAATTATATATGAATTATTAAACACATGAGTGTGATTTAAAATCATTTTCAATAAAATTAATTATTGTTGTTATCACCTTCTATCTTTTCTTATTAGACTTTTTTATTTAAATACATATTAAGAAAACATGTTTTTAATGCATTAGTTTTTAAAAATCTCTTTTTACTTTTAAATTTATTTTTATTTAAAATTAAACTCTATTTAATTTCTACTTAAATTAAATCTTAGAAACTATAAAAGTTCATAAATTTTAAAGGATAAAAATAGAAAAATTAATAAATAATTTTAAAACTTTGTAAAACATCTTATAAATTTTTAATAAGGTGTTATAAAAAAAAGTATCTGTTAAAAATCAAACCAGACTAAATTAACACGTTAGCCAACGCATAACAAGATATGCACACCAACGCAAAAGATATGATCGAATTATGTAATGTCACTTTAATTGGTTGGTGAGAAGGAAAACTTATAAGGCTAAATGCTGATTTCAAGTGTTTTTTCTCATCCATATCTCATGTATGGTCCAACTCCTAAGCATATCATCCAAAACAGTTTTAAAACTCGGTCATTAATATTTATCATCAAATTAAAATAATAAAGAGAACAAACGAATAAAACAAAAATTATATATTGTACTTTTATGGGTCAACCTAAATAAAATCTACTATTTCTCCGTACGAAATAAGTTTTATGCAATAATAATAATTCGTGTAATTTTTTTTTTTAAGAACCGTCCCCAAATATTATTTGAAAATATACATGTGATTAATATAAAAAAAAAATTAATAGCATTAAAGTGTTAATCTACCCGTAAAAAAAAATATATGCATGTTTTAAGTTGTCAATATGTTAAATGATCTTCAAAGCAAAACTTTCAGAAAAATTATCCTCGTTCTTTAAGTTGAGATGCGGCTAAAGCAAGTTTATCATAGTTATGTAAATAAAATATGTAACCTTTTATAGCCATGTAAAGATATATATTAAAAGAAGAGAAAAGTACATCAAATTAAGGGTTCATTGGTTTACAGTTGAGTAGAATTAATCTAGAAATGAATGTTGAGATGGATGATGCAAGCTTTATGAAGTAAGTTGAACGGAAGTGATTTAAAATCAATTTTACAAAATCATGATTTTGTACTATAGGAATTTAAAACAAACAGCCACTAAATTTATGTATAACCATATTCCAGACAAAAAGAAAGGGCATTTGTAACCATGCATCCAGCCAAACCTATAAATGAGTACAAACTAGGGTGTAAGTGGACGAGAAGTTAGGTTAAAAAGGAGGTAATTATGGAGGGGGCAAAGCCATCAAAATGCAATTTATAAATATTATTTTATCATGGGTTAATTTTTTTTTTTTTATCACCTATCATGAGTTAATTAATACTCTATAGTCTATACATTGATTAATGATTTAGATTTGGCGCACCTTTTCTTTCTTAGCTATATATATCCTTTGATATAACCCGGCCCGTGGCCCATGGAGGAGCAACTTCTTAACGATACTATTTGGAGCGCCATGATTCTGGTCTATGAACCTAAGACCAAGAGATTTAGTTCAAAATCATTAAACCTCCAACTTTATTAACTAATAATATATGCATGCTTTTAAGGTATATATATGTGATGTGAAAAACAAAGTGTGCAAAAAACACGACAACAAAAGAATTCTGAGATAGAGAGAGAAATTCTCATCGATGTTGACATAACACAAGCTCTTCACTTATGCATGAATGCAAATAAGTGAAAAATTGACTTTTTCGTTGGGTTGCATCATGGATGTTTCCAAAGGAAATGGATTTGTCAATTTGTCATTATTCCCCTCTTCACATGTATTTGTAACAATGTGCTTCTCATAGAAAAATATAACTTCACTTTGAGTAAATGACGCCATTTGATAATTTTTATTTTAAATCCCTTTTTGTTCACGTACGTATTCTCCATTTACTAATTATACAACAATAACACATGAACACCGAATAATTTCATACATTGATTATATGCTAGATCAAGTATTGGAGTCAATGATAATAGAAATTAGATTTCTATGGTGTTAATATTATCATGTTTTGGTACTCATGAATTTATAATGTTTAATATGATATTTGGTTCTTTGTCATGGATTTAGTGATATATATATATATAGTGGGGATCAACTTACTTAAGGAGTAACTCTAGGTAAAGTTACTCCGCTTAATAACCTCTTATAGAATGTGAATTTAACATCAATCAAACCGTCATATTAATAGTTTTCATTAAATAGATCAAGCCTACAAATTTTCATAAAATTTAAAAATCATTTGATGTTTCATCAAATCACATCAATTGAACGTGTAATATGTTTCTTAAAATATAAGTAAATGTTTACTCTAAAATTACATATCTATGAATGTCCAATTGATCTAAAATTTGGTATACATAATCATCATATTAATATCAAATTAGTCAACGGTTAGATTTGTTAAATTCAAATTTTATAAGAAGTTATTAAGCAAAGTAACTTTACCTAGCTCCTGGAGTAAGTTAATCCCCACCCATATATATATATATATAGAGAGAGAGAGAGAGAGGAGGGTTATAATTACACTGGTGTAAGTTACACCAAATGTTACACCGCTGAATAATTTTTTAACGGATCATTGTATTAAATAATTCATCGTTGGATTGAAAGTTACTATCATATAGATCATACGTATAAAATTTTACATTGATCCGAAATTATTTGATATGTCATTGAGATGTCTCAAGATTAACGTTATATATACATTTAAAATATATGAAAAATCCAATCATTTGATTATCAAGTTATTAGTGTCAAAATTTTACGAAATTTGGCACATATAATCATGATGATGGACAAACATAATTCAACGGTTGGATTACTCAAAAACATATTCGATTTGTAGTTATTAATGATGTAACACTTAGTGTAACTTACACCGGTGTAATTATAACCCTCCTCATATATATATATTAGAAATAAATTTTTAATAATTTATTGAAATATATGTATTATTATTTATTTTATTGGTCAAAATTTAATATTTATAGAATTTTAATATTTTGGTTCTCTTTTGAGAGAGTTAGGTGATTGTTTTTTGTTGGCCTTTTAGCTCCCGTACATCATAAGAAAAACATTATTTGTGCAATAGTAATGGCTAGGATAATGATCTCATGAGCTTTTTTTGGTAGTAAATAAATTTAGGGTGATGGAATGCTGCCCCAGACCAAGGCAAGGAAAGCCTCCGGGCTCTTTGAGCACTTACAGACCTCACTGGGGACGAGTGGGGGTTCGAACCTACAACTTGTCAGATACGAGACCCTGTGACCAACCCCTTGAGGTTATCTCACGAGCTTTTAGCTGTAATAGAAAAAAGCTAGGAAACGGGTGAAGTGGACATGTGAAACTTAATTTTAGTGGCCATTTTAAATGTTACTAAGAATTGCCATTAAAATTTCAGTATATTTTTCGGCCATACTTGGAGAGCTTTTATCACACGCTCAACTTAATTACTAATAAAACTTTTATGCTTTGTTTGGTGATATTGTAGAAATGGTGAGAAGAGAAATGGGTAGAAGAGAAGTGGGAGGAAAGAGAAATATAGGAGAAATAAGGGTTGTTTGGTGTGAGTGAAATGAGTGAGAAATAGAAGAAAAATGTGAAAGTAGGTTGTTTGGTGTGATTGAAATAGGTGAGAAATAGAAGAGAAATGTGAATTTTGTTTTGTATTCCAAAACAAAAAAAATCGATTTTTGAGAGCCAGAAATCGATTTTTGCATGTTCCTGGGACCAAAATAATTGATTATTCTATCACACGGCACAAAATAATCGATTATTGATACACAATAATCGATTATTGCAACACAGCACTCTATCTCTCTGCATTTCTCTGAAGTTTTGAAGAGAAATAAAACTCTGGTTGGACCCACCATTAAAGTGCATCTCTCCACATTTCCACTGTGACACCAAACAGGAAAAATAACTCTATTTCCCTCCACTTCCACTCATCTCATTTCTCTTCCACCCTATTTCTATACCACCAAACAGGGGCTTACTGATGTTGGATGCATCGGTTGAAAGCTAATTGCCGGTAAAACCTTGCGGTCATTTTTATTTCCGTCAAAATCAAAATTTATTGCCACTAAAAACCATTTTTACTGTAGTAGATCATGAAATACTTGTGTTTGCTTTGGACTACTATCGGTATAAGATATATTATTATGGATAACAAAGTTTTTTCTCTGATATTTATAATTCAAATTTGAAACTACTGCCCATTAAGCCAGATAAACCTCTATCCACTGACATATGCTTTGGTGGTATGTATATTAATTTAAACTAACTTATCTAATTTTAAAAGAAAACATAAGAGGGAGAAAGATTTCGATTGAATGACTTTATACAAGTATAAAATAATCAAAACTAGAGATGAAGACATCAAGACAATCCTGACCTCATATTTACCAGCCTTTTTTTTTCTTCCTTTTATAACTAATAATGGTATTTTCTTCGTTAACAGTATTTGAACACAAAAAATATCTAACAAACATATCAGATTATTAAGTATATTTAAAATAATTTAAATTAATTTCTTCAATAATAAAAGTAAAAAAGAATTGAGAGAAAAATAGTGTATATTGAGAATTGATTCTAAATGAATGAAATACAAAGGAAAGCTATGTAGTTATATAGCTGAGAATTACAAAGAGAAAGAAGTGGGAAGCTAACAGACTCAAAGCTAAATAGAAAAAGGTGAAAAGGGTAAATGAAACTGATTATGTTATTCATAGCAGCTTCAACATCCTAACCGTTGTGAGACCTAGCAAGATCTTAAGGTGCACACAACTATATGGGACTTAACAATTCCAATATTTCTAATAGCCTCCCTCAAGCTGGAGGATGAAAAATGTCCAATACTCCAAGCTTGCAAAGTAATGCGTTGAAGGTTTTGGGCAGTAAAGCTTTGGTGAAGAAGTCAGCCACCTGATTGCTGGAGGAGATGGGCAGGAGTCTCATAAGGCCAGATTGCACTTTCTCACAAACAATATGGCAATCAATCTCGAGGTGTTTTGTTCTCTTATGAAACACTGGATTGTTTGCAATGTGGATTGCACTTTGATTATCACAGAACAACACTAGAGGTTTTGAGCATTTGATCTGAAGGTCCTGAAGAAGGAAATGCAACCATTGAAGTTCACAAGTTGCGGAAGCTAGAGCCATGTACTCTGCCTCTGCTGAGGATCTAGCAATTGTGGGTTGCTTCTTTGCACGCCAGGAAATGAGTGAATCCCCAAGAAAGAAACAGTGACCAGAAATAGACCTCTTGGAATCTATGCACCCTCCCCAGTCTGCATCAGAATACCCTTGCAATTGAAGACTGGACTTTCATGGGAAGAACAACCCAAGACCTGGGTTCTTTTTTAGGTATCTAAGTATACGTAGAACAACCTTGTGATGTGAGACAGTGGGTGAGCTCATGAACTGACTCACTTGTTGTGTAGCAAAACCGATAGCAGACCTTGTTGAAGTAAGATATAATAGCCTCCCAACCAACCTTCTGTAAGAAGAAACATCATGAAGGCTTGGACCAGAGTCCTGATGGAGTTTGAGGGCAGGATCAAGTGGAGTGGAGGTTGGTTTGCAATCTGCATGAGAGCTGTCTTCTAACAGATCAACACAATATTTTCTCTGACAAAGGGAAATACCGAGTGAGGATTGTGCCACTTCCATGCCCAGAAAGTACTTGAGTGTCCCCAAATCTTTGATTCCAAATGCAACATGTATTTTTGCTTTGATAGAGGCAAATTCTGTGAGACTATCTCCAAATAAAATCACATCATCTACATAAATGAGTAAACCAGTAAAAGAGGTACTAGTAAATCTCAAAAACAGTGAGTGACCAGCAGAAGCTTGGTGATAACTAATATCAATGAGAAAATGTGACAACTTGTCATACCACTGTCTGCTGGCTTGTTTAAGTCCATACAAGGATTTAGTAAGCTTGCAAACCTTGGAATGAGAAGAGACAGACATGCCTTGGGGAATACACATATAAATGTCCTCCTTAAGATCACCATGCAAGAAGGCATTATTAACATCTAGTTGATGTAAATTCCAATTAAAATGAACAGCTAGAGCAAGGATTGTCATGATTGTGGTGATCTTAGCTACAGGAGAAAATGTATCAAGAAAGTCCAAACCTTCAATTTGGTTATAGCCTTTGGCTACCAACCTAGCCTTGTACCTTTCAATAGTACCATTTGCCCTCCTTTTGATCTTGTAAACCCATTTGCTGCCTATTGGAATGACACCAGGAGGAAGATCAACAAGGGACCATGTTCCATTGAGTTCAAGAGCTTGAATCTCTGCATCCATGGCCTTTCTCCAACATTCAAGTTAACTAGCTTCACTGTATGTAGCGGGTTCCTGTTCTTGGGTAAGGAGAAAGTTGTAGGAAGATGTGAAGGAGATAGATTTGCAAATGAAACAATGGAAGTAAGAGGAAAAGAAGTACCTGGTTGGTTCTTCTAAGAAATAGATAAACTGCAATGGTAATCTTGCAAATAAGCAGGTTTTTATTTATGTCTCACATATTTTCTTTAGAAAATGGGTGGGGGAGGGGATGGTGAGGTATGATTGGAAAGAGGTGAAGGAGATGGAGGATAGGAAGTAGAAGGAGGGGTAAGGAGATGGTGAAAGTGAAGTGGGATATGAAACACACATAGCTGTGGATGGCAGCACAATTGATTTGGCAAATGTAGACCAAGGAAAAATGTATTCCTCAAAAACAACATTTCTGGAAAGGACCAATTGGTTTGTATGCAAATCATAGACCAAATAGCCTTTAGTGCCTGACTTAAAACCAACAAATACTGACTTGTGACTTCTCAGATCAAACTTTGATCTATGATTGCTAAGAGTAGAAATATAACACAAGCACCCAAAAACCTTTAAATGTGACAAGTCTGGTTGTACCCCATATAGTAAATCATAAGGAGAATTGTCTTTGAGCATAGGGGTAGGTATTCTGTTAATTAAATGTATTGCATGAGCAGCTGCTAAGCCCCAAAATGTTTTAGGCAAATGAGATTGAAAAAGGAGTGCCCTAGCAACATTAAGGATATGTTGGTGTCTTATTTCTACCCTACCATTTTGTTGAGGGGTTTCAACACATGATTTTTTTTATGTAAAATGCCCTTATCTTGGTAAAAGGAATGTAGAAAGAATTCTGGGCCATTATATGTCCTTATGGTTTTGATAGTTACATTGAATTGATTTTCTATCATTTTGACAAAATTTTTAACATGTGATCCAACTTCAGATTTTTGTTTGAGAAAAATAATCCATAGAAATCTACTGTAATCATCCAAAATAGTTAAGAAGTATCTATGTTTTCCAATAGTAGCAGTTTTATAGGGCCCCCAAATATCCATGTGAATTAATTCAAAAGGCTTTGAAGCATTATGAGTGCTGATGGAAAATGGCATTTTCTTTTGCTTAGCAAAATGGCAGACATCACAAATGTGTTTCTTATTAAAAGGAAGTAACTGTGGATACAAACCAATAAGCAAATCCATTCTAGAGGAAGACAAATGTCCTAATCTAAAATGCCAAATAGTTGTGTCAAGAAAAGAGTAAAGGTTGGTTGTAAGATTATGAACTTGATGTTGTTTTGATGGGAAGAAACAATAATCTGTATGCAAGTAGTACAATCCATCTATTAGCTCAGCTGAACCAATCGTCTTCAAGGTATTCAGGTCCTGGATAGCAAAAGTGGTTTTTGAAAAAGTCAGAACACAATTGAGAGAAGCAAGTAGTTTAGAAACATATATTAAGTTGATTAAAAAATTTGGAAAATATAAGACATGGGGAAGAGTTAGTGTGTTGTTGATATGAACAGTTCCTATATGAGTGGAAGAAGTGAGATTGCCATTTGGCAACTTAACAGTGATGGAATTTTTGCTGAGAGGTTGTAATGAAGAGAAGATGGACTTATCTGAACAGATGTGATCTGTGGCTCCTGAGTCTATAATCCATGAATGTTTGGTGGAGTGATTAATGGCTAAAGTGTAACAAATACCTGTGTAATGGATTTCTCAGAATTGAGAAGGTTTGTGCTAGTGGAGACTGCAGGAACTTGGCCAGGAGTATTGCTAGTCAAACAAGAAAGTTGGATCAATGACATGAATGTCTTAAACTGCTCCAAAGTCAAAGAAACCTAGTGTGAAGCCTCACTCTAGCAGTGACTGTGAGTTTATCATCATCACAAGTTTCAGATTGCTCATCAATAGCATTGTTAGCCGAGATAGTATTTTTCCCACGAAATCCAGATGGATACCCATGCTTTTTGTAGCAAACATCCATAGTATAACCATTCCTACCACAATAACTGCAGACCTTGGGATTGCCTTTGGCAAAACCATTGGAGCCTCTACCAAAAGTGTTATGGTAGCCTCCTCTGCCTCTACCAAAGGATTTACGGCCTTCAGTTGCATTGACAAAAACCCGTGAATCTTCTATTACAATGGAAGCATCAAGTGAGGAAGAAGAAGAGAGAACTCTCCTCTCATGTTGAACAACCAGATTTAAAGCTTTGTTAATGTCAGGAAACAGATCCATCATCAAAATCTATGTGGTAACTACTTCATAATCATCATTTAAGCCACTTAAAAACTTTATAATGAGATCTTCTGCTCTATAATCTTTTCCTGGATGTCCAGTCACACAAACACAACTAACAGAACATGAACAATCTGGAAATGGCCTGAAGTTTTCCAGTTCCTCCCACAGAGTTGTGAGTTCAGTAAAGAAATGAGTCACCGAATTTGTACCTTGTTTGAGATTAGAAATCTCTTGCTGTAAATCGAAGATTCTTACACGATCAACTTGTGAGAATCTATCCTTCAAAAGTTTCCAAGCTATTGTAGCAACTTCCAAATAAACAATCCCTTGAGCAATTGTTGGTTCCACCGAACTGAAGATCCAAGACAACACTAAATTGTTGCATCGTTCCCAAGCATCAAAATTGGGATCAAAGGTTGATGGCATTGGGAGAAAACCATTCACAAACTTGAACTTATTCTTTGATATTAATGATCTTTTCATAGCTCGAGCCCAACTATGGTAATTCTTAAGGTTGAGCAAAGGAGAAACGAGAAGAGTAGCTAGACTTTCACCTGGGTGAATGTAGAAGACGCTGAGAGGATTAAGTGCCAGATCCAAGGGAGGAGGGGGGATTGTGAGAGCCACCACCTCTTGCCATGGTTGCAGTACTTCACGAAGCTCTTCAAACTGAAGAGCTCTTGATACCATAAAAGTAAAAAGAATTGAGAGAAAAATAGTGTATATTGAGAATTGATTCTGAATGAATGAAATACAAAGGAAAGCTATGTAGTTATATAGCTGAGAATTACAAAGGGAAAGAAGCGGGAAGCTAACAGACTCAAAGCTAAACAGAAAAAGGTGAAAATGGTGAATGAAACTGATTCTGTTATTCACAACAGCTTTAGCATCCTAACCGTTGTGGGACCTAGCAAGATCTCAAGGTGCACACAACTGTAACTTGACTGATGTGGGACTTAGCAATTCCAATATTTCTAATAAATAATAATTATTTTTTCAAAAGAAATTAAAATATACCTGCTATTTTTTGGACGAAAAATTAAACCTGCTTAGTGCTTTTTTTAGTCGATGCTAAAAGTGCATTGGTATAAATAAAAAAGATGAATCGAATTAGGCTATTAAGAGTCGACCTTTACTTTTCCCACAGAGGTTTTTGCTATTCCCACCCGCCTTTATTTTTTCATTCAATTAATTGATTTACGGACAATATTGTTCGAAACTAATCCCGGATAACGGTGTTTGTAAGTATTTTTGTTAAAAAAATTGGCTTGCGAACACAAGTGTTCGGAACAATGCCCATAAAACATGGGGGTGGGAAAAGTAAAAATGTGGTGGGAAAAGTAAAGGCCTTAAGAGGCCTTCAACCAGCCCAACCAAAATTCACGCTCAACTCTGAGCCTTGATTGGCCTTTTTCAACAACAAAAAACCGTATGGACTAAAAAAAACAATCACAACGACGTCGTCGTGTTTGGTGCGGAAGGGCCAGAGAGATTTTCTAACAGGTGCAAGTGCAACAAGACCAACAGCAAACTGCACCGTGTTCCGATTTCTCAGCGTGAGCGTTGGTGCGAACTCCAATGTTGGCAGTTCTACGATCTCGAACGTGGGCCCGTTCTTCATCGATTCTTCAACCATGGAAGCTAGGGTTTTCCTCTTCGTCCGCTGTTGACGGCGGCAGTAGTAAATGCCTTCTGGATCTGCAGGAAATCGAGAAGGTTCTAACAGACGTTAAAGCTGATGACGTGAAGGTGATACCGGTTCCCAAGCACTGCGATTGGGCTGATTTCATGGTACTCGCCACTGGAAGGTCCACCTGGCACGTCAAGAACATCGCTCAAGCCCTAATTTACAAGGCAGGTTCGTTCGTTCTTTTTCTCACCATATTTTTCCCTCTGTCCATTAGCCTCTGTGATTGATTAGATTAGATACAAAGATTGATACACTCTAGTTAGTTCTAAATTAAACTTCCAGAAACTGAAATGTAGCTTTAATTTTTTTTTTCTACGTCTCAGATTCTTTTTTTTTTGGTTATTTTTCTGTAACCAGGCTAAGCAGAAGCAGAGAGGAGTTGAACGAATGATGCTACCTAGTGTGGAAGGGCAAGCGGGAGGAAAGTGGATCGTCATTGACTCTGGTATCTGTTGATTTTATCATCATTCCATATCCATTCACTTTTGTTGAATTTAAAATATCCACTGAGTTAAGAAGACCTTAATAGGCAGCAAAGTTATAGTCACAGCTATGTACAATTCAGTTAGGTTGTTGACTCTGTAACTGTTTGTAAATTACTCAGGTGTAACAGAATCAAATCACTTGTCCTCTAGAAAGAACGGATACAACATGAAATATAATGAAGTTTAAAAATTATGGAACATGACACAATGATATAATGTACTAAATATAGTACAGAAGGAAGAGCGAGATAGAAAGGGAAGAGAGAAAATGAGAGATGTAATGTGATGGGAAAAAAAGGTAAGAGATAAAAATAAAAGGAGATGTAAACGTGGTGTGAAAGAAAGGGTGTGTGAGAAAATCATAACTCAAATTAGTATAGTTCATGTGGCTTGACAAGGTATTGAGGAAAAGAATCCCTTTACTATTTGATTCTGGGTTTTAATAGTTCTTTTCCCTGTCATTTTTCACTTAAGAGTGCATTTTCTAACCAATCCCTTGTTAAAGATAATGTATGATTTTGTGTTAGTGATTCTAATTTTTTGTTATGAAAAATTCCAAATTAGTTATTTGGTTTTTGGGTTCTATTCATGCCTTGTTTTTCCTTACTTTTTTGTACTTTTATTTCTTTTTGTTCAGGCAAGGTGATAGTTCATGCACTTGATGAAAAAGCTAGGGCATACTACAATTTGGAGGGTCTTTGGACACCAGGGACATTACGAAATGAACCTATTGAGGTAAATATGAGGCTAACTTATATGTTCCAAGAAAATTAGATTTTGTTCTTATTTATAGGCTTAATATTTTATTCAAGATATTTGAAATTTGCCGATTCATTTGGGTAGCAACTAATTTACGAACTAAGTGGGCTTTGTTCTATTGCTTTGTCCATGAGAAATTAGTAAAATCTTGAGGATTGCTGCCATAAAATTTATGCTTTGCATTGTTGTTAATCATGCAAATTGTAATATGCTACATCAATTGGATCTTTTGTTGGAAATTGTTAAAGGCTATATTGTGCAATTTTTTACTGATGAAGTATGGTCTTGGCTTGTAAGTTGGCTGACCCTAATTTGAAAACCACTAATTGAGAATTCACAATTTAGACACATCTATGTCTCTGGTCGCAAATGGCATCTTCACTTCCAATAATTACTTTAGGCCCTGTGATTAGGGTTTAGGGTCTTCTTCTCTTGGGCCGGTTGGGTAAGAGTAAGGCTGTTCAAACGAACTTAAAAACCGAAGTGGACTACGGAACCGTACCACACCTAACCATGAATAACAACTATGGCCCTATTTTACTGTGTTGAACTTATTTAACAAAACAGTCCACTAATCGAACTGCTGCCCAGTGCTGTTCGGTGCACTCAGCCCAATACCAAACCAAATTTCTAACATATTTCACTCATTCACCGTTTTTTCGTCCTTGCACACACATTTCTGCACCTGAACCCTAGTTCCCAAATTAGCGCTCCCAAATCAACACTAACATCCCTACGCTAATTCGAAATCTTTGTTCATTCACTCTTTGCCTTGAATCTCGATCCATGCACAAAGTCACGAACCAATCGCTAAACTAGTTGCCGCGCTCTTGCATTGTAAGTCTTCTCCTCCGCTGGAGTGGTTACTTGTTCGATGCTTTTAGCTTGAATGTCTATTTGTTCGAACATTTAACTTTGAACCCTGCACTTGTTCTTCTGCCTGTTCTTTTTCTTCCATTATAGTTGTTGTCATTATCTTAATATATTTTTCGTCGGTAGTAGCTTGTGGTTTTCCATTCTTTTCATTGCTTGCTGTTATAATTTAAAACACAAATTATAGATAATATAGGTAACTCGGATTTTCAGCCCAGAGCAAGTTTTTGCCTATTAGCAACAGACTTTTTATATAATTATTGAAAGAATTCAGCTCCAGAATACTTGATGGGTAGGCAGTTTTAATTTGATTGTAATTCTGAGCTCCTCATACTTAATATTGGAGTTCAAAGAGAAATAAATAGGCATGTGTAATGTAAGTTGTTAATTTCAATTCTTGTGTTATGGTTCCCATCAAACAAGAAATCATTATTTGGTTCAGAAGTTAATGCACTGAAGATGGAAGATATATGTCATTGTAACCCTTCCTTAAATATATTTGTTGTAATCTAGATCAAGTGTTTGTTCTCTTTGTTTCTATGAATCTGTTTGCTTGAAAATTTACTTTGAAATGCCATTGAAATCTTGGTAAGAATGTGTGACTCTTTTAGCTATAAAAAATCTATGCTTATTATGAATGATTCAAAAGATTGTAGTTTCCTTATGGTAAATCATGCAATAATGCTTGTTGTCTCTATTTTTAGGAACCTCTTTGTAGTTGTACACATACTTTCCCCTCTTTTTTCAGAATGTTTGTGATTGTTGTCTGTGGGGCATGTGCATGTTTCTTTCTGCTGTTGACTTTTTGCAAAAGATGAAGAGGCATTTTTTACTTTCTAAATTTGTATTTATGAAAATTTTAGATTCTGAATTAAATTTTGTTTCTACTACACTTTGTTAATTGTTTGGAGGAACTTCTGAGGAAGTGTCATTTGAATTTTGTTAATCAGGTGAGCAGAATGATGGGTTATAGGAATTATGGGTTATAGAAAACAGTAAGAAGACTTGGTAGAGTGGTTGTAGTAGTGTTCTTCTTTAAAGTGAGATGGCTAGCCCTTTTAAATTTTAATATTTTTTCTTGGCTAGCCCTTTTAATATTTTTCTTCCTTTATTAATCCTTAGTATATTGTAGTTTGGTGGATATTGATGGCTTAGTTTTGAATTTTGGAATTGATTAGCGTCCAACTTGGTATCAATCGACAAATTTTGGATATTGATGGCTTAGCTTATTTCTAGGTGGAGCAACCTTAGCCATGAAAAGAATTTTGGGTTGAACGTCTTTGGTCTATATGCCTATTACACAGTTTGGGTTCTTGCTTCTGCACTAGATGCACTTTTTTTACAGTGGAGGAACTTTGTTATTTTCAAATGATTCAAGTCTAAACATGTTAAGGGGGGACACCTTTCATCCGGATTCTATGGGGATCTTTGTGAATGGTCATGTTATGTTGCCTTAATTTAGAGATGTAGAGGTCTAGTGTAATGAAAACTGGTTTTCCTATCTCCTTGTTCAGTTGTTGCACAATTTGGAGCAGCATTTGGCCAGTTTCTTCTGTGAATCTTCTGTGGAAAATGTGATTGACACTGGGTCCTCCTTCAATAGAAGCAGAAGCAGCCAGGGACTAAAACTCCCACCTAGCTACTTACTTTTGCTGCTGCATCTATGTATCTATCTATCTGGTTTTGTTGTGTCACCATGAAACAGAAAATCATTATAATAATAACAATATTTAATATTTAATATAACCTTTGCAGCCAGGACTAAAATCCCCACTCTGCAGTTAGGACCAGGACAGAGTAGAAACTACCATGCTATAATAATAACTATTTTAAGATGACACATCTTCTCTGTCTCTGCTGCTTGTTTATATTTAATATTAATATTATATTATTATTCAATCATTATATTATATTATACATATTATAGAATGGATTTGTTGTTTCCTATAAATAACAACATGCATATGCAGCCTTTTTTTAAGAAGACAAAACCTAAACCATATCGCTTAATAACCTAGCTTCAAACTGGGTTCCCCGTTAATTAATATTTATTTCCATACTATACTATATAATGTGTGGGGTGTTTCAATTTAATTTAATTGTAATGTAATACTCTTTCTAATAGTTGAAAGATTCACGATTAATAATAGGGTGAGTCTAAGATACACAAGTGAAAAACTTGTGTATCTGTACACAAGTGATTAGTGACCGTTAGATATATTGTTATTCTATTTGAGGGTGTAGATTTAAACAAACAAAACGGTTGCCGGTGTTTAAATATCTTAATGAGGATTTTGAAATATTGCCCATGTGAGTAAAGTATTTTCTTGCAAGCTGGAGCTTTTCCCCTCATTACTACTGTCAAATCAATTTGACTTGTAGTTGTAGTGTGTATTATAGTTTTCCCCTCGGAAAGAACAATCCCTCCTCATAAGCTCTGCATTTTTGTATTTTTGTTTTCCAATTGCTATACTACTCATTCATCTTTGGCTTTACTGATTCCACCCTAAACAAAAGTGGCACGCTTTTTTTAATCAAAAAGTCCAGATTGGTAAAACAAAAGGCATAAGGAGTATGTACAGAGAAGGGGAAAAAATAAAAGAAATTGAAAAGGGTCATGGCTTGAATTTGATGGAAAAGTCAGAGTTATGAAACACATGTGATTTTCTCTGGTTCTGTTATTTTCTCTGGTTCTGTTATTTTGTTCCTTGATTAAGCCCTAAAACTGGCTGGAAGATGTTGCTTGATTCAGGGAGAGAAGAGCGAGAAAGAGAGCGAGGGAGAAGAGAGGTTGTCGTTTGAGCGTGCGGCAATGTAATCAACGTTTGCGCACCTGTTGTGGCTGCGCCGACGGAGATCTGGCTGTGTAGTGACTGTTCTGATGTGTGGGAGCCCTTCCTATGGCGTGGAAGCGGAGACTGATGGTGCGCAGGAGAACACACCGGCGGGACGGTCACCGGTCGGAAAGCGCGATGTCGCGTAGACAATGGAGATCTGGCCGTGGAGTGGGGAGAGAGAGAGAGGAGAAGGAAGAAGACAATGGTGTTGGCCTGTTGGGGAAGAAGAGGGAGAATATGTAATATATTAAATTTTAGTGTCTGGTTTGCAAATAGGATAATCTTTTAAATAAAAAAAATTAAAAGTTAGTAACCTACAACAGCAGGTAAAATAACTTGTGTATTGGTGCACAAGTTTTTAACTTGTGCACCTTAGACTTACGCTTAATAATAATAAGGAAATACTAACTTTTTAGAAAGAAAGCATCCACCAGAAAAAACCTTTATATGGTAATTGGTAAGGAAGAGAGCATCCACCAAAAAAAAGGAAACTTTTTTTTCTTTTGTTGTCCTGTCAATTGACCGATTCTAGCTTCTAGGATCATATTTTTAAAATCTTCAACAGAAATTTTATTTTGTATTTTGGTGATGAAGAATTTGAACTATATTTGTGATTTTCGGTAAGTTATCTAAATTTTATGCTCTCCTGTGATTATTTAGATTACATCTGATACTGAAATGAAAATCTGAAACAACTAATCTTATATGAAGTTGATGCACTAGTGCTGACCTTCCAACTAAACAGAAATTACTTTATGAGGAAGTAAATCTGCAATTAGAACAAATTAATGCTCAGCTGTGTTTACTCTGTTGCCAAATTCTGCTTCTAGTATTTCATCATTTTTGTTTTAGAGTTTGTGACTTGGGGGAGCTCTTTGAGAAAATTGTGAGTAAATGAATTCTTCTTGCTTTTTTCATTTTCAATTGGTTCAAGAGCTTTTTGAATTAAAAGGAAGAAATGGTGACTCATTGGCCATATTTGGAGTTTGCCAATCCTGATCCTTGTTTGTTTCTTCAATAATCATTATATATCGACATAATTTGTCGAATCAGTGGTATTGTTCTAGATAGGGTTGCTGTGGATCTTAGTACATGAATTCCCTCTTTATGTGGAAAAATATTGTATATTGTATATTTTGAGTATTATAGTTCTATCACGTGTCAACCTGTTAATTTTATGTTTAGTTGCTGTTTGCTTAGTAATTAATCTGCTATCAGCCAGCCACTGCTCAAATTTATCAGTCTTTTTGTCTTATTACATCAGTTTAAATGACTTATTTCATCAAATCAGATTAAATCAGTTGTTTTTGTTAAAACAGTTCAGTTTTTTATTTCAGTTTAAACAGTTTAGTTTAGCACAAAACCAGTTCGGTTCCAGTTTCTGAACCAATTTGTGAACCAGTAATAAAAAAACCAGTTTGGTTCTTTATATCAAAACCAATTCGGTTCGGAAGTTTTAAAACCAGTACAGTTCAGTGATTTGCGGTTCGGTTCTCCTGATCTGGTTTCCAATTCGGTACAGTTCAGACCAGTTTTCTGTACAGAACTGTACCGTGGACACCCCTTAGAGTGGTTCTAAATGGCAAGTGAGCGACTGCGAACTGAAAATTCTTCTTGGTGGAGGTCTTAGGCCAGGCATTTAACTTCATAGACAATTCAACCGATGCTAGGTTTTTGAAACATCTGGTTAGGCTTATTAGTATTATTAGTTGTCTTCGGTAAATTGTGCTTGAGGAATTACAGATATAATTGTTTATTATTGTTATCTTTTATTTCTTATATACTCTTGAGGTAAATTTTGTTGCATGACTATTTTTAATTTGAATGATCCCCACTTCTGTGGTTTTATTTTAGGATTTACAAAAAGCTTTGGTGAAGGTTCGTCGGAAAAACAATTCGAAGAAACCTGCACAAAAGAACGCTTGAATGGCGTTTCAATGCAAGAAGGCTGCGAATAACTTTTTCCTTTATAAATTTAGTCATTTGTAAAAAGAGCGTCAACTTACTGAACCGTCGTTTTACTTGTTCCGAATACAAATTTTGTCAAGTTGTCCTGTTTGCTGCAATGTTAAAAGGACGTAAAGCAGAAGTTTTCATGTTATCTACCTTGAACCGACTCTCTTATTTAGTTTTGATGTTCTTTGACTATTGAATCTCAGGCTTTCTCTGCTATTCATGATAAGTATGTGAAAAAAACTAAACTTTTTGAGACATTGAAAATTACTTCCATATATATATATTTCTTTATTTTGTCATGAATTGATGAATATAAAGATACATAGTAAACATAAACTTTGCTCGCGTATTTGACACAAATTACATTGAAGTCAGGCATTGTTATGTGGCATTATGATGGCATCTATCTTATTTTAAAGGAGTGGGATGCTTCTATTTCACGTACTTTTAGAAAAACAAACCCAATGCACGAACTTCCTCTAACATTATCTTATATTTTTTCCAATTTTCTTATAGAAGTTTTTCTTTGGGTGAAATCGCAATAAGCAATGGAAATTTGAGAATGCAGCAAACTGATATACAACTATCTGGTCTACATGCAAACTTGGACATTGTTTTCTAATGTATATTGATTAACTTCTTTTTAGAGATCAATGGTATTTTATTCTTGTACTCCCTTCATTTTGTTCCTTGGTACAAGGAAACCTGTGGGAGCGACGAAAGCTTAAGTAGGAATAGAGTTATAGCTTCACGCATTCAGCGCGTGTAAGAGTAGATTAATTTGGATATCATGAAGCATATTTTAGAAAACCAGTATTCAATTGTGAGAGACAATCCTTTAGGACCTGATCTTTCTTTAGTACAATTTTATGAGATCTTGAGTTTTTATTCCTCTATGAGATAGGCTAGTACTAAGGTGAATTAGGTGGTCAAGTGGTCTATCGTGAGAAAGGAATTTTTCGATGAATAATGCCAAATTCGGGGGTCAATTCTTGAAATAGAAAAAGTTAAACACAATTATGATATTTCTATTTGAGGCCCTATGACTTAATAATTCTAGCTTTGACCTTTGTTAATAAGTCCTTCTCTTTTTTGTCTTTGTCCTTACTTGTGTTATGGGGACCAGCCGGTCCGACCGGTAAACCAGTGAACCAGCCCTGTGTTTGGTCCAAACAAACCTGAGAACTGATGCTGCAGAAACCCGGTAAAAAACCAAAAAAATCATTTTTTATATTTTTATTTAATTTAAAATACTTTTAAGATAAATAAAAACATATGTTTGAGAATGACACATAGATATTTATTATTTTATCAATTATTTTTATTTTTTGTTTTATAAACTTATAATGAGGTTATTTAAACAAATTTATAACTTCATATATCTTAATTTTTTTATAATTTTGTGTTATTTTATTAATTAAAATATATTTATATATATATATATTTAATTAATATTGGTTCGATCACGGTTCAACCACGATTGAACCATTGAACCGTGAACCAATGCCTTCACTGGTTCGATTTTTAAAACATTGATCCTTACTCTCTTCGTCATCCCCTCCGTGTCTCCCTTTGCCCCTCTCCCTTAGCTCCATTTTGATCCCTTTGCACAGTGACTTCGCACCATTCACCACGGTGGTTTGGATAGTGTAAATTTCGGTGATTCTATCATTATCGCACGAGTTGATGTTCTATCATCATCAATCCGCGTCAATCAACAACCTCCTTTTTTTCTTTATCATCACACCTCTTAGAACTTTCACATACCTTCAGAGCGGTGATATTTCATCAATGGTGAGTCGAGGGAATGACAAAGACATAAAAGAGAATGACTTATTCACAAAGGCCAAAGCTAGAATTATTAAGTCATGGGATCTCAAATTGTAATATCACATAATTGGGTTTAACTTTTGTTAATTTTTTAAAAATAATTATTTGAGTCCAGTATATTCTTTATTAATTCTCTTGAATCATAATAATATCTACTTTTAAAAAAAACTAGTATGTTATAATATTTTTTTTTATAATTTATATATATATATATATAAATATATTTTTTAAAATATATATATTTTTAATAATAAATATATTAAAATATGAAGTATTTATTGAATTTAAAATAAATAATTTAAATTTAATGAGTTTCACTCTCCATAATAAAGTTTTAAAATTAATAAAGATTATCAATTTTTAAGTTAAATATTTTACCAAACAACTTATAACTTAAAAGTAACTTTTAAATTAAATAAAATTTTATAACAACCAAATAACTTTTACTTTATATTCAAAAGTTCTTATTTTTAGCTTTATCTCCAAAATAACTTGTAAATAAAAAAAATTAGGCAAAACAAAGCCTTGCCCATTTCTCTTTATTTTTTATTTTTATTTTTGAGCCAAATCCTTGGAGCATTAAGGGAAAAAGGGGATATACGGTGGTTTAAACAAATTTTTGAAATTATAACATATACATATCAAGTAATTATCAAAAGATAAAATTCCACAATAATTTTTACCTTAAGTTCTGATGTATAATATTAATAAACTAATTTTGAAGTATATTAATTTATTATATTTTTAATGAAATTAGCCAAAAGAAAAAAAAGTGTAGTATTGATGGACCAAACGTGTAATTCAGGTAAACAAACAAGTAAAGCTAACAATATACTTAAAGAATAAAGGTTAAAATTATAATTCTTAGTTTAAACTTAATAAAATAAATTTTAAAAATTTCATAATTTATTATATATGTACATATTTTATTACAACTTCAGTTACTTCACCATGGCATGAACGAAAGCTATTCTCCTAAGAAAGTCCTATGCGAAAGGGAGCTGCATTTACATATTTACCCTTGAGTGCCTCGTATAGGATGGTTCAATATCAGGGCCCACACGGTAATTGAACCACCTCCCCACAGACCACACTCACTTCGTTTGCATCGCCCCCTCATTGGCAACATTCTCACTCTCCGGAACTCCCAAAGCAACTGAATTCGGTTTTAAAACTCCAAAATACTTTCTCTTCCATTCATATTCTCTGGCTTCTTCCATTTCCCCTTCTCGTTGCCTCTTCCGAACAATCATGGCTTCTCTTACCGGATCCAATTGCGTCGCTCTCCGAACTGCCAACTTCGCCGCCACCGGTAACCGGAAAATCGGTCAGATCCGGCAATGGTCTCCGGTTCTCACTCATCTCCGTCCCCTTTCTGGTCTTCGCTGCACATTGAATGCTTCGTTTAGTTCCTCCGGTACCGATCTTCCTTTTTTTCCTCTTTACTTGCTTTTCAGTTATTCTTTTTCATAATTTTTTTCCGGTTTCGCTAATACGAGACGCGCAACTGCAGGTATGAGAGCACAGGTTGCTACTATGGTGGAAGCGGGAACCGAAGCAGCTCTGAAAGTGGAAGCGCCGGTTGTAATAGTAACCGGAGCCTCCAGAGGCATTGGCCGAGCAATTGCTCTGGCGTTGGGTAAAGCAGGTTGTAAGGTTAGTCGTCGAAAACCATTGGACATAAGCTGATAGTGAAATGACTCACTGTTGTAATAAAATAATTGTTAACAATTAATTTTGATGAATTTCACGTGGTACATTTCAATATCTGTATTCGGCATTGCGATTTTAAGTTATTCTATCTTACTTTTGGTTAATTTACTTGATTGTATTTACATTTTAAAATTAAACACGTAAATAAATTGTTCTGGCGTTAATTATGCAATCACTGGAACTGTTGTTAAAAACCTAGTTCTCTTGTTAAAACTTTTACTTTATTTTTGTTCCAATTTCTGTTACAATTTTAGGACATTCCCTGGAACTCTCCTTGTAATAAAGTTAAAGTTGTCTACATTGCTGTAATACGGTCATGATTTAATTTTGGATCTTGATTTCTTTTACTTGGGCTTTGTATTGCAGGTCCTGGTCAATTACGCAAGGTCATCCAAGGAAGCCGAGGAGGTTTCCAAGGAGGTAGAAAACTACTTTCTGAAATTTGTGTGCTTATTTGTCTGCGCATTGTTGCCATTTATGTTATTGTTTTTGTGCCAATCTCATATTGAGACCATGATTAAAATTTATTGATCAAGTACAAGTCTGAAAATTTTATACGGTTATTTCAATCTTTCATATGTATTTTTCATAGGCAATATGCTTGAGAGTTGAGACTAAGATATCCTACAATGTCAACCATTTCATTAGTATAACTGTTAGCAAATTCATTGTGTCCCAAATGTTTGTTAGGATTATAAGTTGGTGGCACAGTGCTAGATGCTTGCCTCTCTATGACTTTATAGTTTCTTTGAAGTTTAGAATTTGATGTTTGGTTTTTCCTTTTCCCCAGGATTAAACAGTGTAAAATGTTATAATACTAAGGATGCAAATGTACAACTTCATCGATGCATCACATCTATATGATGATGCATCAAGGCATGTTTGTGTCTCAATTCCCAGCTAAAGTTGTTGATCATTCTGTGATATTTTTTCTCTGCCGGCCTGCTGGGGTTTCATGGTCTTTTACTTTGATGCTATGTTTTGTTCTTTACAAAGTTATTGTAGATGAAGTTGATGAAGAAGGCACAATTGATGTTAATGACTCAGTTTCTAAAGAAAATTACTGCAGTGTTTTTCCTTGTATAACTTTGTAGTTTACTGTCATTTTTAACATTGTGCTTTATTATTCTGAGTGGATTGTTGTTATATGTTATATTGACCCGTACTTGATCACATTTGTGGTTTATTTTACTCATGATGTCAGATCTTTGTCAATCTTATTTTTTATACATTAGTGTTCAAGCTAGGTTATTGTGATTGACTGAACTGCATTAATTTGTTTGACTATTCTTTGTAGATTGAGGCACTTGGTGGCCAGGCTTTAACATTTGGCGGAGATGTTTCCAATGAAGCTGATGTGGAGTCTATGATTAAAACTGTGAGCAGCTATTCTTGAATTATTGGATTGACCTTATTCTACCTAGGCTGCTTTATGACTTTCACATCTGCAGGCAATTGATGCTTGGGGAACTGTTGATGTATTGATAAACAATGCAGGTAACTTGGAAAAAATTGTGGTTGTGCTGCCCTCTCTTCTTTGTCATACTCAAATAAAGATTATGATTTCAGGAATAACTAGAGATGGTTTATTGATGAGAATGAAGAAATCTCAATGGCAGGAGGTTATTGATCTAAATCTCACTGGTGTTTTTCTTTGCACCCAGGTGAGTATGTTCAGAATTTGAGTCTGTGTTAAATTAAGTTTTGGTTTTTCCTTTTGAATTGGACCTAAGATTTTTCCCCCCCACAGGCAGCGGCTAAGATTATGATGAAGAATAAGAAGGTGACATGACAATTAATTCTCTTTTCCTTCTTTTTTATGATTAATTATTTTAGGCATCCTTGGTAAAAAAACATTTAGGAACAATTAATCACTTGAATTGAACAATTAACCGCTCAAGTAATTAATTGTTCCTAAAAATGCAAATATCTTTTTCAGTAATTCCTTTTTGTAAATGCCCAAGTTTAATTCTAATTTTTGTATTCCTGTCTTATTTCATGCTATGCAAGATGACAGCTATTGGTTACTAAGCTCTCTACTTTTATATGTTGATACTTGTGTTTTTGCAGGGAAGGATAATCAATATTGCATCAGTTGTTGGTTTGGTTGGGAATGTTGGACAAGCCAATTATAGTGCTGCAAAAGCCGGAGTAATTGGCCTGACAAAAACTGTTGCAAAGGAATATTCTAGTAGAAACATCACTGTAATTTTCTAAAATCTATGCATTTCTTCCTTATATTATCAGATGATGGACTTAGCTAAAACCCGGTTATTCTGCCAGGTTAATGCTGTTGCTCCAGGGTTTATTGCATCTGACATGACTGCCAAGCTAGGAAAAGATATTGAGAAAAAGATTTTGGAGACAATACCGTTAGGTGACCACAGGAAATACTTTAATGAAAGTTTTAATTTGTTGAAGATGTTGTTAACTACTTGACTTACTATTTCCACCTTGGATTCAGGAAGATATGGCCAACCAGAAGAAGTTGCTGGACTGGTGGAATTCTTGGCTCTTAATCAAGCTGCTAGTTACATCACTGGGCAGGTCATATATTTATTTAGGTCTTGTTAGCAAGTGTCTTAGAGTGTGTTTGTGTTAGCATTCCAATGAGCGTTCAACTCAACACAACTAACTATTTCTTGCTTTTGAGTTAAACGTTAAGAGTGTGGTTGGTTTACACAGAATCCATGTTTTAAACGTGGATCCGAACCAATGCTACTCTTGTGCATGTTTGGTTTAGCATTGAAATGTGATAAACTCACGTTTCTAACGCTAGGAATAGTTGCATTTTCAAATTCAAACTTGGATTTGGCTAGTTTCAACGCCAAATTAAACACACATTGGATTTCACACAAATGCGCAACCAAACTTACTATAAAGAGTATTGGTTTTGACAAAAAAAAAAGAGTATCGGTTAGAATGAAGAAATAAAAAAAAAAAGTGGATTCATTGAAAAGTACATTATTTTAAAAAGATTATTTTTCAATAAACACTTTTCATTTCATTTGTCAACCAGTATATCCTTAGGCCACTTATTAGCATTTGTTTTATTTATTTCCCAATTTTTATTTTATACAAACAGAACTACCTAATTAAACGTCTCATTTTAATTCATAAAATTCAAGACATACTCAAGTTTTTTATTGGTTGAGTCTGATAACCTGTCCTATCATATTAGGGTTCGGTAATTTCTACTATTTACCTGTGTTTCCTTTTCTTTTTCTTTTTTTTTTTTTTTCTGTTTTTGGGGTGTAAAACCTGTATTTCTTTACCCTACTCATTAAGTGCTCATTTAAACTAGAATTACTGTGTTGCAGGTTTTTACCATTGACGGAGGTATGGTCATGTAAATCAGCAATCTGTTTCCAAAGCAAGCTGAGCTTCTGCACCTAAATCACAGTTCATCCAAATGGGCTAGTATGCGGTGATAGTTTGTTCTTTGCTGATTTTTGCTTAAGTTAGTTCTACCTTGCGACTTAGTAGAATCTTAGTTTTATTAAAGAAATCAAAGGTGTTTAACAATGTCATGTTAGCAGGATAGGCAAAATTATATTTTAAGCAATTCAGCCGCTTTGAGCACTAGCTTTTCCTCCTTAGGTGTGCTTTGCGGGAAAACAGGCTTATTTATGTAGTGTTGATTATTCTCTGATTACACGCAATAAATCCTTAAAAGCTAAACTTTTGCGACAATTGCTGAATATCTGTTATTTCTGCACAACTTGGGATGTTTGGTTTGACAAGTTTTTTTTTTTTCTATTTATAATTACAAAATCGTCACTTTGGTTTTTGTTTTCAGAGATTTGTTTAAAAACGTAAAACTCACCACCGACTCTGGTACAAATATTTTAACACAACAAAAATGAAAATAAAGTAAAATTTTTGTAATTAATAAACAATAAAAAACATTTTTAAAAAAATCAAAATAGAACATTGTGTTGAACTTGATGTTCTTTATGGTGGCCCTTACTCAAGGTTGAATGGTGATAATTAGGTAATCGCTCATTGAACATTGTCCTATTTAATCGTCAGCGTGGTTTATTGGCTTCGAAATTAAGAGATTAAATTAACGTTGTCCTATTTTATTTATTAAATAAATATTTGGTATAGGTTTATGGTAAAAAAAATTTAGGGGGAGGGGATGGTACCTCAGTCTAAGGCAGGGAATGCCTTCGGGCTCAAAAAGCACCTTATAGTTCAAACCATCACTCGTCGTCTTAGGGTGAGATAAAATGTGAGTACCTCTGTATGTGGGGATAATAAATTATGAGGTGGGGAAAAATTGTTACAATGTCTGTTATTTTTCAAGATATGTACTATATGAATGTTGTTAAACATTTATTATTAGTTTTTTTGGTCGAACATTTATTATTGGTTTCTTGGATTAACAATAAACAATTGAATGATAAAAAATCTGTAATAAAAAATATTTAATTATTCATAATACTAAAAATCTAACAAAAGACACGTACTGCGTGGGAGCAATTTACTTGGTATCATGGGTTTTATGACTACCATAGCAATTTACGTACATAAATAGTGTTCCCACATTTCTACAGCGTGGGAGCACATGTTGTTTCTTTTTTTTCTTCTTCTTCTTCTATTTTTTTTCTTTTTCATTTTTTAAATAGTTTTTTTTAATTTTTTAATATATTTATTATTTATTTATTTATTTTAATAAATAATAATATAGATCAAGAAATATAATAAATGTGTGTTTTTTGAGGGGTTTACATAAGTTTTTTATTATTATTATTTTATTTTGATGTTATTAATCAAATGTACTACTTCATTCACCGTTTCTGTACGCACAATTAACCGCACAAAATCAATTAACCAAATATCTCACCCTGTTAATCGCCAATGTATACACCATTAACCTCATTTAAAAATATGTTCACCATTTCTGGACACAGAATTAACCTCATGTTAACAAGAGTTACAATTAACCTCACAAATTCAATTAATCAAAAATCTCACTTTGTTAACCACAAATGGATACACCATTAACCTCATTTTTAAATATGCTCACCATTTTTTCACACATAATTAACCTAGTGTTAACAAGAATTGCAATTAACCTCACAACATCAATTAACCAAAAGTCATATTCTGTTAACCAGAAATAGATACACCATTAACCTCATTTTTAAATATGTTCACTGTTTCTGGTCACATGATTAACCTCATGTTAACAGGGATTGCAATTAACCTCACAAAATCAATTAACCAAAAATCCTTTTCTATTAACCACAAACGGAAACACCATTAACCTCATTTTTTAATATGTTCACCGTTTCGGGACACTTAATCAACTTCGTGTTAACATGAATGATTAACATAAATTTTATGTGATCATTTATTGTATTTCTTGATCTATATTTTTACTTAATTAGATAAATAAATAAAAATAAATATAATAAAAAAATAAAAATTATTTTTTAAAAAAAAAAGAAAAAGGGTAAAAAAGGGGTGGGGCTAAAAAAAGCCTAAAAAATGGGGAGGGGCAAAAAGAAAAAAGCAAAAGAAAACGCCTAAAAAAATCGGGGAGGGGGTGCAAAAAGAAAAAAAACAATTGTGGTAAAAATGTGGTACATATTTTTTATGTACGTTTAGCTTTATTGTTATGACTGACAGTTCAGGAATTGTTTAATTTTTTTTACTCATCCCTCTAAAGAACACAATTGCAGTTTGAGGCCTACGAAATTAGAGTTGTTGAAAAGACGCTGCTGCCACGTAACTTCTTTTCGAGGACCTCACACCAACACGTAAGAAAAATGAACTGCAAATCTGCAATCTATAGTATTCGTCTCCAGCTCTTCTTCTTTTTTTTTTATTTCCACACTTTCATTTGTTTTTCTTTTTCTTATCTCACT
Source organism: Sesbania bispinosa (assembly GCA_026901365.1). Taxonomy (NCBI): domain Eukaryota; kingdom Viridiplantae; phylum Streptophyta; class Magnoliopsida; order Fabales; family Fabaceae; genus Sesbania; species Sesbania bispinosa. Next base: position 216,359 of record QLOH01000201.1, on the reverse strand, counting down.
TTTATTTTTTTATTATATTATTATTAAAATACTTTATCTCATTATCCATTTTTATTTATTTATTTTATTACATAAAAGTACATATTAAAAATACAATAAATATATTGATTTACATTAATTAAAAATATTTTTTTAAAATATTATTTATCTCTCTAATTTATTCATGAATGTTTTTACTTATTATTTTACTTATTTATTCTATTTATCTCACTCTCTATCTTAAAATTGTTCTCATATTACATGTGTTACGTTTTCTCATTTGTATTTTCTTAGTCTTTATATTCTGACTTCAGTAAATTGATTATTTTTTATGAACCACATGTATCATGCATGGAACACAGTTATGCTCTTGTTATCTTTTTTCCCTTTTTTTTATCAAATTTTAATTTTCTTTTATTATTGTTAAGTATTATTATTATCATCATCATTATATTAAAACAGTTTCTTTCATTATCCATTTTTTCTTGTTTATATTTTTCAATATATAAAAACACACATTAAGAAATACAATAAATGTGTTAATTTTCATTAAATTTAATGTATTTTTTTCCAATATATCATTTATCTATCTAATTTATTCATTAACATTTTTACTTATTATTTTTCTTATTTATTCTATTTATCTAACGCACTGTCCTAAAATTGTTCCCCTATTACACGCGTTACGTTTTCTCACTGTCCTAATTTTCTTTATTACTATTATTATATTATAGTAAATCAATTTTTTTTCATTATTCATTCCTATTTATTTGTTTCATTACATCATACATTAAAAAATATAATATATGTTTTTATTTACATTAAATTTTAATATTATTTCCAATATATAATTTATCTTTTTCTTTTATTCATTAATCTTTTCACTTATTATCTCTCTACTACTTATCTATTTATTCTATATTAATATTGTTCCCCATTATACGTATCATGTTTTGTCACTTGGGTTTTAATTTTTATTTTTCTAATTTTTTTTATTCTCATTTCATTAAAGTGTTTTTTTTAATGAATTGCGTGTATCCTCCATGAGAGATAAGATTTTACACTAATATGAGATTTTACAAATGATAAGGCTCCTCCAAACTTATCTGAAATCACATAAAAATTAAATTTAGTGTTATAATATTGCTCTTAAAAATTGAAATTTGAAACTCTGAGAAACTGTGACCAAAATTATGTCTCTAATATTGAGTATCAAATACAAATTGTGTTTATGTAATGTACTATGTTGGCAATGATTATTGAGGCTATCCAGGTAAAGGGGTTGTGTTGTAAACCACCTGCAGAAAGTCATGGACCGCTAACTTCTCCTTTGCAACATCACACTCCCTTCTCTAACGTTCGTCACCACCTAAAACTCCCTTCCCTCTTTCATCTTCTCCCTCCAGCTTTCTACCAGCTCCCTCATCCTCCTCTCGGTCCAAACCGCTTCCACCGGATCCCAACCCTCGCCGAATCAGACCACGTGTCTGGGATGTTGCCCGGAGGAAGGTCGTGATGTCAATAGATGATTTTGGTGGCGTTGGTGACGGGAAAACTTGAATATGTTAATTTCTTTCTTTCTCATGTTAAATTCGCAGGTGCCAGCACTTTTACCTCTCCCTCAGGCCAACCTCTCCTGCGTCCGTGAAATGCGCATCGAACCGACCACCTGTGCTGCCCCACCGCTCTGTCCCTCTCTGGACCGCCTTCTGAAACGGCCGCAAAACTGGGTTCGCCACCGTTGACACGCCGGAGACCGCTTCCGATCCATTCTCCGAATCATGCAGTGTCTCCGAGGAACTTCGAGCACGTTGCCGGAGAACAGTGGGAGCAATTGGAAGAGCAATTTGACAATTAGTGAGGTTTTCAATGCAAATATTAAAATTTTAGTAAGTAAATACGGAGGGATTCAATCCCAAATTAAAAAAACTTGGATAAACAAGTTGCCGGTCTTCAATCTTGACCCTCCATTCAAAATTATCTAAATCTAACGGTAATAAACTTATGTTTCACGGATGAAACACCTCATGATTTAGATGCACCCATTAAAAAGAAATTCCATGCTGATTTTTAATATTTTGTTGCTGGTTCTAAATGCTATTCACGTTCTCCCAGACTGTTCACGTAATCTTCACATGTCAATGCAGAACCAAACGACACCACCAGTGCTCTCTATTGTGTAACTTAAAAAAAATTCCTACTCAAAGCGTAGGGTCTCATCAGCAATTTCATAAAATAAGTCATCAGATGGGTTATTTGTAGATAATCTGAAGATCTTCACTCCTGGCTGTTTTATTAGTAAATCCAACGGCCCAAAATACAGGGTTGTAACTTAACCCAAAATATAAGGATGTATAATAGAGCCAGCCACAAATCATACTATCATACTATACCATATAAAGCCAGCGCAAACAGGTAGCAAATCTATTCGTGGCAACTGGTAAAACAAAACAGCGATGTTACATCTAACAGGACTCGAAGCATGTTTATAAAGTTTTCATTTGATAACTTAACTCTTATAGGTTACAAGCTATATAGTACATACTAAGTTACCCGAGTCTCCGAAGCAATTTTCCTGTGCATTGGCGACAACCTAAATTAATGTGTTTGAAAATTTGGAGAGAAAAGGTAGAGGAAGGAAGGAAGGCGAGGGAGGAAAGAACTTCTTGTAAACCTCCTTCCCTCCCTTTCCATTCATTTTCCACCTGGCAAATGCACCTTAAAAGTTTTATGAACTAAGATTTATATGCCAACAATTGAAGCGTTAATCTTGTCCGGACCCCCACCAAAATCAAGCTCTACAAAAGTACCCCCTCCTTCTCCCTTGGCTAATCTTCCCGGATTGACGGCAATGCATTTCATGGGGCTTATCCCTTCACTTTCGCTATTAAGCACCTGCACAGTCAGGAATCATTTCTAGATGTTCTATCATAAGTAGTATCTAACACTCTTTCCGGTGGCCCTGATCGCCAGCTTATTTGATAGTTTGAGGAAAAGGAAAAGTGACTACGTAAAGACAATCATTTACCTTGACAAAGTACTTGATGTCTGAGGGTAAGATAAGAACATCTGGAACCAATGAGAGTTGAAGAGCTTCTGGAGCAAGAGAAAAGTCCAAGGGAACACTTTCTGCCGGTGGGTAAAGTGGATAGAAGCTGACTCAAAAATTGAAAGACGTCAATTGTTTCTGATGATTGCTGCACCTAACATCAGCACAAAAATAACAAGATAACTGTGTTACCTTTGTTGATTAAGAATATGGTTTGCAAGTCTACTCAAGCGATCACTAGGTTTTCCATCTGCTGCAGTTCGTGATATCTCCTCTCCACTGACCTGCTTGAGAATATCCACGGTGCAGCAACCAATTTTGACCTGAAACCCACTCCTTGATGAAAATACTTCTCACATACTCCTCTAGACACAGCATCTAACTAAACCCTATAACTTATTTTTGTGATAATTTTTCATTACTCCTGTACATACTACTTCCAAAGTTCCACTATAATATTGATACCTAACCTAGCATGGTTAGTTTTTCCCATTTTAAAATTTCCCCTAAATTAAAATAAAAATACTGAGCACATTTAAGATAGTTATTAAGAGGACTGAGTTTTCAGTACTAGAGTACTTAAAATTTTCTCATACATACTGTGTATTGTGTACAGAAGATGTAGGAGTAAGATTGACATGATCAGAAGTTTCCCAATCTATGCTAAAATTTCATTCATAACAAATATGCTTTTTGTGTGTCAGCCAAATTTTTTATTAAAAGCCCTTGAATTATAGTGTAGAACTCATCAAGCAAGCAACAAGAGTAAGTCATAATATGAGATTGCCGGTGCAATACCTCATTTGCCTCAAAGATTCCAGGATTAGTGAGACTGACTATCTGAATGATAAAAACAATAATTATATAAGCATCACTCCAATAGTGGTCAACATTCTGCTAGTACAAGGAACAGTTCTGAAGATTGATTCTTAAATGCTTTAAGATCATTATACCTGAGATTTGAGATCAGGTAGACTGATATCCAATGCAGGCTGCAAAAACAAATGATTAGAGTAAAATAATACTCTGGCTAATGTATCTAGACAAAATTCACAATATCCTAGTTGATTCAATTTTATCATTACCTGAGGAAAAACAAAATCGTGGTTAGCATCCCGTATAGATGGTACAAGAAGAACACGTGCTGCTGAACCCATACATTCTACATAATCTTCCAACTGGGAACAGTGAGTGCATCAGGGTGGGGATTAGAAGAGAACAAAAAGAAAATTCCAAAACAAAAATCCTGTCATTAAAGTTATCACCTTCCTTAGGACTTCAAAACGAAATAATTCATCAAAACTCCTCTCCGTGATTCCTTTCTTAATGTCTGGGTGTTCAGAGTCAATAAATGGTCCCAGCTGAGACAAAATCCAGTTGTCAACACCATCAAGTTTGCACCCTTACATGATCTAGCACATATTGTTCTAACTCCCAAAACAATAATAATGACAAAAAGACGTTGATTGCAGTTTAGGTGTAATTTACCAATACAAGCAACTGTGGCGGTCTTCGCTTTGCATATGCCAGCAGTTCTACAAGAGGCTCAAATAACAAATTGTCTGTTGTAGTAAAAGGGCCCGCTGCAATAATCTGTTAAGCACCAAAAGCATGTGCAAAATGTAAATTATTAACAAATGATGTATAGGATTATACCAAAAATATTTGAAAAAGAGCCTGCAATAAAATCTATAATATCTCAACTGTAACTTTGAGTAAAGATATCGGTGTACAAGATTGTACGTGTTGCATGAGTGCCCTTATGACCATTTCTTTGTCCGTTTTGAAAACCACAAAAAGTGATTTTTAGTTTTCAGTTTTAAGTTGTAAAAACATGGTTGAAAATTTTTTAAAACCAAAAACTGAAAACGGGGCCTAAGATGTTAGGTATTTAATCATTATTAAAAATGAATCTTCAGTAAAACTGTAAAAGAAAAAATTCAAAATTTTCTGAAATAATTCATCAAAAATGTAATCTAGTGCATGATATAGTTTTCAGGGGAACTAGTTAACTAACAAAAAAGAAAAAATATATATATGGGATGCATACCATTGATAACTCTCTCTGTTCACAAAGCAGATCAGTTGGCTGATTCTCCTTATCAATAGCTTGCTTCTTTGCAGGATTCAAATCCTTATCAGCAACAGAGATAGGTATAGAATCCACCAATTTAGATGCAACCAAACAATGCCCACTAGGATTATGCCCTCCAATACCTACTACCTATCAAGATGAAGTCTTCCTTTATAACTTGTAATTCTGATACACTTTTGCACATTTAAAACATGAACTTTAACACGGCATTTCTTACTCACCTGGCCAGGAAAAACTGAAAAATGGCTTAAATGTCCTAAGTCTAGGCGTACACATTCCCCTCCAGAATGCTCAACACTGTTAAGTTATTAGAAATCAGATCCATGTATGATAGATAAAATGTAGAAAATATTATGTAATGTCACACTCAAACATAGTCAAGACCTCAAATGAGTCAACAGGCTAATCTGCACATGAATGCCTTAAAATAAAATAATGGATCACAAAATGTTAAGAATTGCATCATGGCATTCCTCTCACTGACATAAGCTCCGGTCAACTTGAATAGACTGACATTTTTTCAAGAGAGTATTTGCTCCATATTCGTTGACAAGAGATGACAGATACTATGATTATATACAGAGAACTAATGGCCAAATACCTGCTTTGCAGCATGACAGACTTCTCATTTAGGCGGCCTTCTCCATCACAACAAATCATGCCAATGGAAAAAATGTTTCTCTGATAAAGCATATAATTTTAAATTATTAGAGAATTTACACCAAGCCAAAGATTATTCATCAATGCAGTCACAGACCAGAATTGATGCCCAGGTTAAAAACAAAACAGCATGACAATTTCATTAGCCAAGAGCCAATAATTAAGTTTTGGTGCGTCAGAACGACTGTATATATACCCATGATAAAAACATAAAAACATCATTTTGCCTTCAAAATTTTGTGTATGTGTGTGTGTGTGTGAGAGAGAGAGAGAGATGCATTAAATTTACCTGGGAAGCAATTGTAGGGTCTGTTGGTTCTTCATAGAACCCAGAGGCTACAAGTGCCCTTGTATGCTTTCTAATTCGGGTTTCTATTGCATTAAGCTAAATAACAATAATCAGATTTCAACAAACAAATGTAAAAGAACAAAGATCTAAGAACCACAGTAGATATCACATACCCTATCCTCTGTCCTATCATACATAAATCTGCAACCTGGTTTGGGCCCTGATCCATGAACCACCAATGAACACCTTTTACGGGGTAGAACTTTCTTGATAACATCATCCTCGTCATTCTCAGCATTCTCATGATTAGGTTCTTGCATTCCATTCTCTACATCAGGAATGGTGTTGATGCTAAATTTCACTGCAAACCTATCTGTCCGCTTTGAAAAGGGTGTTACTAGTTTTGATGGTTTTCCAGAAGATAAAACACTCCCGTACATTAAAGGTGTTGAATCATGTGCAGGTGAATAAAGATCTTGATGATGATCCGTTGGAGTTCCGGGTGCATTGTCCTTTGTTTCATCATCATTACTTAAGAACCTGCATAAATGGATTTTCATATAATAATTTGTCCTTTAATAGCAATTCTGAGCTAACATCAAACAATTCTGTCCGCCTTATCAACTATTACATAATCATACAGGATACAGCAATGAACAAAAACCACTGGAGTTTGCAGTCTATCTTAATGTGCAGCAACAACCAGTACCTTTATATCAAAGGTAAGGGACAGATATAAGTGCAAACACAATTCTAAGGAATGGATAAAGGGAAGGGAGTTGTCCGGACAACAATGATGCAAGCTATAAGGAATAAGGAAGTATATACAAATGCCATTTAATGGAGTTAAATAAATTTTCTTTCTTATTTATGTGCACCTTTTTTACTATGTGCTGAAAGCTTTGTTTATAGAGCTGCAAATTTCCAGTTTCACAAATGGAGCAAAAATGAACTTTTCTCTTAATTTAATTGTTAGCGCAGCCCAATAGTTGCAATTCAAGCACTAAGGGTAAATAGGAGGATATAAATACACAATCCAAGTAAGATATGCTTACATTTCTGCGTCTCTGATAGAGTAAGTATGCAAACCAGCTTCCTCCATTATAACATCTTCTTTCTTATTATTTTGTAGATGCAGCAGAAAGCCATCCATTTCAGCATTTTGAACGGTCGATCCCTTCAGTAGTCTGCAAAATAAACCATCCAAATACCAATTGTAAATTATCTAGCAAACTGAGACACCTATACCTGAACTGAATTGTTAAATCAACATTACCTCTTGTAAAAACAATTAAGGAAATTCAAATTTAAGAACAAAAATACCAGAGTTAGGGCATGACAACATAACAGAGTTTTTAGTTCTTTAAAATATTTATTTCATTTCATATTTCTCCAGATTCCTTAGCAAACGAAACAGAGATGAGAGATCACAGAGTATATATTTTTTATACTAAAGAATTCACAAACTGCAAAGGAATAGTACTTAGGGGGGCAATTTTGAACGTAAGTGACAACACTCACTGAAGCAGAAGACACAAACCTATTCAGGTAATAAATCTCCACAGTTCTCAGTTCTTTAAAACGTTTATTCCATTTTGAATTTCTCCGTATTCCTTGGGAAATGTAAGAGATATCATAGATTAAATTCTTCTATACTAAAGAATTCACAAACAGTAGGTGAATAGTCTGTAGTGGAATTTTGAACATAAATGAGAGTAGCAGAAGACACAAACCTATTCAGGTAATAAACTTCCCAGCTTGAGACGAGATCGGAAGGGCTGAGACTGTAGTTGATGCAGAAAGTGAGACCTACACATTTGCAACAGGTCAATAGATAAACAATTTGCATGAACCAAGGAAAAAGGAAGAACTACTTACATTTGTTCAGTATTTCTTCTTCTTCATCAAGATCGAACCCACTTTTTCTGAACTCTGACTTGATTTCCTCTTTCATTGTGCGCTCTCTGTTTCTCTCTCTCTCTCTAGGGTTTCTTTGATTTGAGGTAGAGCTGGCAAAACAGGTTACCCAGCCCGGTCCGGAGCGAGTCGCAGGCTTTTGCTAGCCAGGCTAAAAACCCAGTAAAAATTCGGTCCTGTAAAATTAACGCCAGAGCCCGGCCCTATGCGGGTAACGAGCTTGTGCAGGCCGGCCCGGCTAAAACCAAATTTATTCAAAAACCAAAACCAAAAGGGAACAAAATAATACACCAAGTCACTTTACAGGAAGATAAGGTAGCAAATAAACTTTTGGATCTACCACAGAATAGGGAGCTACTAACTACAATTCACCAAATTGATGTTGGCATGTAAGATTACAATCAATTGCTACTGCACCACATAATGAGGATTGACCACATCAGCAGGAGGCCAAATGGAATGCATCCACCAAATAAACCCGAAATTTGACTAAATCAACCGAGGACACCCACAACATGTAATATGCCAAAAAGTACACCGAAAACACAGGTCCACCAATGAAATATAATTGTGAATTGAAGCCAACCAATACTACTCCAGCAGGTAAAGAACATCAACACTATGCAGACCCAGCTCAGGCAAGCAAGAAAAAATTCAGAATAAAAATTCATAGGGCTGTCCACAGTACAGTTTGGCAGAGAGAACCGTTCCGAACTGTACCGAACCCAAACCGGAAACCAGTTCGGGCGAACCAAACTGTACTGGTTTTTGGGTTCAGTAAACCGGTTTCAGAACTTCCGAACCAAACTGGTTTTGATCTAATGAACCGAACTGGTTTTTTTTAGAACTGGTTCGCAAACTGGTTTGAATTTCAAAACTGAACTGTTTGAATATAAACACTACTGAACTCTATTGTTTGTTAAGGTGCACTTTAGTGAAGATACATGATGTCAGGACTCCGGACAAATGCAGGGTCTAGTTCATGTAAGACAGTAAGGTGCACTTTAGTGAACTCCCAGATAATTTTCTGCTTGATAATATTTCAGGAACTAGGGACCCAGAGGAATTATTCTGCTAAAGCCATTCTTATATCAACTAATGATGCATTGTGCATTCCTAGTAAAACCATCCACGGGATGCATCAATCTAGGAGCCAAATGAAGCACGGAACAGAAGTACTCATATATTGAACTAGACAAGGTATTTAGAAAAAGCAATGCAACACAATGAAATCACAAGCCAACCCACCAACAAGTAAAAGCAACAAAGAGAGAATGGGTTCGATTACCTGAAAGAATTTCAGATTTGGGAATGGGTTCGATTTCCTGAAATGCACCGTGACTTCTTGGAGGCTATTGACAAATAACGAACGAACGAATATTGAGGAGGGGATTTCAGATTTGGGAATGGTTCGTGCAAATGAACGAAGATTTGGGACAAAGACTAGGTTTCGCTTGCGGTGTTGATTGGGAATACCAATTTGGGATTTAGGGTTTACTAGAGGAAAGAGTTGGGAGGAGAAGAGGAGAAAGCTAATTCTGAATCAATGAATTTTTCTTTGGTATATGTTGAACTGGGTTCACCGAATTGAACTGGTTCGGTAGGCAAACTGGTTTTTCTTTAAAAGTTCAACAAATAAAATTGAGTCAACAGTTCGGTTATTTATTGGGTACGGTATAGTTCAATAGTACGGTTCAGTTCACTGAGTTTTTTTAACATTCAAAATAAGCAAAATCTTGTAACTGATAAAAACAACACGAACCCAGTCCAACACTAACTCCATAGTGATTAGAGAGCACAATTGGCTACTGAAGCCACATACATAACACCAGCAGCACTTCATACACAAATTCTACAGCCAAGCAGATATAAAGTAATCTTGGACAGAACATCAGTAAAAATTCAGTCAAGAAGCAGGAGATAACAAAAATGGCTGACTTTCTGAATGATAAACATCTAAAAACAGAGACGGTGAAACTAACAGGAGATAAACCCTAGTTAAACATCTAAAAACAGATAAAATTCTAGAAAAACAATTACGAGCAGTCAACCACAAAGATAAATTCCAAAACAGAGACGGTGAAACTAACAGGAGACTTGACCGGAGAAAACGCTTACCTGCCAGGACTTGACCGGAGGAGGAGCGAGAACCAGAGGGACGAGACTTGACCGGAAGAGGAGGGGCGAGAACGGACGGACTTGAACGGAGAAGGAACGATCTGCGGCCGCGCGACGGTGCCTGAGCGAGAACCAGAGGGTCTTAGGGTTTCACTTTCAAATTGGAATTTTTATTAATTGATTAATTGAAGTTACATATTAGAAATTTGGAAGAATTTTGAGGTGCCAAAAAAATGGCGGGAATTTTGAGGTGCCAAAAAAAAATGGCGGGAAGTTTGCTGATTTGGATATATAATATAACTAGCATTGCACCCGTATCAATGATTTGAATTGGAGTAAACTACTACTCATCAACTTTTATGGCGCATAGTTTTATCCATAACTTTTTTAAAATAACACTTTAATTCCTACAACATGCACTTTAGTTCTTAACTTTATTAAAAACATGCACTTTAATCCCTAAAGTGCATGTTTTTTAAAAAAGTCATGAACTAAAGTGTATATTGCAAGGATTAAAGTACTATTTTAAAAAAATCAGGGACAAAACTTCAAGATGCTGTAAAAATCGAGAACGAAAGTATTAGTTTACTCGGTTGAATTGGGTGAAACTAATGTTCAACCAGTCACGGGACTTTAATATCTCAAATTTTTTTAATGAAATTTTTAAATTTTAAAAAAATGTATGTAAAGAATAATATATAACATTAATTATTATTAAAATATTTTTATAAATGAAATGAATTTTTGAAATATAAACTTTAATTATTTTTTAGTACCCTTAAAATATTTTTCAAAAATTAAATTACTTTTTTATATACATTAGTAATTATTTATTATTTTTCATAAAATTACCCCTTCTTCATGTTATAATTTATCCATAATCTTTTTATATCTAATCTATTTTAACAGCTAAACAAATGATTTAAAATAAAAAGAGTCAAATTTGTTTTGGCAACATATTAAAATAAAATAAAATTTTTTGACTAATCATATGAATTTCTCGCCGAATGATGTATGTGAAATCTCTGATTAAAAATTTGATTTAATACATTGTTTGGTTGAAAAAAAATAATAAAAATAATTGGTATCATCATATCTAATATACAAATGAATCAATTTTCAATTATATATTTTTGCATCATTAGTTATAAACAAAATATTTTGAATAAATTTGATTTTTTTCGTAAAACAAATTTTAGGTGTTTTTTCCATAGCTATTAAATAAGTGTGACGCAAATAATTATTTGAATAATATTTAATTTAATCAATTTTCTTAAATTTAATCTTTTAATTATTTTATATATTTCATAAATAATTTTAAGCTCCTTATGCTTGTGCATTGAATTGCAAAGCCAATTGATTCTCAGATCAATTTTAGTTGTAGTGTGAACAATATCCACCATTAATAAAAAGCCAAAGGAAACCACAGTGAAAATCCCTTCAATCCAATCAAAAATAAAAAAAAATTGATACTATTATATTAGTATATCAAAATAAAAAAACATAAGTGAATAAAGAAAAATTTTAAAAAAATATACACAGAAGATATGGACTATGTAGTTTGTGGGCTAAGCATCAATGCTAAAATAACATACTAATGACTATACTTTTAAAATAATTGGTAAATTGGTAATATGCAATAGCAAAAAAGAAAGAACCTATAAATGTGTGGGTTAAGATCACAAAATGTTCAAAATGGAAATATTATGTAATCATATAGTTTCAAAGCCTTTATGATTAAGCTGGATTCTGCAATGGTGGTTTCCGGTAAGCTTTAACAGTGGTTGACGGAGGAGCACGGCGATGGTGTACCTGCAGGGACTCTGACACTCAAGTCAATAACAATTCCAACAGTTTCAGTAATGGGAGTGAAAAGCATACTTGTTTCTCTGCTGAAGGTAGAGCTATCAATTCGGACTACCCGGCCCGGCTCGATGCGGGTAGCGGGCTTTATCGAGTTGGGCTAAAAAACCTGGAAGTTATTCGGGCTTCTAAAATAGGTGGCTGAGCCCTATCTTTTTTGGGCTTTTTGCGGGTATCCCGGTTTTTTTTGTGGGTTTTGGTGGTCTACCCGGCCTTTTGCAGGTTTTTGCTAGTAGCGAGTTTTATTGGAATGGGCTAAAAAGCATGGGAGTTATTCGAGCTTCTAAAATAGGTGCCCGAGCCCTACATTTTTGCGGGCTTTTACGGGCCGGCCTTGTCAGGCTAGTCCATTTTGTCGACTCTAGTTAAAGGTGTATATTTATAGATAAAAATGGGCGGAAAATTTTGTAAGTTTGTTATAACAGAATTTGTAAGATATCCTTACGCGCACATCCAAGGTGTATGCCACATCAACTCCTGTGGTCCGAGATTGTAGTCGTCCCGGATACGAACTCAATAACCGGATATATTGGTTGGCATCAATCCCCGAGATTTGTATGTATACTTATGTTGCATCAAGTCAGATCGAGGTTTAGATAACGTCGGAGCATAGTCCATGATGTGGATGTAACATCCCAAAAATTGAGCCTCGAAAAGATAGTGGAAGCCTTGGGTGGTGAATCCCACCAAGAGAAGGAAGTTAGGTGTAGAAGGAGGACCTAGGAGTCTGAGGGTAGATTTAAAGAAGATATAGGGAATTCATGAAGAATTTATAAGTGTTAAGGTGGATTTAGAAGTAAAACCAAGTATTAGACCACACAATTGTAGATGAAACCTAGGAGGGATCACACTCTGAGGTTTAGAAACTAACAAGATATGAATAATGAAAAGAGAGTATAGCCTTTGGAACAAGGGCATTAGATTAGGATAGATGGGATTAAGTTTAGGAAGTTGACTGGAGTGAGAGGAAAAGGTTAAGATTAGAGAAATTGGGTTAGTAGGGTAATGAGTTTTAAGAAAAGGAGTAAGAAAGGGTGAGAAAATTGGAAGAGGAAAGTCTAAGAGTCAGGAATCAGGATTTTAAGTCTCGGTATTCTCGCTCAAGCGAGAAGGGCTCGCTTGAGCGAGATTATCAGTAAAAATGGGAAAGTTGTTTTCTGATATTCTCGCTTGAGTGAGGAGGTTCTCGCTCAAGCGAGAAACAAGGGAGGAAAAGGGTACTCTCTCGATGATTTTCGCTTGAGCGAGAAGGGGCTTGCTCAAGCGAGAAACAACCAGAGAGGGGATGTTCTCTGGAGCATTCTCGCTCAAGCTAGAAGGCTTTCGCCTGAGCGAGAACGCGTTTCCAGCGAGGATTAGTTTCGCTCGCTCAAGCGAGAAACGCTCGCTTGAGCGAGAACGCTCAGATCCAATTTTTAAAAAACAAATTCATGAGGGCTTCACCCTCATTCTTTTCCATTTTCTCTACTTCTAGAGAGAGGAACTAGAGAGATAAGGGGGTGATCGAAGGAAGAAGCATGGATTGGAGCCACTCACACTATTCAAGGAGCTTGGATCTTCATCCTCATCCCTCCATTCTTCTTTATTTCCTCCATTAGAGGTGAGTGTGGTTCACCCACTCACGTTCATTTTGATTGAATGCCCATGTATGCTCCTTAATCTCACTTCCATTGCTTATATTGTTTATTGTGGTTGATTAGAGATGAATCTAGGGTTGATTGTTGGATTAATTGGTTGTATACTCTCATGGCTCAAACTCTAGGTTAGAGGATTTGGGATTTTTGTGAAATGACTGTATATCGATGATGATGAGGATTAGAAGAGTTATACATTCATGCAAATGTTCATGCTCATGAAGTTATTGTCGCATGTCCCTAATTCATTCATGTTAAAAGAAAAGGATTTGGGTTTTCGAACTAAAGAGGAGTCTCTGGACCAATAAGGGGTCTTTAGACCAATGAGGGGTCTTCGGACCAAAAAGGTAAAAGAGGAACGAGGTGAGCACATTTACTCCTAGGCCAAGGGGTAAATGGGGTCCCTCAATTAAAATGAACCACATGCATATTTGATAATAAAACTTAATGAGGGTGGCCCTGGACGACGGTCCTTGGTCACATGGTCGAGCTTTCAAATGAGGTAACAATGAAAAGAGACCCTTGGTGTGGGCTTGACACCTGAGGTTCAGTTTGAGTTTGACTGCATGAATGCATGGGTGGTTTCCACCAGAGGAATTGTGATGTGCATTGCCTGACTGCCTGGTAGATTTGTGATGCATAACAAAACATGTATTTATGTATACTTATGTTGCATTCTCATTTGTCTGCTCCTCCTACACTGTATGCATGATCACATTCACTGGGACGTAAGTCTTGCCACACGCTTTGTGGAACATTTTAGATATGCAGGATGCTTAGCTGGATCATGGAAAGGAAGACTTGGGGTCTAAGGATGGAGATATTCCCTGATAAGTGCCAAATATCAGTAAAATTTCATATGGAATTCTGGCACTTATGATCTTAATTGCATTTATTTGATATTAATCTTCCCCAATCTGAGAAATATGAAATCCACTTGTATGTTTCCGAGTCTTGATTTAAATGAAATCATTTGATCCCTTGTTTTGTTTATTTTTAGGCAAATTAAAGATAGAAGGAGGAAAGGACTTAATAGAGTAAGGAGAAATCAAGAAACAAAGGAAAAAGAGAGGAAGTTTCTGCCATATTCTCGCTTGAGCGAGAATTCTCGCTCAAGCGAGATTTGTCCAGAGAGAGTAGATTTTGGGTATCATTCTCGCTCAAGCGAGATGATTTCGCTTGAGCGAGAATATCTTTCTTCATCTTGAAGTATTCTACTCGCTTGAGGGAAATTTTTTAGCTCAAGTGAGAATCCACTTATTCAAGGACAAAACAGAGTTTGAAAGACAGTTTCGACACTTCGCAACGTACTTTCCTTTTAGAGAAACTTTCTGACGAATGAGAAGAACAGAAGCTGCGGAAGCACAATCCTTTATCTCCTTGTAATTCTTGGTTGTAAAAGCTACCATGTGTAGCTAATCTTTTCTCTTGGGATTGAATGTAATCGACTCGAACTCGGATGTATTCTGGTGATATTTATATATAGTAATCTTGTTTCGATCAATATTGGTATTATCGTTCTGTTCTTCATCCCTGATTCTATCTGATCAATAGACTCTTGAATTTGATTTTTAGATCTAACTGGAAAGTATTTTTGAAAATCCGATTTGAACGAAAATACTTGATATATCGTAATACTAGGAATAGATTTCGATATATATCGATTGCGTGTAACACTTGAACGTAATGCTGGAAAATCTGTTGAATATTTGAGGAATCAATATTCAGGGGATTAATCTTATGGATTTTATACTTGAGGAATCAATATAAATAATTTTTGTGTGTTGCATCAATATTGATAGTTTCAAATGCTACGTGTTTATACTCATCCAGAATACAAATGAGTGAGATAGATGAAATTCAATCCCTGTTTCTCTCATTGAATTTCCCCTTAACTTTCTTGTTACTTTACATTACTTTTATGCAAGTTTGCTTTGATTAAGTGAAATCAATCATGAATCCACTTATTACCCTTGTTTATATGCTTTTTGAGTTGAACTTTAAATTTTGATTGAACCTGTTCCTCGTGGGATCGACACTCTTATTTACAAATCATTATACTACAGTTGACTTTTGGTACGCTTGCCAAGGAGTTAACATTCCCCTAGAAGTTATTCGAATTATACTAATTAGGTTCATTGTAGTTGTATAATTGATAGGAATTGAATTAGCTGCCTTAGTCAGATTGTAGCCATTCAATAGCGATTACTGTCTAGTTATGTTATAGTTGAAGCCACCAAGTGGCATTTAAATTATACACTTGAATTTGTATGTTTGTCTTCCGCTTATGTAAATGTTGGGTTACTTAAGCAAGTTTATGTGTTTGATTGTATGTCGATATCGGTAATGGTACGAAATAATTTCATAGACTTGGAAAGGTGTCTCCAACAGACATTATTTCTAGGTTCACGAAATTAGGACGTTACATCGGATACGCCAACTCTAAAGTCGACAAAGATGTGGCGAAGATATATTAATCAGGACAGCTCGGGTCGTACCCGAAGTCGGTCCAGAACAGTTGCCCCCCAAGTCCGGAGCTCATGTCAGGAGGGTCCGACTTGTATTATCCGAGATATCATCCGACATCAGGATCGTCAGTGTCGTTTTGTATTCTGATTGATGGATGTGACGATTGGTTTACGATCGTAGGATATAAGTCACAATCTTAGTTATTTGGGCCCATGGGCCTGGACACATGTCATGATCATGTGCATTTACGATTTTCAAAATTTCCCTTTAAAAGGCGGGACAATTACAATTTGCCACTTTCATTTTTCCTGAATTTCTTCTTCGCGCGAGTCTCAGAAGTTCTCTAGGTTGTTCGAACCATCCCTTGTTGCATTCGTGAACTTGTATGCCATTTGAGCTCTCTAGTTTGCTTGAATTTTTATAAGACTTTTGTACAACATTTTTGCAAGGTATTCTTCAGTTTGCCCCCTACATTTCAAATTTACAATCTTTACATTTTTGGGTAGGGGATGATGACTAGCGGTAGAGTTAAGTCCATTGCAATCAGTGCTAATAGGTTAAAAATTTCTGATGAGGTTGACGATCCTTGTATTGAAAACCTGATTATGCAACGGAGGCGCTGCTTAGTAGGTTCCCTTAACTCCATTTTTGACGATACCGTTGCAAGTTGAGAGGTAGAACTTTGAAGCAACTCGGTAGAAATTGTTAAGCATCAGCAGCTTAGCGCTCCGAGGAGAACATTATGGATCAGTTTAGGCCGAGATGGTCCCGAAATAGAGGCTACCAAATTTGTTGGGGTAGTTCGGTTTTACTCTCATATGGTATCTTCAGATTTTGATTATGATGACGAAATCTTGTGACTTTTGGGCAGGTCCGAGATGGGTAGACGGAAAATCCATACTTCACCAAACACAGAGTTCCTAATTCCTCCAAACTTGGCGGGGCTCGGATAGGTCGACTTGGAAGCAATCATGACGCCTTGCTGGTATAGCTCAAAGGAGTTGGAGTTAGCCTTTAGACACGTTAAATGGGTTCAGGAAGATCATGAAGAAGAGTTGGAAATCGAACTTCCAGGGGAAGATGCTCGGATCTGCTCCCAAGGAAATTATCAAGATAATTTATTTGTTCCCATCTACAAATGTATATTTGAAGATCTTGGGTTCCGGCTACCATTTTCCGACTTTGAAGTTGGGATTCTTCAATTTTTGCAAGTCGCTCCATCATAGCTTCACCCCAACGCCTGGGATTTCATCAGGAGCTTTATCCTGATGTGTTCCGCCCTGAATTTTCCGCTATATGTAGACGTGTTCCGCCACATGTTCTGCCCATTAGTGGTGAGAGAGGGCGAACAATATTCTTGGTTGACCTTAAGATCGGGTCCAGGAGGGAAGTTGTTCAAAATCTATTAATCCTCTTACAAAGGGTTCAAGGAACGCTTTGTATTTTTCTGGCCTCTTAGGGAAGGTTAGGAGAACGTAGTCGGGAAAGCTAACATCTAACGATTCAATCCTTATTGCACACAAGATCACTACAACAAGAAGTCAAAAGAATATGTTATCAGCCATGAAGAGTTGTCAGCAACCGAGAAGGAAGTAATCAGTGAACTCAAGTTCTTCATCTCAGAGAATGGAGAAGTAGACTGCCAAAGTCTGCTTTCATTTGACGGGCTTGTCACCCATAAACTACTAGGTATATACCTTTTCTCTTGTCGAGTTCTTTAAATTTCAATTGTGTTATTAATTTTTTCTCTCTGTTTTTTTTTTTTTTGCAGAAGAAATGACTTCGAAAAATCAACAAGCAATGGCAAAGAGAATGGCCAAGAAAGTTGCTGCAACCAGGAAGGCTATAGCTATTTCAGGGCAATCATTTTGGCAGCCTGCCTGGAATCAAACTGAGGGTCCTGATCCCAAGAAGCAAAGAATCAAACCAATTTCGACAACGACGATGGTTGTTGCCTTGGGAACTCTCGGGTCGTCTTTTGGCCCCACTGGGGTGATAAGGGAAAGGGAAAATAGGCAAAGTCTTTCAGAATTCCCCCAGTTAATATGATCGAGGTAGAGGTCAAAGAACAACTGCGTGCTTAGGGGATGAAGTTGTTCGAGAATAAGCCCTCGGAAGAAATGAAGGAATACCTGGACACGCTTGCTGACTGGTGTCTTGGGGGTGCTATGATAGCACAGTATTTTACTTATGTCGTCAACGAACTGGCTGTTTTTCTAGAAATCAATAAGAATTTTCAAACCGTGTCGGTGAAATTGAAATCCGATGAGGTCAAAATGACTGAGGCTATTTCCAAAGTTAAAACATTGACCGAGGAACGCGATAAGTTTGTGGCCCACATGGTTACTTTGCAACAACAACTTGCCTCCGAGATGGCTGGAAAACTGAAGGTCGTCGCTGAGGCTAGGAAGGCGTCTTCTAACCTGGAATTGGAGATAGAAGACCGCAAAGTGAAGGGGAAGAAATCAAAAGAGGAAATTAAAAGGTTGGGGAAGTTATGAGAGGAATCTGCCGATGTTTATTTTCATGCCGCCATTAAACAAATGAAATTCCTCAATCCCGGGGTAGAGTTACGAACTCGGGGCATGTCCACTCTATGCTCAGTTCAAGATGGCAAGTGGTACCGAGTGGAAGTGGACGACAACGTTCCTTGCTCTCCTGGAGATAAAGAACCAACCAGTCCTATCTTAGTTAATAATGAAGAAGGGGACTCGACGCCTGAACAGAAGAAGTCGGAGGCAACAAAGGAAGCTGTTCTAGATGGCGGCAAAAAATGAAGGGCCGAAATGCCGTTTTTCTTTGTACTTTTTGGTTTATTTCCAAGTTTTTTAAAACTCGATTATACTTTACTTCCAAACAATTAATTTCTTTATCAAAAGTTTCAACAAGTTTGTTGGTTGTCTTTGGGTTTTAATTTAGCTTCCGCGTAGGAAATCTTTAAGATAGTGCACATCGAGGATCTTGACATTAGTCGATGTGGGTTCCCCTCAAACCCGATCCTCGTATATCTGAAGGATTTGAGGCATAATTACATTTCCTCGTTGCTGTGGTGACAAGCCGGAACAAGAGGGTAGTCTGAAGATTATGCAATCTAGGAGCTAAGTCCGATTTTAATTTAAGTAATTAATTTCGAATTCAATTCAAGGATCTAAGTCTGAAATAAGTTTAATCTGAGTCCAAAATTAGTTTCTTCAAAAACAAGATATGAGATATATTTATAAAATTTCAACTTAAGTACATTCGAGGAACTAAGTCTGAGATATTTCAATGATTTGTGACTACAAATAGCAAAATAGACTTTCCAATCCAACGCCAACTAGCTGAAGTACCTCCAAAGCTTATCAGCGTTCCACGTCCTCGGTATGGGTACTTTGGGGAGTGTCTCTAAAGAATGAGCACCTGAGTCCGTTTTCGACTTTACTCGATACAGGCCTTCCTGGTTTTCTGCCAAATTTCCCAGGAAAGTGTTCTTATTATCGACATCCGCTCTTCGGAGGACGAGGTCGCCGACTTCGAAAGACCAAGGAATAACTTTCAAGTTATAATGTTTAGTTGATTGTCGTTTGATGGCGGCTTCTCTAATTGCGGCTCGTTCCTAGAGCTCTTCAACCAGATCAAGTTCTTCCCTAAACTTGGAGTCATTTAAGCCGACTTCATAAGCTTGCCTATGAAAACTTGGTTCTTCGATTTCCACTTGGAAGACGGCATCGACCCCGTATGCTAGTCGGAATGGAGTCCCACTCGTAGTAGAATGTGGAGTGGTATGATAAGCCCAGAGAATGTTATATAATTGTTTAGCCCATAACCCTTGGCAATATCAAGATGTCTCTTCAATCCTCTCAGAATGACCTTGTTCGCAACTTCAGCCTGGCCATTAGTTTAAGGGTGTTCAACCGAAGAAAATATGTGCTTGATGTGAAAATCATCCAGTTGAGCTTAGAAACCCTTATCAGTAAACTGGGTTATGTTGTCTGTAACCACAGTGTTCGGTATACCAAAACAACATATAATTAACCGGTAAATGAACTTACTGAGGTTCTTAGTCCTGATTTTGGCAAGGGGCTCAACTTCAATTCATTTTGTGAAATAATCTACTGCCACTACAAGGTATTTTAATTGCCCGGGAGCTGTTGAGAATGGACCCAAGATACCCACACCCCTACTAGAAGAATGGCCAAGGTGTCGAGATCGAAGAAAGCTCCTCGAGAGGCACCCAATGTATATCCACGTTTTTCTGGCAAGATTCACATTTCTTTACATACTCCATGCAGTCGGCTTCTAAAGTCGGCCAATAGTATCCTGCTTGGAGGAATTTACATGCTAGAGACTTTCCACCAGGGTGATGGCCGCAAACGCCTTCGTGTATTTGTCCATAACGTAAGTTGTGCCTTGTGAAGGAATACATTTCAAGAACGGTTGAACTAACCACCTCCGATATAAGGTCCCATTAATCATACAATACCGAGCAGCTTGACGTCGGATACGATGAGCCGACTTGGAGTCAGTTGGTAAAACTCCTAACAGAAGATATTGTTGAATGTCAACGGACCAACACTTCGAGCTCTCAATCGCCAAAACTATAGTCGGGAATGCAACGACTTCTTGGATCACAAATTTATTGTTCCCAAATGATCTTGTACTATCTAATTTCGATAAAACATCTGCTCTTGCGTTTCTTTCCCGAGGAACATGGTTTTTTTCAACCTCGGAAAAGCTTTGAAGCAACTTTTTAACTTTTTTTAAATATCTCTGAAGCAACGGTTCCTTTACCGGATACTCTCCTTTAACTTGTGAAACGACGAGCTTAAAATCACTATTGAGTCGAACTCATCTCTTCCTGACTTTAACTGCCATTCGAAGTCCAACCACTATAGCTTCATATTCGGCTTGGTTATTTGAAGTCGGAAAAGAAAAGGTGAGGTAATGTTCCAATACTACCCCTTGAGAATTTTCAAGTAATATCCCGACACCACTTCCCTTGGGATTCGAGGAGCCATCAACATGGATCTCCCAAAGATCTGCATGTTCTTCCGTTGTTGGAGTGAGTTCAGCTATAAAATCGGCAAGATCTTGTGTTTTGACTGTCTGCCGGGGTTCATAATTGATTCTGAATTTTGATAGCTCGACGACCCAAGTTACCATTTGATGGGATTTAGGCAAGCGTATCAAAATTCCAGCAGTATAATAGTAAGTAAGAGTATCGTATCCACAGGGAACGGTTCAATTTATAAAGATTAGTGGTCACAACTATCAAGTAAGAGCGTATGTTTGTTGATTGTTGAGTAATTTCGAAATGAAATAAAAACAGAAAATAAATTGAGATAGGTAGAGACAGTTACTTGGACTAAGATTGAACTTCGTTTCATCGCATCCCTTTCATATGTGATCCCCAATATTATTTATGAATATATAATTATAACATCTTAGCACAAAATAAAGTTATTTCACAAAGGTTCCCACAAATATGAAATACTCAGAAATAATCCCCTGGTTCCCACAGTGATAAATTACCATGGATTAAAGATCTATTTGTTTACGTTATCTATTCACCCTGGTTCCCACAGTGACTACTATGAGCGTTTTTACCCAATCAGAATTCAAGTTTCCTATTCCTAGGTTCCCCCAAACTCGTTATTGATTTTATAGAACCACCTTCCGAATGCGCCCCATAAAACCAACCTATAACTCCGGCACACAAGCGGAAGCTAAGCATTAAGCACAAAATAAAAACACCGATATTATAAAAACAGGGATTCATAAATATCAAAGAGAATTCACATACAATTGGGGATTAAATCGACTACATTCAATCCTATTGGAGACTTTAGCTACACATGGTAGCCATTACAAACCAACGGAGAAACTGTCACTTTCTCCAACCCTTGCTTCTGCTCTGTCGTCTCTCCAAAAGCTCCTGCCTCTCGTCTCCCAAAAGCTCTCTTGATCTGTACAAAAGGGTCCTATTTATAGATGAAGGAAAGCTATCTTAAATCTGGAAGAAATCTATTTTGAAAACAGATCTAAAAACAAATCAGCGCGGGTTACAGAATGATGCGCTCCAATCTGTGCTCAGCGCAGATGAAGCGTGGAGCGCGTAACAGATTATTCTGTTTCCTCTTTTAACAGCTTAATTTCTTCCTGATCTTTTCCCTTGTTTCCCTCTTTTCGAATTGATTTGTGTTTATCTTGTCTTTGAATTTAAATTGAGGAAGTTATCCGCAGAATCCTTGTTTAAGTGGTTGCTGATCTTATCTTTATATGCTCTCATTCAAACTTCAAATCTGCAGATCCTATCCTCAAATAATGTTATCTTCTTTCCTCGTTTAAATCTCTCTCATAAATCGACAAAATCAACAGATTTTATATTAAAATAGCATCAAATTCAAATTCAAATTAAATAAACACAATTATTACAATTATTAATAAAAAGGGATTATTTTGGGGCATAAATTACTATTTTACCCTTGATAAGTG
Source organism: Sesbania bispinosa (assembly GCA_026901365.1). Taxonomy (NCBI): domain Eukaryota; kingdom Viridiplantae; phylum Streptophyta; class Magnoliopsida; order Fabales; family Fabaceae; genus Sesbania; species Sesbania bispinosa. The sequence continues at coordinate 193,812 of QLOH01000201.1, read as the reverse complement.
CAGTAAAAATACAAGAATATATCATATAATTTGCACTTATCACCATTCTTCCAGCCAAATCCGGGCGATGAATGACTTGTCTAATGGGTTTATCCGTTCTAACAATGATCTGATGTGCCTGAACATATTGCCGAAGTCGACGAGCCGCGATGACTAAAGCCATAGTGATCTTCTCAACCCTCGGGTATCGTAGCTCGGGGCCTTGTCGTGCTTTGCTGACAAAAAGATGGGAAATTGTGCTTTATCGACTTCTCTGACCAGCGCGGCACTGATCGCCTCATCGACGACAAAAAGATAGAGATAAAGTGGCTCTCCCAATACAGGTCGGGTCAAAATCGGTGGTGAAGTTAAAATCTGCTTGATCTGTTGGAATGCTTCCTCAAAATCTTCATTCCAATAGAAGTCTTTTCCTTTCTTCAAGAGTCGGAAGAATGGTAGAGCTCGGTGAGCCGACTTTGCAATAAAGCATGTCAGAGCAGCCAAGCGGCCAGTTAACTGTTGAACTTCCTTGATAGATGTCGGATTCTTCATTTCTAGTATAACATGGCACTTATCGGGGTTAGCCTCAACTCCTCGTCCTGTTAGCATAAATCCCAAAAAAAAACTGCTTGGACGCCAAAAGTACATTTCTTAGTATTCAAACGCATGTTATACCATCGGAGTTGGTTGAATACCTCGACAAGATTTCCGATGTGGTCATTGTCATCTTGGCTTTGACTATCATGTCATCAATATATACCTCAAATACCTTTCCAATTTGATCTCGGAAAACCAAGTTCGTCATCCACTGATACGTTGCCCCAACATTCTTCAAACCAAAAGGCATCATCCTGTAACAGTAATTTGCCCATTCAGTCATGAAGGCGATTTTTTCTTGATTTGGTGAATACATTGGGATCTGATTATATCTCGAGTAAGCGTCCATAAATGATAGTAAGCGGTATCCAAAAGATTGATCGACCAAACGGTCGATATTAGGTATGGGATAAGAATCTTTGGGGCAAGCTTTATTCAAATCTGTATAATCTGCACACATACGCCATTTTCCAGAAGATTTTTTTCACAAGGACTACATTAGAAAGCCGGGTCGTATATTTAACCTCCCTAATAAATCCGACATCCAATAATTTGACAACCTGCTGGCGCGTAACTTCAGCCCATTCAACAGTCGTCTTCCTACGCTTTTATGCTACAGGCTTCATACGTGGATCTATTGAGAGGCGGTGGCAGATAAAATTGGGATCCAAACCTGGCATATCTGCTACGATTCAAGCGAAGAGATCAACATTCTTCTGGATTAGGGCACACAGTGCTTTATCATCATCGGGTGTGAGCCCATTGCCGGATTTAACTACCATGTCAGGTCTGGGGCCTATCTAAAGTGGCCGACAATCTCCTCCCGAGGTTGGACGATTACCACTGAAGTCTTCACGAACATCAAGGTCAGCAAACATCACCCTGGAGGCGGATGGAGGCTTCTCAATCCCCATATTGGTCTTTTTCGGCTTGGTAACCTTCAAAGATTCCTTATAACACGATCTCGCCGTTACTTGATCTCCCATTAATACAATATTTTCTCTTTCATGACTCCAAAATTTTATCATCAAATGGCTTGTAGAGATAATCGCACCAATGGAGTTCAAGGTCGGTCTTCCAAGAATGGCATTATATTTAGTCGGACAGTCAACCACTAAGTATTTGACTTTGGTGGTTTTAGATATTGGAGGTTTCCCGAAAGTCATCAGCAGCTCCACATATCCTTCAGGTCAGACCTTGTCTTCAGTAAAACCAATAAGATCTCCCCCAGTTCATACTAGATGCCACGTCAATAAAAAGGTATGAAATTTGCTAATTGATAATGGGAGTTTTACTAATGTTGCTAGCGTGCTGTTAGTGGAGAAATTAAATTTACCAACAGTAAAACATCCTAATCCATATAGATTGCAATGGTTGAATGATTGTGGAGACATAAAGGTGACTAAGCAGGTTCTGATTTCATTCTCCATTGGAAAATTCAAGGATAATGTACTTTGTGATGTTGCGCCTACGCATGTCGGGCATGTACTTCTTGGCCGACCATGACAGTTTGATAGGAAGGTTACTCATGACGAGTATAAAAATAGGTACAACTTTACTACGAATAATCATACCTTTGTGTTGACATCTCTTTAGCCGTCTGAGGCGTATGCTGATCAAATCAGAATTGCTAGAGAGCAAAATGAGAGAAGAACAGCTGAGGATTCTGGAAAAAGAAAAGAAAAATAAAAAGAATGAGGGAGAAAAGAATCTAGCTAATGGAAAGAATCCGACTACATATCTGGTTACCCATCCAGTACACATCCAATTACTCATTCGGATGCACATCTGGCTACACATTCGGTTACTTATCCGGTTGTTGAGTAGAAAAGAGGGAGAAAAAATGAATGCATTTGTGAGAAAAAGAGAGGTTGAGAGTGCTCTATTAGGAAAGGAACAACTACTTGTACTTATGTATAAGGATGTTTATTTTTCTAATAATCCTAACGTTTATTTTCTGTGTGAAGTTAAATCTCTATTGCAGGAATTTACCGAAGTCTTTCCGGATGAACCACCGCAAAGTTTGTCGCCTTCACGAGGTATTGAGCATCAAATTGATCTTATTCCTGGTTGTTCACTTCCAAATAGACCAGCGTATAGAACAAATCCGGAGGAAACCAAAGAGATTCAGAAGCAAGTGAGTGAGTTGATACAAAGGGATATGTGAGAGAAGGCACATACCTATGATTCTGGTTCCAAAGAAAAATGGAACGTGGCGCATGTGTATGGATTGCAGAGCCATCAATTAAATCAATGTAAAGTATGTATATATATATATATCTTATCCCTAGGTTGGATGATATGCTTGTTGATTTGTATGGTTCTTGTTTATTTTCTAAAATCGATTTAAAAAGTGGATATTATCAAATCCGGATGAAAGAAGGTGATGAATGGAAAATGGCTTTCAGAACAAAGCATGGTTTGTATGAGTGGTTAGTGATGCCTTTCAGCTTAACTAATGCACCCAACACTTTTATGAGGTTAATAAACCATGTTATGCATTCTTTCATTGGGAAATTTGTGGTTGTATACTTTGATGATATCTTGATTTACAGCAAAGCTTTGAATGAACATATTGAATATTTGCATGTTGTTTTTGAACTCTTGAGGCAAAACAAATTCTATACTAATCTTAAAAAGTCTTCATTTTCCCTTGAATTTGTAGTATTTTTAGGTTTTATTTTAAGCTCAAATGTAGTGAGTGTGGATGAAAAAAAGGTAAAGGCAATTAGGGAATGGCCTACGCCTAAGAATGCAAATGAGGTTTAGCAAGTTTTTATAGGAGGTTTGTAAAGGACTATAGTTCTATTGCTTCACCTTTAAATGAACTTGTTAAAAAGAATGTAGTGTTTAAGTGGACTGACTTGCATGAAAAAGCTTTTAACTCTTTAAAGGAAAAATTGACAAACGCACCTTTGCTTGGTTTGCCAAATTTTTATAAAGCTTTTAACATTGAATGTGATGCTCCTGGTATTGGTATAAGGGCTATTTTGATGCAGGAATCTAAGTCAATTGCGTATTTTTGTGAGACACTTAAAGGGGTTGCATTAAGCTATCCAACTTATGATAAGGAGCTGTACGCATTGGTGAGAGCATTGCAAACTTTGCAGCATCATTTGTGGCCAAAAGAGTTTGTAATTCATTCTTACCATCAAAGCTTGAAGTTTTTAAAGTCTCAAGGAAAACTTCAAAAGAGACATGCCAAGTGGTTAGAGTTTATTGAAATGTTTCCTTATGTGGTCAAGCATAAGAATCGTAAGAAAAACATTGTGGTTGATGCTTTGTCAATGAGGTATGTTTTACTTACTTCCTTACAAACTAAATTACTTGGTTTTGAACAAATAAAATATTTGTATGAAAATGATTCTAATTTTTATCAAATATGGAATTCTTGTTCTAAAGATGATGTTGGGGAATATTATAGGCATTATGTATTTCTATTAAGAAAAATAAACTCTATGTGCCTATTTGTTCTTTGCGAGAATTGTTGGTTAAGGAGACTCATGGAGGTGGGTTGATGAGACATTTTGGAGTGCAAAAGATGCTGGAAATTTTGCATGAGCATTTTTTCTAGTCGGGCATGAAACATGATGTGCAATCCGTGTATGAAAAATGCATAATATGTAAACAATATAAGTCTAAAGTTATGCCCCATGGTTTTTATACGCCTTTGTTTGTTCCTGATCAACCTTGGATGAATATATCCATAATGAAGCGGCCTAAGAGAGGAGAAGGATTAGCCTTAATCAAACTCAAGATTGAGTGCCAAGGGTGGTTGTTACAATTTGGCCAGAATAACCCCCTTGTAGCTGGACGTTTTTAATTGCTATTTTGCCAGTTACAATTCTAATTTTAAGACAACATTGATTATCTTTATTGGAGTTTATTTCCTTTAATTTTGTAACCACAAACCTTATGGGAATTCAATTATTAAGCTACATATTCCATAGGAGAAGGTGACCAGAATTTTTGATTGTTTCAATTCACTTTTTGTGAGCTTATTCTCTTAGGTTCTTTTGGGAATCAAGAATTCGAGATTTATCAAAGGTTTTCCACCCTTTTGTGTGATGTCTCTGGCTTATCTTCCTCAAGGAAGTGTGACGCCAATCATCCATCAAATTCAACCAAGTTCTTCATGCATTCTTTCATCAAATTCATCCAACTACATTCACGCATTCATTCATCAATTTCACTTATTCCATGTGCGCAGATTATGTTCTTTTATAACCAAAATTTAAATACTTCTTTTTTTCAATGTTTCAACAAGCATCATTCCTAACGATCCTAATATCAATCATATCATTTGGTATCAGAGCTTCGACACTGGTTTGGAATGGCAACAGATATTTTCTACACGAGGTGTTTCGTCGAAGGTCATGTCTGTTTGATTGAATTCGATTACGGAAGCTACAACAATGTTGTGAGTCAAACAATGATGGAGAAACTCAACTTACCAACACATCTTCATTCTAGACAAACGAAGTTTGGATTCGCTATTAGGAAATACGTAGATGAAGTTTCATGTGAAATCGCTCCCATGGAATCATGTCATTTTCTCTTAGGATGGTCTTGGCTGCGAAATAAAAAGCTCGATCCCGATAAACTTTCACTTTCTTTGCGTCATGAGGGACGTAAGCTTAAGTTGAATTTTATGTTTCGTAGCCAAAGAGAGAATAGAAAAGGAAAGAAAAGAAAAAGAAAGAGATGCAGCGAGAGAAAAACGAAAAGAAGAAGAGAGAAAACGAATGAGAAATTTTTAATTACTAATAATTTTTCATCTTTTATTGATATTTTGCACGTACAGGAGCAAGAGTATACATCCCATCAACTTTCATGTTTGATGTGGAAGAAAGGCCTTGAAATTATTCCTAGTGCTCCTCCACTATACATCCAACCCACAGTTGAAAAGCAAACTTATGAGGATTTTGAGCACACGAACATGGAGTCTTTTGATTTATTTCTGTTTGAAAAATCAAATCTACAAGTCCATCATAAAAGAAGAATTTCTCTTCAATCCAGTTTTTGGGTTTGTGCGCCCAAAAGGAATACTTCTTTAATGCATGATTTTTTATGTGTTGTATTTGATCCTAGTGGTTTGGATTGTCCGTTTTAAGTTATTAGTGAATAAAATTAGTAGAATAATAAAGCCTTAAGATCCGGGACGAATCTTTTCGAAGAATAAGGGAATGATGCGAACCAAAATGGGTCAATTCACTACAACTTGAAATTGAAGTCAGAGAAAATCGCGGGCAACCTGTGGATTTTTCTATGCCCGTGGAAACGCTATAGAGTGAGGAAATCGAAGTCAGAGAGAACCGCAGGCAGCCTGTGGAATTTTTCGTGCCCATGGAAACGCTATAGAAATGCGAATTTTCTTATTTTTAGTTTATTTTTCGTATCTATTGTGATGGGTGGATTTTGTGGTGACTTTTTGTTTTCCTAACTCATGTTTATGGTTCTTTGTAACTTCTTAAGCCACTATAATTACTTGTGGGAGCACTTTCTAAGTTTTTAATTGCTATTATAGGAATTATTGTAACATGCATCACCATTTTGGTAATTGCATGATAGTGGAGTCCTTTTAATTTCCTAAGAGTTGTTTTTCTTGGAAGTCCACTTAGCTTATAAATAGGGGCCATTGTAACTCAGATTGAACAAGCTTAAAATGAATCAGAATTGGGGTTTTCCCTTGTGAGAGAATTTGCTTCTCTTGGGTTCCTGAAAGAACCACCCTAGAACTTATCAAGGATTCTTCCTTGTGGCGTTCATCTCTTGGACTATCAACCTCGTTCTAGGTTATGGCTCCTCATCGTTTCTGTTTACCATCTCTTATCTCAATCCATTTGATCTTTTGGTTACTACTCTTACTTCTATTTTTAATTTTTCCAACCTAGAAAGATCCGTTTAGAATCCACCCCTCGGGGATCATATCATGTTGGGATTGCCTAAATCTCAAAGCGGAAAGGACAATATTTTTGTTGTTTTTGACCGGTTTAGCAAAATGGAACATTTTATTGCTTGTTCTAAAACTAATGATGCCACACATATTGATGACTTGTTCTTTAAAGAGGTTGTCTGTTTGCATGGTTTTCCCAAAACAATTGTGAGTGATAGAGACTTAAAGTTCCTAAGTCATTTTTGGAGGACTTTTTGGGGAAAGTTAGGAACTAAGATTTTATTTTCTATTGTTGCACATCCTCAAACAGATTGACAAACTGAAGTAGAAAATAGGACGTTTACAACTTTATTTCATGTTATCATTCAAAAGGATATGAAACAATGGGAAAAATGCTTGCTGCATGTTGCGTTTGCTTACAATAGAACTGTACATTCTACTACTTCTTATTCTACTTTTGAAGTTGTGTATGGTTTTAATCCTTTAACTCCTTTGGATATCTTACATTTAACTTCTCATGAATTTTCTAATTTCGATGGTAAGCGTAAGACATATTTTGTTAGGGAGTTACATGCCATAGTCCGGGCTATTATTGAGAAAAGGAATGAGTAGTATGCAAAGCAAGCCAATAAAGGGAGAGTCAGTTTTTTTGAACCGGGTGACTGGGTCTGGATTCACATGAGGAAGGAAAGATTTCCTACCCAAAGGAAAATCAAATTACAACTAAAGGGAGATGAACCTTTCCAAGTGATAGAACGAATCAATGATAATGCCTATAAGCTAGATTTACCTAGTGAATATGGTAAAGTATGTGCTACTTTTAATGTTCCTGACTTATCTTTATTTGATGTAGGTGATGACTTAGATTTGAGGACGAATCCTTCTAAAGAGGGAGGGAATGATAGAGATTCATCCGGCTACCATCTGGATCCCTTGAACGAAATTGAAGGTCCAATGCAAGAGCCAAGTCTAAACGGATGAAGCAAGCCTTGCAGAATCTAGTTGCAGAAATCAAAGAAAAAGAAGATCAATGTGGAAAAGAGGTCATGCAAAAGTGGGTCAGCTTTCTACAATTTGAAGTTGAAAACAGAAAGGAACACGTCAAGTTGTGTTTCATTCCACGCCCGTGGAAAATCTGCAAAGTTAAGCAATTCGGTCGGCTATTGTCATCTGACTATCCGGACACACATCCAGCTATCCGTCTATCCGAATACTTCATTCCAATTTACGGCTCATCCGTTCATTCGTTCATATTGCTTTCATCCGGCTATACAAGTCAACCAGCTACATGTCAATTGGCTATATTTTTTATCCGGATTCTCCTGCTGACCAATCTTCACCGTTATCTGGTCATGTGTGTTTTTAACCCACTGATTGCTTCAGACTAATGGAGATTGAAGTTTATTTACGTTATGTTAGTTTTGCGGCTTGTTTTTGCCGTTTCTTTTATTTAGTGAGTTAATGCTTTATTGCTACTTAATTAGTTGGTGGCTATTTATTGTTTTTCGTTATAAGGAGTATTAATAGTCGTAGTTTTCTATATTATCGCTGAATGAGAATCAGATTGTAAAAGAATTTGATTAATGAAAAAACACTGAGTTTTCTCATATTGAGAGCTTATCGCTTGTTCTTGGATTAAAGAACTAAATTGTTAACTTTGATTATGCTAGCGGGTCGTGATTAGGGTCAAGTTGCTTTATTCTTGATGATTTTGGTGCTTCCAGCATATCATGGATTGTGCCAAGTTGCTTTTGTTGATAACTTTGGTTCTTCCAGAAAGTTGTGGACTGTGTCAAGTTACTAAATCCATCTTGATTTCAAGACAGTCCCGTTCACATATTTGTATCATTGTGAACTCATAAGGTCGAGTGTTTGAGTGATAGAAACAGTTTACAATATAATCTTGGTCTGAATGTCAATCGAATTTGGATCGGTGATTGACTCGGTCGACGTACTCAGTTAATGAGTCATTGGTTCGACAAGTGAGTCACTCGTTGAACCAGATAAATAATTAAAAATATATAATATGTAATATATAATAAAGCATGCATTTATTACATTAGAAACGTTTCATTTTCACTAAAAATACATCTGATAAGAAATATTAAGGATTAAAAACACATCTAATAAGGATTAATTTAAAATAATTTCAATTAAAGAGGGAATCAAAACACCGTCCGTTTTTAAATTTTGAAAACAAAATTTAAATTTATAGGAATTTAAAACACATTTTATTTTAATAAAATTGTATAAAAATATATAATAAAACAATATGGATAGATAATATAAGCATAAGTCTAAGGTGCACAAGTTAAAAACATGTGCACTGGTATATAAGTGAATTTACTTGTAATAGTAGGTCTGTGCAGGCTGCATTATTTTTATTTAAAAATTTTGAAAATTTGCAAATGCATCCTAGAGTGCATTATTGAAATTCATTGTTTTTATAAAATAAAAAATTGAAAAAATGCCTTGTCCAAGTAATTTAATAAAATCATAACACGTGTTAAAATATATGAATTTAAATCTTGTAATTACTTTTTTATCATTCCTTTTCGTTTTTTTTCTCAGTGACACTCCAAACAACAACAACTATTATTAATTAGTATTTATTTTATACATGAAGAAAAAAGACGAAAAAACAAAAAAAAGAAAAACACTATGCTTTGAAAACGCCGGACTCCCCGGGAATCCAAGGCCACGAGAAGCTGAAGATCACAGAGGAGGGTATGAAGAGGTCAATTTGGGCAACAATTTCCTTCCCTTCAAACATGATGAAGTTGGATGTGCTAATAATCTTTTCAAAACTGATCTTTAATCCGTCTGATGATAGAACGATATTTGTGAAAATTTAAATTAGATGAATGAAGAAGCATGTTGAGAATCAAAATACTAGGAAATCTTTCTGAAACTCAGGTTTCACACTAATTGCAGGCCATGGAAAATAGCCTACAACTCGACAAACGTAATGTTTACAATGTCTGCCATGCCAAGGAAACCAACTTGACCTACAATCGAATTAGTATTTTATCATAGAGAAACAAAAGAACCACCCCAAACCCATTCTGTAATCGTAACTAGACATTTCTGCCAAACAAAAAACTTTCTTCCATAAGAACCAATATCTGCAATTTTAAAACCCCATGACAATGTTATTGGTAACCGTTTCAATAAAAATAATCTACACCTTGAATTAAAAGCATGTGCAGCGCAATGGATCAGGTTTTTGTGCATGTGCCACAGATTCAGGTTTGAATTTCGCTGCGACAAAATTTATTTTGTAAAAAAAAAAGTCATTTCATAATTGGCCGGTTTTGACCAATTCGCATGCAGAACGGTTCAGACCCTTCAACCCGACCGATTAGTGCATCGGTTTCCGACCGATTATTATTATTATTATTTTTAAGAAGCTATTTTGAGTGTTTAATGGAAATATAAATTTTTTAAGGTAATTTTTTTATAGTTATAACAAAATTAAAAAGAAAATTCTCCTTTACAAAAAAAACTATAAAATAAATTATTATTTTTCATACAACTTTAAAATCACTTTATTTTTAAAGAGTTAAGAAAAATCTGAGTAATTGAAATTGCTGAGGGCAGTTTTCTAGTTTAATTAATACAGGATACGTGGTCGTGGAGATCACTTTTGTTCATCTTTCGTGTTCTAGTGGCATATATATAGTCTTTATTTAATGCTTGAAAACCTATTATGACTTCTTTTTCTTCGAGATGAAATAAAATTCAATATATTTTTATATTATTTTATTTCAAAATTTTTAGTAAATGAGTCTGTAGATAAAATAATTGAAAATTTTATATCATTAATAATTATAAAACAACCTACAATAAAAACTGTTAACTATGAAGTCGTGATTCTAAGAAGCGTATAAGACAATTGCACCAAAAGAATTAGTGCAATTTTTTTTTTTTTTTATAAGCTAAGAATTAGTGCAATATAACTCTGTTTAAGATAGCTCTATACAATATGTATGCATATACTCTCATTTTTCCTACTGAGTTTATCTATAATCCATGCATAGTGCATGTACAATGCTTTATTGGTACACAATTTCATCCACGACCTTTAAAGTCATCTAGAGAAATCAATGCTTGTTTCACTAGTTTATGAGAAGAACTTGTAGTTCTTGGCTGATAAGATGATATTTCTCATAGCACCAATTGGAGACAATGTCATCAACAGTACTCCAATAACAATGCAGATCTGAAATATAAGGATGGAGAAAAAAATCAGCTAAACCCTCAATAATGTTCTAAATTGAAGAGAAGCGCATTTAAATGGCAATTAACATACCCAATTGATTATCCAAGACAAGCTAAATGGCTTGGGTTTTTTGAGTTTAAGCCATATAATACAGGGTAGCTGCAAAATAAAATAAGATATATTGATTAAGCATGTACATTAGCTTGGTAATATATTTGATCATATATATATATATATATTATAAATTTCTATAAAAATTAAGAAGGAAATAATTGGTTCTGCTTACAAAGTATGTTGTTGGGGCAAAGGCGAATCCTCCAAGAAATCCAAGAAGAGAACCAAAAAATGGGATGCATATGCCAATCAACATTGTCAACCCTGCAAAAATAGGATTAAAGAGTTAACTAAAATAAAAACCAATCAATGAAGCTATCAATTTAGTATCCATGATTAATCACATACCAACATATATAGTGCGAACTGTTAGTCGGAGAGCAAAAGAAGGTGGAAATTTCAAGGTCTTAACCAGGTAAGTTTCTAGCATATCAAACACTGGCATTGCAAATACCTGAAAGTTACAAAATAAAAATACGATGAGAATTAATATTAGCATTAGGTAACACATACCATATAGTAATTGCAGAATTTAAAACTCACTTGGTATCCTCCAATAACATGGATCACAACAAACAAGTTAGCAGCAGCAATGAGCCATGCAGGGCGCTCTAATGTGATAAGGATGTTATCATCAACAGAGTTTCCAAACATATGGTATCCAATCAAGGCAACAGGGAAATAGCAGAAGGCAACTCCTAAGTATGCCACAATAACTCCTTTCCACATGGGTTTCTTGGAAGGAACCTCTTGGGTTGAAGGCATTGTTGCTTGAATTTCCAGAACTACATTATGACCTGCATAAGCAAATGCTACATCTCCCAAGGCAGAACAGAAGTTGAATACAACATCAGCAGTGCTATGGCCTTTGAGGCTATAGTCAATGTTTGGTTCAACCCCTTTTTCTATCGAAGCACCCCAAGCAATGGTTGAGTATCTGTTTAAATAGTTCTCAGCTTCAGCATACTCATTATGTAATAATATGGAGTTTGTTTGATAAAATTTGCTGAAAAGCTAGCTGAAATCTAACTGAAATCTTAAAGATAACTGCAGCTGAAAACTAGTTGATTTAATTAAAAGTGTTTGGTATAATTAGCTAAAAATGGTAAATTGACATACAAAAGAGAGTTTTTTTAAAAAAGCTGCCTTAAGTAACTTCTAACTTTACCAAACACTGAAATGATTTCAGCTATGAATTCCAGCTTTCATCTAGTTAAAATGTCTTACCAAACATACTCATAATCGGAATGAACAAAGAAATCAGGTTAACATATATATATAAACAAAGGTAATTAAGGAATTTAGTTACGTCAAAGACATGACAGCTGCACTGAGAGAGATAATAGAAATGGAGTTGAAGTTGGGACATTGGGCAAGAACAAAGTTCACAGAAGCAAAGATAATAATCCAATATGAGGTTTTGATATCTTTGCAGTCAGGACAAATGGTGTCATGAACCTTCTTCAATGATTTCCCCCCAGTAACCATATAGACAATGCATGTTCCAACTTCAACAACAAGTTGTTGTGGAACCACAATGTATAGGCCTAGCTTCTCCCCAAAGGCATGCTGACCCAACTCATGATACCTATCAAATCTACGACCAGGAACCATTTCATGCATCTCAACCATTTGCCATAAGGTGTACAAGGTGATGATCCATGACATGACAAGGATGGTAACACCTGGACCCCTATATTAGAATTGCAAATATAATGAATTAAAAAAACGAAAAAAAATTTCGTATTACAAATAGTGTGTACTGCGATTGTATCACTGTTTGTTGTAAAAAAAAAGGGAAAGGGGAAACCGGGCATATTTTGCCCTGCTACTACCACTGTTTGTGGTACATGTATCGGGATTCTTAAAAAAATCATATACATTCCTCTTTCTTAGGAAAATAGAATATAGATATTACATTATGTTAGAGCATTACCATCCCATATGTGCCATGGCATAAGGAAGGCTGAGGACACCAGCACCAACCATGGCTGTGAGATTATGAAAAGCTGAATAATACCATTTGGCATTTCTGGAAGCAGTTACAGGAAGCCAATCATCAATGGCTTCCTGCTTGGTATCAACATTGTTGTTTTCCTCAAATTGACTCATTTCTTCCCCAAGCAGGCACAATCAAGGTTTTAAATTGCGGTCCCAGTTGCAAAACAAATGCATGCAGCTGGTGCACCCACAATTACAAACACAATATGAATCCAAATTAAATCTTAATATTGTGGTAGCAATTGGTGATGCGGATCGTAATTTTAAACCTTGTGAAAAGTTTCTCCTTGTCAATTACACTTCAAAGTTATAGGCAAGGAGTATAATTTGTGCCTGCTTTGGGGTTGGAAAACTTAATGAGGATTTAAGTTTTAACGATAGTTATATAGAAGTTGAAAGGACAAATAGAGAGTAGCTATAATTAGCATTAATGATGAAGTTAATTTTGCTAGATTGTCATGTTGGATTCATGGTATGAATTGCTGTTTTGGGGATTCTCTCAAACCACCACCTACATTTTCGGTGTGAAACATGGGGTGTATATTCTTTCCAATGGAGAAAAGACTTTGATGAAGTTGCTGCATGATCGGAGTTGAGTAGTTGACATTCAATTAGAGTGGATTAATATTCTAATTGTGTTTAAAAGTGCTTACCAGAAATGAGTAATGACACACCATACATTTTCGCACAAACTACGATCATATCATCAACATAGGTCTTTGGTGAATGCCTTTGATTCTTCTCTTGTATTTTTAACCAGAAAAAAAATACACGTTAATATCCATTAATTGTAAAATTAATAGTTAAGATTAAAATAATTTTTAAATTTATTATATATATACACACACTGATGATGTATATATGATCAAAATCTTCACTACTAATTTGTTTTTGGAAGACAAAAAAAATCATTTTTAAAAAAAAAAAAACACTTATAAGAGTTTTAAAGATATTTGTCTAAACCTTTTTCTAGAAACAGAATCAGAAAATAACAAGTTTTCTGCTTTTTATAAAAAGTAACTTAGAACTGCTAATGAATAAAAGCAACTGCGATAGAGAAAAGTTTTTTAAAACGAGGAGGCTTTTATTTTCACAAATAAAGTGCTTTTTATGATTGTAAACAAATAAAAATTTATTTTTAATTATACAAGAATGTCTATAATAAAAATTAATTTTTTAAGCAATTTAAAATAAATGCTTTTTTAAGCAAAAAACTAGCCCATAACTCTTCACTTTAAAAAAGTGATTCTCTTGAGTCAAATCCTATAAATTAATAAATATAATTAATAAATCCCATAAAAATGTAACAAAAGAAGAACTAAAAATCTAAAATGTTATTTATCATCACATATTTGAATTTTTTTATTAAATGTCTAATTAAATATCTAATTGATTTTTTTTGTGTAAACCACATGTATCCTCTAAGGGAGACAATATTGCTCAAGCTGAGAACATCCACATCATGGTGGAGCTAGCTCTCCCAGTGGGGATTTTTTCCATCCACAATATTTAAACCCGAAACTTTGCTTAAGTGAAATTAATCATATACCACTTGAACCTTAATTAAACTTTATCGATTTAATTACAATTCGAATACACAACATAAATTTCAAATATCACTCTTCGAGTTCTGATCAAATTATATTTATTTTCCATCAACCAATGGAGAACTAAATGATTTTCTAAGGATTTTTTATATCAAATATATAATTAAATATATGATTAATTATTATATTCAATTAATAAGATATCTTTAAATTTTGTTGATTTAATTTCAATATGAGTATACCATGTAAATTTTAACATAAACCTTGTTTGAATTTCTATAAATTCAATTTAATTTTCATTAAATATTGAATTAAATCCAGAATAAAAAATATTTATTCGGGAAGACTTTACCTAACCACCATCCCGGTCCGAGGGTTAAACCCACAACTATGCTTAGGGGTGTTCAAGACCCGGTCCGTCTCTTTTACCCGTCCCAACCCGTCCTACTCGGGCCGGGTCTGTTCCTGTCCTACAAAAAAGAATAGAACCAAACCGGGTCTCATCGGGTCTCATTTTTTGACCCGACATCAGTTGAGTACGGGTTCGGGTTAACCTTCGGGTTACCCGACCCGTCCTTTATATATAAATATAATATTTATTACTTATGATTTTCTATTATGTAAAGTCCTAACATTATTTTTTTCATTTTAGATGGGGTTTTTGAGTCTAAGTTTTCTCTGTTTACCTTCAAAAATACATTCTACACATAAAATTATATAGTGATGTAATGTTATTCTTGGTTTAGTATGCAATATATTTATTAATTGTATGAACTATTTTCTTTTGAACATTGTTATATGATCATTTCATGATTATATTTAGCTTATATATCGGGCCAACCCGGTCCTGTCCTACTCAGACCCGGTCTTATTTAGACTCACACATCATCGGGTCTCTTCGGGTCTATGGACGGGTTCGAGTCCGTAAAATTGGTCCGATAAAAAAATAGGGTCGGGTTAGGGACAGGTAAAACCCGTCCCAATCTGTCCAATGAACACCCCTAGCTATGCTTGTGAGAATTCCCGTTCAAAAAAAAAAAAAAGTACTAAATTTAAATTACATGATTAAATAATTATAATATATTAAAACTTGATTTTATTAATTTATATTATCAAATTGGTTGATTGAATTCGAAATAAACTTAAAACATTTTAAATTTGATTGATATATTATTGATATATGTAATTTTAAATAATTCAATGAACTATATTTGAAAACGGTTTGAAAAAATAAACTATATTTGAAAACTATTATTAAGGTTACTAAGAAAATTATAATATAAAATTAATTTAAAATATAAATTAAAATTAATTATCAATCATTCTAGATTTTAACATCAATTTTTTATAAGGGGATTTTAACATAATTGATTATTATGTACTTTTATATATGTTTTTTTAAATATCTACTGAAAAGATATGATTAAATTAATTGGATATTGTTAAATTTTGTTTATTTAATTTCAATTTAAATACGCAATATAAATTTAAAACATCATTACTATTTAGGATTCAATCAATTCATATTTATTTTCAAAGAATTAATGTATAATTACATGATTTTTAATCTAATATTTAATTTTTTATTAAATATATAATAAAATGTATGATTAACTATTATTCAATTTTTTTATCGAATATATGTCATGTAAATTTCAACATAACTGTTCGTGTATGTATGTCGGACCCGAATCCAGTGATGGATATCAAACACGGGTCTGGTGGTGAATGTCAAACTCGAATCTGGTTAAGGTTTGAATCTCGAACCTCGGGTCACAACGGCGGGGGGTGTACCTGTAAAGGCACTCCGACGCTTAAGTCAGTGTGGGTCCGAGATGGGGCGATAAATATGTAATTAATGTGTACCTGACATCTGACGTCTACAGTATTTATAGGAGAATATCTTGGGATTTGGGCCCCCTGATCCATAGGATATTACTCCATAGGGTGAGGTGCAGGGGACGTTCCGGTGCTCCTTGCGTGACTGCCGCACGATGAGGGCCGGCATGCTGGAGCGGAACCGACATGCATGTAGGTCCAGGCCGACTTACTCCAAATGGGTTAGACCTTACGGGTTATGGGCCTTTTGGCCCTGTACGTAATAGATGCCCCCCAGCTGAAGTCGAGACTAGAAAGTTCGGCTTCAAGCTTATCTCAGGGGTTCGACTTGACGTGTTTCCAAGCCGGGATATCGAAGAGTCGCATCCGTCTGCTTTTTGTAAGTGACTTTTCATATTCTTACTGACGATTCATCTGATAGGTTGTAACAGTCGCGACGGTTCGACTTATGGGCCAACTTAGCTTTTAGGCCTTAACGGTCCAAGTATAAATAGGTGATGTGTTAACTTTATTTCTTCATTCCGCATACTTCCTCTCTCCAAGACTCTCTGATTCTCTCTACCTCTGTAATGAGATCCGGGATTAGTTTTACCAACTCGGAGCGGTTCCTACTTCTGCTTATTTTCATGTGATCAAAACCGAGATACATGTACGTTTTCCCGTCATCCAAACTCTTTTCTTTACATGGTTTTAATTAGAGAGATGAGTGATAGTGAGGATTCTATGGAAGTGCTCCTCGGACCTCCTGACATGGCCGTCCAATAATCGGTCTTTAGTCACGTACTTTGCCCAAAATTATGTGGGAGGTCAATTAAATAAGGAGCCTCTTATGGCCGAGGTGGATAACTTGTTTTTGAACTCCGGGTCAGAAGATAGTGGTGATTATGACATAGGTAACTTCTACACCGCTTTCTGCAGGTGTACCCATGGCAGAAAATCCGAATGTAGATTATTTCATGCCGAGGTGGGCTGACCGATATGATTGGGTAGATCCTGAGGTGCTCACCACTCCGAGTGTATATCGGTGAGTTGTCCTGAATTAGCTCAGAAACGACTCTTCGAATTACCAATCTTTGCATACCCAGACTTAGAGAATAAATACCATGTAATCATACCACCCCCGGGAAGTCGGGTCTATCATCTGAGCGAGACTAATACTCCTTTTCTGTATACTTATGATTATTTCCATTCTAAACTAAAGATAACCCTCCCTTTCACTGAGTTTGAAGAAAGAGTCTTTATGTACTTGAATTGTGCACCCTCACAGTTACATCCCAATACTTGGGCCTTTATGCATAGTTTCCAGTTGATTATGTCCGAGTTTGGCTTTACCCCCTCGGTTCGACTCTTTTTTCATTATTTTCAAGTCCTCAGAAAACATTGTAAGGAGAATAAGGATGAGACCCTTAAGAGTTGGGTTAGTGTGAGGGGGCTTGCGGGTCGGAAGTTGATAACCCCCTATGTAGATTCAGCTAAAAGGGGGGAAGTCCCTTTCAAACAAGAATTTTTCCAGATTCAAGAGGAAAAAGGGGTTAAGCCATTTTGGGAAGATCGGACGGAGTCTCGATCGAGATATCACATTTATTAGTGCAACAGACACTATGATAAATCTTCAGCCGAGTATGAAGTTTCGGAAAGTGCGTCGTCACCCCGGGATCGAGCCGTGAAGGAATCGTTGGATAATTCAATTAAAGAATGTGGACCCTTCTCAAGCAGGAGGATCATAGATGGGCCCCAAAGGAATGTGGGATCTCGAATAGGTCAGTAGGGTGCATATGTCGGGTGGGGATCCGTCTTGTCCTATTCAACTTTTTGTTTAGTTT
The DNA here is from genome assembly GCA_026901365.1 of Sesbania bispinosa. Classification (NCBI taxonomy): domain Eukaryota; kingdom Viridiplantae; phylum Streptophyta; class Magnoliopsida; order Fabales; family Fabaceae; genus Sesbania; species Sesbania bispinosa. The sequence goes on along the minus strand of QLOH01000201.1, from coordinate 175,794 downwards.
CCCAACTTGTTTTCTTTTGTGCAGCATCAATGGCCAACACAGCGTTGAAGAGATTAAGGCTTTCCAAAAATGCGGCCGACGATGAGGAGGTCGAGGTCGACATTGATTTCACCAGCAACACTGATAGCGCAAGCGACTCTGCCCAAGTTACTAATCAGGCCACATCAGGAAGTGTCCCCGAGGGAGAGGATCCCGGTCACCAGGTTGATGTTGATCCGGAGATTAACCTGAAGAGGAAGAGGAACTCGGGTAAAGGCGACCAAGCTTATAAGAAGAAGAAGAAGTCCAACCGGGATCAGGATCAGGATCAAGAGTGCCCTATAGTCTCTATGACTCTTACTGTGATGTGGATATTCCTGAACTGGATTAGATTTTGTATAACGACTTCCTAAAGCAGGTTCACGAGAAGGTGGACCTTTCAGATAATCTTCTCGACCTGGAATGGAAAAATCTGCAACAAGCCATCTTTCTCTGGTACCTTCGTCGTGATGTCATCCCTTCCGTCAACCATACCCATTTTGAGTTAGAGAAGATGACTGCTGAACATGACAAGGCAGTGGACCATTTGACGAAGGCCAACTCGACTTTAGAGGATGTGACCAAAGAAAAACCTAAGTATCAGGGTCTGTATAGCAACTACAAATCCAAGTTCAAGTCTACTGATGCTGCTTTGACAAAGCTGAAAGAATAACATGACGCTCTAAAGGACAAGCCTCCCTCATCCGACATGGGAAAAGAGGTTATGGCTGACATTGTAAAGCAAAATCTGTAAAAGGCCCAAGCCAAGTGGAAAAAAGAGAAGTTGGAGCTGATGGCCGAGGCTGAGAAGGTTAGTTCAGAATCTTTTGCTAATGCGATTGCGTAACTTCAACTTCTTAACCCCAACCTCATTTTTTAGGGTGCCTTAGCCGACTTTGAGGTCTTCGAGGGCCAGATTTGTAAGGTTGATTATGAAAGGAAGATGTACGTCGCGGCGACAACCAGAGCTGATGTCGGCCCGTTCGTTGAGAAAGATGATTAGAGTTTAGGGTGTTACCTTATCTTCTCTAAGTTTTTCTTTTCCAAGTTTGTAATGACAATTGAGCTCCATGGTGAGCGTTTATATACTTTGTAGTTGTGGATGTGATTTTAATATTTGTTTAAGTACTTTGAGAATCCGGTCCGACTTGGGTCAATCTCGATTTCTTTTTTACTTCGCTCGTTCTAGTTTTGAAAGCGATCGTGATACTTTTCGCATCCAACTTTAACTTGAAACGTGGAAGGGTCGGTATGCTCTTCACATCTGGGAAACTCGGGGACCGGGATGATCTTCACATCTGGTGTTAATATTGACTGTCTGAGATGCTCTTCGCATTTAGTTTCGTGAAAGGTCTGGGATGCTCTTCGCATCCGGATTCGATTAAAAACGTGAAAGGGCCGGTATGCTCTTCGCATCCGATGTTGTCTAAGACCGGGATGATCTTCGCATCCGGTTTAACATTGACAATGTTAAGAGAGTTGGGATGCTCTTCACATCTGGTTTAAGTGCCTTGTGAAAAGATAATAAATAATTCAAATCGTGGATGGGGAATTGGAATTTCATTAGTATTGTTCATGAGTAGCACAACCTCAAATAACAAATATTCCAGAATCTAGGAATAGGTTTTTTGCCTAAGGTTTCCAGCTTGTAAGTCCCTTTCCCCGTTGTCTAAACTATGCGATAGGGTCCTTCCTAGTTCTGTGCTAACTTTCCTTGGGAGGAGTTTTTTTCCACCAATGTCGGCTGTCCTGAGCACCAAGTCTCCGACTTGGAAGTCTCTTTTCAGTACCTTGGTGGCATGGTGATGTTAGCACAAAAACCCTCTGAGATTTGGTTTTAATGACAACAAACCCGTTGATCAAAATTAATGTTTTCTATTCTTGAAGTTACTGATGTTTTGTATGTGAGATCTTAGAAAGACAGGATTCTCATGAAGAATTCAGAAAGATCAGAATCTTAGTGTTAAGAAACATCAGACTTCAGAATCATTTATGGAGTATGGGCAAAGCTTAGAAGTTCTATATGCTGAAGGTAATTTCAGAAGAAGGCCTCAAAACATATCCTTTATCAGAAAGTGTTCAGAAGCTTTGAATAGAAGATAGCCTAAGTTGATAGAGGTGCATATTAGAGTAAAGTCTCAGCTACAATCAGAAAAGGGTCTCTACTAAGAATGCCAATCATCAAGTCAAGTCAAGAAGAGCTCAAACAGTGAAATAAGTTGCATCAAGAAGACCAATATTTGAAACTCAAGATGAGACACAGACTCAAGCATAAGATGCTATCTCATGTTCAGATGCAAGCTCAATCTAAAAATCAGCTTAAGACCAATGCTCAAAGAAGAGACTCATCTACAAACTTAAAAGGAAGGATCAACAGTCAGATGCAAGATCTGCCAAGAGATGAGACTCTAACTTAGCTTCAGAAATCAAGAGATAAGATCAGAATAGAAGATGCCAAACCAAGAAGAGATTCAAAGTCAGCTTGAGACAAGCTCAAACTGTAAAGTCAGATTGAGACAACCCCAAATTCATTGTAAGATCATATTCAGTCCAAGCATGACAAAAAAGAACTTTGAAATATGAAGCTGAGCAAAGATGAGATTCAAAGTTAGACTTGAGATGCAGACTCAATAGAGATGCAGAATCAGACTTGAGATGTAGACTCAACTTGAGATGCAGAATCAGACATGAGACGATCTCAGATCAGATGTAGTCTCAAGATCAGACGCAGTCTCAAGTTCAGACGCAGAGATGCAGATGCAGACATGAGACAGTCTCAGATCAGATGCAGACTTGAGACGCAGACATGAGATGCAGACAGAATCTCAGCAGCAAAAGCAAGTCAACGCAAGTACACTGTCACAGCAGAGACAGCATCAGAAAAGCACCTGTCTCACGTCAGAAAAGTGAAAAACAGCCTCTCTCTCTTCCAACGGCTAGTATAACGGCTCTATTAACGGCTTGTTTTCTGAAGACTATAAAAGGAAGTCTCATTATGATGAGATGCGTGAGAGACACGGTGAGACTCAGCAGAGATGCTGCTGCACAATCAGAAAAATCTAAGTCTCAAGTGAATCTTCACCTACCTACCTATGTTATCTTAGCTAATATCTTGTAGTAGGTTTTGCTCTTGTTTTGTACTGATTTGTATACATTCTTTGAGTGATTTAGAGAGCTACCATCTAGCTGAGCTCACGGTTTATCCATACTTTGTATGTAGACTAAGTTAGATCAATCACATCTCATCTCATACCACCAAGTCTCAACTAAGTCAGGAGGTGCCTGAGCTTAGTGTGAGCGTTTGTAAGGCCTGGAGAGGCACTGTAAGAAGAATACTCACTGAGTTGCCTGGAGAGGCAGTCGAAGACAAAGAATACTGCATGCGTTGCCTGGAGAGGCATTTGAAAACAAAGAATACTGCATGAGTTGCCTGAAGAGGCAATTGAGAACAAAGAATACTTGTGGCTCAACCAAGGTAGGAGTGCCTATGCTTGGTGTGAGGGACGTCCTGAAGAGGCTGTAAGAATACTTGTATTGACGGGTTTGTCAATAGTGGAAATCTCACGAGTTGTGAGGACTGGACGTAGCCCAAGGTTGTGGGTGAACCAGTATAAATCTCAGTGTGCATCTCTTCTTCCTATCTCTTTATTTATATTGCACATCTCATATCTAAAATATGTTTGTTAATATAAATTAAATCTGTTCAGAGAAAACCAAGTTGTAATTACTAAAATCTGTCCATGCATCTCATCTTACATCTCATCTCAGACCCATCTCATCTCAGATCCTATCTCAACCTGAGAATCAGTCAATAGTCTCACTCATCCTCTTTTAAGGTCTTAACATTTGCTGAGCTAATTAATCTTACATCTAAGATCTGTTTGCTAAACTAAATCAAATCTATTAAGAGATAATCAAGTTTCATAAATTAACAAATCATCTCTACTTGATTATAAAATTATTGTTGAGACAACGTCTCATCTAACCTATTTGAGACTCCAAGTGTCAAACTTGAAATCATGTCTCAACGTGAATTTAAGTGTGAATATTCAGGTACAATATTTTCAAGTCTCTATTCAACCCCCCCCTTCTAGAGACGTTCAGCCAACTTCAGTTGGTATCAGAGCTTGGCCTCTTGGGGTTGAGCACACTAACGTGTGAAGAGGAGAAAGATCCAAGAAAGAAAGATGGCTGAAGTTAGCTCTATTCTATTCATTCATGAAGGAGGTTGCTCTTGGAATCACAAAGATAATTTCAAGAAATAGCCAATCATGCAGAAAATTGAGATAACATCCTACATGGCTCAAGATGACTTTGAGGCAAAATGGAAAATGACTCGCATCATTGGGAGAAACTAAAGGAATAACAACAGAGTTTGAAAATCTGGCATGGAACAGAGATAAAAGCCAGTGACATAATTCACACTGCAGTAGCTGTCTGGCTAGAGTTAAAAAGATGGATACTCAGTGGCAGTAAGAGAGTAGTGCTTGCTGGATCGATGAGAATCAAAAGAAGGAGCGGAAAGAAACTTCAAATGGGTAGACGTCCATGCTGTCCAAAGATTTCTCAGAGATTGAGAGTGTGGTGCTGTCTAAATGAAAACCATATCACTCCAATGAGGCTCTTTTATCCTTGATTGGATAAAATACTGCAGCAATTTCCGTTGCTGGAATGCAATGGCTTAAATATAATGGCTGCTACATGATGAAACAGAAGCTTTAAAGTGTAATCGAAGCTTTGGAGTTGGACGCTCGACCTGAATGAAGTGGACATATAGCACAGAGGCAAAGGAATCTTGAGATAAGTATACAAATCCCTTACGTTCTTTGCCTATCCAGTAAGTAAGATAGCTTTTCTTCAACTTTGAAATAAGGTGGATAACCTTTCTTCCTTTTAAGTTTTCAAATAGCGCTTAAGTTTCTTTTAAAAAAAGGGAGGAAGAGGGAAAATATTATTTAAGTGGCAATATCGAGTGTTACCTCCACTACCAGTACACTGATGAAGTCTTGGGTTGATTTGATAGTTCTTCCTTGATCCATAAAGAAAGAGAGTCTCATAGTTATTTACACGTATAGGTGTCAAGTGCTCAAAATTTTGAGATGTGATGGAAATCCTATATGCTTGGAAGTTATTCATTGATAGTAGAAAGTAGGATGTCACAAGAAAGGATGAAAGAGATAGAACGTTGAAGAGGAAGTATGTGTATGAAAAACAATTAACACTAGTCTACAGTACACAGTAAAATTATATATTTGGCTCAAAATTTTGGAATAATACTTGAATAGAAAAATCAATTGTTTCTATATTACAGTGAATATTTTTTTGAAATGATTGGTTATTTCAGTTAAAGAATGCAATGAAATGATTGAGTATTGATATTAACATTATACATATGCTAAAATGATAAATATCTTGATCATTAACCCACTTGGACCCAAGAGTTAAATGGGTACCAAAATGTTCCCCTAGTGATTTGATTATGCAAAAAATTGTCACACTGATCTAGTCAAGAAGGAGGAAGGAAATATGGGATGGACTTCTCACCTCAACTAATCAGGGTATTGAGATAGAAGGATTTCAGCAAAGAAGCAAGTCTTGATATGCTTCAGCTGATATTCCAAAGTGGTCTTCTAGTTCAAATTGGAGAAGCTAACTTCCACTTGCACAAGTGTCATTTGCTGTCTCGAAATGGGAAGTTGAACAGAATCAATGAATCATATATGATTTTCATGTCCCTGACTTGAATAAGCCAGTTATGGATGATCTTCCTAGTGGACCTAAGGCTTTTGAGCTTGCAGCAAAATTTTGCTATGGAATTACTATTGATTTAACATTTGGAAATATCTCTGGGCTAAGGTGTGCTACTAAGTACCTTGAAATAACCAAGGACCTAGAGAAAGACAATCTTATATTCAAAACTGAAGCACTCCTTAGCTATATGGTTCTGTCTGCATGAAGAGACTCCTTAGTAGTGTTGAAAAGCTGTGAGAAGTTGTCTCCACAGGCAGAGAACCTCCAATTAGTTTGAAGATGCAGTGAGTCTACAACCTGGAAAATTTGTGCTAATCCAATAGAATAAATAAGACCACCAAAAAGCTTCTAGCCCAAAATGAAATAAAAGATTCAAGTACGAATCAGCTGGCTCCTCCTGATGGGTGGTTTGAAGATTTTTCAAATCATTAGGATTGATCACTTTATTACAGTCATTAATGCCAATAAGATTGGAAGTTGAAGTTGCTTACAAGGAACACCCATCGGTAATATCAATATCTTATCCCTCATTGCATTTGAACTAAAACATACTTGATCAAATCATTAACAACTCTTTTTACATGTCCGTACTTGTTGCATCATGGTTGTAAGTATTTTAATATACATGCATGCTAGATTTGTAGATACCTTGTTTGCAAAAAGGACATCTATTTGATCATCATCTATGGCCACTGTTGTTGTTATTTAAAATTTTGAACAGCAAATCAAAATCATATCTTTTCTCCCTTTATCAAATGCTTAAATGTCTCATATGCTCATTTAGAGTTTGGAGTGTCAAATTGATAGACATCCTCTTGTTGGAAAGTGCCTAATATATTCATACCCTTGAAATCTGAAAATTTTCTGAACATGTTATAAAGTAACTATAGAGTCTGCAGTCTCATTACACAATGTGTAGATTAAAGCATGCATGATAATTTAATAAGACTAATCCTACACTTGAGATGAGAAAGCTTGCAGATTTGTAGACAAAATGGAATACTTGGATCTCAACAAGAAATATATAGGAAAATCTTCAAAAAGAGCATATCCAAGTCTAAAGGATGTTCAGAAATGAAAAAGATAAAAGAAGAAGTCAGAATTTGTGGCTGCACTTAGGGAAGACACATCTGAGTCTCAGGTTGAGACTAGAATGAGACTTAGATGGAAATATATGAGAAAGAACAGCCAAGTGAGACTCCTACTATAGCTATGTTTCTGACAACACAAAAAGGAAATCCATGAATCACAGTTAGCTTATATAATGGCTACTGCACAAGAGGGCAAGTGATCTCCCACAAGATGAGAAAGAGAAAGAAGCTTCTACAAGATGAAAGCATAAAGAAATGACTAAGTTTGAAAAGAAAATGCAGAAGTTGAGCTCATCTCTACAATATATCAAGCTGCAAATTCTTAAATCTTGTGGATCAAATGACAACTTGAGGATTACTTCATGAGGTACTCTGAAACTCTAATCTTCATAATGATGCATATGTGATATTGTCACTCTAAAGATCAAAGTTGAATGCAGAATTTAGGATTCATGTTTGTGCCTTTTTGACTGATTCTATGTTGCTTGGATAATTAGAATTCTGAATGATGTTTTGTCTTAACCTTAAATACAGTTTTGAATCTCAACTATTGTGAGTATGCTGTAATGCAACATATGCTTAAGTTATGATCTTGCATGTAAGAATTTGAGTTTGAAATCTATGTATGATGAAACATGAGCTGATCATATGAAAAGATATCCTTGAGTCAATTTCATGATAAAAGAGAAAAGAGTAAACTTGGAAAGATTGAATTGTTTAGGAGAAACATCTCTACAAGCCAAGCCTATATGCTCTCCATTTCTTTAATCAAGTCAATCCTCTAAGTAATTGATATAAAAAGGAAATTATGAGATTGAAGACTCATAAAAGGATTTTGAAATAAGTGAAAGTTGAAGGCAAGGAGGTTATTGCACTGTATGCAGAAATGTTTCTGATATAGCCTGACTTAAATGATCATAACTTGAGCTACAAAATTGATTTTTGTGTAAAACCAATTTTTTTTGGAAAGCTAACTCATAAGAGTGCAAAACTGGAAAGTTTGAAGCTGTTATACTAAGCACAGAAGTACCAAAAAATTTGTTAACACAGCTGCAGTTTTACAAATGCTCATAGAAACCTGTTTACTTAAAATCATCATAACGGGAGCTGCAGAAATTATTTTTCTGTCAGACCAATTTTATTGGAAAGATAATTCAAAATAGTATCAAACTAGAAATTGTGAGATTTTTATACTAACCACAACAATGCCAGTAAATTCGTGAACATAGTCTCACTGATACAAAGTCTAATATAAACCTGTTCACTTAAACAGATCATAACTAGAGCTACAAAAATGATTTTTGAGTGAAACCAGTTTTGTATGAAAGCTAGCTCATATAAGTATTTGACTGGAAAGTTTCGGAATTTTTCATCATCTGCATAATTCCCAGCAAATACTTCAAGTTGAATGACCTCTCATTTGATCAAATCTGAACACATATGTTTTGAATGCTCATATCTGGAGCTAGGAAAATCCTTTTCAAATGAAACCAGTCGAATTTGAAAGATATTGTTCAATGGTTTAACAGTATTAATTTTCACTATTTTTGGTTGCATAGATTGATCATAGTGAATGAAAAACCATACCTATCACAGTAAGCACTCTATTATAGAAACTGCCAACTTTAATCACTCATATCTTATGATAGAAAATTCCAAATGAAATGAATTTTATATCATTAGAAAGCTTGTGATGTCTAGTTTATTGTGTTGAAATCTCATATTCTTATGAACTGGAAATAACTCACAAGTTCAGATTGAAGTAGCTAAAGTCAATGGATGTTTTCTGATTTGGTGCTGAAACTTCAAGTTAAAATATCTTTACTTGTACCAATCCAAATGAGTTGATTTTTGTGGCACTGGAAAGTTGTCATGATGTGATTTATTGTGATAGAATATAAATTTCTAGATCAATCTATGATAGGAGCAGTACTTGTCAAAGATTAAGGATACATGATAGAAAAATAGTGAAACTTGATCTCTTGAAAGTGATACCTTTGTCAATGTCCCCTTGATTCCCAAATCTGTGATAAACTTTGGCATATCAAAAGTAAATTGCTATATCAAATTGATGTGCATATTATGATTTGGAATATTGGGTGAATCAATGAATATGAAGAAGAACTTAACATGGAACACCTCAATCTTTGAAAGGTTATCAGAACAAATTTTGTTTAATACTGAAAAATATGCAATGATTATGATCTTATCTGCAAATCATATTTGTGTTCTGTTTTCCCTTGTTGTCCAAGTCTGTAATCTTGACCTTTTATGCCTCTATCCATGTTCTATAAATTTAACTCACTATGGGCATAAAAATCAAGGTGAGTAACATATTTAGGGGGAGTAGCTGAACCAATCTTTGTGCTGAATGTATTCTTGCTACTTGATTAGGCATCAAATGAAATTATTACCATCAAATCAAGTATGTAAACATAATAAATCATTGTTCTGGTTTTAGATTGAGTTCTGTTTTCTAATATTCCATCCTAACTGCATCTCCTATTCAATCTTGGAACTAAATAATTATTTTTCTGAAGGTTAAAATTGCTGCATCAGTTATTGAAAAGTTGCTAAACCAACAACTTTGGAAATATAAGCAGAACCTTCTCACTTTGAGGGGGAGTCAATCATATTGTTTGCTAATGTGCTAACCATGTATGTTGACTCAGTTGGGTAATGATCTTTTATGGAATTTGATGAATGCATATACCTCTTTCCTCTACAACTCTAGAAACCACTCTTTATTCTTTTGGAGAGGAAAACGTTAAAGAAAAGAGAATAGGAAAATAGCTTTCTCTTGAAGCTTAAATTGAGAAAGAAGATCAAAGAAGAAATTGTAAGCTAATGATTTACAAAGAAGTTTAAGAAGTTTCTGAACTTAGAGAGAAAGATTCTGAAAAATATGGATATCAAGTTACTAAATTCTGGAATCTAGACTCTAAAAGCTCTTTTTCTTAACTCAGTCTCTGATTTTTTGATTCTTCTATTCTTATTGGAGCATTTATCCCTTTCTATATCATATTGCTTTATCTAAATTTCTTGGGATCATTGTTATAACCATATGTGTGATCTATTGTTTTATCTTATTACTCTTGGGAAATTGAGAATATTATTGCATATATCTCTTGCTCAAAACCCTTTGTTTAGATCAACCATATGCTTGATAAGTGAAAATCATGTCTTTGATGCCAATGGAGATCAATATGAAGTGATTATTTGACAGATTTTATGAAAACTTTTTGGTCTATTTCTCTGCCCCAGCTTTTTGTTGATGCCAAAAGGGGAGAAATAGGAAAGTAATCGTTAGTCATGTGCATAATAGCATTTATGAATCATGCTATGATATTATAGTTTGCATTAAACATTGTTAAGCATGTATTCAGGGGGAGTTCAATTGAGTTGATCATACTATGAAAAATATATAGACTCTCACCATCCCTCATATGTTATTATACATGAAAACTTAATTTTGTTCAAATAGGTTTGTCATCATCAAAAAGGGGGAGATTGTTAGCGCAAAAACCCTCTGAGATTTGGTTTTAATGACAACAAACCCGTTGATCAAAATTAATGTTTTCTATTCTTGAAGTTACTGATGTTTTGTATGTGAGATCTTAGAAAGACAGGATTCTCATGAAGAATTCAGAAAGATCAGAATCTTAGTGTTAAGAAACATCAGACTTCAGAATCATTTATGGAGTATGGGCAAAGCTTAGAAGTTCTATATGCTGAAGGTAATTTCAGAAGAAGACCTCAAAACATATCCTTTATCAGAAAGTCTTTAGAAGCTTTGAATAGAAGATAGCCTAAGTTGATAGAGGTGCATATTAGAGTAAAGTCTCAGCTACAATCAGAAAGGGTCTCTACTAAGAATGCCAATCATCAAGTCAAGTCAAGAAGAGCTCAAACAGTGAAATAAGTTGCATCAAGAAGACCAATATTTGAAACTCAAGATGAGACACAGACTCAAGCATAAGATGCTATCTCATGTTCAGATGCAAGCTCAATCTAAAAATCAGCTTAAGACCAATGCTCAAAGAAGAGACTCATCTACAAACTTAAAAGGAAGGATCAACAGTCAGATGCAAGATCTGCCAAGAGATGAGACTCTAACTTAGCTTCAGAAATCAAGAGATAAGATCAGAATAGAAGATGCCAAACCAAGAAGAGATTCAAAGTCAGCTTGAGACAAGCTCAAACTGTAAAGTCAGATTGAGACAAGCCCAAATTCATTGTAAGATCATATTCAGTCCAAGCATGACCAAGAAGAACTTTGAAATATGAAGCTGAGCAAAGATGAGATTCAAAGTTAGACTTGAGATGCAGACTCAATAGAGATGCAGAATCAGACTTGAGATGTAGACTCAACTTGAGATGCAGAATCAGATATGAGACGGTCTCAGATCAGATGTAGTCTCAAGATCAGACGCAGTCTCAAGTTCAGACGCAGAGATGCAGATGCAGACATGAGACAGTCTCAGATCAGATGCAGACTTGAGACGCAGACATGAGATGCAGACAGAATCTCAGCAGCAAAAGCAAGTCAACACAAGTACACTGTCACAGCAGAGACAGCATCAGAAAAGCACCTGTCTCACATCAGAAAAGTGAAAAACAGCCTCTCTCTCTTCCAACGGCTAGTATAACGGCTCTATTAACGGCTAATTTTCTGAAGACTATAAAAGGAAGTCTCATTATGATGAGACGCGTGAGAGACACAGTGAGACTCAGCAGAGATGCTGCTGCACAATCAGAAAAATCTAAGTCTCAAGTGAATCTTCACCTACCTACCTATGTTATCTTAGCTAATATCTTGTAGTAGGTTTTGCTCTTGTTTTGTACTGATTTGTATACATTCTTTGAGTGATTTAGAGAGCTACCATCTAGTTGAGCTCACGGTTTATCCATACTTTGTATGTAGACTAAGCTAGATCAATCACATCTCATCTCATACCACCAAGTCTCAACTAAGTCAGGAGGTGCCTGAGCTTAGTGTGAGCGTTTGTAAGGCCTGGAGAGGCACTGTAAGAAGAATATTCACTGAGTTGCCTGGAGAGGCAGTCGAAGACAAAGAATAATGCATGCGTTTCCTGGAGAGGCATTTGAAAACAAAGAATACTGCATGAGTTGCCTGAAGAGGCAGTTGAGAACAAAGAATACTTGTGGCTCAACCAAGGTAGGAGTGCCTATGCTTGGTGTGAGGGACGTCCTGAAGAGGCTGTAAGAATACTTGTATTGACGGGTTTGTCAATAGTGGAAATCTCACGAGTTGTGGGGACTGGACGTAGCCCAGGGTTGTGGGTGAACCAGTATAAATCTCAGTGTGCATCTCTTCTCCCTATCTCTTTATTTATATTGCACATCTCATATCTAAAATCTGTTTGTTAATATAAATTAAATCTGTTCAGAGAAAACCAAGTTGTAATTACTAAAATCTGTCCATGCATCTCATCTTACATCTCATCTCAGACCCATCTCATCTCAGATCCTATCTCAACCTGAGAATCAGTCAATAGTCTCACTCATCCTCTTTTAAGGTCTTAACATTTGCTGAGCTAATTAATCTTACATCTAAGATCTGTTTGCTAAACTAAATCAAATCTATTAAGAGATAATCAAGTTTAATAAATTAACAAATCATCTCTACTTGATTATAAAATTATTGTTGAGACAACGTCTCATCTAACCTATTTGAGACTCCAAGTGTCAAACTTGAAATCATGTCTCAACGTGAATTTAAGTGTGAATTTTCAGGTACAATATTTTCAAGTCTCTATTCAACCCTCCCCTTCTAGAGACGTTCAGCCAACTTCAGGTGAAGTGCCAGTCGCTCCTTTAGCATTTCATCTCAGATGTGCGCGACAGCCCGAGTTTCATCGAGGAAATCGAGTTCCTCACAGATTGCCTTGCCATTTCTCTCTTCATCAAAGCTTGTTACTCTCCACGTCGACTCCCTAATTTCCACAGGAATCATAGCTTCAGTCCCATAGGTGAGTCTGAAAGGCGTTTCTTCAGTGGAGGAGTGAGGGGTGATCTGATATGCTCACAATACATGATCCAGTTGTTCAGCCCAGTTCCCCTTTGCTTCTTCTAATCGGAGCCTCAAGGCTCTAAAGACGACTTTGTTTGCTGCCTTAGCCTGCCCATTGGTTTGGGGATGTTCCACTGAGGTGAAATGTTGCTTGATTTGCAAACCAAATAGGAGGTTTTGGAAACCCTTGTCAGTGAACTGGGTTCCGTTGTCTGTAATGACTGTCTTAGGGATCCCAAATCTTGAAATGATATTTTTATAGAACAACTTCTGAATATTTGCCGAGGTGATGGTTGCCAAAGGCTCAACTTCTATCCATTTAGTGAAATAATCCACTGCCACCACTAAGAATTTGACCTGGCCTGGGGTTGGTGGAAAAGGGCCTAGTATGTCGATCCCCCATTGGTGGAAAGTCTAGGGGACCGACATGGTGGATAGCTCGGTGGATGGAGCGTGGTGCAGGGTATCATGCTTTTGGCAGGCGTCACATCGCTTGACATAATCCAAAGCTTGCTGAAGAAGTGTTGGCCAGTAGTATCCTGCTCTCAACGCCTTTCTGGCCAAAGTGAATGACCGAGATAAATGTCAGGGATTAACAGAGACGTTTTGAAATCTTATGGACTAAAGTGCATGACGCTAAAAAAGTCGAGGACTGATATGGAGGTTTACTCATTATCCCCCTGTTAACTATTTTCTTCTTCTTTTTATTTTTATTAAATTGAAGAATGGAAATTAATTTTCAACCATTGGATTGACTTTAAGCCACGTGTCAAGTTTTTATGTGTTGAAATGGAGATCTCCATGTCCTCAGGAAATGGAGAGGAGCTACACGCCCATATTACCCACTCTATAGCCTGCATCACATTTTCTATTACCCCCGACTAGCATTCCCATTTCCAACATTACCCTCATCTTGTGCCTTTGTGACAATAATTGAAACTCCTCCATCCATATTACCTCATTCCACATCACTCATATCACCCTCCTCATCCTCTATATATACATGCACCACACCCTTAATCACAGTAAATCTATCACAAGTTGTGCCACACGCCAGTATGTTGAATGTACAAGGGATAATAAACAATATTAAGGGGCGGCAGGTATTTTTTTCTCCAACTTCAATTTCATTTTTAATATGTAATTTAATATAGTATTAAAATTATTATTTGACACATATAATGCCACATAAGAGTAAGACATACACGTCAGCAAACGGAGTAATGAACACATCAACAAGATGTTAAGCTATTTTAATGGTGAGAACAATTTTTAAAAATATTAGTTTTTAGAGGACAAAAAACTAAAAATAAAAATAGAGGGGCGAAAATGAAAAATAGTGTATTTTAAAGTGACGAAAAACATATTTAAACCTTCTTATTTTTATTGTGGCAATTAATATTGTAAATAAATAATTTCATTTGTAAAAAATATTTATTAAAATTATTTTGCAAAACAGTTTTGAAAAATTAAAAAAAAAACAGAATCAAGCATGCCCTAAATTTCAACCTGCTAGGATTAACCTACTGGCACATGTATGGGTAGTTTAGTTTGTATGAGGTTTTGTGTTAAAACATCCTTGCTTCCTTTGTACACAGAAAAACACACTCTAAATTTTTCTATTTTGTTAAATATGTCTTTAGTTCCTAAAAATATAGCGAAATTTGATTTTGCTCCCATATTCAATTTTTCCTTTGGTTTTAATCCTATACTTTTTAAAATAACTTGATTTTAGTCCTCGTTGTTTGTTATGTTCCGCTAATTGATGACTTAACAATATTTCTCGTGGATATTTTATTGATTTTCTTTCAAATTTTCGTGCAGATTTTAAAATTCAAAGGAAATTTTAGTCAGGTTCTAAAATTTACAGGAAATTTTCTATTGATTTTTTAACAGCAAAACCGAGAATATTCATAGCAACATTTATATTTAAAAAAATTTGGTGGTTTTTTTGAAAATTTTTATCTAAAAAAAGTCAAAGTGGAGGTGTGAATGTGACTTAACATAATACATGTGACTTAACATAATACAGTTAATAAAATTAATAAGAAGAATTAAAAGTTAAAACGATTTATTTTTAAAAAATGGAGGAGTAAAATAAAAAAAAGATTAAATAAAAAATCAAAATCTAATTTCACTCTATATTCAGGTACTAAAAGAGACACAAGTGAAAAGATTTCACTCAAATATTAACACCATTTACTCCCAACAAAAAGGCAAGGGCTCAAAATCATATCAATTCAACAACTAATCAAACAAACAATTTAGTTAATAAATCTATCAATTCTCAAATTTTATCGTTCCAAACATAAGGCAGGATTATCAGCAACTGAGAACTCTTTTGTTATTATTCTTTCCTTTGTTATCGTGGATAAAACATTATACTCACAAAACATGTATTGGTGCAGGGCTGGGATTAAAATAAGTAATAGCACTTCAGCAAATTATGTGAGTAAATTATTAGCATAGCCATAGCATATGTAGAGTGAACAAAACTATCCCAAAGGTTAAGATGGTAAAAAAAACATGAATAATGTTTATATTATATTTTCAATATGTCCTTACTCATTACAAGCTGAGTAAGGATCTATAGTTTTTCATGTTCTTACATAGTCGATCACACTTTCAATGTACCAACAATTAGGCAACCAAAGAGCTGAAACGCTTGTAGCTCCCATTTGACCTTGAACAGCTATTTGAATCTTCCACAGCCAGGTCTTGTGCTCCAAAAGAAAAGTACCTATTCATCAGTTTCTTATTGAAGGATCCCTGTCTGTAGTTCAATTTAAGTGTGCTATCATCTATTGATCGATTGGAGCAAGAGGGTCCCATAATATCAACACCCTTTTGTTTATTGATTGAAGAAAGAGAAGCCACAGATAATTCTTGAAAAGGACTAGCAGTTGAATGAGCAAGAATAGGTACTTGTGGCTTTAACTGAATTACACCTTTCATTAAGCTTGCACTGAAATTCATTCTAGAGGATGGACTTGGAAGAAAACTCCTCATGGATTGTGTTCTTTTGTTGTTTGGAAGGGAGCATGGTTGTGAGTATCTCTGCCTTAATGGAATTGGAAACTCTTCCAAGTTTCTACTTGAACTGAAAGGATCAAGAGAATCATCATCATCATCATCATCATCTTCCAATTCTGAGGCAGTTGTTTTTGTTTCTCTTCTCCCAGGCCATCTGAGAAGAAACTTTAAGCGTCTTGCAGCAAAATTGACAGAATTAGACTTGTTGTGGTATGGGGAATTGGCTGAGTCAGAATTGCTTAGTTCACTTGAGCATGGATATGATTCCACACTTGCTTGATCATAATTGCTATGATTAGATGCATTCTCAATGCCAGTGTACCTGAATATCTCTGCATCTGGTATTCTAAATGAAGTCCCAGGACTCATATGAGTGAAAAGGGTATTATTTGTTTCCACGACATCTTGATCATGACTTGAGATCCCTCCAGCAGAAATCAACCGCTTGATTAAAATATCAGAAGATGCTGATCTTGGTCTTTGCTTCAATAGATCCAAAGGGGTCAACCCATCAGCATCATGGATGTTCAAATCAATTGATGGCACAGACACCAATAACTCCACTAGCTCACATTGGATGTTATCAATCACAGATACATGAAGTGATGTTCTTCCATCATTGTTCTTAACATTGATAATGTCCTGTATGTTCACAATCTTCTCACTCACCAATTGCTTCATGAGCTCAGTGTGCTTGTCTAGTCTACGGAAACCAGGACTCTTGAAACCAGCCACTGCCATATGAAGAAAAGTATCTCCATAGTGGTTAGTTAACAATGCTAGAGAGGGAGATGTATGAATCAGAGTCTCTACCACAGGTAAGTAACCCCTGTAAGAAGCCACATGTAATGCTGTGTTCCCTTGAGCATCTGTTAAGTTGATAATATCAAATGATGCAAGTAGATTTCTCACCACCTGTATCATTACAATGATCAAAATAGGTGACACTGAAAATGCAGGTAAGGATATATAGACAAGTCTGAACAAATTAAATTTCTGTAGGATTAACAATTTAACATTAACCTTGATTGGTGTCTATGTAATGTCATATACACAGTCAAGTGACTTAGGACATGGCAATCAGTATAAAGCATAAGGGCAAAATGGTATTGTTTGAACAGTGTACTCAATATCCTATATTTCAGATTCATCCTAAAGGAACCTGATTTATTGTGAAGCCTGATATTGACAATGCAAAGAACTAGATATTCTATAATCTATAGTATTTATCCTTATTTGAGTATGATATTAAACAAACAAATCGAGTAAATCCACGTTTTAGTCCTGAAACATTTATGGTCAGTCATATTAGTCCATAGTCCCTAAAGATGAAAATTGCTTTTTTTTTTTCATCCATAAAAGATGTAAAAGTCATTGAATTAAGTCCTTTTTCAGAAATTACTAAATTGAATGAATTTTTCATCTTTTAGTAATATGACCAATTTCATATCTTTCTGAGCAAAATGAGGGTTTATTGTGAGGAAAATTTTTCTTCAATCTCACTAAAGTAAATTGGCTCACCTCAACCTGCCCTCTACCAGCTGCAGTATGCAAGACTGTGAATCCTTCAGTATCTCTATAGGCTAAAACATCAGAAACACTTCCAACAAGCTCCTTCAATATCTCCCAGTTCCCACCTCTGGCAGCAGCATGAATAGCCCTGTTCATCATATCCCTCTTAAAAATCTCCTCCAATTCTGCTCCACTCCTTGAAAGAGCAGAATCAAGCAAGAGCTTGAATACCTCAGAATTTTTGCTCCTAGCAGCAGCATACAGTATATCAGTAACACCATACTCTCCTTCTCCAAACACAAGAAAAGGGTCTCTCCCCAACAATTCTTGAACAAAATCCACATCCCCAGCTGAAGCAGCAGTGTAGAGAAGCCATCCACCATACCCAGCTCGAATGAGAGAGTTGTGTCCTGTTCCTGTCTCACACTCAATCATGAGATTCCTTGCAACCTGCGAGCGACATTTAGCGACGTCTTCAAACTGTGCCTCATCATCCCACACTGTTTCAAGACGACGAATCCTACGAAGTGAAGTGAGCTTAATGAGGAGATTTGTGTCAAGGTGAAGAAGCTCAACCACCAGATCGTAGAGACCATTTGCAGCAGCCCAATCAATGGGAGATGCATACCACCATTGTTCTCCTGTGCTTTCCCAACGGAGAGGAAAATACGACGGAGGCATTGATTGCACTTTGAAATTTGCACCTTTCTCAACACAGGACAAGAACTAAAACCACCACCAGGACCAGGCAGCAGAAAAAAGTTGTTGTCTTTTAGACACTTTAGAGAAGATGCTGATTCTTTTGGATTGAAACAATGAAAAGTTTTTGTTTCTTTTAAAAAAAGGTAATTAATGGTGTGGAAATTATTGGAAGGAAGGTGTGGAGGTAACAGTGTGAACTTGTGAGGTACAAGTTAACAAAACTAGCGAAAACGTCGGTGGGGAAGCTATAATTAATTGCTAACATGAAGTTAACTACTGCTCTGCAAGATGTTGAATAGTGAGAAGAAAGGAACCAAGTGTAAACTGTTGTTCACATCACAGACTCACAGGGTATGGTATTAGGTAAGCGTGAAAAGGGTGAAAAAAATAAGCATAGAAACTTAAGATTCTCTTGTCGGTGAGCATGTGTATTTATTAATGGGTTAAATTAGGTTTTTATTCCTAAATATCGTGATTTTTTATTTACTTTCTTATTTTTAATTTTTTTAAATGGTCTTCTAATTTTTTTAAATAGTTTTTATATATTTTTTAATCGTAACACAAAATAGATGAATTATTTGAAAAAATTATGATATTTCAGGGGATTAATTTGAAAATCACACTATTTTATAAGGACTAATTTAAAAATTATGATATTTTTTTAGAGACTATTTAAAAAATTTATAAAAAAAAATGGACCATTTAAAAAAAGGGACTGCTTTAAAAAAACAAAAATAAAGAAACAAATAAAAAAAATCTTTATATTTTGGGAAAAGTAACATAACTAAACCTTATTTAATTATATATATCATATGACCCCAGTAGTACCAAGAGGTTGTTTGTTTCATTCACTTCAGGGAAATTCAAGGATTGTGTCATTTTTAGTAGCAGATCTGATCTGGGGCAACATTTAATCGGGTGAAAACGAAAAAAATAAGGACATTGTGGTCACGAGGATATTTTTTATTCCTAATTTTAGACTATTGAGGTAAATCCTTTTCATACATGATTTTGATTTGCGTCATACGCACTGCAAAGGTTAATGCAATGATGCTGAAAGGAGAGAGCTATAGACTTCCGTGAGTATAACAGTTATGGAGACGTCACTTGGTACAAGATTGGGGCAACCCTTTATCCTTATAATAATAAGGTCATGTTCTCGTCTTTTATACCACATAAATGCTGGAGTCAATGGCTTGAAAAAACTGAAGAGAGGGTACAGGTGAGGTTTTCCACATTTGTTGATTGAGAAATGAGAATAGAGATGAAAAGAACGTGAATATAAAATGTCTATTTTTATTTCATTGTTATTAAAAAGTGAAATAAAAATGTATTAAAAATACATGAATAACAATACTAGAATTAGGAAAGGGACTTGTCTTCCACCATCTCTTGATGATGTAAGTGGATCCACTCCCCACAACCCATACCTCTAGCATGTTCATATATGTATATGAAGATGGGTTACCTAGTTACCTTAATCTTATTTTTCGTATCACCTATATAGTCACAGCCACATTCGTACAAACTACAAAGAGTCCGTTTGGTTTACAGTTGAGTAGAATTGATTCTAAAAATGAATGGTTGAGATTGATTGTGCACACTTTACGAAGTATGTTGGACGGAAGTGATTTAAAATCAATTCTGCAAAATTATGGTTTTGTTTGGTCAAAATCTAAACCAAACGGGCTAAAAGTCTATACATCCCTGGAAGGGACACCCCATTTAAGTATTCAAATTTAAAGATTTACTTATTTTGAAAAGAAAACAGTTAATAATGTAGTCATTGATTTGTATATGATGTATATACTAATAGGTTTAATTATGTTTGAGATCCCCAAAATTAAATGTTAAGATTTTTTTTTATTTGGTCTGCATTTTTATTTGTTTAAAATAATCTTTTAAAATTGATTTTTTTCCTAGATGGTCCTTTCTGTTTATTTTTACAATTATTTTTTCTCAAATGGCTCCCAAAATATTACAATTTTTCCAAATAATCCCTTTGTTTCTGTGTCATGTTACTACTTTATGGTGAAAAATTAGAGAAACCATTTGGAAAAAAATCATTTGTGAAAGATCACTTTAAAAAAAATGGGGGACCAAATGAAAAAATCATTATATATTACATAGACTAAAAACATATTTAACCCAAAATAAATGAACAGTGTCAAATACAGGATTTCACCAAAAAATTTTACACAAAATCAATATATCCCACTTATGATTAGGTTTAAATTGAATTGGACTTGAAATGAGTTTAATTGATATATATTATTAGTGAAAAAAAATTTATATATATTTAATAATATTTTATCATATTATATATTGAGTTTAATAACACATAATATATCATATTTATTAAGGTGATTGTTACGGTATCCTTTACCGTGGAAGGGCATGAATGTCTTGTCTTACCGGACCGGTCACTAAATTTGTTAGTGAAAGCACTCCTCTTTTTTCGTCTCTCCTCCATCACTTACTTTTTTTTTTCACTCAACCCTATCTTTACTTTATTCCCTCATTTAAACGGTTAAAAGTCCCTTTTAACTTTCATTTTACCATCACAAATTAAATCAAATAAGAAAACCACTAAATCCCTTTTGCAATTTCGTACCCCTAATACTCCTAATTAGGGGTGCAAATAGGTCAAGCCGCTCGTCAGGGGCCTACAGCTCAACCTATTTACGGCCTAGTTTAGCTTGGCTCGTTTAATAAAAAGGTCAGACCTAGGCTTTTGAAAAAATCTTTTTAATTAAATACGTCAGATTTAGGTTTTTTAAAAAGCCTATTAAGCTTGGCGGGCTAGCAAATATTATTTTTAATAAAAATATAAATATATAATACATAATAAATAGTATAATATTTTTTAATTTTTATTTTCTCCAATTGGCTTATTTAGAGATAAGTTTGTTGGCATATTTAAAGACATATGTTAATGACATATTTACATTTGGCAAAAGTAAGTCTCTATAGTTCGTAAACATACTAGCCTATTTTGAGATAGACACCTTGGTTTATTTAAAAGGTCATAATATGAAATAAGCTTTTAAACAAACTAATAGGTCAAATCAGACTTTCAAACTGGTCAGGCTAGACCTGGAAAAAATGGCCTATGACAGATAATGGTCAGGCTTGGGCCACAAAAATATAATGTAGGCCAGGCTTGGGCCTTATAAAGCCTAGTTTGGCTCAACCTACTTCCATCCTTATTCCCAACCCAACTCTTTCTTGCTCTTCTATTCATTGTTTCAGCTCTTTTGTATCCTTACTAGCGTCCTACTCGTGCGATGCACGAAGTTTATTATTCTATTTCATAATATTTTTTATTTATTATCAATAATTTATATTAATATTAATATGATATGTAATCTTATTGAGTATAAATTTAATATGCATATAGATGTAAAACCCAAGGCTTGTTTCATATATTACATTTCAAAAATATTTCAATATAGAAGTGAGATATTTATTTATTTTGAGTACTTAGAATATAATGTGGTGAATAAAAGAACAAAAAAAAAATATCCCAATAATAAATAAACAGATAAAAATAATTACGAAGTAACATCGTTCTTATTTTATCATCTAACATGATTCTTGCTTGATATGTATATGGATGGTCTTTTTTTAAGGAATGTATATGGATGTTCTTTAATTGTGACCATAATGTTAAAGATATGACACTAAACTCGGTTAGTTAAAGTTTGTATGACATTTATTAATTACAAAATAAAAAAAATGTCAATAAAAAAAGAAACATTGAAAAAGATATCACAAAATGTTATTTGATAAAGAAAAATTAAATAAAAAACTAAAATAGAATATTGCTACACAATTTACAAATATTAACAATTTTTTTTTAAAAATCATATTAACACGAAAAGATCTATTGACCTTTGTTGCACGGGTGGTAATGTGATTTTTATTTTTATATATAATTTAAATATTAGAATAATTATTTTTATAAAATAATGGAATCATAAGAAAAATAAATTAAAACTAAATATTTTTATTTTAAAAAATATTGTGTTTTTCTAAAATTGGGTAAAATATATTTTTCATTTGTGGATTTTTGGTCAACTTTAGTCTTTGTCCCTAACTGCTATAACCTTTATTTTATATCCGTATACTTTTAAAACACTGTAATCACAGTTCCTAATATTGGGTTGTGGATGATGTTCGTTTTCAAATAGTAGAATGTGAATATCATATTATTATCATGTTTATAGAAATAAAATAGTAACCATTACATTATTTATATAATTATAAATTTAAAATATATTGAGATTTGAGATCCCGCAACCCAATCATTTCAAACCTATATAAAGTGTATGAAAATATCCTTGCCAGGAGAGATAAACTCACTCACCATCATATTGATATTTACGATAGGAGCAGGGCTAATTCACATGGATGATACCTATGGATAATAAAAAATTCACTTTAAGGGTGAGTTTGTTTCAAGGTATGTAAAAATATTCCTGGGAAATAAGGTTGGGAAAATGATATTCCCACGTTTGATTCAAGTTTTAGAAAAACTTCCCCAGGTATTACTGATTACCGGGAATGCATTTTAGCTATAACTTGTGTTAGGACCACAAGAAACACTAGAAGGGGGGTTGAATAGTGTTTTATAAACCTTTGCAGGTTTTTGTGAAAACCTTTTAAACAAGCAAAACTAATTTGAAAATATTTGTGCAACCTTCAAAAACTGGAAGCTCAGCAACTTGTTGATGCAACTCAGAAGGTTGATTAAAAGCTTTTTGAAACGTTTTTCTTATTAAGAAAAGATTGTTTTCTGCGTGGATTAATAAAACAACTTTTCTTAAACCCTCCTCAGTCAGAGATAAACAGATAACAACGGAAAATAAAGAGTAAAGCGTAGAAAGAACTTAACACAAAGATTTATACTGGTTCACCCACTAACCCAGTGAGCTACGTCCAATCCCAGGGCAAAACTCCACTGGATTTTCACTAATCCCGCAAGATTACAACGGGTATTATTTGCACACCTGGCCTCTCCAGGCCCAACGAGTATTCTTTTACAGACAAGCCTCTCCAGGCTCAACGAGTATTCTTTGCACACCTGGCCTCTCCAGGCCCAACGAGTATTCTTTGTTTTCAACTGCCTCTCCAGGCAACTCACGCAGTATTCTTTTACAGACAAGCCTCTCTAGGCTCAACGAGTATTCTTTGTTCCACCAAGCCTCTCCAGGCTCTCGGACATTTGAAAGTGTTTACAAATATGATAGGTTTAAGTTTCAACACAGGTTCTCTTGTACAAAGGATAACTGAGTAAAAACTCAGAATACAGAGGATAAATCTAAGTACAAGGAAATGAGAAATAACAGAGTGTTTGGCTTGGAATGTATCTTCTTTTGATTTGGCCGATTCACTCTTTTTGCTAAGTCTTATCTCTTCTCTTCTCTTCTCTCTTTCTGATGGGCTTTTCTAGCTTTTCATACTTTCTTGATCTTTTTCTTTTGAGTAGCCCATTTCTCTCTAGTTGGTCAGCAGCTTCAGAATATATCTTTTTGAGAATATGGCCGACACCTTCAAAGTCTTGTGAGAAGCTATTTATAGCATCTAGCAAAATAGTCGTTGAGCATAAAGACGTTGAGGGATAGTTTTTGACTTGAATAGAGTAGGTGTGCAGAGGTAGCACTGCTCTGACACATGGCAGGTTCAGAGGTTCCTTTTTCGTGTACGTTGTTTCTTGAGATGCGGAAAAGAACTCTGTTACTACTTCCTTTTGTAGATGATAACAGAAGACGTTTAGAGACCTTTTAGTTTTTGAGCAGAAAGTCTTCAGATTTTGACAGCTACCTTGTTGCGTGAATTTGATAAGACTTCTCAGTATGAGAAATGATTCATGTCATCAGAAGGTTGAGAGAGTCTTCAGTAGATTCCAGCACTTCAGAGAATTCTTCATTTTTAATAAGCTCGTACTGCCACGTCATCTTAGATAATTCAGAGAGTATGTGTTCAGCAGGTTCAATTTTAGTACACACATACTTCCAGCAGGTTGATCCATTCTTTAAGAGGTTCTTCTTTCAGAAGGTTACTTTGTCTTTAGCGTGTTGCTTTAGATTAGCAGGTTGCTTCAAGCTTGTAGATATGTTCTTTTCAGAGTTCCTGAAACATCAAAGACAAACTACCTTTCTCAAGTAGAATCTGTTTATATGCAATCAAATTTGTTACTCATTAAAACTAAGGATAACGAGTCTTGAATTAAATTGAATGCTTAATTTATATTGAGACTCAACAACTTGCCCACTTTTTAATTATTCCCATGGTGAGGGGTGAGAATCTTATATTCCCATGGAAATGGAGGTTATTTTTCCCACTTCCACTTCATCCTACAATATTTTTTCTATTTTTTATTTTTAAAGTAAATGATTTTAAAAATATTCCCGGAAATATGAAATATATACCAATCACACATATAAATTTTACTCAGGAATAAAATTCCTGGTAATAGGATTCCCGGGAATGATATTTCCCGGAATTTTATACCTTGAAACAAACTCAAACTTATAATTGAAAATTTGGCTTAACCTTTAAACGTATTATAATGAAAACATTAATGACTAAAATAGAGAGATAAATAATCTATTGCAAAAAAAAAATTAAATTTAATGTAAATTAACATATTTATTATATTTCTTAATGTATGTTTTTTTACCTTTTTATGTAATGAAACAAATAAACATGAATAGACAATGAAAGAAATTGTTTTAATATAATAATAATAATAACAATAATAATAATAAATAAAAATTAAAGTGTGATTAAAAAAAGGGAAAAAAAGAAAGAAACAGCAGGAACAATGTTGCTTCCCGTGGAGGATACATGTCGTTAATTAAAAAAATCACTTTACTTAAGTGAGAATAAAAAACTAAAAAAATAGTATGTGAGAAAACGTGACATGTGTAACGGGTGAACAAATTTAATATAGAGTAAATGCATAAATAGAATAGATAAAGGGAGATAATAAGTGAAAATATTAATTAATAAAATAGAGAAATAAATAATATATTGGAAAAAACACATTAAACTTCATTTAAATCAACACATTCATTGTATTTCTTAATTTGTGTTTTATGTAAAGAAACAAATATTTGGGAATAGGGGTGTTCAAATCCAATCCGATCCAATTGGAACCGCAACAACCGATCCAAAAAATCGCAAACCGAAATAACCGCAAACCGCAAAAAATCGAAATTTTTAATTGGATTGGAATGGATTTCGGATTTGTCTATGAGAACCAATCCAATCCAAACCGATCAAAAGTTTTATGAACATATTGATATATTATCATTATTGATATTATTTTTCTGTGATGATGTAAAAAATTTATTCTTGTGTGACTATATTTAACAAATAACATTAAATAATGAGATTGGAAACTATTGAGTAATTTGTGTGTTATAGAATAAGATAAAATAATTGTATTTTTTTATCATAATTTTTCTTTCATAACTTCATTTTTTTTAGTTTATTTGGGAAACCGAAATCCAATTTAATCCAAACCGATTAAAATTGGATTGGATTTAGAAAAAAAAATCAAAACCGATTGGATGATTAAATAAGAAAACCGAAATTATTGGATTGGATGATTTTTCCCTCAAAACCAATCCAATCCAATCCGCGAACACCCCTATTTGGGAATGGATAATGAGAGAAATGGTTTTAATATAATAACAATAAAAAAAGAAAATTAAAGTGTTATTAAAAATGGAAAAAACTATAAGAGAAAAATTACTTTTCATGGATGATACATGTGGTTCATTAAAAAAACTTTTTAATGAATCACATTAATTGGAACGGATAATGAGAGAAAAAAAATTAATATAGTAATAATAAAAAAGAAAACGAAATTGTGATAAGAAACAAAAAGAAAATGGCAGGAATAGAACTACCTCCCATGAAGGGTAAATATGGTTAACAAAAAAAATCACTTTATTGAAGTGAGAATAAAAAAACATAGAAAAAGAAAATCTCAAATGAAAATATGACACATGTTCTATGAGAACAGTTTTAATATAGATAATAGAATAGATAAGAGAGACAATAATAATAATAATAATAATAATAATAATAAAAGAAAATTAAATTGTGATTAAAAAATAATAAAAGAAAAGGCAGGAGCATGACTACTTCCCGTGGAGGATACCCGTGATTCATAAGAAAATTAAAGTGTGATAAAAAAAGAGAAAAAAATGAAAATGGTAGGAGTGGGATTTATAAGAATTTATAAATCCAGTTTTTTATTAAAAAAATCACTTTTGTAGTGAAACAGATTTATAAAAATTGATAATGAGAGAAAAAATTTAATATAATAATAAAAAAAGAAAAAAAGTGTAACTAATTAAGACACATGTGACAGACCCAACTAAAACACATGTGATTAAAATGAAGCAGCTCAATGACATCAAAGTGTAACTAAAGTTTTAAAATAAGATGTCTGATCAAATAAAAAAAATTCTCTCACTCAACATACTACACGTGAGAATAACACGCGTGACCAAAAAATATTTCATAGAAACAACTATATAATGTTTATAGGGGATACCTGTAAGTTTAAGTATAAAACTAAAGAAAAACGACAAAATAGGTTTAATGTGAAAAATAGTTGGTATATGACAAAAACTAATGTACAATAACAATTAATTAATTATCTTTTCATTTTTATCTTCATTTTTCATTTATTTTATTTATACTGAAATTAAAATATTTTTTACTAAACAAATTAATTATATGTATAGATAGAACAAAACAACAATAAAAATTTAACATAGCCCATAACGGAGACTAAAAATGAAAAGAAAACATGGCCCATAAGAAATGATAAAAGACTCAAATCTTTTAAAATATAATAGTATAGATATAGATATAGATTCGATCTCCAAGGCAAATTTTGCTTTTCATGGCGTGTACGTAATTGATGTGGAACTGCTTGCCCAGCTGGTGATGCAGGGGCTAGTTGCAAGGAGGAAGTATTAATTTGAAAGGAGTGGTGGCAAGCATTTTAATCATGAGTAAATTACTATATGATGGTGACATATATACATGTTTATATACATATGATGTGCAAACAAAACCTACATGAAGATTTAGAAAATTGTAAAGGGATTTAGTGATTTTTTGATTTGATTTGATTTGGGATGGTAAAAACAAAGGCTAAAAGGGGCTTTTAATAGTTTAAGTTTAAGTGAGAGGAAGAAATTAAAAATAAGTTGGGTCTAGGTGAAAAAAAAATAAGTGATTGGGGAGAGATGAAAAGAGAGGAGTGCTTCCACTAACTAATTCAATATATAAGACAGAGAATTCATGTTCTTTCTCACCATAACAATTACCATTCATTAAATGATGTAATAACACATCATTGTATATTAATGTAAAATTTATTTATAGTGTATATTCTTTCAGGGTGGGGGTCAAGTTAATTAGGAGTAACTCTTGTTAAGTTACTTCACTTAATAACTTTTAGTAAAATATAAATTTCATAAATTTAACTATTGAATAACGTACGTGATATTAATATGATGATGATGCATATAAAATTTTAGATAAATTGGATATTTGTATGTAGTTTTATAGCCAACATTTACTTATATATTGAAAAGTATGTTATACATTAAATTGAAGTTATTTGAAGAATTATTAAATTGTTTTAAATTTTTATAAAACTTTGTAGACTTAATCTACTTAATTAAAACTTTCAATTCAACGATAAGATCGATGAAAATCAACATTCATAAAAAATTATAAGCGGAGTAACTTTACCAAAAGGTATTCCTTGAGTAACTTGATCCCCGCACATTCATTAATTCCATTATATAATATATATTTTTAAAAATGCATATTGAGTAATACAAAAAAATTAGAGAGTAACTGTTTTAGTTAGTTTTGTTAGTTTGTTTGTTAGGTTCTGTTTAGTTAGTGTTTTGGTGGTAGAACTCGGACTCGGGCCTGGGAAGTCGAACTCGGATCTGGTTCTGGGTATTGCTTGGAAGAGAATTGGGGTTGTCCATAGATGAGGGGTGTACCTGCAAAGGCACTTCGACGCCCAAGTCAGATAAGTGTAACAGTCAAAGTAGTTGACTGAGTAAAGATTGTGTACCTTGTGAATTGTTAATACCTTCTATTTATAAGGGTTTGGGTCTGTATAAATATGGTAAGCAGGTATAATCATAAATATAGTAAATAGGCAAGTGTATATATATGGATATTTGGCAATGTCATGATGTGTTGTTATATTTGTTTTGGGCTGTCATGGTTAATGGGCCTAAAGGGATTGGTCCATAACAGTTAGGTTATTATGTTAGTTTGTTAGGTTCTGTTAGTTTGGTTTTTCTGTTTTTTGTTATTGGTGGCTATCTATATATTTGTGGCCTACCTTTTGTATTGATGATTTTTCAAAGATATACAAACAATTTGCATTTTTCCTTTTATGGTACCAGAGCTCTCCTTGAGGGGTCAGGCTCTACCACACTCGCTTCTCTTTCTTCCACAAAGCTTTCATTTAGAAATGGCAGAAACAGAGAAATCAACAAAAGGAAGCTCATCCAAAGATAATGACTACTCTCAAAGTTCGTATTATCTCCATCCAGGAGAAAACCCAGTTGTTATCATCTCAGATCCTCAACTCAATGGAGTCAATTACCATTAATGGAGCAAGAACATCAAGAGGTCTTTGTCATCGAAGAACAAATGCAAATTTGTTGATGATTCGATTAAAGAGCCATACAAGAATGATCCACTTTGGGGTGCATGGGAAAGATGCAACAATATTGTTGTATCTTGGACCATGAAGACTCTCTCTCGGAGAGATTGCGCAAAGTGTTATCTACATCAATAATGCTCAAGAATTGCGAGAAGATCTAAAGGATCATTTTTCGAATGGAGACTATTTTAGAGTTTCTGATCTTCTGCAAGATCTTCATTTTAGTAGACAAGGTGGTCGTGGAATTTCTGCTTATTATACTGACTTGAAGACTTCATGGGAAGAATTTGAGATTTTAAGACCTCACCCATCTTGCACATGTCCAATGAAATGTTCGTGTGATCTCATGAAAACTATAAAGAAGTATAGGGAATTTGAATATGTTATATGCTTCCTAAAGGGACTAAATGATTGATACAGTCATGTAAGAAGCCAAATTCTCATGATGGAGGATCTTCCATCAAAAAAGAAAACTTTACCACTGTTAATTCAGCAAGAATGGAAATATACTGGATCTATAGAACCAAGATTCTTTGCCACCACCACTGATAAGAATTTTGCTTAGAGAGGTTCCACAATAGGAAGAGGAAGAAATCAAGGTGGTCGAGGGAGCCATAGGTCTAATCAAAGAGGACCAAACACGGGAAATGTTAAGGTGTGCAGTTTCTGGGGGAAGGAGAGACATGTAACGCCCTAATTTCTAAACTTAGAAATAATGTCCGTTGGAGACACTATCCCTGAAGTTCTTGAAATCATTACGTTAAATTTTCAATATCACCACACATTCGCTTAAACTTTCCAACGATTAGCTTAAGCAATTTACAATACAACATCAATATTTATAAATAATCTTACTTAAATTTAGGGACGAATCCACACTTGGAGAAGTGTGGTTCAGTGAACTCATACCGGAAATCCGGCAGAGTCTCCCCTAAAAACCGGACAATTACCAGAATTCAGCTTAACCTGAAAATCAGCAAAACCAGTACATCTCAATATTTAAACCTATCACAACATTAAAACTAGGCCTCAATGGCCAACTAAGAAATAATTATATTTATACAAGATACAATAATAGACCTAAACGAATAACCAAATAACAGCTACAAATACATTAGGGACTAATCCTATTAACGAATCTTCCAACTGAAGTAAGATTCATCTCCATTCTCACCATAACTGCCTCAACATCAACAAAAGTACCTGCACAACTAAAGTAAATCCCCGAAACGTGGGGTGAGATAATAATCTCAGCGAGTATAACTTAACATATATAGTGTGAGGAAAAACAACCATCAAGAATTGAGATACACCTAAAGCATATTTATAGATAGCTAATGAAAGAATAATTAAGACATGTAACTCATGTAAGAACATGATGCTCATGATGCATTCACTGCTGTGCCCAGCAGGCATGATCTTATCACTGAAACTGGAGTTAGACTTGAGCTCAGACTACGGGAAACGTCTTTCCCGGGGACGTATCCCACCCATTACTGGACCGAAGTCATGTTTTACTTAGTTTACTTAACTTTTTACTCACAACGCAAAGGCCAACTTGAATTACTCAAGGTCGAAACCGGCTTAAAAAGGTTACAATGCTAAATATGCTTCATGAAAACTTGATTATCAAATATTTACACTTAAATGCACTGAAAACTGAGTAGACAATGTATTTCGAGAGTTTCGTAACTCTCGTAAGTTCGTAACTTCGAAATTCAAGGGTTTTACATCAAATACTAACATCACCTACTCAATTCCAATACAAACATCACAAATCCAATCATTTTAATCATATAGAAAGGGAGTCAAAGGGGTAGGGTTCATACATTGATCATTTCGACAATTTCGTAAATCTCGCTAGTTTCGTAAATCTCGCTACCCTAAGGTTTTCATTGAAAATCCTAACGAAACTACTCAATCTCATACAAACATTACTAATCTAACCACAATAATCATATAGAAAGGGAATTAAAGAGTAGGGTTCATGCATTGGAGAGAAATCAAAATCAAAGGGGAAAGTGTGTGTGTGAGTTATACTCACCAATTTCTTGAAAATCTCAAGAGGAATTGATGGATTGGAAGTTCCTTTGATGAATCCTTGCTTTGGTTCTCCTTAACCACCTCGAAATTCCACTTTCTCTCTTTAAAAGCACTCTCTCTCTAGGGTTCGAAGGGGAGAAGAAAAAGCAAGTCAAGTTCTGATTTTGCATGTCCGTGTATTTATACTGGACAACTGGTAATCGATTACCATAGTGCTGTAATCGATTACCAGAGGTAAAATTACACTAGAAAACGTTTCTGGGAATCTGGTAATCGATTACAACCCTTGGTAATCGATTACCAAAAACTCAGCTCTCAGGTAATCGATTACCATCCTGTGAGTAATTGATTACACAAAACCAGCTCTCGGGTAATCGATTACAAAATACTTGTAATCGATTACCAAAAACTCAGCTCTCAGGTAACCGATTACAGCCTGTGAGTAATCGATTACCTATAAACTAGCTCTCGGGTAATCGATTACAAACTCCTTGTAATCGATTACCAGAACCCAAAACTCTTCATTTTAACCTGAAATAGAATTCTAAGTTAATTCCCATAATCCCCACTCAACCTCTAATTACTAAACACACTAATCTTATTTCTAACCTAATGAGTTATTAAGACTTCTGGTTAAGGCTAACACTTGGTCTTATACTTGAGTTTTAAATCATAGCTCATCAATTAACCTTAATCTCTTAACTCATTTTCCTTTAATTACTAATACTTAACCCTCTTATTTTCAGCCTAATAAATTGTTTAAAGTTTCTGATTTGCGGGATGTTACATTCTACCCCCTTCTAGCAATTTTGCCCTCAAAATTGTACAAGAAACATAATTTAAATTTACCTCAACTAAAAAGTTCTGGAAATCGTTCCCGTAACCTGGTGAAGAGTAACCCAAAACCTAAAAGTGAACCTAGACTCCCTATTTGATATGATGTTAGAGGAAATGCCATGGAGTCTGACGATCCATCTAACATACAAACCTGCCAATTGCTAAGGGAAAAGGTACTCCTAACTGGTAGGAGGTGAGCTGGCTTGGCAAGTCAGTCCTCATTCACCCAGATGGCATCACCAACAACTTGGACTCGGGGCAAACCTATCACAACGTCCCTAACTATACTCTCCCACTCCCACTCAGAGATTACTAATGGTAAAAGGGTTCCTAATGGTTTCGATGTCCTATATAGACCTGCTGACACATTAAACACTCAAAAACCTAACCTACTATATTTCTTTCCACATCCTGATACATCTTGGTAGAGTCAGGATGTACGAGAAACTTACCTCTATTAGCTTATTCTAACACCTGCTGCCTGAGGTTACCCCTTTTAGGGACACTGACTCTCCCTTGGAAGAGAATTATCCCATCTTCTGATCCAGAAAACCCTATGGTTGCCTTCCCTCTTGGAGGCTAGAGTCCAAACTCTGAGCCTCCCTAATTAGAGCTCTTAGCTCACTGGTGAATGCGATACTATAAAGTCTGACACTATGCTCCCCAATAGTTACTCCTAAACTTAGGTTCCTGAACTTCTTTAACAAACTTCTTGCATGCATTCTCACGAGAGACACATGAAGAGACTTTCTACTCTATTTGAGTATACTTGACTGGCTTGGTTAGACAACACCCTTGATAAAATATAATCATAGAAAAGATTTCACACAACAACTAAGTAAGGATCCTAATTCCATACCCAAACCCATCAACTACCGGTTGGTTTCAAGTCTTATTTCCTTGCTGATCTAGCTAGGTTTGAGAAAATTCCAAGTGATTTACATGTTTATATTCTAAGCTCTACTGTATTACTAACTATAAGTCATGCACACATAATTACTCAATCCCTCGAATCACTAAGTTTGTGTTGGCTAAATAATCCAACGCTCACGTCATGTTCGAGGAATTAAGTTCACATAATTACATAAACAAACACCGCACATAAGTGAGAGGAAGGTCACTCATTCTTCTAATAAAATAACGGAATCCTAACAACACTCATGCCATAAACGTAGGTATAATACCTACCGGTTACAACATGAACATGGTAAACCCTCGTAGTCTCCTATCTTCCCTTACTGGGATCTTTCTCTATCTCACCCTACCGGTCAGGGCTTGTACTTAATTTGGTTCTAAGTTTTCACTAAAAGGAAAGTGACATAATGTCATCCAAACCCTAGTCCTCCTATAAGTAAAGATTTTTAAATGCTTTAGAGTTCTAACCTAGTGAGCGTGCCTAACAATATCTCAATCCTTTCCTAACACTCTGACTAGGCCTAACTATACACAATCAAATCTAACTTTCGGGTTGGGTGAAACTTAGTTGGGTTCAAGTACTGAGTGCCTTCTACGGATTCTCATGGTCTGACTATAAAACTACCCCCCCTTAAGGGTTCAGGCTCTCCCTAATATTTCTCAGTGTTTAAAATCTTGATTTCTCTCTTGGAGTTACCAAACCTACATCCAGATATCTAAACTAATTTGTTTTTCCCTCATGGAATTCATAGAGAAGGCTAAGTATTTGGGTGGCTGGGAGAACATCTACCGCTACTTGATAAATTCTTGGTTAACTCTAGAGTTGTCTACTAATCTACTTATTCTATTCACTTCCCATTAGGACCTCAATTGTAGTTTCCTCCCATTTCCTATTAAATTCTAAAAGCCTATGTTATTCCCGCTACTTTGTTATCTTTAACTAAGGTATTAGGTTCACTCACTTCCTCTCTAACAATTCTCTCAGGTGATTCCTAACACCTTTCTACAGGACTACCCTTAATATGGCTTAATTGTGAACTTCCTGTTCTTACCTGAGTTGTAGGTAAATCTACACTACCTTACGTAATCTATACTAGAATTCTTAACTTTCTTGATTAAGGTTCCTCTCCCGTAGAAGAGTTATGGCTAAGGTTTCTTTCTACTGGTGGTAATAAGTTGAATTAGGTGATTAAGGATGGTGGAACTACTAAGTTGGATTTCCGAGAAAAATTTGGTTCATACCAACTATTCTGACTAAAAGCCTCTACCTAATTCCTTTCCCGAGTACTTCTCTGAGTCCTCGAAGATAAAACCGATATGGTTAGACTTAAGGTATGGGTGAAGTATTCTTATTTGATGATTTCTAAATTTTTCAGATATTCAAGGCATCACTTCCTGATATTCTTAAGTATTTCCTAAGGGTGAAAAGAAAGAGCAGAAGTATTGTTTTCTCATGACAACTTACCCACTCGTTAGGGTTAAAGATATTACTAATGGTAAGTCCTGGAATGGTACTAACATTAGACAATCAAAATCTCACTATCTTTACTAGGGATCTCTAGCTTATTCATCTCCTAAACATGCCCCCAACTCTCAGTGGCTAATAATTAATGTTGTAGTCTTAAGGTACAAGTATGGTGATCTCTCCTAAGGGTTTCTAAAATATTAGGGTCGTAAGACTCTGTCTCTAGGGCCACTAAGTGTTCTCTAAATGTGAGATGTAAAGGTGAGGAAATGGTAGTCGTCATGACTACCTACCTGTCTGGTAGAGTCTAAAGATATGTCCATGTAATTCATGGACAAAGCAAAAGGGCAAGGTGGCTGAAAGAATCCCACTCGCCTGACCGTCTCCCGACTACCCTCAAGGCGGCCTAGGAAATATGCCTACTCCTACATCGACTCAAAAGAAACCTCAATTTCCTAACCCTTGTAAGTTTAGGTCTAAATGTCTATATGTCCCTGCTAAGTTTGCTAACTTAGGTAAGGTCTTAAGCCTACTTAAGTTAAAGTCCTCTTAGGTGTCTCTGCGATCACTGGTTTACCCTACGTAGAGTTTCTATCTTAACTTGGACTATAGTCCCACATTCCTTCTAACATGGCCTCACAAAAGTTTGTCTCAAAAGAAACTCTAACTATGTGAATTACTACCTAGCGTGTACACACACATTCTAACATAACGTGCCACAAAACCATTCAAACAACCAACATTACAATTCAAACAACAAGACACACACAAAACATTCAAATTATACAAGTCACACAACGAATACCACATTATAAGTCAAACAACAAATCAACATCCACAAGTAAAGAATCTATTTTAACTAACTACCTCAGAGGTGCCTAATGTTCACTAGGATTCCAGGGTCACATTCTATAAAGCATCTATGGTGAGTATAATGTTCTTAGGAATAAACTTTTACTCTCTTTCTAATACAAGATGGGTGGCTCTACCCTTGTTAAGAAGTATTCTAACTCCCTGACCAAGGTAACCTACTCACATGACTAACCATAATCTCCGTGTACAATGCACACACTATAGGAGTGATCAATCCCTATAATGAGTACACGTACTAGAAGATCACAATAAGCCACGGGCAACTAGCCTAACCACAGTCCAATTGGATTGAACTGCTCTGATACCAAAATGTAACGCCCTAATTTCTAAACTTAGAAATAATGTCCGTTGGAGACACTATCCCTGAAGTTCTTGAAATCATTACGTTAAATTTTCAATATCACCACACATTCGCTTAAACTTTCCAACGATTAGCTTAAGCAATTTACAATACAACATCAATATTTATAAATAATCTTACTTAAATTTAAGGACGAATCCACACTTGGAGAAGTGTGGTTCAGTGAACTCATACCGGAAATCCGGCAGAGTCTCCCCTAAAAACCGGACAATTACCAGAATTCAGCTTAACCTGAAAATCAGCAAAACCAGTACATCTCAATATTTAAACCTATCACAACATTAAAACTAGGCCTCAATGGCCAACTAAGAAATAATTATATTTATACAAGATACAACAATAGACCTAAACGAATAACCAAATAACAGCTACAAATACATTAAGGACTAATCCTATTAACGAATCTTCCAACTGAAGTAAGATTCATCTCCATTCTCACCATAACTGCCTCAACATCAACAAAAGTACCTGCACAACTAAAGTAAATCCCCGAAACGCGGGGTGAGATAATAATATCAGCGAGTATAACTTAACATATATAGTGTGAGGAAAAACAACCATCAAGAATTGAGATACACCTAAAGCATATTTATAGATAGCTAATGAAAGAATAATTAAGACATGTAACTCATGTAACATGAACTAACAATGATGCAGAACATGATGCTCATGATGCACTCACTGCTGTGCCCAGCAGGCATGATCTTATCACTGAAACTGGAGTTAAACCTGGGCTCAGACTACGGGAAACGTCTTTCCCGGGGACGTATCCCACCCATAACTGGGTTTACTTAACTTTTTACTCACAGCGCAAAGGTCGGCTTGAATTACTCACAGTCGAAACCGGCTTAAAAAGGTTACAATGCTAAATATGCTTCATGAAAACTTGATTATCAAATATTTACACTTAAATGCACTGAAAACTGAGTAGACAATGTATTTCGAGAGTTTTGTAACTCTCGTAAGTTCGTAACTTCGAAATTCAAGGGTTTTACATCAAATACTAACATCACCTACTCAATTCCAGTACAAACATCACCAATCCAATCATTTTAATCATATAGAAAGAGAGTCAAAGGGGTAGGGTTCATACATTGATCATTTCGACAATTTCGTAAATCTCGCTAGTTTCGTAAATCTCTCTACCCTAAGGTTTTCATTGAAAATCCTAACGAAACTACTCAATCTCATACAAACATTACTAATCTAACCACAATAATCACATAGAAAGGGAATTAAAGAGTAGGGTTCATGCATTGGAGAGAAATCAAAATTAAAGGGGAAAATGTGTGTGTGAGTTATACTCACCAATTTCTTGAAAATCTCAAGAGGAATTGATGGATTGGAAGTTCCTTTGATGAATCCTAACTTTGATTCTCCTTAACCACCTCGAAATTCCACTTTCTCTCTCTAAAAGCACACACTCTCTCTCTAGGGTTCGAAGGGGAGAAGAAAAAGCAAGTCAAGTTCTGATTTTGCATGTCCGTGTATTTATACTGGACAACTGGT
Organism: Sesbania bispinosa; assembly: GCA_026901365.1. Lineage (NCBI taxonomy): Eukaryota > Viridiplantae > Streptophyta > Magnoliopsida > Fabales > Fabaceae > Sesbania > Sesbania bispinosa. The sequence continues at coordinate 138,921 of QLOH01000201.1, read as the reverse complement.
AATCGATTACCATAGTGCTGTAATCGATTACCAGAGGTAAAATTACACTAGAAAACGTTTCTGGGAATCTGGTAATCGATTACAACCCTTGGTAATCGATTACCAAAAACTCAGCTCTCAGGTAATCGATTACCATCCTGTGAGTAATTGATTACACAAAACCAACTCTCGGGTAATCGATTACAAAATACTTGTAATCGATTACCAAAAACTCAGCTCTCAGGTAACCGATTACAGCCTGTGAGTAATCGATTACCTAAAAACTAGCTCTCGGGTAATCGATTACAAACTCCTTGTAATCGATTACCAGAACCCAAAACTCTTCATTTTAACCTGAAATAGAATTCTAAGTTAATTCCCATAATCCCCACTCAACCTCTAATTACCAAACACACTAATCTTATTTCTAACCTAATGAGTTATTAAGACTTCTGGTTAAGGCTAACACTTGGTCTTATACTTGAGTTTTAAATCATAGCTCATCAATTAACCTTAATCTCTTAACTCATTTTCCTTTAATTACTAATACTTAACCCTCTTATTTTCAGCCTAATAAATTGTTTAAAGTTTCTGATTTGCGGGATGTTACAAGACACATAGTGGAAACATGTTATTTTAAGCATGGCTTTCCATCGAATTTCATATTAAAAAACAATTTTGTCAATCCTTCTGTCAACACCTTCTCGTTAGAACAAAGCAGTGATAGTCAAGTCTCCATTAATCAAGGAAATGAGCTAAGTGATATATTCAAGAATCTTACATCAGAACGATATGCTTTGATCCTTGACATTCTTAAGAAGATAGAATTGAAGGGCCAAGCTCATACAGCTAACCAGGTTTCCCATAATCTTCATCAACAGAAGTCAGGAAATCTTCTTGGTCCCAATGCCTGGATCTTGGACACTAGTGCCATTGATCATGTATCAAATTCCTTAAATAATTATGTTTCTTATCATTCAATAGAACCTGTTCATGTCACACTAACCAATGGTGTTATTAATCTTACTAACTTTTTTGGAACTGTTTATTTCATTAATGATTTCTACCTCAAAAATGTTCTTTACATACTAGATTTCCATTTCAATCTCATATTTGTCAAGAAAATTACTAAAGTATTAAACTATTTTTTAATTTTTGGAAAATCTTCTTGTGTCATACAGGATATGACTTCTTCAAAGATGATTGAATTAGCTAAAGTGAACAAGAATTTATACATGTTGACAGGAACCTAATAAGATTGTTATACCTATTGTTTCTGCTATCAATTCATCTTCTGATAATGATGTACAAAGCACTCATGTTATGTTTTGTTACATTTTAGATTAGGCCACCCTTCTAAAAAGTTCTACACCATATTAGTCAGCGATTTCCTTATGTTTATTTTAATTGTGACATTATATGTGACTATTGTCATTTGGCAAAACAATCTAAGCTCCCTTTTCTTCTTAGCAATACTAAAAGTGTTGCTTGTTTTGATCTTATACACATGGACATTTGGGGTCCTATATCTATTACTTCCATGCATGGTCATAAATATTTTCTCACCATTATTGATGACTACTCCAGACATGTTTGGCTTTTTCGTAAGAAAACTAAAATTGAAATTCAAAACTTAGTTGATGATTTCATTAAACTTGTCTCCACCCAATTTGGTAAGAAAATTAAACATATAAGAAGTGATAATGGGACTGAGTTTGTCATGCATCCTGCCTTTGCTAAATATAGTATAATTCACCAAACATCTTATGTTGAGACTCCACAACAAAATTCTGTTGTGAAGAGGAAACATAGACACATTCTTAACATCACAAGAGCTTTGTTATTTCACTCCCACATGCCTAAAATAGTTTGGAATTTCGCTGCCATGCATGTTGTTCACTTGATCAATAGACTTCCCTCTCCTGTTTTACAAGGTAAATGTCCTTTTCCAAATTCTCTACAATGAATTACCTACTCTGTTAGATTTAAAGGTTTTTGACAGTTTATGTTATGCTTCTACTTTAACTCACAATATAAATGAACTTAACCCTAGAGCCAAAAGGTGTGTTTTTCTTGGCTTTAAAATTGGAACTAAAGGGTATATTGCCATGGATCTTAATACTAGAGAGCTTTCTGTTAGCAAAATTGTGCTATTTTATGAAGATAGCTTTCCTTTTAAAATAGATACTTCTAAAACTACTGTGCAGCATAATCAGATATCTTTTTTTTATTTCACTCTAGATGTTCCTTATTCTATTCAGTCTACACCTGCTCCTTCTCCTGACTCTACTGCTGTTCAAAACCTCCCATCTCCCGATCTTACTGATATTCCTCTCAGGAGATCCATCAGAATTTGGACTTCATCTACTTATCTCTCAGATTATTATTTCAACCTTTTCTATACCGACCAATTTGATACTCAGAATACTACCAAAGATCCTATAACTTTTGTCCTTTCTTATTCTTCTCTTAGTCCTAAATATTTTAATTTTTTTCTTTCTATTTCCACTCACACTGAGCCCACTTCTTTTCATCAAGCTGTCAAATATGAACAGTGGATCCAGGCTATGCAAAATGAGCTCCAAGCATTGGCTGATAACAAGACTTGGTCCATTGTTCCCCTTCCTCCTGGCAATTCCCGTATTGATTCAAAATGGGTATATAAAATCAAATATAGGTCAGATGGTTAAATTGAGAGATATAAGGCCAGATTGGTGGCAAAGGTTACAATCAAGTAGAAGGTCTAGATTACTTTGATACCTTCACCCTTATGGAAAAATTAGGTATTGTTAGATTTCCTTTAGCTATGGCATCTTCTCAAAATTGGAATTTAAACCAACTAGACATTAATAATTCCTTCTTACATGGTGATTTGGATGAAGATGTTTACATGGAAATTCCCCAAGGTCATCATTCTCCTTCTAATTCTGTTTGCAAACTTCACAGATCTCTTTATGGTTTGAAACAAGCTAGTAGGCAATGGTTTGCCAAACTCTCTTCTTACTTACACAGCCTATTGGTTATCATCAATCTCCTGATGACCACTCCTTTTTTACTAAATTTAATCATGCTCATTATATTGTTATTTTGGTTTATGGTGATGACTTAATCTTAGTTGGGAATGATTCTTCTAAAATTCAATTTGTTAAGGCCAAATTGAACAACCAATTTAAAATTAAAGATTTAGGCCCTTTGACTTATTTCCTTGGTTTAGAGGTTGCTCACTCTCATCTTGGTATCACTCTTTCTAAGGAAATATGTTTTAGATTTCTGTTAGAGTCCCACATTGCCTAGAGATAAGGCCAAATTGTGGTATATAAGCCTTGGGCAGTCCTCACCTTACAAGCTAGCTTTTGAGGTTGAGTTAGGCCCAGATCCAAAATCTAAGATGGTATCAGAGCCTATCCTATATGATCCATTGTTATTGGGCCGCCACCCGTATAGTTGTCCACGCTCCAGATGTCCAGTCCTGGGCGTGAGGGGGTGTGTTAGAGTCCCACATTGCCTAGAGATAAGGCCAAATTGTGGTATATAAGCCTTGGGCAGTCCTCACCTTACAAGCTAGCTTTTGAGGTTGAGTTAGGCCCAGATCCAAAATCTAAGAATTTCCTTGCTGATGACACTGGTTTTCTTGCAGGAAAGTCTACTCCTACCCCCATGGTCAAGTCAGATAAACTTAAACCTGCTGATGCACATTCATATCCAGATGCAACTGGCTATGGGAGACATATTGGAAAGCTTCTCTACGCAACTACAACTAGACCCGTCATCTCTTTTGTTGTCCAAAAACTTAGTCAGTTTAGGGCTAAGTTAAGTAATACAGAAAAATTAGAGAGTAACTGATTTAGTTTTGTTAGTTTGTTTGTTTGTTAGGTTCTGTTTAGTTAAGTTATTCTGTTAGTTTGTTAGATTTTGTTAGTTTGGTTTTTCTGTTTTTTGCTATTGGCGGCTATCTATATATTTGTGGCCTACCTTTTGTATTGATGATTTCTCAAAGAAATACAAACAATTTTCATTTTTTTTCCTTTTAATGCATCAATATAAAAATAATGAACAAATACTATATAAAGAAAAATATTTTTTTACAAGACCATATATATCTTTTACGGGAGGCAATCATGTTCGACAGAGGTAAAATCTCTATGGGTGGTAAAGCTCTCCCCCTAATATTTTATAATAAAATTATTATTAAGATTTTATTATTTATTATTTAAGAAAATTGAAGAATTTAAAACAACTCGAAAGTTAAAACATAACCAAAACTCAACTAAAAAACATCAAATACTACTTATGAATTATGATCAGGTGGGTATGAGTTTTGAGTACCCCTAACGTGGGATGTAGCTCTTCTGTTTATACATCTTCTAAAGGAACCAAATCATATGTCTGACTCTGCTGGAGGCCTGGAGTTCTAGTTTTTCCACTTTCTTTTTAAAAAACAATAAAATAAAATCAGCCTCTTATATCGTGATATGTTTCCTTTCTGTAATATATAGGCCAAAAAATTGGCAACTTAATTTGTCAATCTACCTCCAATGGTTAGGTAGATGGGCAAAATCTCTTGTTCCCTAATTGTATCTCACTTTTGTTTTCGAATATCATAATTCGTTACATCAATTAAAAAGTTTACTTCATCTCCAATTACATCTCTCATCCTTATGTTGTTTGACCTTTCTTATTACCTGTACAATTTTTCTCCGTGTTATCGTCTCTCTTGTAATTTGGTGCGCCTCTCACTATTTCAGAATCATTCTTGTGCAACTTCATCTTGAATCTCTGATAGTTGTCTGTAACGAAACAGCTTGTGTTTCCATTAATTATTGGTTTTTGAAAAAGTGAAGCTGTTGCATATGGGAAATAAGAATTGTGAAACAGTGAAAGAGATGCAATCAGCACAAAGCGAGAGACAATGTTCGAAATGAAGATAGCTTTGAAATTGATGAATATGTCAAATTATGATTGGAGTGGCGGGGAAAGAGACACAATTAAAGGATAAGAGATTTTAATCAATGGTAGCCACCGGTCATGACGCAGTAATCATCGCCCAATTTTTCAATTTTCAATTGTCTTCATTTTTTTAAATATTATTTTTTCAATGCCTTCCACAGAGATTCAGAGACATGTGTTTTAGATAAAAAAAAATTAAAAAATAATTTATGTTTCATCCATACTAAATTTATATTATTTTATTTAATTAAATATATATTTTTAATTTACGTAATTGTATAGCTACATAAACATTAGTTAACTATATTTTTAGAATCTGAAATATAGTTGAAATTTTGACCCTTAAAAAATGAAAGTGCCTTTTTTAGTTTTTTTTATGATAATAGGAATTAAAGAAAAACATAAAAGAAAAAACAAAGCCCAAAACGGACCAGGAGCAAAGCCCCAAATCCTAATATACTTTTCTCCTCTCTCGAAGAGGTGCTCAGCCGCATCGTAGAGCAAGGGGATCACAACAAAAGGAGGAACGTGCGAGAACTCCCTATACCCAAACACTAGAGCAAGAGCTTCCTTGGCAAAGCTGTCCGCAAGATGATTGGCTTCCCTGAGGACATGATTCCATAGAACATCTAAGAAGACCTTCGCAGAATCCCTGATCTGATTCACCATGGAGGAGCAGAGGTGAGTAGCACGACGCCCTTCATTAATCATTTTAACAGCAAGCATAAAATCAGATTCGAAAATAACCCTCTTTAAACCCTTCCTTTTTGCAAGACAGACACCTCTCATCAGCCCCCAAAGTTCAACTTCCAAAATAGACTTGCAATGGAGATTCTCACCAAAAGCAACCAAAAAAGTTCCGTCACTGGTACGAAGAACTCCACCACAAGAGGCTGAGTTGCTGGACGAAGACAGAGCACCATCAATATTGATTTTGTACCAGTATTGCGGCGGAGGAAACCACCGAAATAGGTTAGGGTTTCTATCACTCTTAACTAGAGAAATAGTATTTCCTAGTTTAAGGGCTAATACAGTAGCTTGAACTTGTCTTCTAATTTGATCTGCAAGCTCAGAATTAGACACTCTGATATTATTAAAAATGACATTATTCCTATGTTGCCAAATGGTTTCCATTGTAAATCCAAAGATTAGTTGCTTTACTGGCTCTGTATTGTTATTCTTAGGAGAATATAAATTATCCATAAGCCAACTGTGAAGATTCTGAGTTTTGAAGAACCGTTGGTCTTGATGATGCTCCAAAACGTCCACCCACAAAGCTTTAACTTCTGGACAGTCCCTAAATAGATGGATAATTGATTCAGGTTCTGTATTACATAGGGTGCACTGATCATGCAATGAGAGGTGTCTAGATTTCCTTTGGCAATTTGTCAATAACGCATGGGAGGCAACCTTCCATAATAGTAGTCTGACCCTTTGAGGTCCATCCCACTTCCAAATTCTTTATCATAAAAGCATTGTTGACATCTCTTGCTTTTCTAAGACCCAACCCTCCCAACAACTTAGGAGAGCAAATTTTATCCCAGTTGACAAGGTGAATTCTCCTGTGATCTTCAGTATCCCCCCATAGGAAGTCTCTACAAGATCTGTCCAGCTCCTCACAAGTAGAAGTAGGTAAATAAGATAACTGCATCAAATGTGTAGGTATAGAGTTAAGAACAGACTGAGATATGGTAAGTTTGCCAGCAAATGATAGTGTTTTAGACTTCCATGAGCTCAGTCTGTTGAGTCTCAAAGAATTAAATATATGAAATTTAAAATATTTTGAGTCTCACTCTCTTAAGTTTTAATGAACAACAAATATAAAATATAAAAAGTATTTATATGATACTATGTTCTCACAGGATGTTGCACTGTTTCAGATCATATTGTTTGTGTAAAGGATCATCTGAAAGATCAACTTCATCTGAAGAGTGTTTATCATCTGAAGCACTCTTTGCATCTGAAGACTGAAGGTATCAAGTTTAAGGTTTGACCCGTGAAGACGTTACTATGAAAGAAGAACGTTCATCCCAATGGTCTAACCCTTTTCAGCATAAGAATCAGAGCTGCTTTCTCTCTTCGTTCAAATGTTTAGCATTTTTAAGGAAAGTCTGCAAAGCTGCTGTACCTGCTCAAAAGCATTGTGTGCGCAGACCTGCTACACCTTAGACTACTCAGAACGTGTTGGACAAAGTGTGTCTCAACGTCTCCTGAAGCATTTAATGCTATTTGACAACGGGAAACATTTTCTCGAAGACTATAAATATGCCCATGCAGATTGAAAAAAAAAAGAAGAAAGGCTATCAAAGAAATCTTACTCTGTGAAAATGCTGCAAAAATACTCTGATATTTTCTGTACATTTGCTTATTTGCTTATCCTGAGTAAATCTCAGTTACTTGTACACTTCTGATAAGTTCAATCTATCATCTGAAGTTAGTTGATTGAACTTTATCTGTTTTTATCTTAAAGCAGTTTGGGTTACAAGCCTGGAGAGGCTTATTGTCTGAAAGAATACTTGGGCTACACTTGGATAAGTGTCTGAGAGCCTGAAGAGGCTTGGTGGAAGAAACAATACTTGGTGTAGAGCCTGAAGAGACTTGACAGAAAAGAATACTTGTTGTAGAGTCTGAAGAGGCTTGACAGAAAAGAATACTTGGTGTAGAGCCTGAAGAGGCTTGACAGAAAAGAATACTTAGTGTAGAGCCTGAAGAGGCTTGATAGAAAAGAATACTTGTAATCTTGCAAGATTAGTGGAAATCCAGTGGTGGTTTGCCCTGGGACTGGACGTAGCTCACAAGTGGTAGTGAGTGAACCAGGATAAATTCTTGGCTAAGTTTCCTTTCCCTTAAACTCATTCAATTCAGTTTTTGAACTAACAAAGAGGTTTAGAAAAGTTTTCAAGAGCGAAAATCTTAACATCAAACAAAACTATTTATCAAAACCGTCTTTGTGTCTGAACCAAGGTTCAGAAGGTAGTAACTAACGTCAGACGTTCTTTATCATCTGAAGTTTTTACAGAAACTTTTTAAAGTATTATCTATAACCAAAAAGTTTCCATTGAAACACTATTCAACCCCCATTCTAGTGTTTCCCTGTTTTTCTCTCACAGTCTTGTCTTTGTCTTTTGAAGAATGGAAGACAAAGATCTCTTATTTACTCTGGAGTGGTGTAGTTGAACCCCTAAATATTTTCCAAGGTCAGTTTTCTTTGAAATCCCAGGGCTGAAGAAATCTCTTCCTTAACCTGCATACACACGTCAGGTGAGAAAAAAATTCTAGTTTTCTCCTTACTTACCTTCTTCCCAGAGATTTTACAGAACACCTCAAGAATAGTTTGAATGATTTCTACCTGATCCATGGATGCTTCAGCAAAAAGAATAAGGTCATCTACAAAATCCAGATGAGATATTCTAGGACCCCTTCTCCCAACCCTTATAGGGTTCCAGAACTTAAATTCCACTGCAAGGTTAATCATTTGAAATAATCTTTCTATACAAGGTACAAACAAGTAGGGAGAGATAGGATCCCCTTGTCTTTTACCCCTAGATGGGAGAAATTGATTAGATACTTCACCATTAATCAGAATCTGCATTTTAGGAGTGGAAATGCAAGACCATAAAACTGAAATCAGACTATCAGGGAACCCAATATCATATAAAGTATTTTTCACAAATTCCCAATTAAGCCTATCATAAGCCTTCTCCAAATCAATTTTGATAGCCATCCACCCTTTCTTACCTTTTTTCCTTCTCATTGTATTAATGATTTCCTGAGTAATAATAACATTATCCCTACCTTGTCTTACAGGAATAAAACTACATTGTTGAGGTCCTATGAGACTACCAATAACTTTCCTAAGCCTTAGGGATATTAATTTTGTGATAATTTTATAAGAAACATTACACAAACTAATAGGCCTATATTCCTTAGAGAAACAACAATATCAATTTTAGGAATAAGAGTTATTAGTGTATCATTAATTGTAGCAATACCAGAAGGATAAAGCCAAACCTGTTTGATGAACTCACATATTGTAGGCCCCACAGTTATCCAGTTGTGTTGGTAGAATATAGCATGAAAACCATCTAGACCTGGAGCTTTAAAACCTTTCATTGAAAAGACAACATTTCTAATTTCTTCATCATTGATAGGTTTAGATAAATCATTAACCTGATCCTGGGTCAAATCTGGAAAGCTATGACTAAGGGGAAAAGGAGAGCAATCCCTTTCATCATGGAAAAGCTTTTTATAAAATTCAATGCATAACTTCTCTATATCAGTAGGGTCAGAAACCCAGGCCCCATCCTCTGTTTGTAAATTATCCAATCTATTTTTTTTCCTTCTAGCAATAGTCATACCATGGAAATATTTAGTATTTCTATCACCAAATCTAATTTTTTTACATCTTGATTTTTGAAACCACAATAGTTCCTCTTGTGCAGTAACTGCCTCATATTCATACCATAATTTTTTATGTAATTGTTGTAAATTATGGTCATGAGAAACATTCAATTTTCTAGTGATACCATCCATCCTTCTAAGTAATCTTTTCTTTTTCTGAAAAATATTCCCAAAAACTTCTTTATTCCATCTTTTAATTTTCCTAGTAAAATCCTGAACAGTATGAGCCCAATTTGTATTATGAGACCAATTTTTATCCACAAATTCCTGAAAATTAGGATGAGATAACCAAGAAGCCATAAATCTAAAAGGCCTTCTTAGTCTATTATTAGGAACATCATTAGAAAATTGGATTAACAAAGGACAATGATCAGACTTAGAAAATGGTAAATGGTGAATAGTAGCAAAAGGAAATTTTATCCTCCAATCCATATTTAGAAGGACTCTATCTAGTCTCTCATATAGGTTCCTCCTTCTCCAGGTAAAAGGGGAGCCTATGAAACCACAATCAATAAAACTACAATCAATTATCATTTCATTAAACAATTGCATACTTCTAAGGTTGGGATTGATACATACCCCTCTTCTTTCATTCATGTTAGTAATAGAATTAAAATCTCCCATGACAGCCCAAGGACCACAAATAGAGGTAGCTAACTCCCTAATATCATTCCAAATATTGTTTCTATTTATCAATTGAGGGCTAGCATAAACTGAAGTAAGTAACCAAGGTTCACAATTTCTATATTGGACAGACATATGTATAAATTGAGAAGAAAAGGATAAAATATTTAAATTCGCAATAGAATTATCCCAAAGCACAATAATTCCCCCAGATTGACCCACTGAGTCCATTATATGGTTAGAATTAAAATCAAACCTTTTCACCTGTTGTATTGTTGTTTGGCCACTTGCATGAACTTCAAGCAAAATAATCAGATTAACCTGATACCTTCCTCTAAAATATTTAAGGAGGCTCACCAGCCCTTTAGAATAGATCCCTCTACAATTCCAAATGATGTGATTCATTTATAAAATTGTTTGTTTTGGATATTCTGCTGATCACCCTGCATATCACTGCTATCATGTGGAACAGATCCGTTGCCCCGAAGGTTTTCTATCACCATATCTTGTGTAGAATTATCCTTATCAGGTGGTTTAGGATCAATAGGAATAGATTTGGCCCCTGAACTGTTTGCTCCTTGATTGTTATCAATATTTTGGGTTTTAGCATCTTAAAAGTCTTTAAAAGCTTCCAGATATACCTGTTGTAAGTCCAGATTAGGACCCTTTTCAGCCATTAACTTCCCCCTAATTTTCATTAATAAAAGATGATCCATCTCTTGTTGTTTTGGAGCCTGTTTTAGACCCTGGTCAGCATCTTCTGAACTCTGCTTGTCTTTAGACATATCTTTTTCTGTTGTTTTAGAGCTGGTAGGTGGACTGTTTAAATTTAAACCTGCTTTTCCAGACATGGTCTTAGTATCTTTAGACCCCCATGCCTTATCCTTCTTAACCACTTGCTTTCTACCTTGGTCTTTTTTATTATGCTGACCCATAATGGAATTCTTTCCTTTCTGATCTTTCTGTGAATTCTTCCCGACATTAGGATTCCTAACTTTAGCTATAACCAGAACTAGATCTTTCTTAGGAGAAGTTTCAATGTTTTCCTCATATTCCTCTTGTTCCAATAAGGCAAATCTAGATCCTGCTTGCTTGACTTCATTATTCCGGGTAGGTCTCTTTGTAGATAAGTCAGATTTCCTCCTTGGTGGCCTTTTAACCAACATCCAAGGGCCATATGGACCACCACCCTCAGAAGAAATAGGTTCAGGCTTTGGCATAGATGGTATACTCACCGCTGCAGGTGTTTCTTGATTCGGAACAATTAGACCTTGGGGAGAAACTTGATGCATAGGCTGCTCGGCTGTTTGAGAATCCATACCAGTAGCAGTATCATCCTTAGGGACTTCTTCATGTACAATCTGAAAGCAAGATTCAAATTTGTGGCCATATTTGTCACATTTAAAAACAGACCTGATGCAATCCTTCATATTCCAATCTAAGGACAACCCCCACGGCCTCATTTTCTGGAACAAGTCTCTTTGACAAATCTATCTCAACACAAATTCTAGCAAACCGGCCCCTAGAATGTATTGAAGTTAAACGGTCTACTTTCAATATATTACCAAGAATACTCCCAACTCTACGAAGAAAATCTATATTGTATAATTCAATGGGCAGATTAGGTATTCTTACCCAAACAACAACTTTTGTCACCTTATTTGCTTCTTCCAAAAATAATGGTCTCCACCTTTGGACAATAAGGTAATGATCAGCAATCATCCAAGGCCCATCATAAAGCACATGGAGATAATCTTCCTTCTCTGTAAAATACACTAGGTGATAATCTTGGCTCATATCAATGAATTTAATAGGGTTCTTGCAAGCCCAAATGCGGCGTAATCTGTTTTCCAAGAATTGCTTGTTGATTCTTCTGCCCAGTACATTAACCACCAAGGTGTTTATCCAAGGGGAGCACCATCTATTGTATTCCTCCTCTGTTATGGGAACAACCAGACGCATAAAATCGGGATGATGGGGCTCAGGCTCCTCCCCATTTGCTGCTCTTCTGGATCTTTCCTCATCAGAATCTTCTACATAAGGAAGCTCCTCTTCATCCACCTCAAACAAAGGCTTGGAAAGCATACCAATTTGTTGAAGTAATGACTCTTTGTAGGAAACGGAATGATGAAAAACCACGCCCTCCTCATTTGAAACAGAATTTTCTTCATCTGCCATTTTAACTTTCTTGGTGCTTCGTTGTATAAGATCTTCTTCTTCTGATGATTTGCTTTCACTGTTTGCAGGATCCATTGAAACAGCTAGGAGTGCAAGATCGTTCTTGGATTTCTTCAACTTAATCTCTATTACCCCCCTCCTTTTTTAATTTTTATTAATAAAAATTCATAGTAAAATTTGCAGGAAAACTCTCAAAAAAGTGAAAATATTCATTTTTTGTCTTTATTAATAAAAATTTGCAAGAAAATCTTTATTGATCGAAAATTTGCAAGAAAACTATATAATAAAAATTAAATTAACATGTTTTTTAATTTTTGAATAATCAAAACCACTAATTTCAAATTATAAAAACTAAAACTTAATTTTAACTATATTACAGGAATTAAAAACATACTTAAAATAATACCCCTTAATAAAAATTTATGTATACTCGTAAACCCCTCCTGATAGTTTATGGATAAAAAAATATTTTATCTATATAGCATTCTACTACTTGATAAATGAGAAACTAACCTCTTGAGATGATATAAAATTCAGGATCACACACTCAAGGGAATCAAATCCATCAAACTAATAAATGTTAAGTATGAAAATAAAATTGAATGAGAAAAATGAATTCTTTTTAAAGGATGGTTTTTATTAAGATAAGAAATAAAAATTTGACAATATTCTTTACACACACGGGTAATGTTATTATTTTTATCAATTTTTTATTGAAATAAAGTTATTCTAATTGTAACTATTCCCTCCCTTAATTTTGATTTTATGTTATTTAAGGTTATTCACATAAACTAAGAAATATATATAGTTACTATTTTACTTTCTATAAAAATTGTTAACTAATTTCTTATTATACCTCATATATCTCATATAAATTAATTTCTCATTCTTTATTATTTTCTTTTAAATTCCTCTCTCTCTCTCATTTTAATTATTAAGGATACAATTGAAAAAATATTTAATTATTTATTGATATTGTAAAGTGACCATTAATATGAAATAAAAATTACTAAAATGAAACTCAATATGAAATTATGGGAGTATTTGAAAAAGACTTAATTATAATTAACATGAGTGAATAAATCAGAACAGATTCATCATTTCATGTGAAAAATTGATGTCATAGACCAGACAGCTCATGGAAAAGCATGAAAGGATAGAAATAGGTCAGACCACTCGTCAAAGACCTATGACCTAGCTTACATCATGCATAGACTAGGTCATACTGATTTATTAAATAGATCAAACTAAAACATTTTTAAAAGCCTATATAGTTAAATAGGCCAAACTTTAGGCTATTCAAAAAATCCTTTTAAGTCCATTAGACCATCTTATTTAAGTAAATATAAATACATAATAATATTTTTTATATTGCTATTATTGTTATGAATATTTTTATTATAATATTTTACATTCTTATGACTCATTTGAATATATATGAGTATCATGTCTTACATAGAATGATTTAACCTATAAGTCTATTCAAATATATGTTTATGAAATATTCAAAGACCTTATTGTAAAATAGACTTTTGAATAGTATTTCAGTTTAAGCCAGACTTTTAAATAGGTCATATCAAGTCTTGAATTAAAGTTTGCATCAAGTAATTAGATCAGACTTAAACCTTAGATTTATGAGGTAGGTCAGCCTCATGCTTGAGAAATGCTAATCTCTTTCCACACCTAGTTATAGGTCTACGTCGCGCTTAGAAAACTAGACAATTAGAAATTTGGTAAAAAAAAATGGTGAAATTGATTAACAAATAAAAAAAACTAGTGCCAAAAAATTGTTTTGAACCAATCTTTTTTATTTTTAATTTTTCTTTAATTTGAACGTTTTTTGGAGACAAATAAAAAACACATGTGTAAGGATTATGTATATATTATTATTTTTTTAGCTTATCATTCTTAATTTTCTATCTTATAAAATATATAAGAATTCCTTTCATATTAGTTTATAATTGTATATATCTTAATTTTCTATTATGTTATATTAGTTCATTGCTTGAAAATCAACGATTAATTGGTTCAAGTGATACATATCTAATTTTTATTAAGTAATGGACTCAAATAAAATTGCTTCTCACGAAAGATATTCATGATCTAGACAATAAAATTATTGTTTAAAATATAATATAATATTAAAAATATAAATTTAATTATTATTGATTTGGTCATAATTCAACCATGATTGAATAAAGGAACCGTAAACCAATGTCTAATTTTAGAAATATTAATGATTCGTGATTAATATGTTCTTTTGGACCTTTAATACCTTTTTGCTCAAATTTAATCATTCAAATATATATATATATATATCAATTTTGATGAGTTTGACACTTAAGGTTGAGATTAAGCATTTATGACATTTTTCTTAATTTAAGTCATAATTTAGACTTAGATATTAATAATTTTGTTTTCTATTTGATAAATAAAATTTTTACACTTTAATAATCTCTTAAATTAATTTTTTAATGTTTCTTATATGTTCAATCAAGAAGTCATAAGGATATTTTGCCAATTTAGGTTCATATTGGTTCAATTAAATTTTTTCAGCATAATTGAAAAATTACACTATTTCGATTTTTCAAACATAACTTGAGTTCTAAACATCTAAAGATTATGAAATTTATATTGTAGAAGAGATGGAAGAAATTTCTACAACTTTGTTGTTGAACGCAAAAGCTAAATCTGATGTATAGTGGGTAGAAATGAGCTAGGAAGTTGGAATAGTCATCTTGTCATGAGAACCTGAATAACATCCATAGATCGGACCATAACTTGGGCTACACATATCTTTTTAGCCTGAAACTGATGGCAATGGAAAGCTAACATTCAAGGCTTCAACTCTTTTGAAGACCACTTCCTTGGATTCAGTCATCTCAATAATTAAATGCTCAGTACAAGTTGGAGACAAGTTGTTGAATGATAGGTAGGAAAAGAAATAAATGATGAATAATTCAAAGTAATGGACAAAAAGTGATAGATAATTGAACAATAATTCTGTGAATGGACAAAATATGCTGAGTCATGGCTAAATAACAAATTAGGAATTATACCTTTTCATCTCTTATAAATAGGAGGGCTTGCTAGATGGGAAGACATACCAAGTTATAGAATTCCTATGTATTTCATTTCTTTTTATTCATCTCTTTGTTGTCAAGTCTTCATGGAAGGCTAAGTTTGTATTCAATTTAAGAATTCAAGCTTATTTTCATCTTGGTTTTGAGGTTTGATCTTCATTTACATGCATATTGAATTATATCTACTTTGTTTTTCTACTTGCTTCAATTTCATATTTCTTTAATCAAAGCTTGATTGGTTAACATGGTTTAGTTTTGAAATTTGTGATTAAAGTTTGTTTGTACTCTTGAATTGTTAATCATCATGCAACAATTTAAGAGTATAAAGTAAGTACTTGAATTAAATTAAATATTTTCATCTCTACTTACTTCAACTGGGTATAGAGTAAGTAATTGAATTTAATCAAATAACCACTCAATATGTGTTAGATCCAAATCAATATTCTTATCGTCAGAACCCAGCTGAAGTAATTAAATAACTAAATGAAAACATTCAATTCAATTAATTACTTTATATTATTTAATTATTGTATGATGATTAACCAACCAAGAGTACAAACAAAGTTCAATCACAAATTTTACAATTAAAACGTATTAACCAATCAAGCTTTGATTAAAGAAGTGTGAAATTGAAGCAAGTAGAAAAGTAGAGTAGATCGATATAATTCAATATGCATATAAATGAAGATCAAACCTCATGACTAAGATGAAAATAAGTTTGAATCCTTGAATTGAATACAAACTTAGCATTCCATGAAGCCTTGACAACAAACAGATGAATAAAAGGAAATTAATGAGAGACTTAGGAATTCTAAAACTTGGGACGTCTTCCTATCTAGCAAACTCTCTTATTTATACAAGAAGAAAAGATACCATTCATGGCTAATTATTCAATCATTATTCAACATGTTTTGTCCAACCATGGAATTACTGATAAATTATTCATCACTTTTGTCCATTATTTTGAATTATTCACCCTTTATTATTTTTTCTATCTATCATTCAGCAACTTGTCTCCAACTTGCACTAAGCATTTCATTTTGAGATAGCCAAATTCAAGTAAGTGGTCTTCGAAAGAGTTGAAGCTCTGAATGTTAGCTTTCTATTACAACGGATTTCTGCCCATCTATGTAGCCCAAGATATGACCCAATCTTTGGATGTTGTTCATGTTGAGTCTCAATATAAATTAAGTATTCAATTTAATTCAAGAGTTGCTACCCTTGGTTTTAATGGTTAATAAATTTGATTATATATAAACAGATTATACTGAGAAAGGTAGTTTGTCTTTATTATTGCAGGTAATCTGAAATGAGCAAATCTTCAAGTCAAAGCAACTATCTGAAGAACTGATCAACTTGCTGAAAGTATGTGCGTACTGAATTTGTGACTGTTGAACACATACTCTCTGAATTATCATGATGACGTGGCAACCTAAGTCTTCTGAAATGGAAGACTCGCTGAAATGTTTGAATTCACTAAAGATCTATCCAACCTGCTGAAGTGTTGCATCATTTATAAGAAGAAGACTTACCGAAGGCGTTCAACGCAAATCCTGTCAAAGTCAGAAGGCACTCTGCGCAAAGACATAAAGGTCCCTAAATGTCTTCTACCATAATCTTCAAAAGAAAGCTTTTACAGAGTCCTTTCCGCGTCTCAAGAAACAACGTACACGAAAAAGGAACCTTTGTTGTAATCAATTACCAGAGAGTTGAGTTTTGGTAATTGATTACCAAGGGATGGTAATCGATTACTTGAGAGCAGAATTCTTAGTAATCAATTACCATAAGTTGTAATCGATTACCAGATTGCCAGAAAGGGTTTTTAGTGTTATTTTCGCTGCTGGTAATCGATTACAATGGGTCTGTAATCGATTACCATAAGTAAAATACACTAAAACCGGTAACTTAAAAATCAGATTGCATGTGTTATTTCCTTTATTCATTCTAACCTAGAGAGAGGGAGAGAGAGTTCTAGAGAGAGGATCGGGATCCAAGCTTAGGGGAGGTGATTTGAAGCAAGGATCTTCTTCTTCTACCCTTTCAAGTTGGAATTCCACACTTAGGTGAGTACAACTCACTTGTATGGTAGTAGTTGTATGGTTCTAAATGCATGTTCCCCAACCCTCTTCTTTCCCTTTCTCTATTTCGTAAATTATTGATTGTAATGGTGAATTCTAGCTGTTTTGGAATGATAATCGATGGACTGAACATATGGGTTTAGAATTGAGTGTCGAAATCCTTAGTTTCGAAGCTTTCGAAACTATCGTAACTATTGAAAACCCTCAATTGTAACTCATATTAATATCCGGATCGGTTACATTTCCTTATTTAATTGTAGATCTTGGATTGTGATAATTGGATTAGAGTTTGAGTTGAATATGAGATTTGTTATTCGTAAAGTCGAAACTCTCGAAATAGTCGAAACTAGCGAGATTTACGAAACTGTCGAAATGCTCATTGTATGAACCCTATCCCTTTAATTCCCTTTCTATATAGTTAATTTGATTGGATTTGTAATGTTTATATGGAATTGAGTGATTGAGGTTAGGATTTGCTTGAAAAACCTTGGAATGTCGAAGTTTACGAAACTTGCAAACTTACGAAAAGTGTTATTATGTGCATTTGAATAATATAAGCCGGTTTCGACCGTGAGTTAATTAAGCCGGCCTTTTGCGCTGTGAGTTAAAAATCAAGTAAGTAAGTAAGTAAGTAAAACACGACTTCGATCCAGTTTGGGTGGGATTCGTCCCCAGGAAAGTCGGTTCCCATAGTCTGAGCTCAGGTCTAACTCTAGAAAGTGATAATGTAACGCCCTAATTTTTGAACTTACCTTTCCTTAATTACTAACACATAATTCTCTGTTTGTAACCTAATGAATTATTAAAGCTCCTAATTTGCGGGATGTTACATTCTACCCCTCTTCAAGCAATTTTGACCTCAAAATTGTTTAAGAAAACAGAATTTAAAGACCACTTCAACTAAAATGTTCTGGAAGTCGTTCCCGTAAGTCTGGTGAAGCGCATTCCAGAACCTAGAAGTGAACCTAGGGTCCCTATCTGATATGATGTTAGAGGGAATGCCATGGAGTCTGACAATCTCCCTAACATACAAATCTGCTAATTTACTAAGGGAATAGGTACTCCTAACTGATAGAAAGTGAGCTGACTTGGCCAGTCGGTCGTCAATCACTCAGATGACATCAAATCTAGGTTGGACTCGAGGCAATCCTACCACAAAGTCCATAGCTATACTTTCACACTTCCACTCAGAGATTTCTAATGATAAAAGGGTTCCTAATGGTTTTGATGTTCTATATTGACCTGTTAGCACACCAAACATTTTTTTTAAAAAAAAACATAATCTGCTATATCTCTCTTCAAATCCTGATACATCTTGGTAGAGCCAGGATGTACAGAAAACTTACCTCTATGAGCTTCCTATAACACCTGCCGCCTGAGGCTACCCCCCTTAGGGACACAGACTCTCCCTTGGAAGAGAATCATCCCATCTTCGAATTCAGAAAACCCTAACTGTTGTCTTCTCTCTTGGAGGCTTGAGTCCAAACTCTGAGCCTCCCTGATTAGAGCTCTTAGCTCATTGGTGATCTCAATTCTATGAAGTCTGACACTATGCTCTCCAATTGTTACACCTAAACTTAGGTTCCTGAACTCTTCTAACAAACTCATTTCATGTATCATCACGAAAGACACATGAAGAGACTTTCTACTCTATTTGAGTATACTTGACTGGCCTAGTTAAAACAACACACTTGATAAAAATCTAATCGTAGGAAAAGATTTCACGCAACAACTGAGTAAGGTTCCTAACTCCATACCCAAACCCATCAATCACCTGTTGGCTTTAAGTCTTATGTTCTTAATGATCTTGCTAAGTTTGAGAAAATTCCAAATGATTTTCATGTTTATATTCTAAGTTCTACTATATTACTAACAATAAGTCATGCACACATAATTACTCAATCCCTCGAATCACTGAGTTTGTGTTGGCGAATCACTCATTCTTCTAAGAAAATAAAGGAATCTTAACAACACTCATGCCACAACCGTAGGTATAATACCTACCGGTTACAATATGAACACGGTAACCCTCCTAGTCTCCTATCGTCCCGTAATGGGATCTTTCTCTATCCCACCTTACCGGTCAAGCTGTACTTAGTTTGGTTTTAAGTTTCATTGAAAAGGAAAGTGACATAATGTCATTCACACTTTGGTTTTCCTATGAGTTAGGACTTCCACTTGCTTAAAATTTTAACCTAGTGAGTGAGCTTAACAACCTCTCAATCCCTCCTAACACTTAGGTCAGGCCTAAATATACATAATCAAATCTAACTTTCAGGTTGAGTAAAACTTAGTCGTGCTCGGGTACTGAGTGCCTTTTATGGCTTCACATAACCTGCCTATAAGACTACACCCTTTAGGCTACAGGCTCTTTCTAATATTTCTCAGTGTTCTAAATCTTGATTTCTCTCTTAGAGACTTCAAGTCTACATCTAGGTACCTAACTAATTTGGTTCCCCTTCTCATAAGCTCCAGAGTTATTACTATTATGGTGTGAAAAAGAATTTCCTATTTCTGTTTGGAATGTGAACCTATGTAAACATGGTCACGACTACAACATAAAGATATAAGGTTTAAAGTTCTAGAATTTCGCTCCTGTAATACATGGATAAGGTTGAATATCTAGACTGGAAGGTATTGTTTTCTCGTGACAACTTACTCAATTGGTAGGGTGCAAGGATGTTACTAATTTTAGCTCCTGGAAATGTGATAACATTAGATAACAGAGAACTTACTACCTTTACTATGAATCTCTAACTTATTCATCTCCTAAATATGTCCCCAACTCCTAGTGGTTATCAATTGATGTTGTTGTCTTAAGGTATAGGTATAGTGTCCTCTCCTAAGGGTTTCTAGGACTGCAGGGTCACAAGACACTGCCTCTAGGGCTACTAGGGGTTCTCTAAACGTGAGATGAAAGGGTGAGGAGATGGTAGCCACCATGACTACCCACCCATCTGATAAGGCGTAAGGATCTTGTCCATGTAATCCATGGATAAGGCAAAGAGTAAGGTGGCTGAAGGAATCATCACTCACTAGACAGTCTCCTGACTACCCTCAAGGTGGCCTAGGGAATACACCTATTCTTACATTACCTCAAAAGAAACCTCAATTTCCTAACCCTTCTAAGTTTAGGTCTAAATGTCTATATGTCCCTACAAAGTTTGCTGGCTTTAGGTAAGGTCTTAAGCTTACTTAGATTACAACTCTCTACACACTTCCCCGATGGTTGGAATCCCTATGGGTGCCTCTGCGACTTCTAGTTTACCCTGAGTAAAGTTTCTATCTCAATCTGGGCTACAACCCCCATATTCCTCCTAGTATGACCTAAACAAGGGTTTAAATCAAAAGAACTTAACCTTGTGAGTTAATACCCAACAAGCACACATACCCTAACATAATATGTCATAAAATCACTCATACAACCAATGTCATAAACAGACAGTAATTCACCAAACACAATCAGATTATGCACATTACACAATTGGAATCACATCATAAGTCAAGCAACAACCATCCTTAAAATATTAAATCAATATCCACTAACTAGCTCAAGGGTGTTTGACTTTTATTAGGTTTTCAGGGTCACATTCTATAAGGCTCCTAAGGTAAGGGTTCCATAGAAATTTAATCTAAGTTACCCTCTTCTCACACAAGAATGGGCGGCTTTAACTTTGTTAGGGAAGTATCCTAACTTCCGGACCAAAGTATCCTACTCACATAACAAACCATGATCTCCATATACATCACACATCATAAGAGTGATCAGTTCCTATAATGAGTACATGTACTAGAAGATCATAGTAAGTCACGGGCAACTAACCCTAACCACGGTCCAATTGGATTGAACTGCTCTGATACCAAAATGTAACGCCCTAATTTCTGAACTTACTTTTCCTTAATTACTAACACATAATTCTCTGTTTGTAACCTAATGAATTATTAAAGCTCCTAATTTGCGGGATGTTACATTTGTACTTTCTGTGTGTCAAAGCAGTACTATCTCTACACACCTATTCTGCTCAAGTCAAAAGCTATAGGTCATTTCTCAACGGTAACCAAGAAACCTCTCAACGGTTACATTTCTGGCCTCTATAAATAGCTTCATTCAAGACTTTGAATGTGTCAGCCATATTCTTAAAAAGATATATTTTGAAGCTGCTGACCAACTAGAGAGAAGGGGCTATTCAAAAGAAAAGATCAAGAAAGTATGAAAAGCTTGAAAAGCCCATCAGAAAGAAAGAAGAGAAGAGAAGAGATAAAGTTTAGCAAAAAGAGTGAATCGGCCAAATCAAAAGAAGATACATTCCAAGCCAAACACTCTGTTATTTCTCATTTCCTTGTACTTAGATTTATCCTCTGTATTCTGAGTTTTTACTCAGTTATTCTTTTTACAAGAGCACCTGTGTTTAAGTTTCTCGGAAACTTAAACCTATCATATTTGTAAACACTTTCAAGTATCTAAGAACCTGGAGAGGCTTGGAGGAAGAAATAATTGTAGGAACACAGGGAAACACTAGAAGGGGGGTTGAATAGTGTTTCTAAATATTTTAGAAAGCTTTTTCGCAACCAGGTGTTAAGAACACGATTTCAGACAGGCTTTTAACGGGTTGTCTGAAGTTTACAGATGGCTTGTAAAAACTGATTTTAAAAGATGTTTTGTGCCTTTATAAAATATCAGATTAATTATTCTGACCCCTTGATTTAGTATAAAAAGAATTTGTAAGAGATAAGGGTAAGAGAACTTAGCCAAGGAATTTATCTTGGTTCACTCACTACCACTGTGAGCTACGTCCAGTCCCAATGCCAACAAGCAATTGGATTTTCTCTTAATCTTTCAAGATTACAAGTATTCTTTTACAGTCAAGTCTCTTCAGGCTCTACAACCAAGTATTCTTTTACAGACAAGCCTCTTCAGGCTCT
Source organism: Sesbania bispinosa (assembly GCA_026901365.1). Taxonomy (NCBI): domain Eukaryota; kingdom Viridiplantae; phylum Streptophyta; class Magnoliopsida; order Fabales; family Fabaceae; genus Sesbania; species Sesbania bispinosa. Next base: position 116,708 of record QLOH01000201.1, on the reverse strand, counting down.
ACAACCAAGTATTCTTTTACAGACAAGCCTCTTCAGGCTCTACAACCAAGTATTCTTTTACAGACAAGCCTCTCCAGGCTCAAACCAACAAGTATTCTTTTTCAGACAAGCCTCTCCAGGCTCAAACCAACAAGTATTCTTTTTCAGACAAGCCTCTCCAGGCTCAAACAAATAGATACAGAGAAGATAAAATGCTTAAGCTTACAAACTATATCAGTCTTGAAGCTTAAACAATTACAATTGTACAGAAAAACTGAGGTATGCTCAGGATATTACAATTTGTGTAAATATTTTCAGAGTTGTTACAGCGAAAAACTTGTAGAGTTTTTGGTTCTTTTTCAAAATCAAAATCTTCTCCCTTTTGATGGTCTTCAAAGGAGGGGATATTTATACCCAATCTTCAATCCGTTGAAATACCACCGTTTAGAGATAGCATTAAATGCTATTTAATCCGTTGTGAAACATGCTTCTGAGAGTTCTGATATTTCTGACACGGAACAAGGTTGCTCCTGTCATAAAGCTGCTACAAATGTTGCTGCAGAGACTGCGTTGCAGAGATTTCCTCAGTGGTGTATGAAATTCAAAAACACCAGGAAAGGTCTATGTGTTCCTTGCTATAAACGTGTTTGAAAAGGTACGTGCAGCAGAGGTTCAGAAAAGTCTTCACAAACTTCAGCAGAGGGTGCCACGTCATAAATGAGACTTCAGACGGCACTGATACTTCAGACGGGTTGAACTACTTTAGACAGCTTCAACTCTTCAGACGAGTTCTGCTTCTTCAGACAGCTTCAACACTTAGTCTTTTTATGTAGGCTCATAGTGACTCTTGCTGAAATCATAGATAAAATATTAAAGTATATGTGTATCTATGATAAATACTTTAAGTCAAATTTGTCAACCATTAAAACTTGGGAATTTAGTTGTCTTAAAACATCATAGACAACCTTATGATATTTTTGAGACTCAACATTCTCCCCCTTTTTAATGATGACAAATTTGGTTAAAGTATTCAAATCTGTAATCAATTTTTGAGAATAAAAAAGCTTCCCCAGAGATAGAAATATTCTTTAACAGGTTCTGTTTAAGGTATATTTTACTCATTTGATCAAATTTTCTCAGAAAAACATAACTCCCCCTGAGTCCTGTAACCACTTCAGATTCAGATTTGGTTAGACTCCCCCTGAGTCCTGTAACCACTTCAGATTCAGATCTGGTTAGTTTAATACTCCCCCTTTTGTCATCAATCAAAAGGGAATATCAGAGCAAAACAGTAACAGAGCAATTAATTCAGATAAAACATATATCATAACACTAACAATCAACTCACAAAGATATGAGATAAGCCACCGATTGTATTTAATGAATGTTCAGATAAAGAATCAAACAATCAGACACTTGTCATAGACATGAAAATAAGCAAAAGACAATGGCTAAATTAACAGTCTAATCCTTCTTCTTCAGCAAGGCCTCATTCAGAAAGGAAATCAAGTCGTCCTTGGCCTTGTTTATTGCTGCTTCCACTGAGGTTTTCAATTCTTGCTGACCAGATCTGATAAGCTGCTATTCTTGAAGAATCTGCTCTTGTTTAGCAATTATATGCTTAGTCTTCTTCTCTTGATCAACATACTTCTTTTCAAGTTTCTTAACTTTGGACTTCAGCTTCAGATTTTCCTCAGACAAGTCTTGCTCAGATTCATAGAAGATGAGCTGGATGTAGGGGCAAACAAATCTAAGCACTCCAAATCCTGGCTGCAATCTGTATTCAGATGGTCTGAACACAGGGCAAAAGAAGGTGCCAATAGGCTTCAGTACTACCCAGTCTTCATTAAAAGAGTCAGCAGGTGGGGGAAAGTGATCTCTCAGATAGTGATATTTGACATTGGTTGACCTTCCAAGTCCAACTTCGGAATCAGCATCAGGACCAGTTGATCCCGAAGAAGATCCAGCATCTTCTCTGATCTTCCAGTAAGAGGACCACATCCAATCTTGAAGTGGATGATCCAGGCCTCCTCCTTGGTTGCTGATGAGCTCTGGTAAAGATTCCCACTCTGATGGACTCATCATTTCAGACAGAGGTGAAGATACAGAATAAACTTTAGATCCTTTGAATTTCTCACCCTGACCTTCTTTTAAGGGATACCTAGGAACTATTCTATCAGGTTTCACCAAGATTTTAGTGGTTGGCCTGATTGAACAAGTTCTAGGAGGCCTGTAGCCTCTCATCCCAACTCCCTTGTGCAGATCCCTCTGAAACAGCTCAGACTCAGTGTTCAGCTGCCTCACAAAACTCCATTCATCACTATTCAGCCTGAGGGAATCATCTGAGAATGGATTGATGGGAGCCCAAGTATGCGCAGGAGGGACAACACCCTTCCTGATCTTTTCTAATCCTCCTGAAAGAGCGCTGTATTGGTTTCTAACTTCAGCAACAGTTTTTCTGATTAATCCACGATGCAAGGATACAGCAGGTGCTGGTCTGAAATACTGTAGCTCTTCAGACAGGTTGCCAAACTTAGGCAATGGACAGGGATCAGAAGGAAGGAGAGACAACCGTAGAGCTTCAGCAAGGACTTGCTCTTCTTCAGTAGAGAGCTCTTCTTCCAGAGAAGGTGTAGGTGGTGGAGGTGATGAAGGTAAAAGTGGTATCATAGCAAGGTCATGCGTTCGTGGGGAAGGTAATGTAGGTTCAGAGAGTTGATTCTCTGAAGGTTGTGGTGAGGTAGGTTCAGAGGGTTTGTTTTCTGTTGGTTCAGAGGGTTCAGAGGGTAGGTTTTCTGTTTGTGGAGGTGGTGATGGTTGTGATAGAGGTGAAGATGGTTGTTTTTCAGGTGATAGGGGTTTTGGTGAGGGTTGTGGTGAAGGTTGTGATGTTGGTTGAGAGGATGGTTGAAAGGGTTGATGAGGTGTTTGTTTTTCTGGTTAGGAGGGTGGTGAAGGAGTTACATTATCAAATCTCACCTTAATTCTCTTGTAGGGAGGCTTGGTTACCTCAGATTCTTTTGCCTTTGCTTCTTCCTTCTCACTTTGTGCTTGTTTTTCTTCCATTTTCCTTTTAAAATACTGTTGAGCTTTAACAAAGTTTTGATACTTCTCAGCTTCATCTTCTACTATCAGCTGAGAGGCAATACTTCTAGTCACCCTAGGTTCAGGTGCAGTCTGAAGTAGCTTGCTTTTGGTCCTCCTTCTCTGAGGTGCACTTGACCTCTTCCTTTTCTTTGCTCCCTCGGCTATGGTTGCTTGCCTATCATCTTCAGCATAGGCCAATTGTGAAGCAATAGCAAGAGCTCTATCAGTCTTTTCTTGTTCTGCTTTCTTCTCCAGCTCCTCCTGCTCCAAAGCAGTAGCCAATGCTGCCACCTGAATGATTTCAGGATCAAATGGGCAAGCAACCAATGGCTCAGCTACAAATGCATCAGTTTCATCTGCCTCTTGAGCCTGTTCTTCCATTTCAGAAGTAGGCTGTGGAGTCTGTACAGGTTCAGACAGCTGACCCACAATTTCAGATGGCCTTTGTGATGCCTTCTGAACAGGTTCAGACGCCTGTCTCTGCGCAGATGCAGATGCTACTTTAGCAGCACTCCTTACAGGTAGCTTCTTCAATTTTGCTTGAGGAGAGGGTTTTGATGGCTTGAACTCATGCCTCCTTATGTCTCCTCTGAGTTCATTCTCAAGAACCTCCATTGTTGTCTTCCTTCTAGCAGCTTTCTCAAGAAGAAGGCTCTCCTTCATGGACGGAGAGGGAGGTCTTGGAGTCAGCTTCACTCCCATGCTCTTGAGGTTTGATTCACCAAACACAGGTTGTGAAAGGCGATCATAAAGCCTCTCAATGGGGACTTTGAAATGCAGCAAGATCTTGGTGATGATGGTATTGTGAGGGAAGCTCCCAGCAGAGTCTCTGAGACGCTTCTGCATGTGGTACATTATGATGTTGGGGAGGTTCACCTTCTTCTTCTGCAGTAGGTGAATCAGACAAAATCTCTCAAACTCAGAAACATGGTTTCTGCTTCCACTCTTAGGGATTACAGAGCACCCTAAGATGGCATGCAAAACCCTAACCTTGTCTGACATATGCTTTGCATCCAAGCTTACTGGTTCAGAGGTGCCATACAGAAACTCTGTGAACTGCTTCTGTCCACCATTTCTTGCTTCCCAGCCAGGAGTGAATACAACTCCTTCAGTCCTGACCTCACAGATGTGAGCAAGGATATCTTCATCAACAAAGACAGGGACACCACGTATTGTGGCCTTGATGCTAGTGTAGATACCCTGAGAATTGGGTATTCCTCTGGCAGTAGCCCAGAAATCCAGCACGCTCTGCTCATGCCACTGTGTCAAGTTGTGGTTGAAATACGGATTCCACCCAGCTGCATCGAACTCAGCAAATAAGTCCATTCCCAGAGATTGAAGGTCCTCCAGGACTACACCCTTAGTCTTCACGATGTTGCTTCCAGCAGATTTCTTAGGAGCCATTGATGAGTTTTCTCAGGAACTTGAGAGAGAGAAATAAATTGCTTGTAGAAGAAGGATCTCAAGAGGTGAATACAGAATAATGAACGGTGAAGTTCTCTGACCCACTAGCTTCTGTATTTATAGACCCATGAAGTAATGATGGCATGTATTGGCTGCACAAACATAGGAAAACGTACGAAGTGGAAGAGACAAAATAAATGGAATTAAACCGTCTCGGAAAGCCACGTCATTTGTTTACTTCATCTAAGTGACAGATTTCAGACACCCATATAGATTTCAGACAACCTAAAATTTCAGACAAGTCACTTGTTTCAGTCAAGCTGAAATTTCAGACACATCATTTTCAACAGATCAATTCACACACAATCAAAATGCATGTATGTTCAGATTATCTCTAATGAACTTAAATCTATCTTCAGTTAGAGGTTTTGTGAATATATCAGCCCATTGATGCTCTGTATCAATAAGCTGAATATCAAAAATACCTTTCTGAACATAGTCTCTAATGAAATGATGTTTTATTTCTATATGTTTAGCCCTAGAATGTTGAATGGGATTTTTAGACAAATTAATAGCACTTGTATTATCACACAAAACAGGTATAGCAGATATAGTAATGTTAAAATCTTCTAACTGATACTTCACCCATAACAGTTGTGAGCAACAACTGGCTGCTGAGATATATTCTGCTTCAGCTGTTGATAAGGCAATTGTGCTTTGCCTTTTGCTTGACCAGCTAATCATATTTTCTCCAAAGAAATGACATCCACCACTAGTGCTTTTTCTTTCAATTCTATCTCCAGCAAAATCAGCATCACAGTATCCTATTAACCTGCAATCCTTACTTTTCTTATAGCACAGACCAAGATTAGTAGTACCTTTAAGATATCTGAAAATTCTTTTTACAGCTTTATAGTGAGTACTCCTTGGATCAGATTGAAATCTAGCACACAAGCATACACTGAACATTATGTCAGGTCTGCTTGCTGTTAGATATAATAATGATCCAATCATTCCTCTATATAAAGTTTGATTCACTGGTTCTTCCTTCTCATCTTTATTTAAAGATGCAGAGGGATGCATTGGAGTTGACATGGGTTTGCAATCATGTAAGTTAAACTTCTTAAGCATTTCTTTTGTATATTTTTCTTGATGGATCCATATACAGTCAGAATTTTGCTTAATCTGAAGTCCTAAGAAAAATTTTAGTTCACCCATTATACTTATTTCAAACTCTGATTGCATTAACTCTGAAAACTCCTTGCATAATGAAGAGTCAGTTGAACCAAAGATAATGTCATCAACATATATTTGAACAAGTATAAGATCTTTGTTAGACTGTTTTCTAAAGAGAGTTGTATCCACTTTTCCTCTTTCAAAACCATTTGAGATTAGAAAACTGCTCAATCTGTCATACCAAGCTCTTGGGGCTTGTTTCAGACCATAAAGAGCCTTTTTGAGTTTGAAAACATGTTCGGGAAAAATAATATCTTCAAAACCAGGGGGTTGTCTGACAAAGACTTCTTCTTCAATGAGACCATTGAGGAAGGCACTTTTAACATCCATTTGATATAGCTTGAAGCCATTATTTACAACATAAGATAAAAGAATTCTAATTGCTTCTAACCTGGCCACTAGGGCAAAGGTTTCAGTGAAATCAATACCTTCTTGCTGGTTGTATCCTTGAGCAACTAATCTTGCCTTGTTTCTCACTACCTTGCCTTCTTCAGATAGCTTGTTTCTGAACACCCATTTGGTTCCAATAATAGTTTTCCCATGGGGTTTAGGAACAAGGGTCCAGACATCACTCCTAGCAAACTGATTCAGCTCTTCTTGCATGGCTAGGATCCACCCTTCATCATGCAGAGCTTCATCAATGTTCCTTGGCTCTATTTCAGACAGGAGAGCAAGAGAATTCCGATTCTTGAATTTTGATCTTGTCTTAACTCCTTCTGAAGTGCTGCCAATGATTTGCTCTTTAGGATGATGTGATTTGTATTTCCAATCAGGTTTCTGAGGAGGTATCACATCTGATTGTTCTGTCTGAGACTCAACATTTGTCTGAAGAGGTTCAGTAACAGTAGGTACTTCAGACAGCTGTTCATCCTTCAAGCTGCTGTAGTCATTCAGCTCCATTCCTGCAAAATCATCCTCTAGATCTGATAGTTCCCTATCAGTCTCTTTGTTATCATTGAATTTAACATGAATAGTTTCTTCAACAGTTAAAGTTCTAGAGTTATATACTCTATAGGCTTTAGATGTTTCAGAATATCCAATGAAGAATCCTTTATTAGACTTTGCATCAAATTTTCCAAGATCATCCTTGATGTTGAGTACAAAACATTCACATCCAAAGGTGTGGAAATATGATATGTTGGGTTTTCTTCCTTTCCACAGTTCATAGGGAGTCTTTTTCAGAATTGGTCTTACCAATATTCTGTTTTGAAGGTAACATGTTGTGCTAACAGCTTCTGCCCAGAAGGATCTTGGTAAGCTGCATGAGTTGAGCATGGTCCTTGCCATCTCTTGCAAACTTCTGTTCTTTCTCTCAACAACCCCATTCTGTTGAGGTGTTCTAGCCACAGAGAAATTGTGCGAGATCCCATTCTCATCACAGAACATTTGAAAGTTTGCATTTTCAAACTCTCCACCATGATCACTTCTGATAACAGAAATACAGAATCCTTTCTCATTCTGTACCTTCTTGCAGAATATTGTGAAGTTCCTAAAAGTCTCATCCTTGCTTCTTAGGAATAACACCCATGTAAATCTAGAATAGTCATCAACAATGACCAAACCATATTTCTTACCACTAAGACTTTCCGTTCTAATAGGACCAAACAAGTCAATGTGCAAAAGTTCTACTGGTCTGCTAGTTGAAACAACATCCTTACTCTTAAAAGAGTGTCTTGTTTGTTTCCCTTTCAGACAACTTTCACATAAAATGTCAAATTTGTATGAAAGATTGGGCAATCCTTTAACAAGATTGTGTTTTGCCAATCTTGAGATTAATCTCAAGCTAGCATGCCCAAGTATTTGATGCCAAATCTGTTTTTCATTTTCAACAGAAATGAAACATTTTACATTTTGATTTGCTAGATCCTCTAGATCAATTTTGTACACGTTGTTGTGTCTCTTAGCAGTAAAGAGAGTTTGCTCAGAGGAGTCTTTGACTATGCATCCTTTCTTAGTAAAAGATACCACATAACCACTGTCACATAATTAACTTATGCTCAGTAAATTATGTTGTAGTCCCTCCACTAGGAGTACATTTTTTAATAAGGGATGAAGGAGATATACCTACAGTCCCTATTCCAATGATCTTCCCTTGCTGATTTCCACCAAAGGTGACCACTCCACCAGCTCTAGGTCTAAGGTTTTGGAACAAAGACTTTTCTCCTGTCATGTGTCGCGAGCACCCACTGTCCAGGTACCATTTGTGGGGTCTCCTTTGTCCTGTTAAACACATCTGCAACAGGAATAATTAAGTTTTTAGGTACCCATATTCTTTTGGGTCCTTTCTTGTTAGCTTTGGGCCTTGTTTTTCTCTTGTGTTTGCACTGAGCCATATTGTGGCCAGGCTTACCACAGTGAGGACACCCAGTAACCTTCTTTTTGCCTTTCGAAAAATTTAAGACAGTAGGAGGTTCTGACATGTTATGATCACAAAAGCCTAGTCCACTTTTGTCAAGGGAATCCCTTTGATTTCCAATCATTATATTCAGATTTTTAGTTCCTTTGACAAATTTGGCCAGATCTTTTGTCAGTTCCACAACCTGCTTCTGAAGTTTTTCATTCTCTTCAGACACAGCTTGTGAACTGCAGTTTTTAGTCTCAAGAAGTTTTTCTTTGAGCATAATATGTTCTATCTCAAGTGCGTCATATTTGTTACACATTTCTGTGTGGGCTTTGGATAGATTCTTATACTCTTGGAAAATTTCTTGAGAACGTTCCACCAAATCATCATACATTTCTTGTAGAGTAAGAGGAAATACCTCAGCTTCAGAGCTGTCTGAAGATGGTAGACTAGCCATGAGACACAGATTTGCCTCTTCTGAAGTGTCTTCCTCTTCTTCTGAGGTTGATTCATCAAGGTCTTCCCATGTTGCCATAAGACCTTTCTTCTTTTTGAAAAACTTCTTCTTCTTGAAGTTGTTTTTCTTCAGTCTTGGGCAATCAGTCTTCATATGCCCTGGTTGCTTACATTCAAAGCAAATAATTTTATCAGTGTTAGACTCTTTACCTGTCTTACCTGATTTGGATGATAAAGGTTGGTTCTTTCTGAACTTTCCTCTGTTCTGCAACATTCTCTTGATCTTTCTGCTTAAAAGAGCAAGATCATTGTCATCTTCTGAGCTATCTTCAGAATCTTCATCTGCTTCTGAAGTTTCCTCAGCTTGCATAGCCTTCATGCTGCCATGCCTAGACTGTTTGGCCTTGGAGTTTAGAGCTAGAGACTTCTTCTTGTTATCATCTTCTCCAAGCTCAAGTTCATGGACTTTGAGAGATCCCAACAGTTCTTCCATTCTCAGAGAGTTCAAATCTCTTGCATCTTGAATGACAGTGACTTTGGGTCTCCAGGACTTAGGTAGACTTCTTAGAAACTTCCTGTTGTTGTCTCCAGATTCATAGGTTCTTCCTAAGGACCTGAGTCCATTGGTTATGGTCTGAAACCTCCCAAACATTTGGTCAATGGTTTCAGTTTCTTCTATCTTAAACATCTCATACTGATGTATAAGCATGCTGATTTTGGATTGCTTAATAGTTTCAGTCCCTTCATGGGCTGCTGCAAGAGTATCCCAAATCTCCTTGGCAGAAGTGCATCCGTGGACCTTCTCATATTCTGATTTATTCAGGGAACATATCAGATAGAGTTTGGCTTTAGCGTTCATCTGGACTCTAGTCTTCTGCTCCAAGGTCCATTCAGTCTTAGGTATAGGCACATAGTCTCCATCAGTGACCACATCCCAAACATCAATGTTGTTGCTCTCAATGAACAACTTCATACGATCTCTCCAGTAGTGGTAATCTACTCCATTGAATGCTGGGGGTCTTGTGATAGAGGCTCCTTCTGTGATGTATTGCCTGTTGTTGTTAGAAGCTTCCATTTGGATCTTTCAGTCCTCAAACACTTGTTAGGTGCTTCAACCCTGAGTATAGCTCTGGTACCAACTGTAGGAACACAGGGAAACACTAGAAGGGGGGTTGAATAGTGTTTCTAAATATTTTAGAAAGCTTTTTCGCAACCAGGTGTTAAGAACACGATTTCAGACAGGCTTTTAACGGGCTGTCTGAAGTTTTCAGATGGCTTGTAAAAACTGATTTTAAAAATGTTTTGTGCCTTTATAAAATATCAGATTAATTATTCTGACCCCTTGATTTAGTATAAAAAGAATTGATAAGAGATAAGGGTAAGAGAACTTAGCCAAGGAATTTATCCTGGTTCACTCACTACCACTGTGAGCTACGTCCAGTCCCAATGCCAACAAGCAATTGGATTTTCTCTTAATCTTTCAAGATTACAAGTATTCTTTTACAGTCAAGCCTCTTCAGGCTCTAAAACCAAGTATTCTTTTACAGACAAGCCTCTTCAGGCTCTACAACCAAGTATTCTTTTACAGACAAGCCTCTTCAGGCTCTAAAACCAAGTATTCTTTTACAGACAAGCCTCTCCAGGCTCAAACCAACAAGTATTCTTTTTCAGACAAGCCTCTCCAGGCTCAAACCAACAAGTATTCTTTTTCAGACAAGCCTCTCCAGGCTCAAACAAATAGATACAAAGAAGATAAAATGCTTAAGCTTACAAACTATATCAGTCTTGAAGCTTAAACAATTACAATTGTACAGAAAAACTGAGGTATGCTCAGGATATTACAATTTGTGTAAATATTTTCAGAGTTGTTGCAGCGAAAAACTTGTAGAGTTTTTGGTTCTTTTTCAAAATCAAAATCTTCTCCCTTTTGATGGTCTTCAAAGGAGGGGATATTTATACCCAATCTTCAATCCGTTGAAATACCACCATTTAGAGATAACATTAAATGCTATTTAATCCGTTGTGAAACATGCTTCTGAGAGTTCTGATATTTCTGACACAGAACAAGGTTGCTCCTGCCATAAAGCTGCTACAAATGTTGCTGCAGAGACTGCGTTGCAGAGATTTCCTCAGTGGTGTATGAAATTCAAAAACACCAGGAAAGGTCTCTGTGTTCCTTGCTATAAACGTGTTTGAAAAGGTACGTGCAGCAGAGGTTCAGAAAAGTCTTCACAAACTTCAGCAGAGGGTGCCACGTCATAAATGAGACTTCAGACGGCACTGATACTTCAGACGGGTTGAACTACTTTAGACAGCTTCAACTCTTCAGACGAGTTCTGCTTCTTCAGACAGCTTCAACACTTAGTCTTTTTATGTAGGCTCATAGTGACTCTTGCTGAAATCATAGATAAAATATTAAAGTATATGTGTATCTATGATAAATACTTTAAGTCAAATTTGTCAACCATTAAAACTTGGGAATTTAGTTGTCTTAAAACATCATAGACAACCTTATGATATTTTTGAGACTCAACAATAATACTCGTTGAGCCTGAAGAGGCTTGTCTGTAAAAGAATACTTGTTTACACTTGGTTAAGTGTCTGAGAGCCTGGAGAGGCTTGGTGGAAGAAAGAATACTTGTTGGGCCTGGAGAGGCCAGGTGTGCAAAGAATACTCGTTGGACCTGGAGAGGCCAGGTGTGCAAATAATACTCGTTGTAATCTTGCGGGATTAGTGAAAATCCAGTGGTGGTTTGCCCTGGGACTGGATGTAGCTCACTGAATTAATGGGTGAACCAGGATAAATTTTTGTGGTTGAATTCTCTCTACCCTTAACTCTTTTACTTTTCGCTGTTATCTTTTTTTAACTAACCAAGGAGGGTTAAGAAAAGTGAGTTTATAATTTGTGCAGCTTAAAGAACTTTATTTCTTACACAAATCACTTTGAAAACAGATTATCGAACCTGCTGAAGTCGCTCAACAAGTCTCCGAAAAACTTATTTTCAGCAAGTTGCTTGCATCATTTGTGAAAATTCTAATTGCGAAAAGGTTTCCAAGAAAATCTGTTTGAGATTATAAAACACTATTCAACCCCCCTTAGTGTTTCTTGTGGTCCTAACAGTTCAGGTTCTCATGACATTATGACTGTTCTGAATTCCAAGCTCATTTCGACCCACTAGACATCAGATTCAACTTTTAGGTTTCAACAACAAAGTTGTAGGATTTTTTTTTCAGCTTTCCTACAATATAAATTTTCATAATTTTTTAGATGTATAGAACTCAAGTTAATTATGCTTGAAATACTGAAACATCCAATTATGCTGAAAAATGCAATTAAATCCAATATGAACCTAAATTGAAAAAAAAAATGCTTATGACTTATCAATTAAGTATATAATAAGAAATATTAAAAAAATTAAAATTGATGGATATGATTAATGTGTAAAAATTATATTTATCACTATTACACTAATGATATTCAATTCATTGTGTGAAATTGTTTATAACTTCTATATTCTTCCATTGAATCCAAAAATTTCATTGAAAAACCAAAAGAAAGACACTAACGGTCATTAATGTCGTAAAAAAAACAAAAGGCTATGAGTTATTCCTGCAAATAAATCTTTCCAAAAATCATAGCAAAATATTAAGTTTTTCCTACAAACTTGTATGAGAACTAGTGTTTGAGCCCGTGCACGGGCTTAGTTTAATTTGTATTAATTATAAAAAAATATTATATTAAATTACATAAAAAAGATTAATTAGATGAGTCAACTATTTTAGGTTTACTATGGAGACTAACATGTAACTTCCCTTAGCCAACTCATTAGGTTAACAAATCTCACTAACAGTCAGGTACCCCAGATTGGGGGTTTAGAATGTTTAGGGACAAAAAAAGAAGGATTAAATATGTTTTTGGTCCCTAAACTTTCACACGAATTTGGTTTTGGTCCCTAATCTTTTTTTTCGTTGTTTTTGGTCCCTAATGTTTTCAAATTATTGAAATTAGTCCCCACCGTTACCCTTATATTTATCAGAGTTGACGGTAGATGCTAATTTCAATGATTTGAAAACGTTGCAGACTAAAAATAAAAAAAATAAAGATTAGGGACCAAACCCAAATTCGGGTTTGGTCCCTAAACTTTCACCCGAATTTTGTTTTGGTCCATAATCTATTTTTACGTTATTTTTTGTCCCTAAAGTTTTCAAATAAATGAAATTAGCCCCTGCCACGTCAACCCTATATTTAACAGAGTTGACGGTAGGGACTAATTTCAATGATTGAAAACGTTAAGGACCAAAAACAATGAAAAATAATTAGGAACCGAAACCAAATTCAGGTGAAAGTTTAGGGACACAAAACATATTTAACAAAAAAAAAGATTTAAAATACAAATATATATATATATATTAATGTTATATAGATTTAAAGTACAAAGATTTAACCAAATTCGGATAATGGGTGTCCGCGGGTATTCACATGTATCCATTAATATTTAAGAACTTAAGTTGTATAAAAAGAAAAAGAGGAAATGTTATATAATATATTATAATTTCATACTATATATAAATAATCATTATATAATACTATTACATGTTAAAAATATTAAGAATATCATCATAAAATAATATGAAATAAATTATATCTCATGATAAAATAATAAAAAATCCTAATATTCAAATATATTTAATAGAAAAATATGTTTTAATGAGTATGCGGGTACTCACGAGGCGGGTAGTATAATATTCGTCCCCACCCATTATATAAATATGTGGGTACCCATTACGGGTATATCCACGAGCACGGATTTTTTTGGCATCCCAAATAAATTAAGGATTAGGAAAATACATATTAAATTTGATGTAAATCAACACATTATATTATATTACCACATCCAAACTTTAGTATCATTCTCAACAAATATATTTGTACTCATGTGTATCAATATGTACAAATTAAACAATTCAACTTTGAATAAAAGAGATGACACGACTTTTGGTAACAAAAAGTAATAATAAGAATAATAGTAAAATAAATAACAAATTATATTATATTAAATTGCATGAATAGTAAAAAAATGATTTAAACACATTTTATTATATTACCACATCTAAACCATAGTCTCATTCTTAACAAATATATTTGTACTCATGTGCATCAATATGTACACATTAAATAGTTTGACTTTGAATAAAAAAGAGAGCATGACTTTTGATAACAAAAGTAATAATAAGAATAAAAATTAAAAAAAAACTTATAAAATATAATATTATATTCTTGTGAATAGTGAAAGCACTATTCACAAGCCTACAGAATTGTAATATGTTATTGATTAACAAGAAATAGTTCGGGTGTATTTTCCTTCAAATTTTAAGTAAATGATTATATTTTTATCAAAATCACAATAAAATCCATTAGAATTTCATAAAAATATTCGAAGAAAAAATTCACAAAAATATCTCAAAGTTCATAGAAATATCTACAAGAAAATTGTATGAATGCTTTTTTTTATTTTTTAGTGATTATTTTATGGGGTGATAAAAGTCAGACAAAAAAAAAAGTGCTAGCAACACACTCTTTAGCACACTCTCCCTAACAAACACCATGTGATTGGTTAAAAGTCACATGAGTCCCATCACATTGGGAGTGGGACCCATGTGAATTTTAACCAATCACATAGAGTGTGTTGGGGAGAGTGTGTTAGAGAGTGTATTGCTAGTCTTCCTAAAAAAAATTAATCTAATAATAAAATTAAGTCAAGGTTTTTCTTAATTAGTGCTCTAAAACCGTAAGATAAGAATTTCATAAATATAATGAAAGATTAAAATATTCAGATATTGAAAGATTAAAAGATAAAAATATTGAAAATTGATGAAAATATTTAATTATAATAATTAAAATATTGAAAGATTGAATTGGATAAAAATAATAAAATTTTTAAATTTAATCATTCTAATTATAATTATAATGAAGAAAAAAATGAAATGAAATTAATTAATTAAAACAAAAGACAGCCTTTTATGGCTCGTTTCACTTTCACATGGAAGGTGACACTGGCGAACTAACCGAGGAGCAATCTTGGGCTTAACTCCATCTCTATGTCTCTCTGTATATGCGCTAAATAGATCTAAATCGTGGGATCACGAGATTTGATTCTTATTCTTTCATCTCTAACTCTAATAATGAAATGGGCAATATCATGTCCATGTGCCACCCGCATGCATCCATTGTGCGAGAGGCCTCAAAACAATTACGTAAGACAAAATTTGACCTGCCAATTATAAAAAAAAAAATCAATATATATATATATAGTTTAATTTCTATACACTGTCAGTATAAAAAAAATTTATATAGTCATTCAATTATATTTTGCCACATCAATTAATGATTATGACACCTCATGTGTCATTAAACCCATTAAATAATGTGTATAACACATCATTGAATGACAGTATAAAATTATTTTACACTGATAATATATAGCTATTAAATCTATATATATTTCCCACTAAACAATCTTTTAGACAGGAATGGGAAGCTTTGAATGTGATTAAACCGCAACAAAATTAATTATTTCTAATAAATTATCCCTAACACAAAAAAAAAAAAAATTACATATTTTTGCTTCATAAAGTTCAGTCTCATCTCCATAATATTTCATGTGTAAGCTACTTATTTCATGGCATATTACTTTTAGAATTTTAGTTTTAATACGTGAACGACTTGAACTTTTAATCATTAACAATTAAAATTTGAATTGAATTTTGGTACGCATAATATTATTCTGTCGCGGCAAGCACTCAAAATGATAAAATCTTAAAATACTATTTACACAAATAAAAGATAATCATTTCCTACAAAAATCATTATATCAATCATATTGTGTTTTAACCGTAAAAAAAAAATCATATTGTGTTTAAGGTAACGAGGGGTGATTTGGCCATTTGGGGACAAAATTTAATACAATCAGATCCAGTACTGATTATTGTTTCCTTTTAGAATATTTGATTAGATTAATTTTTTCTTTCGTCGTAATTTTATTAAGGAAAATCCGTTAATATCTATGGTAATTCAATAATTATTAAGAGAGGAATTTTCTTTTTTTATAATTTAGAAAATTAGAATCTCAACTTCAGTTTCGAGATTTCCAACATTAAAAGTATCTTTTAGTTCTTCCACTTATATTTATGATCATGCAAATATATATAAGGTTTAATAACGCATTTATAACAAGTATTAATCATTTCAATATTGAACAAATTTTATCAAACATTCAAAAGGTAAAGAACAATCATGATTTTATATATCATTGTGGATCATTGAGGTACCTCCAATCCCTAGAACAGAGAAGTTTGTCATGTCTAAATCACAGCCTAAAGATTTAAAACATCACAAATTCAACGAAAACAATCTAGACATTTATATATGTATCTTGATAGTTTTTTTCTAATATTGATCAAGTGAAAGAGCTAAACAATTGCAAACAAATCACTGAAATGATATAAAGAAAACAAAATTTTGCAAAGCTTAATGTTCGAGCAAGTACGTCGGGTCTCCGTTCAGGTTAGTACCTCGAATGCAGACCAAGGGGTCAATCTCGAACTTGGGTCTGGTGGTTCTGCAAGTCTTGAATCTCGGGCTTCACCGGCGGTGGGGGTACTTGCGAAGGCACTCCGAAGCTCAAGTCAGTATAGGTCCGAGATAGGATAACAAATGTTTAATTAATGCGTACCTGACAATTCTGACGTCTACAGTATTTATAGGAGAATCTCTTGGGATTTGGGTCGTGGGCCTTGATCCATTAGGATATTCTAACCTGTAGGTGAGTGTAGGTTTGTTACGGTGGTCCTGCTGTGGTGACCGTTAGATGGGGTTCGGCTTAGAGGGACGGAGCCGGCTTGGCCATAAACGCGGGCCAACTTGCTCCAAAGGATTGGGTTCTCAAGATTGGGCCATTTATGGGCCGGTCCATAACAAATGCCCCCCAGCTAAAGTTGAAATGGTAAGGTTCGACTTTGAGCTTAGTCAGACGAATCTGAACAATTCATTTTTGAGCCGAGTTTATGTCGTCTTGATGACGCTTCTATTGACATTCTACAACGGTTGCAACGGTTCGTCTTCTGATGACGTGTCCACTGACAGGTTGTAACGGTCGTGACGGTTCGACATCCGGGTGACGTGTCCGTTTCCAGGCTCCAAGGGTCGCAACGGTTCGACTTATGGGTCATGGATTGTTTATGGGCCTTAGGCTTCAGCCTATAAATAAGTGAAGTGGAAGTTTTAGTCACCACTTTTGCAGAATTTTTCCTTCCCATTCTCTCTGTTTTCGTGTAGTGAAAGTCGATGCTAAATTTTGGAATCGGATATTTTCCTGACATCTTCTCGTCTTCAAGTACCAATCCGAGTTACAGGTACGTTTTCCTGAACCCAAACTCTTTTGATTATGGTTTTCATTAGGGATATGAGTGATAGTGAGGAGTCTGTAGAAATCCTTCCTGGACCCCCCCGACATGGCCATCTTGTGATCGGTCCATTATTACTCATTTTCCCTCAAAGTGTGTGGGAGGTCAAGTGAGCTGAGGTAGACTTATGGCTGAAGTGGACGATATGTTTCTGAACTCTGGGTCAGAGGACAGTGGTGATTCTGACCCTAGTAGCTGCTACACCGCTTCTGTAGGTGTTTAAATGGCGGAAGACCCGAACGTGGATTATTTCATGCCGAAGTGGGCGGACCGGTATGATTGGGTAGACCCAGAGGTTCTTTCAACTCCTAGCATCTATCGTCCGGGTTGCCCGTATCAGGAGCGCTTATTTGGTTTGCACCTTTTTGCCATTGAGGAAATGGAAAGACAATATCAAATCGTCATTCCTCCGCCTGGGAGCCGGGTTTGCCATCTTAGTGAGACAAATACGTCGTTCCTATACACTTACGATTATTTTCATTCAAAATTGAAAGTCACCCTTCCCTACACCGAGTTCGAAGAACAGGTTTTTCTGCACTTAAGTTGTGCCCCATCTCAACTACATCCCAACACTTGGGCGTTTATACGGTGTTTCCAGTTAATTTTGTCCGAGTTCGGGTTTACTCCCTCAATTCCTTTATTTTTTTTCATTATTTTCAAGTACTTAGGAAACACCCCAAAGGAAAAAAGGATGAGACATTACACAGTTGGGTTAGTGTGAGAGGGTTTCAAGGGAGGAAATTGATAACTCTATATACCGAATCGGCTAAAAGGGGTAAGATACCCTTCAAACAAGAGTTCTTTCAAATTCAAGCGGTGAAGAGAGTCAAGCCGTTTTGGGAGGATCGGTCTGAGCCTACTCCGAGATATCATATCTATTGGTGTAAAAGGCATTATGACAAGTCATCTTCTGAGTACGAGATTTCTAAGTCTGCCTTATCTCCGCAGGACCAAGCTGTGAAAAAGCTTTTGGATGAATCAATAAAAGAAACTGGTCCCTTTTCAAGTAGAAGAATTCTTGATGGAAATCTAAGGGGGCTTGGATCTCGAATAGGTTAGTTGAATTCCAATGTCGGGTGGGGGTCCGACTTTACATGTTTAATGATTCCTTTCTTACTCTTGATAACTTGTGGTTTTTTTAACTATTTTATTATGGTTTCAGGTTCAATGGCAAGCGCATCTATGAGGAGGATGAGGCTCTCACGAAATATCGACCAGGAGGACGATGTGCAAGTGGATCTTGATCTTACTACCAACCCGGATGGGGCGAGTGGTTCCATTCCGGTTGTTAATCAAGTATTGACAGCAGGTGGTGGCGGAGAAGGTAATCCCGGTCCTCAAGCTAAGGTTGATGTTGAGGTGAATTCCAAGAGAAAGAAAAATTCGGGAAGGGGAGATCAGGGTCAGAAGAATAAGAAAAAGGTTAGCAAGAGCCAGGACCAAGATCAGTCTTTGAGCCTTTATGACTCGGATTACAAGATGGACAACTCCGAGTTGGATCATGTCCTTTACAATGATTTTATTAAAGAAGTCCATGAGAAGGTGGATTCATCAAGCAACCTCCTTGACTTGGAGAGGCAGAGTCTGCAACACGCAGCTTTCCTTCGGCATTTGCACCGGGATATATTGCCTTCGTTTGACAGCACCAGCTCCGTGTTAGAGAAGGTCACTACTGAACGTGATGAGGAGTTGGAACAAGCGAAGCAGCTCAAGTCGGACCTGGATGAAGTTGTGAAAGATAAGGCCAAGTTCCAGGGGCATTATACCACTTACAAATCAAAGTTTAAAACTTCAGAGTCTTCATTGTCCAAGCTGAAAGAGGAGTGTGAGGCTTTGAAGAATAAGCCTACTGGGACCGAGGTGGACAAGACGGTCCTTACTGGTCTCGTGAAGCAGAATGTGCAAAAGATGCAGGCCAAGTGGAAAGAAGAGAAAGCTGCGCTAGTGGCTGATGCTGAAAAAGTCGGCTCTGAATCCTTTGCCAATGCAGTTGCACAGCTCAAGTTGCTCAACCTCAGGCTCGTGGTCGGGGGGCTCTTTGCTGATCATGAAGTTTTTAAGGGAAAGCTCTGTAAATTCGACATGGAAAGGAATATGTTTGTTTCTGTTGAGACTGGGGAGGATGTCGGTCCTTATGTTGAGGATAATGCTTAACTTTTTTAGTTTTTCATCATTGTAACTTGTTGTTTCTTAGGCCTCGTACTTTGTGAACAATTCTGATGTCTTTAATTTTCATGTTTCCTTTTTTGGTGTTTATACTTTGCGCTTAATTTGTTCTTTGATTCGCAAATAGTGCTGGCTTTCTCTAACGTTGAGATCCATCATGGTGAAAGCCGGGATACTCTTTATATTTCTTCATATTTACCCTTTGAGAAGTTTGACATGCTCTTCGCACTCAATTTTTAAAGCGTTCGAGATGCTCTTCGCATCCTATATTTAAGGAAGTTTGAGATGCTCTTCGCATTCAAATTTAAAGGAAGTTCGAGATGCTCTTTACATCCGACTTTAAGGAAGTCCGAGATGCTCTTCACATCAAACTTTAAGGAAGTCTGAGATGCTCTTCGCATCATTCTTAAACGTTTATTGTCATAACGAGTTCCTTTGTTAGTAAATCTTTGAAAGATAATGATTACATAGTATTTCGAGATAAACCTTTGTTTCATTGATGTTTTCATGAATAATACAATCTCAAGTTACAAATATTCCAAAACCTTGGAACAGGTTTTTTGTTTAAGGTTTCCAACCTGAAGGTTCCTTTCCCGGTACTTTCAACTACACGGTATGGACCCTCCCAGTTCTGTGCCAACTTCCCATGCGCCGAGTTTTTTCCCCCAATGTCGGCTTTCTTAAGCACTAGGTCTCCGACTTGAAATTCTCTTCTGATCACTTTGGTAATGTGGCAAAGTGCCAATCGTTCCTTTAGCATTGCGTCTTGGATATGTGCTATCGCCCGAGTTTCATCGAGAAAATCCAGTTCTTCACGGATAGCCTTGCCATTGCCTTCTTCATTGAAATTTATCACCCTCCAAGACGGTTCTCCAATTTCCACTGGGATCATAGCTTTGGTTCCGTAAGTAAGCCTGGAAGGAGTTTCTTCAGTAGAGGAATGGGGGGTGGTCCGATATGCCCAAACGACGTGGTCGAGTTGTTCAGCCCAGTTCCCCTTGGCCTCCTCTAGTCGACGCCTCAAAGACCTCAGAATTACTTTGTTCGCAGCTTCAGCTTGCCCGTTTGTCTACGGTTGTTCTACTGAAGTAAAACGCTGCTTGATTTTCAACCCAGCAAGAAGGTTTTGGAAACCCTTGCCTGTGAACTAGGTTCCATTATCTGTGTTGACCCTGTTGGGTATGCCGAATCTCGAAATTATATTCTTATCAAAGAACTTCTGTATTTTGGCCGAGGTGATAGTTGCTAGTGGTTCAGCCTCTATCCACTTGGTGAAATAATCAACTGCTACTACCAAGAATTTCACCTGGCCTGGTGCTTGTGGAAATGGACCGAGTATATCTATCCCCCATTGATGAAAAGGCCATGGTACCGACATAGTAGATAACTCAGTTTCCAGGGCGTGGTGAATGGAATCGTGCTTTTGGAAAGCTTCGCAGTGTTTGACGTAATTCAGAGACTCCTAATGAAGGGTTGGCCAGTAGTAGCCTGCCCTAAGGGCCTTTCTAGCTAAGGATCTTCCTCCTTGGTGCCCCCCCACAACTTCCTTCATGCAACTCTACTAGAATGTACTCGTTTTGTTCCCCGGAAATGCATTTTAACAAGGGGGAAGAGAGGCCCCTCTTGTAGAGTTGATCGTTAACAATAGTGAACCGAGATGCTATCTACCTGATTCTCTTTGCTTCTTTCTGCTCAGATGGGAGTTCCCCTCGCAAGATATAGCTCTTGATTGGGGTGATCCATGAATTTGGTGACTCAATGGTTAAGACCGGGGTTTCGGAAATGGTTGGGCTTGAGACAACTTCCTGTAGGACCGATTTGTTGTTGCCAATCTTCTTTGTGCTAGCCAACCGAGATAGAATGTCGACTCTGGTATTGTTGGTCCTTGGTACGTGTTGAAAAGTGACTTCTGTGAAACTGTCAACCCGCTGTCTAACTTTCTCCAGATACCTCTGAAGTTGTGGCTCCTTAGCTTGATATTCACCTTTAACTTGGGAAACCATTAGCTGGGAATCACTACAAATAGTAACTCTTTTGGCTTTCACATCTCGGGCCATCAGCAGCCCGACTATACATGCTTCGTACTCCACTTGATTGTTCGACGTTAGAAACTCGAACTTGAGATACTTTTCAATGCAAATTCCTCCTGGTCCTTCCAAAACTATGCCTGCCTCTGCGCCCTTCTTATTGGAGGAGCCATCCACAAAGATTGTCCAATCCCCCAGGGTTTCATCTTCTTCTTCTGGGGTGAGTTCTGCTACAAAATCTGATAAGAACTGGCTTTTAATGGCCGTCCGAATTTCAAATTCCAAGTCAAACTTCGATAATTCAATGGCCCATGCTGTCATTCGTACAGACAAGTCGGGTTTGTGTAATACAGCCCTGATGGGTAAATCTGTTCTGACTCTGATCTTGTGAGATTGGAAATAATGCCTTAACCTCCTGGCTGTGACGAGGATGGCTAGTGTGGGTTTTTCTAGCTTTTGATAACGGAGTTCAGGACCCTGTAGTGCTTTGCTGATGAAGTAAATAGGTTGTTGATTCCTTCCTTCTTCTCTGACGAGAACCGAGTCTATGGCTTGAGCAGTGACCGATATGTATAAGAAGAGGGTTTCTCCTTGGGCCGGTTTCACTAGGATTGGGGATTGGCCAGAGCTTCTTTGAGAAATTGGAAAACTGCTTTGCACTTCTCAGGATTGGCTTCTATCCCCCTGCTGGTTAGGAGAAAGCCCAAGAAGTGTCCTGAGGGAACCCCAAAAGAACATTTGGCTGGGTTTAACCTCATATTATGCCTCCTGATCCTGTTGAAGATTTCCTCCAAATCGGCTACATGGTCGCCCGACTTGGGTGCTTTGGTAATGATATCATCAATGTAGACTTCAACTGATTTCCCTATGATATTGCCAAAGATTTTTGTCATCATACGTTAGTATGTAGCACCAGCGTTCTTCAACCCATAGGGCATCATTGTGTAACAATAAATGCCCTTGTCCGTGATAAATGTTGTTTTCTCTTCATCATCTCGGTTCATTGGGATCTGGTTGTATCTTGAATAGGCGTCCATGAATGAGAGCCATTGGTATCCAAAGGAGTTGTCCACCAACTGGTCAATGTTGGGGAGTGGGAATGGGTCCTTTGGGCATGCTTTGTTCAGATATGTGTAATCGACACACATACGCCATTTTCCATTTGATTTCTTTACTATGACAACATTAGATAGCCAGGTGGTGTATTTACACTCCCTTATAAAGTCGGCTTTGAGCAACTCTTCTACTTGAACTCGGGCGGCTTCCTGTCTTTCTGGGCCGAGCTTTCTCTTTTTCTGGGAAACAGGTTTAGCGCCCGGGTTAATTGATAATTTGTGGTAGCAAAATTTAGGGTCTATACCTGTCATATCTGAAGATGCCCACGCGAAGAGGTCGACATTGGCTAACAGCAGTGATTTCGGTTTTTTCTCCATCTCAGAAGGTAAGTCGGCCCCAACTTTGGTTACTTTCTCCTTGGAGTCTCCAATTTGGAATGGCTCGGTCTTTCCGCCAGGTTCGATGCGCTCATGCTGCTTCACTTCAGACCCGGTCCTTGGGTCGAGATTTACTAAGCATACTTCACCTTTACCAGATGTTCTTTGTTCTGGGGTTGAGACGACCCGTTGAAGTGTGGCGTTATAACATTTTCTGGCTTCTTTTCTATCTCCTGCCATTGAGATGACACACCCATCCCAGCTGGGAAACTTCATCATTAGACGCTTGGTGGAAATTATAGCTCCCAGTGCATTCAAAGTCGTTCGTCCCAGGATCGCATTGTAGAGGCTGGGGCAGTCCACCACAAGGAATTTGGCGTTGATGGCTTTATTGTCGATGTCAGAGGCGACACGCAAGGTTGTTTGGAGGTATCCCTTAGGCTGTATTCTCTCTCCTTTGAACCCAGCAAGGTCTCCGTCATACGGTAGTAAGGAATCTGGTGGCAACAGCAACCGATCATAAGTTCGGAGGAAAAGGATATCCGTCGAGCTGCCTTGATCAACGAATATGTGGCCGACGTCTCCGTCGCCTATTAGTGCTCTTATAACAAAAGGGTCGTCATGCATGTCAATGTCATCAGGGAAGTCATCATCAGAAAATGATATGACCGGGTTTGGAACTCGTCCCGGTCTGAAAGATTCTCTTGATTTTTCTACTGCATGAACTTCCCTTAAGTGCCTCTTCCTGGAGTTGTTTGAAAGTCTTCCTCCTGCGAAACCTCCAGAGATCATGCTAATTCTTACTCAGGGTGTTACTGCCTGGGAGTCTCGGTTGCTTGGGTCAGGATTTGAAATTTCTTTTTTTACTTTCAACTTTTGGAGGGGATTTGGATGTCTTTCGCTTCGTACCTGCATCTCCATCTAGGCTTGGGGATCGTTTCTTGTTATCATGGCATTTTTAGCCGCCTTGATTACGCCCCATGCGCACAAACTTAGCTAGTCTTCCATCTCGGATCAATTCTTCAATGAGGTCCCTCAATTGGATGCATTCGTCGGTGGTGTGTCTGTATCCTTCGTGAAATGCGCAGTACTTCGACTTATCCTTCTGTGTTGCGGCTTTGAGTGGAGGCGGTTTCCTAGCGTTATCCAACTCGGTGTGCGTGACCTCCTTCAGGATCTTACTTGGAGCAGTATTGAGTGGCTGGTAGTTATTGTATCAGCCTTTAAGCCGAGGTGAGTCATTGTGTCGGTTGTGATTGTCTCTGTGACGGTGCTTGTCACTGGAAAATGTATCTCGGTCTTTTTTTTGCGAGGTGTGCGCGTTGGCACTGGCAAGGTGTATCTCTCTCCCTACGAACTTGTGGGATCGCTGCCTAAACTCTTCCATGGTCCGCGCAGGTTCCTCAGATAGGGATATTGCCAGGGGGATCCCGGTAGTAGGGATGAGACAGTGCACACCAGCTATACATTCTCGGCAAGGTCAGGTATCAACGCGTACTCCTTATAAAAACGCTCCAGAAAAACTCTAAGGGGTTCATCTTTGTTTTGCTTGACCTTTGCCAAGGTGAATTGGTCTCGTGGGAGCTCAATGGAGATGGTAAAACGACCTATGAATGCAGACTGCAGGTCTTCCCATCTGTCAATAGACCGAGGTGGGAGGGTTTTGAACCAAGCAAGTGCCTCTCCCTTCAGCGTGTGGGGGAAAGAACGACAAATCACAGCATCAGGTGCTCCAACGAACAACATCTCGTTACAGAAAGCATCAATATGTTTGACAGGGTCAGATGCACCACTGAATGGTTCGATGGGCAAAGCATTACGGAACTGTTTGGGGATCTCGGCTCTAGCAAGGTGGTCCGAGAGTGGGTGTCTGAAAGGAATGGGTTGACCCAGTGGGGGTCTGTTTTCTGGTTGGGTGACTTCTTGGAAAATTTGGTTTTGATGGCTTGTGTTTTGATGGGAGTGGGTGGTTGGTTGGGGCTGCGGTTGGCTAACACTGCGCTCCAACTGCCGGAGTCGCTCCTTAAATTGGGCTACTGCTGGTGGCAGCTGTGGTTCGGGAATGGGTTGTGGCTCAGGGTTTCTTTGTTCGAGTTCCTAAAGACGTGCTTCAAGTTTCCAGATGATTTCATCTCGGGGATCACCAGGTTGTGAGGGAATTTCTTTTGCTAACTCGGAGCAATAAAGGGTTGGAGCAGTTTAGTTTCTTTGCGGTACGGGGTTTGAAGTTACCATCTCCTCAAAGACATCTTCATTTTGACCAAGATCATTGACCCAGCTGTTCGGGGTTGGTACTGGCCTAGCCCTTCGTGACTGTAAGCGGGTGCTAACTGTCATGGTTATAGAGCAAGGGGAGGCCCTCCTTCTAGCGCCAAATGTTCGAGCAAGTACGTCAGGTCTACGTTCGGGTTAGTACCTCGAATGCAGACCAAGGGGTCAATCTCGAACTCGGGTCTGGTGGTTCTGCAAGTCTTGAATCTCGGGCTTCACCGGCGGTGGGGGTACCTGCGAAGGCACTCTGACGCTCAAGTCAGTATAGGCCCGAGATAGGATAATAAATGTGTAATTAATGTGTACCTGACAATTCTGACGTCTACAGTATTTATAGAAGAATCTCTTGGGATTTGGGTCGTGGCCCCTGATCCATTAGGATATTTTAACCTGTAGGTGAGTGTAGGTTTGTTACGGTGGTCCTGCTGTGGTGACCGTTAGATGGGGTTCGGCTTAGAGGGATGGAGCCAGCTTGGTCATAAATGTGGGCCGACTTGCTCCAAAGGATTGGGTTCTCAAGATTGGGACATTTATGGGTCGGTTCGTAACACTTAATAAAGAGAGGGGGAGAAAAGATACACCAAGGTTTTTAGATTTGTACACTCTCAAACCACAAAGAGCTACATCAAATCCTCAGTTTTACGTCTGAGATTCTCCACTAAAAAACCAAAACACATAGAGCTACATCAAGTTCTTCAACTCCACACAATATATGCTCATTATTGTTAAAACCCTTTCCACCTTTGTAGGATACCCCACCTGCAAGCCTTGTTTTCCCTTCTCCAACCCTCTTGCAATGTTAAAAACAAATTGAAAAGAAAAATTATAATCACCTTGTGTGACAAATATTTACATATTGAAGAATAACTCTCTAAACTTCTAAACCTTAACTCACATGTATGCAACTAAAAACTCTTGAGAGAATTTTATGTGAAGTAAGTAAATCACTCTTTTTTTCATTATGTAATTTTGTTCTCAATGATCTTTTTATAGAGAGTAATCCAATTCTAGTTGTTAGAGTTAGTTAGGAAATGATAACAACTATGAAAAGTTAGTAATTTTTAGCTCGAGGTACACAATAGTTGATTATATGTAGTTCTTGTAGTTGATTACAAGACTCATTTTTAATGATGCAATTGATTGAATTAGTGATGTAATCGATTAAGTTGATATCAGAATTCTTGGTTTCAATTTAAAATAATTTAATCGATTAAAACAAAGAGAATCACAATCAATAATGAATTGCCCTATTTTGCACTTGATTATCTTGTTCTAAATTATACTTGGAAATTATTCAAGAACATTTTTATCTATTACATACTAATGTAATCGATTAAAACATTACGAAAATGAATTTCTAGCTCTTTTAACATAATTTCATGCTAACTAACTTTCTTCTTTCACTTCTCAACCATTTCTTAAAGCTTAATTTTTTTCATTTATCATTGTTAAAACTAGTTTATTTCTTTTCTAAGCGTTTTGATTTATTTTAAGGCTTGGATTCAGTTTTATTAACCAGAAGTTTGACTCCATATATGTGAGAGGCACCCTATTTCAAATAATTGCAAACATACTAAGTCTTTGTCGTCTCTTGCCTTTCACTTTCTCTTGCTTGAAGGGCTGACTTCATCAAAATCTTCATACAGTCTTCAAAATTAAATAGGTAAGGTTTTAAATCTAGATAAAGTCTATAAAGTCACAAGATAAAAAAAGATAAAATACAGCTGCAATGTGCAAAACAAGACCATGTTTCGCTTTGGTTGCTCTTTTTTAAATTCACAACATAATTGTGGGATCTCCACCATTGACAAACTATGTTTCTCATTATTTGGCCTTTATAAATGCTTTTTTGATGATTCCAAAATGTTTATCTATCTTCCTCCCTCATTTAGGTCTTTAATTCTTCTAAGCTTTGCCTTTGATTATAATTTATTCTATTTTATTATAATTTTTTTTTACTATATTCCACTCTAACCTTTTGTCTATTGTAAAAAGTTGCAATTTAGTTTGACAGTGGTATACAGGTAAGAAAGTTTTATTCATTTTCAAATACATGTATTGCTTAACCCCAAATGATTGATTGAGTGTAACAAGAAAAGGTTTCACATCTGACAGGTTATAGGTTTGAATCCCTACATGTTTGCTTGAGATGGGGTAAATGTAAGTTACTATGTAATTATTGTTTGAGCCTAAAGGCTTTCTCTGTCTTTGTCCGGGGTACTATCCCCTCAGAAATTGTTCTTCACTAGAAATGAGTTTTTTTTTTTTTACCTAAGATCAACAATGTCCAAAGATAGATTAAATGCATTGGTATAATTATTGATTGAAAATTAAATTAAATTAATTACAATAATTTAATAAGTAATTTTATACTTTAAAAAGATTGAAAGATAAGTTCTAAATAAAATTATGATAATTTTAATAATCTTTTATTAATTAAAGAAGGCCCCACTTTAGAATTTGCCTTCATTTTTGTGTTTTAATCATTCCTCTTACTCTTTGTGTTCTACCCTTCTCTTCAATCATCAAAGGTCATGAAGCAAAGGGTAGAACATATTGTTGCAAAAAGCAATCACCTAAGGAAATCCATTAGCAAGACAACATAAACAACAAAATGAGTTATATAACCCTTTTGTTCTTCCTATGTTAGTTTTCTACTATTTTCCTTTGCCCACTCAAATTACATCATATGACCTTGGACATAGGAAATGGTTTGTCGCCATAAACCATTTGGGTGAAAATGAGGGAAAGAGAGAAAAGGGGAGATACACTCATGTGCCTAGATTTTTAGAATTTTACGTACAAATTAGTTTTATAATTTGATTTTGATGAGTTGTAATATTTTAATTGGTTATATCTAAAGATGAGATGTTAGGTTTGTACCCATATAAGAATTACTCGGTTACCCACATGGAAAAAATCCTCTCTAGTTAATGGAAATTTTCAGTGAGAGAGAATGATACACACACTATATGGGTCCCATGATCTTATTCCAACCCTGTAACTCATAAGCAACATGTCCTTAGTAAAAAGATAAAAACTTCCATTGGAGTTGATTTTATCCTATGTTTTTAATGGGAATAAAATAAAAACAAACAAAATAAAATAAACACACTTTACATGTATAATATTACACATCATGTATATTTTTAAGTATTATTGTACTATATTTCCATTATAATATTAACAACTATCATTGCATGATTATTTTTTTCCATTTTAATTTTTTTCTAAATTAAAAAAAA
This sequence comes from Sesbania bispinosa, assembly GCA_026901365.1. Classification (NCBI taxonomy): domain Eukaryota; kingdom Viridiplantae; phylum Streptophyta; class Magnoliopsida; order Fabales; family Fabaceae; genus Sesbania; species Sesbania bispinosa. The sequence continues at coordinate 88,600 of QLOH01000201.1, read as the reverse complement.
CATTGACCACAATTGAGGTAGTAGAGTATTTAGTCTTTTAGACTTGGCTTTTCTAAAATAAGTGTTTTACTTTAGAGTGTAAAGTAAGAAGCCACTCGTTACTAGTTAGTTATGATCGTTTGGCCTTTTTTTGTTCAAATCTTTAAAATAGGAAAAAAGATGTGTTTCTTTATTGATGGGCCTGAAATTAGGGGAAGTTGCTTTTAGCATTATCCTTTTTTACTATTCACACTCTTTCTTTTTTTTTTTTATAATATTTTTTTCCAAACTACCCACACCCTCAGGGTCTCACCCCACCCCCCAACCCCCACGACCACCTCCACGTCCCCCCACCGCTCATCTTCACTCCTCCACTCCATCTCACTCCCTTCTCCCTTTTTTCTATTTCTCTCTTTCTTTTTTTCTCTTGTTTTTTATTGTGTTTTATTTTTTTTCATTTTTTACATCTCTAAAAATTGAGAACTTTTTATATAAAATATTACACTTTCAAAAATTAACTGTCGAAATTTTTTTTCTGAAAACTTGTTTCTGAAAATTTCTAGAAGTTGTGTTTGAAAGAAATAATACCAAAAAACAATTTCTTCAAGTAATTTTTGCTTCCGAAAATTAATTTTCAAAATATTTTTAACAATCAATTCAAGAATTTACTGTCAGGAGCCTTTCAGAAATTAATTTTCGAAAATGGATAGAGATATTAAAAAAAAAGAATTTAGAAACATAAGGGGTACAAAAAGCAAAAAAAAAAGGGAGGGTGTAAAAAGCAAAATGTGAAATTAGGACCTAAGGCCGTAAGCCTAGTCCCCATTTTTTTTATTTTGGGTGAAGACCCGCCTACCCATTTTAGAACACTTGTAAAAAGAAAAAAAAAAAAAGAAGGCAAGCAACATATATTGAATTGAATAAAAAATGGTGTTAGAAATGCAAATGTTTATTATATTTTTTAATAATTTGTTAAAAATTAGATGGATCCCATCAAATAAGAGTGAATCCCACAATTGATGGATATGGTGAATTAAAAAAGGGTATTGAAAATAATGTATTAAACAATGTGCTACTAGAATTTATGTTGAATGAAATTATTGTTAAATTACAAATTACTCACAACAAGATCAATCTCAAATTTTAGCAAATTACTTCTACTTTTTTATTTAAATATAATGTCTAGTATTAATAATATTAGGAGAGACTAATATAAATAGTAAAATAATAAATATTTAAAGTCTAAATAAACACAACTTTCTATATATTGAAGTTTATTTTCTTGAGTGATTAAATACTGCATTTTTTCTTAAATAAATTCTTGTAAGTTGTAAGTTTTAAATTGGGATGGTAATTGGACCCAGACCCAGTGGGTACCCGCAAAAATTACCCATAATGGGTAGAGTAATTACCCACAAAATGGGTTTGGGTCCGTTACGGGTGTGGGTACGGGTACTATGGTATCCTACCCTACCCATACCCGCATTTATATAATATATATAATTAATGTAATTTATATACATATGATTAATTTAATATATATATATGTTTATATTATTAATTACTAATTTTTCCAAAAAATAAATTAATGTTAGTATATATTATAGTCACAAAAAATATTAATATATATTACTAATTTAATTAATTTAAATGTTATAATTTTGAAAATATTATAATTTTGTCCTAAACAATAAAATAACAAAACATGAACTAATTTTCATTTTCCCTTCCATTGTTTTAATCTCTCATCCACTTCTACGTACCATAGTTGTTTTATAGGTTAAACTTGGATGATCTAATTATTTTTTATTTAATTTTTTAATTGATTTTCATTTTGTAATCAATTTATTATTTTTATAGTTAACAAAAGTGCGGGTAATGGGAACGGGTATGGGTACTTGAGTACCCAGCGGGTAAGGGTACAAGTATTAGAATCACTATCCACGCGGGTATGGGTCCGGGTACTATAGTACCCTATCCAAACCCTACCGATTAGCATCCCTAGTTTTAAAGTTAAGTTATTATAATTGATTATACATTTTTTAAATTTAAAAAATTTTTATTGAACATTTTTTTGAGTTTTACATAAGTTTATTATCTATAACTTTAAATATTTTCTTTTAATTTATACTTTGTTTAGTTTACCTAAATTTAGAAAACATTCGGTCAATATATAATATATTTGCTAGTAATTTATTAAAATAAAAAAATATTAAAATTTTAACATTCAAGCAAACAATTTATAATTTCATCTTAACTTTTTTAAAAGTCTCATGATAATAAAGCCATGATTAGGGATGGTAATGAGTAGGGTTTGGGTAGGGTACTATAGTACCCGTCCCCATACCCGTGTTTTGAAAAAGTACCTGGATCCGGACCCATACCCGTGTGGGTAGTGATTCTAATACACGTACCCGCTGGGTACTTAAGTACCCGTACCCATTACCCGCACTTTTGTTAACTATAAAAATAATAAATTTATTAGAAAATGATAAATAATTAAAAAAATCACTCTAGCGCAAATGAAAAATAATTCATAGATCATCCAAATTTAACTACAAAACAACTCTGGTAATGTGGAAGTGGATGAGAGATGAGAACACTGAGAGGAGAAATGAAAACTAGTTCAATTTTTTTTATTTTAGTGTTTAGGAATACAAAATTATAACATTTAAATGAATTAAATTAGTAGTATATATTAATGTTTTTTGGTGGCTATAATATATATTAACATTAATTTTTTTTGGGAAAAATATTACTCCCTCTAGTCCTTTTTATAAGGCACCATTTAAAAGATATTGACAGTCCTTTTTATAAGACACTTGATAATGTCTATGAAACATTTAATTTTTTTTCCTGGTTTACCCTTATTAAATTCTTCCATCATGCATTTTGCTAATTGTTCATTAACGAGATATTATGAATATTGTTACATAGGTGACCAAGAGAGAGAGTTAAACCTTTGCACTTTTCCATATACATTTGTGTGTTCCAATGCAATTGATAGTGGGAATTAGTACTATATTTAGTGCAGAATTTAATCTCAATTATTTAGTGAGAGAATATACTAATAATATTAAATAGGGATAAAAATGGAATGTTGTATTATTTTTTTATGAAACCAATAAAATTAACCACTTAAACTAATTTCCTTGGTTTGTGTAATTTGGTTAGAGATGCCTTATAAAAAGGACCGGAGAGAGTAATTAATAGTATAAATACACACATATTAAATCAATCATATGTATATAAATTACATTAATTATATATATATATATTATATAAGTGCGGGTATGGGTATGGTAGGATACCATAGTACCCGTATCTGCACCCGTACCCATTAAAAAGTGTGGGTAATTACCCAAACTCATTTGATGGATAATTACCCTACCCATTACGGGTATTTTTTTGTGGATACTCATTGGATCTGGGTCCAATTGTTATCCCTAGCTATCATAATTAATCTTAACTCAGTCTTATTTTTACGGAAAAAAACCTGCTTTTAACATGATTAATTAAACTCCATACTAACACAACTTCAATAAGGCAAAGCGAGCTTAGGGTATAAGTACTCACACTATCCCCACAACTTCAATATAGAGTTAAATTTTAATTATAATAATATATAAAAAATGTTTATTTTTTATTCTCGATATCTTTTTTACATATTATTTAAATTTTAAATTTATACTAGTAAATTATATTTTATATATGATTTATTTTAAAATATACATACTAGTTAACAAAATTAAAAAAAAAAAAAACTAAAAGAGAAAAAAGTTGAGGATATATATTTTTTTTGTTTGGTCAACAAAGTTGAGGATAGAATTGATGTTCCGGGCAGAATTCTTATATGAACACAAACCTAACATCTCACTTTTGGGTACAACCAATCAAAAAATTACAATTAATTAAAAATAATTTTAAAAATAACACTGTGAAAATCCTAAATGATAGGCACGTGATTTGTTAATTATATTTTTTTCGGTTTCACTTATCCCTTTTCCTACGTAACACTCTAACACGTCTTTGCAATTTAGGTTTAGCCGCGCTGCTCACCTATCGTGGCTTTCTTTACATCGAACTCGAAAAAATTTAAACTCCTCCTCCTCCTCTGGCCTCAAATATGTGCCATCGAATTAGTTGTCAAGCCGCAGTGCAATCTGGACTAAAACAGAAAATTGGTAGAGAATGGAGAGAGGGAAAGGTATGAGGCAGTTGAAAAGAAAGGGAAAATGGTCTCAATTCTCACGTGCCTTTTTTTTTCTGAATTCACACAGTAATTATTAAAAATTAATTTTAATGACGTGTAATTCTTTGATTGGTTGTGTCTAAATTTTAGGTGTTAGGTGTGTGCTCACGCAATAATTGCTCTAGGGAAGAAAGGTAAAACGGTGATCCAAAAAAAAAAATTGTCGAAACAATTTTCATATAGGCTACGTCTAGAGTGATTTACCGCGTGGGTGAAATACCGGTGATTCACCTTTTTATAACCATTGGATCTGTTATTTTTATAATCAACTATTGTGATTTTTCACGTGTAACCGGTTGAAGCAAAGTTATTAAAATTTCAAAAACATCCCTCCGTGTCTATTAAATGAGGGTTATTTTCATGTTTTAAATTGTTGCCCATTTTCAATATTTAATAGTACTAGCTAGGATGCCACAGTTCTTATTTTCAAATGCACCGCCTTTTGCATATTCTTGTACGTCGTTGCCCCATGCTTTGATACTAGATCGAATAGCTGGCTCTGCCACCCGATCTTAGTGTTTCAACTTTCAAATACAAATGTAATTTTTGACCAAAAACTAAAATACAAATGTAATTTAATTTAAAAATTAATTTTCTATGTATCATGTATGTGCTATATTTATGTTTTTATTTTTTGACAAACGCATAGTTTCGTTCAGCTCTTTTTAAAAAAAAAATTAACCCCAAAAAAATTAGCCTAATATAATAGTACTATAGTACTTTTCTCCTCTAAACATGAATTAATGGCTTTTGGATTTAATATTTTAATTTAACTTCTGTCTGGGAAGGAGAGGACTCTTATCTGCAATTGCTACCATTCAAATTCTTTACTCTAGGACCCAACTTCTAAAAAGTACATATCACTTTACTAAGTTCTTTTTTTTTGTCTTAAGTCAATGGTGACTTCCCTGCCCTTTTTAACATGCATGTTGTGGTTTTGCTGCTAATCGAAAAACGTCGTAATGAAATTGTTATTAGAATATCTGAAGAAATTACAGAGGTAAATGAGTAGCTGAATTGAATTCCCCACTTGTATGACTATGTGCATTGAAATGAACAAACTATGAAAATAAAATTCCACTTTTTTTTTCAAAAAAAAATGAAATAACATTTTTAAATGGGACTGTATATATATACATATATATATATGTATATATATGAGTCACTAAATTAAATGACATTTTAAAGAAACGGGTAAAAAAAAAGTTGCAGCAAGAAAAAAAACCCATGTGCAAATTGACTTGATTCTTATATTTTCTATAGAGACCCATCCCAGCAATTTTAATTTTATAAACTTCATTATTTTAAAGTAGCAGGTAACTAAACCTGGTATATTAGTGTTACACCCATGAGATAATACACCCTAAGATGACCCTTCAATATAACTACATGTATATCTGAACTTGGAACTTCTTTACCTTGTGCTTAAAACTACATAACTGTGATAATTTGCATATTATTAAAACAGAAATCGATATAGATTGTATTGATCAGCGGGCGTAATTCAATCAACTAAATATAAACCAGAGGAAGTTGTAGTAGCAAAGAGTCATTGAAAACAAAATGTTGCTTATATTAATGATTATGAAAACGAAATACAAGTCATCCATCTCTCAAACAAGAGGAGGAAAAAAAAACTAAGGCCGTCTTACTAACTTGAAATACAAAGAAAAATGTTGGCACTGTGTGTTTCAATGATCTCACTAACAACACAAGTTTTTTATTCCGAATTCACACACTATAACAACCTTGACTGGGACAAATTTTGTAACGGTGTAAAGATGCAACCCAAGTTCAGCCTTAAGCCACAGAAGCGATGTGGACAATCAAATCAATCACACGGGAACTGCAGAGAAAGAAACAAAATGTCCTCATTAAGTAAAAACTTTTTAAGGATAAAAAGATCCAACATTTACTCATCCTACTATTCAAGGTTTGATTATCAGTGAGGTGTAGAGAGCAGTTACCTGTAACCCCATTCGTTGTCATACCACGAAACAAGTTTTACAAAGTGGTCATTCAAAGAAATTCCAGCCTTGGCATCAAATATGCTAGACCTGCATATGGTACAATATCCAACATAGTAATTAGATTAAGAGAACCCCAAAAGCTGATGATGATAGTTTATCTTTCCACCAAAAAAGATTGATAAAGAAGCCTACATTGCTTCAAAAATCAACATTACCTTTTGTCACCAACAAAGTCAGTAGACACCACATCATCTTCAGTGTAACCCAAAATACCCTTCAATTTGCCCTCTGATTCCTCCCTGGGTTTTGTCATTCAACACAAAGGGGTTAGTTAGGGGGAAAACACATTTCAATTTACCAAATGTAAGAACTCAGAATGTGTTCCATCAAAACCCAGATCCATGTTTAAAACATGGATCAAGTGTTAAACCCTAAACTTCAAGAGTTTAAAACTCACTTGATAGCAGCTTTGATTTGCTCATAGGTTGCTGCCTTCTCCAATCTAACAGTGAGGTCAACGACTGAAACATCAACGGTAGGAACTCGGAAAGACATTCCAGTCAATTTACCATTTAGTGCTGGAAGGACTTTTCCTACAGCCTGTATGTCCCAAATTCAACATTCAATGGTGAGGAAGAACAAAAGATTTGAAATAGAATTTCCACCATTCAATAATGTGTTATATGCACATATAAATTTATATATAATAATTAGGTACCTTAGCAGCTCCAGTGCTGCTGGGGATTATATTGAAGGAAGCAGCTCTTCCACCCCTCCAGTCCTTGTTTGATGGACCATCAACAGTCTTCTGAGTAGCTGATTCATCACAAAAAATAGATAATGAATACCATCTTCATCTTAAATCTTAAATAAAAGAACACCACATATTAATTAAAAAAAAGAATAATGGTCTGTCTATTTGTGTTTATTTAAACAAGAAAACTTGTAAAATTGAAAGATGTGTTTAAAAAAATTCATATTTTTTTTTATATATTAAAAAGATGTGTTTAAAAAAATTCATATTACTTATAGGTTTTAGAAAAGTAAAATAAAGAAATATTTTCGTGTCCTTTTAAATAAAAATAATAACTTCATAAAGAATATAAGAATATTCTATAAAAAGTATACCATAAAATCACCCCTTTTTAAGTTAAATAAATTCATTAAATTGTCCAATGAGTAATTAACGGACCTGTGATGGCGTGAACAGTAGTCATAAGACCCTCGACAATTCCGAATCGGTCATTGATAACCTGTGGAAAAAAATTTAAGATTAATAATTTAAGAAGTAAAATAGGCAAATTATTAAATATAGAATCACAGATAGAAACACCAATGAATATTATATATCATAAGGGGTATCAAATAAAAAACCTTGGCGAGAGGAGCAAGGCAATTGGTAGTGCAGCTAGCATTGGAAACAATGTTAAGCTCTGGCTTGTATTCCTTCTCGTTAACACCAACAACAAACATTGGTGCATCTTTGCTTGGGGCAGAAATGACAACCTTCTTGGCACCACCCTAATCACCACCAAAATCCAAATCATACACCATATCAAATTATTGAATAATCTCTTTAGAAATCCAATTAAGCTTATAATTCTTTTAATTATTTTTAAGACAATTAATGAGTCAAACACTATGAAACAGAGAATCCTCTGTAGAAGAAGCAAGATCAGAGTACTAAGAATTGCAGCATGTGACATTGGAAAGAGTCCATAACAGTTTATACTTTATACACAGAACTAAACTTAAACAAAAAACACAGTTTTTCATGATTCAAATCACGATCCATGACAAATAATCAATAGATGCATTAAGAATCAGAGATCACATCGAACCTTCAAGTGAGCAGCAGCCTTTTCCTTGTCAGTGAAAACACCAGTTGATTCAACAACATAATCAGCACCAGCCTCACCCCATGGAATATCCTCAGGGTTCCTGACATTGAGATACAAGATCAAAGAAATTAGATACAAAAAAAAATGGTAGCATGAAATCCTAGTGTTCTACAATCACAAATCATAGATTTAAAACACAAGAAAGAAATTTACCTAATTCCAAAAACGGTGACAGCCTTCTCACCAAAGAGAAGGGTCTTAGAGTCCTTCACCTTAACATCAAAATGTTTCCACTGGCCATGAACGGTGTCGTACTTGAACATGTATGTCTACAAGATCAATCAAAGTTCAAACAAAACAACGCACATTGTTAGCAAAAGCAACGAGTACTACTTCCAAATACAAACTTAGATTTTCTTTTTTTTTTTAATTTCTAAACCTATCACAGAATCAAAGGAAAAGGCTTTACCATGTAATCAGTGGTAATGAAAGGATCGTTAACGGCTACAAGCTCAACATCGTCCCTTTGAAGAGCAACCCTGGCCACCAAACGGCCAATCCTTCCAAATCCTGCATACAGAGAATTCATATAGTTATTTAAAAAATCAAAAATGAAAAAAATGGCATGTCACTAGAAAGAAAGAAAAACTAAATACCATTGATTCCGATCTTAATCTTCTTGTCTGATGCTGCTCAACAAAGACGAAACAAAAACATTAGAAAGTGATATAGATTAAAAGGTGTTAAAAAGAGAAGGAGGAAAAGAATAGAATAGTAGAATACCCATGAGAATAGAAGAGTTGAAAAAAAGCGGAAGAGAGAGTGTTTGAGTTGTGTGAGAGATTAGAGAGTGGTTTGGTGAGAAGAACGAGGGTTAGCGAGGGGTATTTAAAAGGGTCGTGGTCACGTGACGTTGTGCTTGGGGAAAAAGAAAAGTGGCTTCGAGCCGCTGATTTACATTGAATGGAAACCAAGGGTTACCCCTGGTTTGACAAAAGGGTGCGTTCCATTGGCATATGGGTTCACGCAATTGCATTGTGTGAGCGGAGGAGACAATTGGTTTGGAGGTTACTAGAAGAAATTGAAAATTTGGAATCGTAGAATATTCGGAGTCGTTTCTGTACTGAGCCGTTGAACGCTGTCCCCACTCACGTTTTACGTTTCCTATCAGATTTACCTTTTTCAACATCTACTAATATCACTATATATTTAAAAAAAATTAAAAATTAAAAAATAATAACTTGATAAAAGAATATTCTAGAAAAATATACAGTAAAATCGATCTTTTTGTATGATAACTATGGTACTTTTTACCAAAGTGGTGGTTAGGTTGTTTATTTGTTACTTTATTATTGACCTTCTTAAGTTCTCACCAAAAACAAAAAAATCAAACTTTTTTAAACTTAAAATAAACTATTTGATATATGAGTGTCATAAGACCCTCCAGGATTACAGATTGGTATTGAAAACATGTTGAAAATTAAGATTATAAAAATTTATAAAAAATACACGAGCAAACTTGAAATACAGATTAAAAAAATTAAAAAATAAAGACATTTTTAGTATTTTTTTATTTATAAAACAAAAAATAATAACTTGATAAAAGAATTTTCTACAAAATTATACCGTAAAATCGATCTTTTTGTATGATAGCATTGGTACTTTTTACCGGAGTGGTGGTTAGGTTATTTGTTTGTTACTTTGTTATTGAGCTTCTTAAGTACTTACCCCACAAAAAAAAAAAAAATCAAACTTCTTTCAAACTTAAAATAAACTATTTGATATATGAGTAAATAACAGACCTTTGATGGCGTGAGTAGTGGTCATAAGACCCTCGACGATTACAAAATATGTAGAAAATTAAGATTATAACAATTTACAAAAAAACATGAGCAAATTTGAAATACAAATTAAAAAAATTAAAAAAATAAAGACACATTTAGTATTTTTTTATTTATAAAATAAAAAATAATAACTTGGTAAAAGAATATTCTAAAAATTATATCATAAAATCAATCTTTTTGTATGATAGCTCTAGTACTTTTTACCGGAGTGTTGGTCAGGTTGTTTGTTTGTTACTTTGTTATTAAGCTTCATAAGTACTTACCCCACAAAAAAAAAAATCAAACTTTTTTCAAACTTAAAATAAACTGTATGATATATGACTAAATAACGGACCTTTGATGGCGTGAATAGTGGTCATAAGACCCCCGATGATTACAGATTGGTCATTGAAAACATGTAGAAAATTAAGATTATAATAATTTATAAAAAAACACGAGCAAAATTGAAATATTGATTAAAGAATTAAAAAATAAAGACACTTTTAGTATTTTTTTATTTATAAAATAAAAAATAATAACATGGTAAAAGAATATTCTAGAAAATTATGCAGTAAAATTGATCTTTTTGTATGATAGCTCAGGTACTTTTTACCGGAGTGGGGTTAGGTTGTTCGTTTGTTGTTCTGGACTGAAATTATACTCCAGTCTGACTTGGGCTGACGACCACAACGCTGACATAGTACGTCGACATTCGCCATCCTTGAACAAGGATCAGAATCTAATTGCCGAAATATATTGTTTCCAAGTAGTATTCCGAGATGATGAACCGAGATGTTATCCCGAGTTGTCAAGGCAATTACGTTACAATAACTCTGAAGCTTAAGTCGGAAACAACCTCATTTCCGAGTTCTTCTTGGCGCGTATGATCAAATTAACTTGCAGCGCGTGGACCCGTAATTTACGGAGGCAGTTACATCTGTAACTAACTTTCCCGCCAGAATTCTCTTATAAATACGCGAGTTTTCACCCTTTCAAGTACGCACTTTGAACCATATACTATACTTAAATCAGAATCATCACTGACTTAAGCATCGGAGTCCCTTGCAGGTACCCCTGCATCATCATCTTCAACCTAAAGATCTTGAGATCGTTGCAATCAGTGAAGGAGACTCACTGATCGGAACCTCCAGGAAAGTTCATTGGCGCCGTCTGTGGGAAACACCTTAGTTCTCAATTCCATCCAGTTTTCCGGTCTCTTGATCTTATTTCTTATCTCAATCTCCGAACAATGGTTACTACAAGGAGTGGACACTCTCAAACCGCTGGTGAAGGAACCGTTCCTCACGTCACCTCAACCACCGTCCCTGCCATGACCTCATTTGTAGCCGGAATGATTTCATCTCTAGCAGCAGTACTAATTCCCCGTGCCGGAACCTCACGAGTGAGGAACATTCCACCACCGCCGCAAGGGACTCAAAGAGCATCATCACCACCACCAAACCAGCCATCCCGGGGAGAACTATGGGACTTCATTCGTCGACAAGAAGAAATGCTAGAGCAATATGCTCACCGCCTTGATCAGTTGGAAAATCATCGTAACATGGAGAACACACACCACCGCATAACAAATGACCTAGCGGCCGAAAAGCAAAGAGCAACTCAACAGCGTCAGCCCTCGCTCATGGTTGAACCTGCTTCTCGACAAGAAAGAGTTCCATCTCCCGTGCCAACTCAGCATTCTCCGAGAGTATCAGTTCAGTCTGTACACTCCAATTCTCCTCCTCCTCAGAGAACCATCCCTACGAACCATGAACCCAGACACTTAGCTGATGATGAAGTTATACAAGTCGTCCTCCCTTTTTCGGAGTGAATTATGCTTTTCCCGATAGACAAGAGATTTGAAAAAGTGCCTGTCCCAGAGTTATATGATGGAACTGGCGATCCCTTGGAGCATTTGGATGTCTATGAGTCGGCAATGTCAGTTAGAAGTGCATCGGTCCGATCATGTGTAGAGTGTTCTCCTTGTCACTAAAGAAGACTGCTCTAAGATGGTTCCAAACTCTCCCGCCGAGATCCATTAATACATGGGCCGATTTACGCACCAAATTTATCACCAGCTTTACAACGAGCAAGGTTCAACCAAAAACCGAGGCATCATTGAAGCAAATTCGCCAAGGACTGTCAGAGTCTTTGCGAGATTATATCATCAAATTTACAAAAGAAGCTCTGATGGTTCAAGGACTTCAACCCGGAGTGCAACTCATGCTAGCGAAGGATGGACTCATTCCACACTCACCTTTTTGGATCGACCTGTCCAAAAAGAAGCCAAACAACATGGAGGAATTCTTAAGTCGGGCTGAAGGATACATCAGTTTAGAGGATGAGGAGATGGCTTTGAAATTGAAAGATACGCTTTCTTCTAATCAGACGCAGAAGGAGCAAGGGCAGAAAAATAAAAATAAAGAAAATAGAGGTGACAAAGAACCTCTTGGACGATACACTTCGTACACTCCACTGAACCAACCTCGGGGAAAAATCATGAACGAAATCCTGCATGTCGAGATGTATGAAGCCGGGATGAGGAGACCACGACCTCAGAAGGCGAGACCAAACACAGACAAGACAAAGTACTGTAGGTTTCATAAATCACATGGCCATGACACAGATCAATGCCTCAACCTGAAGGATTCTATCGAAGAACTTATCCAGCGCGGGAAACTTAGTAGATTCAAGAAGGATGACGATTTTCAGTCAAGGCGCGATGGTTCCCATAGTCGGAGAACTGATGATAGGAGAGAAGAAAGGCGACATGAATCCAATCATCATGAACGGAGTAGATCTCGCACCAGGTCACCCCATCCTGAAAGGTCGAGTTCCAGAAAGCCATCTCGCGACAGGTCCCCACTTCGTAGTTCTCATCAAGAACACAGAAGTACATCTCGACAACACACTCCATCTCGAGAGGAACCATCTTCAAAACATCCCGTAATTTACGTCATTGCTGGAGGATTTGCTGGAGGAGGAGAATCCAACAATTCAAAGAAGAGACACCTCAAAGAGATAATGTCAGCCTCCATCTCTTCTCATCGTCAACATGGAGGACCTCGGCGAAAACTTCCCCCATTAACCTTTTCAGAGGACTACTATGGCCCAGTCATTCCGGGCCATGACGACCCCATGCTCATAAAAGTTATGATGGAAAATCACGAAGTCTGGAGAGTGTTCATCGATCAGGGTAGCTCGGCAGATGTTCTTTTCTTGAAGACATTTCACCTTCTCCGTATTCTTGAGACAGACCTTGTGCCTTATAAAGGAGCGGATCTAATTGGATTTACGGGAGATAAAATTCAGCCTATGGGGTACATAGAACTTCTTGTAACGTTTGGACAAATACCTTTGACCAATACCACAAAAGTGAGATTTCTAGTAGTCGATTGCCCCACGACTTACAATGCTATCCTCGGAAGGCCAACCCTTAATGCTATCGGCGCCATCATTTCTACGAACCACTTAATGATGAAGTTTTGGAGTGATGACGGAGAAGTGATCAATGTTCGAGGTGATCAGGTCATGGCGTGTTCTTGTTATAAAGAGTCCCTGAAGATTTCAAAGCCGGAAAAACCTGAGGCGTCTGAAAAGAAAGGAGTCTCCCCATCAACAACGGGAGTGATGTTAACAGATTTGGACGTCAGAGAAGATTTCAAAGAAGCTAGGCCTGTCCCCGATGGAGAATTCAAAACACTTCAAATCGGTCCAATGCCAGATCAAACTGTTCAGATTGGATGTGGCTTATCTGAAGAAGTCGAAGAAGAGTTATGTGCACTCATTCGCCGAAACGCTGATTTGTTTGCCTGGACTGCTGCTGATATGCCGGGGTTAGATCCTGACGTCATTTTCCACCGACTTTCTGTTGACCCAAAAGTTAAACCTGTCGAGCAGCGACGAAGGAATATGTCGGCTGACAGAGCGGAAGCGGTAAAGCAACAAGTGGCAGAACTACTGGACGCCAACTTTATTCGAGAAGTCAAATATACGACGTGGTTGTCTAATGTAGTTTTAGTCAAAAAATCCAGTGGAAAATGGCAAATGTGTGTTGATTACACCGATATAAATAAAGCATGTCCTAAAGATTCTTACCCCCTGCCTAACATCGACCGGTTGGTCGACAAATCTTCCGGCTTTCGACTTTTATCTTTTATGGACGCTTATTCCGGATATAATCAAATTCCGATGTACCCTCCTGACCAAGAGAAAATCGCGTTTATGACAGAGGGAGCTAATTATTGTTACCGGATGATGCCTTTCGGCCAGAAAAATGCGGGAGCAACCTATCAGAGAATGATGAACATGGTCTTCCGAGATCAAATTGGGTGAATAGTAGAAGTTTATGTTGATGACATGATAGCTAAAAGTTTGACAGATGAATCTCACGTTCAAGACCTCGGAGAAGTTTTCAACCAACTCCGACGTTACAACATGAGGCTCAATCCGAAGAAATGTACGTTTGGCGTCTGAGCTGGAAAATTTCTTGGTTTCATGTTAACTGAACGAGGGGTAGAAGCCAATCCAGACAAGTGTCGTGCTGTTCTTGAAATGAAAAGTCCATCTTTGATAAAAGAAGTCCAACAGTTGACGGGAAGAATTGCTACCTTAACAAGATTCATCTCGAGATCAGCTTCTCGGGCACTTCCTTTTTTCCGTCTTCTGAAGAAAGAAAAGTCATTTGATTGGGATGACGAATGTGAAAGAGCTTTTCAACAAGTGAAGGCGATATTGTCGTCACCATCGGTCCTGTCAAAACCAATGGTAGGGGAAGTATTATACTTGTATCTTTCAGTTGCAGAAGAAGCAGTCGCAGCAGTATTAATTCGAGAAGCCGAAGGAGTTCAGCTCCCAGTATTCTTTATCAGCAAAGCCTTACACGGACCAGAATTGAGATATCCAAAAGTAGAAAAAATTGCATTAACGCTGATTATAGCAGCTCGTCGACTTCGTCACTATTTTCAAGCTCATCCAATTGTAGTAAGGACGAATCAGCCAATCAGACAAGTCCTCCATAGACCGGATCTAGCTGGAAGGATGGTTTCTTGGGCAGTTGAACTATCCGAGTTCGGCGTAACGTACGAACCTCGACAGGCAATCAAGGCCCAAGCTTTGTTCGATTTTCTAGTGGAGTTAACCCTGACACATTACCTTCCTGATGATTGGTGGGACATGCATGTTGACAGATCTTCAAATCAAAAAGGAAGTGGAGCTGGAATACTCTTAGAAAATTCGGAAGGAGTGGTTCTGGATCATTCCATAAGTCTATCGTTTCCGACATTAAATAACCAAGCCGAGTATGAAGCAATGATAGCAGGGTTGAGGATGGCAACTGAAGTCGGAGCAAGGCGAATATGTATCAATAGTGATTCACAACCGGTGGTTTCACAGATCAATGGTAATTACCAAGTTAAGGATCCTTTACTGGAGAAGTACTTGGACGTCGTCAAGAGCCTATGCAACAGCTTTGTGGAAATCGAGATCAACCATATTCCTAGAGAAAGGAATGCAAGAGCTGATATACTTTCGAAACTTGCTAGTACGAGGTCATCAGGGAATAACAAATCTGTGATTCAGGAGGTGATTACGACACTAACTGTTGTCATGATTGTTGATGAAGAAGAATGTTGGTATACACCCATACAGAAGTATTTGCAAGATGGAACCTTACCAGATGATGCCGAGAGTGCAAAACGCGTTCTGAGACAGGCTGCTAGATATTGTTTTGTAGACGGAATTCTTTATCGGAGGGGGTTAGCGCAACCATTGATGAAATGCATCTCGGGAAACCTCGTCGAGTATGTAATGACCGAGGTTCATGAAGGAATTTGTGGGCACCATCTTGGTGGATACTCATTATCTCGAAAGATCTTAAGAGCCGGATACTATTGGCCGACCATGGAAGCATACTGCATGCAGTATGTTAAAAAATGCTCCTCCTGTCAAAGACATGCCGACATACACAGAGCCCCCGTAGAAACCTTATGGTCCATCTCGGTCCCATGGCCATTTTCTTGGTGGGGAATCGATATCTTAGGCCCATTTCCGATGGCCCCGGGACAACTAAAATATCTTGTTGTAGCTGTTGATTATTTCACTAAATGGATCGAAGCACAACCGTTAGCAAAAATCACGGCCAAAAATTTGTCAAAATTTGTCTACCGGTTTATCATTTGCAGATTAAGAATTCCAAATACGGTGGTATCTGATAACGGCACTCAATTCACTGATAAAGGCTTCCAAGGATTGATGTCGGATTTTTACATAACCCATAGATTTTCATCGGTGGAACACCCTCAAACAAATGGGCAAGCAGAAGCAGCTAACAAGGTGATCCTTAAAGGCCTAAAAAAATGACTTGAATCCGCTAAAGGGCTTTGGGTTGAACAATTACCCAATGTACTCTGGGCTTACCATACAACTCCTCATTCAACGACAGGGGAGACACCTTTCAGACTAGCTTACGGAGTTGATGTCGTGATTCCAGTAGAAATTGGAGAAGAGAGTTTTCGACTTCATGCTTACGATCAAAGTTTTAACGAGGATAGAATGCGTGAGGAGTTAGATTTAATTGAGGAGGTTCGTGAAAGAGCATCTATTCGTGAAGCAGCAATTAAACTACAATCTGCAAGACACCAACAAAAAATTGTTGTTCCTCGCACATTCGAAGTCGGAGATTTGGTATTGAGGAGAGCCGACGTTGGTAATAAGAATGCAGCTCAAGGAAAGTTAGCAGAAAATTGGGAAGGGCCATATCGGGTTGTTACCAAAATAGGGACCTGTGCATATCAATTGGAAACTCTACCAGGAATTGCAATACCGCGAACTTGGAATGCAGATAAACTTCAGAGATATTTCAGTTGATTGTAACTGTTTACAAATAAATAAAGTTTCAAAGCTTTCAAGATTTTTGTTCTTCGAACAATTTCATGTGCACTCCTCGAGCAATTTCGGGCTTAGTCCCTCGACTCCGTCGACTTCTTGCGTCGAGGACACGATCCTCGATCGCTTTCGGGCTTAGTCCCTCGACTCCGCCGACTTCTTGCGTCGAGGACACGATCCTCGAGCGGTTTCGGGCTTAGTCCCTCGACTCCGTCGACTTCTTGCGTCGAGGACACGATCCTCGAGCGATTTCGGGCTTAGTCCCTCGACTCCACCGACTTCTTGCGTCGAGGACACGATCCTCGAGCGGTTTCGGGCTTAGTCCCTCGACTTCGCCGACTTCTTGCGTCGAGGACACGATCCTCGAGCGGTTTCGGGCTTAGTCCCTTGACTCCGTCGACTTTTGCGTCGAGGACACGATCCTTGAGCGGTTTCGGACTTAGTCCTTCGACTTCATCAACTTCTTGCGTCGAGGACACGATCCTCGAGCAATTTCAGGCTTAGTCCCTCGATTCCGTCGACTTCTTGCGTCGAGGGTACGATCCTTGAGCAATCTCGGGCGAATTACCAAAACTTGGCGGATTAATTTATGTTTCTTGAAGAACTCAAGTATGTTTCTTAAACATCTTTAAATTATGATAATTTCAATAACTATTTGATCGATATCGCAACAGCAGAAGAAAATTAACGAAAACATTTCATTAAAAGTTTAAGGTTCTATTAAAAATCCATGTTATAAATACAAAGGAGCACCGACATTCCGGTTCATGTCTCGGCGACTACAGTTGGAATACCCATATCTTCACCCTCTTCTTCTGCTTCCTCGTCGGCTCGAAGTTTCGGGGTACTAGGCACTTCATCTCCACGAACTGCCTCCACATCCCTAGTCGGAAGGACATTGTACCATTTTCCATCCTTCACGGTGCAGACAGTGGACATACCCTTAGTATTCAACTCCACCTCGGGATTCAGAAACTTCACTTGTTTGATGGCTTCGTAAAAATACAAAGCCGAGGCATCGATCCAAAGTTTCTCATATTGATCCTTTTCGGCAGTTTCTTCAGCTAACTTGGTTTCCAAATCTTCAATCTTTTTTCTTAACTCAGCGTTTTCTGACTGAGCAAGCTTAGCCGCCTCGGAGGCTGATTTAACTCCTTCGCGAGCCGATACAAGCTCGGTAGAAACTAGATCTGCATTCTTCACGGCTTCTATCTTCTCGGCAGTCAAAGTTTTAACTTGCTCAGTCAGAGCAAGGTTATCCTCATTGAGTTTCTCTTTTTCCGTACGCAGACGTTCAACGTCGGCAATAGACGCCTGCATCTTAAGTTCGTCGGCCTCAAGTTTTCCTCTTATTTTCTCGAGTTCCTCCTTCAGTGGCAGGAGGGCGTTCAAGTCACGAACCGAGCTGGCAAAATATTGCGACACCATCGCGAACCTCATTGCCCAACTCGACGCGTGGTTCATGAATTCAGCAATCTCTTTATCAGATTTGTTGTTGAATAAATTCCGGGCTTGCACTGCAAGGTAATTCCGAACTTCCTCTTTACTCATGTTCGAAGTCGGCAGACTACTGAAAGAAGGTCCTTCTCCTTTTCCTCCTCCATCTTCAGAATACCAGGAAGAAGTTCTCCTCGGTTCTTCACCAACTTTTTCCACAGGAGATTTTAAAATGGGAACTTCATTAATCTTGACACTACCTGAAGCCCCCAACCTAGGCTTCGTTACTTTAGTAGGGTCAACCACCTCAACTCTCTCCCCAACGTCTTCTTTTTTTGGGCTTCCAAAGCCTTTTTCTTTAACAATTTCTCAGCCAACTTCGCTCTCTGTGCCGCTGCCATAGTTTCTGCAAAAATGAAAATAGATGATCAGAATCAGAATACATTTTAAAAAGGAAAAATAATTTTACATATAAACATTTACCCAATGACTGTCGAGTTGCGTTGCCGCTCTCCTCGATAACGGAGCTACTCGGCAATGTTCCAAAATTCCTTACAAATGTTTTTATTTTGTCAACGACAACCCTTTCATCCTCGGATAATTCCTTATAGCTCACGACATATTCCGAAGAAGATTTCTCAAAATGAGCCTCGCTCCAGTACGGATAAATCATTCCTCGACCATCCTCGCCGAGAATATTTTGCCGGGCTTCGTTGATCGGCTTACAGAATACATACTTATCTTTGAAGTTTCGGTAGGACTCTTGATAAATTTCAAAAATTTTTCCCCCAGAGCCGGCACGAAGAGAGAGCCACGAATACCGGCTTGGGCCATATTTCACAACCAAAGGTCGAAAGAAGTGGAAAAAAATATTTGAGTTGAGCACGAGCTTCAACCAGTGACACAGAATCATGAAACTTCTCACGAAAGCCCATGCGTTAGGATGAAGTTGGGAAGGCGCTACCTTGAGATGATAAAGGACCTCTAACTCAAACCAATGAAAAGGCAACCAGAACCCGAGGTCCTCGAAAAGAGTTTTATACATCGGAATGAAAAGGTTCTCCTCCAAATCGCCTTGGCTACATATCCGATCATCTTCTCTCGGGGCCACTAAACTCCAATTATTTTCATTTCTCGGCTCCACCCATTCTACATCTCGGAATCCCAACTCCAAAGAGTTTAAAGAACTGTATATACTAGAAGTCCCAATCACCTCCGTATCTACCCACGTCAAACTCGACAACGCTTGCGACACCGGGTAGTTTGTGGAGGGGGAAGTATATATCTTCCGCTTTCCCATCTCGGACCTGCCCAAAAGTCCCATATTAAAACTGGATCGAGATGTTGAATCAACTCCGAGATCAACAAGGTTGAGCGAGGATGATTCTGCGGAAAAACACCCCGGAAAATCATACTTCCTCAGAATATGAGCAGTCTCAATGACTGACTCACGGGAGTTAAAGAAAATAGAAGCTCTCTGGACTCGATTTCTTTTTAGTACAAGATTGGAGATATCAGGATCCTCAGGATCATCAAATACGGTTACACAATGGTGCTTATTCTCTAACTTAAGAGCCCTAGACCTAGCCCTAGTCAATACCATACTTAAAACTACACAAAAGAAGGTAATAGAAGTTACCTAGAATAATTCTCCTTGCTAAGTCCTTAAACTCCTCGTAGAGTTCCACAACCCCAAGGTTCATACAAGGGAGACCCGAATCAAAGATTGGAAGAAACAACAAACAACAACTTGAAAATGCTGAAGACCTCTGGAGTTCGGAAAAATTGAAGAGAAGTTACGAAGAATGAGAAGTTTCTCACTATCGATGGTTTTTATACCTCAATGAACGGTTCAGATTTCATTAACCAAAGAAGCCCATGGGGCCCAAATGTCTAAGATCATGACACTTGGCATAAATTTTAATTTAATTAAAAATTTTGGAAAATCAAGCGACGCAATCTCGGGGACATTAATAGTTTATGCGGAAAATTGAAAATTCAAATATCAAATCGAAAACTGAAAATCGAATAGTTCTTCTAGAACTAATCGACTTTGGGGGCAACTGTTCTGGACTGAAATTATACTCCAGTCCGACTTGGGCTGACGACCACAACGCTGACATAGTATGTCGACATTCGCCATCCTTGAACAAGGATTAGAATCTAATTGTCGAAATATATTGTCTCCAAGTAGTATTCCGAGATGATGAACCGAGATGTTATCCCGAGTTGTCAAGGCAATTACGTTACAATAACTCTGAAGCTTAAGTCGGAAACAACCTCATTTCCGAGTTCTTCTTAGCGCGTATGATCAAATTAACTTGCAGCGCGCGGACTCGTAATTTACGGAGGCAGTTACATCTGTAACTAACTTTCCCGCCAGAATTCTCTTATAAATACGCGAGTTTTCACCCTTTCAGGTACGCACTTTGAACCATATACTATACTTAAATCAGAATCATCACTGACTTAAGCATCGGAGTCCCTCGCAGGTACCCCTGCATCATCGTCTTCAACCTAAAGATCTTGAGATCGTTGCAATCAGTGAAGGAGACTCACTTATCGGAACCTCCAGGAAAGTTCATTTGTTATTTTGTTATTGAGCTTCTTAAGTACTTACCCCACAAAAAAAATTAAACTTTTTTCAAACTTAAAATAAACTGTTTGATATATGAGTAAATAACGGATCTTTGATGGCATGAATAGTGGTCATAAGACCCTCGACGATTACAGATTGATCATTGAAAACATGTAGAAAATTAAGATTATAACAATTTATAAAAAAACACGAGCAAATTTGAAAAACAGATTAAAAAAATTAAAAAATAAAAACACTTTTAGTATTTTTTATTTATAAAATAAAAAAGCAATAACATGGTAAAAGAATATTCTAGAAAATTATACCGTAAAATCGATCTTTTTGTGTGATAGCTCTGATACTTTTTACTGGAGTGGTTACTAGGTTGTTTGTTTGTTACTTTGTTATTGACCTTCTTAAGTAACTTTTTTCAAACTTAAAATAAATTGTTTGATATATGAGTAAATAACGGACCTTTGATGGCATGAATAGCGGTCATAAGACCCTCGATGATTACAGATTGGTCATTGAAAATATGTAGAAAATTAAGATTATAACAATTTATAAAAAAAAACATGAACAAATATGATATACAGATTAAAAAAATAAAAAATAAAGACACTTTTAGTATTTTTTATTTATAAAATAAAATAATAATAACATGGTAAAAGAATATTCTAGAAAATTATACCGTAAAATTGATCTTTTTGTATGATAGCTCTGGTACTTTTTACCGGAGTGGTGGTTAGGTTGTTTGTTTGTTACTTTGTTATTGGCCTTCTCAAGTACTTACCCCATAAAAAAATCAAACTTTTTTTCAAATTTAAAATAAATTATTTGATATATGAGTAAATAGCGGACCTGACGTGAATAATGGTCGTAAAACCCTCGACGATTACAGATAGGTCATTGAAAACATGTAGAAAATTCAAATTATAATAATTTATAAAAAAAACACGAGCAAATTTGAAATATAGATTAAAAAATTAAAAAATAAAGACACTTTTAGTATTTTTTTATTTATAAAATAAAAAAATAATAACATGGTAAAAGAATATTCTAGAAAATTATACCGTAAAATCGATCTTTTTGTATGATAGCTCTGGTACTTTTTATCGGAGTCGTGGTTAGGTTGTTTGTTTGTTACTTTGTTACTGACCTTCTTAAGTACTTACCCCACAAAAAAAATCAAACTTTTTTCAAACTTAAAATATACTGTTTGATATATGAGTAAATAACGAACCTTTGATGGCGAGAATAGTGGTTATAAGACCCTTGAAGATTACAAATTGGTCATTGAAAACATGTAGAAAATTAAGATTATAACAATTTGTAAAAAAAAAAACACGAGCAAAGTTAAAATACAGATACAATTTAACCATTTTGAATTCTGCGTTAATTGTTGAAAGTTAAAATTGATATATAAAAATTTGATTCATGTGGAAAAAGGAGTGTTACCAATACTTTTTAACACACTCTTCCCAACACACTCCATGTGATTGTTTAAAATTCACATGGATCCCCCCAAATTATGTGGGTTTCACTCCTAATTTAGTGGGACCTATGTGACTTTTAACCAATCACATGTATGTTGGGAAGAGTGTGCTGTTAGCACTTTTCAAAAAATTATTAAAAAATAGAGATTATAATCATTTATAGAAATTAAGTAAGAAATTCTAACAAATTAATAATTCATTATATCTATTAAATCCATATTTATAAGTATATATTTAATATTAATTTTTATTAATTATTAAAAACTTATATTTTTCTAATGTAAAAAGTTTATTTTAAGATAGTACTATATTCGATTCAACCGTTTGTGTGAATCAATGGATTCTCACCGTCGCCCTCGCCGTGGATATAATATTTTATCACTTTTTAATTACAAGTGTTATATTATAAGAGAGAAATATACCAACGGGTTGGTTCAAGTGGTACATGTTAGCTAATTGATTGCAGTTGTTAGTTACTTCTATTATCAGTTTTCTGTTAGACTAACAGATTAGTTAGTTTTCTGTTAATCTTTCTTTTCGTTTTCTCCCAGTTACTTGGGTTTGTATATAAAGTCATGTACCCTTCCTTTTTGAGACAATGAGAATAACCTTCTTCAATGCAAATCTCTTTCAATTCTCAATTCTTCACATGGTATCAGAGCTCCCCAGAGGGAGCTCTGCTGCACATCCTTCACAACTCTGATATCATTGTTTCTCTTCCCTTCTGTTCGTTGTTTCTTATTTTTCTTACAATGGCGAATACTAGCATTGATGTGTTAAGTCCTTACTACTTGCATCCTAATGAAAGTCCAGCATCTTCTTTGGTTTCAAGTCCTTTGACGGGTGAAAATTATCACTCTTGGTGTCGAGCAATGAAGATATCTCTTGATTCAAAGAACAAATTGGAGTTTATAGATGGAACTATTAAGAAGCCTCAAAAAACTGATCTGATGTTTATCGCGTGGAAGAAATGCAATATCATGATAATTTCTTGGATTATCCACTATGTGAATGCAGAGATTGCTCAAAGCGTACTTTGGATGGACACGGCTGAAGAAATCTGGAACGATCTACATGCAAGGTATTGTTAAGGAGATGTTTTTAGAATTTCAGATTTGCAAGAAGAGGTATATGCTTTCAAACAAGGAGATTTAAGCATTACAACATACTATACTCAGTTGAAAATCATGTGGCAGGAACTTGACAATTTTCGACCCATTCCTAGTTTTATTTGTGAAGGTAAATGTAATTGCAGTAGTGAACTGATTTCAATCATTAAAGCATATAGAGAGAATGATTATGTCATCAGATTCTTGAGAGGATTAAACAATGAATACTCAGCTGTTAGATCTAAGATAATATTGATGGAACCACTTCCAAACATAACAAAGGCTTTTTCTTTACTGATCCAACAAGAAAGGCAGAATGGAGCTAACCATGGCTCATAAGAAAGCAAGATTCTTGTAAGTGCTATTGAAAGAAGTGTTGTGGGCAGAGGAAGATCAAGAGGGGGTCGAGGTTATAGACCGCCTACTCAGAATTTTGGCAGAGGTAGGGCACAGAAAGTTTGTTCATATTGCAACAAAACAGGACACACAGTGGATCGGTGTTACAAAAAGCATGGCTTCTCACCCAGCTTTAAGAAAGAAGGCACAACCAACAATTGCTTCAATGAGGAACAACACAGCTATACAGATGATGTAGTGAGGGTGAAAACCTTTGATAAATCTCAATAGATGGATTCACAAGAACCCAAGAGAAACTCTCTCAAACTTGTGTTTTTAACAAAATGATATTCTGTTTTTTTTTCTTGCAACATATGCGCAGAATATATAAGGCTCTATACATTCAGCCTATGTGCAATTCACATGTCCCTTGTCATTCAGAAATGTTACAAGTAAACTCTAATGAAAACTAATAATTAGCAGCCATAAAAACAAAGTGTAACTGCCCAAAATAATTACACATTCAACCCACAATTGTAATCAAGTTGGCCGCCCCAATTAGAGAAAATTGTAACAATCAAATTAGGTGATTTTCTAACTCTGCAGCGTTTCCACAGGCATGGGAAAATCCACAGCCTGCTTGTGGTTCTCTCTGACTTCAATTTCCTTACTCGAGAGCATTTCCACAGGCATGGGAAAATCCATAGCCTGCTTGTGGTTCTCTCTGACTTCAATTTCCTTATCTGCAGTATTTCCATAGGCATGGGAAAATCCACAGTCTTCTTGTGGTTCTCTCTGACTTCAAATTCAGGTTGTAGCAAATTGACCCATTTTGGTCTGCATCATTCCCTCCTTCTTCGAGAAGATTCGTCCCGAATCTTAAGGCTTTATTTTCCTATTAATTTTATTGAAAGTCTATTATGTCCTTGTAAAGGACTTTATTCTTCCACAACTTGAAACTAATTCTTGTCCTCCAGGATCAAATACAACTTGGATAAATTCATGCATCAAAGAAGTCTTCCTTTGGAGTGCACAAACCCAAAAACCGGATTCAAGGGCAATTCTTCTTTTATGTTGGACCTGCAGGTTTAATATTTTTCAAACAAAAAATTATAGATCCAAAAGGTTTTTGAAAACATACAATATGGTTATTATATAACCAAACAAATGTTTCCATGTTTTTGTTTGCATTATCCTCTTGAACTTGGTTAACAACGGTGGAATGGATCAACAATGGCACACTTGGAATAATATCAACGTTCTTCTTCTTTAAACATGAAAGTTGGTGTATTTCATTCATAGACTCATCCTCTTGTTCCTGTAAAATAAAATCACAAACCGTAGAAGAAAAATCATTAACAACTAAAATTTCCTCGCTCTTTTTATCTAGTTCTTTTTCTTCTTTCTCGTTTCTTTTTTTTTCGCTCAATTTTTATTCACTCTCTCTTGCTTCTTTTTTTCTCATTTCTTTTCTTTTTCTTTTCTTTCTTTTTCTATTTTCTCCTTCAGCTTTCGTTGATCCTCACACACTTGGCTTGGTGTTAAAAATTTCAACTTAAGCTCGCGTCCCACATGCCACAAAGAAAATGAGCGTTCATCAAGATTTAAGTGTTTTAAAACAAAGCCACAACCAACCTAAAAGAAGATAACAAGAGTCCATGGGAGAGATATCATATAATACTTCTTTCACACACTGCTCCACACTGAATCTGATCCATGCTTGTTTCGGATGAAAGCTCGTTGGTAGGTGGAGTTTCTCCACCAATCTTTGGCTCACAATATTGTTGCTTTTGTAATCGAATGCAATTAAACATGAGTGGCCTTCGACTAAACACCTTGTATAGTAAATTTCCATTGCCATTCCAAACCCAGAGCCGAAGCTCTGATACCAAATGATAAGAATCTGGTGGGGTGGATTCGTTTTACGGATCTATCTAGGTTAGAATGCTCATAAGTAAGAGATTAGAAATAGAATGCGTGAATGGAGAAGGTAGAAGATGGAATTGAAAATGATAGACGTCACACTTCCAAGGATGAAAGATAAGCCTAAGAGATTAAACACACAAAGGGTTAAAACCTTTGATAAATCTCAACAGATGGATTCTCAAGAACCCAAGAGAAAACTCTCTCAAACTTATGTTTTTAACAAAATGTTATTCTGTTTTTTTTTTCTTGCAGCATATGCGCAGAATATATAAGGCTCTATACATTCAGCCTATGCGCAATTCACATATCCCTTGGCATTCAGAAATGTTACAAGTAAACTCTAATGAAAACTAATAATTAGCAGCCTTAAAAACAAAGTGTAGCTACCCAAAATAATTAACACATTCAGCCCAAAATTGTAATCAAGCTGGCCGCCCCAATTAGAGAAAATTGTAACAACCAAATTAGGTGATTTCCTAACTCTGCAGCATTTCCATAGGAAGGGGAAAATCCACAGCCTGCTTGTGGTTCTCTCTGACTTCAATTTCCTTACTCTGGAGCATTTCCACAGGCATGGGAAAATCCACAGCCTGCTTGTGGTTCTCTCTGACTTCAATTTCCTTACTCTGGAGCATTTCCACAAGCACGGGAAAATCCACAACCTGCTTGTGGTTCTCTCTCACTTCAACTTCAAGTTGTAGCAAATTGACCCATTTTGGTCCGCATCAATTGATGCAACTAAAAGAAGAATGGGACTTTATGTTCTAGATTACAAACCAAGAGTTTGGTTTTACAATACTCATTATGTTAACAATCTTTATTCTTATGATGATCAATTGTGGCATGCAAGGCTAGGTCATTTAACACATTATAAGCTTGTAGCAATGAGGCAGAAATTTCCTTTTATTGAGTATGTTCAAAATAAGACACCATGCCATGTGTGTCGTTTAGAAAAATAGAAACATCTTCCTTTTTCTCATAGCATGTCTAAGTCTGCAGAGAATTTTGACTTGATTCATGTTGATATATGGGGACCGACATCTCCACCTTCTATGTTTGGACACAAATATTTCCTTACTATTGTTGATGATAAATCTAGACACACTTGGATTTATTTCATGCATAATAAATCTAAAGTTCCTAATCACATGAGATCCTTTATAGCAATGATTGAGACACAATTTGGCAAAAATATTAAATGTATTAGATCTGATAATGGGCCAGAATTCAATTTACAATCTTTTTTTGAAGTGAAAGGCATATTACATAAGAGGTCTTGTGTTGAAACCCCCCAACAGAATGGGGTTGTAGAGAGAAAACACCAGCACATAATGACTGTTACCAGGTCTCTTGTAATTCAGTCCAATCTTCCCAAAGCCTTCTGGACATATGTTGTTAGCCATGTTGTGTTTCTCATCAATAGACAACCAAATTCTTCATTGTGTAAGCAATCCCCTTATGAGCTTTTGTATAATGAAATACCTGATTTGAGCATGGTCAGGATGTTTGGTTGTCTTGCCTATGCAACCACATTGTCAACTGGAAGGAAGAAGTTTGATCCAAGAAGCAGAAGATGTGTTTTTCTAGGATATAAAGCTAATGTCAAAGGTTTTGTTTTACATGATCTCTTGTCTAGAGAAACTTTTACAAGCAGAAATGTTGATTTTTATGAGAACTATTTCCCTTTTTTACACAGATCTCCATCTTCTACATCAACCACCATTCCTCAACCTATTCCTTTACCTCAATCATCTAATCTTCCACATGATAACTCAGATATTCCTCCACCAAATCCACCAACCACAAATATTATTTCTGCTCCTCATCAATTTCCCCAACCAACCATTCTTTACCTCAACCACTCAGAAAATCCAATAGACCAAAGAAATTACCCTCATATCTCACAGATTACCGTCACACACTTCTTACAAATTCCAGTTACCCTTTACCTACTCAATATCCCTATCTTATCCATCAATACATGTCCTATTCCAATTTATCTCCTTCACACAAGCATTCTACTTTATCCCTCAGTGCTCATCAAGAACCATCAACTTACACAGAAGCTATTAAGCATGATTGCTGGAAAGCAGCCATTCAGGCTGAGTTACATGCTCTTGACAAGAATAACACTTGGTCTTTAACTCCCTTGCCCTCAGGGAAATCCATTGTAGGTTGCAAACGGGTATTCAAATTGAAGCTCAATTCTGATGGAAGCATAGAAAGGTACAAAGCTCGACTTGTGGCTAAGGGATACACACAAACTAAAGGTTTGGATTATCTTGACACTTTTAGTCCTGTTGTTAAAATGATTACTATGAGAACTTTGTTGGTAGTAGCTTCAGCCAGAGATTGGCATTTGCACCAATTGGATGTTAACATAACCTTCTTGCATGGAGATCTCCACAATGAGGTGTATATGGCCTTACCACCAGGACTTTCCCTTCCCTCTGGTCAATCTTCTTTGGTTTGTAAACTCAACAAGTCACTCTATGGACTTAAGTAGGCTTGCCGCCCATGGAATGCCAAGTTTACTTCTATTTTACTTGCCTCTGGCTATAAACAATCCAAAGCTGACTATTCCTTATTTACTAAGCATGTTGGATCCTTTTATACTTTTATTCTAGTTTATATTGATGATTTAATTCTGGCTGGGAATGACTTAAAGGAAATTAATTTTATGAAGCATCTTTTGGATGAACAAGTCACCATAAAAGACCTTGGCAATCTCAAGTTTTTTCTTGGACTGTAGATAGCTAGATCCAAATCTGGTATCATTCTCTATCAGAGAAAATATGCATTAAAACTCCTTGAAGATGCTGGACTCACTGGTAGAAAATGAAGTTGGCTGAATGTCTCTAGAAGGGGGATTGAATAGAGACTCTTAAAAAAATTGTTCCTGAAGTTTGCACACTGAAATTGAAAGTTGAGACGTGATCTCAAGTCCGCTGACTTGGGGTCTCAGTTAAGACAGGTTATAAACAGTTTCAATTTGAGTTGATTCAATTATGTTCTAGTGGTCTTGAAATCTCAAATCAGATTCAGTTATGTTTCAAAGCAATTACTTAGTTGTTTCCAGATTTGAGATGAGATATGTATAAAGCAAGATGAAGAGATAAGGAAGAGAGATGGCACAGGAATCTTATCCTGGTTCACCCACACCTTGGGCTACATCCAGTCCTCACAACACGTGAGATTTCCACTATTGACAAACCCTTCAATACAAGTATTCTTACAGCCTCTTCAGGACGTCTCTCACACCAAGCCTAGGCACTTCCTATCTTGGCTGAGCCACAAGTATTCTTACAGCCTCTTCAGGACGCTCACAACTCACTCTAAGACTAGGCACACTCCCATCTTAGATGAGACAGGTTACAAGAATTTGTAGTTGTGATGAATCTAGCTTACAAACATACAGTGTATGGATAGGCAGTAGGCTTAGCTAGAAATACTATCTTCTAAAAGAAATGACAATATGACAATC
Source organism: Sesbania bispinosa (assembly GCA_026901365.1). Lineage (NCBI taxonomy): Eukaryota > Viridiplantae > Streptophyta > Magnoliopsida > Fabales > Fabaceae > Sesbania > Sesbania bispinosa. The sequence goes on along the minus strand of QLOH01000201.1, from coordinate 59,484 downwards.
ATAGAAGAGAGATGGATAGAGACTAATAGGAATCTCAAGTTGAGATTGTAGGAACACAGGGAAACACTAGAAGGGGGGTTGAATAGTGTTTCTGAATATTTTTGAAAGCTTTTCGCAAACAGGTGTTAAAGACACGATTTCAGACAGGCTCTTAAAGGACTGTCTGAAGTTTTCAGACGGTATAAAAATACTGATTTGAAACAATGTTTTATGCCTTTATAACATATCAGATTAATTACTCTAACCCCTTGATTAGTATAAAAAGAATTGACAAGAGATAAGGGTAAGGAAACTTAGCCAAGAAATTTATCCTGGTTCACTCACTACCACTGTGAGCTACGTCCAGTCCCAATGGCAAACAACCACTGGATTTCCACTATATGAATATTCAGATTACAAGCTTGAATGTGAGTACAGTCTCTCCAGACACAACGAGTACAGTCTCTCCAGACACAACAAGTATTCTTTTATGTCAAGCCTCTTCAGGCTCTACCACAAGTATTCTTTTCTGTCAAGCCTCTTCAGGCTCTACCACAAGTATTCTTTTCTGTCAAGCCTCTTCAGGCTCTACCAAGGTTTACAAAGAAAGGAGTTTAAGCTTTTAAACTATCCAAGTTTGAAGCTCAAACCAATACAATGTACAATAAAAACTGAGGTATGCTCAGGATATACAAATGTGTACAAAGAATTCTATCAGAGAGTTTTTACGGAGTAAAAACTTGCAGCGTGATGTTTCTCTTGGCTTTCTTGTATATTGATTTTCTTTCTTTCTCTTGCGTCTGCTTTTATGGTCTTCATAGAGGGGTATTTATACCCAAACTTTGATCTGTTGAAATACCACCGTTTAGAGATAGTATTAAATGCTATTTAATCTGTTGTGAGACATGCTTCTAAGAGCTCTGATATCTCTGACACGATACAAGATTTCTTTTTGCATTAAGGCTGCTACAAATGTTGTTGCAGAGGCTGCGTTGCAGAGATTTCCTTAGTGGTGTATGAAATTCAAAATCGCCAGGAAAGGTCTCTGTGATCCTTGCCATAATCGTGTTTGAAAAGGTACATGCAGCAGAGGTTCAGAAAAGTCTTCACAAGCTTCAGCAGAGAGTGCCACGTCATAAGTGAGACTTCAGACGACACTGATACTTCAGACGGGTTGAGCTACTTCAGACAGCTTCAACTCTTCAGACGAGTTCTGCTTCTTCAGACAGCTTCAACACTTAGTCTTTCTATGTAGGCTCATAGTGACTCTTGCTGAAATCATAGATAAAACATTAAAGCATATATGTATCTATGATAAATATTTTAACTCAAATTTGTTAAGCATTAAAACTTGGGAATTGAGTTGTCTTAAACATCATATTTTCTTTTATGATATTTTTGAGACTCAATATTCTCCCCCTTTTTAATGATGACAAATTTGTTTAAAATACATAAATCTGAAAGGAGTTTTAAAGATAAAAGTATAGATAGCTCCCCCTCAGATTGTGATCTCTTAAACTGATTTGATCAAAAATCAATTTCTTATATACTCCCCCTGAGTCCTGTAATTTCTTCAGATTCAGATTTTGTTAGATTTTAATACTCCCCCTTTTGTCATCAATCAAAAGGGAATAACAGAGCTAAACAGGAATAGAGCAATAAAATCATATAGAACATATAGCATAATGATAACAATGCACTCATAAAAGGATGAGAAAAACCACTGATTGTATATAGATGAGAATGTTCAAATAATAAAAAAAAACAAACAATCAGACACTTGTCATAAGCATAAACAAAAGACAATGGCTGAGATGAACAGTCTAATCTTTCTTCTTCAGCAAGGCCTCAGTGAGAAAGGAAATCAAGTCGTCCTTGGCCTTTGTTATGGCAGCTTCCACTGAGGTTTTTAAGTCTTGCTGACCAGATCTGATAAGCTGCTGTTCTTGAAGAATTTGTTCTTGTTGAGCAATCAGATGCTTAGTCTTCTGTTCTTGAGCAGCACACTTCTTTTCAAGTTTCTGCACTTTGGACTTCAACTTTAGATTTTCCCCAGCCAAGTCTTGCTCAGATTCATAAAAGATGAGTTGGATGTAGGGGCAAACAAATCTAAGCAGTCCAAATCCTGGCTGTAAGCTGTAGTCAGATGGGCTGAACACAGGGCAGAAGAAGGTGCCAATAGGATTCAGCACAACCCAATCTTCATTGAAAGAGTCAGCAGGTGGGGGAAAGTGATCTCTCATATAATGATATTTGACAGTGGTTGCCTTTCCAACTCCAACACCACAATCAACATCAGGACTAGTTGATCCAGAAGAAGATCCAGCATCTTCTCTGATCTTCCAGTAAGAGGGCCACATCCAATCTTGAAGAAGATGATCCAGGCCTCCTCCTAGATTTGTGATGAATTCTGGTAAAGAGTCCCACTCTGATGGACTCATCACTTCAGACACAGGTGAGTTTTTCTTTGAATAGCTTTTAGCTTCCTTGAATTTCTCTTCCAGTAAGGGATACCTAGGAACTATTCTATCAGGTTGCACCAAGATTTTGGTGGTTGGCCTGATTGAACAGGTTCTAGGGGGCCTGTAGCCTCTCATCCCAACTCCCTTGTGCAGATCCCTCTGAAACAACTCAGACTCAGTGTTCAGCTGCCTCACAAAGCTCCATTCATCATTAGACAACCTCAGGGAATCATTGGAGAATGGATTGATGGGAGCCCAAATATGTGCAGGAGGGACACCCTTCCTGATCTTGTCTAATCCACCTGAAGAAGCACTGTATTGATTCCTTACTTCAGCAGCAGTTTTCCTGACTAAGCCAGGATACAAGGATACAGCAGGTGCTGATCTGAAATACTGTAGCTCTTTAGACAGGGTGCTAAACTTGGGCAGTGAGCAGGGATCAGCAAGCATTTGCTCTTCTTCAACAGAGAGCTCTTCTTCCAGAGAAGGTGTAGGAGGTGGAGGTGATGAAGGTAGGAGTGGTATTAGAGCAAGGTCATGGATTTGTGGGGAAGATAATGTGGGCTCAGAGAGTTGATTCTCTGAAGGTTGTGGTGATGTAGGTTCAGAGGGTTTGGAGGGTTCAGAGGGTTGGTTTTCTGTTTGTGGAGGTGGTGATGAGTGTGATAGAGGTGAAGATGGTTGGTTTATAGGTGATGGAGTTTTTGGTGAAGGTGATGGTGAAGGTTGTGAGGATTGATGAGGTGTTTGTTTTTCTGGTGAGGAGGGTGGTGAAGGAGTTACATTATCAAATCTTACTTTAATTCTCTTGTAGGGAGGCTTGGTTACCTCAGATTCTTTTGCCTTTGCTTCTTCCTTCTCCCTTTGTGCTTGGTTTTCTTCCCTTCTCCTTTTGAAGTATTGTTGAGATTTAACAAAGTTTTGATACTTCTCAGCTTCATCTTCTGCTGTCAGCTGAGAGGCAATACTTCTAGTCAACCTTGGTTCAGGTGCAGTCTGAAGTAGCTTTCCTTTGGTTCTCCTTCTCTGAGGTGCACTTGACCTCTTCCTTTTCTTTGCTCCCTCAGCTATGGTTGCTTGCCTATCATCTTCACCATAAAAGACCTTGGCAATCTCAAGTTTTTTCTTGGACTGTAGATAGCTAGATCCAAATCTGGTATCATTCTCTATCAGAGAAAATATGCATTAAAACTCCTTGAAGATGCTGGACTCACTGGTAGAAAATGAAGTTGGCTGAATGTCTCTAGAAGGGGGATTGAATAGAGACTCTTAAAAAAATTGTTCATGAAGTTTGCACACTGAAATTGAAAGTTGAGACGTGATCTCAAGTCCGCTGACTTGGGGTCTCAGTTAAGACAGGTTATAAACAGTTTCAATTTGAGTTGATTCAATTATGTTCTAGTGGTCTTGAAATCTCAAATCAGATTCAGTTATGTTTCAAAGCAATTACTTAGTTGTTTCCAGATTTGAGATGAGATATGTATAAAGCAAGATGAAGAGATAAGGAAGAGAGATGGCACAGGAATCTTATCCTGGTTCACCCACACCTTGGGCTACGTCCAGTCCTCACAACACGTGAGATTTCCACTATTGACAAACCCGTCAATACAAGTATTCTTACAGCCTCTTCAGGACGTCTCTCACACCAAGCCTAGGCACTTCCTATCTTGGCTGAGCCACAAGTATTCTTACAGCCTCTTCAGGACGCTCACAACTCACTCTAAGACTAGGCACACTCCCATCTTAGATGAGACAGGTTACAAGAATTTGTAGTTGTGATGAATCTAGCTTACAAACATACAGTGTATGGATAGGCAGTAGGCTTAGCTAGAAATACTCTCTTCTAAAAGAAATGACAATATTACAATCATAGAAGAGAGATGGATAGAGACTAATAGGAATCTCAAGTTGAGGCAGATTGGAAAGATGAAGGTTCATCTGTTTATGAAATTCATTGGATGCACGCATTGCTTGAAGGACAGTGTCAAATCCAGCAAAAATGGCCTCTTGCCTCTTCTTGTGATGCTTAAGCTTCTTCAAGATCTTCTTCTAATTTTGTTCAAGTCTGGTGTTGAGATCTTGTTGATACTGTTGCTGCTCTTGCTGAAGCTGGTTAAGAAATGTGTTGATGGATGGTGAGATGTGAGTAGGAATGGAGGGCTCAGAAGATGGGACTTGTTTTAGTTGTGCTGTTTGAGGAGCGGATTGGTCATACTTAGGTTGAGGAGAATCAAACTGCACAGTATCCACAAAGAATTTCCCAGGAGTAGGGAAAAAGGTTTGTTGAGAATAAGATGGCTCATATCTTTGAGGAGTCTTCTGAGTGGCAGGAGCATCAACAGTAGGCATCTCAGCAGTAGGAAATGCACAAGTGGGGGATCTTATTAGTGAAGAATTCATTAGCAGGGATCTCATCAGGGGTTACTTGAGCAGTCTGCATCTCATCATGCGTGGGAGTAGGATTTTCCTTTTCCAAGCTCACCAGATTCTCAGCAATAATTTTAGTGGCAAGTGAAGCTTCAACTTGAGTGGTGGCTTGTGTTGCGGAAAGGAGCACATGATGAAGTGGAGGAGATGAGGGTTGAGGCTCAGGAATAGGTTCCTGCACAGTAAGTGCAGGTTCTTCTATGTGAGGTGCCTCAGAGGTGAGAGGTTAAGGTTCCGATTGGGTGAGGGCAGATGAGACGTGCTCATAAGTGATCTTCTTTTTCTTCTTCTTCTTGGTCTCTGTCTCTGTTGAGACGGACTGATGAGATTTCCTTTTCCTGTCTTCTTTTGTGATCTCAGCATCTGCTTGAGACCCTTCTGTGTTGTCTTTTGCAACTTTATTCTTCTTATGAGTATCAGACATCTTGGATGAAGGAGATGCTTGTGCAGCAACAAGAATGGTAGGAGGATTGTCAAGAGGAAAAGTAGGAGCAGGAATGACCTTACCATCTAGGCCAAGAGACTTCAGATTTACTTTTCCTATATATCCAGGTCTCTCAGCAGACACTTCACATTCACTCAAATTAACTTTAAAGTGTTTCATAATTCTGGTTACTAGCATGCCAAAAGGAAGTGAAGCAGTGATCTTTGCATTGTGAAATGCATGTTCCATATGTCTTAGAATGAGAAAGGCTAGGTTGAGAGGGACACCATGTTTCAGATGATACATTACCATCATATCCTGATTATAAACCTTGTTTAAGGTTCCTGCCCTGGGCATGATACACTTGGCAACGAGATGAAAAAGGAATTTACCAAAAAGATTGAGGGAAGAGGCTGAATTAGAGATGACTCCTTCCTTGAACAGAGAGGTTCCTACATTGGCTGCAGGAATGCCAACTTGATTCCACCATTGTTCTTCATTGTAGAGCCTATTTCCTCCTACAGGAGCTTGGATAATGCCTCTAAGAGTCTCTTCAGTTAGTTCCATATGGACTCCCTTGAGGCTTGTGATAACATGAGGCAAGCCCTGAGATGAGCCCTTGGCTCTGTAGCACCCAACATAAAATGCTCTGGTCATCCTAGGAAAGACTTGCTCTGTCATTGACAAATAGTCTTCCCAGCCTTGCTTCCTTAGATAAGGACCAATGTCCCAATTTCTATCTCGTAATTCTTGAGTGGAGATAACCCTTCCCACTATGATCTTCTTGTCAACGAACGTCTGAACGAACTTATCTTCAGCCTCTCTGTTTTCAAATAGGTCAGATTGAAAGGAAAGCTTTCTCCCTTCAACAGCTTTTGCTTTTCCTTTTCTGGAGGGATCAGGTTGAGTGAGATCTATGTGTACTGGAGATTTAGGGGTTTTTTTGTGAAGTGGTTTGGGGTACGTTAGATGCAATCCTCTGGGATTTCATTCTTGGAGGAAGAGAAGTATTCTTCTTAGAGGAGGTGGATTTTGATGCAGAAGATTTTTGGGTTTTGGCTTGAGAGGGTTCAGATTCAGTGCTAGGTTGAGGAGTTGGAGAGCGACTGAGACGCTCTTAGCTTGATTGAACGCAGATGGATTCAGATTGTTCTTCATTAGAAGACATTTTGGTTTTAGGGGATGAAAAGGAGGATGATTTGTCAGAGTAGGGAAGTTTGAGCCCAATGACTTTGATACGCATTGAGATAGAATGAAAGATGAGACAGGGAGTTGTGAGATTGTTTAAATAAGGAGAGGTTCCAGGGAGAGAGAGAATGAGTGCGCAAGGGGCAGGTGCAGCAGTTAATGAAACGGTTGAGGGTGGTTGGCTCTCCTTTTTATATAGTAACGGCTAGTTTGCTTGTAAGTGAGGAGTTACTAGCCGTTATTTAACGGCTCTTTTTAACTCTTAGTAACGTCTCATTAATTGATGAGACGTGAGTTGAGATGCATTGTGAGACACCCATCATCGGATGGCTTCAAGAGACGTCATCTCTTCTCATACTACTTTTCAGTCTCATATCTTCTGATCTCAATTACCAGCACAAATTTTAACTAAAAGAGCATACATTCAATAATTTTAGATTTTCAACAAATCTTTCCTCCACTAAAGCCTTAGTGAAGATATCAGCTAGTTGATTTTTAGTATCAACAAAAATAATTTCCACATTTGATATACCATAGTCTATCATAGATTTGGGAATCAAGGGGGCTTTGACAAGGGTATCACTTTCAAGAGATCAAGTTTCACTATTTTTCTATCATGTAACCTTAATCTTTGACAAGTACTGCTCCTATCATAGATTGATCTAGAAATTTATATTCTATCACAATAAACCACATCATGACAACTTTCCAATGCCACAAAAATCAACTCATTTGGATTGGTACAGTTAAAAATATTTTAACTTGAAGTTTCAACACCAAATCAAAAAACATCCATTGACTTTAGCTACCTTAATCTGAACTTGTGAGTTATTTTCAGTTCATAAGAATATGAGATTTCAACACAATAAACTAGACATCACAAGCTTTCTAATGGTATAAAATTCATTTAATTTGGAGTTTTCTATCATAAGATATGAGTGACTAAAGTTGGCAGTTCTATAATAGAGTGCTTACTGTGACAGGTCTGGTTTCTCATTCACTGTGATCAATCTATGAGTCCAAAAATATTGAAAATTAATACTATTAAACCATTTAACAACATCTTTCAAATCCATCTGGTTTCATTTGAAAAGAATTTTCCTAGCTCTAGATATAAGCATTCAAAACAGATGTGTTCAAATTTGATCAGATGAGAGATCAGTCAACTTGAAGTATTTACTGGGAATTATGCAGATGATGAAAAATTATGAAACTTTCCAGTCAAAGACTTATATGATCTAGCTTTCATACAAAACTGGTTTCACTCAAAAATCATTTCTATAGCTCCAGTTATGATCAATTTTAAGTGAACATGTTTATATCAGTCTTTGTATCAGTGAGACTATGTTCACGAATTTACTGGCACTGTTGTGATTAGTATAAAAATCTCATAATTTCCAGTTTGATACTATTTTAAATTATCTTTCCAATAAAATTGGTCTCACAGAAAAATGATTTCTACAGCTCCCGTTATGATGATTTTGAGTAAACAGGTTTCTATGAGCATTTGTAAAACTGCAGCTGTGTTAACAAATTTTCTGGTACTTCTGTGCTTAGTATAACAGCTTCAAGCTTTCCAGTTTTGCACTCTTATGAGTTAGCTTTCCAACAAAATTGGTTTTACTCAAAAATCAATTTTGTAGCTCAAGTTATGATCATTTTAGTCAGGCTATATTAGAAACATTTCTGCATACAGTGCAATAACCTCTTTGCCTTCAACTTTCACTTATTTCAAAAACCTTTTATGAGTCTTCAATCTCATAATTTCCTTTTTATATAAATTACTTAGAAGATTGACTTGATGGAGAGCATATAGGCTTGGCTTGTAGAGATGTTTCTCCTAAACAATTCAATCTTTCCAAGTTTACTCTTTTCTCTTTTATCATGAAATTGACTCAAGGATATCTTTTCATATGATCAGCTCATGTTTCATCATACATAGATTTCAAACTCAAATTCTTCCATGATGCAAGATCATAACTTAAGCATATGTTGCATTACAGCATACTCACAATAGTTGAGATTCAAAACTGTATTTAAGGTTAAAACATCATTCAGAATTCTAATTATCCAAACAACATAGAATCAATCACAAAGACACAAACATTAATCCTAAATTTTGCATTCAACTTTGATCTTTAGAGTGACAATATCACATATGCATCATCATGAAGATTAGAGTTTCAGAGTACCTCATGAAGTAATCCTCAAGTTGTCATTTGATCCACAAGATTTAAGAATTTGCAGCTTGATATTTTGTAGAGATGAGCTCAGCTTCTGCATTTTCTTTTCAAACTTAGTCATTTCTTTGTGCTTTCATCTTGTAGAAGCTTCTTTCTCTTTCTCATCTTGTGGGAGATCACTTGCCCTCTTGTGCAGTAGCCATTATATAGGCTAACTGTGATTCATGGATTTCCTTTTTGTGATGCCAGAAACATAGCTGCAGTTGGAGTCTCATTTGGCTGTTCTTTCTCATATATTTCCATCTAAGTCTCAGTCTAGTCTCAACCTGAGACTCAGATGTGTCTGCCCAAGTGCAGCCACAAATTCTGACTTCTTCTTTTATCTTTTTCATTTTTGAACATCCTTTAGACTTGAATATGCTCTTTTTGAAGATTTTCCTATATATTTCTTGTTGAGATCCAAGTATTCCATTTTGTCTACAAATCTGCAAGCTTTCTCATCTCAAGTGTAGGATTAGTCTTATCAAATTATCATGCATGCTTTCTTCTACACATTGTGTAATGAGACTGCAGACTCTATAGTTACTTTATAATATGTTCAGAAAATTTTCAGATTTCAAGGGTATGAATATATTAGGCACTTTCCAACAAGAGGATATCTATCACTTGATACTCCAAACTCTAAGTAAGCATATGAGACACCCAAAAATATAATTTCTCTACTGCTTGAAATTTCAAATAAGAACTGTGATGATCAACCATATTTTTGTGCTTTTTGCAAACATGGTCTCTACAAGTCTATCATGCTTATATATATTAAAATGCTTACAATCATGATGCCATTAAAACAAGTAGAGACATATAACAGAATTTATCAATGATTTGATCAAGTATGTTTTAGTTTAAATGCAAGGAGTAATAAGAGAGATTGATATTACCAATGGGCGTTCCTTATATGTGTATAAGCAATTTCAACCTCCAATCTTAATGGCAGTAATGACTTTAATAAAGTGATCAATCCTAAGGATTGCAAGATCTTTAAATCACTAATTAGGAGGCACCAACTGATTTGTACTTGAATATTTTATGACATTTCATTTTGGGATAGAAACTTTTCGGTGGTCTTCTTCTAGGTCCTTTGTTATTTCAAGGCACTTAGCAGCACATCTTAGCCCAGGGATATTTCCTACTATTAAGTTAATAGTAGTTCCATAGTAGAATTTGTTGCAAGCTCAAAAGCCTTAGGTCCACTAGGAAGATCATCCATAACTGGCTTATTCAAATATGATTCATTGATTCTGTTCAGCTTCCTGAGCTGAGATTCTCAATTCTCCCATCATCTCCTCAATTTCTTCATCCACCTTTTTCTATGTTACCTATGCCCTTGATCTGGGCTTTGCTATTGTCTCCAAGTGAGACAACCCCTGCAGTTTTCTCTTTAACTGACAGGAACTTGCTTTTGTCTCCTGTCATGTGCCTTGAACATCCACTGTCCAACACCCACATCCTTTTTGATATTGCTGCTGCCAGGCACATCTGTTACATCAAGAGATTTAATTTTTGGTACCCACTTATATTTGGGTCCTTCATGGTTAGTTACCCTTCTCTTTGATGCTACCTGTCTCAAGTAGCATTCTGTGGGCTTGTGGCCAAATTTGCTACAGCAAGAACATCTTTCCTTCTTCCTTTTTCGTGCAGGAATAAAGAAATCTTTATACCAGACCTCACTAGAAGATTTTTCATAGCCTAATCCAGCTTTGTCAAAAATTCCTTTTTTAGACCCAATGAGTCTCTCAAGGTTTTTTTGTACCTTTTACAAATTTTGCTAGATCATCTATGAAAATTCTGTTTTGCCTTTTGAGCTTCTGGTTTTCTTCAGAGAGATTTTTTAGTTCTTGCTCATCATGAACTTGAGTCTTTGCTTTAACAAGTTCAGACAGTCTCATGTGAGACAGCATGAGACTATTGTTTTTATGATTCAAACTTTCATTCTCTTTTTCAAGAAATTTTACCTTTTCAACAGTTGTGTCTAATTCTGATTTTAATAAGGAGCTCTTTGAGACAAGAAGGTTTGAATCATATAGAATATTTTCAAAAGCAAACTTAAGTTCACTGAATGAAAGTTCAGAGTCAGACTCATATACCTCTTCATCAGATGAGTCTCCATTGGCCATGAGACACAGATTAGCTGATTGATCATCTTGGCTATCATCTCCTTCTGTGTCTTCCCAAGTGGCCATCATTGCTTTCTTCTTTGGACTTTTCTTTACTTCCTTTTTGAGAAGTGGGCATTCAGACTTGATGTGACTAGGTTTTCTACATTCAAAGCATATGAATTGGCCTTTTCTTTCAGATTTGATTTCTCCTCTTCTTGATGGAAAGCTTCTTCTTCCACTTCCCCTAGCTCTCTGCACATATATGATCTTTCTTGAGATGTAGGCTAGCTCATCATCCATCTCACTTTCATCATCTCCTTCACCTTCCTCAGTTTCTGTGTCATGAAATGAGTTTAGTGAAGTCTGTTGAGATGAGCTTACCTTTTTACCTTTGGAGCTGTTGGATGATACCTTCAAGGCTATTGTCTTGGGACGTCTGATGAGGTCTTCTTCCATCAGCTCCTGCTCATGAACCTTCAAAGATCCAAGGAGTTCATTCAATCTGAGAGTGCTCAGATCCTTGGCTTCTTGGATAGCTGTAACTTTAGGTCTCCAGGGTTTGGGCAGGCTCATCAGGATTTTTCTTACCATGTCCTGGTTTGAGTAGGTTCTTCCTAAGGATTTGAGATCATTTGTAATAATAGTGAACCGTCTCACCATGTCCTCAATGCCTTCATCCTCATTCATCTTGAAGAGCTTATATTGTCTGACCAGTATGTTGATTTTGGCTTCTTTTACTTGATTTGTTCCTTTATGCTCTATCTCAAGAGCATCCCATATTTCTTTAGCTGTAGTACATCCAGCCACCTTGTCATATTCACTTCTGCTTAAGGCACAGGTGAGTAGGTATTTTGCTCTTGAATTCAGTACATATCTTGCTTTCTCAGCATCTGTCCATGTTTCTCTAGGCTTAGTTGCCCTTAGCCCAAGCTCATTTGTGATGTAGGGCATATAAGGTCCCATCTCAATGATTTCCCACAAATCAGCATGTTGAGATTCAATGAACAGTCTCATCCTGTCCTTCCAATAGTAGTAGTCAGTTCCATCAAAGGCAGGTGGTCTGTTGGTAGATGCTCCTTCAGGAATGAACAAGCTTGCACTTGGTCCAGCCATGGATCTTTTCCTCTTCACACGTAGGTGTGTTCAACCCCAAAGAGATTGAGTTCTGATACCAACTGAAGTTGGCTGAATGTCTCTAGAAGGGGGGGTTGAATAGAGACTCTTAAAAAAATTGTTCCTGAAGTTTGCACACTGAAATTGAAAGTTGAGACGTGATCTCAAGTCCGCTGACTTGGGGTCTCAGTTAAGACAGGTTATAAACAGTTTCAATTTGAGTTGATTAAATTATGTTCTAGTGGTCTTGAAATCTCAAATCATATTCAGTTATGTTTCAAAGCAATTACTTAGTTGTTTCCAGATTTGAGATGAGATATGTATAAAGCAAGATGAAGAGATAAGGAAGAGAGATGGCACAGGGATCTTATCCTGGTTTACCCACACCTTGGGCTACGTCCAGTCCTCACAACACGTGAGATTTCCACTATTGACAAACCCGTCAATACAAGTATTCTTACAGCCTCTTCAGGACGTCTCTCACACCAAGCCTAGACACTTCCTATCTTGGCTGAGCCACAAGTATTCTTACAGCCTCTTCAGGACGCTCACAACTCACTCTAAGACTAGGCACACTCCCATCTTAGATGAGACATGTTACAAGAATTTGTAGTTGTGATGAATCTAGCTTACAAACATACAATGTATGGATAGGCAATAGGCTTAGCTAGAAATACTCTCTTCTAAAAGAAATGACAATATTACAATCATAGAAGAGAGATGGATAGAGACTAATAGGAATCTCAAGTTGAGATTAGGTCTAAGTATAAACAGGTTGAGACGTGCACTTGAGATGTTACTTAAGATGTGATGAGATGCAGTTGATGTTCAATAATCAACGTAGTCTCTCACCGTTTCTACTGTAGCCTTCATCCTTTTATATCAAAGAGTATTTGGCCATTTATGACCGTTGGAGAGCCGTTAGACATGAGTCAGCCCATGCTTCCTGGATGTGACAAGTTGCTTTCCAAGTACATATGTTACTGTTGACAGTTGCACAGTGTACTAGTCTTTACTTTATTCTGACTTGATAGCTTGACTTTTAGACTGTACTTGAGCCTTTTCACAGGATCTGACTCTTTCTTTCTGCATGGCACTTAAATCTTCTCATATGAACCTGAGACAGCATCTGACCTTGAGATGGTGTCTGATCATGAGACAGCGTCTCAAGCTGCTCTTGCATCTGATCTTTTCTTCGGCTGATCTCTTCCTTATTTCTAATTTCAAGTCTCATGGTTCTTGTTTGACATTCTTAATATAGTTCATACTGTACTGATAGACTTGTCTCTTTTCCTTGAGGTAGTATCATGGCCTTGCACCTGTTCTTGAGACGAATCTCAAGCTGTTGCTGAATCTGTATTTCATCTGATGCTTTAGGCTCTTCATTTCTTCCTTGTTTCTTTCACATGGTGCTTCTCTTTATAATGTTAAGATCTGCAATATAAATTCTAACAATGTTCTGCCACAAACTTGAGCAAACAGTTAGTAACAACTAAGAAAGCATATCATATATTTTAAACTTTAGCGGTTTGACATATTAAAAACTTTCTTGGAGGTGAGTTTGTCTCAACAGCAAACCCTGCGGAGCTTCTATGGATCATTCTACCAAATTCGACATGTCACTTGGTACTCCTCTCCTTGATCCCTCCATTTTCAGAAGATTGCTGGGCAGATTGATCTATCTCACCAACACAAGACCTAACATTTGCTTCTTTGTTCATCACTTGAGTCAATTCATGGATAAGCCATCTAACTTACACTATCAAGTTGCTCTAAGAATCTTGAAATACATCAAAGGTGAACCAGGCAAGGGAATATTCTTTCCTTCAAAATCAGACCTTAAATTGGAGGGATTTTGTGACTCTGACTGGGCTTCTTGTCCAGATACCAGAAGATCAGTGACATGATTTTGTTTCTTCCTTGGTGATGCAATTATTTCCTGGAAAAGTAAGAAACAAGCTACTGTTTCTAAATCCTCAACTGAGGCAGAATATAGATCCATGGCTCAATCTTCTTGTGAAGCACAATGGCTTTCTTATCTACTGCATGATTTTGAAGTGTTTGATATTTCTACCATCTCCTTGTATTGTGCTAATCAATCATCCATCCATCCATATAGCTTCTAATCCTGTGTTTCATGAGGGTACAAAACACATTGAGTTAGATTGTCACATTGTTCGTGAACGTTTACAGCAAGGCCTTCTTCATTTACTTCCAATTTCTAATGGCAATCAACTTGCTGATATTTTAACTAAGGCTCTAAGTCCTGGTCCATTCGAGCTTAATAGTTTCAAGCTTGGAATGCTTGATATCAGTTCCAGCTTGCAGGGGGATGTTAGCTAATTGATTGCAGTTGTTAGTTACTTTTGTTATTAGTTTTTTGTTAGACTAACAGATTAGTTAGTTTTCTGTTAATCTTTCTTTTCATTTTCTCCCAGTTACTTGGGTTTATATAAATTCATGTACCCTTCCTTTTTGATACAATGAGAATAACCTTCTTCAATGCAAATTTCTTTCAGTTATCAATACTTCACAGTACATGTTTGAGTACCTTTTAAGCAAGATTTCGGGTTCGAGTCTTATGGATGAAAAATATCCCGACTCAAGCAGCATTGCCTCCCGGGAGGATACATGTGGTTCACACCAAAATAAAAGAGAAATATAAAGTTTATTGTATCATACAAAACTAATTTATAAATTTTCTCCAATAATATAGCGTTATTGTATTCTAAAAAAAAGGATTTCTGGCTTTAACCATGAAGAAGTATATTTATAATGGAAACTTTTAATTAGCAGTTATGCAAGTTTTTTTATTTCTAAAGTAATAATTTTAAAATTTAAACTCCTAATTGATAAGTGCTAAATATATGATAAATTCTTGTATAATTACAGCACTTATCAAGGGTAAAATGTTAGATTTATTCCCCAAATTACCTCTTTTTAGTAATAAATCCAGATTTTGTGATTATTTGATTTGAATTTGAATTTGATGTTATTTTGATAAGAAATCTGTTGATTTTGCAGATAAAAGGGAAAGTTTTAAATGAAGAAACAAGATAACATTTATTTGAAGAAAGAGTCTGCAGATAAGATTTTAAATGGCAACAGATCAAGGTGAAATTAGCAAGTTATTTGGATAAAGATTCTGCAGATAAAATTCTCAATTCAAATCGAAGATAAAATTAGCACAAGATCAAGCTAAGAAGAGGGAAATAAGGAAAGCGTAGCAGATAAAGATAAGATCAGGAAGAGATCAAGCTGAAAAAGAGGAAATCAGGAAAGCAGAAATGGTGAGCTGCGCTCCACCTGCGCTTTCCAACTTCTATTTAAAGGACGTTTTGCATAGATCAAAGAGGAGGCGGAGAAGCAGAGCTGGAGCTAGAGAAAAGTGTGACAGTTTCTCTATCGGTTTGTAATGGCTACCATGAGTAGCTAAACTCTACCATAGGATTGAATATAGTCGATTCAATCCCCAATTATATTTGAATTCTCTTTGTTATTTATGAATCCCTATTTTTATAATATTGGTGTTTTTATTCTGCTCTTAATGCGTAGCTTTCGCCTTTGTGCCGGAGTTATAGGTTGGTTTTATGGGGTGCAACTGGAAAGTGGTTTTGTGAAATCAATAGCGAGTTTGGGGGAACCTAGGAATAGGAAACTTGAATTCTGATTGGTGAAAACACCCAAGTTGTCACTGTGGGAACCAGGATGGCTTGATAGCTTTTACAAATTAATCTTTAATCCGAGGTAATTTATCACTATGGGAACCAAGGTGAATTATTTCTGAGTATTTCATATCTGTGGGAACCTTTTATGAAATAACTTTTATTTGTGCTAAGATATTATAATTCCATATTCATAAATATCATTGGGTTTCAAATACATGAAGGGTGCGATAGACGAAGTTCAATCCTAGTTCCAGTAACCTGCTCAACCATCTCAATTTACTGCTTTTCTTTATTTACTATTGCAACTTTCACAAACAATGATTATATTCTCTTACTTGATAAGTTTGACCACTAGGATTTACAATTGAACTGTTCCATGTGGATACGACAAACCCTTTCACTTACTATTATACTGCTGGATTTTTGGTACGCTTGCCAGAATTTCAACACTAACATTATAAATAAGGTCGTATTAGTAAGATTTTTAAGAGTATTTGTTGAAAAATTATTAAGAAATAAAAAAAATTAATAAAAATTATAATATTTAACATATTAATATTTTTGCTTCTTATTAAATATGTTCTACTTTTAGAATTTTTACCAAGTGATTTTTTTAAAAATTTTAGAGCCTTGGTATTTGAAAACTATGTTAGAACCCCAACTAATTTGAGTTGGGTTGTGTTTGTCATAAAATTTTGTCGAAACAAATGTATCTCAGAGCAATCTAGGACGAGATACATGTCCTCAAATATGTGGGTTCTCTAAGTGTGAAATCTAGGCTTGGAGCAGAAAGAATAACGAAATGAATGACAAAAGGCCCCCAAAATGGGCCTTAATCTATATTGAAACTGATTATAGTACAGTGATAATAGATGAAAGAACTACTACAACTCAAGAAAACTTGAAGAAAATGCATAAAAATAAAGACAAAAGGGTGGTCTGCATGGTCCCTACTTCCTCTTCGCGAACTGGGTGCCTGTGATCTCCAGGGTGGATGCTGATGGCTTTCAGAGTGCTATGAGTGTTCAGGTTGTGGACCTTTGTTCCTTCTTTGTTTCCCCTATTTATAGGTGCTTAAGATAATCGTCCCTGGGCTGTATAACTGCCAAGCACGTCTTCACGTAACCCCCATGAACCCACGTTCTTGTTATGCTCTTCAAGGATTCACTTTTGATAACTGCTTTTGATGACGTGGAAAATGTCCAAGTTCCTCTGAATAAGGGAGAAGGGAGCCTCTTCGAACTAAAAGGATTGATCCTCTTCGAGCTACAACAAGGGAGCCTCTTCGAGCTACAACAGGGACTTCTCTCTTCGAGCCCTAATCTGTTTCGAACTCATCTAGCCTCTTCTCGATCCTTTCCTTGTATCAAGGGACTTCGATCTTCTTGTTGTCTTCTCTTACCCTTTGAAGCGTAAGACCCCTGTCGGCCAACTTAGATGCCCTTGACCACCGTCCACCTTGGTCAAAGTGATCAAGACCTCCCCTTATTGGCTTATTTGAGTGGCATTTTTAATATCTTCATGACTTTCAGCCTTATAAAAAGGGTGGACATCCATTTTTGATTCATCATTTTCCTTCTTACGATGGAGAGATCCCTGATATTGGCTGCCCTGTACGACCTGATTCTTCCATTGCCTTTGGATTTCAGGTTGACAGGGTGTCCAACATTAGTGGTCACTTCAACGTGGACCTTCACCTCAGGTCGAATAGCGCAGCCAATTTACAAGGCCATAGCCTTATGTGTAGCCTTGTATTACTTCCACTTCCTTGGTGCCAAACTCGAATCTAAAGCAATGGGTAAGCTCAACGCCCAACGCCTAGCCTTCTGATCCTTGGAAGAAGAGGAAGAGGAGGATGAGGAGGAGGAAGAAGAGGGTGAGGAGTTTATATCCTTGGGACTATTTGGAAGGTCCAAGACTTCGAGTTGATCCCCCCCCTCGAGGCTCGTAATGTAGTAACATTCCTCTTCCGAAGACATGACACTGGCTCGAAGAACGGAACACCTTTCTCCCAAAGACATGACACTTGCTCGAGGAACGGAAATCCCTGCAAGGGGAATTGTAGCAAAGGAAGACTTCAAATTTGAAGACAGACATTTATAGTCTAGTTCGATCTTTTGTAATTATTATTCGAACATGAACAAATTAATATTTCTTTTCTTTTATGTCAAATATGTTCGAATTATAATTTTAAAATTGTGAGTAACAGGTTGGATAGACCCATTTCAGGGCAAAATTCTTCCAATACCATTTTTTTTTACATTCATAAAAAATTCTTCAACAGTTAAATTGATTTTTAACAAGTTTACTAATAATAGTTATTAACATTTACCTCATAAATAAATATACATTTATATTTATAACAAATTAGAGTTTTTATTTATGTTTGTGAGTTTATCGAGATTGAGATGTCCCAAGAGTGGTTTAAAATTGTGGTTCGAGATATATGGTGCTTCTAATAACTAATTCCTCAACGGAATAAAAACTCAAATGGTAAAAGCATGCATGGGTGACCTAAAAAACACTCCAACACCAAGTAAGCGAGCAACTTGACAGAGTGTGAGATATTTAAAAATCACAACTAAAATATATTTTATCAATTTAAATTATTTTTCTAGTTTTTAAATCTGAAATTTTGTGTAATAAACTATTATTGGGTAAAAAGAAAGGTGGTAAAAAATAATAGTACTCCTAAAATAAACAAGAGTACAAGACGCATAACTTCTAGATTGTTCTAATCATAATGACGTGTATAGAAAAGAAACAAAAGTTTGTTTGACAAAAAATAAAGAACAAATTTAAGAGATTGACAGAAACATTTTTTTTTTTGTGGTGGAGGATTTTGCCGTTCAACAAATGAAGTCTTAGAGGACGTCACTAATTAACCAACATGATATCTCTATTATTGAGTTGGTAATATAAATTGAGTTGGTAGGAATAGCTTTTCAGTTCACACTAAACATATTTTTAGGGAGGGGTAAGGAACTTTAATTGTGAGTAAGTCCTGAGCAGGACTACTTAGTCTACCCCTAATAATAAATGATATCTGTAATTTACATAAAAAAATTAACCAATCAGACATCTGCTTCATTTTCCTTTTTCTTTAATAGTAGGTCATTTTGGAGTTAGTATCCTCTCCAATACTGGAAATTTCCAGTAGGAGAGAGATACACACAACCCATGTGTCACATGGGTTGTGTGTATCTCTCTCCTACTGACAATTTCCAATAACTAGAGAGAGTCTTTACCCGTCATTTTGGGGAAAGAATAAAAATTACTTGTTAAGAAAGTTGAGTTAAATATCTTTATGAGAAATAATAGTAAGATATTTTTTTTGGGTGTTGTTTAAGGTGCACACGGTACACAAATATTTTGACTGGCAATAACAGGTTTTGTAAGTTTTTCTTTTTTTATTTTATAAAAACTACTTTTGCTTAATTAGGGTTGAGGGAGATGCTGGTCTGCTGCGCCGTAGTAAGTAGAAGGAGGTTGATGGACGTTATACACTTACTAGGTCTACTCCGCCGTCTGCGCCACCATAACAACTTTCAATCTCGCCAAGCATCATCGACCGACCCTCTTTGTCTCTTCTCTTTTCTTGCTAATTCTCGTCTCTCTATTCTCTTTTCTTGCTAGATCCTCTCTCCTGTTCATGATCCTCGTCCCTCATATTTGCTAGAACCAATTTTATGTTTTAGTCATGAAGGTAATAGACCAATCAATTTAGAGAATGGAGGTGCAGTTTCCAACTCGCGAGGAAGATAACAAGACCGCGCTCCCTCCCTGTCAACCACGCGTAGCGTCGTTGCCACCATCGTCCGTCACTGCGCTACCGGCATCGTTCACGACCACCACACTGCTACCAGTCGTAACAGTCACCTCCCGTTCATCACCGTCCATCACCCAACAAGGGATCTGTCTCAGAAAAAATAGAGAGCTTTGAGATGATCCACAGAAAAGGAAGAAAGGCAGTGAATTGTGTTCGAATCGCATGTGAGAATCTCAGATGCGGAGGGTGAATGGGAGAATCATGGCGGAACTTGGTGTCACGACCCAAATCCAAGGCCGTGACCGGTGCACAGACTAACACTCTTAGCCTAGCAAGCCTAACAACCACAAAACAATACTTGACAATTAATGTTCTGAAAGGAACATCTAGGATTTTACAGAAATTTTGACAGAGTCTCCCCTATATTTTGGGCACCCCAAAATTTACAGAAATCCTGTTATCAACAAAAATCCCCAACCAGGGTTCCCAACAACATAATATTTATCCAATCAACATTAAAATATACATCTCAACATAAGCCAATGACTAAACGTCCTATAGCTGCAGAATATACATATAATCCCAAAATAACATCAAATGACCACCAACACAAAGGAGGCCTACCAAAATGAAATAACAACGGAGCTGGAACAAATGGATTTTTCAGCATCCTGCTACTCAGCTGCATGGGAATCTGGATGAGAAACAATAGAAAGGGGTAAGTCACAAAGACTTAGTGAGGGCCTAACAACCACCATGAACTAGAAGGGAAACATACTAACGCATGAGTTGTTCGATAGAAACATTTGACAATATAAAATTTATTTCTCAACATAAAACTTGCTTAACAAGTGAGTTCGATAAATCCCACAATCTAAGATAACTTGTTTCCAATGTCCCAGAGATAAATTTTTCATATCCAAGCAATACAGATTTATCATATATAAGTTTAATAAATAAATCTGAAATGAAATAAATTGAGTAAAGCATAAATCATATGAAATGTAAATACAGTAGGGATCACTCATGATAGAACTGAGAGGCGACTCCATCTCGCTGATAGCTCTCTCCTCCGAAGGGTGGCCTTTCCCATGGTGCGTCTACATCTAACGGATAACCCCATCCTTTCTAGAGCCATGTCCATATCTCAATATCATCGCGGGAAGTTACATCTTGCTGATAGCCCTCTCCTCCAAGAGTGGCCCTTCTCTTGGGGCGGCTCCATCTAACGGACAACCCTCTCCTCCCGAAATTATATCATGTCTCAATGCCATGTCATATCATGTCATATCATATCATATCATCGGGGGCAACTCCATCTCGTTGATAGCCCTCTCCACAAAGTGGTGGCTTCATCTAACGAATAGCCCTCTCCTCCCGGAATCATACAACTAGGTGCACCTAGGTTGTTATCATCCGTTAACGACATACAAGGTTCTAACATGGATCCTAATAACATAAATATCAAATTTATTCTATTTTATCCAAGTCCCTTAAAAAATTAAATCTCTAATTTCATCAAACATAATCAATTTAAATTTATAAAGCTCTCAACCTTTGGAATAAATTTCATAGAGAATAAAATCAATAAAAAGAGTATGTTTCCCAAATTTGTTAAGTAAACAACACTAAAATAGAACAAGATGAATTAAAATAGAAATTATAAAAATATTAAAATAGGTCACGATGACCGTTAAACCACTCACAACTACAGAGAGTCAACCAAACTATTTCCCAACAACTTCAGGAGTATTGTGCAAGGTAGAAATCAACATATCTAAGCACAAACAAATGGTTCCAACATTTAGAAATTTATTTGAAGCTCTACCTATTTATGGGTGAAGGGAATCAAGCATGTGGTTAGGGTGCAGCGGAATAAATGGATTCCCTCCCTTGTTATGATCGTTAATGCGAAAACACGAATTAAGACATAAATGCCATAAAACAAAAGGTTGTACCTTTTAAGGATTGAGAACGAGGCAATAGCAGCCACGTCTCTAGTGGTGTCCACGCCAACAGCCGGACTAGAAAACCCTCCTCAACTTTGCTAGTAGCCTTTAGAGAGTAAGAGCGACTCATGTGTGTGTAGGGTAATGCATCTCATGCTCCATTTATAGAATGGTGGCTAGGGTTTTACCCCTCACTCACTTATCCCTAACACATATAGGCCTGGCCCATTAGGTTATAATTCTAATCAAATTAAAATTATTATCTTTTCCTAGCGGCTTGTTGTATGCGTGTGACCCAATAGGTTTTTAATATTTGGTTATGATGTTAAAATAAAACCCTTTTATATTTAATATCATAAATAGTGAGTGGTATCTAGCAATACATCACTATCCAAATATTGAGATTATCAACAAGTTTTGATTAATCCTATTTTATGATAATTTATATGATATGTCCCTTTGTCCAAATATCTAATTGAACACAAGAGCATAGATTGTGTCAACCTTGTATAGTTCAATTTATGTTTTCTTGACCCCCAAGTAGACTGTACAGAAAATAAACATCTCATGTTTATCCTCCTGAGCATGGCCATGCATTTTGCAATCTCACTTTATCAAGAGGCCTGCAGATATAACTCCTGTTACATAGGAGGGACAAATCCCATCTAGGTCACTCACATCCCACCACATAATTTATTATATGTCCAAAAACCAACTTTATGATTACTTTGTTACAGGTAACATTTGATGATAATTAAAACATATAATTCCTTACGTAGGAATCGTAGTGATGTCAGGTCGAAGGACTTCATATAATATTTATCAATTTAAGAAACGTCCATGACACTTATGTAACAATCCATGCAACGTTCTTAAGGTGGGTCTGTCCAGTACACCATTACTCTTAATGTGTACCATGTGAGCACATGATATCTCATATCCATGATCCGTGAGATGTGATCATCAATGGACTCACATACTAGTCTAAATTCATCTTTGTCCTAAGATGATACTTGACCAGGGACTATTTTAAGAATAGTTCTTCATAAGATCTCACGATCAAGTCATCTACTTGATTTCTTATGACGTTTGAGCTTACTATTCTAAGGACATTAATTGTATTCTTAAAAGAATGAATTGCCTTTATAAAATAATATGATACATGTGATGGATGTTTCAAAAACATAGAAGTCTCTAGTGCATATTCCCAACAATGGTTAACCATAAAATCCCTAAAACTAGTGCCCAAAGCTCTAAAAATAATTCTACCTAAAGTTAACATATACCAATAGTCTATTTACAAGTTGTGGGTTTACCTTAGAGTGTCGAAACGAACAACCTTTACGGTGTGGGTACTCTCTTCCTTCCTGAGAGCACTATCCCTAACCCCAAAAATTACCAAACTTAGTTTCGGAAAGAAAAAGGGAATGAGTAGAAATTATGGGTTTTATTACTTTTCACTAGGTGTAAGGGAATTAAGGCAAAATGAAGCACAAGATAAAGGGAATGGGTGGAAATTATGGGTTTCATTACCTTTCACTAGGTGTAAGGGAAGAAGAAGAAGAAGAAGAAGAAGAAGAAGAAGAGGAGGAGGAGGGGAGCCACACGCAGAAGATGAAAAAGTGGGGTTGGGGTTCACGCTTCTCGCATTTGAGAAGCTGGCCCCTTTTTCTTTCTTTTCTTTTTTAAAAAAATGAAACGATGTGTTTCACTTGGTCATCAATGGCGGCCTCTTGGTCATCAATGGAAGATGAGTTGTATGTGTAACTGATGGCTAGCAACCGGTTTAGGGAAATAAATCTGAGCCATTGAATTAAATTTTATGATATCTGATGACCATCATCATTTGTGTACTGGTTTAACTTGTGCACCTTATACAACACCCTTTCTTTGACAAGGTTTTATATATATATAAATTGACAAGTTATTTTTAACACATCTAGATGTGTAAAAATTTTAACGGTTTTTATTTAATTATTAATGGAAAAATTTTATTAAAAAAATATTTTTTATTTATTTATACTTTTGATGTAATTAATAGTAATACTTTTTATTTTAATAAAGTTTTTCATTTTTATCAAAAACATAATTTTTTAAAATCATCAATCCTGAAATCATACAGTTCCAGACAATGTTGGATGTCCGGAATGCATATGCTTCTACCATTTTTAGTCAGGCGCACTCGCACTACGACGACGACCTGGATGAGGATCGTGACCCACCACCATTGCAGCACCGCCGTTATCAGCTGTGATTTTTTTTTATTGACTTATGTTTGTGTACAGATTTTATATGTACTGTTTATACATGTTTTTATTTTCTATATGGGTGTTTTTATATAGTATTTATTGTTTTTCTTTATATTTTAAATCGTTAATAAATATGATATCAAATTTATAAAATAAATAAAAAATTGAATTTATATAATGATTAAACTGGGAATCCGTAAATTAAATTAAAATTAATTATAAATCATAAATTCAATTAAATTTTTTTAAAAATTAATAAAATTATTAGCGACGATCATCACCGTCACTAGTTTAAAAAATAAAAAAATAATTAATTTGTGTTGTGATGCCCGAAGCCGAAGCTGTCGCTATGTTGTGACGGCTTAGCGATGACCCTTTGATCATTTCACGTTGCGACAGAACTTTAGCGTCGGGTTAGCAGACGCTACGTAGCGACGATCGCTTTTGCTCGTCGCTACTGTATTAACGATGAGCATTTTACCGACGTTCGTGTGGCCGTCGTAAGTCGTCGCTAATTTTCAAATTTCTTGTAGATACGAGCTTTTACCCGCAAATTGTCACGAGGATGAGCATGGGTAGGAGCACTATAGTACCAAGCCCCCCCCCACATATAATTATTAAATAAATAATATATTTAATATTTTTAAAACTCATAATACATATTTATAAATAAAAAAGTAAAAAACTGATAGATATTTCATATTAAAATTACCATAAAAATAAAACATTAAAACATTTCAAACATGTCAAATTAAATTTGCAATAAAAATATATCAATAGAATCCTAATTGTCCCTCCTAGTGTCGCCCCCTTCTTGCTTCTATTTCAGATTAAACTGTTATGTTATGTTATGTTATGTTATGTTGGTAATATTAAACGGGTATGAAGTTCGAGTTCATTGAATTGTTATATGGAAGTATTAAACTATTATAAAGTCCATGTTTATTAAATCGTTATGTTGGTGAATGATGATATTTAAAAATTATGTTTGGATGAATTTGGAGTAATTTTTTAATTACTTAAATTAATGTTTTTCTTATTGATTTGCTAATTTTTCACTTAATTACACTGCAATTAATAAGTACGAGTATGGACATAAAAGTGTCAAATGAGTACAAGGATAAATATTAAAATTACTGCCCACGCAAATATAAGCACATGTAGGAATTTTTTTTTAAACACAAATACGGGACTGACACTATAATTACCTTGTTTAGAACGAATTGTCATCCCTAATCAATTAATACCGTGAAAATAGGGACAATCGCCCTCCCAAAGAAAAGAAGTTTTTCACATACTATATTATCCATATGATATATTTGCTCCTTTCAAATTTTCATATATTGAAAATCAAATAGGAGTAAATTCCTGTCTATATTATATATGTTAAATATTTTTCACCCTACACATGTTTATTCTAGTTCCATCCCTAAATCCCGAAGTTACTACTAATAATAAATCCCAGTTTTAGTGGAACTCAAACCTACTTATAATATCCAATGCTCAACTATATATATATATATATATACACTGAACGTTATATTCTTTTGTTTTTAATACAAATTATAAAATATGAACTTTATAGTATATTTTTTAATTTTTATTAATTACATGCTTAATTAATTACGTTGTTCTCTCCCCTTTGTAATTATATATATATGTTTCGTTGACCCTTTTCCATTATTCACCTATTGTAGTGCATATATTGAAATGGTGAGGCTTGAGCGTGATGCTTGACATCAGTCTTCACGTTCTCCTAATCTATAATCATATGCTGCAAGGATCAAGGCCTTACTAATTTTATATGCTGAAGATTAGTGTTTATATAATAAGGTTAAGCTGGAAAGCATGGAACATGAACTCACCAGTGATACTCCCTACTATTTTAAGGGATCATAATTCAAATCGGTCAATAAATGTAGTTTTCTAGATATATCATAAAATACAAAGCAAAGTCAATTTAAGGATATTGATCTGTCAAGTCAGTTTTAATCCAGGACCTATATGGCATTTTGGATCTTCCATTCCAAGTTGTGCTTAAAACTACTTCCAGAATGATGTCTATGGGTTTTCCTTTCATACGCAACAAGGTGTTGGTACAAATTCAAAGCATCCAGAAGGTCGAAGAATGATTTGAACTCAAAAACAAACTAATGAAACTCATTAGCGATTGAGGACAAAATATTAAGAGGTCTCAGAGTCACAACAGGTCTATTTTGCAATTTGCAAGGCCCATTTGAATAGAAAATATTTAAAATTTAAAATTAGAAAAAAAGGACTGAAATGGCTTCGCCCGGACTCGAACCGGAGACCTTCAGTGTGTTAGACTGACGTGATAACCAACTACACCACGAAACCGTTGAATGCTAAATAAAACTTTTATTTATTTATTTATTTATTAAAATCTTCCATTATAGAGATTCATAACAAAACTGTCAAATTGATAAAACTGCCACATTCCAGGATGTCTCCACTTTTCCAATTTATTTTAATTGAGAAATTAAATGACTCGTAATTTAATTGTTAATTTATACACGTTGTTTGATGATGGTAGGCAGACAGGCTGTTCAAGTTGGATTCGTCCACCTTGGTCTTTACGCAAATTATGAAAATTGAAAAGCAACTATTTTGATGTCTTTGGAAAAAAAGGTAACAAAATTTCTTCTTCAAAAGCACTAGTGTCACGTTGGACAAAAGACAGCCAGTAATATCCGTATTTAATAAAATTAGGTGAAAAAACTGTAAAAATTAGGTGGTTTAATTGGACGTATTTGATAAAATTAACGAAAAATGATAA
The DNA here is from genome assembly GCA_026901365.1 of Sesbania bispinosa. Lineage (NCBI taxonomy): Eukaryota > Viridiplantae > Streptophyta > Magnoliopsida > Fabales > Fabaceae > Sesbania > Sesbania bispinosa. The sequence goes on along the minus strand of QLOH01000201.1, from coordinate 33,120 downwards.
AATAAAATAAAAAATTATTAATTATTAAAAAATATGAGTAAGGGTAGTTGAAGAATAATTTGTAATAAATTTTCCATTGATAACTGAAAATAAGAGTTTTTTTTTTTTAAAAAAACTATCTCAAGTTACTTTTTTAAGAAAAACTAATAGCTACCTAAAAAACTATTTTAGTGTGTTTGGTAAGACATTTCGGTTACATGAAAGCTAAAATTAGTATCTAAAATTATTTTATCAATGTTTGGTAATGTAGCTTTTGTTGGTAGCTACTAGTTTTTTTAAAGCTACTTTAGGTAATTTTTTTTTAAACTCTCAATTTTAGTTACTGGCCGAAAATTTATTATAAGTTTATCCCTTAACCACCTCATCTATCATTATTTATTAATTAATTATATACTTATATATGTCATTTCACCATTTTCAACCAATTTTACCAAATATCTTCAATCAAATCAATTAATTTTTCAGTTTTCATATAATTTTTTAGCTAATTTTACCTAACGCACCCCTTATCAAACATGGATGAATTATATGGGTGTGTCTAAGGTGGTCTATGATTTATGTGGACCAAGAGCGATTTTTTTTCTTGGGTGAAATTTGGACCGTCAGATGAGCGCCTTATGTGATTGAAGATCAGATTTAATTGGGTTCCCGGTAATAAAATGCTAGAATTGATATTTACAGAAAACAACCCAGAGAAATAGAAAACACATAAGGCAACCTCCTAAGATCTTCACGAAGCAGTGGATGGTGGAACGTGCAATGGTGGAGAGTGGAGACTACACAATGCCTAGGAATAGATAAACCAGATGCAAAAATTCTGTTTAGATTGGAGGAGGTAGTTCGTCGTTGATGTTTCGTTCATGTCCTGCCATGCCTAAGCCACCACCACCGCCATACAGCCGCCACCACTGCCACCGCCATTGCGCGCTGTCATGTGTTAACCATTGTGCATCACAGCCGCCTCCACCTTCATTTCCTACTCACCGTCGCACGCCAACATGTCCCACTCTCTATCATCAATCCTTCTAGAAAGTTCGTTGCCAGAGATATCCAAGAACTATATCTGTTGCAGTTTGGTAATTTTCGATGGTAATTCACCAAAAATCTTGTTGTTTGGAATCTTGCCGATGAAGTTGTTTGAGAAAAGGTGAAGAATCTCCAGCCTCTGCAGATGGACCACAAGCTCGGAAATCTCAACAGAAAGAGAGTTGTCTCTGAGGTCAAGGGAAATGAGCCTTCTCACCCACTAACTCCAATGAAAACAAGTGAGCATGTATGATAAATTGGTATTTGGGAGAGGCATGAAAAGTGTTTGATGATATGACTGAGAGAACTTGGGTCCCAAATGGAATTCGTGAAACATTTGTCGCCACTTTATAGAAAAATTAACATCCCCTCTCACCTAGAGTAACAGGTAGCTTCCCACTTGGTTCACGTGGACCAAATTTTTTTTTGGCCCAACATAGATTAGTCCTGAATTATATAACTAAAATGTCTTACTAAATTCATTAGTATACTAAAATAATTAATCTATACTAATATATAAAGGCGATGCCTCTTTTTGGTGTCCACATTTTGTTTCCAATTATACCCTTAATTTATTTCAAAATTACTTTAAAAATTCACGACTTAAATGATAAGGATAATATTTTAAATTTAAATTAAGAAATAGGGATTAAAGTTAGAATAGGAAAAAATAGAATCAATCAGGATTTGAATTTAAATTGTAAAAATAAGGATTAATGTTAAAAAAGTTATCATTAAAAAAAAAACAGAATTCAGTATATCATCCAAATTTAAAGAAGGATTTGAATTTGAATTATTAATCTATACTTTTTAAAATTACTTTAAAAATTCACTTGGAAAATTGAGAGTTTGCATCAAGTCTTCAAGACTGTTTTTTCCCCTCTGTCAAATCAGAATGATACATATATTGATTTAGTCAAGTGGATCCACCCCTCACCTGGATATGTTGCTCTAAATGTGGATGGTAGTCACTATCCTAATACTAATCTTGCTGGATTTGGTGGAGTGCTTCGGGATGACAATGGTAGTTGGCTTAGAGGTTTTTATGGGTTTCTGGAAACCTCAGATATTCTGCAGGCTGAGCTACAAGGCATATTATCTAGTTTACATCTTGCCTGGGAATGTAGTTTTAGAAGAGTTAGCCGCTGGTCAGACTCTACTTTGGCTATTTCCTTATTAAAGGATAGGGTACCTATGTTTCATAAGTATGCTAGCATAATTAGTGAAATAAAAAGCTTACTTAATTTGACTTGGCTGGTTGATATTAAGCACATTTCAAGAGAGGGTAACCAATGTGCTGATGCATTGGCTAAGAAGGGTGCCTCTTCTAGATCCTCATCACTTGTCTTCCTTGATTCATATCATGAGATCTCAGAGCTTGTTCAAGCTGATGCAAGAGGGGATTCTTTCCCTAGGTTCAGATGTAGGCGTTAGGTTTTAGTTGTTTTCTTTTCTTTCTTGTGTTTTGTTTAGTTTTCCTCATTGTTACCAAAAATATTAAATTTAAATTATGAAATAGGGATTAAAATTAGAATGGGAAAAAATATAATCAATCAGGATTTCAATTTGAATTGTAAAAATAAGGATTAATGTTAAAAAAGTTATCATTAAAAAATCAAAATTCACTATATCATTCAAATTTAAAGAAGAATTTAAATTTAAAATATTTAAAAATATAAATAAATAAAATTTACGTTTTTTCAAAAAAAAAAGTGAATAGAGAGCTTTCCGCTAGTATAATTAATAATTAATAATAAAAATACAAAAAAAAGGACATAAGGAAGAATATTCGAAAAAGGAAAGGTCCAAATTGAAAGCCAAGAAAATAGGAAGGCTACCATTCATTTGAAAGCAAAGATGCAATTAGGCGGCGGTCACACATTGCTGACCTGTTCTTTGCATTTGGTACCCACATGCTTCTCGAATTTCTCGGCATTAGCCCCATAATATTCGCATCACGTTCACATTTATAAAACCTACCCCCATTCACCATCTAGTCTTCAGTTTTGCATTGCATTGCACCGCGTCCTACTTGTTTCACAAGTTTCCTTGGAGGCGGGGCATAGTCATATACATCTTTCTCTTTTGTGTTGTGTTGTGTCTATTCTCTCATTCCTTCCTCTCTTCTCAACTCACAATGGCCGCCAACAGATGGTTAAAGCCTGAGGTACTTCCACATTCCTTAATCCCTATGTGTTTCTCTGTCTATATGCACATTTACAATTTTGTATTTATATGATATGATTTCATGTGTTTAATTGATATCCTTTAAGATAGATAGTATGTTTGGTTTTGCTCAGAATCACGTTACAATCGTGAATCCAGTTCAATGATACTCTGATCAGGTTTATAACGTGTGTTTTGATGTAATCCAAACATATTAATACAAGTTTCATTTTCATAGAGCAAATACAGTTTTGTGATTTTCTATGCTTTTTGTGCTGGATCTAATTTGTGTTATGATGATATCTAAACTGAGTTTTGTTTCATGTCACGTGAATAGGTATACCCACTTTTCGCTGCAGTTGGTGTGGCTGTTGGGATCTGCGGTATGCAACTTGTTAGGAACATCAGCACCAATCCTGAAGTCAGGTATAGATCTCTCATCATCCGATTTTTTTTTCCTTTGCCCTCGTGTTGTTGGTTTGGATTTCTTTTGTACCGATCCAATTTGGTGCCTTTAAGAATTATTAGACATGCTGTGTGTTGCACCATGATCCTTGAAAATTTGTATACTACTTTTCTTTGGATCTATTCCCCAGATTATGTATAAGGATATTTTGTTGATTGTGGAGGAAACAATTCATTGATTCTGGGTTTACTTTTTGTTATCTTTTAATCATCAACCTTAGAATCTGTTGAAATAATGCAAGAAAAAATTGGGAGGGACTAGTACCAAAAACGTGAAAGGACTCCATAATAACAGTTGAAAAATCCCCTTGAATGCAATTGTAGGAAAAGTATGCGTTGTGCGAAAATAAAAGATTGAAATTGAAGCTAGACGTAAATATTTGATTCTTTTGGAAATTTTGTGTTCTATAAATAAATAATACTTGAATTTGATGATGCTTTCAGGGTAACCAAACAGAACAGAGCTGCAGGTATTCTTGATAATTTTGCAGAGGGTGAGAAATATTCACAACATAGCCTGAGGAAGTTTGTTCGCAACAAGACCCCTCAGATTATGCCATCCATCAACAGCTTCTTCTCTGATCCAAACTAAAATGCCAAACTTTCTGTTCTAGGAAATTGATTCCTGGGATTAATTTTTGGCTTTCTGGTGTTTTCAAATGAGAAGTAGGACAAAGGGATTTGATTTTTTAAGATATAAAGAATATATGATGATTGTGTAATTTGTTGATGGATGACATTCAATTTGTCTTAATAATAAAGTTTTATTTATACTTCATATCTCTCTTAATTGGTCTTCATCAGTTTTCTTTGATATTGTTATTATAAATTTTCATGCATTGTAGACACTGCCAGTTGTGTCAACAAATTTGGTTTACTTCTTATTACTTGTCAAATGATTAGTTTCAAGCTTTTTAAGTTTAGTTAACAATTTCATATAGATGAGGAAAAAAACAAACAACTAATGATGCCCAAACATTTGATTAAGGGGGTGTTTGGAAAAGCTTATTTAGCTTATCTTATGACATAAGCACTCATGTAAGTGTTTGGATTAGCTTATATAAAGAGCTTATGACATGTCCATAAACTGTTTTCAGCTTATTTCAATAAGCTCCTCAGAGTAGCTTATGGAACAACTTATACAGAATTTAAGTACACACTCCCCTCTTCAATTTTTAGCCACTTTCTTAAGAGCTTATTCATTAAGTTCTTATCCAATAAGAGCTTACGTTATAAGTGCTTAGTTAAGCTATTTTTCCAAATGCGTATTTATCATGAGAAAATGTCTCTTTTTGGACTTCCTTCATCCAACTTTTGGTTAATCATGATTCATGAATAGCAGAGACAGAGAAGCGAGAACATCAGAGAGTAGTGTGACTCAGTTTTGTGCTTGTGTAGCACAATATAGATTTTTGCCTACACAAAATATAACAAGCTAGTCTCTTTCATTTAATCACAAGATATGAGATTGAGCCATGAAAAGAATGCCTGTCTCAATTGCTCTTTGATTTCAAGACTGTCAGGCAGTTTGGTGTTTTATTTAATATAATCAACTATTTTGAAGGAAATCAGTAAAACACTATATACACCAAAAGAGTTGAAAGACCTATATATCTGGAAAGAAAAAGAAAAAAAAATTACTTGGAAAATCAATCAAGCTTGTGACACAAGGACTTCATTTAAGACTTGCATTAAGATCGGGATCCCTAATCTACATTTTGTCTGAGTTGGTTAAGGTAATCAACCAGAAATTCTTGAGCTACTGTCTGCTGTCAGAACTAATGATGGCCAGGTTCAGCATTGGTCTTCATTTTTCTCTATGTACTGCTAATATCTGCCACTAAAATACCATCTTCCTTAAAATAAATGAATTTCGCCTATCCTTATTGTGTATTCTTTTGGTAGTTATTTTGGGATGATCTGCTCAAAAATTCTGACACCAACTTTGAGAATGATGAAGAATTATTCTGTAGCAATTGAGCTGGGCGATCATACTCTACAATCTTCCCTGTATGCATAAAACATCAGCTAATCAGCTCTAAGCACATACAAAGGGGTGTATCTATATGTTATGTTGAAACTAAAAGTTGGGGGGTTAGTTTTTTTAATGATATGATATGATATACCCCCAGCATTATGATATGCGTTTTATCATAGGTTTTACTAATGTTATAATCACATGCATTAGAAGTACATGATGAGTCCTTAAATACCTTGATCAAGGACCAAAACCAAGTCATTATCAATAACTGTAGGAATTCTATGTGCCACGGTAATGACTGTGCATCCACTTGTCTCTTCCCTAATAGTCTTTTGAATTAAATTATCAGTTGTAGTGTCAATGGATGCAGTTGCTTCATCTAAGACCAAAATTCTTCTTTTCTTTAACAGCAGCCTAGCAAGGCAAACCAACTGCCTTTGCCCCACACTCCAATTTTCACCATTCTCGGCCACTGCACCATATTGCAAATGTGATGAATATTTTTACAATTATATTGTTTAATGAAATATTGAAATATTTCTTGACAAATATATTGTATACCCGGTGCATCAAGAAGCCTTGCATCTTGCCTTACTATTTCTGACAGATAGCACTTACTGAGAACCTGAAATTGATTTTTTTTTTGTGGGGTTAAGAAGTCAAGGAGATAAATATTGGTATTTTGGAGACATAGTTCTTCTAATGCTAACCTCCCAAAGTTCTTGATCTGAATGTTGTTCTAGAGGATCCAAGTTAGTCCTCACAGTGCCTTGAAACAAGGTTGGATCTTGAGGAATTATACCAAGCTTAGATCTTAGGTCCTGCAGACCAATATTGCAAATGTCTATACCATCAATAAGTATCCATCCTGCAGAAGGCTCCACCACTCGAAAGAGAGCTTGAACTAAGGTGGATTTCCCACTTCCTGTCCTGCCTACAACTCCAATTTTCTTTTGACCTGGGAAGGTGCAAGTGACACCTTTGAGAACCATAGGAGAAGCAGGATCATACTGTATATGAAGGTTATGCAGTTCAATTTTTCCCTCCCTAGGCCACTCAGGCTCAGGCCTACAATCTTGAATTATTAAGGGTGCTTCACTTGGTATGTTAGTGAACTGTAATATTCTCTCAACTGAGATCATTTTGTTCTCAACATTGCAAAGATTCCATATCACCCAACCCTGTAGGATATTCAGGTTCAAACCATAAGTAGCTACCAATCCTGCCAAGCCTGAAAATCATATGTAGCAATTTAATTGTTGAAGACGTAAAATCAAGATTTTTATGCAAAGCAACATGATAACAAAAGTTGGTGAATCAAATCTTGATCTCATCCTTTTTGCTTTATCAAATATTATTGTCCATGGAGTAGGAAATTATTATGAACAAGGAAGATTTCAGATATGTATACTTATAAGTTGCTATAGATATCAATTACCGAGTAGCTCTACTGTATGTGGGAGTTATGCTATCACAGTCACATATAGGAAGATAAAATTCAAATAAGATACTTTCTTTAAAATTATGTTTATTTTTTGTGGTAAATACACAAAAGTGAAGCCAGAGTTTAATCATCAACTTTTTTATTACTGTCCATCGAAAGGAGCTTCTTAATTAGTGTGATATTAGATTGATTCTCACATGCATGTCTGTAACTTCTATAAATTTAGAAGTGATGAGCAGGGAAGGAAGAACTTACTAGGATCAATGGCAGACCTTGGCAAAATAACCAAGATGGTGAGAACAAAATAGAAGACCAAATTAAAGAGAAAATTGATTCGGATAGACAACCATTCCATGGTAGCATAATTGTGAAAGGCTACTCGAGAATAATCATCAATTAGAGTCATAACTTTAGCCAAAAATCTTTGCTCTTGATTGAAACAACGAATTGTGGCAGCTCCTGCAACTGATTCTGAGAAGTGATGCAAAATTGGAGTCTTTTGGATCCCTACCGTCCTGGCTAATTCCCTTGCACTAGTGATGTAATAAGCCTGCAGAAAGACAACTTCATTCATCAATAGAGCCTATATAATAAGCCATGTAAGAGTGAGCACATGCCAAAAGTTGACTAATGAGACTTTGTGTGTGTTTGGTTTACTCTAAAACCATGTTTCAAACGTGGATCCGGGAAAACGCTACTGAGAGTAGCTTCTGCCCGAATCCATGTTTGAAACGTGGATCCAGTGTAAACCAAACACACCATTAGTTTGTGTAAATAAGCAAAAATTGATGGTTCTTACCTGGTACCAGATGGAGATAGCAAGCACAACAAGAAACAGGAGAATGACTTGCCATGCAACCTGGGACATTAGGACAATGATACTCACCAACTGGATAAGTGCAAATACAAGTCCAGCTAATCTGTATGGTATGTCTGTGTCTATTGTACTTTGATCCGTAGAAGACTATAATCATCACAAGGAATAATGTCAAAATAGTTGAATAGCATTGATAAAAAATAAAACATAACATCAATTTGACAATAATAGTGTGGAACTGACCCTACTCAGGATTTGGCTTGAAGGTGTGGTATCAAAAAATGAAATAGGCGCCCTGAAAATTGAAGTTATCATTCCATGAAAAAGACATTGAGCAGTCTCTACAGCAATTTTTGCCATTAAAAAAGCCCTTCCAAATATGAAGATGGAGCTGCCACCGGATAGTAGAACAAATGTCCCTATAAGCTGCCCATTACTGACCTTGCCCCTTTGTTCTGTGGCCCAAGCAACCCAATAATTGCTTCCCATCTGCAATCCCTGAAAGAAAATTTGGCACAGAAGAACAAAGGGAACAAGTGCACCTCTATAAGCTGATGTAACAAAGGATGAGTAAACATTCCATTTCACTCGACCAGTCTCTACTTCCTCTTCATTGGTTTTCTCCAAAAGCTTGCAATCTTTGAAAGTCTTTGGAAGATTTTTTTCAGTACCTTCAATCTGATTTGTTTGGTAGGATCTACAGCTCACAGAATCATCATCTTTGCATGGATTTATTTGCTTCAATGTTTCTTTATGAGCAGCCATTTGTTCAACAAGTTCAGAATTGGGAAGTTCTATCAAATCTTTATACTTTCCTGCCTCTACAATTTTTCCATCTTTCATCACCTACCAAAAAGCATGTTAATGGCAAGAGGTCAGATACTTGTAATAATTTTATCAAGGAAAAACATATGTTTAGTTTAGTAGCTTACTACAATGAGATCAGCTGCTTCCAAGAATTCCAGTTGATGGGTAGCATAAACAACTGTTTTCTCATATAGAAGTTGCATTAGACATTTCTGCACAACATTTCCATTTATTAGTTGCATTGAAGAAATAAAAGTGAAATAATTTACAGAAGTGAGAAAAAAAAAAAATGATTCAACAATCATTAGTATTACTTACCTTAAACAAATGTGTTCCAGTATGTGCATCAACAGCACTGAAAGGATCATCCAGAAAATAAATATCTGAATTATTGTAAACAGCCCTTGCTAGTTGAATCCTTTGTTTTTGTCCTCCACTTAAGTTTATGCCTCTCTCCCCCACCATTGTCAAATCTCCATCAACCCACATGTTCATATCTTGGTGCAAAGCACAACCTTCCAAAACTTTCTCATACAAGTTCTTATTCATTTCCTTTCCAAACAAAATATTTTCCCTTATAGTCCCAGATTGAATCCAAGGACTTTGGGGCACATAACTTCTACTTCCCTTGATTTCCATTCCTTCCCCAGAAATCCTTGATAACTCACCAAGCATACAGCAGAGTAAGCTTGATTTCCCAGATCCTACTAATCCACAAATTGCAACCTTTTGACCCTTCTTTATCTTCAGAGTTGCTGTAATTTGAATTGTTGGTTTCTTATGGTTTTTATCTGTTTCCCATGCATATTCACTTGCCTTGACTTCAATAGCAATTTCAGAAGAAGATTTTAAAGCATGACTAATCACAAAAAGTGTTTTATCCTCTTGGTTGATGAACTCCTGGATTCGATCAACAGATACTCTTGTTTGAGCTATAATGGAGATAAGCTCAGGTAGGTTGTAGATTGGTTCTTGTAAAATACGAAAAGTTGCTAAAGCTGATAGAACTGTAGCTGCTGTTAATTCTGTTTTCACCAGTAAACAGACACCAAAAGTGACAGCAGAAACTAATGTTGGAGATGTCCAAAATAGAGTGGCTACTGTTGAACATGTGTAGAGGTATTTCTGCAGCCACCCCCTCTCCATTTTCCTTAGGTGGAGAAGTTTCTTCAAGAAAATGGACTCCCAAGAATGCATTTTTAAAATTCTAATGTTCTTCAAGGTCTCTGAAGTCATTTTGATTCTTGAATCCTTAGCTTCCATGATCTTAGAGTGGAAACTTTTTTGGACATTAGCCAAAGGTGAATTGAATATCATAACCAAAATAGTGACAACAAATGCTGCAATGGATGGGATATAACCTAAATTCCTACATAAGATCACCAAAGCCAGAATGACTTGAACTGGAAGCAACCAAACTCCATGACTGTACCAGCAAAAGTCCCCAATTCTTTCAGCATCAACATTGATCAAATTTGTGATTTTACCAGCATGCTTAATTGATAAGGACTTTTTATAAATCAGCACCATAAGTGCTGCCCGTACCCGAATTCCAATTTGTTGAGCACCAAAATACCATTGCCTTTGACTTAGTGACTCCACCATCTTCAAGAGGAAGAAAATAAATGCAAGAATCAGCCCATATTGGTTGCTTGAACTATCATCCTTGTCCAATAAGAAACTCACAAAATTTGTGATCAACAAGGGACCCATGTAAGAGGCAATTGTGTTAACTCCTAGCCATATAAATAAGATAAACAAATTAGTAATTATTGCATGAATAGCTAATGAGACATACAAGTTGACAAGAAGATCTGAATAGAAATAGTTGATGTGAAACCAAACCAAAATAAAACTTACCTGCAAAAATTGCATTCAAGACCAAGGATTTCCAGATAGAATGGACAATAACTTTGGTCAAAGAAACCCCTTCAAGTTTCTGATTTCCAATTGAATCTTCCAACATGGAGGAGGCATTCTCTGCTGTTTCAGAATGAGGAACAGAAGGAATATGAGGAAGTTCAAGTTTTTGAATTCTCCCTCTCTTGAAAATGTGGTTCAGCCATAGGAATGTGAGTTTGCTCCATATGTTTGCGTTTGTGAAGGTTTCTCCATCTTCTTCCAAAGAGGATGGTATTGGTAATTCCTTCTCAAGTAAGAGTTGTTCCATATCGTTGGGTTTCCATTTCCAAGCAAAAACAGTGTGCAAAGCATTGAAACAAAGCAATAACAACAAAGGAAAGGAAACCATATCAACTATGTTATCCTCTAACAGGAAAAACCATAGATTCAGTGATTTGAAATTCTTTGTTAATTTCAGATAGACTGAGGCAGTGTATAAGATACTGGCAAAGAGCCACCAGAGGACTAGGACAAGTGGCCACCTTTGGTTCTCCTTGAATATTCTCTTCATTGAATATAATGAGACTATAGTTGCTAAAACCCAAGTTAAGGCCAAGGAAACAGAGTAATACCCTATAATTCTTCTACTGCTATATTCATAGATGGCAAAACCTATGTTAAAAACTGATATAACAACATTAGATAAAACAGTGCTGGTGGCAAAAATAGCATATCTTGTGCACCCTCCTTTCAAATATAAAACGCAGTTACGCCTGCTTTCTCTCAAACTGTGTACCAAAAGCCAAACCAACATGGTGTAAAAGAATGCCACATTGATCACTCCCAACAGAGAATCCAAAATAGCCATGGTCTGAGTTAGTCTGTGCAGTGAAAACCTTCATCAATCAATATATTGAATATATAATAATAATAACAAAATGGTATAATCCTAATATCATATTACTCAGATTTTTAAATTTTGGGTTAAATATGTTTTTGGTCACTCGAAATTTTCTGGAATTTGGTTTTATTTCCTGTGATTTAAAATCCCTAGTTTTGGTCCCTCAAAAATTGAAAATACACCAATTTAGTCTTTATTACTTAATTTTGCTACAGATTAGTTACAAATTTTTATCGATAAAGATTAAATTATTGTATTTTCAATTTTTAAGGGACTAAAATAAATTATAGTGACTAAAACCAAATTCAAAAAATTTTGAGCGACCGATACTTTAACCCTTAAAATTTTAATTTGGCAGGTACTAAAGCAGGACGAGTAGCAATTAGCATACCTGTGGAAATTCTGCAAGCCAAGCACGTGGCTTTTTGGTGTGAGTGGTGTGATGAGTAGCGATTGACCAAACCTCTTAGTATTAGGTATTTATATAAACAGAAACTTTCTACATCACCAAAATCTCTGTCAACTCACCACTGTCCCTTTTGGTCTGATGACATGTGTTCCTTCCACGAATATTACTATCACTATGTGATATATATTCAAATTATTCTATATAATATATATATATATATATATATATCCCGTCATTTATCATATCAATATTACATTTTGTATATATATGCAAAATCTCGTATTGGACATGTTGCAATTTTAGGTTTGAAACCCGTTCATTTCCTTGAAGTAAGGTAATTATTTCGACAGCTTATGCACATGGATTCATGACGTCTTAGTGTCTACATAATGGGATTGAAGATTAAAAAACACTGAGGCTCATAAATTTTAGTGTCCGTTTAATTTACAATTGATTAAATAGCTATAAATGTATATGATTACATAAGATAGAAGTAATTTAAAATCAATCCTTTGATATTGATTATGTACTGTTTAGAATTTAAGCCAAACAAAGCCATGTGTATTTGATTTTATATAAAATCACGTTATAAACGTGGATTCGGGTCCGGACTTCTCTCTATAGTGATGGCTTGAATCCAAGTTTGTAGCGTTATTTTGATGGACTATTAAGTGTGTGTTTGGTTTGACATTGAAATGGGTCATACTCAAGTCAAGATTTTTCAACGCAATTATTTTTAGCATTGGAAACGCGAGTTTATCACGTTTTAACGCTAAACCAAACATGCTCTTAGAGTGGGGGAATGGACTCTCGTCTAGATATCCATTTATCCCGGACCACGTTTGTGCTGTGCTTTCAGTTTTCTGAAGACTATTAACAATTGGACATTCTAGTCGCTCCTAACACTAACATTCAGAATCCTCCAACATGTTCTTTTCTCCCATTATTCATTTGTTGCCTCCATTCAGGTAATCTTGGCAGGGGATATGCCGCCATGGTATCAAGAATATTGTTAACATTGAAATTCCAATGTTGATTGATTCAACTTTAGCGAGCTAAGGGAAACTTCATTGGCAATGACTTTAACTCCTTAAGCACAAAGTGAAGCGGATATCGGAAAGTTACTAGACCAAAGGAAGACAAGAGTGGTGGTTGGTGAATTGGTCTATCATCTCTGACTCACTGAACTATGGGACCAATTGATGACAACAAACGCTAAAAACGGAGAATATACCAAAATAAAATTCCAACACACAAATGAACGGAAAAGAGAGTAGTGTATATCTAAGAATATACTGACAACCAAATCAACGCGAAAATTCCTTGATTTGAGCTGCCATTTTTATTCTCGATTTCTCTCCATACGTTTTTTCTCTTTCTTATATTAATATACAACTTTGTTGTGCAATGGTCCTCACTTTAGTTTGGAAAGGTAAAAAACTTGTCTTGGCAAGGCCAATAAATTAGCTATTAGCTTATTTAACCTGCTTATAAATTAGTTTCACCAACACAAAATGTTTAGTAAGTTATCTCAAAGTAACTTATTTTAGGAGTTTCTAACTTATAAGCTACAAGCTACTTCAGCTAGCATGTAGCTTATAAATTATTTAATTTTCTTCCATCATTATATCTTATATTTTAATACATTTCCCTTATTATCCTTAATTTTTTTTACCTATTATTACCTATATAATAAGTAATTTAAAAATTATGAATTAATTAAATTGTTATTTTCTTTTTAGAAATTGTTTTTATATTATACTATTTATTTTAATTTTTAATTAAATTTTTTATCTCTAAAAAGTTTAATAAGAATTTAATTATTTTTTAAAAAATCTAAAATTATAATTACATAATAATGTATTTTTGTCTATAAAAACACAAATAGAATTTATATAATAAAACTTATACAATTATGTCCTTTCAAAACATTTTACATTTACCAACTAGTTTATCAGTTAGTTCTACCAAACACTTCTAATTCAATAAATAGCTTATCAACTAGTTTTACCAAACAGTCTGAAATTGTTTTTGCTTGTCACTTTATTATGTACGTACCTATCTCACTCTTAGTTAATCAACAATGTTAACTTTGCTGGTGTGACATGTTAAATGTCAGTTGGATAGCTTAAGTGGTCTACCTTAAGAACTCACTCTCTCTTTAAGAACTAAAATGAAGGATTTACTCATTTTCGAGAGACTAAAATGAATGAAACTGAAGAAACAATTTTTAACATTGAGATATTTGAAATTTAACTTTTTTAAACATTTCAAAAAATATTCAAATAATAGAATTTTTTTAAAAAAATTATGTCATATATTATTTTTTTATATTCATTTTTTCTAACTTTGAAATCATGTTAACAATTAAATTATCCCTTTTATTTTAAGATATTTAAAATTAGGTATTTTCATGAAATATAAATATTAAATAGAAAAAATATTAAAAAATTAATTTAATTAAAAAAATTATTTGAATGATAAAAAATAAAATAAATCTTAAAGGACAATATGTATTTTCTACCAAAATGAAATCTTTATATAAAAATTTGTTTATTATAAAAATAAACGTTTACATAGTGTAAAAGTAGAAAAATTATTAAAAATTAATTTAATTAAAAAATTATTTGAATGATAAAAAATAAAATAAATCTTAAAGGACAATATGTATTTTCTACCAAAATGAAATCTTTATATAAAAATTTGTTTATTGTAAAAATAAATGTTTACATAGTGTAAAAGTAGAAATTTTATATTAAAGTTAATTAATATTTAAATAAAAAAAGACATATTTCACATTAAAATATATATTATTACTTAAATTATAAAAATAAATATATACATCGCATGAAGATAAATATTAATTTATTTTAATACAACTCAAATACGATTTAATTTAATTTATTTTAAAAGCTTAAATATAATTTTTATCCCTACATTATTTTGTATTTTTTTTTGTTCTTGTTTTTTTATCCCTACAAACTTTTTTTTAAATGTTTTTCATCTCTACTTTTTTCAATGTTTGTTGTTTTGATCCCTAATTGTAATAGAGCTCTATTAAGTGTTGATGTGGCAAATATAGCTCCATGTCAATATGAGGTGTAATTTAAATGAGATGCCTTCTTCAACCTTCCCCCAATTAGAACCCTAGTTGTCTTTTTCAAAGAGGAAGATTCACAAGGCAGTTTCAGCCTCAACTAGCAACTTATTTGTGCAGAGAAAGAGAATTACATCTCATTTTACAGCAACTCAGCCAACAACAGCTTATGCTAGTCATATGAAAGCTCAACTATCAAGGAAAAACATGATATCAAAGGTATCTTAAGGTCCTCTAACTGGTCCTCCTATTGAATTTTATTGTATTGCAACATAATCTTTTCAATTTTAGGCATATCACAATTGACTGAGTGGTGTAAAAAATGCCATTGCTAGTGCCTTTATGGAACAACCTGGTGCACCTATAGCTCATACATCTGATGCCCCCTGGTGCAGAAATTGTTAGGCCTGTTGAAGAAAGTCTTGGGTCATTACTTCGAACTTTGTCTAAGTATATTCCACTTTTGGAGAAATGAGTTGCTGGCTGAGGCCAAAACCGCCTTGCTACCAACGTAGTTGAACTAAAGCTCTATACACTGGCTCTTCCTCTTTGAAAATGGAATATAGGAATTCTAATTGGGGGGAGGTTGAAGAAGACATCGTATTTAAATTGCACCTCACGTATATAAGGTCCAAGAACCTTTTGAGACATGTTTTAATGATAATAAACTCTCAAAACAAAGCTCCAAGTATTCTTATTGTTATGAAACTAATGGCTTCACTCGAGGCTATTTGTATAAGAACAGGAAAAAAGTAATGCAATATAACAAAATATCAGAAGCAATTCAGGAAATGCAAAATAAGATAATCAGAAGCATGAAAAACACACACAAATGTTGCAATCAATTTAAATTCATAATCTATCAGGACAAAATGAATGGTATTAAATTCAAGAAACACTAAACCAAGCTCTGTTATAAATCATAAACAAGAATAAAGTTTCAGAAGGAAATCTCAAGACTAAAGCAACATTAGAAGAAGCACTTTCTAAAATTGACAACTCTCCGTATAGATATAGGGCAAAAAATTCACTACTGGACATAACTTAAAGCACTCAAGGGATTTGATGAAGGCCACATGAATTAGAGACAAAAATTGGCTCCCAAAGTAAAAATATGTTTTTTTTTTTTTTGCAGTTCTAGAAACACCATAGCTTTGTTGAGATTATAATTCTGCATCAACAAGTCCAGAAGCATCAAAATCTCCCTACACTCCTCATGATCATTATTCTTAATTTTTCATCCTCCAGTTGACAGTTGTTGAACATGCACAAAATTAGAATTATAATTTTTCAATCTGCAAACTACTTGTAGTAAATTGGTACAAACCAGGTCAAACCCTGAAGATCCACTCAAATTAATCCTTATTTATGGGGTTTTGATTGATTGGAATAAACTAAAGAAAACAAAGATCAAGTTAAAAGGTTGAATCAATTCAAGACAATATCAATCCAAGGAATTCAAATGCTATTTTCATGGTTAACCATTGGTTATTAATAACATGCATTCAAGAGATTAAATCTATCAACTTAGAATCATGTGGAACCCCTACAATGACCCCCACATTCACTACTGAAATAATTTCCAGAATTCAATCAAATAACCATCAAATCTTATGTTAGATCTAAATCAATTTTATAATAGGAACCCAATTGAAGTAAATAATTAAATGACCACCTTCAATTCAATTGCTTACTCTATGCTTTTTAATCGTTATATGATGATTAACCATTCAAGAGTAAAACATACATCAATAACAAATTTCATAACCAAAACATGTTAACCAACCAAGCTTTGATAAAAGAAATATGAAATTAAAGCAAGTGGATTAGAAAAACAAGGTAGATGTAATTCAATGAACATGTAAATGAAGATCAAACCTCAAAACCAAGATGAAAATAAGCTTGACTCCTTGAATTGAATACAAACTTAACCTTCCATGAAGACTTTGCAAAATGATGAAAAAAAGTAAATGAAACTCTTAGTAATTTCTACTACAACTTGGATGATCTTCTCCCTAGTAAGCCCTCCTATTCATAGGGAGAGGAAAGATGTCATTCCAAACATGATCACTTAGCCATTACTAAACATATTTTTTCCAAAAATGGACTTATTGATCAATTACCTAATGCATTTGTCCATCACTTTGAATTATTCACCTACTCTATCTATCATTCACCAACTTGTCTCCCACTTGCACCAAACATTTCATCATCAAGCCGGCAGAATCCAAGGAAGTTGTCTTCAGATGAAATCAAGCCCTGGATCTTAGCTTTCAAATGTTGTTTGGTTGAGCCCAAAAGAAGTATTCTAGCCCAAGTTATGGTCCAATCATTAAGAGTTGGTCAGGTTTTCATGTAATGCTAACTATTCTGTCTTCCAAGCCCATTTTGACCCACTAGACATCCGATTTAGCTTTTGGGTTCTTCATCAAAGTTGTAGGACTTTCTTTTATCTTTCCTACAATATAAAGTACATAATTTTTAGATGTCTATAACTCAAGTTATGCTTGAAATACAAAAACAATGTAATTTTTCAATTATGCTAAAAAAATGTAATTAAGCCCAATATGAACCTGAATTGGCACAATATGCTTATGACTTGTTAATTAAGCATAAAAGATGTGTTAAAAGGTTAAATTTGAGGGATGATTAATGTGTATGATTTGTATTTATTAGCAGTCTACATCTTTTCGTTCTGCGTGTTTCACATGACTTGTGCGTGTTTCACTCCTCCTCCACCTCTTCCTGTGTGTTGTGGCCACCGCTCTGCTCCTCCTTCGTTCTGCTCCTTCGATCTACACCAATCTACTCCTCCTCTGTTCAGCTCCTCCACCTCTTCCTATGAGGCCACCGCGGACATCGCGTGACCACCGTTGAACGGAGTTGCTCAACTTCAACAGTAAAATGTTATTATTTGAAGGTTGAATGGGTGTAGTACATTTTGTCGATTTATTAATAGTTAACTTTGAAGTTGAAATTTGTTGAATTTTGTGGATTTATTATTATTATATTTGTGATTGTTGTGGCATTTTTTACAAAGTTATTAGATTTGTGAATGACAAAATCTAATTTTTTTCAGGTTTTCTTTTTCTTTTTTTTTTTTTGCATTTTTCTGATTTTTTAGATTTTTTTTATTTTTATATCTTTTCAAAAATTAAGTGGGTCAACTCGTTCAACCCACCAACCCACAGTGGGTCGATCCGGGTTGGTATTTTTCCAGCTCACCAGAAAAGTGAGTCAACCCAACTCGTCTCATTTTTCGTCCAACCCGTGGTGAGCTAGCTCGGGTGAGCCGACTTGACTCACTTTGACAGCTCTAGTCGTGGACCGACCAGATATACCCACCGGAGTCCAAAACCCGAGTTCGAGATCTTGTGGCATCCGAGTCCGAGTTTCATACTTGAACAAAAATATTAAAAATCATCCTATTATTTGTGTTGAGTTAAATTTCTATTATTTGAACTTTCTGCTATAATATGTTATTTATTTGTAACCAAAAAACCAATCCGAATTGGATCATATTGGATCAAATTTAAAAAAACCAAAACATATTGGAGAATGAAATAATAAAATCACAATGTTTGAATCAAATGAATTTTTGCCATAAAATTCATCCTAATGAAAGTGAAAAACTGAATACATCACGATACACTCACATGTCACTAGATCTCATTGCTAAAAGATAATTTAATATTTAATAAAGAGAAAAGAAAAAAAAATAAAAGATGAAAAATATATTTTCACACTTAAAAAATAATAAGTATGAGAAGTGAAATGTAAATAAGAGAGATAAAAAATGAAGTGAAAAAAAGTAAAAGATATAATAATTGTTGTGTTAAAAAGGGGGATTTTATAGGATAGACTATATGAAAAGTGATCTATGGTAAACCTTTATTATAAATAGTATAAATTTATAATTTTTGTGGTAGACTATATAAAAAGTGGTCTATGGTAGACTTTTTTATGGTAATAAATTTTTAGCTTTCACCATTTTTATAATTTTTTTTTGAAATTTATCTTTTGGATTAATTATGTTATTCATCCTATAAAATTACTAAAATTTGGTTTTAGTCATCATTTATATTTTATTTATTTTTAATCCCTACATTTAATAAAAAAAATAGTGTGTTTTTAATCTGTCAGTAGAGACTAAAAACATGTGAACTTTATATTTTTTTTAAGAATTAAAAAATAAATATAATTTAAATAGGGTTCAAAACCAGTTAATATGATTACCTAATTATATGGAAGTTGTTAGCATCCTACGTTATTATTTCTAAATGATTACCTCTAATAATTACGTAAAATTTAATAACTTTAAAATAATTTTCTTTACTTAATGAAAATTTAATTTTAAAATATGGGAAAATTAAATAAATCTTTATTCTGTCTTGACGGTGAAATCTCGCTCCAATGTATCTCTATGTGGAACGGGAAAGTCAAAACCATGTAAGTTTATAGAAAATTATTTGAAAAAGATTAATTTATTTTGAAAAGGATTTTAATTTTAGGAAAATGATTTTCTTAACTTTGAAAAGTGTTTTTTTTAAAGAACATTTCAAAAGAATTTAACGAATTTAAGATGTACAGATAACTGAGTGTAACTCAGGATAAAAAAATGGTGTACAAATGAAATAGAATGAAAATATTTCTCCAGGAATTTTTAACAGCAATTCAGCAGGTTGGTTCATTCTCTCCTTTTTCTATTTTGCATGGAGACTGGTATTTATAGGGTTGGAAATAAAATCCATTGAACTCCATCTGATTCCCGTTGAGACACATAGTCTAATAGTTGTGCACAGGTCAAGGTAGACTTGCAGCTCTGACTTGCTTTTTCTGAGCAATTTTGTACTTCTGCAGCAGCCACTTCCACTTTAAGGTAAAGCATTTGAAATTATTCCAAAAAGCCTTATGCAACCTTAGATAAGAGAAGCGTATATTGCAGATAGCATCGCAGAGGTATTCTGAAAGGCTTGAGTCTAAAACTTTCTTTAATGAAAATTTTGAGATCAGAGTCAAAGCCACGTCGGATAACTTCAGAAGGTCTTTATCCTTCTGAAAGTCCTCTTTTTTAGCAAGTTGTTATACTTCAGACAGTCCATCTCTTCAGAGAGTAGATTTGCTTCAGCAGGTCTAGTCTTCTTCAAAGAGTTGCTGAAACACAGAAAATACCTTAAGCAGAATTTGTTCCTTCTTTCAGGGAACTTGACCAAATTTTTTAGTCATTAAAACTCAGGGTTGTGAGACTTAAATATTATTAACCATTTAATAATACTTTGAGACTCAACATCAACGTGGGGACATGACATGATTTAACAATAATCATAGACAACTCCATTTTCTTCCACCTATGTCATGTGCAATTCGTCTAGTGTTTACAAAAACAATATGAGCGAGTAAACCACCAATATTCGTCCCCAACGTATTCCACCGACTTCAAGTTCGTCCCTAATGTTACAGTAACTCAGTAATAGTCCATGTACTTTACTTTAATAAAACAATTTAGTCCATGTACAAGGACTAATTTGATAGTTTATTATTGTTATGGACAAACTTGAAGTCGATGGAATACGTTGGGGATTAAATTTGTGGTTTACTCGAAACAATATTTTCAATATCAACTCAACCCCATAAAAAGTGTGGTAAGAAAAACCGTATATACTGAGTGTATGATATGATTAGAAAATATGTTTTTACAGCGACTGATGAGGACATGACCAAGAGTAAGGCATTTGAGGGACTTGGAAGACCAATGACAAGGGCGCAAGCAAGAAAAGCCAAAGAAGCTTTGCAACTTATGATGACATCTTTAAATCAAAAGGGCGCAAATCTTCAAGAAAAGAGTCACAAAATTGTCCTTTGCATCAAGATTGAAGAAGAAGGTGACATGGCTTTAAATGAAGCCCAGTTATCCTAATTCCAAATTCAAGAGGAGGAATCAAATTACTGAGCGGCCAGCAACATAATTTCTTTTCAATAAGTTGGCTGAATTATTTTGTTTCAAATAATTGCATAATTGACTATTACAACTTGCTACATGGTGGGCGGCCAAGCTTGGACTCATATTGGCTAAATTGTGAAGCTTGGACAGTTACATAATGAATATTTTGGATGAATGAATACAAGGGACAAAAGGAGTTACAAAATAAAATGTCAAATTAAGTGTGTTGTTACAAATTAAAGAGAGGAGGCAGCAATCAACACCTGGGCTGTTACAAATTGAAGAGGGCGGCCAGACTTCATTACTTGGCTGTTATGCTTTTAATTTGGGGTGGCCAACACATGGCAGAATTATTTTCCTCTTTATTTCTTGTTGGTTGGTTACAAATTGTTGTAAATGGGGCGACCACATGTGGGAATTGTTAGTTAATTGTTTGCTGGTAGTTTTTGCCTAAGTTTTAATATCTATTAGTAGGATTAATTAGGAGTGCATGGGAGCTGAATGGGAGGCGTTTCTGAAAGCCTTTTTAGTGCGGCTACATGGCTGAATGTAAGGAAAGTTTGCATGGTTTGCATGGGCTATAAATATTCATGCCACATGCATGCAAAATAACACAAGTTTAATTCAGATTTTTATCAAATTGGAGAGTGTTTCTCTAAATTTCTTGTTAATTCAAGAGTTGATGTAACATCCCAAAAATTAGGGTTTAGGAAAATGTAATGGAGCCTTAGACTGGGATTCTGACCAATGGAAGGGATTAGTTAGAGGGATATGTATTAGTATTTTAATTTGAGATAAGATCTTGAGATAAGCTAGGAATGGTGAGATTACAGAGATTAGAGGGAAGGTAATAACAATTTTAGGATAATTATAAGATTTGAATTTGAGTATAAATAAGAATAGTGCAACATCATGGATTATAAATAATTAAATTAAGGAAATTGAATAACACTGCATTATAATAATAGTAATATTAGTTAAAATAATAATATGTTAGAAAATAGGTCAAATAGTGAGTTATAAAATAAGGTATACATTTTATAAAGATATGATATCTAAACCTTAATTTTAGTCAAGAGAAATAAAATTCACTTTATCATAATAAATATAGTTTATCTTTGAGAGATAACAAATTAAAATAAATCACTCTTATAATATAAAGTAGGACTAGAGAATAATTTCATAAAAGTAACTAGGAAAAGAGAAGACAAAATAGGCCCAAATTGGGAAGCCCACATGATATTCCACTTAACTACATGAGGAGAGGTCTTAAGCTTATAAGAGAAGTAACAGGGTGAGTAAGAAGAGAGAGGAACATAAACACTTTGAGATAGAAAATGAGAGAGAGAGAGTCATTCCCGTATTTCCACAGAGCTACTGAGGAAAAATCACAACTGTAGATTCGTTCATCGTTGGATCGGGCTGAAAATTTGGCAGGTGGTTCGGAACACTTGGTTCTTCATTCTGAATGGTCGGATCGTCGAGACGAGGTCTCAGTTGGGAGATATCCATCCCGAACAGTAGCTGCATTTTTGGGGTTTTTCATCTCCTTTGTTCTCTATTCGGGAAAGGAGGGGAAGAAGAAGGAGAAGCCTGGATTGGAGCCTTCAGTCCCTCAAAAGCTTGGGATCATCTCCATTCCCTCCACCATCTTCATTTCTCCTCTATTTTCTCCATTTGAGGTGAGTGAAGCTCACACAATCTCACTTCATCATGTGCATGCTTCTCTTATGACCCCTATTCTCCTTTTCCTCTTCCTTCTGGCATGTGGTTGTTGATTCATTGATGGATTAGATAATATGTATGGTATGAGTTGTTTATGAGTTTGAATGTGAAACCCTAGGTTAGAGGATTTTGGGGGAACAACTGCTATTGGGTGTTTTTGCTGTTGATTCTTGAAGTTCTATGATGATTTTGTAAATTATTAAGTATACATGAGGTGTGGTTGATTGAGAATATTTCTTGTTGGTTGTTCCTGGCATTTTTTCCAAATTCAGTCTAGATTATGCAAATGTATTTTTCAACTAGAAAATGAATTTGGCCTATGGCCACCAAACACTAATTAAGCAAGCTTGACTTCAGTCCAGAATAAGACTAAAATGAGTTTGGCTTCGGCCCAGAATAACTAAGCCGGCCTCGGCCGTGAGAATTGTATGGAAACTTGACTTCGGTCCAGAATAAGGGTGGGATTTGTCCCCAGGGAAGACGTTCCCTGTAGTCTGAGCTCAGTTCTAACTCCAGAATCAGTGAAAAGACCCCGTTCTGCCGGGTAGTGCAGGTTGTAACATCCATGAGTTACTGCCTCGAGTAGTGGGGTCCAGGCTTGGATGTTACACAGATCATGCATGGAATATTTGAGTTGTGTTGCATATATATGTTTAAATTGATTTGAAATGATATATGTTCAGTTGATCTTTGTCGAGTGCTGCATTTCATATGTCTGTTCTCCCCACACTGCTTGCTGCATGCTTTGCTCACTGAGACCGTAGTCTCACCCCACGTTGAGGGGATATATTTTAGTTGTGCAAGACTTTCCAACTTAATGTTCAGAAGGGAAGTGGAGCTCTTGGAGTGGATCCACCCACTCCCAGTGGTCAGATAAAGACTTTTAATGGAGAATTAAATGTAATTGATAGTTAATGATGTGTTAATGTAGAAACTTTAGATTGGCCATGGAGGCTTAGTTGTAGTTGAAATTGTATCGTGTTATTATACTTTGTATTGGTGGACTTTTATGGATTTTAGGTTAAGATGGAAAATTGGGAAACTTCCAGTTTTAGGGGAAACTCTGTCGGATTTTCGGTAGGAGTTTTAGGAACCATAACACCCCAAGGGGAAGGTTTGATCCCTAGGTTTTGTTTAAGGTTTTGTATTGAAAGCAATGATGTATGAGTTTTATGGAAGCTTAAGCAAATGTTGGATTGCCTAGGCACATGTGTGATTTACTTGATGATATCGAAAATGACGCGAAATAATTTCAGAAATTCGGGATAGTGTTTCCAACGGACATTATTCTTGAATTAAGAAATTAGGACATTTCAGTTGAGGTTTATCAAAGGTTCACCTACCTTTGTGTGTTCAATCTCATAAGACTTGTAACGCCCCGTGCACGCTCACGCTCACCCTCTACCAGGCTTACCACGCCCCGAGCATGTTAAATACTCAGCTTCTCCACCCCCCCAGGTGGATATCCCCAAAGGGACCTCCCGTGGGTTTGAACCCAAGACCAAGGGGACCTAACTTGTTTACCTTTTGAAATTGTTTATGGATTTAACCCTTTGACTCCTCTTGATTTACCGCCTTTGCCTAACATTTCAATGTTTAAGCATAAGGAGGCGCAGGATAAGGCTGAGTATGTGAGAAAGATGCATGAACAAGTAAAGACACAAATTGAAAAGAAGAATGAAAGTTATGCTAAACAAGCTAACAAAGGAAGGAAGAAAGTGGTGTTCAACCTTGGTGATTGGGTATGGGTACACATGAGAAAGGAAAGATTTCCTGAACAAAGTGTTGAGTCTCAAAAGTTATAAAATTATTTACCTTGAGTCTCAGTCTCTCAATAGGTTTTAATGAATAACAAATATAAATATTCAGATAAATTTATGACAAAATGTCTTCACAATACTCCGTTTTATTTCAGATCATAAGAGTGTGAAACATCATCTGAAAGAAAGAATACTTGTCGGAGAGCCTGAAGAGGCTTGGTGAAAGAAAGAATACTTGTGGTAGAGCCTGAAGAGGCTTGGTGAAAGAAAGAATACTTATGGTAGAGCCTGAAGAGGCTTGACAGAAAAGAATACTTGTGGTAGAGCCTGAAGAGGCTTGACAGAAAAGAATACTCGTGGTAGAGCCTGAAGAGGCTTGACAGAAAATAATACTTGTGGTAGAGCCTGGAGAGACTTGGTGAAAGAAAGAATACTTGTGGTAGAGCCTGGAGAGACTTGGTGAAAGAAAGAATACTTGTGGTAGAGCCTGAAGAGGCTTGACAGAAAAGAATACTTGTAATTATTGCAAGAATAGTGGAAATCCATTGGCGAGTTACCTTTGGGACTGGACGTAGCTCACGGTGAAAGTGAGTGAACCAGGATAAATTTGGTCGTGTTCTCTCTTTCCCTTAAACTCTGTGAATACAGTTTTTCTTCTAACCAAAAAGGGGCGTGAAAAGCATTTTAAACAAAGAACCTTAATCTTTTCAAAGGTACATTTACAAGCAAATTTTAAGTCTGAACTCAAGTTCAGAAGATACAGCAAAACTTCATATCGTAATTCATCGTCTGAAGATTTTCTGAAACGTCTTTCTAAAAAGTTTACCAAAAACTTAAGGTTTCCATTGAAACACTATTCAACCCCCTTCTAGTGTTTTCCTGTGTGTATTTTCAGTTGGTACCAGAGCTTAACCTCGGGGTTAGCACCTAATCAGTGCAGAGGTCAGATCAAATGGAACCTTCCAACAGCAACAGATAGTACATCACTGAAGGAGCCTCTATTACGAGACCCCCCGCATTCAATGGAGTGGACTACCACTACTGGAGGGATCGTATGAAGTTGTTCACTGAGAGCAACAATATTGATGTATGGGATGTGGTCACTGATGGAGACTATGTTCCTATGCATGCTGGAGTGCCCATACCTAAGGCTGAATGGACCTTAGAGCAGAAGGCTAGAGTTCAGTTAAATGCCAAGGCCAAACTCTATCTGATATGTTCATTGAACAAATCAGAATATGAAAAGGTTCATGGATGCTCATCTGCCAAGGAGATCTGGGAGACACTTGCAGCTGCCCATGAAGGGACAGAGACTGTCAAGCAATCCAAGATCAAGATGCTTGTACATCAGTGAGATGTTCAAGGTGGAAGAGTCTGAAACTATAGACCAAATGTTTGGAAGATTTCAGATAATAACCAATGGACTCAGGTCTTTAGGTAGAACCTTTGAATCTAGAGACAACAATCGAAAGATTCTAAGGAGTTTGCCAAAGTCCTGGAGACCCAAAGTTACAGCCATTCAAGAGGCCAGAGATTTAAACTCTCTTAGAATGGAGGAACTATTGGGTTCTCTCAAAGTTCATGAGCTTGAACTTGGGGAAGATGACACCAAGAAGAAATCACTGGCATTGAACTCAAAGGCCAGACAGTCTAGGCATGATAGCATGAAAGCCATGCAAGCAGAGGACACTTCAGATGGTGATACTGAGTCTGAAGGTTGTTCAAAAGATGATGATTTAGATCTTCTCAACAAAAAGATGCAACAAAGAAAAGGGAGATACAGAAGATCTCAACCCCCTAATATCAAACAAGGTAAGTCAGGTAAAGAATTCTTTAACACTGACAAAATTACTTGTTTTGAGTGCAAACAGCCAGGTCATATGAAGGGTGATTGTCCCAAGCTAAGGAAGCCAACCTTTCTGATGAAGAAATTCTTTAAGAAAAAGAAAGGATTGATGGCAACATGGGAGGATCTGGATGACTCAACTTCAGAAGAAGAGGATGACACTTCAGAAGAAGCTAATCTCTGTCTGATGGCAAGCCTACCATCTTCAGACAGTTCAGATTCTGAGGTAATACCTCAAACCTTACAAGATCAGTATGATGACCTTATTGAAAGTAGCAGAGAGTTGTTTAATGAATTCAAAGAACTTTCAAGAGCTTTTACTCAAGCTGCTTTAGAAAATGAGAATTTGCTAAAAGAAAACCTTGCTCTCAAAGAAAAGCTACTTCAACAAGATCTAAGTAGTTCTGATAATCTTGTTAAAGAGAACAAAAAGCTCAAAAACAAAGTTAGAGAATTAACTTTGGATCTAGCCAAATTTGTCAAAGGAACTAATAATCTGAATAGATTATTGGGCTCTCAGAGGCATTCCCTTGACAAGAGTGGCTTTGGTTATTCAGACACATCTTCATCTGAATCTTTTATATTTAATATGCCCGATAAAGGACCTAAGAAAGGTAATGGGTGTTCTAACTGTAGAAAGCCTGGACATGTTGAGTCTCAGTGCAGACACAGAAGGAAAATAAGACCCAAAGCTAACAAAAAAGGACCCGAGAAGGTATGGGTACCTAAAAATTTGATTGTTCCTGTTGCAGATGTGTTTAACAGGACAAAAGAAACACCACAAATGGTACCTGGACAGTGGGTGCTCGCGACACATGACGGGAGAAAGGTGTTTGTTCCAAAGCCTTAGACCCAAGGAAGGAGGAGTGGTCACCTTTGGTGGAAACCAGCAAGGGAAGATCACGCATTGGGACAGTATGTATGACTCCTCTTTCCCTGATAAAAAATGTGCTCCTAGTGGAAGGATTACAACACAATCTTCTGAGCATAAGTCAATTATGTGACAGTGGATATATGGTGTCTTTCACTAAAGAAGGATGTATAGTCAAAGATGCTTCAAATCAAGTTCTATTTTCTGCTAAGAGACACAATAATGTGTATAAGATTGATCTAGAGGAACTTGTAAGTCAAAATGTGAAGTGTTTTGTTTCCATTGAAGATGAAAAACAGATTTGGCATCAGAAACTTGGACATGCCAACTTGAGATTGATCTCAAAGCTAACCAAACACAACCTGGTTAAAGGCTTACCCAAGCTCTCATTCAAATCTGACATTTTATGTGAAAACTGTCTGAAAGGGAAACAAACCAGGAACTCTTTTAAGAGTAAGAATATTGTTTCAACCAGCAGACCTTTAGAACTCCTTCACATGGATTTGTTTGGTTCTACTAGAACAGAAAGTCTTAGCAAAAAGA
The DNA here is from genome assembly GCA_026901365.1 of Sesbania bispinosa. NCBI lineage: Eukaryota > Viridiplantae > Streptophyta > Magnoliopsida > Fabales > Fabaceae > Sesbania > Sesbania bispinosa. Next base: position 5,479 of record QLOH01000201.1, on the reverse strand, counting down.
AATATGGATTGGTCATTGTTGATGACTATACAATATTCACACGGGTTATATTCCTAAGAAGCAAAGAGGAAACCTTTGAGAATTTCACAAAATTCTGTAAGAAGGTGCAGAATGAAAAAGGAATCTTCATATCTGCCATAAGAAGTGATCATGGTGGAGAGTTTGAAAACTCAAGCTTCAGACTGTTCTGTGATGAGAATGGGATCTCACACAATTTCTCTGTGGCTAGAACACCTCAGCAAAATGGGGTTCTTGAGAGAAAGAACAAAAGCTTGCAAGAGATGGGAAGAACCATGCTCATTTCAAGCAATCTACCTAGATCCTTTTGGGCAGAAGCTGTTCACACAACATGTTACATTCAGAACAGAATTTTGGTAAGACCAATTCTTAAAAGAACCCTATATGAATTGTGGAAAGGAAGAAAACCAACATTTCCTACTTCCATATCTTTGGATGTGAGTGTTTCATATTCAACACAAAAGATGATTTAGGAAAATTTGATGCTAAGTCTGACAAAGGTTTCTTTATTGGATATTCTAAAACTTCTAAGGCTTACAGAGTGTATAACGCAAGAACCTTAGCTGTAGAAGAATCTATTCATATAAGATTCAATGACTTCAAAGAGACTGATAGGGAACTATCAGATCTAGAAGATGATTTTGCAGGTATGGAGATAAACCCAGATGTAAAATCTGAAGGATCATCTGAAGGACCTGCTGAGCAAAAGACTGAACTTGTGTCTGAACCTGGACCTTCTCAGACCAACATTGTTGAGTCTCAGACAGAGTGTGTACCCTCTCACAATCGCAATTGGAGATACCGAACTCATCATCCAAGAGAGCAAATTATAGGTGACACCTCAGAAGGAGTAAGAACAAGATCAAGATTCAGAAGCTTGAATAATCTTACACTTCTCTCTGAGATTGAACCTAAAAACATTGAAGAGGCTCTGCATGATGAGGGTTGGATCCTAGCCATGCATGAAGAGCTGAATCAATTTGCTAGGAGTGATGTCTGGACACTTGTACCTAAACCCCATGGGAAAACTATAATTGGAACCAAATGGGTGTTCAGAAACAAATTATTGGAAGAAGGAAAAGTACTCAGAAACAAGGCAAGACTTGTTGCTCAAGGCTACAATCAGCAAGAAGGTATAGATTTTACTAAAACCTTTGCTCCTGTAGCCAGGCTTGAAGCAATTAGAATTTTACTCTCTTATGCAGTAAATAATGCATCACCTTATATCAGATGGATGTAAAGAGTGCCTTTCTCAATGGATTTATTGAGGAAGAGGTCTATGTTAGACAACCCCCTGGTTTTGAAGATGCTATTTTTCCTGAGCATGTTTTCAAACTAAAGAAAGCTCTTTATGGTCTGAAACAAGCTCCAAGAGCTTGGTATGACAGATTGAGCAATTTTTGATCAAAAATGGTTTTGAAAGAGGAAAAGTAGATACAACTCTTTTCAGAAAACTGTCTAACAAAGATTTAATTCTAGATCAGATATATGTGGATGACATTATTTTTGGTTCTACTGATTCTTCATTATGCAAGGAATTTTCTAAGCTTATGCAATCTGAGTTTGAGATGAGCATGATGGGGGAACTTAAGTTCTTCCTAGGACTTCAGATTAAGCAACAATTTGATTGTATATGGATCCATCAAGAGAAATATACAAAAGAGATGCTTAAGAAGTTCAACATGAGTGATTGCAAGCCCATATCAACTCCTATGCATCCTTATATTGTTCTTAGCAAAGATGAAGGGGAACAACCAGTAAATCAAACTTTGTTTAGAGGAATGATTGGCTCATTATTGTATCTAACAGCAAGCAGACCTGACATTATGTTCAATGTGTGTCTTTGTGCTAGATTTCAATATGATCCAAGAATTACTCGTTACAAAGCTGTAAAGAGAATTTTCAGATATTTGAATGGTACTACTAATCTTGGTCTTTGCTATAAGAAAAGTAAGGATTGCGGGTTAGTGGGATTCTGTAATGCTGATTTTGCTGGAGATAGAATTGAAAGAAAATCAACCAGTGGAGGATGTCACTTCATTGGAGATAACATGATCAGCTGGTCCAACAAAAGGCAAAGCACAATTGCCCTATCAACAGCTGAAGCTGAATATATAGCAGCAGCAAGTTGTTGTTCACAACTGTTATGGGTAAAATATCAGTTAGAAGATTTTAATATTGAAGTGTCTTCTATACCTGTTATGTGTGATAACACAAGTGCCATTAATTTGTCTAAAAATCCCATTCAACACTCTAGGGCAAAGCATATAGAAATCAAGCATCATTTCATTAGAGACTATGTTCAGAAAGGAGTTTTTGATATAAAGTTCATTGATACTGAGCATCAATGGGCAGATATATTTACAAAGCCTCTATCTGAGGATATATTTTAATTCATTAGAGATAATCTGAAAATCTTGGCTTTGTCTGAAAAATAATTGGTTGCATCTGAACATGCATCATCTGAATGTATAGTTGCATCTGAACATGCATTGTCTGAAATATCATGTGCATCTGAAGTAACTATGTTTGATGACGTGACAAGCTGAAACGTTTTGTCTCCTTCACTGAGTAACTTCTCTCAGCACGTCTGCACGTTCTCCAAGATTGCAACTGCCATCATTACTGTTGTGACAGCTATTTAAGGACGTGTTGTCGACGGTTACTGGCTACTCACAATCACTCTTCTGCTACACTGTGTATTCCTTGTGCCCTAAGCTTTTCATCTCCTCAAAGCTCTCGTCTTCTTCTCAAGCTTTCCTCAATGGCGTCCAAGAAATCTGCAGGTTGTCAAATTGTTCCTTCAAGGACTGTTAACCTAGACGAACTTGAAGCTGGTGGTATCTATCTATCTGAGATTTTCGAAACTTGTGGATGGACCAACTTCTTCACTGCCATTGACTGTGCGTGGCATGAACAAAGTGTGGTTGACTTCTGGAAGAATGCTGAAGACATCTCTACTCAGGACGACAAGTTTCAAGGGTTCAAGACTTCTGTGATGGGTGTGAAGATTATGGTGGATGCTAACACTATTGCTCAGGTTACTAATGTGCCAAACTCCGGGGAGATGTTCTCTCCAGAATGGGAGCTGAGAAATGGTGGAACTAAGAAGTTCACAAAGAAGCTCTACGGGATTAAAGACCCCAGTGAGCTGAAGAGTTCTCTTATGCATCCAAAGGCAAGGATTCTCCATGATATCCTAGGTTGCTGCATTTTGCCCAAGCATGGAAGCAAGAATCACGTGTCAGAACTTGAAAGGTATTGTGTGATCAATCTCCTGAACAAGAAGCCTTTGAACCTTCCCAAGATCATCCTCTACAACATGCTGAAGAGGGTAAATGATTCAGCTGCTAGCTACACTCACAATACTTTAATCACCAAGATTCTGCTGAAGTTTAGAGTGCCTATTGAGAAGCTGTATGACCACAGAGGCCCAACCTTATTCTCTCTGGCGAACATCAAGAGAATGGGTATTACAGTAAAGAAGCCCTCACCTGAGAAGACTTTGCTAAAAGAAGCTGTTAATCCTAAGACAAAAAGGACTGGGAAAAGTCCTCAGAAGGTGTTAGAGGTGTTGGAGGTGAGATGACTGGTGATCCTCACAAAGATAAGTTTGTTTCTGCTCAAACTCCAACAAAGACTGTAAAGAAAAAGAGAACCAAAGTGCTTCAGAAAGAATTTTCTATTGAAAAAGAAGTTCAATTCAGACTGTCTGAACCTGCTCAGCCTATGCTTGCACAACCATATGAGATTATGGGTCAGGCTACTGAACTCTCTACTGTTGCTACTCAGCCTACTCTCACTTTGGAAGGACAGGTAGAGGACAACAACATGTTAGAAGCCGAACACCTTGGTGTTGATGCTGTTGATGTGTCTCAGCCTATTCAGGCCATTCCTCTTGCTGAAAGCCTACCTGAGATTGACATCAGAAAGGTAGTGGAGGAAATAAAAGAAGAAAGAAAGAAGAAGGAAGATCAAGAGAAACAAGATTTTGCCATTGCTGTTGCTGCACAACAAGCCCTTTTGGAAGATGAAAGACTTGAACAAGCAGATACGCTCAAGAGAAGAAGGGCTAGTGCTAAAGACGGAAGGATAAAGAAGAGAAGATTGATTGATCCTGTTGATGAGGTTCCTCAGAGAGTCACTAGAAGTCAAAGCATTCAACAAGAGGATGCAGTTGAATTTCAGAAGGAAGCTGAGGAACAGAGGAAAAGGAAGTTGGAGGAACTAAAGTTGAAGAAACAAGCTGATGAAGGCTCTATGGCTCCTGATAAAAAGCGTAGTCATTTTTGGGAATGCAACCTCTTCAGAGGATGAAGCTCCTCCACCACCCAAGATGATAAGCATAACAGAAGAGGTGCCACCACCTTCACCCCCTCATTCATCATCATCTTCATCCCTCTCAGGCTATTTAGAACTTAACTCAGATAATGAAGAGTCAAGCTGTGTGTGGTTTGATGGCAACATACCTTTGACTAGGGCTAAGCTGCTGGAAGCGAAACCCAGAGATCTCAGCAGGAAACCCACTTATGATTTGGCTCTCACTGCTCAGAACAACAAGCAGCTATTGTGGGCCTGTGAAATGCCTCACAAGTTCTACAATGTGCCTCTAAAGGAAAGACCCGGAGTTCCAAGTTTTCCTAACTTGTATGAAGAATTGCTATTTTTTAGAGAAACTCCTCCTATTCTCAAACCCTCAAATCTTATTTTGGAGACTGCTGCTGAAGCAAGGAAGAGAAGACTCTTAGGGGGAGGATGTGCTCAAATCCTTTGGAAATGATAAGGCATGGAGTACTCATCCCTCATCACAAATGGAGAGCACTTGATCCTTTCTCTCAAGACCAGCACTCCTTATCCTATGAGGACTGGATTGCTGTAAGGATGTTGTGCTTAGAATCTGAGCTGGTTGCCAAGTATACAAGTTCTCTTGGGAAACCAGATTTCAAGCCTCCCAAAAAGGTTCACACCAAGATTTCCACATCTATTCTAGTTCAGCCTGATAGGATTATTCCAAGGTATCCTTTTGGTGAAACCTCTTCTCAAAAAGGTAAAGGTGTGGTCATTAAAGAAGAATATAAACCAAGGGTTCTATCTAAAGAAGATTGGGAAGGGCTGTATGACTATATTGTTGAGCAACAAGGGATAGATCATTCTTTGTCTTAAGCCATGTGGAATTATCACTGGAACCTGGTTGAGAAGAATGGTAGCTCATCTGGAGCTAAGTGGGATGATGCTGACTCCTTGGTAAAGGTTGGAAAGAATACTACCTTGGAGACTCCTACTTTCTTTAGGGGGAGATTTCCCTTCTGTGATTTTGAGGCAAGGGAATTTCACCCTGAATGGAGAGTGAGTTTTCCTTTCAGCAGACCAGAGTTCATTTATCAGGTCTCAGATCCACCTAGGTTCAATCTGCCAATTGGTTTTCAGTACTACCATTTCACCAACAAGCATATCTCCTTGA